>CM070572.1:67013336-68263336 GCA_036346355.1 Rhipidocladum racemiflorum
TCATATGGATTTGTTTGGTCCTATTTCATATATTAGTATCGGAGGAAATAAGTATGGTCTTGTAATTGTTGATGATTATTCTCGCTTTACATGGGCGTTTTTCTTGCAAGAAAAGAATGAAGTTCAAGGAACTCTAAAGAAATTCATGCGAAGGGCACAAAATGAATTTGAAGTCAAGATCAAGAGAATCCGAAGTGATAATGGTACAGAATTCAAGAACACCAGTGTGGAGGGATATCTCGATGAGGAGGGAATCAAGCATGAGTTCTTGGCTCCCTATTCTCCCCAACAAAATGGGGTAGCTGAGAGAAAGAATCGAACTCTCATTGAGATGGCGCGCACGATGCTTGATGAATACAAAGTCTCCGATATCTTTTGGGCGGAGGCTATCAACACAGCGTGCCATATCACTAATCGTTTATACCTCCACAAAATTCTGAAGAAGACGTCGTACGAATTGCTCATCGGCAAGAAACCAAATGTCTACTACTTTCGAGTCTTTGGAAGTAAATGCTACATTCTTAACAAGCAAGGTAAGTCTTCTAAATTTGCTCCCAAAGTAGATGAAGGTTTCTTAGTTGGTTATGGGTCAAATGCTTACACATATCGAATTTTGAACAACAACACTGGTGTGGTTGAAATCTCGTGTGACGTAATGTTTGATGAAACTAACGGTTCTCAAGTAGAACAAGTTGATTTTGATGTGATTGACAGGGAAGAGCGCCCTGCAAGGCAATCAAGAAATTGGCAATCGGGGAAGTAAAACCTCAAGAACAAGAAGAAGTCCCGAGCACCCCAACCTGGAATGTCCGGGATGGCAGCCAAAGTATTCGGACTAGGCCGGAGTGTCTGGATTCAACTCCGGATGCTCCAGACTGTGAAGTTCCGGGTGCTATCTCTTGTTCGTCCAAGCAAGCACAAGATAGCTCGAACACCACTCAATATGATAGAGAGCCAATCCAAAGGACAAATGCAACAGTTCCTCACCCAAGAGTACATCAAAGCATACAACGAGATCATCCAGTCGACAACATACTTGGAGGCATTAACAAGGGAGTTTCTACTGTGAAATCATGTGCTGAAAAATTGGTTTAGAATTGAATTTGCTAAATGTGCTATTTCATATAATTATCTGATGTGCTTGTGATAACATGATAATTATTTTGCTTAATGCAATGCGCTCGTGTGAGTGGTTGCATGGACTGATCTTGAGTCAAGTCGTGGACTTGTGCTCGTACATGGTTTTGTGTTTGTTCATGTGCAGGTGTTGCTTGAGGTTGAACGTGGTTGATGACGGGGATCGGAACTAGGTTCTGGGATGAATCGAGGTTCAGATGATTGAGGATGTCATACGGGGCGTTCGGACTAGAGAACAGTGCATGTGAGGGAGAGTGAGTCACGGTAGCGGCAGGGTGGGCGACGCGTGCATGCGAGAATTTTGGGCTATATGCATGTATTGGGCCATGTGTTATTGGGTCAGATATATATGTATATAGGTATTTAATTAGAGATGAAAAATTAGGAAGTTCTAGTTGTATGGAAATCGGCCTCCGGCCATGAGCGTGTGCGAGCACTACTCGGACGCAAGTCGGCCTCCGGCCATAAGCGTGCGTGAGTACGACTCGGAGTCTTGGACACGGCATGTGATCAGCATAAAAGCGACAGAAGGGCAGGGTACCGAGGGGAGGGAAGTGCACGCACACGAAAGAAAAAGAGACGTCGCGTGAAGAGAAAAGGCAGAGGACAATACTGGACTTCCTGCGCTTCTGCGGTTGATCAATCGGTAACGCCAAAAAGGAGAGGTGGCGGCATATTTCGCTGAAGACCAGAACAAGCGAAGCATCCAGCGACAGAGCGGATCCTCTCACGTCACTTCTTTTGAAGCTACTGAGAACGCTACAGTACTCATTGTTTTATACTAAGTGAATTAATGTTTTTCTTCACTTGTTTGCATGCTTTTTGGTCTTAGATTGATTTATTGTTTTACCATCATAATTTTGATTTGATTCATCCAAAATATTTTTAGAGGATCAAGTTATTGATCTACAAAGTTTGATTGGCTAATTCCTTGTAGATTTTGTTTAGTCACGAAATTAGGGTTTAATCAATTCGCGTCATTATTCAAACAGTCATCTTGCAAAGCTTATAACTTTTGATCCGTAGATCCGATTGAGTCGATTCTTGTTGGGTTAGTTTCTAAATTGAATCTAGTTTCTACAGTAAAAATTTCACATCAATTGAACGGTTGGATCTCCAGGAATGCACGATTTAATGAACGTTAGTTAATCTGTTTTTGCATTAAACCGAAGCAATATTTTATATTAAGTTTAGGGGGTTTAAAGAATCACTAAAAATTTGTTTTAGCATCCGCTCAATCATTCACCCCCCCTCTGATTGACGCCATCCGATCCTACATCTACTAGATCTCGAGTTGCAAATTTTTGCGAATATTACTCTTTTGTTTCCTCTCTTGAACCTCTCAAGGTAGAAGAAGCTCTTCAAGATCCGGATTGGGTGATGGCTATGCAAGAGGAGTTAAATAATTTCAACCGAAACCAAGTCTGGAAGCTTGTCGAGAGGCCCAAACAAAATGTGATAGGAACAAAATGGGTGTTTCGAAACAAACAAGACGAACACGGAATAGTGACAAGAAACAAGGCTCGGCTAGTTGCTCAAAGCTTCACGCAAATCGAAGGTTTGGACTTTGGTGAAACATATGCCCCTGTAGCTAGGCTTGAATCTATTAGAATATTACTTGCCTTTTCTACTCACCATGATTTTAACATTTATCAAATGGACGTGAAAAGCGCATCCTTAAATGGGCCACTCTCCGAGTTGGTCTATGTCGATTAACCACCTAGATTCGAAGATTCCGACTATCCAGATCATGTTTATCTCCTACATAAGGCTCTATATGGACTCAAGCAAGCTCCAAGAGCATGGTTCGAATGTCTTCGAGATTTTCTTCTCGAGCAAGGTTTTGTAGTCAGAAAGGCCGACCCTACTCTCTTTACTAAGAACATTGATAATGATCTATTTGTTTGTCAAATTTATGTTGATTACATCATATTTGGGTCTACTAATGAACATCTGTGTAAGGAGTTTAGCAGAATAATGACCAAAAGATTTGAAATGTCCATGATGGGCGAGTTGAAGTTCTTTCTTGGTTTTCAAGTCAAGAACTCAAGGAAGGAACCTTCATCTGCCAGACGAAGTATGTAAGGACATGTTGAAGAAGTTCGGCATGGAGAACGCCAAGCCAATCAACACGCCCATGCAAGACAATGGTCATCTAGACTCCGATAAAGAAGGTAAACCGGTCATCCAAAAGGTATATCGCTCGATGATCGGCTCTCTTCTTTACTTATGTGCATCTAGGCCTGATATTATGCTTAGTGTTTGCTTGTGTGCATGGTTTCAAACCACTCCTAAGGAGTGCCACATGGTGGCCGTAAAAAGAATCTTAAGATATTTAGTGCACACTCCTCATTTTAGGCTTTGGTATCCGAAAGGATCTTCCTTTGAATTAGTCGGCTACTCCGATGGGGATTATGCCGGTTGCAAAGTGGATAGGAAGAGTACCTCAGACACTTGTCAGTTACTGGGAAGATCTCTTGTCTCTTGGTCATCCAAGAAACAAAATTCTGTAGCCCTATCCACTGCCGAAGCTGAGTACATAGCGGCCGGGAGTTGTTGCGCCCAGTTGCTTTGGATGAGGCAGACACTAAATAATTTTTTGCCTAACCTACAATTATGTTCCTCTTCTGTGTGACAATGAGAGCGCCATAAAAATCGCAAACAATCCCGTCCAACATTCCCGCACAAAGCATATTGATATTCGCCACCATTTCCTAAGAGATCATTCCTCTAAAGGTGATATAGATATTCAACATGTGAGCTCAAATGATCAATTGGTCGATATCTTCACCAAGCCCCTTGATGAAAAGAGATTCTATGCTTTGAGAAGTGGTCTGAATATCTTAGATTTTCGATATGTGGCTTGAGAAGTGTGCACAAATTGTGTGATGTTTGAAAAATGTTTTTCAAAAGCCTTCTTTGATCTATTTCATTGATATTTTTGTGTTGTCTTGAATCTTTGATCTTCGGATCTAGCCTCTTTACTGTGTGACTATAGCCTGCTTGCATGATTGTTCGCTAGTCACAAGTATATAGGCTTTTTAGGGGTTCTCACCCTCTTCTGCAAATCGGAACCAAGATTCTCTTTGCAAATTCCTTGTTGTCTCCCAAGAGAGCTAACTCGGATACTCCGGATGTTTTATCCAGACTCTCCGAGCAATCCGGAGTATTCGGACTAGTGTTCGGACTATCCGGGTTATGCAGGCTATTACTTCTTCAGTTACTACGTAGGGAACTTATTTCTTCACGCAGCCAGTTTCTTTTCCCATCGCTCTCTCTCTCTGCAGTCACTCTCCCCGGCGTCACCTTCGGTCCCCTCCTCCTCTCCAGCGTGTGCCTCCATCCCTAGAGTCTCCGGACTGTGATTCAAGGGTAGGGCTTCTTCCTCATCTCCTACATTCATTCCTCTCTTCTTTCCTTGAGGTTTGTTGCCCTATTTTGCCTTTTCCCTTTCTTTGTGTCACAAATCTATGCAATAGACTGTTGTGATGGCATTCTTTGATCATATAGTTCATATCTTGAGAATGGCTCTAAGTTTTTGTGGGTAGATTTGCGATTTGGGCTTCTAGGGCTTAGATCTGGAATGCCCTGACTATCCGGATGTTTTACTTGGATTATCCGAACTATGCGGACACTCCGGATAAAACACCCCGGAGTCTCCGGGTTATCCATCTCGGCCATTTAATCCCAGTCGTCATCTACTTTCGTTCTCGAATCATTCCTAAATCCTTTTGTTGGTCCTGTTCAGATGGATCCCTCTCAGGGTGGTTTGGGGACTGGCAAGCGTTCCTCCAACGACATTGTCCCATTTTCCTCTTCTGGGCAGGGCTCTTCTTCAAGGAAACAGAGTCAAGCTATCAGAAAAGTCTCTCAAAGCCGTGCCAACAAGCCTCCTCCTTCTGCAACCGCTTCAGATCAGCCTCCTCAGCCCAATCCCGATGAGCATCCCGCCAATACTCATGCCAGACTTAGAGAGTAGAAAAAGAAGCAATTTCAGGAGTCTGAGGATTTGATTGGGTCTCTTCAGAAGTGCAAGCCTGCTTGGCAGTATTCGGGTCAGATGAGTCGTCTTTGTACCATCGACTACAGAACCGTATCAGGCAAAGGAAAGGCTATTGTTGAACAAAGGAACAAGGACCCTCTTGACTTTCATCAGGATGAGTATGTGGACAAGCGCTTCTAGAAAAAGTTCCACTCTGATTTCTATGAGTCGGTCCTAGTTTCTTTGGAGCATTCTGTTGTGAAGATGAAGACCATTGACTGGGTTTACATGGCAGATCTTCACAACCCAGTCTTTGATGAAGTGATCCAGATCTGTGAGCGTCACCAGGTGAAATACATCATGAGCTTCCCTTATCCCTAGAATGATGAGGTCATCATGCAGTTCTACTCCACCCTCTACTTTGACAAGACTCAAGATGCTATTTGGTGGATGACAGATGGGATCTGGTATGTGGCTACCAAGAGGACCTTTGCTAGAGTTTTGTAGCTCAGGTCACATCCTGGAGATGCCAAGCTCCATGACAAGAAGGCACTATCTCCAGATCAGATTGAGGCTTTATATTATCAGTCCCAGTGCTACGCTGTCGGCACTATCAAGGGTCTAAAGGATGTGCCAGCCATCCTCTACAGGATGCTCAGGGCTACTCTTTGGCCCAAAGAAGGTGATGCTTCGTCGATCAACTCTTATGGGAGGAATCTACTGTTTCATCTGGTGGAGCGCAACCATGGCTTTGATGTGGTGGACTTCTTGTGGGAAGTGATTCGCCAGAACTCCATGAGCAATGTCAGCAGCTGCGGGTATGCACCATACATCATGGTCCTGATTGAGCATGTCACGGGTCTTGGGTTCGTCAAGGATGTGGAACATCTTTCCTATAAGGTACGAGCTCCTTCAGCACCGTCAGCTCCTATAGTTCGTACTGCTTCTGCGGGTAGGAGGACCAGGCATCAGGCTTCTCGAGCCAGCTCCTCCGCGTTTCCATCCGGTCCAGCTGAGCAGGGGTTTCCTAGCTCTCGTGGTGACATTATCAAGAGGATGCTAATGAGTCTCTTCTGTCTATGTCAAGACATATCCTCTTCAGTCAAGGAGACCGGTCAGGAGATCCATGAGCATCGCCGAGAGTTTCGTGCTTATCGTCGCCAGCAAGGCGAGGACATTCCTCCTAGTGAGTCAGAGGAGTCTTCGGCTGAGCATGGTGTGGACTCAACCAACCATTAGCTTTTCGGACTTCAGTCTCCTGTTGCTCAGGCGAGTGA
Source organism: Rhipidocladum racemiflorum (assembly GCA_036346355.1). NCBI lineage: Eukaryota > Viridiplantae > Streptophyta > Magnoliopsida > Poales > Poaceae > Rhipidocladum > Rhipidocladum racemiflorum. Next base: position 67,019,733 of record CM070572.1, read on the forward strand.
TAGTGGCAGCGGTAGTGGTGATGATAGCGAGGAGCCAGAGTTCCAGCCTTCCGACGACACCGAGTGATCTGCCGCCTGTCGCTTCCTTTTTTGGTGTCTTGATGCCAAATGGGGAGTGAGTTGTCGAGTCGTTGTCGTGGTTGTCGCTTTTATGCTTAGTGTCGTGGTTGTGAACTCGTTTGTGTAGTGTCGTGGTTGTGAACTCGTTTGTGGTTCCTGTTGCTACTTGGTGTTACTTCTTTACTCTTTATGTCGTGTTGCTACTTCGTTGCTTATGATCTATGTTACTGTTGTTATTGCATTACATTTGTGGCATTCATATTATATCTCTCGTGTTTATCCCTCGGATGCAAGGATATAGGGGGAGCTATTGCAAAATTCTCTCAATATGTGCATTATAAACATCACTCCACCTCGCAAATGCATACTTTGAAGGAGCTCCATTATATGTTTAACATTCAAAATGGGAAGCTAAATTCTTGCTATCTTTTTGAGTCTTTAATTGTGTTGTCATCAATACACCAAAAAGGGGAGATTGAAAGTGCATCTAGGCCCCTTCTATAAGTTTTGGTGATTAATGTCAACACAATTAGAGAGAGCTAATAGTTTAAGTGAGAATTTGTGCAGGGATCAAGGATTTATCCATATAAGAAAATGATGAGACACCCCCACGAATATTTAATTTTGCGAAGACGGCATCAAGACACTAGTTATATTCTTTTTATTTATTTCAGTCCAAGGATGGCAGTATTGTTAAGGGGGATACGACGGGAAATCGCTTATAGGATAGTCTTGTGCTTAGTGGATAAAAATTGCATTGCAAAATCGTAAAAACATCTGTATTTCCCTTGTCTGTCTCACAGCAGGCCGAGCCAGTCAGGTCGGATTATCCGGACTTTCAGTCCGGAGTATCCGGGTTGACCCCGGAGTATCCGGGTATTTGGTCCGGACACTCTGGATTAAGGTTCTCGGTAAGAGTCGCTACTTCACTAAGCCGGACTATCCGGGTATAAGTCCAGATATTCTGGGTTGTGCGCAGCCACTCACAATGGTTAGATTTTAAAGCTCCTTATTTAACCCTTCACTCCACTCCAACTGAAGATACAGCTCCATTCCAACCTGTTTTCAGCTCTCAAGCCCTCATTCATACTCCTTTGAGCTCTAGCTCTCTTCTCCATTTAAATCTTGAGATTGACTTGAATCGTTGGAAGTGAGAAGAGGATTTGAGTGCTTTGCTCTTGCATTCTTCGTCCTTGAGCACAAGTTCATCCTTCAAGACGATTTCACGGCATATTTGTTACTCTTGGAGTTTGAAGGGCTCCTAGACTGCGAGGAGTTGCCAGGAGCTTCCCATCTTACTTGTGGTGAGCCGTGGAAGTTTGTGAGGGTTCGTCTCGCCCCCGAAAGGAAAGATACAAGGAGAAACCGGCAAGTGCTTGGTGCAACACTGGGTGGACATTAGTCAAGAGGGACCAAGGCTTTGTGCTTCTGTGAAATCATGTGCTGAAAAATTGGCTTTGAACTGAAAAATTAACTTAGATTTGAATTTGCAAAATGTGTTTGTTCATGTGTTTTGACAATTGACAAGAAACAGTAAATTTTGCCTTGGCGCCGGACCAATCCTAAAGAAAACAGTAAGTTTCCCATCTACGACGGACAAACTTTGTTGGTCTGTCGTGGACATGCTTTTGAACTCATTGAGCCAAACTCAATTTTCCTCAAAAACCAGTAAGTTGTGCATGTACGACGGACAAAGTTTTTGGGTCTGTCGTGAACGTGTTTTTGAGCTCATGAGTCGAACTCAATCTTCCAAGAAACCAGTAAGTTTTGCATGTACGACGGACAAAGTTTTTGGGTCTGTCGTGAACGGCTTTTTGAGGATTGATTTCGCATGTACAACGGACAAAGTTTTTGGGTCCGTTGTAACGTGTTTTCACCGGAATGTTTTTTTCTTGGAACTGAGAGTTTCACATGTACGCCGGACAGAGATTTCTTGTCCGTCGTGAATGGACTTTTCTAGGGTTTTTATTTCTTGTCCGTTGTGAACGTGTTTTGCTCAGTTTGGATGTTTTGCAGAATTGAAATAATTTGAATTTGAGATTATGAAATTTGTGATGATTTCATGATGCTTCTTTTGAAGTGGACTTTATGCAATGCTCATGTGAGTAGTTGCATGGATTGACATTGAGTCAAGTCGTGGACTTGTGCTCGGATTTGTTTTGTGGTTTGTTCATGTGCAGGTATTGCTCGAAGACGAATGTGGTCGATGACGGACCGGAACTAGGTTCATGGAGGAACCGAGGTTCGGGACTAGGTTCAGGAGGAACCGAGGTCTTGGTGGTCAAGGATGTCATGCGGGGCGTTCGGGCTAAGAGAATGGTGCACATGAAGAATGGTTAGTCACGTGAGAATGGCGGAGGTCATTCGCGTGCAAAGTGTTAGTCACGTGAGTATGGCGGTGGCCATACGGCGTGCAAAGTGTTAGTCACGTGAGTATGGTAGGGTTGCCATACGCGTGCAAGAGTTGTACTCGGCCAGGTTGGGCCAAGTGGAGTTGTGTTGGATCACGGATTCCTTCTAGGAATAGGAATCGTATTCTTGTTTGGTCCTTTAAATAGGAGGGGTTGTCTCCTGTTGAAAGGCACCAAGTAGAGCTGAGCGCATCAAGCTTTGAGCTTGGTTTTAGGGTTTGTACTCTTTTGATGAGAGTATTTTAGACAAGAAATAAAGATCAATTCTTCCAAGATTTTTGCGTGCTCTGAGAACCACGCCGCTCTGATGTTTTCTGTTTTGGTTCTTGTTTGCATGCTTGTTCTAATTCTAGATTGGTTTTTGATCATTGAGTTTCATCTTGATTTGATCCATCAAAAACCGTTCTAGGGTATTGATCTAGTGTTTCTCAAAGTCTAGTTGATAAATCTTTTGTTGTTCTTGTTTAATCTTGAAGTTTTGATTAGATTGATTCTCGTCAAGTTCTGGATCAGCAAGCTTGCGAAGCTCATAACTTTTGATCCGTAAGTCCGATCGAGCTGATACTTTTTGGGTTCGGTTCGTACTAGAATCTAGTTTCTTGTGTCCAAATTTCAGATCGATCCGACGGTTGGATCTCCAGGAATTCGCGTTTTACTAAACCTCTGTCTTTCTGTTTTTGTCGAAAACGAGGCAATTTTTTGGTTCTGTTTTGGGGTGAACTTTTAATAGATCAAGAATTTGGTTTTAGCTTCCGCACAATCATTCACCCCCCCTCTGATTGCTATATTCGTATACTTCGATCCTACAAGTGGTATCAGAGCAAGGTTTCTCTAATCTATCTTAACCGGTGATTAGATCAATGGATCGTTATTCGACAAAACCATGTGTGTTCGATGGTGTTGATTTTCAGTTTTGGAAGGCCAAGATGGAGGCGTTCATCCAAGCACAGGGCTTCACAATTTGGGAGAAGGTCTACAAGCCATATGAAGTCCCTGCAAACGACAACGTCAACGACACCAATCGCACACATGTTGAAGCAAATAGCAAGGCGCGCAACTTGATCATCCAAGGCTTGGGACGCAAATGACTTTGATCGTGTGGTTCATCTTCGATCCGCATATGAGGTATGGAAATCTCTTTGTGATTACCATGAAGGTTCTAACACTGTCAAAGAGGTTCGCCAAGATATTTACAAAAAAGAATACATGCGTTTTGAGATGAAACCTAGTGAATCTGTAGATGACTTCTTTGCACGTTTCAATAAAATTCTTAGCAATCTACGTGCTGTTGGAGTTACCTACACTGATGCTGAGAATGCTCGACAATTGCTTAGTGCTTTGGACATGTCAGTGTGGGAGATGAAAGTAACATCTATACAAGAATCTACTACCATGAGCACACTCACATTAGATGTTCTTTACTCTAAGTTGAAAACTCATGAGTTGGATGTTCTTGCCAGGAAGGGTAACATTAAATCAATTGCCTTGATCTCTAACCCTAACATGTCGAATGCAAATTCTTCTTCTAGCTTTGCCTTGTCTTCCATGTCTTCTTTAACAGATGAGCAACTTGAAGAGTTTCCTGAAGAAGATCTGGCACTACTCTCTTCTCGCTTTAACAAAGCTTTGCAGAATGTAAGAATGAGAAAGGGAGGTGGTCCTCCAAGATGCTATGAGTGTGGTGACCTCAACCATATTCGCACAAATTGTCCTAAGCTTGCAGGAAAAACATCAAAGGAGGAGAAGGACAACGACAGAAGGAATGAGAAGAAAAGGTTCTCGTCAAATGATAGGAAGAAGAAGAGCTTCATCAACCGCAAGGTGGTTCACCGAGTCCTTTCCGCTCTTGAACAAGTCAATTTGAGCGATGTGGACTCGGAGAGCAGCGAAGATGATGCAACTCCAAGCAAGCATGATTTGATAGGATTATGTCTCATGGCAAGCAGCAAGGATAGCTTCACCGATGACGACCACGACAGCGACTTCAATGAGGTAGATCCCTCTTATGATGAATTAGCTATTGCTGTTGCTCGTCTTGGAAAATTGCTTGACAAACGTGATAAGAAAATTAAGAAACATGATTTCATTATTGAATCATTGAATGGTGAAATTGCTAGACTTAAGACTTTGATTCCTAGTGATGATACTTGCAAATCATGTGACTTAATTTACAATGAGCTCACCTTGCTTAGGAAAGAACATGCTCTTTTGTTGCATCTAAATGAGAAAAATGAGAAACATGTTGTACATGCTAGCTGTTCCAATCGATGATTTGCATAGTTCAACTTCTTGTTCTAAATGCTCAACTCTTGAATTAAAATTGAAAGATGCAAATGCTAGGGTTTCTCAATTAATCGATAATCTGCTTTCACATGAAATTCTCTCATGCTCAACTTGTCGCATAAGCAAAAGGAAAAGTAGATGTTCCCTGCAATAATTGTTTAACTCTTGCTAAGAAAGTTGATTACTTGCAAAATTCTTTGGAACGTTTCACTAATGGCAAGAAGAAGTTGAACATGATTTTGGATCAATCTAAGGTTAGCACAAACAAGAGAGGTTTAGGTTTTGATCCTTATGCCACATATGAAACTAAACCTCGTGACCGTTGTTCAGGCTCCTTGCAAAATTGAGTTATCTAATGAGCCTAAGAAAATTGCTTTTCAATCTGCTTTGGTTTTATCCTCTACTATGATGAATGCAAAATGTGCTTTTCTTGTTAAAGCTAAACATCATGTCAAGTACACTTGCACTCATTGTAGTAGAGATGGACACTTAGTAGATTTTTGCTTTAGACTAGCCAAACAAAGAAAAGAAGGAAAGAACTAAGGCTAGGTCAAATTTCAGCAAAGCACATTTTTATGCGCCTAGAGTGATGAAAACACCTTACATTCCTAGAAACATGGGAAAAGGCAAATCTGATTTTGTGCATAAAAATTATCGTGTTGTACCCATCTTTGTTGTGCGTCGTGTGTCTCAAGATCGGATTCCCAAAAATCTCATTCCTAACCCCAAGATCGAGACCTCGACATGTTTTGCTATGTAGGCTTCTCGCGAGGAGAACATATGGCTAGTGGATTCCGGATGCTCACGCCACATGTCCGGTAATAAGAATTGGTTCTCCTCCTCACTCGTGCATCTCGTCTTTGAAAGTGTTACTTTTGGAGATGCTTCTTCCTCTTCTGTTGTGGCAAAGGTACAATAAAGGTAAGTGACAAGTTTATGTTCAAAGATGTGGCTCTTGTTGAAAATTTGAAATATAACTTGCTTTCATCTCACAAATGCTTGATGAAGATCTTGAGATAAGCTTTAAGAAAAATGAATGCAAAGTGCTAGATGCTTCAGGTGATCTTGTGTTCAAGATTTCTCGTTTTGGAAGAGTCTTTAAAGCTGATTTTGATGCATCGCCTTCTTCTAAGCATAGGTGTCTAATTGCCAATGTTTCTAAAGATTTATTCTTTTGGCATCGTAGACTTGGTCATGTTGGTTTTGATCATCTTACTCGTGTAAGTGGTTTAGATCTTATACGTGGCCTGCCTAAGCTTAAGGGTGATAGCAATATAGTATGTTCTTCTTGTAGACATGGTAAGATGATTGCAGGTTCACATCCACCTCTTACCATGGTAATGACAAACGCCCAGACAGCTTCTACATCTTGATACTGATTGGACCATCTCGAGTTCAATCCTTTGGAGGCAAATGGTATGTGCTTGTGATTGTTGATGATTTTTCTAGATACTCTTGGGTATACTTTATGGCATCTAAGGATGAGGCCTTTAGTCATTTTAGAAGTCTTGTTCTTAGGCTTTCTATTGATCATCCAGGAGCTCTCAAAGCTATTAGAAGTGATAATGGAACTGAATTCAAAAATGCTTCTTTTGATCTCTTTTGTACTGAAAAAGGAATTGATCATCAATTTTCATCACCGAGAGTGCCTCAACAGAATGGTGTAGTTGAAAGGAAAAACAGAACATTGGTTGAGATGGCTAGAACCATGTTAGATGAACATCATACTCCTAGAAACTTTTGGGCTGAAGCTATTTCAACTGCTTGTTATGTTTCAAACCGTGTGTTTTTGAGATCAAAATTGGGTAAGACTCCATATGAGCTTCGGTTTGGACATAGACCTTCTGTTTCTCACTTTCGGGTTTTTGGATACAAATGCTTTGTCTTGAAATCTGGAAATCTTGATAAATTTGAAGCTAGATCAATGGATGGCTTTTTCCTTGGATATCCTGCTCATACTCGTGGCTATCGTGTGCTTGTTTTGGAGACTAACAAAATTGTGGAAACTTGTGAAGTCACTTTTGATGAGGCTAGTCCAGGCACTAGTCCAAGTGATGCAGGTACAGACGCATACATTCAGGGGGAGAAAATCTTTGAAGATGATGATGATGTTGAAGATGAGGTCTTGATTTTTCCTAATGCACAACAAGATGTAGCACCTTTGGCACCTACTACTACATCACCTACTGACTAACCATCCTCAAGCTACAACATCATCTGTACATGCTGAAAATGAAGAAGGAGAAGGAGAAGTCTCAAAAGCCAATGCTCCCTTGCACATTCAAAAAATGCATCCATCTGAACAAATTATTGGAGACCTAAATGAGAGAGTCACTCGATCCAGGTTTATTCATTCTGACACTCATGCTCATTCTGCTTTAGTTGCTTCTTTTGAACCCAAAGATATATCTCATGCATTATCTGACGAATCTTGGATCAATGCCATGCATGAAGAATTAGAGAATTTTGAACGAAATAAAGTTTGGAAACTTGTCTCACCACCTCCTGATTTTAATGTTATTGGAACTAGATGGGTTTTCAAAAATAAACAAAGTGAGGATGGTGTTGTTGTTAGAAACAAGGCTAGATTGGTTGCTCAAGGTTACACTCAAATTGAAGGCTTAGATTTTGATGAAACCTTTGCTCCTGTTGCTAGAATTGAAGCCATTAGAATCCTTTTAGCTTTTGCTGCATCCAAAGGTTTCAAATTGTATCAAATGGATGTGAAAAGTGCTTTTCTGAATGGCTACATAAATGAGGAGGTTTTTGTCAAGCAACCACCTGGTTTTGAAAATCCAAAGTTTCCAAATCATGTGTTCAAACTATCAAAAGCTTTGTATGGTTTGAAACAAGCTCCTAGAGCATGGTATGATAGGCTAAAAACCTTTTTACTTGAAAAGGGCTTTTTAATGGGAAAAGTTGACAAAACTCTTTTTCTACTCAAGCAAGGCAATGATCATCTATTCGTTCAGATTTATGTTGATGATATTATCTTTGGTGGTTCATCTCATGTTTTAGTGTCTGAGTTTTCAGAAACAATGAGGAAGGAGTTTGAGATGAGTATGATGGGTGAGTTGACATACTTTTTGGGATTTCAAATCAAGCAAACGAAGGATGGTACTTTTGTACATCAAAGCAAATATACAAGAGACTTGCTACATCGTTTTGGGATGAAAAACAGCAAGCCGATCATGACACCTATGGAGAGCACTTGCGCACTTGACCCTGATGAAGATGGTGAGCCGGTTGATCAAAAGGAATATAGAAGCATGATAGGTTCACTTTTTTACCTCACTGCATCAAGGCCGGATATACAATTTGCTGTGTGCTTGTGTGCTCGTTTTCAAGCTTCCCCACGTGCTTCACATCGACAAGCTGTCAAAAGGATTTTCAGGTATCTTCATGGAACTCAAGATTTTGGCATTTGGCTTTCTGCTTCCTCATGCATTAGTTTGAGATCTTTTTCTGATGCTGATTTTGGAGGATGTAGAATTGATAGGAAGAGCACTTCTGGTTCATGTCACTTCTTGGGAAATTCTCTCATTGCATGGTCATCTAGAAAACAATCTTCTGTTGCACAATCAATCACGAATCTGAATATGTGGTCTTTGCTAGTTGTTGTTCTCAAATTCTTTGGATAGTAGCTACACTAAAAGATTATGGGGTTAATTTGGATAGTGTTCCTCTTTTGTGTGATAACACTAGTGCAATTTGCATTGCTAAGAACCCCGTGCAACACTCTAGAACAAAACACATTGACATCAGATTTCACTTTCTTAGAGATCATGTTGAAAAAGGCAACATTGTGCTTCATCATGTGGATACTGAACATCAATTGGCAGACATTTTCACAAAACCTTTGTCTTCTTCTCGTTTTGCTTTTATTCGGGGAGAACTTGGAATTGTTCATCCAATGGGCTCCTAGACTGCGAGGAGTTGCCAGGAGCTTCCCATCTTACTTGTGGTGAGCCGTGGAAGTTTGTGAGGGTTCGTCTCGCCCCCGAAAGGAAAGATACAAGGAGAAACCGGCAAGTGCTTGGTGCAACACTGGGTGGACATTAGTCAAGAGGGACCAAGGCTTTGTGCTTCTGTGAAATCATGTGCTGAAAAATTGGCTTTGAACTGAAAAATTAACTTAGATTTGAATTTGCAAAATGTGTTTGTTCATGTGTTTTGACAATTGACAAGAAACAGTAAATTTTGCCTTGGCGCCGGACCAATCCTAAAGAAAACAGTAAGTTTCCCATCTACGACGGACAAACTTTGTTGGTCTGTCGTGGACATGCTTTTGAACTCATTGAGCCAAACTCAATTTTCCTCAAAAACCAGTAAGTTGTGCATGTACGACGGACAAAGTTTTTGGGTCTGTCGTGAACGTGTTTTTGAGCTCATGAGTCGAACTCAATCTTCCAAGAAACCAGTAAGTTTTGCATGTACGACGGACAAAGTTTTTGGGTCTGTCGTGAACGGCTTTTTGAGGATTGATTTCGCATGTACAACGGACAAAGTTTTTGGGTCTGTTGTGAACGTGTTTTCACCGGAATGTTTTTTTTCTTGGAACTGAGAGGTTCACATGTACGCCGGACAGAGATTTCTTGTCCGTCGTGAATGGACTTTTCTAGGGTTTTTATTTCTTGTCCGTTGTGAACGTGTTTTGCTCAGTTTGGATGTTTTGCAGAATTGAAATAATTTGAATTTGAGATTATGAAATTTGTGATGATTTCATGATGCTTCTTTTGAAGTGGACTTTATGCAATGCTCATGTGAGTAGTTGCATGGATTGACATTGAGTCAAGTCGTGGACTTGTGCTCGGATTTGTTTTGTGGTTTGTTCATGTGCAGGTATTGCTCGAAGACGAATGTGGTCGATGACGGGACCGGAACTAGGTTCATGGAGGAACTGAGGTTCGGGACTAGGTTCAGGAGGAACTGAGGTCTTGGTGGTCAAGGATGTCATGCGGGACGTTCGGGCTAAGAGAATGGTGCACATGAAGAATGGTTAGTCACGTGAGAATGGCAGGAGGTCATTCGCGTGCAAAGTGTTAGTCACGTGAGTATGGCAGGTGGCCATACGCGTGCAAAGTGTTAGTCACGTGAGTATGGTAGGGTTGCCATACGGCGTGCAAGAGTTGTACTCGGCCAGGTTGGGCCAAGTGGAGTTGTGTTGGATACGGATTCCTTCTAGGGAATAGGAATCGTATTCTTGTTTGGTCCTTTAAATAGGAGGGGTTGTCTCCTGTTGAAAGGCACCAAGTAGAGCTGAGCGCATCAAGCTTTGAGCTTGGTTTTAGGGTTTATACTCTTTTGATGAGAGTATTTTAGACAAGAAATAAAGATCAATTCTTCCAAGATTTTTGCGTGCTACTGAACCACGTCGCTCATGTTGTTTTCTGTTTTGGTTCTTGTTTGCATGCTTGTTCTAATTCTAGATTGGTTTTTGATCATTGAGTTTCATCTTGATTTGATCCATCAAAAACCGTTCTAGGGTATTGATCTAGTGTTTCTCAAAGTCTAGTTGATAAATCTTTTGTCGTTCTTGTTTAATCTTGAAGTTTTGATTAGATTGATTCTCGTCAAGTTCTGGATCAGCAAGCTTGCGAAGCTCATAACTTTTGATCCGTAAGTCCGATCGAGCTGATTCTTTTTGGGTTCGGTTCGTACTGGAATCTAGTTTCTTGTTTCCAAATTTCAGATCTATCCGACGGTTGGATCTCCAGGAATTCGCGTTTTACTAAACCTCTGTCTTTCTGTTTTTGTCGAAAACGAGGCAATTTTTTGGTTCTGTTTTGGGGTGAACTTTTAATAGATCAAGAATTTGGTTTTAGCTTCCACACAATCATTCACCCCCCTCTGATTGCTATATTCGTATACTTCGATCCTACAGCTTCCACAACTGAGACGTAGGATTCCCTTCAAGAATCCGAACGTCGGATAAAAATCATTATCTCCGTGTTCTTGTTCTCTTTTGGTAAAGGTAGTTTAGTATTGAATCTTTAGGAGCTTCGATCTATTTTCTCTTTGTGTTTGGCCTCAGATCTCTGCTTGTTTCAGGTACCTGGTAGTGATTAAGCACTTTGTATCCAAGTAGTTTGTTTAAAAGTTGAAAAGATTTGAAATCGTCTCACGAGCTACTCAACCTGGAGTATCCACATCAAATATCCGGATAGTCCGAATATCTTGGAGTATCCGGATATAACTCGGACAGTCCAAGTTACAAGCTCGGGAAAATTTGCTTCCGCCGAAAATTTTTATTTCGCCTATTCACCCCCTCCCGCTAGGCTACATCTCCGGTCCTTTCAAGGAGGCACCTTAGGTGCAAAGGGGACTGGATTAGTTGGAACACCATCATCTCTATCATCTTCATCTTCCACGAAGATAGATTGAGAAAGAGGAGAAGAACCTAAAATATCTGGTCTAGTTCCTTGACTAGCCTCATCAAAGGTGACCTCACAAGTCTCTAGCATCCTACCCATCTCAAAGCCCCAAATCCTATAGCTACAGAAGAATTCGAGTAGCCAAGAAAGATCCCATCAGTAGAATGCGACTCAAACTTATCTAGGTTTCTAGACTTCAAGAAAAAAGCACTTGCAACCAAAAACACAAAAATGTGAAACACTGGGCTTTTGCCCATATCTCAATTCATACAAAGAGTAGTGTAGTGTGCCCTTTGAAAAACTTTGTTTGAAATATGGCACGCAGTAGCTACAGCCTCAGCCCAAAACTTCCTATGAGTGTTGTACTCATCTAGCATAGTCCTGACCATCTCTATCAGGGTCCTATTCTTCCTCTCCACTACGCCATTCTGCTGATAGATGTATGGAGAGGAGAACTGATTCTCTATGCCTAACTCCCCGCATAAGCTACTAAAGTAGGAGTTTTTGAACTCCGTGCCACTATCACCGTGGATCACTCGTAAGGCACCTGGGAGCTCAATGGACAACCAACGAACCAAACCCCTGAAATGGGAAAATGACTCATCCTTCGAAGTCATGAAAAATACACATCTTTCGAAGTCGTGAAAAATACCCAAAAATATCTCAAAAAACTATCAATAATGTCCAGAATGTACCAGTTCCCACTCGCTGACTGCACTCTAGCTGGACCAACTATGTCCATATGTAAAAGCTATCTTAATGCATTAGTCATCAAAACAGTGACTGGAGGATGATAAGCAGCAACCATCTTGCCATGTCGGTAAGGAGAACAAACCATATCTTTGACCATCTTGAGTTTAAGTAAACCACAAATGAGATCCAGGCTGCTAACTCGGGTCAAATGATCAAATCTAATGTGACCAAGTCTCCTACACCATAAGGAGAGATTACGGGACTTAGAAGCAATCAAACAGCGAAGAGAGTCTTCTGAAGAAGAAAAATCACCACAAAAGACTCTTCCAAATCTAGAAATCCCGCAAACTAACTTCCCAGAAGAATTGAGTATTCTACAGGCACAACTCTAGAAGCTTACCTCGAAATTGTCATCGATAAGCTGAGAAACAAAAAGAAAGTTGTATTGCATCTTACTCACTAAGACAACATCCTTAAAAAGAAAATTTTAATTAATATGCACAATATCTCTAGAAAATGACCCGACCAGAAGAAGCATCCCCAAAGGTGACTATCTCATCACCGGGAGCACGAACTAGGGAAGAGAACAAATGGAAGTCTCATGTCATATGGCGGGAACAACCCAAGTCAACGATCCATACCTCTCCCTTCCCCATCCTTCGGACTTATATCAACCTAAACGAGAGGTCAGTGACTCAGTATTGGGGCAAATAAGAGCAGTTCAAGGTACCTAATACTGAAGTAGTACCAGTCAAGGAAACAAAAGACTAAACTCTAGCATATCACCGAGGCTCAACTCTCACCAAGTCAAAAGCAATGTCTGCAAGTGATCGGGGAGCTGGAGCTGGGTTTTTCCGCTGATGTGCAAAGGTCGGACTATCTACGTAACGCTGCCCTAACCTCCTACTAGTAGATGCAATATCATCCCGCTGAAACTCACCTCGATGGGAAAAGCGAGGGATATCAACAGGTCGGTGGAGGAACTGACCACAAACAACTCTAGGAGAAAAACTCGACTAAACACCATGAAAACTGAGTCCTAGATGCTGCCCAAAAACAAGTGACTCTCTAACCTGTCTAGAAGTAGTGTGTGCCTTAGGAGCACTCAGAGCCTATGGATGACCCTGTATACCCCTAAGAGCACGAACACGCCCGCGTCATGTGATCTTGGCATGTCTAAAATAGAAATCAACCAAATGTCCATCCTTCTGACAGAAGGTGAATGTATACTTTGCCTTACTAGAGGCTGAAGTTGCAAGAGGTGTCACCTTCTCATTAGAGATCTTGTGGACAGTTCCGGCTGATTAAAAAATAGTGTTACTAGTCCTAGGAGCAACCACGATCTCTTCACTCTTGGTGGCACGCTGTCGGGACCCCGAATTTGCAAATCCGGACCCTCTGTGTATTCAGCACTAGTCCAGGAACGCGCTAGTGCACACAGTCTTAACATCGGTATATATCACAATCATACCAAACGATACTATCAAAGTACTTTATTTAAATAATCAAGGTTTACTCGACCTTATGGCCAAGTTACAAATATATGCCTTGCAAGGCGAAACTTATTAAAAGAGAAATGACAGCAGCGGAAAATCAAATAAACTTCGTGGCGCCATCCAGTATACCACAGGCAACTGACTGGGCTCGCATCCCTAAGTAGACGGGTCCTCTTGGAACTCCTCCTCCGGCTGGCGTAGTCTCCTCTTCAAGCGGTATTGTGTTGAGGCAAGGGTGAGTACTTGGTACTCACAAGTCATGCCTGAGAATGCAAGCTAATATACTACATGCATGGCTTGGTACAAAGGAATAGCTCAAGGTATATTTGCGATGTGACTTTTGACAAGTAGTAAAAGTAGATTCGAAAGCAGTAGAAATAAGCAAAGCATAAATAACTTTTTCAAGGAGTTTAACAAACGTTTTTCCCATCCTAAACCATATTTCCATCATCTTCTTTGTTAAACCAACCCAACTTTTCAAAACCAGTTATTTTGAAAGTCTAACCCTTGACTGTAATTCAGAGCATTGTCCAAGATCGTGGACTCGGCTATTCAAATAGATTCTACACTCTGCAGAGGTTATGCACTTTACCCACAAGATACAATCCACTCACCACGTCGGTAGTGAATCGCCATACAAGAGTATGCGAATGAGCGATCATAACAAAGCCTTTGGAAGCCTCAAACAACACAGGTGGTCCTCTCAGGTTCGTGCTCTACACCATCCCTTCCCTTAGCCAAGGCGAAGTATGGGACCAACACACCGATTAGATGGGTACTGGCCACGACCACGATACGCTCCCCGCACAATCACACAAAAGGTGTAATCGACACCTGAGGCTCCACAAGTGAGTCCTTAGCGACTTAGTCAACTAGGGCCGTCCCATTCCACCATGTGGTTGCAAGTATGACCAGTTCAAAGGCTTGCAAGGTTAAGTCCTTAGAGTGACCAGGGCAAGACTACGAAAAACCAAATCAACATCCCCAATGCCACAATGGCCCTTTGATTACTCTTGCCACATGCCCCGATCGAAATCATTTATCAAACCCCGTTGATTACCATGCACCACGTGCCATCAACATCACATGATACTTTTCCAAAACAGGTTCAATATATCATTAATTCAATATTAGCATTTGATTATCCAAAATCATGTCATGAGCACGTAGTGTGTCTAAGCGATACTACAACGATCTAAACCCATGTTGGCGATTTAATAATGTCCAACTAGTAATCCACAACTAGGGTGACAAGGGATCATGGCACATACTTAAGTAATCAAGGTGTCATATAGCAAATTGGTATTTATCTAACCCCATGTTTAAACAAAGTATCTTTCTAATTGAACTAGCATGCAATAGTTTAAATCAAAATAGATTTCGAAATAGGATCAACATGGTCAAAGCACAACTTGCCTTCAAAAAGCACTTGCTCTTGGTCTTGAGTTGGATCCTGAGTCAACACTTCTCCTTCGAATCCTTCCGGCACTTCAACGTCTACTCGTAAAGCGTGCAAATAGCAAATACACAAATAAACACTATGCAAAAAGATCCCAAAACTCCAAATAAAATCCATAAACAGAGAGAACATAATTTTCTGGATTTTTAGAAACTGGAATAAATCAAATTTGGAGTTAAAACGCAAAAGTTATGATTATTTAAAGTTTAAATAATCAATTAAATAATTTTACAGAGAAAAACTTTAGTCCAAAAATTAAATAAAATTCATATTTAGGTAGATCTTAATTTTATACAAATTTAGAAATTTGAATCACTCAAATCGGAGTTGAAACGCAAAAGTTATAAGCGTTTGAAGTTTGAATCTAAATTTGAAATCATTATTCGAATTAATAAATCATTTTCTTTTGGAAATTAATTATTGCGTCGGCATGGACACGTGGCAGCTCCTGATTGGCCTGCGGCGTCGGCCGATCCATGGGCTCGGTCCACGTTCGGCTCGGGTCCACGGTGGACTCGGTCCACGGCTCACGTGACTGACATGTGGGCCCACTCGGGTGACGTCATCGCTGACGTCAGCGCTTGGTTGGGTTAGCCACTGACATGCGGGCCCGCTGACACGCGGGCGCGTGTCGGCGTCCTACACGCACGCGTGGGCCGGCGCCGACGCGTCGGTCCAACTTCCCGACACGCGTGGCGCAATCCCGCCCGTTGGTTTGAAAATCAACGGCGCGGATTGGATCCAGGGTTTAACACGTTGAAACTACTCGATGCTCGTGGGCCGTTCGATCTAGATCGGACGGTCCAGATCTAATCCTATAATCGCACTGCTACGGCACGTGGCGATTGTGAGCCGTTGGATCTTGATCCAACGGTCCAGATCTAATCGGGTTTGGAACACGTGAACTCACCTCAACCGTCGGATCCAGATCCGACGGTGCACAGAGCTCGCGAGGGCTGATGGCTTCGTGGTGGCGCACGGCTGCCGGAGTTGAAGACGACGACGAGCCCAACGGCGTTCCGGGGTTGCTCCGGCGAGATGAAGGGTCCCTTCGGGTGCGTCTCGTCGCGGTGAGTCCGGACCGAGGTCAACGGGCAGGGACGGGCGGACGGCGATGAACGAAGCAAAGACCGTGGCGGAGCAGCGCGCAACTACGGCGAGCTCGCACGGCTAAACGGCGGCGACTTAGCCTCGGTGAAGTAGAGAAGGGAGGGCGCGGGATCACGGCGGTCCTCGGGGTATGCCCCGGGCATTAAATAGCCTCGGCGTCCGTGCAGAAAACGGAAACCTAACTTGCTACGGCGGCGGAGTCCAGCTCGGACTCGGGAAGACGACGAAATCGTGGCCGTCCACGTGGCACAACCAACGGCCACGATCGCGCGGCGCGACCGGGTCCGGTCCGGACACGGCTCGGGTCGGGGTCGGGCGGATCTCAGCCGTTGGATCTTGATCCAACGGTCGGGATCGCTTAGGGTTGGGAGCTGGTTTGGTTGAGCCAACTGGCTCGGGTCGGACTCGAGTCCGACTCGGTCGGATGAACAGTACTTGACCCGAGTTGGATTTTCCAGCGATTTAATATTTAAAATAATTCGATAATTCATTTAATTCATTAAAAATAGCAAATGACTCGAGAAAAATTCTAAAAATTCTGGAAAATATTTTGGATCATTTTGGACTCAAATAAAATATTTCCAACAAAATTTTATTTGCAAAATTAAATTCTTTAATTATTTCAAAATGGAATAAATTCAAATAAATTCCAAATAAATCCAAATAAATTCCAGAAAATTCCAAAAATTCACCAAGGTGCCAAATCACACATGAATTTAAGAAAAGCAAAATTTTGGGATGTTACACACGCACAACAGTAGAGGGATGCGCCCTAACTTGTTCCAAGTAGTCAAATCATAGACCTTAATTGAATATGCTAATCTTGTACTGGTCTAGGGACGAGACGATTTTCTTCTTGTCCCCCACAAATTTTTCGAGGGTGCTCATGAGGTACTCACACTCCCGGAAAAAAGGGAGGTACATGAAGAATAGGGGGAAGAAGTGGAAGAAGAACCAGAAGAAGAACGAACAATACGTGCATATCTCTCCCTATGCACGGCTGCCTCAACCTTGAGGGCCTCACAAAAAAATGCAAGGAGAATTTCTAATCCTAACAGTCTAGGCCTCTACCTTCTTCCTAAGTTCGACTTAATTTTATCCAAGTCTCCCTCAATCTCAGACCTTGCAGACAACTTTCTTGTGACTTATCTACTAAGTCCTTAACAAGTTTATCACACTTGACATTTAAGATATTATTGTCAAGTTTTAGTTGTCTATAGCCCTCACATGAGCTGATAGGGTCATTGGAAGCAATTTTTTGAAGTTCATCATTTCTAACAGAAAGCTTCATAAGGTGAGTGTTCATGGTATTAATTTTAGCAAGCAATTTAGAGCAATTTTCACATGATACAGTAGTGTGAGCATGAAGAAAACTAGCCTCTATAGGAATAGCATCAACAGGACTATTGCTAGCATTCTTCAACCTAAGACCCTCAAGTTCAGAAACCACACTATCATGCTTGGTCCTTAGGTTCTCTAGTTCCACAAGCAAAGCATCACAAAGCAAACAGTCTGTAGGATCGATATATATGAATATAGAAATCAGAGGGGAGTGAATGATTGTGTGGAAGCTAAAACCAAATTTTTGATCTACTAAAACTTCACCCCAATACGGATTCAAAAAGAGTGCTTTGTAACCAACAAAAACAGATTAGATGTGCTCGGTAAATCGCGAATTCCCAAAAATCCAACCATCCGATCAATCTGAAATTTGAACACAAGAAACTAAATTCCAGTATGAATCTAACAGAAAAATAATCCGCTCGATCGGACTTATGGATCAAAAATTATGCACCTCGCAAGCTTGCTATGACAGAATATGACGAGAGTAGATTAAACCCTAATTTCATGATTGAACAAAATCTTCAAAAGATTAACCAACAGAACTTTGAGGAACTCTAAATCAAAGCCCTAGAAATGTTTTGGATTGATCAAATCAAGAAGAAACTCAAAGAATCAAAGTAGACAAAGATCCAATCTAGAACCAGAACAGGCGTGCAACCAAAACCAAAACAGAGAATACTGTCGAAACGCAATTACTGTAGCACGCAGAGGATCTTTGAGGAAATTGATCTTTATTTCTTTTGTATAAAGTACTCCCATCAAAAGAATACAAACCCTAAAAACACAGCACAGCCACAATGCCCTTCTCTCTGGCGAAATGCTCTGCACTTTTGCTCTACGTTAAACAGAGGACACCTCCCCCTATTTATAATGAGCAACCCTAAAGAGTTCGTATACAAATCTACTTGGTATACAACTCAACTCGACCAAACATGGTCGAAACCAACTCTTGCACGCGTATACAACCACCCTGCCATACTCACGTGACTAACAACTCTGCACGCGTACAGCCCACCTGCCGCACTCACGTGACTGACAACTCTTCATGTGCGCCGTTCCCTAGCCCGAATGTCCCGCATGCCATCCTTGACCACCAAGACCTCGATTCCTCTCTGACCCTAGTCTCGAACCTTAGTTCCTCCATGAACCTAGTTTCGGTCCCGTCATCGACCACATTCGCCCTCGAGCAACACCTGCACTCAATGAAGTTACTGTGAAGAACAAATACCCGCTACCCAGGATTGATGATTTGTTTGACCAGCTGAGAGGAGCCGGAGTTTTCTCCAAGATTGATCTAAGATCGGGATACCATCAGTTGAAGATCCGATCAGAGGATATTCCGAAGACCGCATTCTCGTCAAGATATGGACATTACGAGTTTACTGTTATGTCCTTTGGTCTGACGAATGCGCCAGCATATTTCATGAATATGATGAATAAGGTGTTCATGGAGTATTTGGACAAGTTTGTTGTTGTGTTCATAGATGATATCCTAATCTACTCCAAGACAGAGGATGAACATGCCGAACACTTGAGGCGAGTATTGGAAAAGCTGAGGGAACAGCAACTCTTCGCCAAGTTCAGTAAGTGTGATTTTTGGAAGGACAAGGTGGAGTTCCTCAGACATGTAATGACCGCAGAAGGAGTCGCCGTTGATCCAAGCAAGGTAGAAGTTGTGTTACATTGGGAACAGCCGAAGACCGTGACCCAGATCCGGAGTTTTCTCGGAATGGCAGGTTACTACCGCCGTTTCATTGAAGGCTTTTCGACAATTGCGAAACCCCTTACGCAATTGCTGAAAAAGGAGAAGAAGTTTGCATGGACGCTAGAGTGCGAGAAAGGTTTTCAAGAATTGAAGAGGCGATTAACATCAGCACCGGTGTTAGTCCTACCGGATGTTAATCAAAGCTTTGATATATATTGTGATGCATCGCGTCAAGGACTTGGATGTGTGTTGATGCAGAACGGAAAGGTCGTCGCTTATGCATCAAGGCAGTTGAGGCCGCATGAGGAGAATTATCCCAATCAGACTTGAACATGAGGCAGAGGAGATGGTTAGAGTTGATCAAGGGCTACAATGTTGGAATCCATTACCATCCAGGAAAGGCAAACGTAGTTGCCGATGCTCTGAGTCGGAAAAGCCATACCGTGAGTATGTTGCTGGCCACAAGTCAGGATGAGCTATGTGAGGATTTCCAGAGAATGCAGATTGAAGTCGTACCAGAAGGATTCATGGCAGCATTGGAAGTGAAGCCCACCCTGGAGGATCAGATCCGAGAAGGACAGAAGGATGATGACATGATCCGCAGGATTAAGTCCAACATGGAGGAAGGCAAGGCAGAGGACTTCAAGTTGGATGAGCAAGGCACGTTGTGGATGAAGGATCGTATTTGTGTACCAAACAAGAAGGAGCCGGGCAGTTGATTTTAGAAGAAGCTCATGACTCAAAGTATTCCATTCATCCTGGGAGTGCCAAGATGTATCAGGATTTAAAAGAAAGATTCTGGTGGCCGAACATGAAGCGTGAAGTTGCCGAGCATGTTGCATTGTGCGACATATGCCAGAGAGTCAAGGCAATGCATCAGAGACCAGCAGGATTGTTGCAGCCGCTGAAAATACCTGAGTGGAAGTGGGAGGAAATCGGAATGGATTTCATTACCGGTTTGCCTAAGACTCAAGGAGGTTATGACTCCATATGGGTTATAGTGGATCGCTTGACCAAAGTAGCCCATTTTATCCCCGTGAAGACCACTTACTCGGGGGATAAGTTAGCAGAGTCGTATATGATCAGGATCGTCTGTTCGCACGGAGTGCCAAAGAAGATCGTATTGGATAGAGGTACCCAGTTTACCTCGAGGTTCTGGAATAAGCTACATGAAGCCATGGGAACCCGTTTGAACTTCAGTACAGCTTATCATCCACAGACGGATGGACAGACCGAAAGAGTCAATCAGATTCTAGAAGATATGCTAAGAGCGTATGCATTGGCTTATGCTACCTCTTGGGATAAGAGTTTGCCGTATGCCGAGTTCAGTTACAATAATAGTTACCAGGCTAGTTTACAGATGTCACCTTTTGAGGCACTGTATGGTCGACCCTGCCGGACGCCATTAAACTGGAATGAGACCGGCGAGCGCCGTGTCTTCAGGCCTGATATTCTTCAAGAAGCTGAAGAGCAGATTGCCATGATTAGGGGAAGGTTGAAGATAGCCCAATCACGACAGAAGAGTTATGCTGACAATCGTCGCCGGGATTTGAGTTTTGAACCAGAAGACTTTGTATACCTCAGAGTTACGCCTCTCAGGGGAGTTAAGAGGTTCCATGCCAAAGGGAAACTTGCACCCCGTTATGTTGGACTATTTAAGATTTTGAGCCGCAGAGGCGAAGTTGCTTACCAGCTGGAGTTACCGCAGTCATTAGCAGGAGTACATGACGTGTTCCACGTGTCCCAGTTGAAGAAGTGTCTCTGAGTACCTGAGGAACAGACACCGCTAGAGTCAATTGAGTTGCAAGAAGATTTGACTTACAAGGAGCACCCCGTGAAGATTCTAGACACAATGGATCGAGAGACGAGGAACAAGTCAACCCGTTTCTGTAGAATTCAGTGGAGCAACCATGAAGAAAGCGAAGCGACTTGAGAACGCGAAGAGGATTTGAGGAAAGAGTTTCCGAACCTATTCCTTAGTTAGCCTTAAATCTCGGGGACGAGATTCTATTAAGGGGGGAGGTTTGTAACACCCCAAAAATTTGCTTTTCTTAAATTTATGTGTGATTTGGCACTTTGGTGAATTTTTGGAATTTATTTGGATTTATTTGGAATTTATTCCATTTTGAAATAATTAAAGAATTTAACTTTGCAAATAAAATTTTGTTGGAAATATTTTATTTGAGTCCAAAATGTTCCAAAATATTTTCCAGAATTTTTCTAGAATTTTTTTGAGTCTTTTGCTATTTTTAATGAATTAAATAAATTACTGGAAATTATTTTAAATATTAAATCGCTGGAAAATCGAGTCGGGTCGAGTACTGTTCATCCGACCGAGTCGGAACCCGAGTCGGACTCGAGTCCGACCCGAGCCAGTCGACTCGACCAAACCCGCTCCTAACCCTATTCGATCCCGACCGTTGGATCGGGATCCAACGGTCTGGATTGGTCCGCACCGGTTCGAGCCCGAGTCCGGTCGGACCCATTCGCGCGCAAGCAATCGTGGCCGTTGATCGCGCCACGTGGATGGCTACCCGTCGTCGTCTCCACCGAGTCCGAAACGGACTCCGCCAGAATCGAACTCGGTTAGGGTTTCGCGTTAAGCGCGGAAGCCGAGGCTATTTAAAGCGTGGGTGGTCGTCCGAGGTTCGCCTCAGCCTTGCGCACGTGTTGTCCTAGCCACTGAGCCCCAGCCGTCGTAGAATCGCCGGGATTCCTCGCCGAAGTTCGCAAGGACGCCGCCGCGGTTTTTGCACCCTTGCGCCGCCGTTAAGCCGTCTCTGCCGCACCTAAGCCCAGATCCGAGATCCCCAGGTCGAGCCGCATCGGGTAGGACCACGCGCCACGTCGAAAGGCCCTCGGAGTGCCGTTGCCCGTGTCGCCATCCCCAACTCCGGTGACCTCGAGCCGCCGCGCCGCCATCGACGTCTTCGAGCTTCCACAGCCGTCCGATCAAGATCGAACGCACGCGGTGAGCCCACGTTCTCCCCCAAACCCTGGAACCCAGATCAGATCTGGACCGTTGGATCAAGATCCAACGGCCCACGATCACCACGTGCCGTAGCAGCATTAACGTAGGGTTAGATCTGGACCGTCCGATCTAGATCGAACGGCCCACGATCACCGTGTAGTTTTCAACGTGTTAACGCTGGATCTAATCGCGGCCGTTGAGTTTCAAATCAACGGACACGATCGTGCCATGTGTACCCTGGCCGCGTCGCACACACGCGAGCGCGTGTCTCTGACACGCGGGGCCCGCGTGTCAGCGGAACAGCAGAACCGCACCATGACGTCATCGTTGACGTCACGGTGGGGCCCGCTTGTCAACACCGTGGGCTGAGCCCCGCTGACGTCAGCAATGATGTCACCCCAGTGGGTCCCACCTGTCAGTCTCACGTGAGCCGTGGACCGAGTCCACGGTAGACCCGAGCCAAACCATGGACCACGTCCATGAATCGGCTGACATCAGCAGACCAATCAGAGGCTGCCACGTGTCCTCGCTGACGCAATAATTAATTTCCGAAAAAGAAAATGATTTATTAATTCGAATTAATGATTTCAGATTTTGATTCAAACTTCAAACGCTTATAACTTTTGCATTTCAACTCCGATTTGAACGATTCAAATTTCTAAAAATTCATAAAATTCAGATCTACTCAAATATGAATTTTATTTAATTTTTGGACTAAAGTTTTTCTCTGTAAAATTATTTAATTGATTAATTAAACTTTAAATAATCATAACTTTTGCATTTAAACTCCGAATTTGACGATTCCAGTTTCTAAAATTTCATAAAATTATGTTCTCTCTGTTTATGGATTTTATTTGGATGTTTGGACACTTTTGGCCTATTGTTTATTCGTGTATTGCTATTTGCACGCTTTACGAGTAGACGTTGAAGTGCCGGAAGGATTCGAAGGAGAAGTGTTGACCCAGGAGCCAGCTCAGGACCAAGAACAAGTACTTTTTGAAGGCAAGTTATGCTTTGACCATGTTGATCCCATTTTGAAACCTATTTTGGTTCAAATTATTGCATGCTAGTTTAAATTAGAAAATGCTTTACTTAATTATGGGAAATTAGATAAATGCCAAATTGCTGTATGACACCTTGATTACTTAAATATGTGCCATGACCCCTTGTCACCCTAGTTGTGGATTATTAGTTGGACATTACTAAATTGCCAACATAGGTTTGTAGATCGTTGTAGTATATGGCTTAGACCTGCTACGTGCTCATGACATGATTTTGGACAATCAAACGTTAATATTGACTTAATGACATATTGAACCTGTTTTGGAAAGGTATCATGTGATGTTGATGGCACGTGGTGCATGGTAATCAACTGGGGTTTGATAAATAGTTTTCGACCGGGGCATGTGGCAAGAATGATCGGGTGGGCCAGTTGTGGCACCGGAAATGTTGGTTTGGTTCTTCGGGTAGTTTTGCCCTGGTCACCCTAAGGACTTCACCTTGCAAGCCTTTGAACTGAGTCAATCTTGCAACCACATGTCTGTAATGGGATGGACCTAGTTGATTAAGTTGCTAATAACGTACCTGTGGGACCTCAGGAGGTCAACTACACCCTTTGTGTATGTTGTACGGGGGAGCGTACTGGGGCTGCGGCTAGGTACCCATCTAACGGTTGGTTGGCCTAAACTTCGCCTTAGCTAAGGGAAGGGTTAGTGTGCAACAACCGGGGAGGACCACTTGTGTTGTTAGAAGTTTCCGAAAGACTTTGTTACGGGAACTCGCCTTTGTGGTGTTTGACTGTATCTTGTGGGTAAAGTGCATAACCTCTGCAGAGTGTATAATCTATTCGAATAGCCGTGTCCGCGGTATTGGACATCGCTTGGGAATTACAGTCAAGGGTTAGACTTTTTCAAAAATAACTTGGACTTGAAAGGTTGGGTTGGATTAATAAGGATGTTGATGGAAATGTGGATTAGGATGGGAAAAATGTTTATTAAACTCCTTGAAAAGTTATTGATGTTATACTTGTTTCTACTGCTTTCGAATCTACTTATGCTACTTGTCAAATGCTGTTTACTGCAAATATACCTTGAGCTATTCCTTTGTATCAAGCCATGCATATAGTATATTAGCTTGCATTCTGTGCATGACTTGCTGAGTACCAAAGTACTCACCCTTGCCACAATACAACACCAGTTGAAGAAGAATCTACACCAGCTTTGGAGGAGGAGTGTAACACCCCAAAATTTTGCTTTTCTTAAATTCATGTGTGATTTGGCACTTTGGTGAATTTTTGGAATTTTCTGGAATTTATTTGGATTTATTTGGAATTTATTTGAATTTATTTCATTTTGAAATAATTAAATAATTTAATTTTGCAAATAAAATTTTGTTGGAAATATTTTATTTGAGTCCAAAATGTTCCAAAATATTTTCCAGAATTTTTCTGGAATTTTTCTGAGTATTTTGCTATTTTTAATGAATTAAATGAATTTCTGGGAATTATTTTAATTATTAAATCGCTGGAAAATGCGAATGGGTTTGCACTGTTCATCCGATCGAGCCGCACCCGAAGTCGGACTCGAGTCCGACCGAGCCACCGAGCCTGGCCGAACCCAACCCTAACCTGTTGATTCCGACCGTCGGATCGAGATCCAACGGTCGGATTGGATCGCATCGGTTCGAGCCGAGACCGGACCGGACCGATCGCGCCCGTCGCGATCGTGGCCGTTGATCGCGCCACGTGGATCGCCGCCGTCGTCGCTCCGCCCGAAGTCCGGAAGCCGGACTCGCCGCCGCCGCCGTGGAGAATTAGGTTTCCGTCTTGGGCACGAACGCCGAGGCTATTTAAAGCCCGGGTCACGCCCCGAGGTTGCCCTCCTCCGTGCGCACCCGTGTCCCCGAGCCATCTCGCCTGAGCCGTCACTGTTTGCCGTCTGAGCTCGGGCCGTAGTTGGAGGAGGTGTCCGCCGCGGTTTCTTGGCGTTTTCCGCCGCCGTCCGTCGTCTTCCGCCGAGAAGGAGCCCAGATCCGGAGTCCCCGCTTCGAGATGCACCCGAAGAGACCACCCACTTCGCCGGAGCGTGCCCGAAAACGCCGTCGGTGTGGTCTTCGTTCTCAACGCCGGCCGTCGGAGCTCCGCCGTGGACATCGCACTGAACGCGAAGCTTCTCCACCGTCGGATCTTCATCGCACGGTCCCGGTCGTCCCACGTCACCCACGGTAAAGAATCACGTGTTAATCTCGAGATCTAATCTCAACCGTTAGATCTAGATCCAACGGCTTAGATTGAACCACGTTCATAGCAATAGATGGATCTTGACCGTCCGATCAAGATCGAACGGTCCAGATCAGTGGAGTTGTTTTCCAAGCGCGTTAGCCAGATCTAATCTGGGCCGTTGATTTTCAAATCAACGGCCGAGATTGCGCCACGTGTCGGGAAGCCTGACCGTCGCGGTCAGCGCCGTCCACGCGCGCGTGCGTGTGACGCTGACACGCGGGGCCCGGCGTGTCGAGGGCCCACTGTCGGCGAGCCGTGGCGGGCCGAGCCCACTGCGGACCGAGCCGAGACTGCGCGGGTCCGTCGACCGAGGCCACGCAGCGTCGTCACCCGATTGGTCCACGTGTCCCTGCTGACGCAATAAATGATTTTCCGAAAAAGAAAATGATTTAATAATTCGGTTTAATAATTGATTTGAATTTCAAAACTTCAAACGCTTATAACTTTTGCGTTTCAACTCCGATTTGAGTGATTCAAATTTCTAAATTCGTATAAAATTGAGATCTACTTAAATATGAATTTTATTTAATTTTTGGACTAAAGTTTTTCTCTGTAAAATTATTTAATTGATTATTTAAACTTTAAATAATCATAACTTTTGCGTTTTAACTCCGAATTTGATGATTCCAGTTTCTAAAAATTCATAAAATTATGTTCTCTCTGTTTATGGATTTTATTTGGATGTTTGGACACTTTTTGCATATTGTTTATTTGTGTATTTGCTATTTGCACGCTTTACGAGTAGACGTTGAAGTGCCGGAAGGATTCGAAGGAGAAGTATTGACTCAGGATCCAACTCAAGACCAAGAACAAGTACTTTTTGAAGGCAAGTTGTGCTTTGACCATGTTGATCCTAATTTTGAAATCTATTTTGATTTAACCTATTGCATGCTAGTTCAATTAGAAAATACTTTATTCAAATATGGGGGATTAGATAAATACCAATTTCTTTGTATGACACCTTGATTATTTAAGTATGTGCCATAACCCCTTGTCACCCTAGTTGTGGATTACTAGTTGGACATTATTAGATTGCCAACATGGGTTTTAGACCGTTGTAGTATACTGCTTAGACCTGCTACGTGCTCATGACATGATTTTGGACAATCAAATGCTAATATTGACTTAATGATATATTGAACCTGTTTTGGAAAGGTATCATGTGATGTTGATGGCACGTGGTGCATGGTAATCAACTGAGGTTTGATAAATAGTTTTCGACCGGGGCATGTGGCAAGAGTAATCAGGTGGATTGTGGCATTGGGGATGTTGATTTGGTTCTTGGGTAGTCTTGCCCTGGTCACCCTAAGGACTTAACCTTGCAAGCCTTTGAACTGGGTCTAACGTGCAACCACATGTCCGTAATGGGACGGACCTAGTTGACTAAGTTGCTAATAACGTACCTGTGGGACCTCAGGAGGTCAACTACACCCTTTGTGTAAGTTGTACGGGGGAGCGTACCGGGGCTGAGGCCAGGTACCCATCTAACGGTTGATTGGCCTAGACTTCGCCTTAGCTAAGGGAAGGGTTAGTGTGCAATAACCGGGGAGGACCACTTGTATTGTTAGAAGTTTCCGAAAGACTTTGTTACGGGAACTTGCCTTTGTGGTGTTTGATTTGTATCTTGTGGGTAAAGTGCATAACCTCTGCAGAGTGTAGAATCTATTCGAATAGCCGTGTCCGCGGTATTGGACATCGCTCGGGAATTACAGTCAAGGGTTAGATTTTCTCAAAAATAACTTGGACTTGAAAGGTTGGGTTGGATTGACAATGATGTTAGAAATGTGGTTTAGGATGGGAAAAATGTTTACTAAACTTCTTGAAAAGTTCTTTACGCGTTACTGGTTTCTCTTTGCTTTCCGAATCTACTTATATTACTTGTCAAATCTGTTTCTTGCAAATATACCTTGAGCTATTCCTTTGTACCAAGCCATGCATATAGTATATTAGCTTTGCATTCTCGTGCATGACTTCTTTGAGTACCAAGTACTCACCCTTGCCACCCTACAACACCAGTTGAAGAGGAGACTACACCCGCTTTGGAGGAGGAGCTCCAAGAGGATCCGTCTACTTAGGAGCGAGCCCGATCGATTGCTGTGGTATACTTGGATGGCGCCACGGGTTATCTTATTTTCATTGCTACTATTTCTCTCTTAATAAGATTCGCCCTGTGAGGCGTATATTGTAACTTGACCATAAGGTTGAGTAACCAGTTTGGTTATTTAAATAAAAGTACTTTATTAGTATCGAGTGGTATGATTGTGATATTTACCGATGTTAAGACTGTGTGCACTAGCGCGTTCCTGGACTAGTGTTGAATACACAGAGGGTCCGGATTTGCAAATTCGGGGTCCCGACAAGGAGCTCCAAGAGGAATCGTCTACTTAGGGAGCGAGGCCAGTCAGTTGCCTGTGGTATACTGGATGGCGCCACGATGTTATCTTATTTCCCGCTGCTATTATTTCTCTCTTAATAAGTTTCGCCCTGCGTGGCGTATATTTGTAACTTGACCATAAGGTCTAGCAACCAGTTTGACTATTTAATTAAAGTACTTTATTAGTATCGAGTGGTATGATTGTTATATTTACCGATGTTAAGACTGTGTGCACTAGCGCGTTCCTGGACTAGTGCTGAATACACAGAGGGTCCGGATTTGCAAATTCAGGTCCCGACATCAGACCAGAAGTAACTGGCTGAGGCTACCAAGGGTTCATTGGCTTCTGGATCGGCTAAACAAAGAGGAAGGCACTCGGCTATCCCTAGTCTTTCCCATTCTGCCCGTTTTTGGGCCGACACTCTGATGTACCACGACCTCCAACCCCTGAGTGCCGTGGGCCAGGCCCTGAAGCTTTTCCCCCACTCCTTTATATTACACCCAGAAGCCGATAAAGGGATCCTAGGGATTTCTTCGTTTGTTACCACGTCGGCTCCCGTAGTACCTATCGGTCCTAGGAAAAATTGGTCGTTGCTATTGGGAATCAGAAGAAATACCTGAGAAGGATCCATTTCAGTCGGGTTCAAAAGAGCTCGAAAGAGAACAAGGGAAGCTGATTGCTAAGGAGGCGAGAGCTCGAAGGCGTGAAAATGACCGCAGGGGACCCGCATATTTATAGCGCGGTGAAAAGGTGAACAGGCGGGAACAGTTGTCGCATTTAAAGCGCATTGAGATTTTTACGGCGTCATTAAATGGAACGGTTACCAAGACAAGTCTCAAAGGCCTATCAATGGGTTAGCCGATGCAATTTTTGAAAAATAAACAAGTTATCTTCCAAAAACGGGGGGCATATGTTTGCACCAAAGTTTGGCATGTGAGAGCAATATCGACCCAATTTGGAAATATGAGGCACGGCGCGAACTTGGATTCGGTTACCGAATCGAGAAGAATTCTGATTCGAAACCGATATAGGATCGGTCGTCGTATCCAAGGTGGACTCGGATCGGCTAGGGTGATATAAAAGGGGACACTGGGAGGAAGAAAGGGGATCAATCTCAACACAACACACATCTACTTTTTACAAGCCTTTTTACATCGTTTTAGATTTACAAACCTCCCTACAAGTCGACGGAATCAACAGAGTTGCGCATCGCCGATTGTTGGTTTTGGCCGATTTCACCCCAGCTTCGATCTGCTTTGTTTTGTCGCGCATCGCCTTCTCAAAGCCGATTTTGCCTTGTATCCGGATTAACCGCCAGGTTAATCTAGTTATCCTCCTGATCGGCTTTTAGCCGACTAGTGTCAAGCCGATAACCTTCGTTTTTATCGGCTTTGATTGCTTATTATCTCTACCTTGTCAATTCCAGGTCAAATTGACTAGCACGCCTCGCAAACTCGGTGTTTGTCTTGTGTTCGAGGCTAGAAACCCTGCTTCACGTTTTTAGGCGCGAACAATTCTGTTAGTACCATTGAGCATATCAGACGATTTATGGCTCAGTGTGGGGAAGCTGCACAATCCGATGGATTAAAAATTAGGCTATTTCCTTTATCATTGTCCGGTGCATCATTCACTTGGTTTACCAATTTGCCTCCAAATTTAGTTCATGTGTGGAACGATTTGGAAAGCCGATTTCATGAATACTTCTTTTCGGGAACTATGGAGCTTAGAATTTCTGATCTTAGCTCAGTCCGACAGAAGTACGGTGAATCGGTTTCCGACTACATTAGAAGGTTTAGAGGCGTGCGAAATAGATGCTTCAGTGTAACATTACCCGATGATCAGTTGGCCGACCTAGCATTTCAAGGGTTGATCCCACCATTAAAAGAGAAACTGTCCGACCAAGAATTCCCCGATTTAGGCCACTTACTCCATCGCGTATCGGCACATGAAAGCCAATATGCAAAAAACAAAGGGTTTAAAGATAGATTTAGATCAAGCGGTAATGAAAAGGCCAAGGTAAACATGGTAGAGTATAATTCAAGCGACACTTCTGAGGACGAAGAAGTAGGAATAAACGTAGCCGAGTGGACCAAGGGTTCCAAAAGGTCACTCGTGTGCTCTTTACTTAAGCCGACAAAAAATAAGGCAGAAGTTAAGTATTCATATGACGTGTCAAAGTGTGACAAAATATTTGATTTATTGCTGCAAGAAAAACTCATAAGGCTACCAGAAGGACACGTCATCCCATCGGCCGAAGAAATTAAAAAGCGAAGGTACTGTAAATGGCACCATTCATTTTCACATAATACTAACGATTGCAATATTTTTCGACAACAGATTCAATCGGCTATCGCCGATGGTAGATTAAAGTTTGCGGAAGAATCGGCTATGCAGATAGATGTGAATCCTTTTCAAATCAACATGGTTCAATGCTCACGAAAAGGAAAGGGACCTGCGGAAGAAGATATCAAGCCGACTAAAAAGGTTGAAGTGCGGTCAAAAGGAGACGAGACAGTGCAGATTACTATCGGCTCTATACAAATAGAGGCCGATAAGAACGGGCAAAACTCGAGAACAGTGAAACCAAGAGGAGATTTGGAAGTCGGGAAATGGTATAGGGCGGAGAGGGCTCCAAGAAAAGCCAACTTCAAGGCGAAACCAACTTTCTCGCAACTCCTGGGGAAGTATGAAAGGATAAGTCAAAGACGCAATACCCGACAATCCCAAAGTTTCCATCGGCCGGATCAAAAGACAGACGAATATTGGCAGCCAGATGTGCCACATCGGCCAACTACTGAAGAAGAGAAACACCGGTAATGTCCCTTTTGGCAATTTTGCTGGGAGAAGGGGATGATCTTACCAACAGTACTATCATGTCCT
The DNA here is from genome assembly GCA_036346355.1 of Rhipidocladum racemiflorum. Lineage (NCBI taxonomy): Eukaryota > Viridiplantae > Streptophyta > Magnoliopsida > Poales > Poaceae > Rhipidocladum > Rhipidocladum racemiflorum. Next base: position 67,050,174 of record CM070572.1, read on the forward strand.
ATGCAACATTCGTCTATGTATCGGCCAAACCAATCGGTGAAAGACAGGTTGTCCAGACCAGTACACGATCGACTAGAAGTGAGAAACAGGAGGCCGATCCATGAAAGATTGTCGACAACAGAACAAGGCGAGTCCTCCCGAACCCAAGAAATATCGGCTTCTCATAACGTGATCAGAATGGAATCCGACAGTGAAATGAGTAACTTAGCTGGGAAAATTAGAAAGCCAATAGAACCTAAACCTAGGTGGTGCCTGTAATACCCCAATTTTTGCTTTTCATGAATTTAAATAAGATTTGGCACTTTGGTGAATTTTTGGAATTTTCTGGAATTTATTTGGATTTATTTGGAATTTATTTGAATTTATTCCCTTTTGAAATAATTAAAGAATTTGATTTTACAAATAAATTTTTGTTGGAAATATTACAGGTGGGCCTTTATAAATCGTGAAGAGGCACAAATCTTGCTTCGCTTGTCAAGGGAAGATGAGTCCATTTGATCCACAACACCTTCCTCTGGTCCTAAGCTACCATCATCAACACAAATTGCTCAATCCATAGTAAACTCAAACCTTTATAATAAAGGCTCAAAACATAGTCAATTACTCATCACATACAAGGATAGAACTCCACATGATCTTTCAAAATGAAAATCAAAGCGAGAAGAGCACAAGCTAGAGCTAGCCGTTCAATTCTTTGAAGCTTTGTTTTTTCTAGCCTATTGTCTATGTATTTTTCCTGTAAATCAAGCCTTCATCCAAACGTTTTCACAAAAATAACCCCTCCTTAACCGCGAAAGGTGTCTAGTGACGGCAACAGCTGCGCTGCCGCGAACCCCAGCTCGGGAGCTTCCACGGCCGAAGCACTCGGTAAGCCTCGTCGACCTACACTACCTGGGCAAGTCACTTAATTAAATGACTAATTAGTGATTTAATTAGCATTCATTATGTAAAGTGATTAATTAGCAGCTAATTAATGGTTAATTAATTAAATCACTAATTAAACCATCGACATCAAATCATCTGTCGAGTAGGCCTGTAAACAAGCTGAGCTCGAGCGAGCCTAACCTTCCAAGCTCAAGCTCGATAAAAGCTCGAGCCAAGCTCGGCGAGCCTGAGTTAGGGTCCAAATCTGGGCCTAAGCTTAAGCTCGACTTGAGTAAGATCGATAACAATTAACAATTCAATATGCATTATTTTTTAGCAATAAAAAATGTTAAGTTTGAACTCGGCTTGAGTAAGCTTTTAACATACGGTAATGTTTAATAAGTAGTTTGTAAATTTATTAGACTCGTGAGCTATTCGATCTTCATTCGATGGAGCGAGCAGCTCGGCTGATTTAGAGATGGAATCGAGCTTGCATCTATTTTTATCGCCCTACTGCCGATTAGTGTAGCTCGGCAGTATAATAATAAATTGAAAGGAGGGAGGCGGTAATTAAGGTAAAAAGAGCAGCGCAGCATCAAATTAAGAAAGTTACCGACGAGGCGAGCCAGTCCAACGGCTAATAATGATGGTGGAGGTGATTGACGGAGCAGCAGCAGGGGCAGGAGAGCAGCAACAACAACAAGAAGAGAAAAGGAGGACTGGAGGAGGCATACAGTGTCAATCATGTGATGATTCAGAGAGATTACATACAGCTCTCTCTCTCTCTATCTCTCGGTGAGTGGCCAGCCGGCTGAGTAGATCTGTAGATGAATGGAGTGAGTACGTACGTGATAGTGGTCTGCTGAACAAGTAGCAGTGGTACTCACTGATCAGTAGTAGAATTTTTAGAGGGGCGTAGCGTGCATATGATAGCATAGCCTTGCCCTTGTTTCGTAGCTTTGCTCCTGCTGCTGCTTGAGCCCAGAGGCAGAGGCATGCAGGCCTCCAGCAAAACATCAAATTAACAAAAGCTAGCTACCACTGGCGTTGTGGTGAGTCGTCCTTTCTGCTTTGCTTGGAGATCACCGCACTCGATCGCACACGGCTGCATCGATCTGCGCTACCTCGGATCCAACGCACCACATGAGTCGATTACAGAGGTGAGGAGAGAGCACGGACAGAGATGTGTGCGCGCGCACGCTGCGTTGCATCATTTGCAGTGTGGTAGCGTCCGACTGTCCCGTGGTAGCAAGGAGTAGGAGGAGGAGGAGCCGTCGACGTCCAGCGGAGATTTGTTTTGGAGCGCAGCGAGGAGGAGACAGGGAGGCCCCAGGTGCGAGTGCGATGATACCCCACTCTCTGTGCTCTCCTCTGTTCCACACCACCTAGCTACCTCCACCACTCCCTTGTTCCTCCCCCTCCTCCTCTCCTTGTTCTTCTTGCTCTGCGCATTCCACTCCCCATTCCATCTCGCGAGTTTCGATCCCTCTATCTCGCTCTATAAATCCATCCACATTTCCACACTGCGAGGTGCACACACGATGGACTCGTGCGGGGACGACAAGTGGAAGCTGTCCAAGAAGGGCCGGAGCAGATCGGGCAGGTCGTTCTCCTCCTACTGCTCCTCCGACGGCGCTGCAGCTGCGAGCAGCAGCAGCGCGGTCCAGCTCAGCCGGAGCTACTCTGCGAGCGTGAGCGCCACGAGGGACGTCGACGTCGCCAACACCACCAGCACTACCGGCAGCAGCAGCAGCAGCTCCCAGCAGCCGGGGCAGCCGTCGTCGTCTCGGCTGTCGAAGAAGTGCGTGGAGGCGGTGAAGGAGCAGCGGGCGCGCTTCTACATCGTCCGCCGCTGCGTCTCCATGCTCGTCTGCTGGCGCGACTACTAGAATCAATATAATGTAGCTAGATTTGATTATTCTTAGAGCTCTCTCTTAATTTCTCTCTCTCTCTCTCTCCCCTTCCTGGAGATTTGCTTTATTTTTTGCTGTTAATTATTTGTGTATGTATAGTCATAGAGCATCATGAGGTAAGTGTCCTGCCCCTGCAGCTGCAGCTGCATAGTCATAGAGCTGAGTTCCACACATCACCATCACCACTACTTGAGGAGGGGGGATATTTCTTCCAGCTCCAATTTGCTCTCTCGGGCCCTCCTGTTAATTTCCCCTTTCCCCTAGCTTTTTTTTGGAGCCTTTTGCGCTGGTGTTTTTTGAGGGAAAATTAAGACCAAAGTTGCTCATTTGTTTGTAATTCTTTCCTTTTTCTCTTCTTCTTGTTCAGCATGGCAAGCTAGATGGCCAGCCGGTCCTTGTTAATTAGTACGTGGTATTTTTCTTCTTCTTCTTCTGATTCTTGTAATTCCTTTAATTGTTCCAGTTGACTGAAGGAAAAAGCAGTCAATGATATGTGAATCGATCAGGAGGAATTTTGTATCTTTGTTGCACTGATGATGAGTAATTGTCCGATCGAGTGGTAGCAAGGCTGGTAGCAGTGGGGCGTTAAGCTGTTGTCAATTTGTTGTTGTTTGTGCGGAAGATGCATGCTGTGTTGTGTTTGCAGCAGCAGCATTATGCATGGTCCCCCTCGGCGAGCAGCAATTGCAAGCTAGCTCTTTGATTTGAGTCGTCCATGTGTGCGTAGACCAAATGTCGACCAACTCCCCTCACTCGATTGATCTTCGAGCTATCGCCATCACCATGGATTTGCATGTGGTCCAGTTCCCTTTTCTTTTGTTGTTGTAATAAAACTAATACTACCGTGTGCTAATTAAATTGCATGCATGAACAGGGTTTTAAATCTTGTTTCGGGACAATTTTTCGAGCAGCCATCGGTACCAAAATTCGTTAAATTTCGGTCAAAATTTGATAAAAATCGAAGTGTTTCAGAATTCAAATGTATTTGAAAATTGGTCAAATAGCCGAACGAATTTCCAACGAAAAGCTCGAATTTCGGTCGAAAAGCATCGAAATTCGGTCGAAAAGCGTCGAATTTCGACGACATGTTAAAAAATGAAAAAAAGAGAAAAATTGCAAATAAAATGTAATAAAATTTGTAAAACTCAATTCAAATAATTAAAACTTGTCACATATCAATACAAGTGTAAAAATAGGCATTCACATAACTAAAATATTAAAATATACAGTAGCAAGATAACATTAACATATTACATATACCATAGCAATACAAGTAAGTTTTCAATATTGTATAACATTAATATATTACAAAATAACATACCTTTGCTATATTTTAAATAATTGAAAGTTGTCACATATCAATACAAGGAAAATTTTCAATATTGGATAACATTAACATATTAAAATATACTTCAATAAATATTGCTACTACATATACTTCAACAAATATTACTCCTAAATATAATTGAATAAATATTGATACTAAATAGAAAGCTGGTGTTAAAGAAACTTGGCGGCTTTGACCTAAATGTCGCTCCAAAATAATCCAAATACAATTTGATGGTTTCACCCCTAAAAAATCCTTTATTACTCCATTGACTTTTATAAGGCATCCATACATTTCAAGATTCGAATTTTTTAATTTTTATTAGCAATTAGTCCAACAATGCACATGTTTAATCTTGCAAAAGCAATACTAAATATTGCTACTTGACGTACTTCAACAAATATTGCTACTAAAAATACTTTCAATTTCTTTATTTTTATTTCTTTTCTATTTTCTACATTTTGAACGCTTCAAAAACGCCTCTAAACTTTATTTTTTAAAAAAATATTCACCAGAGGTCATAAGACTATTAATACTAAATATAGGAAAATTTTGGATAAATTTTATCAAATTTTTATTTTTTTGAATTTGAATTTGAGCGAAATATCAAACGAAATTCCTTTTCGATACGGATCAGCAAGGTCGAATTTCACAAATTTCCATCAAAATTCGACGAAATTTGAAACCCTATGCATAAACATCTGTCGGGACCCGAATTTGCAAATCCGGACCCTCTGTGTATTCAGCACTAGTCCAGGAACGCGCTAGTGCACACAGTCTCAACATTGGTAAATATCACAATCATACTCAACGAATAATAATGTACCTTAAATAGTTAACCAACGGGTTGCTCGACCTTATGGTCAAGTTACAAATATATGCCACGCAGGGCGAAAACGCAATAAGAGAGAAATAACTGCAGCGGAAAATAAGATAACTTCGTGGCGCCATCCAGTATACCACAGGCAACTGACTGGGCTCGCTCCCTAATTAGACGGTTCCTCTTGGAGCTCCTCCTCCAAAGCTGGTGTAGCTTCTTCTTCAACTGGTGTTGTATTGTGGCAAGGGTGAGTACTTGGTACTCAGCAAGTCATGCACAGAATGCAAGCTAATATACTACATGCATGGCTTAGTACAAAAGAGTAGCTCAGGGTATATTTGCAATAAAGCAGCATCTTGACAAGTATATAAGTAGATTCAAAAGCAGTAGAAACATGTTTAAGAGCAATAACTTTTCCAGCAATTAAATAAACATCTTTCCCAAATCTAAACCACATTTCCATCAACATCATTATTAAACCAAACCCAACCTTTTAAAACCAAGTTATTTCCAAGAGAATCTAACCCTTGACTGTAATTCCCGAGCGATGTCCAATGCCGCGGACACGGCTATTCGAATAGATTTTACACTCTGCAGAGGTTATGCACTTTACCCACAAGATACAGCCAAACACCACAAAGGCGAGTGTCCATAACAAAGTCTTTCGGAAACTTCTAACAGCACAAGTGGTCCTCCCCGGTGATTGCACACTAACCCTTCCCTTAGCGAAGGCGAAGTTTAGGCCAATCCACCGTTAGATGGGTACCTGGCCGCAGCCCCAGTATGCTCCCCCGTACAACTACACAAAAGGTATAGTTGACATCCTGAGGTCCCACAGGTACGTTATTAGCAACTCAATCAACTAGGTCCGTCCCATTACAGACATGTGGTTGCACGTTTTGACTTAGTTCAAAGGCTTGCAAGGTTAAGTCCTTAGGGTGACCAGGGCAAGACTACACGAAGAACCAAAACAACGCTCCCGGTGCCACAACTGGCCCACCCGATCATTCTTGCCACATGCCCCGGTCGAAAACTATTTATCAAACCACCAGTTGATTACCATGCACCACGTGCCATCAACATCACAACACATGACACCTTTCCAAAACAGGTTCAATATATCATTAAGTCAATATTAACATTTGATTGTCCAAAATCATGTCATGAGCATGTAGCAGGTCTAAGCAATATTCTACTACGATCTAAATTCCCATGTTGGCAATTTAATAATGTCCAACTATTTAATCCTCAACTAGGGTGACAAGGGTCATGGCACATATTTAATTAACCAAGGTGTCATACAACAATCTGGCATTTAACTAATTTCCCATCATTAAATAAAATATTTTCTAATTAAACTAGCATTTATTAATTTAAACCAATTTAATTTGAAAATGGGTTCAACATGGTCAAAGCACAACTTGCCTTCAAAGAGTACTTGTTCTTGGTCCTGAGCTGGCTCCTGAGTCAATACTTCACCTTCGAAGCCTTCGGGCAATTCAACGTCTACTCGTAAAGCGTGTAAATAACAATAAATAAATGAACAGCAGATAAAAAGTATCCAAAACTTCAAATAAAGTTCAGAAACAGAGAGAGCATAATTTTATGAATTTTTAGAAACTGGAATCGTCAAATTCGGAGTTTAGATGCAAAAGTTATAACCGTTTAAAGTTTAAAGAAAACATTAATTAAATAAAAACAGAGAAATATTCATAATCAAAAATTAATTAAAATTCATATTTGAGTAGGTCATATTTTTATGAAAATTTAGAAATTTGAATCACTCAAATCGGAGTTAAAATGCAAAAGTTATAAGCGTTTGAAGTTTGAATCCATTTTTGAAATCAATAATCCGAATTAATATATCATTTTCTTTTTCAGAAATTAATTTATTGCGTCAACATGACACGTGGACCAATCAGGGGCCGCCACATCGCCTCGGGTCCATGGACCCGCCAAGACGGTTAGCTTGGTCCACTGTGGACCCTGGCCCACGGCCACGTGTCTCATCGACAGTGGGCCTCGGATGACGTCAGCAGTGACGTCATCACGCACGGCTGAGGGACGAATGACAGCTGGGCCCCACCGTGACGTCAGCGGTGATGTCATGGTGCGGTTGGTCGGGCGGGCCGACACGCTGGGCCCCACGCCGACGCCACACGTGACGCCGGGCCGGTGATCGGGCGGCGCTGACCGCGGCGGTCAGACTTCCGCCCACGTGGCTAGATCTCGACCGTTGATTTGAAAATCAACGGCCCAGATCGGATCTGGCTTAACGCGTTAAGGAAACTACTCAGCTGCTAAGGACCGTTCGATCTTGATCGGACGGTCAAGATCTAATCTAACGCTATCACGTGGGTTAACGCTAGCCGTTTGATCTAGATCCAACGGTTGGAAATAGATCTGGGGATTAGCACGTGGGATTTCACCGTGGGTGACATGGACGATTCTGGGCCCTTGGATCTGGATCGGACGGCTGAGGGAGTTCGCGAGGCGGCGATGGCTTGCGGCGGAGTTGGTTCGCCGGAGACGAGGACGACGACACGCCCAACGGCGTTTGGGCGTGATTCCGGTGAAGTGAAAGGTCCCCTCCGACGCGGATGGTCCTTGCTGTTCCGGATCTGGGCTCAACGGCGGCGGAGGACGGCGGACGGCGACGGAAACAGCGAATAACCGCGGCGGGGCGCTAGACCAACTATGGCGAGCTCTAGCGGGCAAATGGCGGCGACTCAGGTGACGTGGGCTAGGGCTACGGGTGCGCACGGAAGTCGGCTTCCCGGTGGTGGTGGCGGCGCTTTAAATAGGGGCCTCGGCTTCCGTGAAAAGCGCGGAGACCGAGGCCCACACGCGGGCGGCGGCGGAGTCCGACGAGGACTCGGAGAGGGGTGACGTGGCTCAACGCGAGCCGTTGGATCAAGATCCAACGGTGCGGGGTTTGGGCTCGGGTCCGGCTCGGGCAACTTGGCTGGCTCGGTCGGGCTTGGGTTCGGGTGACGTGGCTCAATCTCGGCCGTTCAATCTTGATCGGACGGTCGAGAGGGTTATGGTTCGGTTGGGTTCGAGTCGGACTCAGACTCGAGTCAGTCTCGGGCTCGGTCGGTGGAACAGTAAAACCAACTCGATTTCAGCGATTAAATAATCCAATTAATTTCCAGAAATTCATTTAATTCATTAAAAATAGGAAAATACTCAGAAAAATTCCAGAAAATTTCTAGAAAATATTTTGGAATATTTTGGACTCAAATAAAATATTTCCAACAAAATTTTATTTGCAAAGTCAAATTCTTTAATTATTCGAAAAAGGAATAAATCCAAATAAATTCCAAATAAATCCAAATAAATTCCAGAAAATTCCAAAAATTCACCAAAGTGCAAAATCACACTTGAATTTAAGAAAAGCGAAATTTTGGGGTGTTACAAACCTCCCCCCTTAACAGAATCTCATCCCCGAGATTCAGGGCTTACTAAAGAATAGGTTCGAAAACTCTTTCTTCAAATCCTCTTCGCGCTCCCAAGTTACTTCACTCTCCGCATGGTTGCTCCATTGAACTCTACAGAAACGGGTTGACTTGTTTCTCGTCTCTCGATCCATTGTGTCCAGAATCTTCACGGGGTGCTCCTTGTAAGTCAGATCTTCTTGTAGCTCAATTGACTCTAGCGATGTCTGCTCATCAGGTACTCGGAGACACTTCTTCAACTGGGACACGTGAAAAACGTCATGTACTCCTGCTAGTGATTGCGGTAACTCCAGCTGGTACGCAACTTCACCTCTACGGCTGAGAACCTTAAACGGTCCAACATATCGCGGCGCGAGTTTTCCTTTGGCATGGAATCTCTTAACTCCCTTGAGTGGTGTAACTCTGAGATACACAAAATCTTCCGGTTCAAAGCTCAGGTCTCGGCGATGGTTATCAGCATAACTCTTCTGTCGTGATTGGGCTATCTTCAATCTCTCCCTGATCATGGCAATCTGTTCTTCGGCTTCTTGAAGAATATCCGGCCCAAAGACACGGCGTTCACCTGTCTCATTCCAGTTCAACGGTGTTCGATAAGGTCGACCATATAGTGCTTCAAAAGGTGACATTTGCAAACTTGCTTGATAACTATTGTTGTAGCTGAACTCAGCGTACGGCAGACTTTTATCCCAAGAGGTAGCATAAGCCAATGCACAAGCTCGTAGCATGTCCTCTAGAATCTGATTAACTCTTTTGGTTTGCCCATCCGTCTACGGATGATAAGCTGTACTAAAGTTCAAACGGGTTCCCATGGCTTCATGTAGCTTATTCCAGAACCTCGAGGTAAACTGGGTACCTCTGTCTGATACAATCTTCTTCGGCACTCCGTGCAAACAAACGATCATGGTCATGTATAACTCGGCTAACTTATCTCCTGAATAGGTGGTCTTTACGGGGATGAAATGGGCGACCTTAGTCAAGCGGTCCACTATGACCCATATGGAGTCATATCCTCCTTGAGTCTTGGGTAAACCGGTAATGAAGTCCATTCCGATTTCCTCCCATTTCCACTCAGGTATCTTCAATGGTTGCAGCAGTCCCGCTGGCCTCTGATGCATTGCCTTGACTCTCTGGCATATGTCGCACAGTGCAACATGTTCGGCAACTTCACGCTTCATGCTCGGCCACCAGAATCTTTCCTTTAAATCCTGATACATCTTGGCACTTCCTGGATGAATCGAATACTTGGATTCATGGGCTTCTTCCAAGATCAACTGCTTCAGCTCCTTCCTGTTTGGCACACAAATTCTATCATGCATCCATAACGTGCCTTGCTCGACCAGTCTGAAATCCTTTGCCTTGTCTTCATCCATGTTGGCCTTAATTCTGCGGATCTTGTCATCATCCTTCTGTCCTTCTCGGATCTGATCTTCTAGGGTAGGTTTCACTTCTAATGTGGCCAAGAATCCTTCTGGCACGACTTCAATCTTCATCCTATGGAAATCCTCACATAGCTCATCCTAACTCGTGGCTATCAACATGTTCACAGTATGGCTTTTTCGACTCAGGGCATCGGCCACCACGTTGGCCTTTCCTGGATGGTAATGGATTCCAACATTATAATCCTTGATCAACTCTAACCATCTCCTCTGCCTCATGTTCAGGTCCGATTGGGTGAAGATGTACTTAAGACTCTTATGGTCCGTGTATACTTCACATCTGTTTCCAATCAAATAGTGATGCCACAACTTCAAAGCATGCACTACAGCAGCTAACTCTAGGTCATGTGTTGGATAATTCTCCTCATGCGGCCTCAACTGCCTTGATGCATAAGCGACGACCTTTCCATTCTACATCAGCACACATCCAAGTCCTTGGGGCGACGCATCACAATAAATATCAAAGCTTTGATTGACGTCCGGTAGAACCAACACCGGTGCCGATGTCAATCGCTTCTTCAACTCTTGGAAACCTTTTTCTCACTCTGGTGTCCATGCAAACTTCTTCTCCTTTCTCAACAATTGCGTGAGAGGTTTCGCAATTGTCGAAAAGCCTCAATGAAACGGCGGTAGTAACCTGCCATACCAAGGAAACTCTGGATCTGGGTCACGGTCTTCGGCTGCTCCCAATGTAACACAGCTTCTACCTTGCTTGGATCTACGGCAACTCCTTCTGCGGTCATTACGTGTCCAAGGAATTCCACCTTGTCCTTCCAAAAATCACACTTGCTGAACTTGGCGAAAAGTTGCTGTTCCCTCAGCTTTTCCAGAACATGCCTCAAGTGCTCTGTATGTTCATCCTCTGTCTTGGAGTAGATTAAGATATCATCTATAAACACAACAACAAACTTGTCCAAATATTCCATAAACACCTTGTTCATCATATTCATGAAATATGCTGGCGCATTCGTCAAACCAAAGGTCATAACTGTAAACTCGTAATGTTCGTATCTTGACGAAAATGCGGTCTTCGGAATATCCTCTGATCGGATCTTCAACTGGTGGCATCCCGATCTCAGATCAATCTTGGAGAAAACTCCGGCTCCTCTCAGCTGATCAAACAGATCGTCAATCCTGGGTAGCGGGTACTTATTCTTCACGGTGACCTCATTGAGTGCACGGTAGTCAATGCACATCCTGAAACTTTCGTGCTTCTTCTTAACGAACTCGGTCTGATGAATCCTTTTTCCATCAACTCTTCAAGTTGTTTCTTCATCTCTACCAATTCTTCGGTGGACATCCGGTAAGGTCTCTTTGCTATCGGGGCTGTACCAGGTACAAGCTCTATCACAAACTCTATGTCTCTGTCTGGCGGCATACCAGGTAAATCTTCAGGAAAAACATCTGGATACTCATTCACTACTGAGACATCTTCTATGCTGATTGCCCTGGCGCTGTTAACCATTAACTGTCCATCTCTAACGGCGGTAGCTTGAAATTCTACTTTCCTTCCACTCGGGCTTTCAACCGAGATGATCCTTCGTCCACAATCTAGCACAGTCTTGTGCTTGGATAACCAATCCATTCCCAAAATAACATCTAAGGTCTGGGTTTCCAACATAATAAGGTTCGCTAGGAACTCTATCCCATCTATTAATATTCTTACCCCAGAACATCCTATTTTCGTTCGGAGTTCAGAACCAGGTGTTTGAACTAAAAGCATGCATTCAAGTCTTGCAATCTCCAAATCATTTTTAGCAACAAAGCCTTGAGAAACAAACGAATGCGAAGCTCCAGAGTCAAATAAAACTGTTGCAGGTACTGAGTTGACAAGTAACTTACCCAGTACGACGTCTGTGGCATTCTGGAGTGCCTCTGCGGTAACATGGTTGACTCGGCCTCTCACTACGGTCTGGGGTGCGGCTCCTGGTTGTGCTGTCCCTCGGTTTGCTCCTGGTGTAGGCGCCCTGGCTGGTGTGGATCCTAAATTGAAGCGGACTGGGGTCACTCCTGCTGTCTTCTTGGGGCAACTGTTGTAAAAGTGCCCTGGCTCGTTGCATGTGTAGCAGCGTCTCAGCATCCCCTGTTGATCGCTCAAGTGGCATTTTGGCCGAGCTGGGGTCTGATAGTTCTGATTGATGGGTCTTGGTGCTGGCGACTGTGTCCTTGTAGCATTCTGTGGCTGGAATCTGAAAAACTGATTTGGCGCAACCCTCAAACGTTGCTGCGCTCCCTGACGTGATCCCTGCTATTGCATCCTGCGCTTCCTGTTGTCGTCTAGTTCCTTGCGCTTGTCCTCAAGAATAAGTGCCTTATTCACCAACTCTTGGAAATCTGGAAAGGTGTGGTTGATCAGTCCCACCTGCAGTCCTGAGTTGAGTCCCTTCATAAAGCGAGACTGTCTGGCTTTATCTGTCGCTACGTCTTCAGGTGCGTAACGAGCAAGCTGTGTGAACTTATTCAGGTATTCGGCCACCGACTGGTTACCTTGCCTCAGTGCCCTGAACTCTTCCTTCTTGAGATCCATAATTCCTTCCGGCAAGTGATACTGGTGAAATGCGGCTGTAAACTCCTCCCAAGTGATGTCCTGAGGGTTCTCCCGCGTGGCGCAGAAGTTCTCCCATCATTCTGCGGCGGTCCCTTCCAACTGATGAGAAGCGTAGAGTACCTTCACATTTCCCATGCATTGGGCAATGTGTAGCTTCCTCTCTATTGACCTTAACCAATCGTCGGCCTCCAATGGATTGGTATTCCCGGAGAAAGTGGGTGGATGAGTCCTCATGAACTCTGACAGTCTTGAATTTTGGCGTTGTCCCTGATTAACTTGATTAGCGGCGGCCTGAGCAGTGACGTGCTGCATATGTTGCATCATAGCATGCATCAACTGAGTCTGGGCGGCAAGAAAAGCTCCAAAATTCTGCATGTCAACTGGCGGTGCTGGCTGGGGTGCAGGTGCTCCATCATTGGGGTTTCCAGCTGGGCGAGAACCACTTCCATTGCCTCCAAGGTTTCCGCGGGTGTTCACCATATGTCGATTGCTCCAAGTTTTAGGGATAAGGGGGAAACAAGCATAGACAAGTAATAGGGAAACTATGTGGGGAAATGTGTAACTCAATTTCCTTTTTAATAATTAAACCAATAATAACTCGGTATGGTTGCTTACAACTCCTAAGGGCCTGCAACACATACTGCACACTCAGCAAGCAAAGAAAATCCAAATGACTAACACAGGAATCTAACGCCACTAAGAGTGACTCTTATTCTAAAACGCGACTCGACGAAGGAGTCCTAACAGCAAAACCTACGCTCACTCGTCAAGGAAACCTCCACTGCCTCCTCGCGGCGGGTGCGGCGGCATCGGCGCGAAGCAATCGCCATGCCCCACAACTGCAGCTGTGGTTGACGACGCGGCGTCCTCCTCCTGTTCTGGATCTGGCTGCTGCTGTGGCTGTGGCGCGGGTGCAGGTGGAGCCTCTTCTGGTTCTTCCTCTAGCTTTGGGGCTTCCAACTCCAACACTGGATCGGAGCCCTATCCATACAATGCGGTCTCCAGCTCTGCGATCCTTTCCGCAGCATAAGCGACGTACTCACTAGCATTCTCCAAGTGCTTCTTCTCCTCCTCAACCTGTTCGCGAGCCTTCTTCAAATCCTAAACTGTGTCATCGATCAGCTCCTCCTGAGCAGCGACGAATCTGGCTAAGTGAGTGACGGTAGCATCGTCATCTTCTATCGGCTTCCGCTGGGCTCTGCTGTCTCGGCGTGGGTGGTGACGGAATACCGTGCCTTCCAGCTCCCTGGAGTAGGTGCGAGCGATCTGCTGCATTGCTCGACGCGACACTTCCTGGATTCCCATCTCAAAGGTAGACCTCCTGGCGGTGAAGTGGAAAGGGCGGCTGAACTTCGTCTTCTCTCGGGCATAAACTGTGATCAGAACGTCCCATCCTATGACCACTCCTGCCTGCACGAGTGTAGTCCCTCGGTAGAGCGGTCTCTCAAAACCTCCAAGAAACTGAAGCATACGCCATAACTCGGCAGCATAGCCTCACTCACGTTCGGCGTAGTTGTTCATCATCATCTGCCAAAAGACGCTCGCGTAAGAACGCAACGTTTTAAAATCAATGTGGAAGATGAAAAGAACTCAGCAAGGGTAGGAACAAGGAAGAAAGGGGTAAGTCGAGAATTCATTCATTATATTGACAAATTTTACCTTTAGAAAATAGGTTTTATCCTCACTACGACCAATCTAACTATGGGTGAGCCTACAGTCAGTATGGCTCTGATACCACCTCTGTCGGGACCCGAATTTGAAAATCCGGACCCTCTGTGTATTCAGCACTAGTCCAGAACGCAGCTTAGTGCAATACAGCCTCAACATTGGTAAATATCACAATCATACTCAACGAATAATAAGGTACCTTAAATAGTTAACCAACGGGTTGCTCGACCTTATGGTCAAGTTACAAATATATGATACGCAGGCTTAAAACTCAATAAGAGAGAAATAAGCTGCAGCGGAAAATAAGATAACTCGTGGCGCCATCCAAAGATACCACAGGCAACTGACTGGGCTCGCTCCCTAATTAGACGGTTCCTCTTGGAGCTCCTCCTCCAAAGCTGGTGTAGCTTCTTCTTCAACTGGTGTTGTATTGTGGCAAGGGTGAGTACTTGGTACTCAGCAAGTCATGCACAGAATGCAAGCTAATATACTACATGCATGGCTTAGTACAAAGGAGTAGCTCAGGGTATATTTGCAATAAAGCAGCATCTTGACAAGTATATAAGTAGATTCAAAAGCAGAAGAAACATGTTTAAGAGCAATAACTTTTCCAGCAATTAAATAAACATCTTTCCCAAATCTAAACCACGTATCCATCAACATCATTATTAAACCAAACCCAACCTATTAAAACCAAGTTATTTCCAAGAGAATCTAACCCGTGACTGTAATTCCCGAGCGATGTCCAATGCCGCGGACACGGCTATTCGAATAGATTTTACACTCTGCAGAGGTTATGCACTTTACCCACAAGATACAACCAAACACCACAAAGGCGAGTGTCCATAACAAAGTCTTTCAGAAACTTCTAACAGCACAAGTGGTCCTCCCCGGTGATTGCACACTAACCCTTTGCTAAGCGAAGGCGAAGTTTAGGCCAATCCACCGTTAGATGGGTACCTGGCCGCAGCCCTGGTACGCTCCCCCGTACAACTACACAAAAGGTATAGTTGACATCCTGAGGTCCCACAGGTACGTTATTAGCAACTTAATCAACTAGGTCCGTCACATTACAGACATGTGGTTGCACGTTTTGACTCAGTTCAAAGGCTTGCAAGGTTAAGTCCTTAGGGTGACCAGGGCAAGACTACCCGAAGAACCAAAACAACGCTCCCGGTGCCACAACTGGCCCACCCGATCATTCTTGCCACATGCCCCGGTCGAAAACTATTTATCAAACCCCCAGTTGATTACCATGCACCACGTGCCATGAACATCACAACACATGACACCTTTCCAAAACAGGTTCAATATATCATTAAGTCAATATTAATATTTGATTGTCTAAAATCATGTCATGAGCACGTAGCAGGTCTAAGCAATATTCTACAACGATCTAAATTCCCATGTTAGCAATTTAATAATGTCCAACTATTTAATCCTCAACTAGGGTGACAAGGGTCATGGCACATATTTAATTAACCAAGGTGTCATACAACAATCTGGCATTTAACTAATTTCCCATCATTAAATAAAGTATTTTCTAATTAAACTAGCATGCAATAATTTGAACCAATTTAATTTGAAAATGGGTTCAACATGGTCAAAGCACAACTTGCCTTCAAAGAGTACTTGTTCTTGGTCCTGAGCTGGCTCCTGAGTCAATACTTCACCTTCGAAGCCTTCGGGCACTTCAGCGTCTACTCATAAAGCTTGCAAATAACAATAAATAAATAAACAGTAGACAAAAAGTATCCAAAACTTCAAATAAAGTTTACAAACAGAGAGAGCATAATTTTATGAATTTTTAGAAACTGGAATCGTCAAATTGGAGTTTAGATGCAAAAGTTATAACCGTTTAAAGTTTAAAGAAAACATTAATTAAATAAAAATAGAGAAATATTCATAATCAAAAATTAATTAAAATTCATATTTGAGTAGGTCACTTTTTTTATGAAAATTTAGAAATTTGAATCACTCAAATCGGAGTTAAAACGCAAAAGTTATAAACGTTTGAAGTTTGAATCCATTTTTGAAATCAATAATCCGAATTAATAAATCATTTTCTTTTTCGGAAATTATTTTATTGCGTCAGCATGACACGTGGACCAATCAGGGGCCGCCACATTGCCTCGGGTCCATGGACCCGGCGCACGGTTTGGCTTGGTCCACCGTGGACCCGGCCCATACCACGTGTTCATCGACAGGTGGGCCCCTCGGATGACGTCAGCAGTGACGTCATCACGCACGGCTGAGGGACGGCTGACAGCTGGGCCCCACCGTGACGTCAGCGGTGATGTCATGGTGCGGTTGGTCGGCGGCCGACACGCTGGCTTCACGCCGACGCCACACGTGACGCGTCGTGATGGCGGCGAGCCGCGCGGGCGGTCGACCTCCCGCCCACGTGGCTAGATCTCGGCCGTTGATTTGAAAATCAACGGCCCAGATCGGATCTGGCTTAACGCCTTAAGGAAACTACTCGGCTGCTAAGGACCGTTCGATCTTGATCGGACGGTCAAGATCTAATCTAATGCTATCACGTTGGTTAACGCTAGCCGTTTGATCTAGATCCAACGGTTGGAAATAGATCTGGGGATTAGCAGGTGGGATCTCACCGTGGGTGACGTGGACGATTCTGGGCCCTTGGATCTGGATCGGATGGCTGAGGGAGTTCGCGAGGCGGCGATGGCTTGCGGCGGAGTTGGCTCGCCGGAGACGACGATGACACGCCCGACGGCGTTTGGGTGTGATTCCGGCGAAGTGAAAGGTCCCCTCCGACGTGACTGGTCCTTGCGGTTCCGGATCTGGGCTCAACGGCGGCGGAGGACGGCGGACGGCGACGAAAACAGCGAATAACCGCGGCGGGGCGCTAGACCAACTACGGCGAGCTCTAGCGGGCAAACGGTGGAGGCTCAGGTGATGTGGGCTAGGGCTACGGGTGCGCACGGAAGTCGGCTTCCCGGTGGCGGCGGCGCTTTAAATAGGGGCCTCGGCTTCCGTGAAAAGCGCGGAGACCGAGGCCTACTCGCGGGCGGCGGCGGAGTCCGACTGTAACACCCTACAAATCTAAACTGTCGTACAAGAAAATTTCGACAGCATCTCTCCTAAAATTAGGACAAAACGGAAGCGACAACAAGATTCATAATAACCATTATAAACAGGAATAACATAAAAGCATCAATACTAGAGATAACAAGTCTAAATCAACCAGAAAACAAACATAAACGTAAAACAGCTCCAAAGAGGACATCAACAGGTCTATGATTAATAAAATTTCAGCAAGCTAATGAATTATTAAATGCACTAGTCCATGTGATTCGTGATGACCCCGGAGGGTTGATTGTGCTACTAAGCCCACCCTTCAAGCTTACGACTCGCGAGAACTACCCGAAAACAACAAAATAACAAGGGGTGAGATTGGGTAATCTCAAAGAAGCGGAACAACTTCTAACGAATAACACAGCCACAAAGAAAACTAGCATACCAAATTCCTCATCTCCAATACCACATTATAGAGTCCACACAACCTCAGTAAAATGCATATGATTGTGCACATGCTTATGCCATGATCCTCCTCACCGTGCCCTGTCTCAGGAACACACGGTGTTGTACCGTCTGATCGCGCCTGTCAAGGCGTCGACAAACTTCCAATGCATGATTATGCAGTTAATGCTTCATGCATAAATACATTCATAACTTCCCACTCTGAATTCACATGCTTGCATACCATCAAATAACATGGATAGAATGCGAACATCATTGAGATAGAATATCTCCACAATTCATCTTGCAAACAACATCTTTCTTCATTCTTACTCATGATTCAAAAGCCAAACAACCACATCACAATGCAGGATAGGATATTGTAATCTCATAAACAAGTAGTTAAACCATGTAGGTGTGCTGCAAATTAAGGTTTATATTGAAGACGAAACAAATAGCGGGTTATAGTTTAGCAAGACCGCTTACTTCCACTTGCCTTTACCGACGTGGATGACGAATCTAGTTGCGTCCAGAAGGGGCACCACCTGAACAAGCATACTTTCAGTATATAATAACACCACAATTGATCACACAATTCAAACACGCGTTTCCTACAACCCGTTCCCCTTTTAAACACCGAAAACCCCGATCTGTCCGGATCGAACAGCAGCAACCTCTCTTCCCAATTTCGTATCTTTTTTTCTACCTTTCATAAAAATACAGAAAAAATACAGTAGCTAGATATATACGAGATCTACAACTTTCATGAAGATCAAAAATTTCAATTCCACTGTTAAATATGCCTAAACAACCGCCCAACACAGTGGACGAAATCTGTTTCCAGATTCTGTTCGTCATCTTCCAACAGAGATAAATCTCAGTCTGACGGCCCAAAAATTCTGAAAAAATTACAGAAGCTAGATCTAGACGTTATCTACAACTTTCTAGTTATAGGTTTTTGCAGGAAAAATCATCTATGCCACTTAAACCGCAAAACAATCCGCGCTGCACAATCTTCCCTTCCAAAAACAGCACCACGTGAACATCTACCCTTCCCCCCATCAAGATCCAACCAAACCACTCACCACCAGATCTAATACACTCCTAATCCCTAGGTAGAACAGGGGTAAAAGATTGGGAATTTTACCTTGAGTTCCCCCTTGCGAACCCACGAAGAACGCGCAACGATCTCCGTAACGGAAATCTGTTCGTCCTCCTCGCCTCCACGGATCCTCTTCTCGTTTTCTCCTTCGCGTTTCGCGGTGGATCTTGAGCCACCACGCAAGAGGAGGAAGAGGTGGAGTGGGGGCTGCTAGGGGGAGAGGGGGAGGCGCCCTAGGGCTTGGGGTGGGGGAGGTGGGCCGGCCCACTTAGGGCGTGGGGATGGGGAGGTGGGAGAAGAATTCCCGGCCCAGGCCCAAGTTTTCCTCGGCCCACTGTTTCTAGCCCGACAACTCCAAATTTAATATTAATACGCCGGATAAACTTCAATTATTTCATTCCCCAACAATTTCCCTCATTCTTTCCGAAACAACAGAGAAAGAAAAACCCTAGGATCGCTCTAAAGTTCTAGGGCATCACATTCTCCCCTCCTTAAAAGGATTCGTCCCCGAAAAACCCTAGGATCGCTCTAAAGTTCTAGGGCATCACATTCTCCCCTCCTTAAAAGGATTCGTCCCCGAATCTTTTTCTTTTAGCTACAGACCTAAAAGGAAAAGGAAGGCAAAAGGTAAACCACGACTTACCCCCAGCGTCATCAAATAGCGTAGGGTACTTCTTCCGCATCTGGTCTTCAGGTTCCCAAGTTGCCTCCCTTTCGATCGATTGGTCCACAAATCTTTCATTGGACTCTAACACGAACTATTCCCCTATTAAATAAAGGACACCTATTAGGTGAATCTGGTATCGATCTGGAATCTCAACTCCCACTTCTCTCTTCAACCCGATCGTGAAACTCCGCATTCCAATCTCAACTCCTCTACCACAGTTCGTCGCATTCTGGACGACGCGAACCATGTGAGACACAACGCTCTAGGTAAGTCTCTAAATCAACCCAAACACAAACTCCTATCTCCTACAAGTGATTGATCTTTTACAAAAAAACCAATATCCACCCTTACCAACGACAGAGATAGCCTACTTTACAACTAGGGTCAGAACTGCATGAAACAATAACAACCGAACACAATCACTACGGTTGACACAAACTCGCTCGAACCCAGCGACAAAAAGTTCCAAAAATTAATGTAATTACCTGCAACTTCCAAGTTGTCCACTACTAAATTAAGCAACCCCACCGAGGAACACATCAATGAAAACAATTCTCCAAAAAGGTTTGAATTGAGTCATACACAACCTTCCTTTACTCTTCACTTTTAAACTACTTACGATCAGTGACCCACACTAGTTTTCCCTTGTAAGATGGTTTCGCCTACACATTCTTCCACCCAAGGACCAGGGCAAGGAGTACAATCCTTGAATATACTCAACCATAACATAAACATTCATTTTCTTACCCCCAAGCTTGAGCGTAAAAGAAATCTTAATTCTCACTAACACCACGAACGACAATCACCACCTTTAAACCAAAAGGCTGAAATTCACATACACGGGAACTCAACTTGGAAGAGGAACTCCATAGAACCAAAAACACCAAAAAAAATTTTCTTCGGGGAGAAGCTCTATTCAAAAGAGAAACATCGCGAAAGTCTTCTGCAAATGCATTTCACTTTTACCAAAACAAATCATCTCACTTTTATCCAAGGCCAAGCAATTCAGAAAAAAGAAACCGATCAAGGAATTAAATGCTTCCACACAGCCACCATCTCTTTTTCCTTAAAAGGAACCAAACTCACTTCCCAACAGAAAAAATGTTTTAACCACAAATATCATTCATGTCACAACCAGAAGAATCGTCTCTTAAACGAAAACTGTCAAACACCTCACACCACAACACAACTCTAGCCCAAAATAGAAATGCAAATATTTCCAGATCATGAAGTTCCAAAACTTACATTGGATTAGCTACTTCTTTTAATCAACAATGCAACCGATAACTCGACCTTGAAAACTACGGACACAGTCAAAGCATACATCCTTGAGCATAAATTTCAGCATTCATAACTTAAGCTAGTTTTCTTATAAAAGACGAATGAATGACGATATTTAATAGAATAACATTCCAAAATCTCCACAAATTACTTCAAGGTTAATCATTCTTTTGTCCTTGTTTTAAGCCTCAAATTAACCCACATTTGTCGAGAATCATTCTAAGTTTAGGGAAACTCAAACACAAAGACAAAGAATACTTTGAAAGAAAGTATAAAACCCAAATATCAAACAGAAAAAACAATCCATATCAAATTTTTTTTAATAATAAATTAAGCATAACACCCGCCATCTACAGTATTCCACTACCCTTACCATTTAGATTTCAATATTCCCTATTTACTCATTGAGAAGGCCCATCAGGATTTAACAACAACTACACAACAAATTCTTACTCTTATTACCTTATCCACAATTATAAATAAAGTTCACGGTGCTTATCAAAAACACATCCAACCAACACTACCTCATCAAGATCCCCACTGAGCAGACTAACCTATATCATCATATTCTAAATTTGAAAGGCGATTGCTTCAACAAGTCTTTCAGCATGATGAACCTATAAATTCCATACCACATACGCGTCAACATCTCGACAATGGAAATTTATTCACCTAAAAGATGACTCAACAAGTAAATATTATCTCAACAAGGCACCAATCGTAAATAGAAGTTTAAAACATACATTTATTAAGGACAAAATCACGCGTCATGCTAACTATCCCTGGTTCACTCCATCACAACATGTTACAATTTCCACCATTTTAACAAAGGTTTTCAACAATTAATCTAATCAGTTACCACCACTACTAAGTCATCAATATCAATAATTGGCATAATTGTAAAACAACAACATTGCTTTTAGTTACCCTATCCATAGGCTATGACAAATCGTCACTACACAACATACTCCAACTATGTAAAATAGATTGAATAATTTAAACCATCCAAAGCTCTTATAACAACAACGCTAAATTAAATTTAATTTTTTTTTTAATTTTTTTTTAGCTACCCTATACACGGGTTATAGCAAAATTGCCACTCCAAGACATACTCTAGCCTTTTTTTTTAAAAGTGAACTGAATAGGTGAAATCATCACAAAGCTCTTACGGCAATGGCAAAAACTTATGTCTTCCCAATTGATATCGATACTAGCATTATTGGAACGCAACTGCATACTTCCGAATCTACTAATAGTTTGCAACGTCATAAATATCAACTCTAATCAATTTCCAAGTTAAAGTCACTAGCCAACACGATTAAATTAGAACATCTTTAAACAACCAGCATGGTTTCTTTAACAATATCGGTAGTCCACCATTACAATTAAATTGTTCTACCGACCTTATATTAAAATGTCTCTAAATAACCCACTAATTTTCTATTACCTTCACAAAGAGTTTACATCATCGTAATGTTCTAACTACGCATCAAGATTTAAAGCTTTAAACATTGTCCATGGTCAAGGGCACATTAAAATAATGCAATAAATCCTAAGCATGCACATTAACACATTCAATCATTATCGCTATAGAGCAATCTACAATACTAGAAGTTTATTTAATCTCAAGCTAAAGATAACAATTACATTTTAATTGATTCAACTCACAAATTAACTTAGAAGTACATCATTCCATAAACCACATTGTTACATACTACGTAACACAGACATAAAATTTCTAAACACCGTCATGGGTCACCTACCCTTGACAAACAGGAGGCAATCCCAAACATTAAAAAAAACAAACACAGTTCTAGATCAAGAACAAACACCGATAAAAATTTCTTCTTTTCAGGTAAGGGAGAAAAGCAAAATCCAAACATAAATGCAAGAGAGCCCGACCCTCAAATGTCCAATCATAGTAGCCAAAACTCTTCAAGAAATCCAAAACCTACACTTTCCACAAAGGAAGACGGATGCAAAAGGGAAGACCAAATGTCCAACTAAAATTTTCCGATAAAGATTCAAACTTAGCTCCATCCAGCTTGATCTGCAACAGAGAAACTCCAACCCCTTCTTTTTTTTAAAAAAATCGGAAACAACAACCACGTAAATTTCCTCCCAACGAGTCCATCACAATAAATCAGTGCCAAAGCAAAATTGTGACCAAAAGACGCGCAACGTAGAACTCTTCTTACGTGTCTTCACTCAAAGGAGACAAAACCACAAACCGCCAAAAGGACAATCAGCGAGTGCTCAAAACTAAGCATTTTCCTCGGTTTGAACCAACCACATACCCGAAAACCAACCAAAACCGACCACAAGACGGTAAAGAACATCCGAAGGAATCCATCACCAACCTCTTCTATTTGACTCCAGTCACTACCCGATCTACGCATGCAGACACGGATAAGTACTCTTTCCCTACAGGGGTTTAATAGTTCTTCGGTGGTGACTCTACCCGGCCACACCGTCAAACCACAGCCTCACTACAAACAAAAGGTGACCGAAACCCTTCGGCACCACAACCTCCCTTATCACGATAACAAGAACAACTCAATCAATCATCTCAAAATCATAGTAACATACATTATCAAACGTAGCATTCAACAACAAAGCTTAAATTCAACCTTTAAGCATGAGGCAACGATACCCATACCCTTTCCTACTGTGCATCCATGTGTGTCAAATTTTAAATTAGTTATTCCACTAACACAAATTTTAATGTTGCTATCCTATGAAAAAATTTTAGTTAAAACCTAGGCCATGTTTCTAAGTTATTCCACATAACATTTTAGTTGTATCCTATAGTATGACACTAAAAATAGACATTCCAAGGACCTACAACCCGCTCTGATACCAACTGTAACACCCTACAAATCTAAACTGTCGTACAAGAAAATTTCGACAGCATCTCTCCTAAAATTAGGACAAAACGGAAGCGACAACAAGATTCATAATAACCATTATAAACAGGAATAACATAAAAGCATCAATACTAGAGATAACAAGTCTAAATCAACCAGAAAACAAACATAAACGTAAAACAGCTCCAAAGAGGACATCAACAGGTCTATGATTAATAAAATTTCAGCAAGCTAATGAATTATTAAATGCACTAGTCCATGTGATTCGTGATGACCCCGGAGGGTTGATTGTGCTACTAAGCCCACCCTTCAAGCTTACGACTCGCGAGAACTACCTGAAAACAACAAAATAACAAGGGGTGAGATTGGGTAATCTCAGCAAGCGGAACAACTTCTAACGAATAACACAGCCACAGTAAAACTAGCATACCAAATTCCTCATCTCCAATACCACATTATAGAGTCCACACAACCTCAGTAAAATGCATATGATTGTGCACATGCTTATGCCATGATCCTCCTCACCGTGCCCTTTCTCAGGAACACACGGTGTTGTAGCACGGCCACAAGACGCCAAGGGCGTCGACAAACTTCCAATGCATGATTATGCAGTTAATGCTTCATGCATAAATACATTCATAACTTCCCACTCTGAATTCACATGCTTGCATACCATCAAATAACATGGATAGAATGCGAACATCATTGAGATAGAATATCTCCACAATTCATCTTGCAAACAACATCTTTCTTCATTCTTACTCATGATTCAAAAGCCAAACAACCACATCACAATGCAGGATAGGATATTGTAATCTCATAAACAAGTAGTTAAACCATGTAGGTGTGCTGCAAATTAAGGTTTATATTGAAGACGAAACAAATAGCGGGTTATAGTTTAGCAAGACCGCTACTTCCACTTGCCTTTACCGACGTGGATGACGAATCTAGTTGCGTCCAGAAGGGGCACCACCTGAACAAGCATACTTTCAGTATATAATAACACCACAATTGATCACACAATTCAAACACGCGTTTCCTACAACCCGTTCCCCTTTTAAACACCGAAAACCCCGATCTGTCCGGATCGAACAGCAGCAACCTCTCTTCCCAATTTCGTATCTTTTTTTCTACCTTTCATAAAAATACAGAAAAAATACAGTAGCTAGATATATACGAGATCTACAACTTTCATGAAGATCAAAAATTTCAATTCCACTGTTAAATATGCCTAAACAACCGCCCAACACAGTGGACGAAATCTGTTTCCAGATTCTGTTCGTCATCTTCCAACAGAGATAAATCTCAGTCTGACGGCCCAAAAATTCTGAAAAAATTACAGAAGCTAGATCTAGACGTTATCTACAACTTTCTAGTTATAGGTTTGGTCAGGACCTATCATCTATGCCACTTAAACCGCGAAACAATCCGCGCTGCACAATCTTCCCTTCCAAAAACAGCACCACGTGAACATCTACCCTTCCCCCCATCAAGATCCAACCAAACCACTCACCACCAGATCTAATACACTCCTAATCCCTAGGTAGAACAGGGGTAAAAGATTGGGAATTTTACCTTGAGTTCCCCCTTGCGAACCCACGAAGAACGCGCAACGATCTCCGTAACGGAAATCTGTTCGTCCTCCTCGCCTCCACGGATCCTCTTCTCGTTTTCTCCTTCGCGTTTCGCGGTGGACTTGAGCCACCACGCAAGAGGAGGAAGAGGTGGAGTGGGGGCTGCTAGGGGGAGAGGGGGAGGCGCCCTAGGGCTGGGGGTGGGGGAGGTGGGCCGGCCCACTTAGGGCGTGGGGATGGGGAGGTGGGAGAAGAATTCCCGGCCCAGGCCCAAGTTTTCCTCGGCCCACTGTTTCTAGCCCGACAACTCCAAATTTAATATTAATACGCCGGATAAACTTCAATTATTTCATTCCCCAACAATTTCCCTCATTCTTTCCGAAACAACAGAGAAAGAAAAACCCTAGGATCGCTCTAAAGTTCTAGGGCATCACATTCTCCCCTCCTTAAAAGGATTCGTCCCCGAAAAACCCTAGGATCGCTCTAAAGTTCTAGGGCATCACACCGACGAGGACTCGGAGAGGGGTGACGTGGCTCAACGCGAGCCGTTGGATCAAAATCCAATGGTGCGGGGTTTGGGCTCGGGTCCGGCTCGGGCGACTTGGCTGGCTCAGTCGGGCTTGGGTTCGGTTGACGTGGCTCAATCTCGGCCGTTTAATCTTGATCGGACGGTCGAGAGGGTTAGGGTTCGGTTGGGTTCGAGTCGGACTTGGACTCGAGTCAGACTCAGGCTCGGTCGGTGGAACAGTAAAACCAACTTGATTTCAGCGATTAAATAATCCAATTAATTTCTAGAAATTCATTTAATTCATTAAAAATAGCAAAATACTCAGAAAAATTCCAGAAAAATTCTAGAAAATATTTTGGAACATTTTGGACTCAAATAAAATATTTCCAACAAAATTTTATTTGCAAAGTCAAATTCTTTAATTATTTGAAAAGGGAATAAATCCAAATAAATGCAAATAAATTCCAAAAAATTCCAAAAAATTCACCAAAGTGCCAAATCACACTTGAATTTAAGAAAAGCAAAATTTTGGGGTGTTACAACATCTTACCTTACCCCATCATTGGTTCAATTCGATGTGTAAAACTGTAAATTAAATTGATTCTGCTAGTGTACGTACTGAAATATTGCTACTTGACGTACTTCAACAAATATTGCTACTTGAAATAATTGAACAAATATTGCTACTAAAAATACTTTTAATTTCTTTATTTTTATTTCTTTTCTATTTTCTACATTTTGAACGCTTCAAAAACGTCTCTAAACTTTATTTTTCCAAAAAATATTCACCAGAGGTCATAATACTATTAATACTAATTATAGGAAAATTTTGGATAAATTTTATCAATTTTTTTTTAAATTTGAATTTGAGCGAAAAATCGAACGAAATTTCTTTTCGATACGGATCAGCAAGATCGAATTTCACGAATTTCCATCAAAATTTGATGAAATTTGAAACCCTGTGCATGAACATCTTACCTTACCCCATCATTGGTTCAATTCGATGCGTGTAAAACTGTAAATTAAATTGATTCTGCTAGTGTACGTACTGTGACGTTTGATCGATGCAATCTGCAGGCAAAATGTTACTCCATCATTCACGCACATCTCTCTCTATGTGTGATATATATATGAAAAATAGTTTCTACTTCCGGGAGTAATTACTTCCATCTCTGAAATACCACCCAAACGTACTTGAAATACTCATTTATCACTTTGGATACACTTATATACTAATTATAAGATATTCTAATGAGATCTACATGAAAAAATTGCAAGGGAGTACATAGGTTTTAGCTTATTTTACAAATACCTTCATATACGCACATAAAAAGAAGTATCTCTAAAAAGCGTACATACCACCTCCGAAAAAATGTAAATACCACCTAGATGGTCTTATATACTTGTATACTATATGTACATACCCTCCGTTGCGTGAGATACTCCCTACGTTGTGAGATACGACATAGGTTACTCCCGGGAGTAGAAAAGAGGCTTCATATATATATATATATATATATATATATATATATATATATATAATTACTTGGATACCATGGTGTCTGAACACCATGATCTAAACGTGTATTTTCTCTATTTATTTGCATTATTATTTTCAAATTTTAGGATGTTGAGTTTAACCAGTTTACTAACTAGTTCAAACAAGTTTGAATTGGAATTCGAACTAGAGTTTCTTTTTTTGATGATAGTTTGTTGTAGATATGTGCTGAGTATATATATAAATCAGCAAAGCATGCGATCTAAATTCGTTCAAATATTTGAATTGGAGTATATTTTTTCAAAGGTATATATTTCATTTGAATTGTTATAGATGGGTATATACCCTAAAACTAAAAGTTTCAAAAAAAATATACCCAAATTTGGCTTGAATTCATGCATTTAAAATCATAGTGCCTAGACACCATGGTGCCCCATTACAATGTCATATATATATATTATAATTACTTCAGCATCATGGTGCCTGAGCACCATGATCTAAAACAGGTATTTCCTCTATGTACTACCAGGAGTACGTACTCCCTACTCCCTACTCCCTGTATATTAACTGATGCTACACAAGTAGAAGCATATTCTATAAGTGGAAGTTGTTAACTGGCTCCTCTTGATTGGGAAGTTGTCATTAACCAAATAGAGGTAGGGAGTACATACATCTAGGAGTACAACACGAGCTTCCTATATATATGTAATATCCCAATTTTTGATTTTATTCATTTATTGAGTCATTTGAATTTTTAAGAATTTTTTGGAATTTGTTTGGATTTATTTGGAATTAATTTGAATTAAGCTTTTTTATTGAATTATTTAAATATTGGGAAAGTTTATATAAATTTTTATTGGAAATATTTTATTTGAGTTCAAAATAACTTAAAATATTTTTCAGAATTTTTTTGTAATTATTTCTCATACTTTTGCTATTTTTCTTGAATTATTTGAATTACTAGAATTATTTTAAAATATAAAATGTTGGAAAATAGAAAACCCTAATGGGCTGAAACCCTATTGGATCAGGCCGAACCCGTGCAGCCCAAACCCACACTGTGTTCCAATCGAACCCTAACGCTAGGCCGGGCCCATTGGATCTTGAACCTACGGCCAGGATGGGGCCACATAGTCACGTATCTGTGTGCCATTGGATCTAGGCGGAATGAACAGTTAGGAAGTGGCCACATCGACTTGCTATGAGGAGCTTGGACTCCGCCGTCCGTGTCGAGCACGCCGCGGTTTCTGCGAGGTTCTCGCAAACCTAGGCCCCTATTTAGTGACTGTGACATCGCATTGTGTAGCGCACTTCACGCCGCAACTTTTTTCTGAAGTGCTGCCGCCTAGTTCACTACCATTCAACTACGAGAGCTCGCCAAAGTTGGAGGTTAACTGCCTTGTGTTTTGCTGCTTTTTGCCACCGTTGAACTACTCCGATCATGATCTCTCTCATATCTGGTATTGTCGCATTGAGACACGTCTGTGCCGCTATTCCGTCTCCTTGGGAAAGCCGTCAAACACCGTGCCGTGTGTCTTCATTTCTGTCTCCGGTAGCACAACTTCATCGTGCCATCACCAGAATCTGCGAGCTCTATCGACCGTTGGTTCTCCATCAAACATACAAGGTTAGAATACGTGTCTTAGATCTAGTGCACCATAGCATAGCCATCGGAAGAAATTTAAGCCGTGAGATCTCGGATCGTAGGGCCGTAGAGAAGCCACATGGTTGCAGTATTGTTATGCCACGTAGTGCTACCTCGCTACCAGTTAGATTAGATGTGGACCATCCGATTCGATTTGAACGGCTCGGATCAATTCGCGTAGTGCTGCTTTAGATCTAATCATAGCCATTCGATTTGAATCGGATGGATGTATTTGTGCCACATGTCAATGCCCGGATCATGCCATGTAGCTAGTGACTGCCGCGACTTAGGTTAGATTTGGACCATTCGATTTGAATGTGTGGCTCAGATCTAACTGCACACATGACCAACAACGTGCTGCCATGTAGATGCATGAAACCCGAAGCATCGCAGGAGCCGCTCAATCACCTGACATCAGAGATGATGTCATCATTGCGTCAGCAATGATGTCATCGGTGGGGCCCACATGTTAGTCAAATAGTATTTTTCCAAAAAAAACATTGGTTTTTATTTTATTCGGTGATGACATCAGCATGATATCATAAATTGGGTTTTTCTTTATAAAAATAATTCAGCCAAAAATCAAATCAAAGCTGACGTCATAATCCGTATTTTTTAGTTCATTTTCAGAGTTCAAATTGTTCGTTCTTGCTCATACGAACTCCGATTAAAGTGATTCTAGAGACTAAAAATTTATAAAATTGTGCTCTATTTAATGGTGAATTTTTTTTTAAAAAATTTAGAGTTACGTTGCTATCTATTTTTGATATTTATTTATTTATTCATTACGCATAGACGTTGAAGTGCTTGTAGGATACGAGGGAGAAGTATTAATCCAAGAGCATGGTCCAGAGCAGGAACAAGAATTTTTCCAAGGAAAGTTGTGCTTTGACCATGTTCATCCCATGTTTTAAAAATTATCTTATTTTCAATTATTGCATGCTAATTCAATTAAAAGTGATTTCAATTAATTGGGATTAGTTAATCAACCTATTTGATTATGTCACCTTATCACTATTATTTGTATGTCAAGATTCATTTGTCACCCTAGGATTGTTATTTATTAGTTGGTTGTTATTAACTTGCCAATATGGGTTGCTAGATCGTGACTAGTATGCTTCTACATGCAACGTGTTATTGAAATCATTTTGGAAATACAAACTTCATATTGATTAATGGAATATAGAATGTGTTTCTAAAATGGTGTGGTGTTTCCACATGATGATGTTGATATGTAGAGGCCTGTGTGGTTTTACATGGATATTAAATTGTTGTTGGCATATTGTCAGGACCCGAATTTGCAAATCCGGACCCTCTGTGTATTCAGCACTAGTCCAGGAACGCTCTAGTGCACACAGTCTCAACATTGGTAAATATGACAATCATACTCAACGAAATAATAAGGTACCAAAATTAGTTAACGAAGCTGGTTGCTCGACCTTAAGGTCAAGTTACAAATATATGCCACGCAGGGCGAAAACTTATTAAAAGAGAAATAACTGCAGCGGAATGTAAGATAACTTCGTGGCGCCATCCAGTATACCACAAGCAACTGACTGGGCTCGCTCCCTAGTTAGATGGTTCCTCTTGGAGCTCCTCCTCCAAAGCTGGTGTAGACTCTTCTTCAACTGGTGTTGTATGGTGGCAAGGGTGAGTACTTGGTACTCAGCAAGTCATGCACAGAATGCAACTAATATACTACATGCGGGGCTTAGTACAAAGGAGTAGCTCAGGGTATAATTGCAGTAAAATAGCATTTGACAAGTACCATAAGTAGATTCAAAAGCAGTAGAAACAAGTTCAAGAGCAATAGCTTTTCCAGTAATTAAATAAAAAACTTTTCCAATCCTAATCCACATTTCCATCAACCTCATTATTAAACCAAACCCAACCTTTTAAGTCCAAGTTATTTTTGAGAGAATCTAACCCATGACTGTAATTCCCGAGCGATGTCCAATACCGCGGACACGGCTATTCGAATAGATTTTACACTCTGCAGAGGTTATGCACTTTACCCACAAGATACAGCCAAACACCACAAAGGCCTCTGTCGGGACCCGAATTTGCAAATCCGGACACTCTGTGTAATCAGCACTAGTCTAGGAACGCGCTAGTGCACACAGTCTTAACACCGGTAAATATCACAATCATACCACTCGATGCTAAATAAGTACTTTAATTAAATAGTCAAACTGATTGCTCGACCTTATGGTCAAGTTACAAATATACGCCTCGCAGGGCGAAACTTATTAAGAGAGAAATAATAGCAGCGAAAAATGAAATAACTTCGTGGCGCCATCCAGTATACCACAGGCAAGTGACTGGGCTCGCTCCCTAAGTAGACGGTTCCTCTGGAAGCTCTTTCTCCAAAGCTGGTGTAGATTCTTCTTCAACTGGTGTTGTATTGTGGCAAGGGTGAGTACTTTAGTACTCAGCAAGTCATGCACTGTCGGGACCCCGAATTTGCAAATCCGGACCCTCTGTGTATTCAGCACTAGTCCAGGAACGCGCTAGTGCACACAGTCTTAACATCGGTAAATATCACAATCATACCACTCGATACTAGTAAAGTACTTTAATTAAATAGTCAAACTGGTTACTTGACCTTATGGTCAAGTTACAATGCACGATCGCAGGGCTTAAACTTATTAAGAGAGAAATAGTAGCGGCGGAAAATCAAATAACCGTGGCGCCATCCGGTATACCACAGCAAATCGACCGGCTCGCTCCCTAAGTAGACGGTTCCTCGTGGAGCTCCTCCTCCAAAGCCGTGTAGTCTCCTCTTCAACCGGTGTTGTATTGTGGCAAGGGTGAGTACTTGGTACTCGAAGTCATGCAGAATGCAGCTAATATACTACATGCATGGTTTAATACAAAGGAGTGGCTCAAGGTATTTTTGCGATGCTTGACATTTAACAAGTATCATAAGTAGATTCGAAAGCAGAGAAACAAGTAAAGCATAAATAACTGTTCAAGGAGTTTAATAAACATCTTGCCCAGCCTAATCCCCATTTCCATCAACATCATTATTAATCCAACCCAACCTTTCAGATCCAAGTTATTTTTGAGAAAATCTAACCCTTGACTGTAATTTCCCGAGCGATGTCCAATACCGCGGACACGGCTATTCGAATAGATTGTACACTCTGCAGAGGTTATGCACTTTACCCACAAGATACTGATCAAACACCACAAAGGCGAGTTCAGTGAACAAAGTCTTTCGGAAACTTCTAACAATACAAGTGGTCCTCCGGTTATTGCACACTAACCCTTCCCTTAGCTAAGGCGAAGTTTAGGCCAATCAACCGTTAGATGGGTACTGGCCTCGGCCCGATGACGCTCCCGCACAACTTAGACAAAGGGTGTAGTTGACCTCCCGAGGTCCCAGTGCACGTTATTAGCA
This sequence comes from Rhipidocladum racemiflorum, assembly GCA_036346355.1. Lineage (NCBI taxonomy): Eukaryota > Viridiplantae > Streptophyta > Magnoliopsida > Poales > Poaceae > Rhipidocladum > Rhipidocladum racemiflorum. The sequence continues at coordinate 67,082,236 of CM070572.1, forward strand.
ACTTAGTCAACTAGGTCCGTCCCATTACTGAGACATGTGGTTGCACGTTAGACCCAGTTCAAAGGCTTGCAAGGTTAAGTCCTTAGGGTGACCAGGGCAAGACTACAGAAGAACCAAATCAACATCCCCAATGCCACAACCGGCCCACTGATCATTCTTGCCACATGCCCCTGGTCGAAAACTATTTATCAAACCCCAGTTGATTACCATGCACCACGTGCCATCAACATCATATGATACCTTTCCAAAACAGGTTCAATATATCATTAAGTCAATATTAACATTTGATTGTCCAAAATCATGTCATGAGCACGAAAGTGAGTCTAAGCAGTATACTACAATGGTCTAAAACCCATGTTGGCAATTTAATAATGTCCAACTAGTAATCCACAACTAGGGTGACAAGGGTCATGGCACATATTTAAATAATCAAGGTGTCATACAGCAAATTGGTATTTATCTAACCCCATATTTAAATAAAGTATTTTTCTAATTGAACTAGCATGCAATAGGTTAAATCAAAATAGATTTCAAAATAGGATCAACATGGTCAAAGCACAACTTGCCTTCAAAAAGTACTTGTTCTTGGTCTTGAGTTGGATCCTGAGTCAATACTTCTCCTTCGAATCCTTCCCAAGACTTCAACGTCTACTCGTAAAGCGTGCAAATAGCAATACACGAATAAACAATAGGCGAAAAGTGTCCAAACATCCAAATAAAATCCATAAACAGAGAGAACATAATTTTATGAATTTTTAGAAACTGGAATCGTCAAATTTGGAGTTAAAATGCAAGAGTTATGATTATTTAAAGTTTAAATAATCAATTAAATAATTTTACAGAGAAAAACTTTACTCCAAAAATTAAATAAAATTTATATTTAGGTAGATCTCAATTTTATACAAATTTAGAAATTTGAATCACTCAAATCGGAGTTGAAACGCAAAAGTTATAAGCGTTTGAAGTTTGAATCAAAATCTGAAATCATTATTTCGAATTAATAAATCATTTTCTTTTTCGGAAATTAATTATTGCATCATCCTGGACACGTGGCAGCCTCTGATTGGTTGGCTGACATCAGCCGACTCATGGGCTCAGTCCACGGCTTGGCTCGGGTCTACCGTGGACTCGGTCCACGGCTCCTCGTGAGAATGACATGTGGGTCCGCCTCGGATGACGCGTCGCTGGCCGATGTCGGCGGGGCTCGGCCGCAGTCGGCGGCAGTGGGACCTTTGCGGACGTCGGCGCCGCCGGCCGACGGCCCGCTGACATGCGGGCCCGCCATGACGTCAGTGTGACGTCATGGTGCGAGTAGGCTGGGCGTGACATGCGGGCCCGCGTGTCGGCGTCCTGCACGCTGCGGCGTGGGCCAGCCGGCCGCGGTCGGCCTTCCCGACGCTGGCGCAATCTCGGCCGTCGATTTGAAAATCAACGGCCCAGATTAGATTCGCTCTCACGCGCTTGGGTTAACGCGTTTGATCTGGACCGTTGAATCTAGATCGGACGGTCAAGATTGGATCTTGTGGTTTTGGACGGAATCTCACCGTGAGATGATGTGGCGCAATCTGGGACGTTGGATCTTGATCGGACGGCTGAGAAGCTTCGAGCGGCAGCGATGGCGGAGGCGAGCTACTGGCCGAGCCGGGGCGGCGACATCAAGAACGGCGTTTGTGGGCTCCTCCGGCGAGGTGAGAGGTCCTTCGGTGCGTCTCGTCGCGGTGAGTCGGATCTAGGAGTCAACGGCGGGGCGGACGGCGGCGGAACGAAGCAAAAACCACGGCGGAGGAGTGCTACACTCCGGTGAGCGATTGCGGGCGCGTCAGGGGCACTGCGGCGGCGACGGCTAGGGCAACGGCTTCGCAAGGTCCAGGTGATCCTCGGGGTGTGATCCGGGCATTAAATAGCCTCGGCTTCCGCGCGGAAAACGGAAACCTAAATCCTCACGGCGGCGGAGTCCGGCTCGGACTCGGGCGGAGACGACGACGGAGGACCGTCCACGTGGCGCGATCAACGGCCACGATCGCGCGGGCGCGGTCGGATCCGGCCCGGACTCAGCCCAACCGGTGCGATCCAATCTGGACCGTTGGATCTTGATCCAACGGTCGGGATCGAATAGGGTTCGGTCAAGTCACTTGGCTCGGGTCGGACTCGAGTCGGACTCGGACTCAGGTCCGGTCGGATTAACAGTACTTGACCCGACTTGATTTTCCAGCGATTTAATATTTAAAATATTTCTCAGAAATTCATTTAATTCATTAAAAATATCAAAAGACTCAGAAAAATTCCAGAAAAATTCTGGAAAATACTTTGGATCATTTTGGACTCAAATAAAATATTTCCAACAAAATTTTATTTGCAAAGTTTAATTCTTTAATTATTTCAAAATGGAATAAATTCAAATAAATTCCAAATAAATCCAAATAAATTCCAGAAAATTCCAAAAATTCACCAAAGTGCCAAATCACACATGAATTTAAGAAAAGCAAAATTTTGGGGTGTTACAAACCTCCCCCCCTTAATAGAATCTCGTCCCCGAGATTCAGGGCTTACTACAGAATAGGCTTGGAAACTCTTTCTTCAAATCCTCTTCACGCTCCCAAGTTGCTTCACTCTCCGCGTGGTTGCTCCATTGAACTCTGCAGAAACGGGTTGACTTGTTCCTCGTCTCTCGATCCATGGTGTCCAAAATCTTTACGGGATGCTCCTTGTAAGTCAAATCTTCTTGCAACTCAATTGACTCTAGTGGTGTCTATTCCTCAGGTACTCGGAGACACTTCTTCAACTGGGACACATGGAATACGTCATGTACTCCTGCTAACGACTGTGGCAACTCCAGCTGATAAGCAACTTCGCCTCTGCGGCTCAAAATCTTAAATGGTCCTACATAACGGGGTGCGAGTTTCCCTTTGGCATGGAACCTCTTAACTCCCCTGAGAGGTGTAACTCTGAGGTATACAAAGTCTTTTGGTTCAAAACTCAAGTCCCGATGACGATTGTCAAGATAACTCTTCTCGTGATTGGGCGATCTTCAACCTTTCCTAATCATGGCAATCCGCTTCTTCACCTCTTGAAGAATATCAGGCCCAAGACACGGCGCTCACGGTCTCATTCCAATTCAATGGCGTCCGACAGTCGACTCATACAAAGGCCTCAAAAGGTGACATCTCAGAAACTAGCACGGTAACTATTATTGTAATCGAACTCGGCATACGGCAAACTCTTATCCCAAGAGGTAGCATAAGCCAATGCACATGCTCTTAACATATCCTCCAGAATCTGATTGACTCTTTCGGTCTATCCATCCGTCTGCGGATGATAAGCTGTACTGAAGTTTAAACGGGTTCCCATGGCTTCATGCAACTTATTCCAAAACCTTGAGGTAAATTGGGTACCTGCGTCCGATACAATCCTCTTTGGCACTCCGTGCAAACAGACGATCCTGATCATGTACAACTCGCTAACTTATCTCCGAGTAAGTGGTCTTCACGAGGATAAAATGGGCTACTTTGGTCAAGCGATCCACTATAACCCATATGGAGTCATAACCTCCTTGAGTCTTAGGCAAACCGGTAATGAAATCCATTCCAATTTCCTCCCACTTCCACTCAGGTATTTTCAAATGTAGCAATCCCGCTGGTCTCTCGATGCATTGCCTTGACTCTCTCGGCATACGCCGCACAATGCAACATGCTCGGCAACTTCACGCTTCATACTCGGCCACGAGAATCTTTCCTTCAAATCTCGATACATTTTGGCGCTTCAGGATGAATTGAATACTTGGAGTCATGGGCTTCTTCTAGAATCAATCGTCACTCCTTTTTGTTCTAAGCACACAAATCCGATCCTTCATCCATAACGTGCCTTGCTCATCCAACTTGAATTCCTCCGCCTTGCCTTCTTCCTTGATGGACTTAATCCTGCGGATCTTGTCATCATCCTACATCCTTCTCGGATCTGGTCCTCTAGGGTAGGCTTTACTTCTAATGCGGCCAAGAATCCGCTAGGCACCACCTCAATCTTCATTCTCTGGAAATCCTCACACAGCTCATCCTGACTTGTGGCTAGCAACATGCTCACAGTATGGCTTTTCCGACTCAAGGCATCGGCAACTACGTTGGCCTTCCCGGGATGGTAATGGATTCCAACATTGTAGTCCTTGATCAACTCTAACCATCTCCTCTGCCTCATGTTCAGATCCGACTGGGTGAATATGTATTTAAGGCTCTTATGATCCGTATACACTTCACATCTGTTCCCGATCAGATAGTGACGCCATATTGTAACACCCCAAAATTTTGCTTTTATTAAATTCATGTGTGATTTGGCACTTTGGTGAATTTTTGGAATTTTCTGGAATTTATTTGGAATTTATTTGAATTTATTCCATTTTGAAATAATTAAAGAATTTAATTTTGCAAATAAAATTTTGTTGGAAATATTTTATTTGAGTCCAAAATGATCCAAAGTATTTTCCAGAATTTTTCTGGAATTTTTCTGAGTCTTTTGCTATTTTTAATGAATTAAATGAATTACTGGAAATTATTTTAAATATTAAATCGCTGGAAATTCAACTCGGGTCGAGTACTGTTCATCCGACCGAGTCGGAACCCGAGTCGGACTCGAGTCCGACCCGAGCCACGTGACTCGATCAAACCAGCTCAAAACCCTAATCGATCCCAACCGTTGGATCAAGATCCAACGGCTGAGATCCGCCCGTACCGGTTCGAGCCGTATCCGGCCCGGATCCGATCGCGCCACGCGATCGTGGCCGCTGATCGTGCCACGGACGGGCCAGGCGTCGTCGTCTCCGCCGAGTCCGAGCCGGACTCGCCGCCGCGCCGCCGCCGCTGGAAACTAGGTTTCCGTGTCCCGCATTTAACGCCGAGGCTATTTAAAGCCACAGTCACGCCCGAGGTTGCCCTCATCCTTGCGCACCCGTTCAGAGCCATCTCGCCGAGCGCCGCCCGTTTGCCAGGCGAGCTCGGGCCGTAGTTGGAGGAGGTGACCGCCATGATTTGCGCCGATTTTCGCCGACGTCCGTCGTCTTCCGCCGAAGGAGCCAGATCCGAGTCCCCGCTTCGAGACGCGCAGAAGAGACCACCCACTTCGCCGGAACGACCCCGGAGCGCCGTCGGGCTCGTCGTCGTCTCCGTCTCCGGTGGCTGCAGCTCCGCCGTGTCGCCATCGCCCTCGCGAACTCTGTGCGCCGTCCGATCTTGATCGTGCGGTTGAGGTGAGTTCACGTGTTCCAAACCCGATTAGATCTGGATCGTTGGATCAAGATCCAACGGTTCACAATCGCCACGTGCCGTAGTAGTGATTATTATAGGATTAGATCTGGACCGTCCGATCTAGATCGAACGGCCCACGATCATCGAGTAGATTCAACGTGTTAACCCTGGATCTAATCGCGGCCGTCGAATTTCAAATCAACGGTCGAGATTGCGCCACGTGTCGGGAAGCCTGACCGTCGCGGTCGCCGCCCACGCAGCTGCGTGTAGACGCCGACACGCGGGCCCGGCGTGTCGAAGGACTCCACATCGGCCGATCGACCGCGTGACGTCACCCATGACGTCATCGGTAGGTCCCACCTGCCGACCGTGGCCGAGCCCGCCGACGCCACCGATGACGTCACCCGAGTGGGCCCACATGTCAGCGACACGTAGAGTCGTGGACCGAGTCCACGGTGGACCCGAGCCGGGCGTGGACCAAGTCTATGAGCCGGCTGATGTCAGCAGGCCAATCAGAGGCTGCCACGTGTCCATGCTGACGCAATAATTAATTTCCGAAAAAAGAAAATGATTTATTAATTCGAAATATTGATTCAAATTTAGATTCAAACTTCAAACGCTTATAACTTTTGCGTTTCAACTCCGATTTGAGTGATTCAAATTTCTAAATTTGTATAAAATTGAGATCTACCTAAATATGAATTTTATTTAATTTTTGGACTAAAGTTTTTCTCTGTAAAATTATTTAAATGATTATTTAAACTTTAAATAATCATAACTTTTGCGTCTTAACTCCAAATTTGACGATTCCAGTTTCTAAAAATCCATAAAATTATGTTCTTTCTGTTTATGGATTTTATTTGGATGTTTGGACACTTTTTGCCTAGTATTTATTTGTGTATTTGCTATTTGCACGCTTTACGAGTAGACGTTGAAGTGCCGGAAGGATTCGAAGGAGAAATATTGACTCAGGATCCAACTCAAGACCAAGGGCAAGTACTTTTTGAAGGCAAGTTGTGCTTTGACCATGTTGATCCTATTTCGAAAACTATTTTGATTTAAACTATTGCATGCTAGTTCAATTAGAAAGATACTTTGTTTAAACATGGGGGTTAGGTAAATACCAATTTGCTGTATGACACCTTGATTACTTAAGTATGTGCCATGACCCTTTGTCACCCTAGTTGTGGATTACTAGTTGGACATTATTAAATTGCCAACATGGGTTTTAGACCGTTGTAGTATACTGCTTAGACCTGCTACGTGCTCATGACATGATTTTGGATAATCAAATGTTAATATTGACTTAATGATATATTGAACCTGTTTTGGAAAAGTATCATGTGATGTTGATGGCACGTGGTGCATGGTAATCAACTGGGGTTTGATAAACAGTTTTCGACCGGGGCATGTGGCAAGAGTAATCAGTGGGCGGTTGTGGCATTGGGAATGTTGATTTGGTTCTTCGGGTAGTCTTGCCCTGGTCACCCTAAGGACTTAACCTTGCAAGCCTTTGAACTGGGTCTAACGTGGCAACCACATGTCCAGTAATGGGACGGACCTAGTTGACTAAGTTGCTAATAACGCACTGTGGGACCTCGTGAGGTCAACTACACCCTTTGTGTATGTTGTGCGGGGAGCGTCTGGGTGAGGCCAGTACCCATCTAACGGTTGATTGGCCTAGACTTCGCCTTAGCGAAGGGAAGGGTTAGTCTTAATAACCGGGAGGACCACTTGTATTGTTAGAGGTTTAGAAAGACTTTGTTACGGGAACTCGCCTTTGTGGTGTTTGATTTGTATCTTGTGGGTAAAGTGCATAACCTCTGCAGAGTTTAGAATCTATTCGAATAGCCGTGTCCGCGGTATTGGACATCGCTCGAATTACTGATCAAGGGTTAGATTTTCTCAAAAATAACTTTGGTTTGAAAGGTTGGGATGGTTTAATAATGAAGATGATGGAAATGTGGTTTAGGATGGGGAAAATGTTTATTAAACTTCTTGAAAAGTTATTTATGCTTTACTTATTTCTACTGCTTTCGAATCTACTTATATTACTTGTCAAATGCTGTTTACTGCAAATATACCTTGAGCTATTCCTTTGTACCAAGCCATGCATGTAGTATATTAGCTTGCATTCTGTGCATGACTTGCTGAGTACCAAGTACTCACCCTTGCCTCAATACAACACCAGTTGAAGAAGAGGTTACGCCAGCTATGGAGGAGGAACTCCAAGAGGATCCGTCTACTTAGGGAAGCGAGCCCGATCGATTGCCTGTGGTATACTGGATGGCGCCACGATGTTACCTTCTTTGATTTTTCCGCTGCTACTATTTCTCTCTTAATAAGTTTCGCCCTGTGAGGCGTATATTGTAACTTGACCATAAGGTCGAGTAACCAGTTTGGTTATTCAAATAAAGTACTTTGATAATATCGAATGGTATGATTGTGATATTTACCGATGTTAAGACTGTGTGCACTAGCGCGTTCCTGGACTAGTGCTGAATACACAGAGGGTCCGGATTTGCAAATTCGGGGTCCCGACAGAGGTGGTATCAGAGCCATACTTGACTGTAGGCTCAACCCTAGATAGAATGGTCGTAGTGAGGATAAAACCTATTTTCTAAAAGCTAAAAATTTGTGAAGACAAGAAATGACATCTCGACTTATCCCCTTCTCTCTTTTCTTGTCTCTTGCTGAAATTTTCCCTTACCTTGTCACAATTTAAAAATTCCGAGTTCTTACGTAAAGCACTCTTGTGACAGATGGAGGAAGAGTTCAACTACGTTGATCTGGGAGTTGGTCACGCTGCAGAACTTTGGCATATGCTACAGACTCTCGGAGAGTTTGAGAAGCCCCAATACCAAGTGGAAGTGATCAGACAAGCGGGATTGATCAAGGCTTGTGACATGGAGATTGAGGTACCTGCTAGGAAAAAGGGCCCAGGCAATCGCCCGATACACTTTGACCGCCGGAGATCTACAATGCAGATGGGTATCCAAGAGGTATCACGACGAGCAATGCGGCACATTACCCGTATCTACGCCAGAGAGTTGGAGAGTACGGTGTTCCGTTATCATCCGCGCAGCGATAACCTTCTTGACCCGAAGGCGATTCAGGATGAGGATGCCACGGTTACACAGTTGGCACGATTTGTCGTCGCCAGGAGGATGTACTAGATAATACAAGCAAGGAGCTACGAAGGCCCGCAAGGAAATCACGACAGAGAAGAACAGATGGCGGGAAGCTCAAGAGTATGTGGCACACCTTCTACGAAGGATTGACGAGTTGGAGATGACCTTATGCGGACGGACTCCAGAGCGATGCTCGAGCTACACAAGCCAGATCCGGAGGAGTCGACCTCGATGAGGACATCGCTTCTTCGACTACCACAGAGGACATAGTCATTTGGACATGGCGATCCGTTTCGGCGCCTATGCCACAAAGACCTGCATCTGTGCCGTTGAGGTTTTCTCGATGAGTGAGCGTAGGTTCTATAGTGAGACTCCTTCGCCGAGTCACGTCATAGAATAAAGAGTCACCCTTTAGGCGTTAGACTCCAGAGTTAGTTCGATTTGGATTTGCTTTGTTTGCTGAGTGTGCAGTATGTGTTGCAAGGCCCTTAGGCATTGTAAGCAGCCATACCAAGTTATTAATAATAAAGTTGGACCTTAAGGGTTACCCCTTTCGCCCCGCATAAGTTCCATGTTACTAGTCTATTCTTGTTTCCCTCTCATCTCTAAAACCTAGAGCAAACCGACAGATGGTGAACACCCGTGGAAACTTTGGAAGCAATGGGAGTGGTTCTCGCCCAGTAGAAAACCCCAATGATGGAGCACCAGCACCGCCACTGGATGTGCAGAATTTCGGAGCTTTTCTTGCTGCCCAGACTCAGTTGATGCATGCTATGATGCAACAAATGCAGCACGTCACTGCTCAGGCCACAGCTAATCAAGTTAATCAGGGACCACGCCAGAACACAAGACTGTCAGAGTTCATGAGAACTCACCCACCCACTTTCTCTGGGAATGCCAATCCATTGGAGGCCGATGATTGGTTAAGATCAATCGAGAGGAAGCTACACATAGCTCAATGCATAGGAAATGAGAAGGTACTTTATGCTTCTCATCAGCTGGAAGGGACAGCCGCCGAATGGTGGGAGAACTTTTGTGCCACGCAAGAGAACCCTCAAGATATCACTTGGGAAGAGTTCACAGCTGCATTCCGACAGTATCACGTGCCTGAAGGAATCATGGACCTTAAGAAGGAGGAGTTCAGAGCACTGAAGCAAGGTAATCAGCCGGTGGCCGACTACCTGAACAAGTTCACACAGCTAGCACGCTACGCACCTGAGGATGTAGCGACAGATAAATCCAGGCAGTCTCGTTTTATGAAGGGACTTAACTCAGATTGCAAGTAGGGTTGATCACCCACACCTTTCCAGATTTCCAAGAGTTGGTGAATAAGGCGCTTATTCTTGAGGACAAGCGCAAGGAACTGGATGAGAACAGAAGCGCAGGATGCAACGGCAAGGATCACGCCAGGAACGCATAGCGGCGCTGAGAGTTGCACCAAATCAATTCTTGATTCCAACCACGAGAATGCAACAATGACACCATCCCCAAAGCACTAAGACCTGCCAATCGAACTACTGCACCCACTTCGCTAGAAACGCTACTCTGTGCATCAAGAAGGAACAGGTGAGACGCCGCTACAATCGCAACGAGCCGTGACACTTTGCCAACAGCTTGTCCAAAGAAGACAGCGAGAGTGACCCGATTCGCTTCAATCTAGGAACCACCTCAGCTAGGACGCCAAACACCAGAGCCACACCTCAGGCCGTGGTGAGAGGCCGAGTCAACCATGTCACCGCGGATGCACTGCAGAATGCTACGGACATCGTCTTGGGTAAGTTACTTGTTAACTCAAGCACCTGCACGCTTTGTTTGACTCGGAGCTTCGCATTCGCTTGTTTCGCAAGGCTTTGCTACTAGAAATGATTTGAGGATTGCAAGACTTAAGTGCATGCTTTTAGTTCAAACCCCTGGTTCGAACTCCGAACGAAAGTAGGATGTTAGGGGTGAGAATACTAATAGGTGGAATAGAGTTCCTAGCAAACCTTATAATTTTGGAGACCCGGACCTTAGACGTCATATTGGGAATGGATTGGTTATCCAAGCACAAGGCCGTATTGGATTGTGGACGAAGGACTATCTCGATTGAGAGCCCGTGTGGGAAGAAAGTGGAATTTCAAGCCACTGCAGCTTAGAGATGGACAGTTGATGGTTAACAGTACCAAGGCAATCAGCATAGAGGATGTCTCAAGAGTGAATGAGTACCCGATGTTTTTCCCGAAGATTTACAGTATGCCGCTTGAGACAGGGACATAGAGTTTGTGATAGAGCTTGTACAAGATGCAGACCGATAGCAAAGAGACCCTATCGGATGTCCACCGAGGAGTTGGTAGAAATGAAGAAACAGCTAGAAGAGTTAATGGAGAAAGGATTTATCGAGGCCGAGTTAGTCGCCGTGGGGAGCACCGGTTTTGTTTGTCAAGAAGAAGGACGGGAGTTTCAGGATGTGCATGGACTACCGTGCACTCAATGAAGTCACTTGTGAAGAATAAGTATCCGCTACCCAGGATTGATGATTTGTTTGATCGGTTGAGAGGAGCCGGAGTTTTCTCCAAGATTGATCTCGAGATCGGGATACCATCGATTGAAGATCCGATCGAGAAGATATTCAAGACTGCATTCTCGTCAAGATATGGACATTACGAGTTTCTGATTATGTCCTTTGGGTGACGAATGCGCCGGCTTATTTCATGAATATGATGAATAAGGTGTTCATGGAATATTTGGACAAGTTTGTCGTCGTGTTCATAGACGATATCCTAATCTACTCCAAGACAGAGTGAGCATGCCGAACACTTAAGGCGAGTTTTGGAAAAGGCGAGGAACGACAACTTTTCGCCAAGTTCAGCAAGTGTGATTTTTGGAAGGACAAAGTGGAGTTTCTTGGACATGTAATGACCGCATGAAGGAGTCGCCAGTAGATCCAAGCAAAGTAGAAGGCGTGTTACATTGGGAGCGTAGAAGGCGTGACCGATTCGGAGTTTCCTTGGAATGGCAGGATACTACCGCCGTTTCATCGAAGGCTTCTCGACAATTGCAAAACCTCTTACGCAATTCTTTGAAGAAGGAAAAGAAGTTTGCATGGACGCTTGAGAATGTGAGAAAGGATTTCAGGAGTGAAGAAGCGATTGACATCAAGACCGGTGTTAGTTCTCTGGGATGTTGCTCAAAGCTTCGATATTTATTGTGACGCATCGCGCCAAGGACTTGGATGTGTCCGATGCAGGATGGAAAGGTCGTCGCTTATGCATCAAGGCAGTTGAGGCCGCATGAGGAAAATTATCCGACACATGACTTAGAGTTAGCTGCCGTAGTGCATGCTTTGAAGATATGGCGTCACTATCTGATTGGAAACAGATGTGAAGTGTATACGGATCATAAGAGCCTTAAGTACATATTCACCCAGTCGGATCTGAATATGAGGCAAAGGAGATGGTTAGAGTTGATCAAAGACTATAATGTTGGAATCCATTACCATCCCGGGAAGGCCAACGTAGTAGCCGATGCTCTGAGTCGGAAAAGCCATACTGTGAGTACGTTGCTAGCCACAAGTCAGGATGAGCTATGTGAGGATTTTCAGAAAATGAAGACTGAGGTAGTACCTAGCGGATTCTTGGCCGCATTAGAAGTAAAGCCTACCCTAGAGGATCAGATCCGAGAAGGACAGAAGGATGATGACAAGATCCGCAGGATTAAGTCCATCAAGGAGGAAGGCAAGGCAGAGGACTTCAAGTTGGATGAGCAAGGCACGTTGTGGATGAAGGATCGCATTTGTGTGCCTAACAAAAAGGAGTTAAAGCAACTGATTTTGGAAGAAGCCCATGACTCCAAGTACTCAATTCATCCTGGAAGCGCCAAGATGTATCAGGATCTGAAGGAGAGATTCTGGTGGCCGAGTATGAAACGTGAAGTTGCCGAGTATGTTGCATTGTGCGACGTATGCCAGAGAGTCAAGGCAATGCATCGAGGCCACAGGATTGCTACAACCGCTGAAAATACCTCGAGTGGAAGTGGGAGGAAATCGGAATGGATTTCATTACCGGTTTCTTAGAAGACTCAAGGAGGTTATGACTCCATATGGGTTATAGTGGATCGCTTGACTAAAGTAGCCCATTTTATCCCGTGAAGACCACTTACTCGGAGATAAATTAGCGTAATTGTACATGATCAGATTGTCTGCTTGCACGGAGTGCCAAAGAGGATTGTATCGGACGAGGTACCCAATTTACCTCAAGGTTACGGAATAAGTTGCATGAAGCCATGGGAACCCGTTTGAACTTCAAGATGACTTATCATCCACAGACGGATGGACAGACCGAAAGAGTCAACCAGATTCTGGAGGATATGTTAAGAGCTTGTGCATTAGCTTATGCTACCTCTTGGGATAAGAGTTTGCCGTATGCCGAGTTCAGTTACAACAATAGTTATCAGGCTAGTTTACAGATGTCACCTTTTGAGGCACTGTATGGTCGACCATGTCGGACGCCATTGAATTGGAATGAGACCGGCGAGCGCCGTGTCTTTGGGCCTGATATTCTTTAAGAGGCTGAAGAGCAGATCGCCATGATTAGGGAAAGGTTGAAGATAGCCCAATCACGACAGAAGAGTTATGCTGACAATCGTCGCAGGGATTTGAGTTTTGAACCGGAAGACTTTGTTTACCTCAGAGTTACGCCTCTCAGGGGAGTTAAGAGGTTCCATGCCAAAGGGAAACTCGCACCCCGTTATGTTGGACCATTTAAGATTTTGAGTCGCAGAGGTGAAGTTGCTTATCTGCTGGAGTTGCCACATTCGTTGGCAGGAGTGCATGACGTATTCCATGTGTCCCAGTTGAAGAAGTGTCTCCGAGTTCCTGAGGAACAGACACCGCTAGAGTCAATTGAGTTGCAAGAGGATTTGACTTATAAGGAGCATCCCGTGAGGATTCTAGACACAATGGATCGAGAAACTAGAAACAAGTCAACCCGTTTCTGTAGAGTTCAGTGGAGCAACCATGAAGAAAGCGAAGCGACTTGGGAGCGCGAAGAGGATTTGAAGAAAGAGTTTCCAAACCTATTCTTTTAGTAAGCCCTGAATCTCGGGGACGAGATTCTATTAAGGGGGGGAGGTTTGTAACACCCCAAAATTTTGCTTTTCTTAAATTCATGTGTGATTTGGCACTTTGGTGAATTTTTGGAATTTTCTGGAATTTATTTGGATTTATTTGGAATTTATATGAATTTATTCCATTTTGAAATAATTAAAGAATTTAATTTTGCAAATAAAATTTTGTTGGAAATATTTTATTTGAGTCCAAAATGATCCAAAGTATTTTCCAGAATTTTTCCGAATTTTTGAGTCTTTTGCTATTTTTAATGAATTAAATGAATTCTTGAAATTATTTTAAATATTAAATCGCTGGAAATTCAACTCGGTCGAGTCTTGTTCATCCGACCGAAGTCGGAACCCGAGTCGGACTCGAGTCGACCGAGCCACGTGACTCGATCAAACCGACTCAAAACCTAATCGATCCCAACCGTTGGATCAAGATCCAACGGCTGAGATCCGCCCGTACCGGTTCGAGCCGTATCCGGCCCGGATCCGATCGCGCCCACACGATCGTGGCCGTTGATCGTGCCACGTGGACGGTTGTGCGTCGTCGTCTCCGCCGAGTCCGAGCCGGACTCCGCCGCCGCCGCCCGTGGGAAACTAGGTTTCGTGTCCGCATTTAACGCCGAGGCTATTTAAAGCCACAGTCACGCCCGAGGTTGCCCTCATCCTTGCGCACCCGTTCCCGAGCCATCTCGCTGGCGCGCCCGTTTGCCCATGCGAGCTCGCCGTAGTTGGAGGAGGTGACCGCCGCGGTTTGCGCTGCTTTTCCGCCGACGTCCCGCTGCCTTCCGCCGAGAAGGAGCCCAGATCCGGAGTCCCCGCTTCGAGACGCACCCGAAGAGACCACCCACTTCGCCGGAACGACCCCGGAGCGCCGTCGGGCTCGTCGTCGTCTCCGTCTCCGGTGGCTGCAGCTCCGCCGCGTCGCCATCGCCCTCGCGAACTCTGTGGACCGTCCGATCTTGATCGTACGGTTGAGGTGAGTTCACGTGTTCCAAACCCGATTAGATCTGGACCGTTGGATCAAGATCCAACGGTTCACAATCGCCACGTGCCGTAGTAGTGATTATTATAGGATTAGATCTGGACCGTCCGATCTAGATCGAACGGCCCACGATCATCGAGTAGATTCAACGTGTTAACCCTGGATCTAATCGCGGCCGTTGAATTTCAAATCAACGGTCGAGATTGCGCCACGTGTCGGGAAGCTTGGCCCGCCGCGGTCGGGCCCACGCGGCGTGTGGCAGGACGCCGACACGGGGCCCGCGTGTCGAGAGGACTCCACTGTCGGCGATCGCGACCGCGACGTCACCCATGACGCGTCATCGGTAGGTCCCACCGCCGCCACCGGTGGTGAGCCCCGCTGACGTCAGCGATGACGTCACCCGAGTGGGCCCACATGTCAGCGACACGTAGAGTCGTGGACCGAGTCCACGGTGGACCCGAGCCGGGCGTGGACCAAGTCTATGAGCCGGCTGACGTCAGCAGGCCAATCAGAGGCTGCCACGTGTCCATGCTGACGCAATAATTAATTTCCGAAAAAAGAAAATGATTTATTAATTCGAAATATTGATTCAAATTTAGATTCAAACTTCAAACGCTTATAACTTTTGCGTTTCAACTCCGATTTGAGTGATTCAAATTTCTAAATTTGTATAAAATTGAGATCTACCTAAATATGAATTTTATTTAATTTTTGGACTAAAGTTTTTCTCTGTAAAATTATTTAAATGATTATTTAAACTTTAAATAATCATAACTTTTGCGTCTTAACTCCAAATTTGACGATTCCAGTTTCTAAAAATCCATAAAATTATGTTCTTTCTGTTTATGGATTTTATTTGGATGTTTGGACACTTTTTGCCTAGTGTTTATTTGTGTATTTGCTATTTGCACGCTTTACGAGTAGACGTTGAAGTGCCGGAAGGATTCGAAGGAGAAATATTGACTCAGGATCCAACTCAAGACCAAGAGCAAGTACTTTTTGAAGGCAAGTTGTGCTTTGACCATGTTGATCCTATTTCGAAAACTATTTTGATTTAAACTATTGCATGCTAGTTCAATTAGAAAGATACTTTGTTTAAACATGGGGGTTAGGTAAATACCAATTTGCTGTATGACACCTTGATTACTTAAGTATGTGCCATGACCCTTTGTCACCCTAGTTGTGGATTACTAGTTGGACATTATTAAATTGCCAACATGGGTTTTAGACCGTTGTAGTATCGCTTAGACACACTTTCGTGCTCATGACATGATTTTGGATAATCAAATGTTAATATTGACTTAATGATATATTGAACCTGTTTTGGAAAAGTATCATGTGATGTTGATGGCACGTGGTGCATGGTAATCAAGCGGGGTTTGATAAACGATTTCGGCCAGGGCATGTGGCAAGAGTAATCAGGTGGGCGATTGTGGCATTGGGAATGTTGATTTGGTTCTTCGTAGTCTTGCCCTGGTCACCCTAAGGACTTAACCTTGCAAGCCTTTAAACTGGGTCTAACGTGCAACCACATGTCGTAATGGGACGGACCTAGTTGACTAAGTTGCTAATAACGCACTGTGGGACCTCAGGAGGTCAACTACACCCTTTGTGTATGTTATGCGGGGAGCGTCTGGCCGAGGCCAGGTACCCATCTAACGGTTGATTGGCCTAGACTTCGCCTTAGCGAAGGGAAGGGTTAGTCGCAATAACAGGAGGACCACTTGTATTGTTAGAGGTTTCCGAAAGACTTTGTTACGGGAACTCGCCTTTGTGTTGTTTGACTGTATCTTGTGGGTAAAGTGCATAACCTCTGCAGAGTTTAGAATCTATTCGAATAGCCGTGTCCGCGGTATTGGACATCGCTCGGGAATTACAGTCAAGGGTTAGATTTTCTCAAAAATAACTTTGGTTTGAAAGGTTGGGATGGTTTAATAATGAAGATGATGGAAATGTGGTTTAGGATGGGGAAAATGTTTATTAAACTTCTTGAAAAGTTATTTATGCTTTACTTATTTCTACTGCTTTCGAATCTACTTATATTACTTGTCAAATGCTGTTTACTGCAAATATACCTTGAGCTATTCCTTTGTACCAAGCCATGCATGTAGTATATTAGCTTGCATTCTGTGCATGACTTGCTGAGTACCAAGTACTCACCCTTGCCTCAATACAACACCAGTTGAAGAGGAGGTTACGCCAGCTATGGAGGAGGAACTCCAAGAGGATCCGTCTACTTAGGGAAGCGAGCCCAGTCAGTTGCCTGTGGTATACTGGATGGCGCCACGATGTTACCTTCTTTGATTTTTCCGCTGCTACTATTTCTCTCTTAATAAGTTTCGCCCTGTGAGGCGTATATTGTAACTTGACCATAAGGTCGAGTAACCAGTTTGGTTATTCAAATAAAGTACTTTGATAATATCGAATGGTATGATTGTGATATTTGCCGATGTTAAGACTGTGTGCACTAGCGCGTTCCTGGACTAGTGCTGAATACACAGAGGGTCCGGATTTGCAAATTCGGGGTCCCGACACATATCTTCAAGGCATGCACTACGGCAGCTAACTCTAGGTCATGCGTCGGATAATTTTCCTCATGCGGCCTCAACTGCCTTGATGCATAAGCGACGACCTTTCCATTCTGCATCAGCACACATCCAAGTCCTTGGCGCGATGCATCACAATAAATATCAAAGCTTTGATTAACATCCGGTAGAACTAACACCGGTGCTGATGTCAATCGCTTCTTCAGCTCCTAAAATCCTTTCTCACATTCTGACGTCCATGCAAACTTCTTCTCCTTTTTCAGCAATTGCGTAAGAGGTTTCGCAATTGTCGAAAAGCCTTCAATGAAACGGCGGTAGTATCCTGCCATTCCAAGGAAACTCCGGATCTGGAGTCACGATCTTCATTTGCTCCCAATGTAGCACAGCTTCTACTTTGCTTGGATCTACGGCGACTCCTTCTGCGGTCATTACATGTCCGAGGAATTCTACCTTGTCCTTCCAAAAATCACACTTGCTGAACTTGGCGAAGAGTTGCTGTTCCCTCAGCTTTTCCAAAACTCGCCTCAAGTGTTCGGCATGCTCATCCTCTGTCTTGGAGTAGATTAGGATATCATCTATGAACACAACAACAAACTTGTCCAAATATTCCATGAACACCTTATTCATCATATTCATGAAATATGCTGGCGCATTCGTCAGTCCAAAGGACATAACTGTAAACTCGTAATGTCCATATCTTGATGAGAATGCGGTCTTCGGAATATCCTCTGATCTGATCTTCAACTGATGGTATCCCGATCTTAGGTCAATCTTGGAGAAAACTCCGGCTCCTCTCAGCTGATCAAACAAATCATCAATCCTGGGTAACGGGTACTTATTCTTCACGGTGACTTCATTGAGTGCACGGTAGTCAATGCACATCCTGAAACTCCCATCCTTCTTCTTGAGAAACAAAACTGGTGCTCCCCACGGTGACGAGCTCGGTCTGATAAATCCTTTCTCCATTAACTCTTCCAGCTGTTTCTTCATCTCTACCAACTCCTCGGTGGACATCCGATAGGGTCTCTTTGCTATCGGTCTTTGTGCAGTACAAGCTCTATCACAAACTCTATGTCCCTGTCTGGCGGCATACCAGGTAGATTTTCGGGAAAAGCATCTGGGTACTCATTCACTACTGAGACATCCTCTATGCTGATTGCCTTGGTGCTGTTAACCATCAACTGGCCATCTCTAACGGTGGTAGCTTGAAATTCCACTTTCTTTCCACACGGGCTCTCAACTGAGATAGTCCTTCATCCACAATCCAATACGGCCTTGTGCTTGGATAACCAATCCATTCCCAAAATAACATCTAAGGTCTGGGTCTCCAAAATAATAAGGTTCGCTAGGAACTCTATTCCATCTATTAGTATTCTCACCCCGGAACATCCTACTTTCGTTCGGAGTTCGGAACCAGGGGTTTGAACTAAAAGCATGCATTTAAGTCTTGCAATCCCCAAATCATTTCTAGCAGCAAAGCCTTGCGAAACAAATGAATGCGAAGCTCCAGAGTCAAACAAAACTGTTGTGTATCGAGTTAACAAGTAACTTACCCAAGACGACGTCCGTAGCATTCTCGGTGCATCCGCGGTGACATGGTTGACTCGGCCTCTCACCACGATGCAGGGTGTGGCTCTGATCTGGTGTCCTAGCCGGGGTGGTTCCTAGATTGAAGCGAATCGGGGTCACTCTGCTTTGTCTTCTTTGGGCATTTGTTGGCAAAGTGTCCTGGCTCGTTGCGGTTGTAGCAGCGTCTCACTTGTTCCTTCTTATTGCCTGGAGCGGCGTTTCTAGCGAAGTGGGTGCAGTAGTTCTGATTGACGGGCCTTGGTGCCGGTGACGGTGTCTTTAATTATTTCAAAATGGAATAAATTCAAATAAATTCCAAATAAATCCAAATAAATTCCAGAAAATTCCAAAAATTCACCAAAGTGCCAAACCACACATGAATTTAAGAAAAGCAAAATTTTGGGGTGTTACAATTCGGCGGCTGTTCCTTCCAACTGATGAGAAGCGTAGAGTACCTTCTCATTTCCTATGCATTGAGCTATGTGTAGCTTCCTCTCAATTGACCTTAACCAATCATCGGCCTCCAATGGATTGGCATTCCCAGAGAAACTGGGTGGGTGAGTTCTCATGAACTCTGACAGTCTTGTATTCTGGCGTTGTCACGATTAACTTGATTAGCAAAGTGGCCTGGCAAAGGACGTGTTGCATTTGTTGCATCATAGCATGCATCAACTGAGTCTGAGCAGCGAGAAAAGCTCCGAAATTCTGCATATCCAGTGGCGGTGCTGGTGCTCCATCATTGGGGTTTTCTGCTGGGCGAGAACCACTTCCATTGCCTCCAAAGTTTCCGCGGGTGTTCACCATCTGTCGATTTGCTCTAGGTTTTAAAGATGAGAGGGAAACAAGAATAGACAAGTAATATGGAACTTATGCGGGGCGAAAGGTGTAACTTTAAGGTCCAACTTTATTAACTAATCAATAGTAACTTGGTATGGTTGCTTACAATGCCTAAGGGCCTTGCAACACATACTGCACACTCAGCAAACAATGAAAATCCAAATCGAACTAACACTGGAGTCTAACGCCTAAAGGGTGACTCTTTATTCTAAGACGCGACTCGGCGAAGGAGTCTCACTATAAAACCTACGTTCACTCATCGAGAAAACCTCCACGGCCTGGGTACGGATCTTTGCGGCATAGGCGCCGAAACGATTGCCATGTCCAAAGAATCTGTGTCATCTGTGGTAGTCGAAGAAGCGATGTCCTCATCGAGATCGACTCCTCCGGATCTGGCTCGTGTAGCTCGAGTAATCGGCTCCGTTCTGGTCCGCATACAAAGCCATCTCCAACTCGTCAATCCTTCGCAGAAGGTGTGACACATACTCTTGAGCTTCCCGCCATCTGTTCTTCTCTGTCGTGATCTCCTTGCGGGCCTTCGTAGCTCCTTGCTTGTATCATCAGTACATCCTCCTGGCGACAACAAGTCGTGCCAATCTGTGTAACCATGGCATCCTCATCACGAATCGCCTTCGGGTCAAGAAGGTTATTGCTTCTTGTGGTGATAACGGAACACCGTGCTCTCCAACTCTCTGGCGTAGATACGGGTAATGTGCCGCATTACTCGTCGTGATACTTCTTGGATACCCATCTGCATTGTAGACCTCTGGCGGTCAAGGTGTATCGAGCGATTGCACTGGCCCTTCTTCCTAGCAGGTACCTCAATCTTCACGTCACAAGCCTTGATCAATCCTGCTTGTCTGATTACTTCCACTTGGTATTGCGGCTTCTCAAAATCTCCGAGAGTCTGAAGCATATGCCAAAGTTCTGCGGCGTGACCAACCTCTAGATCGACGTAGTTGAACTCTCCCTCCATCTGTCACAAGAGTGCTCACGTAAGAACTCGAAATTTTTAAATCGTGACAAGGTAAGGAAAAATTCAGCACGAGACAAGAAAAGAAAGAGTGGGATAAGTCGAGATGTCATCTCTTGTCTTGACAAATTTTTAGCTTTAGAAAATAGGTTTTATCCTCACTACGACCATTCTAGCTAGGGTTGAGCCTACGGTCAGTATGGCTCTGATACCACCTCTGTCGGGACCCCGAATTTGCAAATCCGAACCCTCTGTGTATTCAGCACTAGTCCAGGAACGCGCTAGTGCACACAGTCTTAACATCGGTAAATATCACAATCATACCACTCGATACTAGTAAAGTACTTTAATTAAATAGTCAAACTGGTTACTTGACCTTATGGTCAAGTTACAAATGCACGCCTCGCAGGGCGAAACTTATTAAGAGAGAAATAGTAGCAGCGGAAAATCAAATAACTTCGTGGCGCCATCCAGTATACCACAGGCAACTGACTGGGCTCGCTCCCTAAGTAGACGGATCCTCTTGGAGCTCCTCCTCCAAAGCTGGTGTAGTCTCCTCTTCAACTGGTGTTGTATTGTGGCAAGGGTGAGTACTTGGTACTCAGCAAGTCATGCACAGAATGCAGCTAATATACTACATGCATGGCTTAATACAAAGGAGTGGCTCAAGGTATTTTTGCGATGCTTGACATTTAACAAGTATCATAACTAGATTCGAAAGCAGTAGAAACAAGTAAAGCATAAATAACTTTTCAAGGAGTTTAATAAATATCTTTCCCATCCTAATCCACATTTCCATCAACATCATTATTAATCCAACCCAACCTTTCAGATCCAAGTTATTTTTGAGACCCTTGACTGTAATTCCCGAGCGATGTCCAATACCGCGGACACGGCTATTCGAATAGATTGTACACTCTGCAGAGGTTATGCACTTTACCCACAAGATACAGTCAAACACCACAAAGGCGAAGTTCAGTAACAAAGTCTTTCGGAAACTTCTAACAATACAAGTGGTCCTCCCAGGTTATTGCACACTAACCCTTCCCTTAGCTAAGGCGAAGTTTAGGCCAATCAACCGTTAGATGGGTACTGGCCTCGGCCAGATGACGCTCCCGTACAACTTACACAAAGGGTGTAGTTGACCTCCTGAGGTCCCACAGGTACGTTATTAGCAACTTAGTCAACTAGGTCCGTCCCATTACAGACATGTGGTTGCACGTTAGACCCAGTTCAAAGGCTTGCAAGGTTAAGTCCTTAGGGTGACCAGGGCAAGACTACCCGAAGAACCAAATCAACATCCCCAATGCCACAACTGGCCCACCTGATCATTCTTGCCACATGCCCCGGTCGAAAACTATTTATCAAACCCCAGTTGATTACCATGCACCACGTGCCATCAACATCACAACACATGATACCTTTCCAAAACAGGTTCAATATATCATTAAGTCAATATTAACATTTGATTGTCCAAAATCATGTCATGAGCACGTAGCAGGTCTAAGCAGTATACTACAACGGTCTAAAACCCATGTTGGCAATTTAATAATGTCCAACTAGTAATCCACAACTAGGGTGACAAGGGTCATGGCACATATTTAAATAATCAAGGTGTCATACAGCAAATTGGTATTTATCTAACCCCCATATTTAAATAAAGTATTTTTCTAATTGAACTAGCATGCAATAGGTTAAATCAAAATAGATTTCAAAATAGGATCAACATGGTCAAAGCACAACTTGCCTTCAAAAAGTACTTGTTCTTGGTCTTGAGTTGGATCCTGAGTCAATACTTCTCCTTCGAATCCTTCCGGCACTTCAACGTCTACTCGTAAAGCGTGCAAATAGCAATACATGAATAAACAATAGGTGAAAAGTGTACAAACATCCAAATAAAATCCATAAACAGAGAGAACATAATTTTATGAATTTTTAGAAACTGGAATCGTCAAATTTGGAGTTAAAATGCAAAAGTTATGATTATTTAAAGTTTAAGTAATCAATTAAATAATTTTACAGAGAAAAACTTTACTCCAAAAATTAAATAAAATTTATATTTAGGTAGATCTCAATTTTATACAAATTTAGAAATTTGAATCACTCAAATCAGAGTTGAAACGCAAAAGTTATAAGCGTTTGAAGTTTGAATCAAAATCTGAAATCATTATTTCGAATTAATAAATCATTTTCTTTTTCGAAAATTAATTATTGCATCAGCCTGGACACGTGGCGACCTCGATTGGTTGGTGGCGTCGGTGGCTCATGGGCTCGATCCACGGCTTGGCTCGGGTCTACCGTGGACTCAGTCCACGGCTCCTCGTGAGAATGACATGTGGGTCCGCCTCGGATGACGTCACTGCGGCGTCGGCGAGGCTCGGCCACGGTGGCGATAGGTGGGACCCACCGTGGCGTCATTCTTGGCGTCGGCGCTCGGAGAACGGCGGCCCGACATGCGAGCCCGCCATGGCGTCGGTGTGACGTCATGGTGCGAGTGGTGGTGGGCGTGACATCACGGGCCCCGCGTGTCGGCGTCCTGCACGCCAGCGTGGGCGGCCCGATCGGCGGTCGGCCTTCCAGGCGGCGTGGCGCAATCTCGGCCGTCGATTTGAAAATCAACGGCCCAGATTAGATCTGGCTCTCACGCGTTTGGGTTAACGCGTTTGATCTGGACCGTTGAATCTAGATCGGACGGTCAAGATTGGATCTAGTGGTTTTGGATGGAATCTCACTGTGAGATGACGTGGCGCAATCTGGGACGTTGGATCTTGATCGGACGGCTGAGAAGCTTCAAGCGACGGCGATGGCGTGCGGCGGAGCTACCAGGCTGGAGCTGGGGACGGCGACACGGCAACGGCGTTTGTGGGCTCCTCCGGCGAGGTGAGAGGTCCCTTCGGGTGTGTCTCGTCGCGGTGAGTCCGGATCTAGGGTCAACGGCGGCGGGGGACGGCGGACGGCGGCGGAACGAAGCAAAAACCGCGGCGGAGGAGTGCTACACTCCGGCGAGCGATGCGGCGCGTCGAGCAACTGCGGCGGCGACGGCTAGAACAACGGCCGCCAAGGTCCAGGTGATCCTCGGGGTGTGATCCGGGCATTAAATAGCCTCGGCTTCCGCGCGGAAAACGGAAACCTAAATCCTCACGGCGGCGGGCGCGGCGGCGGAGTCCGGCTCGGACTCGGGCGGAGACGACGACGGAGGACCGTCCACGTGGCGCGATCAACGGCCACGATCGCGTGGGCGCGGTCGGATCCGGCCGGACTTCAACCGGTGCGATCAATACGGGCCGTTGGATCTTGATCCAACGGTCGGGATCGAATAGGGTTCGGTCAAGTCACTTGGCTCGGGTCGGACTCGAGTCGGACTCGGACTCAGGTCCGGTCGGATTAACAGTACTTGACCCGACTTGATTTTCCAGCGATTTAATATTTAAAATATTTCTCAGAAATTCATTTAATTCATTAAAAATATCAAAAGACTCCAAAAAATTCCAGAAAAATTCTGGAAAATACTTTGGATCATTTTGGACTCAAATAAAATATTTCCAACAAAATTTTATTTGCAAAGTTTAATTCTTTAATTATTTCAAAATGGAATAAATTCAAATAAATTCCAAATAAATCCAAATAAATTCCAGAAAATTCCAAAAATTCACCAAAGTGCCAAATCACACATGAATTTAAGAAAAGCAAAATTTTGGGGTGTTACAAACCTCCCCCTTAATAGAATCTCGTCCCCGAGATTCAGGGCTTACTACAGAATAGGCTTGGAAACTCTTTCTTCAAATCCTCTTCATGCTCCCAAGTTGCTTCACTCTCCGCGTGGTTGCTCCATTGAACTCTGCAGAAACGGGTTGACTTGTTCCTCGTCTCTCGATCCATGGTGTCCAAAATCTTTACGGGATGCTCCTTGTAAGTCAAATCTTCTTGCAACTCAATTGACTCTAGTGGTGTCTATTCCTCAGGTACTCGGAGACACTTCTTCAACTGGGACACATGGAATACGTCATGTACTCCTGCTAACGACTGTGGCAACTCCAGCTGATAAGCAACTTCGCCTCTGCGGCTCAAAATCTTAAATGGTCCTACATAACGGGGTGCGAGTTTCCCTTTGGCATGGAACCTCTTAACTCCCCTGAGAGGTGTAACTCTGAGGTATACAAAGTCTTTTGGTTCAAAACTCAAGTCCCGGCGACGATTGTCAGCATAACTCTTCTGTCGTGATTGGGCGATCTTCAACCTTTCCCTAATCATGGCAATCTGCTCTTCAGCCTCTTGAAGAATATCAGGCCCGAAGACACGGCGCCACGGTCTCATTCCAATTCAATGGCGTCAGGCGAGTCGACCATACAGTGCCTCAAAAGGTGACATCTGTAAACTAGCCTGGTAACTATTATTGTAACTGAACTCGGCATACGGCAAACTCTTATCCCAAGAGGTAGCATAAGCCAATGCACATGCTCTTAACATATCCTCCAGAATCTGATTGACTCTTTCGGTCTGTCCATCCGTCTGCGGATGATAAGCTGTACTGAAGTTTAAACGGGTTCCCATGGCTTCATGCAACTTATTCCAAAACCTTGAGGTAAATTGGGTACCTCTGTCCGATACAATCCTCTTTGGCACTCCGTGCAAACAGACGATCCTGATCATGTACAACTCGCTAACTTATCTCCGAGTAAGTGGTCTTCACGGGGATAAAATGGGCTACTTTGGTCAAGCGATCCACTATAACCCATATGGAGTCATAACCTCCTTGAGTCTTAGGCAAACCGGTAATGAAATCCATTCCGATTTCCTCCCACTTGCACTCAGGTATTTTCAGCGGCTGTAGCAATCCTGCTGGTCTCTGATGCATTGCCTTGACTCTCTGGCATACGTCGCACAATGCAACATGCTCGGCAACTTCACGCTTCATACTCGGCCACCAGAATCTTTCCTTCAAATCCTGATACATTTTGGCGCTTCGGGATGAATTGAATACTTGAGTCATGGGCTTCTTCTAGAATCAAGCTGCTTGACTCCTTTTTGTTCGGCACACAAATCCGATCCTTCATCCATAACGTGCCTTGCTCATCCAACTTGAATTCCTCTCGCCTTGCCTTCTTCCTTGATGGACTTAATCCTGCGGATCTTGTCATCATCATACATCCTTCTCGGATCTGGTCCTCTAGGGTAGGCTTTACTTCTAATGCGGCCAAGAATCCGCTAGGCACCACCTCAATCTTCATTCTCTGGAAATCCTCACACAGCTCATCCTGACTTATGGCTAGCAACATGCTCACAGTATGGCTTTTCCGACTCAAGGCATCGGCAACTACGTTGGCCTTCCCGGGATGGTAATGGATTCCAACATTGTAGTCCTTGATCAACTCTAACCATCTCCTCTGCCTCATGTTCAGATCCGACTGGGTGAATATGTATTTAAGGCTCTTATGATCCGTATACACTTCACATCTGTTCCCGATCAGATAGTGACGCCATATCTTCAAGGCATGCACTACGGCAGCTAACTCTAGGTCATGCGTCGGATAATTTTCCACTCCCATTGCTTCCGAAGTTTCCACGGGTGTTCACCATCTGTCGATTTGCTCTAGGTTTAGAGGTGAGGGGGAGGCAAGAATAGACAAGTAATATGGAACTTATGCGGGGCGAAAGGTGTAACTTTAAGGTCCAACTTTATTATTAATAACTTGGTATGGCTGCTTACAATGCCTAAAGGCCTTGCAACACATCTTGCACACTCGACAAACAAAGCAAATCCAAATCGAACTAACTGCGAGTCTAACGCCTAACGGGTGACTCTTTATTCTATGACGCGACTCGGCGAAGGAGTCTCACTATAGAACCTATGCTCACTCATCGAGAAAACCTCCACGGCCGGGTACGGGTCTTTGTGGCATAGGCGAACTTGATCGCCATGTCCAAATGACTATGTCCTCTGTGGTAGTCGAAGAAGCGGTGTCCTCATCGAGGTCGACTCCTCGGATCGGCTCGTGTAGCTCGAAATCGGCTCTGGAGTGCAGTCCGTACAAGGTCATCTCCAACTCGTCAATCCTTCGTAGAAGGTGTGCCACATACTCTTGAGCTTCCCGCCATCGGTTCTTCTCTGTCGTGATTTCCTTGCGGGCCTCCTGTAGCTCCTTGCTTGTATTATCTAGTACATCCTCCTGGGCGACGACAAATCGTGCCAACTGTGTGACCGTGGCATTCTCATCCTGAATCGTCTTCGGGTCAAGAAGGTTATCGCTGCGCGGATGATAACGGAACACCGTGCTCTCCAATTCTCTGGCGTAGATACTGGTAATGTGCCGCATTGCTCGTCGTGATACCTCTTGGATACCCATCTGCATTGTAGATCTCCTGGCAGTGCAGTGTATCGGGCGATTGCCTGGGCCCCTCTTCCTAGCAGGTACCTCAATCCTCACGTCACAAGCCTTGATCAATCCTGCTTGCCTGATCACTTCCACTTGGTATTGGGGCTTCTCAAAATCTCCGAGAGTTTGTAGCATGTGCCAAAGTTCCGCAGCATGACCAACTCCCAGATCAACGTAGTTGAACTCTTCCTCCATCTGTCACAAGAGTGCTTTACGTAAGAACTCGGAATTTTTAAATTGTGACAAGGTAAGGGAAAATTTCAGCAAGAGACAAGAAAAGAGAGAAGGGGATAAGTCGAGATGTCATTTCTTATCTTGACAAATTTTAGCTTTTTAGAAAATAGGTTTTATCCTCACTACGACCATTCTAGCTAGGGTTGAGCCTACAGTCAAGTATGGCTCTGATACCACCTCTGTCGGGACCCCGAATTTGCAAATCCGGACCCTCTGTGTATTCAGCACTAGTCCAGGAACGCGCTAGTGCACACAGTCTTTAACATCGGTAAATATCACAATCATACCAATCGATACCATAACAGTACTTTATTTAAATAATCACACTGGTTACTCGACCTTATGGTCAAGTTACAAATATATGCCTTGCAAGGCGAAACTTATTCAGAGAGAAATAATAGCAGCGGAAAATCAAATAACTTCGTGGCGCCATCCAAAGATACCACGTGCAATCGACCGGGCTCGCATCCCTAAGTAGACGGATCCTCTTGGAGTTCCTCCTCCAAAGCCGGGCGTAGTCTCCTCTTCAACTCGGTGTTGTGTTGAGGCAAGGGTGAGTACTTGGTACTCGACAAGTCATGCAATGTAATGCAAGCTAATATACTATATGCATGGCTTGGTACAAAGGAATAGCTCAAGGTATATTTGCAAAGAAATGACATTTGACAAGTAATATAAGTAGATTCAAGCGGTAGAAATAAGTAAAGCATAAATAACTTTTCAAGAAGTTTTATAAACATTTTCCCCATCCTAAACCATATTTCCATCATCTTCATTGTTATACCAACCCAACCTTTCAAACCAAAGTTATTTTTGAGAAAATCTAACCCTTGACTGTAATTCCCGAGCGATGTCCAATACCGCGGACACGGCTATTCGAATAGATTCTAAACTCTGCAGAGGTTATGCACTTTACCCACAAGATACAGTCAAACACCACAAAGGCGAAGTTCCCAGAATAAAGTCTTTCGGAAACCTCTAACAATACAAGTGGTCCTCCCGGTTATTGCGCACTAACCCTTCCTTCGCTAAGGCGAAGTCTAGGCCAATCAACCGTTAGATGGGTACTGGCCTCGGCCCAGACGCCCCGCACAACTTACACAAAGGGTGTAGTTGACCTCCCGAGGTCCCACAGTGCGTTATTAGCAACTTAGTCAACTAGGTCCGTCCCATTCCGGACATGTGGTTGCATGTTAGACCCAGTTCAAAGGCTTGCAAGGTTAAGTCCTTAGGGTGACCAGGGCAAGACTACCCGAAGAACCAAATCAACACTCCCAATGCCACAACTGGCCCACCTGATTACTCTTGCCACATGCCCTGGCCGAAATCGTTTATCAAACCCCGCTTGATTACCATGCACCACGTGCCATCAACATCACATGATACTTTTCCAAAACAGGTTCAATATATCATTAAGTCAATATTAACATTTGATTATCCAAAATCATGTTATGAGCACGTAGCAGGTCTAAGCAATATACTACAACGGTCTAAAACCCATGTTGGCAATTTAATAATGTCCAACTAGTAAACCACAACTAGGGTGACAAAGGGTCATGGCACATACTTAAGTAATCAAGGTGTCATACAGCAAATTGGTACTTATCTAACCCCCAGGTTTAAACAAAGTATCTTTCTAATTGAACTAGCATGCAATAGTTTAAATCAAAATAGGTTTCGAAATAGGATCAACATGGTCAAAGCACAACTTGCCTTCAAAAAGTACTTGCTCTTGGTCTTGAGTTGGATCCTGAGTCAATACTTCTCCCTCGAATCCTTCCGGCACTTCAACGTCTACTCGTAAAGCGTGCAAATAGCAAATTCACAAATAAACAATAGGCAAAAAGTGTCCAAACATCCAAATAAAATCCATAAACAGAAAGAACGTAATTTTGTGGATTTTTAGAAACTGGAATCGTCAAATTTGGAGTTAAAACGCAAAAGTTATGATTATTTAAAGTTTAAATAATCATTTAAATAATTTTGCAGAGAAAAACTTTAGTCCAAAAATTAAATAAAATTCATATTTAGGTAGATCTCAATTTTATACAAATTTAGAAATTTGAATCGCTCAAATCGGAGTTGAAACGCAAAAGTTATAAGCGTTTGAAGTTTGAATCTAAATTTGAATCAATATTTCGAATTAATAAATCATTTTCTTTTTCGGAAATTAATTTTTGCATCAGCATGGACACGTGGCAGCCTCGATTGGCTGGCTGACGCCACCGGCTCATGGGCTCACCACGGCGCGGTTTGGTCCACGGTGGACCCGGTCCACGGCTCCACGTGAGACTGACAGGTGGGACCCACCTGTCAGTGCGGGGTCTCACGCAAACGCGGCTGACGTGTGGGCCCTCTGACATGCGGGGCCCGCGTGTCAGTGACCACGCACGCGCGCGTGGGCGCGGCGGCTCGGCTTCCTGGACGCGTGGCACAATCGTGGCCGTTGGTTTGAAATCCGACGGCTGGGATTGAGTTTGGCCTCATGTGCTTGGGGCGCACGTGACTGATCGTGGGCCGTTGGATCTTGATCCAACGGTCCAGATCCAATCTAACCTGGTGCAGTTCTTGATACGCGGCGCAACCTAAGCCGTTGGATCTAGATCCAACGGTTGGGATTAGATCTAGGATTTTCAACGGGGAAACTCACCGAGGTGACGTGGCACGATCTGGGCCTTTGGATCTTGATCGGACGGTTGGTGGAGCTCGGGGTCGGCGATGGCTTCACGGCGGAGTAGCGGCTGCCGGCGCTGAGGACGGCGACCACCCAAACGGCGGTTGGGGCGTGCTCCGGCGAGATGGATGGTGTCCACGGGTGCGCCTGGCTTCGGGGGTTCCGAATCTGGGGTCAATGGCGGCGGAGGACGACGGACGGCGGCGAGACGAGGCAAAATCATGGCGGTTACCTCCTCCAACTACGGCGAGCTCGCACGGGCAAACGGCGGCGGCTCAGGCGAGATGGCTCGGGGGAACGGGTGCGCAAGGATGAGGGCAACCTTGGGGGACGTCTCACGCTTTAAATAGCCTCGGCGTTCGTGCCCTAGACGGAAACCTAGTTCTTTACGGCGGCGGGCGCGGCGGCGGAGTCCGGCTCGGACTCGGCGAAGACGATGAAGCTCAGCCGTCCACGTGGCACGATCAACGGCCACGATCACACGGGCGCGATCGGATCCGGGCCGGATACGGCTCGAACCCAGACGGCGGATCTCGGTAGTTGGATCTTGATCCAACGGTTGGGATTGATTAGGTTTAGGAGTGGGTTCGGCCGAGTCACGTGGCTCGGTCGGACTCGAACTCGAGTCTGACTCGGGCTCGGTCGGATGAACAAGACTTGACCCGAGTTGGATTTTCCAATGATTTAATATTTAAAATAATTCGATAATTCATTTAATTCATTAAAAATAGCAAAAGACTCAGAAAAATTCCAGAAAAATTCTGGAAAATATTTTGGATCATTTTGGACTCAAATAAAATATTTCCAACAAAATTTTATTTGCAAAATTAAATTCTTTAATTATTTCAAAATGGAATAAATTCAAATAAATTCCAAATAAATCCAAATAAATTCCAGAAAATTCCAAAAATTCACCAAAGTGCCAAACCACACATGAATTTAAGAAAAGCAAAATTTTGGGGTGTTACAAACCTCCCCCCCTTAACAGAATCTCGTCCCCGAGATTCAGGGCTTACTAAAGGAATAGGTTTGGAAATTCTTTCTTCAAATCCTCTTCACGCTCCCAAGTCGCTTCGCTTTCTTCATGGTTGCTCCATCGAACTCTCTGAACGGGTTGACTTGTTTCTAGTTTCTCGATCCATTGTGTCTAGAATCCTCACAGGATGTTCCTTATAAGTCAAATCCTCTTGCAACTCAATTGACTCTAGCGGTGTCTGTTCCTCAGGAACTCGGAGACACTTCTTCAACTGGGACACATGGAATACATCATGCACTCCTGCCAACGATCGTGGCAACTCCACTGGTAAGCAACTTCGCCTCTGCGACTCAAAATCTTAAATGGTCCAACATAACGGGTGCGAGTTTCCCTTTGGCATGGAACCTCTTAACTCCCCGAGAGGCGTAACTCGAGGTATACAAAGTCTTAGGTTCAAAACTCAAGTCTCGGCGACGATTGTCAAGATAACTCTTACATCGAGATTGGGCGATCTTCAACCTTTCCCTAATCATAGCGACCGTTTCTTGACCTCTTGAAGAATATCAGGCCCAAAGACACGGCGCCACGGTCTCATTCCAATTCAATGGCGTCCGACAGTGGTCGACCATACAAAGGCCTCAAAAGGTGACATCGTAGAACTAGCCTCGATAACTATTGTTGTAATCGAACTCGGCATACGGCAAACTCTTATCCCAAGAGGTAGCATAAGCTAATGCACAAGCTCTCAACATATCCTCGAGAATCTGGTTGACTCTTTCGGCCTGTCCATCCGTCTGTGGATGATAAGTCATCTTGAAGTTCAAACGGGTTCCCATGGCTTCATGCAACTTATTCCAGAACCTTGAGGTAAATTGGGTACCTCTGTCCGATACAATCCTCTTTGGCACTCCGTGCAAACAGACAATCCTGGTCATGTACAATTCTGCTAATTTATCTCCCGAGTAAGTGGTCTTCACGGGGATAAAATGGGCTACTTTAGTCAAGCGATCCACTATAACCCATATGGAGTCATAACCCCCTTGAGTCTTCGGCAAACCGGTAATGAAATCCATTCCGATTTCCTCCCACTTCCACTCAGGTATTTTCAGTGTAGCAATCCTGGCTGGTCTCTCGATGCATTGCCTTGACTCTTCCGGCATACGTCGCACAATGCAACATGCTCGGCAACTTCACGTTTCATACTCGGCCACCGTAATCTCTCCTTGAGATCTGATACATCTTGGCGCTTCAGGTGAATTGAGTACTTGGAGTCATGGGCTTCTTCCAAAATCAGTTGCTTTAACTCCTTTTTGTTAGGCACACAAATCCGATCCTTCATCCATAACGTGCCTTGCTCATCCAACTTGAAGTCTTCTGCCTTGCCTTCTTCCTTGATGGACTTAATCCTGCGGATCTTGTCATCATCCTTTTGTCCTTCTCGAATCTGATCCTTTAGGGTAGGTTTTACTTCTAATGCGGCCAAGAATCCGCTAGGTACAACCTCAATCTTCATTTTCTGAAAGTCCTCACATAACTCTTCTTGATTTGTGGCTAGCAACATACTCACGGTATGGCTTTTCCGACTCAGGGCATCGGCAACCACGTTGGCCTTCCCGGGATGGTAATGGATTCCAACATTGTAGTCCTTGATCAACTCTAGCCATCTCCTTTGCCTCATATTCAGATCCGACTGGGTGAATATGTACTTAAGGCTCTTATGATCCGTATACACTTCACATCTGTTTCCGATCAGATAGTGACGCCATATCTTCAAGGCATGCACTACGGCAGCTAACTCTAGGTCATGTGTCGGATAATTTTCCTCATGCGGCCTCAATCGCCTTGATGCATAAGCGGCGACCTTTCCATTCTCAGACAAGACACATCCAAGTCCTTGGCGCGATGCGTCACAATAAATATCAAAGCTTTGAGCAACGTCCCAGTAGAACTAACACCGGTCGCGATGTCAATCGCTTCTTCACTCCTGAAATCCTTTCTCACATTCGGCGTCCATGCAAACTTCTTTTCCTTCTACAAATAGCGATGCGTAAGAGGTTTCGCAATTGTCGAGAAGCCTTCGATGAAACGGCGGTAGTATCCTGCCATTCCAAGGAAACTCCGAACTGGGTCACGCCTTTGGCTGCTCCCAATGTAACACGCCTTCTACTTTGCTTGGATCTACTGGCGACTCCTTCCTGCGGTCATTACATGTCCAAGAAACTCCACCTTGTCCTTCCAAAAATCACACTTGCTGAACTTGACGAAAAGTTGCTGTTCCCTCAGCTTTTCCAAAACTCGCCTTAAGTGTTCGGCATGTTCAACCTCTGTCTTGGAGTAGATTAGGATATCGTCTATGAACACGACGACAAACTTGTCCAAATATTCCATGAACACCTTATTCATCATATTCATGAAATAAGTTGGCGCATTTGTCTACCCAAAAGACATAATCAGAACTCGTAATGTCCATATCTTGATGAGAATGCGATCTTGAATATCTTCCGATCGGATCTTCAATCGATGGCATCCCGATCTCGAGATCAATCTTGGAGAAAACTCCGCCCCTCAACTGATCAAACAAATCATCAATCCTGGGTAGCGGATACTTATTCTTCACGGTGACTTCGTTGAGTGCACGGTAGTCAATGCACATCCCGAAACTCCCGCCCTTCTTCTTGACAAACAAAACTGGTGCTCCCCACGGCGACTAACTCGGCCTCGATAAATCCTTTCTCCATTAACTCTTCTAGCTGTTTCTTCATCTCTACCAACTCCTCGGTGGACATCCGATAGGGTCTCTTTGCTATCGGTCTTTGTGCAGTACAAGCTCTATCACAAACTCTATGTCCTCGTCGCGGCATACCGTAGATCCTCGGAAAAACATCGGGTACTCATTCACCTTTGGACGTCATCTATGCTGATTGCCTTGGTACTGTTAACCATCAATCGTCCGTCTCTAACCGCGGTGGCTTGAAATTCCACTTTCTTCCCACACTGCTCTCAATCGAGATAGTCCTTCGTCCACAATCCAATACGGCCTTGTGCTTGGATAACCAATCCATTCCCAATATGACGTCTAAGGTCCGGGTCTCCAAAATAATAAGGTTCGCTAGGAACTCTATTCCATCTATTAGTATTCTCACCCGGAACATCCTACTTTCGCTCGGAGTTCTAACCGTGGGTTTGAACTAAAAGCATGCACTTAAGTCTTGCAATCCTCAAATCATTTCTAGTAGCAAAGCCTTGCGAAACAAACGAATGCGAAGCTCCGAGTCAAACAAAGCTGGTGTGTATCGAGTTAACAAGTAACTTACCCAAGACGACGTCCGTCGCATTCTGCAGGCATCTGCGGTGACGTGGTTGACTCGGCCTCTCACCACACCTGGGGTGTGGCTCTCGTGCCGGGCGTCCTAGCTGGGGTGGTTCCTAGGTTGAAGCGAATCGGGTCACTCTCGCTGTCTTCTTGGACAAGCTGTTGGCAAAGTGTCCTGGCTCGTTGCGATTGTATGGCGTCTCATCGTTCCTTCGATTTGCACGGAGCAGCGTTTCTAGCGAAGTGGGGTGCAGTAGTTCGATTGGCAGGTGTCTTGGTGCCGGGGTGGCGTCCTTGTTGCATTACGTGGTTGGAATCAAGAATTGATTTGGTGCAACTCTCGGTATTTATGCGTTCCACTGGCGTGATCCTTGCTTTGTTGCATCCTGCGCTTCTGTTCTCATCCAGTTCCTTGCGCTTGTCCTCAAGAATAAGCGCCTTATTCACCAACTCTTGGAAATCTGGAAAGGTGTGGGTGATCAACCCTACTTGCAATCCTGAGTTAAGTCCCTTCATAAAACGAGACTGTCTGGATTTATCCGTCGCTACATCCTCAGGTGCGTAGCGTGCTAGCTGTGTGAACTTATTCAGGTAGTCGGCCACTGGCTGATTACCTTGCTTCAGTGCTCTGAACTCCTCCTTCTTAAGGTCCATGATTCCTTCAGGCACGTGATACTGTCGGAATGCAGCTGTGAACTCTTCCCAAGTGATATCTTGAGGGTTCTCTTGTGTGGCACAGAAGTTCTCCCACCATTCGGCGGCTGTTCCTTCCAGCTGATGAGAAGCGTAGAGTACCTTCTCATTTCCTAGGCATTGAGCTATGTGTAGCTTCCTCTCAATAGATCTCAACCAATCATCGGCCTCCAATGGATTGGCATTTCCAGAGAAAGTGGGTGGGTGAGTCCTCATGAACTCTGATAGTCTTGTATTCTGGCGTGGTCCCTGATTAACTTGATTGGCTGTGGCCTGAGCAGTGACGTGCTGCATTTGTTGCATCATAGCATGCATCAGCTGAGTCTGGGCAGTAAGAAAAGCTCCGAAATTCTGCATATCAACTGGCGGTGCTGGTGCTCCATCATTGGGGTTTTCTGCTGGGCGAGAACCACTCCCATTGCTTCCGAAGTTTCCACGGGTGTTCACCATCTGTCGATTTGCTCTAGGTTTAGAGGTGAGGGGGAAGCAAGAATAGACAAGTAATATGGAACTTATGCGGGGCGAAAGGTGTAACTTTAAGGTCCAACTTTATTATTAATAACTTGGTATGGCTGCTTACAATGCCTAAAGGCCTTGCAACACATACTGCACACTCAGCAAACAAAGCAAATCCAAATCGAACTAACTCTGGAGTCTAACGCCTAACGGGTGACTCTTTATTCTATGACGCGACTCGGCGAAGGAGTCTCACTATAGAACCTATGCTCACTCATCGAGAAAACCTCCACGGCACGGGTGCAGGTCTTTGTGGCATAGGCGTAACGATCGCCATGTCCAAATGACTATGTCCTCTCGTGGTAGTCGAAGAAGCGGTGTCCTCATCGAGGTCGACTCCTCCGGATCTGGCTCGTGTAGCTCGAGTAATCGCTCGGTCTGGTCCGCATAAGGTCATCTCCAACTCGTCAATCCTTCGTAGAAGGTGTGCCACATACTCTTGAGCTTCCCGCCATCGGTTCTTCTCTCGTCGTGATTTCCTTGCGGGCCTCCTCGTAGCTCCTTGCTTGTATTATCTAGTACATCCTCCTGGCGACGACAAATCGTGCCAAGCGTGTGACCGTGGCATTCTCATCCCGAATCGCCTTCGGGTCAAGAAGGTTATCGCCGCGCGGATGATATGAACACCGTGCTCTCAATTCTCTGGCGTAGATCGGTAATGTGCCGCATTGCTCGTCGTGATACCTCTTGGATACCCATCTGCATTGTAGATCTCTGGCAAAGGTCTGGTGTATCGGGCGATTGCCTGGGCCCCTCTTCCTAGCAGGTACCTCAATCCTCACGTCACAAGCCTTGATCAATCCTGCTTGCCTGATCACTTCCACTTGGTATTGGGGCTTCTCAAAATCTCCGAGAGTTTGTAGCATGTGCCAAAGTTCCGCAGCATGACCAACTCCCAGATCAACGTAGTTGAACTCTTCCTCCATCTGTCACAAGAGTGCTTTACGTAAGAACTCGGAATTTTTAAATTGTGACAAGGTAAGGGAAAATTTCAGCAAGAGACAAGAAAAGAGAGAAGGGGATAAGTCGAGATGTCATTTCTTATCTTGACAAATTTTAGCTTTTTAGAAAATAGGTTTTATCCTCACTACGACCATTCTAGCTAGGGTTGAGCCTACAAATAAGTATGGCTCGATACCACCTCTGTCGGGACCCCGAATTTGCAAATCCGGACCCTCTGTGTATTCAGCACTAGTCCAGGAACGCGCTAGTGCACACAGTCTTTAACATCGGTAAATATCACAATCATACCAATCGATACCATAAAAGTACTTTATTTAAATAATCACACTGGTTACTCGACCTTATGGTCAAGTTACAAATATATGCCTTGCAAGGCGAAACTTATTCAGAGAGAAATAATAGCAGCGGAAAATCAAATAACTTCGTGGCGCCATCCAGTATACCACAGGCAACTGACTGGGCTCGCATCCCTAAGTAGACGGATCCTCTTGGAGTTCCTCCTCCAAAGCTGGCGTAGTCTCCTCTTCAACTGGTGTTGTGTTGAGGCAAGGGTGAGTACTTGGTACTCAGCAAGTCATGCACAGAATGCAAGCTAATATACTATATGCATGGCTTGGTACAAAGGAATAGCTCAAGGTATATTTGCAGTAAATGACATTTGACAAGTAATATAAGTAGATTCGAAAGCGGTAGAAATAAGTAAAGCATAAATAACTTTTCAAGAAGTTTTATAAACATTTTCCCCATCCTAAACCATATTTCCATCATCTTCATTGTTATACCAACCCAACCTTTCAAACCAAAGTTATTTTTGAGAAAATCTAACCCTTGACTGTAATTCCCGAGCGATGTCCAATACCGCGGACACGGCTATTCGAATAGATTCTAAACTCTGCAGAGGTTATGCACTTTACCCACAAGATACAACAAACACCACAAAGGCGAGTTCAGTAATAAAGTCTTTCGGAAACCTCTAACAATACAAGTGGTCCTCCAGGTTATTGGCAAGACTAACCCTTCCCTTCGCTAAGGCGAAGTCTAGGCCAATCAACCGTTAGATGGGTACCTGGCCGCAGCCCCGGTACGCTCCCCCGTACAACTTACACAAAGGGTGTAGTTGACCTCCTGAGGTCCCACAGGTACGTTATTAGCAACTTAGTCAACTAGGTCCGTCCCATTCCGGACATGTGGTTGCACGTTAGACCCAGTTCAAAGGCTTGCAAGGTTAAGTCCTTAGGGTGACCAGGGCAAGACTACCCGAAGAACCAAATCAACACTCCCAATGCCACAACTGGCCCACCTGATTACTCTTGCCACATGCCCTTGGCCGAAAATCGTTTATCAAACCCCAGTTGATTACCATGCACCACGTGCCATCAACATCACATGATACTTTTCCAAAACAGGTTCAATATATCATTAAGTCAATATTAACATTTGATTATCCAAAATCATGTTATGAGCACGTAGCAGGTCTAAGCAATATACTACAACGGTCTAAAACCCATGTTGGCAATTTAATAATGTCCAACTAGTAAACCACAACTAGGGTGACAAAGGGTCATGGCACATACTTAAGTAATCAAGGTGTCATACAGCAAATTGGTACTTATCTAACCCCCAGGTTTAAACAAAGTATCTTTCTAATTGAACTAGCATGCAATAGTTTAAATCAAAATAGGTTTCGAAATAGGATCAACATGGTCAAAGCACAACTTGCCTTCAAAAAGTACTTGCTCTTGGTCTTGAGTTGGATCCTGAGTCAATACTTCTCCCTCGAATCCTTCCCAAGACTTCAACGTCTACTCGTAAAGCGTGCAAATAGCAAATTCACAAATAAACAATAGGCAAAAAGTGTCCAAACATCCAAATAAAATCCATAAACAGAAAGAACGTAATTTTGTGGATTTTTAGAAACTGGAATCGTCAAATTTGGAGTTAAAACGCAAAAGTTATGATTATTTAAAGTTTAAATAATCATTTAAATAATTTTGTAGAGAAAAACTTTAGTCCAAAAATTAAATAAAATTCATATTTAGGTAGATCTCAATTTTATACAAATTTAGAAATTTGAATCGCTCAAATCGGAGTTGAAACGCAAAAGTTATAAGCGTTTGAAGTTTGAATCTAAATTTGAATCAATATTTCGAATTAATAAATCATTTTCTTTTTCGGAAATTAATTTTTGCATCAGCATGGACACGTGGCAGCCTCTGATTGGCTGGCTGACGTCAGCCGGCTCATGGGCTCAGCTCACGGCGCGGTTCGGTCCACGGTGGACCCGGTCCACGGCTCCACGTGAGACTGACAGGTGGGACCCACCTGTCAGTGCGGGATCTCACGCAAACGCGGCTGACGTGTGGGCCCTCTGACATGCGGGGCCCGCGTGTCAGTGACCACGCACGCGCGCGTGGGCACGGCGGCTCGGCTTCCTGGACGCGTGGCACAATCGTGGCCGTTGGTTTGAAATCCGACGGCTAGGATTGAGTTTGGCCTCATGTGCTTGGGGCGCACGTGACCGATCGTGGGCCGTTGGATCTTGATCCAACGGTCCAGATCCAATCTAACCTGGTGCAGTTCTTGATACGCGGCGCAACCTAAGCCGTTGGATCTAGATCCAACGGTTGGGATTAGATCTAGGATTTTCAACGGGGAAACTCACCGAGGTGACGTGGCACGATCTGGGCCTTTGGATCTTGATCGGACGGTTGGTGGAGCTCGGGGTCGGCGATGGCTTCACGGCGGAGTAGCGGCTGCCGGCGCTGAGGACGGCGACCACCCAAACGGCGGTTGGGGCGTGCTCCGGCGAGATGGATGGTGTCCACGGGTGCGCCTGGCTTCGGGGGTTCCGAATCTGGGGTCAATGGCGGCGGAGGACGACGGACGGCGGCGAGACGAGGCAAAAACCGCGGCGGTTACCTCCTCCAACTACGGCGAGCTCGCACGGGCAAACGGCGGCGGCTCAGGCGAGATGGCTCGGGGGAACGGGTGCGCAAGGATGAGGGCAACCTCGGGGGACGTCTCACGCTTTAAATAGCCTCGGCGTTCGTGCCCTAGACGGAAACCTAGTTCTTTACGGCGGCGGAGTCCGGCTCGGACTCGGCGAAGACGATGAAGCTCAGCCGTCCACGTGGCACGATCAACGGCCACGATCGCACGGGCGCGATCGGATCCGGGCCGGATACGGCTCGAACCGGTACGGGCGGATCTCGGTAGTTGGATCTTGATCCAACGCTGGGATTGATTAGGTTTAGGAGTGGGTTCGGCCGAGTCACGTGGCTCGGTCGGACTCGAACTCGAGTCCGACTTCGGGCTCGATCGGATGAACAAGACTTGACCCGAGTTGGATTTTCCAGCGATTTAATATTTAAAATAATTCCCGATAATTCATTTAATTCATTAAAAATAGCAAAAGACTCGTAAAATTCCGTAAAAATTACGAAAATATTTTGGATCATTTTGGACTCAAATAAAATATTTCCAACAAAATTTTATTTGCAAAATTAAATTCTTTAATTATTTCAAAATGGAATAAATTCAAATAAATTCCAAATAAATCCAAATAAATTCTAGAAAATTCCAAAAATTCACCAAAGTGCCAAACCACACATGAATTTAAGAAAAGCAAAATTTTGGGGTGTTACAATTCGGCGGCTGTTCCTTCCAACTGATGAGAAGCGTAGAGTACCTTCTCATTTCCTATGCATTGAGCTATGTGTAGCTTCCTCTCAATTGACCTTAACCAATCATCGGCCTCCAATGGATTGGCATTCCCAGAGAAAGTGGGTGGGTGAGTTCTCATGAACTCTGACAGTCTTGTATTCTGGCGTTGTCCCTGATTAACTTGATTAGCAGTGGCCTGAGCAGTGACGTGTTGCATTTGTTGCATCATAGCATGCATCAACTGAGTCTGAGCAGCGAGAAAAGCTCCGAAATTCTGCATATCCAGTGGCGGTGCTGGTGCTCCATCATTGGGGTTTTCTCGGGCGAGAACCACTTCCATTGCCTCCAAAGTTTCGCGGTGTTCACCATCCGCCGATTTGCTCTAGGTTTTAAAGATGAGAGGGAAACAAGAATAGACAAGTAATATGGAACTTATGCGGGCTAAAGGTGTAACTTTAAGGTCCAACTTTATTAACTAATCAATAGTAACTTGGTATGGTTGCTTACAATGCCTAAGGGCCTTGCAACACATAATGCACACTCAACAAACAATGAAAATCCAAATCGAACTAACACCGAGTCTAACGCCTAAAGGGTGACTCTTTATTCTAAGACGCGACTCGGCGAAGGAGTCTCACTATAAAACCTACGTTCACTCATCGAAAACCTCCACGGCCTGGTACGGATGTCGCGGCATAGGCGCCGAAACGATTGCCATGTCCAAAGAATCGTGTCATCT
This sequence comes from Rhipidocladum racemiflorum, assembly GCA_036346355.1. NCBI lineage: Eukaryota > Viridiplantae > Streptophyta > Magnoliopsida > Poales > Poaceae > Rhipidocladum > Rhipidocladum racemiflorum. Next base: position 67,122,744 of record CM070572.1, read on the forward strand.
GTGGTAGTCGAAGAAGCGATGTCCTCATCGAGATCCGACTCCTCGGATCTGGCTCGTAGCTCGAGTAATCGCCTCAGTTCCGTCCGCACAAAGCCATCTCCAACTCGTCAATCCTTCGCAGAAGGTGTGACACATACTCTTGAGCTTCCCGCCATCCGTTTCTTCTCTGCCGTGATCTCCTTGCGGGCCTTCGTAGCTCCTTGCTTGTATCATCGAGTACATCCTCCTGGCGACAACAAGTCGTGCCAACTGTGTAACCATGGCATCCTCATCCCGAATCGCCGGTCAAGAAGGTTATTGCTGCGCTGGTGATAACGGAACACCGTGCTCTCCAACTCTCTGGCGAGATACGGGTAATGTGCCGCATTGCTCGTCGTGATACTTCTTGGATACCCATCTCGCATTGTAGACCTCCCGGCAAAGGTGTATCGAGCGATTGCCTGGGCCCTTCTTCCTAGCAGGTACCTCAATCTTCACGTCACAAGCCTTGAACAATCCTGCTTTTCTGATTACTTCCACTTCGTATTGCGGCTTCTCAAAATCTCCGAGAGTCTGAAGCATATGCCAAAGTTCTGTGGCGTGACCAACCTCTAGATCGACGTAGTTGAACTCTCCCTCCATCTGTCACAAGAGTGCTCACGTAAGAACTCGAAATTTTTAAATCGTGACAAGGTAAGGAAAAATTCAGCACGAGACAAGAAAAGAAAGAGTGGGATAAGTCGAGATGTCATCTCTTGTCTTGACAAATTTTTAGCTTTAGAAAATAGGTTTTATCCTCACTACGACCATTCTAGCTAGGGTTGAGCCTACGGTCAAGATGGCTCGATACCACCTCTGCCGGGACCCCGAATTTGCAAATCCGAACCCTTCGTGTATTCAGCACTAGTCCAGAACGCGCTTAGTGCACACAGTCCTTAACATCGGTAAATATCACAATCATACCACTCGATACTAGTAAAGTACTTTAATTAAATAGTCAATCGGTTACTTGACCTTATGGTCAAGTTACAATGCACGATTGCAGGGCGAAACTTATTAAGAGAGAAATAGTAGCGGAAAATCAAATAACTCGTGGCGCCATCCAAAGATACCACAGTAACCGATCGGGCTCGCTTCCTAAGTAGACGGATCCTCTTGGAGCTCCTCCTCCAAAGCCGTGTAGTCTCCTCTTCAACTGGTGTTGTATTGTGGCAAGGGTGAGTACTTGGTACTCAAGCAAGTCATGCAATGTAATGCAGCTAATATACTACATGCATGGCTTAATACAAAGGAGTGGCTCAAGGTATTTTGCGAAACAAAGATTTAACAAGTATCATAACTAGATTCGAAAGCAGTAGAAACAAGTAAAGCATAAATAACTTTTCAAGGAGTTTAATAAATATCTTTCCCATCCTAATCCACATTTCCATCAACATCATTATTAATCCAACCCAACCTTTCAGATCCAAGTTATTTTTGAGACCCTTGACTGTAATTCCCGAGCGATGTCCAATACCGCGGACACGGCTATTCGAATAGATTGTACACTCTGCAGAGGTTATGCACTTTACCCACAAGATACAGTCAAACACCACAAAGGCGAGTTCAGTGAACAAAGTCTTTCGGAATCTTCTAACAATCCATGTGTTCCTCCCCGGTTTTTGCAGACTAACCCTTCCCTTAGCTAAGTCGAAGTTTTGGCCAATCATCCGTTAGATGGGTACCTGGCCTCGGCCAGACGCCCCCCGTACAACTTACACAAAGGGTGTAGTTGACCTCCTGAGGTCCCACAGGTACGTTATTAGCAACTTAGTCAACTAGGTCCGTCCCATTACAGACATGTGGTTGCACGTTAGACCCAGTTCAAAGGCTTGCAAGGTTAAGTCCTTAGGGTGACCAGGGCAAGACTACCCAAGAACCAAATCAACATCCCCAATGCCACAACCGCCCACCTGATCATTCTTGCCACATGCCCCTGGCCGAAAACTATTTATCAAACCCCGCTTGATTACCATGCACCACGTGCCATCAACATCACAACACATGATACCTTTCCAAAACAGGTTCAATATATCATTAAGTCAATATTAACATTTGATTGTCCAAAATCATGTCATGAGCACGTAAGTGTCTAAGCAAAGATACTACAACGGTCTAAAACCCATGTTGGCAATTTAATAATGTCCAACTAGTAATCCACAACTAGGGTGACAAGGGTCATGGCACATATTTAAATAATCAAGGTGTCATACAAAGAAATTGGTATTTATCTAACCCCATATTTAAATAAAGTATTTTTCTAATTGAACTAGCATGCAATAGGTTAAATCAAAATAGATTTCAAAATAGGATCAACATGGTCAAAGCACAACTTGCCTTCAAAAAGTACTTGTTCTTGGTCTTGAGTTGGATCTGAGTCAATACTTCTCCTTCGAATCCTTCCCAAGACTTCAACGTCTACTCGTAAAGCGTGCAAATAGCAATACATGAATAAACAATAGGCGAAAAGTGTCCAAACATCCAAATAAAATCCATAAACAGAGAGAACATAATTTTATGAATTTTTAGAAACTGGAATCGTCAAATTTGGAGTTAAAATGCAAAAGTTATGATTATTTAAAGTTTAAGTAATCAATTAAATAATTTTACAGAGAAAAACTTTACTCCAAAAATTAAATAAAATTTATATTTAGGTAGATCTCAATTTTATACAAATTTAGAAATTTGAATCACTCAAATCGGAGTTGAAACGCAAAAGTTATAAGCGTTTGAAGTTTGAATCAAAATCTGAAATCATTATTTCGAATTAATAAATCATTTTCTTTTTCGAAAATTAATTATTGCATCAGCCTGGACACGTGGCAGCCTCTGATTGGTTGGCTGACGTCAGCCGGCTCATGGGCTCAGTCCACGGCTTGGCTCGGGTCTACCGTGGACTCGGTCCACGGCTCCTCGTGAGAATGACATGTGGGTCCGCCTCGGATGACGTCACTGCTGACGTCAGCGGGGCTCAGCCCACGGTGCTGATAGGTGGGACCCACTGCGGACGTCCATTGGACGTCGGCCGCTACGGCCGTGACATGCGAGCCCCGCCATGACGTCGGTGTGACGTCATGGTGCGGTGGTGGGTCGCCGACATGCGGACCGCGTGTCGGCGTCACACACGCGCTGGCGTGGGCCAGCTGGCCGCGGCGGTCGCCTTTCCCGACGCTGGCGCAATCTCGGCCGTCGATTTGAAAATCAACGCCCAGATTAGATCGGCTCACGCCGCTTGGGTTAACGCGTTTGATCTGGACCGTTGAATCTAGATCGGACGGTCAAGATTGGATCTAGTGGTTTTGGACGGAATCTCACCGTGAGATGACGTGGCGCAATCTGGGACGTTGGATCTTGATCGGACGGCTGAGAAGCTTCGAGCGACGGCGATGGCGTGCGGCGGAGCTGCCTGGCCGGAGCTGGGGACGGCGACACGGCAACGGCGTTTGTGGGCTCCTCCGGCGAGGTGAGAGGTCCCTTCGGGTGCGTCTCGTCGCGGTGAGTCCGGATCTAGGGTCAACGGCGGCGGGGGACGGCGGACGGCGGCGGAACGGGCAAAACCGCGGCGAGGAGTGCTACACTCCGGCGAGCGATTGGGCGCGCTGTAAGGCGCGCGCGGCGACGGCTAGGCAACGGCCGCAAGGTCCAGGTGATCTCGGTGTGATCCGGGCATTAAATAGCCTCGGCTTCCGCGCGGAAAACGGAAACCTAAATCCTCACGGCGGCGGGCGCGGTGGCAGAGTCCGGCTCGGACTCGGGCGGAGACGATGACGGAGGACCGTCCACGTGGCGCGATCAACGGCCACGATCGCGCGGGCGCGCGGCCGGATCCGGCCGACTTTCAACCGGTGCGATCAATGCTGACCGTTGGATCTTGATCCAACGGTCGGATCGAATAGGGTTCGGTCAAGTCACTTGGCTCGGTCGGACTCGAGTCGGACTTCGGACTCAGTCGGTCGGATTAACGATTTGACCCGACTTGATTTTCCAGCGATTTAATATTTAAAATATTTCTGAAATTCATTTAATTCATTAAAAATATCAAAAGACTCGAAAAATTCGGAAAAATTCTGGAAAATACTTTGGATCATTTTGGACTCAAATAAAATATTTCCAACAAAATTTTATTTGCAAAGTTTAATTCTTTAATTATTTCAAAATGGAATAAATTCCAAATAAATCCAAATAAATTCCAGAAAATTCCAAAAATTCACCAAAGTGCCAAATCACACATGAATTTAAGAAAAGCAAAATTTTGGGGTGTTACAAACCTCCTCTTAATAGAATCTCGCCCCGAGATTCAGGCTTACTCTGAGAATAGGCTTGGAAACTCTTTCTTCAAATCCTCTTCATGCTCCCAAGTTGCTTCACTCTCCGCGTGGTTGCTCCATTGAACTCTGCAGAAACGGGTTGACTTGTTCCTCGTCTCTCGATCCATGGTGTCCAAAATCTTTACGGGATGCTCCTTGTAAGTCAAATCTTCTTGCAACTCAATTGACTCTAGTGGTGTCTATTCCTCAGGTACTCGGAGACACTTCTTCAACTGGGACACATGGAATACGTCATGTACTCCTGCTTCTTGTTGTGGCAACTCCAGCTGATAAGCAACTTCGCCTCTGCGGCTCAAAATCTTAAATGGTCCTACATAACGGGGTGCGAGTTTCCCTTTGGCATGGAACCTCTTAACTCCCCTGAGAGGTGTAACTCTGAGGTATACAAAGTCTTCTGGTTCAAAACTCAAGTCCGGCGACGATTGTCAAGATAACTCTTCATCGTGATTGGGCGATCTTCAACCTTTCCCTAATCATGGCAATCTGCTTCTTCAGCCTCTTGAAGAATATCAGTTCAAGACACGGCGCTCGCCGGTCTCATTCCAATTCAATGGCGTCCGACAGGTCGACCATACAAAGGCCTCAAAAGGTGACATCTCAGAACTAGCCTCGGTAACTATTATTGTAATCGAACTCGGCATACGGCAAACTCTTATCCCAAGAGGTAGCATAAGCCAATGCACATGCTCTTAACATATCCTCCGTAATCTGATTGACTCTTTGGTCTGTCCATCCGTCATGCGGATGATAAGGTATCTTGAAGTTTAAACGGGTTCCCATGGCTTCATGCAACTTATTCCAAAACCTTGAGGTAAATTGGGTACCTCTGTCCGATACAATCCTCTTTGGCACTCCGTGCAAACAGACGATCTGATCATGTACAACTCGCTAACTTATCTCCGAGTAAGTGGTCTTCACGGGATAAAATGGGCTACTTTGGTCAAGCGATCCACTATAACCCATATGGAGTCATAACCTCCTTGAGTCTTAGGCAAACCGGTAATGAAATCCATTCCGATTTCCTCCCACTTGCACTCAGGTATTTTCGGCCAGTAGCAATCCCGCTGGTCTCTCGATGCATTGCCTTGACTCTACGGCATACGCCGCACAATGCAACATGCTCGGCAACTTCACGCTTCATACTCGGCCACCGTAATCTTTCCTTCAAATCTGATACATTTTGGCGCTCTGTGATGAATTGAATACTTGGAGTCATGGGCTTCTTCTAGAATCAATCGCTTCACTTCCTTTTGTTCGGCACACAAATCCGATCCTTCATCCATAACGTGCCTTGCTCATCCAACTTGAATTCCTCTCGCTTTGCCTTCTTCCTTGATGGACTTAATCCTGCGGATCTTGTCATCATCCTTCATCGCCCTTCTCGGATCTGGTCCTCTAGGGTAGGCTTTACTTCTAATGCGGCCAAGAATCCGCTAGGCACCACCTCAATCTTCATTCTCTGGAAATCCTCACACAGCTCATCCTGACTTGTGGCTAGCAACATGCTCACAATATGGCTTTTCCGACTCAAGGCATCGGCAACTACGTTGGCCTTCCCAGGATGGTAATGGATTCCAACATTGTAGTCCCTGATCAACTCTAACCATCTCCTCTGCCTCATGTTAAGATCCGACTGGGTGAATATGTATTTAAGGCTCTTATGATCCGTATACACTTCACATCTGTTCCCGATCAGATAGTGACGCCATATCTTCAAGGCATGCACTACGGCAGCTAACTCTAGGTCATGCGTCGGATAATTTTCCTCATGCGGCCTCAATCGCCTTGATGCATAAGTTAATTTACCTTTCCATTCTCAGACAAAGACACATCCAAGTCCTTGGCGCGATGCATCACAATAAATATCAAAGCTTTGATTAACATCCGGTAGAACTAACACTGGTGCTGATGTCAATCGCTTCTTCAGCTCCTGAAATCCTTTCTCACATTCTGACGTCCATGCAAACTTCTTCTCCTTTTTCAGCAATTGCGTAAGAGGTTTCGCAATTGTCGAAAAGCCTTCAATGAAACGGCGGTAGTATCCTGCCATTCCAAGGAAACTCCGGATCTGGGTCACAGCCTTCGGCTGCTCCCAATGTAGCACAGCTTCTACTTTGCTTGGATCTACGGCGACTCCTTCTGCGGTCATTACATGTCCGAGGAATTCTACCTTGTCCTTCCAAAAATCACACTTGCTGAACTTGGCGAAGAGTTGCTGTTCCCTCAGCTTTTCCAAAACTCGCCTCAAGTGTTCGGCATGCTCATCCTCTGTCTTGGAGTAGATTAGGATATCATCTATGAACACAACAACAAACTTGTCCAAATATTCCATGAACACCTTATTCATCATATTCATGAAATATCTTTGGCGCATTCGTCACCCAAAGGACATAATCAGAACTCGTATTGTCCTTATCTTGTTGAGTATGCGGTCTTCGGAATATCCTCTGATCTGATCTTCAACTGATGGTATCCCGATCTTAGGTCAATCTTGGAGAAAACTCCGGCTCCTCTCAGCTGATCAAACAAATCATCAATCCTGGGTAACGGGTACTTATTCTTCACGGTGACTTCATTGAGTGCACAGTAGTCAATGCACATCCCGAAACTCCCGCCCTTCTTCTTGAGAAACAAAACTGGTGCTCCCACGGCGACGAGCCTTGGCCTCGATAAATCCTTTCTCCATTAACTCTTCCAATGTTTCTTCATCTCTACCAACTCCTCGGTGGACATCCGATAGGGTCTCTTTGCTATCGGTCTTTGTACTGTACAAGCTCTATCACAAACTCTATGTCCCTGTCTCGCGGCATACCAGGTAGATTTTCGGGAAAAACATCCGGGTACTCATTCACCATCGAGACATCCTCTATGCTGATTGCCTTGGTGTCGTTAACCATCAACTGCCATCTCTAACGGTGGTAGCTTGAAATTCCACTTTCTTTCCACACGGGCTCTCAATCGAGATAGTCCTTCGTCCACAATCCAATACGGCCTTGTGCTTGGATAACCAATCCATTCCCAAAATAACATCTAAGGTCCAGGTCTCCAAAATAATAAGGTTCGCTAGGAACTCTATTCCATCTATTAGTATTCTCACCGGAACATCCTACTTTCGCTCGGAGTTCGGAACTGTGGGTTTGAACTAAAAGCATGCATTTAAGTCTTGCAATCCCTAAATCATTTCTAGCAGCAAAGCCTTGCGAAACAAATGAATGCTAAGCTCAGAGTCAAACAAAATCAAGGTGTATCGAAGTTAACAAGTAACTTACCTCAGACGACGTCCGTAGCATTCTGCAGTGCATCTGCGGTGACATGGTTGACTCGGCCTCTCACCACGCCTGGGTGTGGCTCTGTGCCGGGCGTCCTAGCTGGGTGGTTCCTAGATTGAAGCGAATCGGGTCACTCTCGCTTTGTCTTCTTTGGGCATTTGTTGGCAAAGTGTCCTGGCTCGTTGCGATTGTAGCGATGTCTCACTGTTCCTTCTTATCGCTCGAGCAGGCGTTTCTAGCGGTGAAGTGCAGTAGTTCGATTGACGGGCCTTGGTGCCGGTGGCGGTGTCCTTGTTGCATTTTGTGGCTGGAATCAAAACTGATTTGGTGCAACTCTCAGCGCTGCTATGCTCTCGACGTGATCCCTCGCTGTTGCATCTGCGCTTCTGTTCTCATCCAGTTCCTTGCGCTTGTCCTCAAGAATAAGCGCCTTATTCACCAACTCTTGGAAATCGGAAAGGTTTGGGTGATCACCCTACTTGTAGTCCTGAGTTAAGTCCCTTCATGAAGCGAGACTGCCTGGCTTTATCTCATTTGCTACATCCTCAAAGTGCGAAGCGTGCTAGCTGTGTGAACTTGTTCAGTAGTCGGCCACCGGGCTGATTACCTTGCTTGATGCTCTGAACTCCTCCTTCTTAAGATCCATGATTCCTTCAGCACGTGATACCGACGGAATGCACCGTGAACTCTTCCCAAGTGATGTCCTGAGGGTTCACTTGCGTGGCACAGAAGTTCTCCCACCATTCGGCGGCTGTTCCTTCCAACTGATGAGAAGCGTAGAGTACCTTCTCATTTCCTATGCATTGAGCTATGTGTAGCTTCCTCTCAATTGGCCTTAACCAATCATCGGCCTCCAATGGATTGGCATTCCCAGAGAAAGTGGGTTGGTGAGTTCTCATGAACTCGGCAGCCTTGTATTCTGGCGTTGTCCCCGATTAACTTGATTAGCAAAGTGGCCTCGAGCAAAGGACGCGTTGCATTTGTTGCATCATAGCATGCATCAATCGAGTCCGAGCAATGAGAAAAGCTCCAAATTCTGCATATCCAAAGTGGCGGTGCTTTGGTGCTCCATCATTGGGGTTTTCACTGGGCGAACCACTTCCATTGCCTCCAAAGTTTCGCGGTGTTCACCATCTGTCGATTTGCTCTAGGTTTTAAAGATGAGAGGGAAACAAGAATAGACAAGTAATATGGAACTTATGCGGGGCGAAAGGTGTAACTTTAAGGTCCAACTTTATTAACTAATCAATAGTAACTTGGTATGGTTGCTTACAATGCCTAAGGGCCTTGCAACATATACTGCACACTCAAAGAAACAATGAAAATCCAATTCGAACTAACACTGGAGTCTAACGCCTAAAGGGTGACTCTTTATTCTAAGACGCGACTCGGCGAAGGAGTCTCACTATAAAACCTACGTTCACTCATCGAGAAAACCTCCACGGCCTGGGTACGGATGCTGCGGCATAGGCGCGAAACGATTGCCATGTCCAAAGAATCGTGTCATCTGTGGTAGTCGAAGAAGCGATGTCCTCATCGAGATCCGACTCCTCCGGATCTGGCTCGTGTAGCTCAATCTTGGCTCAGTTCTGGTCCGTACAAAGCCATCTCCAACTCGCCAATCCTTCGCGAGAAGGTGTGACACATACTCTTGAGCTTCCCGCCATCTGTTCTTCTCTGTCATGATCTCCTTGCGGGCCTTCTGTAGCTCCTTGCTTGTATCATCGAGTACATCCTCCTGGGCGACAACAAGTCGTGCCAACTGTGTAACCATGGCATCCTCATCCTGAATCGCCGGTCAAGAAGGTTATTGCTGCGCGGGTGATAACGGAACACCGTGCTCTCCAACTCTCTGGCGTAGATACGGGTAATGTCCCGCATTGCTCGTCGTGATACTTCTTGGATACCCATCTGCATTGTAGACCTCCTGGCGGCAAAGGTGTATCGAGGCGATTGCCTGGGCCCTTCTTCCTAGCGGTACCTCAATCTTCACGTCACAAGCCTTGATCAATCCTCGCTTGTCTGACATTTCCACTTGGTATTGCGGCTTCTCAAAATCTCCGAGAGTCTGAAGCATATGCCAAAGTTCTGCGACGTGACCAACCTCTAGATCGACGTAGTTGAACTCTCCCTCCATCTGTCACAAGAGTGCTCACGTAAGAACTCGAAATTTTTAAATCGTGACAAGGTAAGGAAAAATTCAGCACGAGACAAGAAAAGAAAGAGTGGGATAAGTCGAGATGTCATCTCTTGTCTTGACAAATTTTTAGCTTTAGAAAATAGGTTTTATCCTCACTACGACCATTCTAGCTAGGGTTGAGCCTACGGTCAGTATGGCTCTGATACCACCTCTGTCGGGACCCCGAATTTGCAAATCCGGACCCTCTGTGTATTCGGCACTAGTCCAGAACGCGCTTAGTGCACACAGCCTTAACATCGGTAAATATCACAATCATACCACTCGATACTAGTAAAGTACTTTAATTAAATAGTCAATGGTTACTTGACCTTATGTTCAAGTTACAAATGCACTCCTCGCAGGGCGAAACTTATTAAGAGAGAAATAGTAGCAGCGGAAAATCAAATAACTTCGTGGCGCCATCCAGTATACCACAGGCAACTGACTGGGCTCGCTCCCTAAGTAGACGGATCCTCTTGGAGCTCCTCCTCCAAAGCTGGTGTAGTCTCCTCTTCAACTGGTGTTGTATTGTGGCAAGGGTGAGTACTTGGTACTCAGCAAGTCATGCACAGAATGCAGCTAATATACTACATGCATGGCTTAATACAAAGGAGTGGCTCAAGGTATTTTTGCAGTAAACAGCATTTAACAAGTATCATAACTAGATTCGAAAGCAGTAGAAACAAGTAAAGCATAAATAACTTTTCAAGGAGTTTAATAAATATCTTTCCCATCCTAATCCACATTTCCATCAACATCATTATTAATCCAACCCAACCTTTCAGATCCAAGTTATTTTTGAGACCCTTGACTGTAATTCCCGAGCGATGTCCAATACCGCGGACACGGCTATTCGAATAGATTGTACACTCTGCAGAGGTTATGCACTTTACCCACAAGATACAGTCAAACACCACAAAGGCGAGTTCCCGTAACAAAGTCTTTCGGAAACTTCTAACAATACAAGTGGTCCTCCCTGGTTATTGCACACTAACCCTTCCCTTAGCTAAGGCGAAGTTTAGGCCAATCAACCGTTAGATGGGTACTGGCCTCGGCCCAGACGCTCCCCCGCACAACTTACACAAAGGGTGTAGTTGACCTCCGAGGTCCCACGCAGTGCGTTATTAGCAACTTAGTCAACTAGGTCCGTCCCATTCTGAGACATGTGGTTGCACGTTAGACCTAGTTCAAAGGCTTGCAAGGTTAAGTCCTTAGGGTGACCAGGGCAAGACTACCCGAAGAACCAAATCAACATCCCCAATGCCACAACTGGCCCACCTGATCATTCTTGCCACATGCCCCGGTCGAAAACTATTTATCAAACCCCAGTTGATTACCATGCACCACGTGCCATCAACATCACAACACATGATACCTTTCCAAAACAGGTTCAATATATCATTAAGTCAACATTAACATTTGATTGTCCAAAATCATGTCATGAGCACGAGTGTGTCTAAGCAATATACTACAACGGTCTAAATTCCCATGTTGGCAATTTAATAGTGTCCAACTAGTAAACCACAACTAGGGTGACAAGGGTCATGGCACATATTTAAGTAATCAAGGTGTCATACAGCAATTTGGCATTTATCTAATTTCCCATATTTAAATAAAGTATTTTCTAATTGAACTAGCATGTAATAAGTTAAATCAAAATAGGTTTCAAAATAGGATCAATATGGTCAAAGCATAACTTGCCTTCAAAAAGTACTTGCTCTTGGTCCTGAGCTGGCTCCTGGGTCAATACTTCTCCTTCGAATCCTTCCGGCACTTCAACGTCTACTCGTAACGCGTGCAAATAGCAAAAATGAATAAAATAGTAGATAAAAAGTGTCCAAACATCCAAATAAAGTCCATAAACAGAGAGAACATAATTTTATGAATTTTTAGAAACTGGAATCGTCAAATTCGGAGTTTAAATGCAAAAGTTATAGCATTTTGAAGTTTAAATAATCAATTAAATAATATTACAGAGAAAAACTTTAGTCCAAAAATTAAATAAAATTCATCATTGTCGGGACCCCGAATTTGCAAATCCGGACCCTCTGTGTATTCAGCACTAGTCCAGGAACGCGCTAGTGCACACAGTCTTAACATCGGTAAATATCACAATCATACCACTCGATAATAGTAAAGTACTTTAATTAAATAGTCAAACTGGTTACTCGACCTTATGGTCAAGTTACAAATGTACGCCTCGCAGGGCGAAACTTATTAAGAGAGAAATAATAGCAGCGGAAAATCAAATAACTTCGTGGCGCCATCCAGTATACCACAGTAACCGATCGGGCTCGCTCCCTAAGTAGACGGTTCCTCTTGGAGCTCCTCCTCCAAAGCTGGTGTAGTCTCCTCTTCAACTGGTTTTGTATTGTGGCAAGGGTGAGTACTTGGTACTCAGCAAGTCATGCACAGAATGCAGCTAATATACTACATGCATGGCTTAATACAAAGGAATAGCTCAAGGTATATTTGCAGTAAAACAGCATTTGACAAATAGCATGAGTAGATTCGAAAGCAGTGGAAACAAGTATAGCATATTTAACTTTTCAAGGAGTTTAATAAACATCTTTCCCATCCTAATCCACATTTCCATCAACATCATTATAAATCCAACCCAACCTTTCAGATCCAAGTTATTTTTGAGAAAATCTAACCCTTGACTGTAATTCCTGAGCGATGTCCAATACCGCGGACACGGCTATTCGAATAGATTGTACACTCTGCAGAGGTTATGCACTTTACCCACAAGATACAGTCAAACACCACAAAGGTGAGTTCCCGTAACAAAGTCTTTCGGAAACTTCTAACAATACAAGTGAGCCTCCCCGGTTATTGCACACTAACCCTTCCCTTAGCTAAGGCGAAGTCTAGGCCAATCAACCGTTAGATGGGTACCTGGCCTCGGCCAGACGCTCCCCGCACAACTTACACAAAGGGTGTAGTTGACCTCCTGAGGTCCCACAGTGCGTTATTAGCAACTTAATCAACTAGGTCCGTCCCATTACGGACATGTGGTTGCACGTTAGACCAGTTCAAAGGCTTGCAAGGTGAAGTCCTTAGGGTGACCAGGGCAAGACTACCCAAGAACCAAATCAACATCCCCAAAGTGCCACAACCGACTCCACCTGATCATTCTTGCCACATGCCCCTACTAAAACTATTTATCAAAACCCTAGTTGATTACCATGCACCACGTGCCATCAACATCACATGATACCTTTCCAAAACAGGTTCAATATATCATTAAGTCAATATTAACATTTGATTGTCCAAAATCATGTCATGAGCACGTAGCAGGTCTAAGCAACATACTACAACGGTCTAATTTCCCATGTTGGCAATTTAATAATGTCCAACTAGTAAACCACAACTAGGGTGACAAGGGGTCATGGCACATATTTAATAAGTTTCAAAATAAGATCAACATGGTCAAAGCACAACTTGCCTTCAAAAAGTACTTGTTCTTGGTCTTGAGTTGGATCCTGAGTCAATACTTCTCCTTCGAATCCTTCCGGCACTTCAACGTCTACTCGTAAAGCGTGCAAATAGCAATACACGAATAAACAATAGGCAAAAAGTGTCCAAACATCCAAATAAAATCCATAAACAGAGAGAACATAATTTTATGAATTTTTAGAAACTGGAATCGTCAAATTTGGAGTTTAAATGCAAAAGTTATAACATTTTGAAGATTAAATAATCAATTAAATAATGTTACAGAGGAAAACTTTAGTCCAAAAATTAAATAAAATTCATAATTAGGTAGATCTCAATTTTATACAAATTTAGAAATTTGAATCACTCAAATCGGAGTTGAAACGCAAAAGTTATAAGCGTTTGAAGTTCGAAACAAAATCTGAAATCATTATTTCGAATTAATAAATCATTTTTTTTTCGAAAATTAATTATTGCGTCAGCGAGGACACGTGGCAGCTTCTGATTGGCCTGCTGACGTCAGCCGGTCCATGGACTTGGTCCACGCTCGGCTCGGGTCTACCGTGGACCCGGTCCACGGCCGTCGGCCGACACGCGGGTCCCACTCGTCGGTGGGTCACGTGCAGTGCGACTCTCGGGCGAAGCTTGACATCGCGGCCCGCATGTCGGTGGCGTCTTGATCACGCCAGGCTCGGCGGCGGCACGCGGGCGCTGTCGATGACTCAACGCACGGCGCGGCGGAGGCTACGTGGCATGATCACGGCCGTTGGATCTAGATCCCAACGGTCTAGATCTACCCTAAATTAACGCAGTTTCCAGCACGTGGCGATCGTGGGCCGTTGGATCTTGATCCAACGGTCCGGATCCGATCTAGTTTATAGGGTGTGGGTAGCACGTGGGCTCACCGGGTTCGCCGGATGTTGATCGGACGGCCGAGGACCTTCGCGAGTTACGATGGCAAGACGGCGAGCTACCGACCGGAGATGAGGAAGACGACCCGAACCGCGGCGCTCCCGTGAGAAACCGGCGAGGCAAAAGGGTCCCGCGGATGCGTCTCGCGCTGAGGCTTCCGGATCTGGGCTTCAACACGGCTGATGCGGTTCGTCGACGACGGAAACAACGCAAAACCCTCGGCGGCGGTTCTTAGCGTCGGCGAGCGATTGCGCGCTACGGGTGGCGGCGCAGGGCTTGGGACCTAGACGTGCGTGCTCAGCACACACGAGCGATCACGTGGGGGTATTTATTGCCCCCGGCTTCCGTGCGAATCGCGGAAACCCTAACGGACGCGGCGGCCCACGGCGGAGGAGTCCGGCTCGGACTCGTCGGGGGAGACGATATCGCGACCGCACACGTGGCAGGATCCAACGGCCCAAGCACGTGCGCGACGCGGCCGAACGGCATTCGTCCGATCGGGATCGGACGGTGCGCAATTAGGGTTAGGGTTTGGGTTCGGGGACGCGGTTGAACCAAGTCACGTGGCGTGGGTCCGACTCAGGTCAGACTCGGGTCTGGTTCGAGTCGGAGGAACAGTACTAACCCTAATTGAATTTACAGCGATTTAATATTTAAAATAATTTCTAGTAATTCAATTAAATCATTAAAAATAGCAAAAGACTCAGAAAAATTCCAGAAAAATTCTGGAAAATATTTTAGGGTATTTGGGACTCAAATAAAATATTTCCAACAAATTTTTATTTGCAAAGTTTAATTCTTTAATTATTTCAAAATGGAATAAATTCAAATAAATTCCAAATAAATCCAAATAAATTCCAGAAAATTCCAAAAATTCACCAAAGTACCAAATCACACATGAAATTTAAGAAAGCAAAATTTTGGGGTGTTACAATCATTAGGTAGATCTCAATTTTATACAAATTTAGAAATTTGAATCACTCAAATCGGAGTTGAAACGCAAAAGTTATAAGCGTTTGAAGTTTGAATCAAAATCTGAAATCATTAATTCGAATTAATAAATCATTTTCTTTTTCGGAAATTAATTATTGCGCCGCCATGACACGTGGCGATCTCGATTGGCGGACGTCGGCCGGCTCATGGACTCGGTCCACGCTCGGCTCGGGTTCACCGTGGACCTGGTCCACGGCTCACGTGAGACTGACAGGTGGGACCCTACGGTGACGTCATTGCTGACGTCAGCGGGGACTCAAATTCTGGCCGACAGTGGGACCCATCGGTGACGCTATCGCCGACGTCACCGATACCGGGTGGCCGCTGACATGCGGGCCCGTGCTGACGTCACGGTGCGGTTGCGGCTAAGCCACTGACACGCGGGCCCGGCGTGTCAGCGTCACGCGCGTGGGTGCGCTGGCTGCGCTGACCGTGGCGGTCAGCCTTCCTGGATGCGTGGCACGATCTCGGCCGTTGATTCGAAAATCAACGGCCCAGATTAGATCGGGCTTTCACGCGTTTGGGTTAGCGCGTTTGATCTGGACCGTTGGATCTAGATCCAACGGTTGAGATTGGATCTGGAGTTTTGGATTGGGATCTCACCGATGGTGACGTGGCATGATCTGGGGCGTGCGATCTTGATCGGACGGCTGAGAAGCTTCGAGGCCTGGTGATGGCGTGCGGCGGCGCTGGCTGGCCGGAGTTGAGGACGGCGACCACGACAACGGCGCTACGGGCGTGCTCCGGCGAAGTGAGAGGTCCCCTCCGACGCGGCTTGACCTCCCGGTTCCGGATCTGACCTCAACGGCGGCGGAGGACGGCGGATGGCAGCGGAAACAGCACTTAACCGTGGCGGAGCGCTACGGCAACTACGTCGAGCAACTGAGGCTAAACGGCGGCGGCTCAGGCGACGTTGTCTAGGGCTACGGGTGCGCACGGAAGTCGGCGTCACGGCACGGGTGGCGGCGCATTAAATAGGGCCCTCGGCGTCCGTGAAACGCGCGGAAACCGAGGCCCACTCCGTTGCGGCGGCGGAGTCCGACGGCGACACAGAGAGGGTGACGTGGCACGCGCACAACCGTTGGATCGAGATCCAACGGTGCGTGGGTTTGGGTTCGGGTCTGACTCGGGCGAGTTGGCTGACTCGGTCGGGCTCGGGCTCGGGTGACGTGGCTCAATCGTGGCCGTTGGATCAAGATCCAACGGTCACGCGGGTTTGGGTTCGGCCGAGCGGGTTCGGCTGGACCAACTGGCGTGTGTCGGACTCGAGTCTGACTCGGAGTCGAGTCCGGTCGGGAGGAACAGTAAAACCAACTCGATTTAATTAATCCAATTAAATTCTCAGAAATTCAATTAAATAATTAAAAATAGCAAAAGACTCAGAAAAATTCCAAAAAAATTCTGGAAAATATTTTGGAACATTTTGGACTCAAATAAAATATTTCCAACAAATTTTTATTTACAAAGTTTAATTCTTTAATTATTTCAAAATGGAATAAATTCAATTAAATTTCAAATAAATCCAAATAAACTCTAGAAAATTCCAAAAATTCACCAAAGTGCCAAATCACACATGTATTTAAGAAAAGCAAAATTTTGGGGTGTTACACGAGTGTCCGTAACAAAGTCTTTCGGAAACTTCTAACAGCACAAGTGGGTCTCCCCGGTTATTGCACACTAACCCTTCCCTTTGCGAAGGTGAAGTTTAGGCCAATCAACCGTTAGATGGGTACCTGGCCGCAGCTGTGACACTACGGTATGGTGTGACATTATAAAATGTGAAATTAGAGAATAAAACCTTTCGGCTTGAGGTTTACTCGCGTTTTTGGGCCTTTTGAAGTGTTGTGACACCACAGAGCGTCGTAACCTTATAAAAGGTGCATGATGAGGTCAAAAACATATTGAAATATGATATGGGAGGTTAAAACCATAAGGTATGGAGGTTAATAGCGTTGTCGGGCTGTTTCCGGGGTTTTGGGCCTTCCCGGGGGAGTTTGGGCCTTAAAGAGGGGGTTGTGGGCTTTGGTGGGATGGAGTGGGAATCCATTTAGGATTAGGAAAGGGGCTTAGGGCTGGTTAAAGGGGGGTTTCCCTGCCCTTTTGGGCGTCCTCCCCCTGCCCCTTGCGCCCCCAAGTGCCCTAGCCGCCTCCCACACCTCCCCACCTCCTCCTTGAGCGCCTCCACCTCCCCCAAGCCTCTCCCCTTGCGCCACCACCCTCTCCACCACCTCTCCACCTCCCTTGCTGCGCCTAGGTGAGTTCTTGACCTCACCACCTCGAAGATCCATCCATTGGAGTGCTCCGCGATGAGGAGATCCGGTGGATTTGGAAGCGAGGAAGGGGATCGCGTGAACCGGGAGGAGATCTATTGGGTTTTCGTGCGTTGGGCAAAGGTATGTCCATGGAAATCCTTGGGGTTGATCTAGGTACTATTCTAAGGGTGTTTATCAAATTTTTAGATCAATTGGTGGTGCTGGAATTGAGTAATTTGGATTAGATCTAGATGTTGCCACGTTCTGTTTTTGGGACAGCATGAGCAGTCGACCTAGGGTTTGCGTTTTTGTCAATTTAGAATCCGAATCTGTCCGTACAGATGTTGAAGAAGTTGTAGATAATTTCATTATCTTTCAGTGGGTATAAAGCACGTTAAATTCCGCCCAGCCGTTTGAAAGTTGTGGCTGTTTTACCGAGCGTGATAAAATCTGTGACGTAATTGGAACAGATCACGATAATATGTAGATTAAACAACCTTAGATTCCGAATCAGTCTTTCCATATACCTAGAGAAAGTTGGGAAATTTCCTAAGCTACGCGAGGATGTACTCGTTTAATTGATTCGGAGTCCCAGAACTCAAGTTATGCCTTTTGCAAGGCTGCTGTCCTGACGGGACAGAACCTCTGTTTTTAGGTTTTGTGAGTAGTTGGCAATGTCGGGGTAGATGAGGGTTTGCGTACTGTTTTGTGGACATGATTGTGAGCGTGTGGTACCTATGTGCAGGTGGTGCGACCCCGGGAGTGCCCTCTACTTCCCGCCAATCCGTTGCCCGTGGTTGAGGCAAGTGTGTTGTGATGGATAGCGATTTGTAGGTTGCTTGTTGAGAATAGATGGAATTGACTACATGATATATGATCACTTGCCATGCTTTTATGATTGCCAATGATATGATGAGCATGTTTAATATTTTATGATGCCATGTGTTAATATGTGAGTTAAATATGATGTTGGCATAAATGCATACATGGCATGTTACATGGCTCGGGCGGTGAGAAAGTCATAACTAGTCCGGGAAGGTCGGTGAGAAAGTTATGACTAATCCGGAAAGCCAATGAGTAAGTCCTACATCGTGATTCCATTCACCGCGGTGAACGGAAGCGAGGAGTAGGCACCCTCCATCTTCGGGATGGAAGTGGGGAGAGGGTGCACACCGACGGGTGTGTACTCAACCATACCGGTATGAGTTTCCAAGGAGACATGAGCATTGCATTACATTGCATACATAATGATGATGATATTGTTAAGTGTTCATGAATGAGATGATATATATGATGGGAGATGTTATTGCCATGATATTGTTCTTGTTGTCCATTGCAATATGCTTGCTGAGTTTCGAACTCACGCTGGTGTTTTCTTGTTATTTTAGGTACCATGAGAACGGCATGCGGGGAAGGGAAATAGTTACACGCCCACATGTAGCTTCACCATATTGATTCCACAAGTCATTCTATTAGTTTGATAATAAATTGCGTGTGATGATTATTGCTTTAAGGTTTAGCTTTGCTATATGAGAGTTTTATTGTTCGTTTGACCCTTGGAGACATTATGTGTTTGAAACTAGACTTATATTGTTGCTGAGTCGTTAATTATTGCTGTTTTTAGTTGTCTCATAATCCATACATTGCTATACTGTTGTTGCTCCTTTAATTCATGTTAAAACAAAGGAGATGCTGCCGAAATTTCAGTTTTTTTAGCATATGTACCTTTGCTGGAATTTATGGTAACTTGTGGTATTTAGATGTTGTTTAGCTTATGTTTGGTAGCATTCAGGCATATTAAATGCCGGGGTGTTACAGTTGGTATCAGAGCGGGCTGTAGGTCCTTGGAATATGTATTTTTAGTATCATACCTTAGGTTACAACTAAAATGTGATGTGGAATAACTTAGAAACATGGCTTAGGTTTTTACTAAAATTTTGTTATAGGATAGCAACATTAAAACTTGCAAAAGTGGTATAACTAATTTAAAATTTGACACACAATGGATGCACAGTAGAAAAGGGTATGGGTATCGTTTCCTTACGCTTAAATGTTGTATTTAAGCTTCGATGTTGAATGCTTCATTTGATAATGCATGCTGCTATGTCGATGAGATAAATGATTGAATTGTGCTTATTGTGGTGATAAAGTGGGGTTGTGGTGCCGAAGGGTTTCGGTCACCAATTTTGTTCATAGTAAGGGTGTGGTTTGACGGTATGGCCGGTTAAAGCCATCACCGAAGAACTATTAACCCCTGTAGGAGAAGAGTGCTTACCCTTTTCGTCAGAATCGGGTAGTTGACTGGAGTCAAATAGAAAAGTTTGGTGGTGGATTCCTTCGGATGTTCTTTATCGTTCTGTGGTCGGTCTTGGTTGGTTTTATTGGTTTTAGTTGATGGAAACCAAAAGAAAAGTGTTTGGTATTGGATTTTCGCGGATCGTTCTGTATGTGGTGTGTGGTTTTGTCTTCCTTGGTTGAAGACGAAGAAGAGGAGTCTAGGGTGGCGCTTCTTTCGGGCGCCTTTCTACTTTTAATGCTTAGTTTGTTGATTTCTTTATGGGGAAGAAGCATTCAATTTCATTCCAGTGTTTGTCTTTCTCTGAGGTTAAAGGAGTTATTATGAGTTGTGCTGCACTGACGGTCAGGGCTGAAGATCTGTGGCTTTGTAGGAGTAAGTGGTGTTTGATTTCGATATTTTACTGGTTTAAGAAATCATCGTTGAAAAACCCTTCTTGTTTCGTGAAAGTATGGGGTTTGGTGTTAAGGTTTTAATTGCAAAGGTTTAATTGAGCGCTTGGTTCCCTTTCGAGAAAATTGTCTTTCAACCATTTTCCTCTATGGGAGTCCTTGAGATTTAAAAGTGTTTTGGAAAATTCCTTTTGCATGACCAAGTTTGGGTTTGTCTCATTGCAATTTTGAGAGTCAAGTTTCCTTATGAATTCGGGATGAGCTTTAAAACTAAAATGTTGTAAACAAAGTAAGTAGTCTTTTGACTGAAATCGTTTGTCCCTAGTAAGAATTGCTGTTTAGCATGTTATGTAGCATGTACCAATGTGATTTATGGGATGATGTATTGTTAAGTTAATTTGTGAGTTGAAACAATTCCATGCGGTTGTTATCTCTAGCTTGAGAATAAATAGACTACTAGTGTTGTAGTTTACTCTTAGCGAGAATGATTGAATGTGCTAAAGTACATGCTTAGAATCTGTTGCTTTGCTTTAAAAGTGCTTATGACCCTTGATAATGTTTAAAGTTTTAAACCCTGTTGCATAGTTAGAACATTAAGATGATGTAAACTGCTGATAGTGTTAAAGAAGCTTTTCTGGTTGTTTAAAGATGTTCTAATTTAAACATGTTAGTAGAGAAATTTGATCATGCTAGCTTGTGACCTTAACTTGGAAGTTGATTAGAGTTGCTATTCATGTTGTTACAAAATATTAGCATGATTGGAAGTATGCAGTCGTGTTCCTAAAATGCTAGTTTTGATATCAATTGAGAAGACATAAGACTATTTGTTAATGATGTTGTTAAAAACATTGTGCTAATCTAACTTATTAAATCCAATTTAATAGTTGGAGTATGTTGTGTGGTGGAAGTTTTGTTATAATCGATGTATAGGGTAGCTAAAAGCAATGTTGTTGATTGATGATTTTGCAAAGAATTGATATTGATGCTTTGGTAGTGTGGTTAATTGTTGGAAACCATTGATCCAATAGAAGAAAAAGTGTAAAACTGTGGTATTATGTCAAGTACATGTTGTGATGGGATGAACAATGGATAATAATGCAAGATTTTAATCTTAATGATTGCATATCTTAGAATCCTATTTACGAATTTTATCTTGTAGAGATATTACTTATTTGTTGAAGTCATTTTATAGATTGAACAAGTTTCAATTGTCAAGATTTTGACGTATGGATGGTATAAATTGATAGGTTGACCATGCTCAAGTAGCTGTTGAAGTACTATGTTTCAAATTTAGAGTAAGAAGTATTATGATTTAGTGATCCGTGGGGATCATGTCAATGTAGTCTGGGTTGGGTGCCTTTGTGATAAGCATCTTAAACCTTAATTAAAAGTATTGGGAATGGTAACTAGAGGAAGAATTTGTTGTGAACCTTTTGGTTGATTTGTGTTGGGGCTCCTCAAGGAGTAAATAGTGATTACTGAAGTCTTTAATGGAAAGCGTAGTGGAGTACTAGAGATGGTTCTTTTTATGCTGAGCTTGTGTTCAAAAGCTTTTGGACTGGTTTGGTTGTTTGCCATTTTAGTTGAAGAGTTTTCGGTCAAGGTGTTCCATATGCTGTATTTCAGAGTTTCCCTAAAACTCGTATAAATTGGTGCAAATATTTGGTTTTGGCTAATTTGTTTAGTTGGTGCTATGAGTATGGATTTACACCCCAAAAGTTTTTGAGTTGATCGCGCCCTTTCACGTTCGCACTGAATTATCTTTGAAATTAATTTTAAAAGGAAGCAGATGGTCATAAAGGGTTGTGTTGGAAAATTTTGAGTTAAGCCCTTGATGTGTAACTCTGTTTGGCTAGAGTTGGAGTCATTTGGAAAATGTGTCTGGTGTGCGGATGTTTCACAAGTCTGGATTTTTATGAATGTTTCATAAGTGAATTTGGTTAGAGAAGAGTTTTCTTTTGGGATTGAGTTTCCCTCTCTTTTGATAAAATTTATGGTAGTTATTTGTGCAGATGTTTAACTTTGGAGTCAATGTTCTTTTCCAAAATGTTGATTTTGGTTAAAATGCGATGTTTTGCAAAGTTTAGCTATCTATCGTTGGTGGGTTCTGATTTGATGTGGTGCCTTACTGTTAACTATGTTGCCATCATAGTCTATATGATTTAGCGCAACTGTCAGTGTTATGTGTATTTCAATCATTTGATACCGAGGAAGAAGTTATTTGGTGAATGACTATTCAGTACCATTGTTCCATGATGAATGAATGGTGAAAAGTAAACATGACATCGTTCTTACATGTTAAATGATAAAAGAGTCGTTGAGCCAGGTCGGTGAGAAAGTCATATATGGAGATATGACTAATCCGGAGTGCTCCTGAAGAATGTGCATTTATGTCATGAAACGAGATTTCCCTTGCTTTCTAGTATGAAAAGAAAGAATGAAGAAATTATGGTATCTTGGTTGTGGTGTAGGGGTTTTATGCTTCCTTTGTGTGCTCTTTGGATGTTGCCGAATTCTTTCCAAGTTGTTGTTAACGCTTTGGGTTTGAGTTGTCGTGAGTACACTTGGGCTTGATAGCTAAGTGTTTTTGTGTGAGGGCGAGACCCTCTTAAGAAAGGAACCAATTGTGGTTTGGTAAAGTTTTTACGATCCTAGCTTGGGGCTAGGTGTAGAACCTTAGTGGTATAAGGGTGGTTTGTGATGGAGGTTGATGATGTAAGGATTTAACCTTTATTAAGAGTAGTGATGGGTGGAAGTAAAGTTGACGGTAGTTCGGTGATGTTTGTCCTGCCGTGAGCAATTGTCGTCACTAGTTGTTTTGGATTTGAGTTTTGCCTGGGAGAGGATATAATGAATGTTAGCATGATCGTGTATCGGAAGGGCAAGTGTGCCTTAATGAGTTATTCCCCTCGAGGGAATTTTTCGGGAATGTAGAGAGGTCATTAAAGGAATTGTGACTTGCTTTGATTATGTCATGTTGAGTTTAATGGAGTATGGTAGTCAGGTTGGTTGTGATAGAAGTATGAAGTGTTGGCCGTGAGGATTCGAGCATTTTTGGTTGATGGTGTAACACCCCGGCATTTTATATGCCTGAATGCTACCAAACATAAGCTAAACAACATCTAAATACCACATTTAACATAAAATTCCAGCAAAGGTGCATAGGCTAAAAAACCGAGATTTCGGCAGCACCTCCTTTGTTTTAACATGGATTTAAGGAGCAACAACAGTATAGCATTATAAGGCAGTATGAGAGACATCTGAAACAGCAATAAATAGAGTCTTAACGACAATATAAGACTAACATCAAGCACTTAATGTCTCCAAGTGTCAAAAGAACAAATAAGCTCTCAAATAGTAAAGCTAAACACTAAAGCAATGATCATCACACGCAATTTATTATCAAACTAATAGAATGACTTGTGGAATCATTAAGGTGAAGCTACGTGTGGGCGTGTGACTATTTCCCTTCCCCGCATGCCGATCTCATGGTACCTAAAACAATAAGAAAACACAAGCATGAGTTCGAAACTCAGCAAGCATATTGCAATGGACAACAAGAACAACATGGCAATAACATCTCCCATCATGTGAATCATCTTATTCATAAACACTTAACATTGTCATCATCAATATGTATGCGATGTAATGCAATGCTCATGTCTCCTTGGAAACTCATACCGGTATGGTTGAGTACACACCCGTCGGCGTGCACCCTTTTCCCCCTTCCATCCCGAAGATGGAGGGTGCCTACTCCTCGCTTCCATTCACCACGTGGATGGAATCACGATGTAGGTCTTACTCAATGGCGTTCCGGACTAGTCATAACTTTCTCACCGACCTTCCCCGGACTAGTTATGACTTTCTCACCGCCCTCGCCCCATCTCATGACATGCATGCAACTATGCCAATTATCATATCTCATTTGTACATAAACATATGGCATCATGTCATAGTACACATAAACACATGGCATCGAATCATGATAAGTATAGACACATAGCATCATATCATGATAATCATACTCAATATATCATTGGAAAACAGCAAGCATGGCAAGTGATCATAGCAAGTATTCAATCTTTCATCTAATCTCCACAAGCAACCTACGATTCCGCTATACATTACAACACACTTGCCTCAACCGTGGGCGACGGATTTGTGGGAAGTCGAGGGCACTCCCGGTGTCACACCACCTGCACATAGGCATCACACACTCACAATCAAACCCACAAAACAGTACGCAAAACCCCATCTAACCCGACATTGCCCACTACTCGCAAAACCTAAAAACAGAGGTTCTGTCCCGACGGGACAGCAGCCTTGCAAAAAGCATAACTTGAGTTCTGTGACTCCGAATGAATTAAACGAGTACACCCTCGCGTAGCTTAGGAAATTTCCCAACTTTCTCTAGGTATATGGAAAGTCTGATTCGGCCTATAAAGTTGTTTAATCTACAGAATACCGAGATCTATTCCAATCGCGTCACAGATTTTAACACACTCGGTAAAACAGTCATAACTTTCAAACGGTTGGGCGGAATTTAACGTTCTTTATATGCACGGAAATATAATGAAATTATCTACAACTTCTTAAAAGTCCGTACAGTCAGATTCGAATTCTAAATTGGCGGAAACGCGAACCCTAGCTCGACTGCTCAATCTGCCCGAAAACAGAAACGTGGCAACATCTAGATCTAACCCAAATTACTCAAATCCAGCGCCTCCAATTGATCTAAAAACTTGATAAACTCCCTAATAACAGTACCTAGCTCATCCCCGAGGAGCCCCATGATCATACCTTTTCCCGACGCACGAAAACTCCAATCGATCTCCTCGCTCCTCGCACCTCGCTCCTCGCTCCTCGCACCTCGCTCCTCTCTCCTCGCTCCTCGGATGGATCCATGAGGATGTAAGGGTGGGGAGGTCACCCTAGGGCAGCAAGGGGGTGGAGGAGAGGTGGTGTGCAATAGGGAGCAATGGGGGAGGTGGAGGCGCAAGGAAGGGAGAGGGGAAGGTGGGGGTGGCGGCTAGGGCTTGGAGGGAGAGGTGGGGGCGCCCAAGGGCAGGGGGAGCACGCCCAAAAGGCTGGTGGGGAGCCCTTTTACCAGCCCCCACACCCAATCCTAGTCCGTTACGGAGACCTACTCCATCCCACCAAAGCCCACCAAGGCCCAAACCCCCCGGGAAGGCCCAAAACCCGGAACGGCCCTAAACACCTTTAAAAGCTATTAACCTCCATATCCTATAGTTTTAACCTTAATTCCACATCTCATAATGTTATTAACCTTATCATGCACGTTAAATAAGGTTACGACACTCCGTGGCGACATAACACTTCAACCGGCCCAAAAACGCGAGAAAACCCTAAGCCGAAAGGTTTTATTCTCTAGTTTCACCTTCTATAACGTCACACCAAACCATAGTGTCACAGATGGAGCCCTTTGTGGTTGGTACGCAGATTCTGTTTGGGAATGGAAGTGAAGGTCGACCTGTGAGAGGTTGCCCTTAGTTGAGCTAGATCATTACTTTTCTCGCCAAGTGTTGGTTTTGAGAACTCGTTTGTCGTTTGTTTCGGTTTTAATCATTGTGCGAATGTTTTGAGCTGCAGAGAAGCCTTTTGTCCCTTGGGGACTTTGTTGTTGATTATGGTGTCCTTCGGATTCGAGGTCGAATCCTGTTGAAGGGGGGAAGAATGTGACACTACGGTATGGTGTGATACTATAAAATGTGAAAATAGAGAATAAAACCTTTCGGCTTGAGGTTTACTCGCGTTTTTGGGCCTTTTGAAGTGTTGTGACACCACGGAGCGTCGTAACCTTATAAAAGGTGCATGATGAGATCAAAAACATATTGAAATATGATATGGGAGGTTAAAACCATAAGGTATGGAGGTTAATAGCGTTGTCGGGCCATTTCCGGGGTTTTGGGTCTTCCCGGGGGAGTTTGGGCCTTAAAGAGGGGGTTGTGGGCTTTGGTGGGATGGAGTGGGAATCCATTTAGGATTAGGAAAGGGGCTTAGGGCTGGTTAAAGGGGGGTTTCCCTGCCCTTTTGGGCGTCCTCCCCCTGCCCCTTGCGCCCCCAAGTGCCCTAGTCGCCTCCCACACCTCCCCACCTCCTCCTTGGGCGCCTCCACCTCCCCAAGCCTCTCCCCTTGCGCCACCACCCACTCCACCACCTCTCCACCTCCCTTGCTGCGCCTAGGTGAGTTCTTGACCTCACCACCTCGAAGATCCATCCATTGGAGTGCTCCGCGACGAGGAGATCCGGTGGATTTGGAAGCGAGGAAGGGGATCGCGCGAACCGGGAGGAGATCTATTGGGTTTTCGTGCGTCGGGCAAAGGTATGTCCATGGAAATCCTTGGGGTTGATCTAGGTACTGTTTTAAGGGTGTTTATCAAGTTTTTAGATCAATTGGTGGTGCTGAAATTGAGTAATTTGGATTAGATCTAGATGTTACCACGTTCTGTTTTTGGGACAGCATGAGCAGTCGACCTAGGGTTTGCGTTTTCGTCAATTTAGAATCCGAATCTGTCCGTACGGATGTTTAAGAAGTTGTAGATAATTTCATTATCTTTCAGTGGGTATAAAGCACGTTAAATTCCGCCTAGCCGTTTGAAAGTTATGGCTGTTTTACCGAGCGTGATAAAATCTGTGACGTAATTGGAACAGATCACGGTAATCTGTAGATTAAACAACATTAGATTCCGAATCAGTCTTTCCATATACCTAGAGAAAGTTGGGAAATTTCCTAAACTATGCGAGGATGTACTCATTTAATTGATTCGGAGTACCAGAACTCAAGTTATGCCTTTTGCAAGGCTGCTGTCCCGACGGGACAAAACCTCTGTTTTTAGGTTTTGCGAGTAGTTGGCAATGTCGGGGTAGATGAGGGTTTGCGTACTGTTTTGTGGACATGATTGTGAGCGTGTGGTACCTATGTGCAGGTGGTGCGACCCCGAGAGTGCCCTCTACTTCCCGCCAATCCGTTGCCCGTGGTTGAGGCAAGTGTGTTGTGATGGATAGCGATTTGTAGGTTGCTTGTTGAGAATAGATGGAATTGACTACATGATATATGATCACTTGCCATGCTTTTATGATTGCCAATGATATGATGAGCATGTTTAATATTTTATGATGCCATGTGTTAATATGTGAGTTAAATATGATGTTGGCATAAATGCATACATGGCATGTTACATGGCTCGGGCGGTGAGAAAGTCATAACTAGTCCGGGAAGGTCGGTGAGAAAGTTATGACTAATCCGGAAAGCCAATGAGTAAGTCCTACATCGTGATTCCATTCACCGCGGTGAACGGAAGTGAGGAGTAGGCACCCTCCATCTTCGGGATGGAAGGGGGGAGAGGGTGCACACCGACGGGTGTGTACTCAACCATACCGGTATGAGTTTCCAAGGAGACATGAGCATTGCATTACATTGCATACATAATGATGATGATATTGTTAAGTGTTCATGAATGAGATGATATATATGATGGGAGATGTTATTGCCATGATATTGTTCTTGTTGTCCATTGCAATATGCTTGCTGAGTTTCGAACTCACGCTGGTGTTTTCTTGTTATTTTAGGTACCATGAGAACGGCATGCGGGGAAGGGAAATAGTCACACGCCCACATGTAGCTTCACCATATTGATTCCACAAGTCATTCTATTAGTTTGATAATAAATTGCGTGTGATGATTATTGCTTTAAGGTTTAGCTTTGCTATATGAGAGTTTTATTGTTTGTTTGACCCTTGGAGACATTATGTGTTTGAAACTAGACTTATATTGTTGCTAAGTCGTTAATTATTGCTGTTTTTAGTTGTCTCTCATAATCCATACATTGCTATACTGTTGTTGCTCCTTTAATTCATGTTAAAACAAAGGAGATGCTGCCGAAATTTCGGTTTTTTTAGCATATGTACCTTTGCTGGAATTTATGGTAACTTGTGGTATTTAGATGTTGTTTATCTTATGTTTGGTAGCATTCATGCATATTAAATGCCGGGGTGTTACAGCAGCCCCGGTACGCTCCCCCGTACAACTACACAAAAGGTATAGTTGACACCCCTAGGTCCCACAGGTACGTCATTAGCAACTTAATCAACTAGGTCCGTCCCATTACAGACATGTGGTTGCACGTTTGACTCAGTTCAAAGGCTTGCAAGGTTAAGTCCTTAGAGTGACCAGGGCAAGACTACCCGAAGAACCAAATCAACGCTCCCGGTGCCACAACTGGCCAACCCGATCATTCTTGCCACATGCCCCGGTCAGAATCTATTTATCAAACCCCCAGTTGATTACCATGCACCACGTGCCATCAACAATCATAACACATGATACTTCTTCCAAAATAGGTGCAATATCTCATTATGTCAAAATTTAGCATTTGATTGTCCAAAGCATTTCACGTGGCAAGGCTAAGCATACTACATCGGTCTAACTACCCATGTTGGAAATTTAATAATGTCCAACTAATAACTCACAACTAGGGTGACAAGGGGTCATGGCACATATTTAATTAACCAAGGTTTCATACAGCAATTTGGCATTTATCTAGTTTCCCATAATTAAATAAAGCCTTTTCTAATTAATCTAGCATGCAATAATTTAAACCAAATTAATTTGAAAGTGGGATCAACATGGTCAAAGCACAACTTGCCTTCAAAGAGTACTTGTTCTTGGTCTTGAGCTGGCTCCTGGGTCAACACTTCACCTTCGAAGTCTTCGGGCACTTCAACGTCTACTCGTAAAGCGTGCAAATAGCAATAAATAAATAAATAGTGGACAAAAAGTGTCCAAACATCCAAATAAAGTCCATAAATAGAGAGAGCATAATTTTATGAATTTTTAGGAATTTGAATCGGCAAAATCGGAGTTAAAACGCAAAAGTTACAAGCGTTTAAAGTTTAAATAATCAATTAAATAATATTACAGAGAAAAACTTTGGTCCAAAAATTAAATAAAATTCACCATTAGGTAGATCTCAATTTTATAAAAATTTAGAAATTTGAATCACTCAAATCGGAGTTAAATTGCAAAAGTTATAAGCGTTTGAAGTTTCAAAATTCAATTAAATCAATAATCGGAGTTAATTCATTTATTTTTATACTGAAAAACCGTATAATGAGGTCAGCATGACGTCAACGTGGATTTTGATTTTCCACCGAATTAATTTTCTATTGAAAAATCGATTTATTGCGTCAGTCGGTCCATGGACGTGGTCCACGGTTCGGTTTGGGTCCACCGTGGACCCGGTCCACGAATACATGTCTCACTGACATGTGGGCCCCATCGGATGACGTCAGCGGTGATGTCATCCGCTTCTACCGAGGGAGGGTCGATAGTCGGGTTTCACCGTGACGCCGGCGATGACGTCATGGTGCGGTTTGGCTCGGTCGCTGACACGCGGGCCCCACGTGACGTCACGCCTGACGTCAGCTGTGACCATGGCTGGCTGGGTTGACCGCGACGGTCCAACTACCGCGCACGTGGCTGGATCTCGGCCGTCGATTTGAAAATCAACGGCCCAGATCGGATTTAGCTTAACGCAAAGGAAAACTACTCGGCTGATCTGGACCGTTCGATCTTGATCGGACGGTCAAGATCCAATCTAGAGTTTACAACGCGGCTAACCCTAGCCATTCGATCTAGATCTAACGGCTGACATCTATCCAAGCACGGTGCGGTTTTAGCTACGTGGCACGATCTGAACCGTTGGATCTAAATCCAACGGTTGGAAATAGATCTAGAGATTAACACGTGAAATCTCATCGGGGGTGGCGTGGACGATTCTGGGCCTTGGATCTTGATCGGACGGTTGGTGTAGTTCGAGCGACAGCGATGGCTTGCGGCGGAGCTAGCTCACCGGAGACGAGGACGACGACCACGGCAACGGCGTTGCGGGGCCCCTCCGGCGAAGTGAATGGTACTCTCCGACGCGTCTCGTCCTTGCGGTTCTGGATCTGGGCTCAACGGCGACGGAAACGACGCTTAACCGCGGCGGAACCCTAGCGCAACTATGGCGAGCGATTGCGGCGCAACTACGGTGGCTTGAGCTCGGCGAGTTAGGGCTACGGGTGCGCAAGGAAATGGAGAACACGATGGCGGCGGCAGCGCATTAAATAGGCCCCTCGGCGTCTGTGAAAATCGCGGAAACCGAGGCCCACACAGCTGCGGCGGCGGAAACCGAATCCATTTCGGATTCGGTGACGTGGCTCAACGTGGACTGTTGGATCAAGATCCAACGGCACGGGGGTTTGGGCTCGGGTCTGGCTCGGGCAACCTGGCTGGCTCGGTCGGGCTCGGGTTCGACGACGTGGCTCAATCTCGGCCGTTCGATCTTGATCGAACAGTCGAGAGGGTCAGGGTTAGGTTGGGTTCGAGTCGGACTCGGACTCGAGTCAGACTCGGGCTCGGGTCGGGTCCGGATCGGAGGAACAATACAAACTAACTCGATTTTTCCCAGCGATTAAATATTCAAATTAATTCCAAGAAATTCATTTAATTCATTAAAAATAGCAAAACACTCAGAAAAATTCCAGAAAAATTTTAGAAAATATTTTAGAACATTTTGGACTCAAATAAAATATTTCTAACAAAATTTTTTTTGTAAAATCAAATTCTTTAATTATTTCAAAAGGGAATAAATTCAAATAAATTCCAAATAAATCCAAATAAATTCCAGAAAATTCCAAAAATTCACAAAAATGCCAAACCACATTTGAATTTAAGAAAAGCAAAATTTGGGGTGTTACAAACCTCCCCCCTTAACAGAATCTCGTCCCCGAGATTCAGGGCTTACTAAAGAGTAGGTTCGGGAACTCTTCAATTCCTCCTCGCGCTCCCAAGTTGCTTCACTCTCTGTATGGTTGCTCCATTGAACTCTGCAGAAACGGGTTGACTTATTTCTCGTTTCTCCATCCATTGTGTCCAAAATCATGACGGGGTGTTCCTTGTAAGTCAAATCTTCTTGCAGTTCAATTGACTCTAGCGGTGTCTGCTCATCAGGTACTCGGAGACACTTCTTCAGCTGGGACACGTGGAACACGTCATGTACTCCTGCTAGTGATTGCGGTAACTCCAGTTGGTACGCAACTTCACCTTTACAGCTGAGAACCTTAAATGGTCCAACATATCGCGGCGCGAGTTTTCCTTTGGCATGGAATCTCTTAACTCCCTTGAGTGGCGTGACTCTGAGATATACGAAATCTTCTGGTTCAAAACTCAGATCTCGGCGATGGTTATCGGCATAGCTTTTCTGTCTTGACTGTGCTATCTTTAATCTTTCTCGGATCATGGCAATCTGCTTTTCAGCTTCTTGAAGAATGTCCGGCCCAAAGACACGGCGTTCACCTGTCGCATTCCAGTTCAACGGCGTTCGACAAGGTCGACCGTATAGTGCCTCAAATGGTGACATTCGCAAACTTGCTTGATAGCTATTGTTGTAGCTGAACTCAGCATACGGCAGACTTTTATCCCAAGAGGTAGCATAAGCCAATGCACACGCTCTTAACATATCCTCCAATATCTGATTAACTCTTTCGGTCTGTCCATCCGTCTGCGGGTGATATGCTGTACTAAAGTTCAAACGGGTTCCCATGGCTTCATGCAGTTTATTCCAGAATCTTGAGGTAAACTGGCTACCTCTGTCCGATACAATCTTTTTCGGCACTCTGTGCAAATAGACGATCCTGATCATATACAATTCTGCTAACTTATCTCCCGAGTAAGTGGTCTTCACGGGGATAAAATGGGCGACCTTAGTCAAGCAGTCCACTATGACCCATATGGAGTCATATCCACCCTGGGTTTTCGGCAAACTGGTAATGAAGTCCATTCCGATTTCCTCCCATTTCCACTCAGGTATCTTCAACGGCTGTAGCAATCCTGCTGGTCTCTGATGCATTGCCTTGACTCTCTGACATATGTCGCATAGCGCAACATGCTCGGCAACTTCACGCTTCATGCTCGGCCACCAGAATCTTTCCTTTAAATCCTGATACATCTTGGCACTTCCCGGATGAATTGAATACTTGGAGTCATGGGCTTATTCTAGAATCAGCTGCTTCAGCTCCTTCCTGTTTGGCACACAAATTTTATCCTGCATCCATAACGTGCCTTGCTCGTCTAGTCTGAAGTCCTTTGCCTTGCCTTCATCCATTTTGGACTTAATCCTGCGGATCTTGTCATCATCCTTCTATCCTTCTCGGATCTGATCCTCCAGGGTAGGCTTCACTTCTAATGCGGCCAAGAATCCTTCTGGTACTACTTCAATCTGCATTCTCTGGAAATCCTCACATAGCTCATCCTGACTCGTGGCTATCAACATGTTCACAGTATGGCTTTTCCGACTCAGGGCATCGCCCACCACATTGGCCTTTCCGGGATGGTAATGGATTCCAACATTATAATCCTTGATCAACTCTAACCATCTCCTCTGCCTCATATTCAGGTCTGATTGGGTGAAGATGTACTTAAGACTCTTATGATCTGTGTATACTTAACATCTGTTTCCAATCAGGTAGTGTCGCCACAACTTCAAAGCATGCATTGCGGCAGCTAGCTCTAGGTCATGCGTCGGATAATTCTCCTCATGCGACCTCAACTGCCTTGATGCATAAGCAACGACCTTTCCGTTCTGCATCAGCACACATCCAATTCCTTGGCGCGATGCATCACAATAGATATCGAAGCTCAGATTAACATCCGGTAGAACCAACACCGGCGCTGATGTCAATCGCTTCTTTAGTTCTTGAAAACCTTTTTCGCACTCTGGCGTCCATGCAAACTTCTTCTCCTTTTTCAACAATTGCGTAAGAGGTTTAGCAATTGTTGAAAAGCCTTCAATGAAGCGGCCGTAGTAACCTGCCATTCCAAGAAAACTCCGAATCTGGGTCACGGTCTTTGGCTGCTCCCAATGTAACACAGCTTCTACCTTGCTCGGATCAACGGCGACTCCTTCTGCGGTCATTACATGTCCGAGGAACTCCACCTTGTCCTTCCAAAAGTCGCACTTGCTGAACTTAGTGATGAGTTGCTGTTCCCTCATCTTTTTCAAAACTCGCCTCAAGTGCTCTGCATGTTCATCCTCTGTCTTGGAGTAGATTAAGATATCATCTATGAACACAACAACAAACTTGTCCAAATATTCCATGAACACCTTATTCATCATATTCATAAAATATGCTGGCGCATTCGTCAGGCCAAAGGACATAACTGTAAACTCGTAATGTCTGTATCTGGACGAAAACGCGGTCTTTGGAATATCCTCTGATCGAATCTTCAACTGGCGGTATCCCGATCTCAGATCAATCTTGGAGAAAACTCTGGCTCCTCTTAGCTGATTAAACAAATCATCGATCCTGGGTAGCGGGTATTTATTCTTCACGATGACTTCATTGAGTGCACGATAGTCAATGGACATCCAAAAACTCCCGTCCTTCTTCTTGACGAACAAAACTGGCGCTCCCCACGGCGACGAACTCGGTCTGATGAATCCTTTTTCCATCAACTCTTCAAGTTGTTTCTTCATCTCTACCAATTCTTCGGTGGACATCCGATAAGGTCTCTTTGCTATTGGCGCTTTACCAGGTCCTCTATCACAAAATCTATGTCTCTGTCTGGCGGCATACCAGGTAGATCTTCAGGAAAAATATCTGGATACTCATTCACTACTGAGACATCTTCTATGCTGATTGCCTTGGCGCTGTTAACCATCAACTGTCCATCTCTAACGGCGGTAGCTTGAAATTCCACTTTCCTTCCACACGGGCTCTCAACTGAGATGATCCTACGTCCACAATCCAACACAGCCTTGTGCTTGGATAGCCAATCCATTCCCAATATAACATCTAAGGTCTGGGTTTCTAATATAATAAGGTTCGCTAGGAACTCTATCCCATCTATTAATATTCTTACCCCAGAACAGCCTACTTTCGTTCGGAGTTCGGAACCAGGGGTTTGAACTAAAAGCATGCATTTAAGTCTTGCAATATCCAAATCATTTTTAGCAGTAAAGCCTTGAGAAACAAACGAATGCGAAGCTCCAGAGTCAAACAAAACTATTGCAGGTACTAAGTTGACAAGTAACTTACCCAGCACGACGTTCGTGGCATTCTGAAGTGCATCTACGGTGACGTGGTTGACTCGGCCTCTCACCACGGTCTGGGGTGCTGCTCCTGGCTGTGCTGTCTCGCGGTTTGCTCCTGGTGCTAGCGTCCTGGCTGGTGTGGATCCCAGATTGAAGAGGACTGTGGTCACTCCTGCTGTCTTCTTAGGGCAACTGTTGGAGAAGTGCCCTAGCTCATTGCATGTGTAGCAGCGTCTCACTGTCCCCTGTTGACTGCCTAAAGCGGCGTTTCTGGCTGGAGCTGGGGTCTGATAGTTCTGATTGACGGGTCTTGGTACTGGCGACTGTGTCCTCGCTGCATTCTGTGGTTGGAACCTGAAAAACTGATTTGGCACAACCCTCGAACGTTGCTGCGCTCCCTGACGTGATCCCTGCTGTTGCATCCTGCGCTTCCTGTTGTTGTCCAGTTCCTTGCGCTTGTCCTCAAGAATGAGCGCCTTATTCACCAACTCTTGGAAATCTGGAAAGGTGTGGGTGATCAGTCCCACCTGCAGTCCTGAGTTAAGTCCCTTCATAAAGCAAGATTGTCTGGCCTTATCTGTCGCTACATCTTCAGGTGCGTAGCGTGCAAGCTGTGTGAACTTGTTCAGGTAATCGGCCACTGACTGGTTGCCTTGCTTCAAAGCCCTGAATTCCTCCTTATTGAGGTCCATGATTCCTTCAGGCACGTGATACTGGCGAAACGCGGCGGTAAACTCCTCCCAAGTGATATCCTGTGGGTTTTCCCGTGTGGCACAGAAGTTCTCCCACCATTCTGCGGCTGTCCCTTCCAACTGATGAGAAGCGTAGAGTACCTTCTCATTTCCCATGCATTGGGAAATGTGTAGCTTCCTTTCTATTGACCTTAGCCAATCATCGGCCTCCAACGGATTGGCATTCCCGGAGAAAGTGGGTGGATGAGTCCTCATGAACTCTGACAGTCTTGAATTCTGGCATTGTCCCTGATTGACTTGATTAGCGACAGCCTGAGCAGTGACGTGCTGCATCTGTTGCATCATAGCATGCATCAACTGAGTCTGTGCAGCAAGAAAAGCTTCAAAATTCTGCATGTCAACTGGCGGTGCTGGATGGGGTGCAGGTGCGCCATCATTGGGGTTTCCAGCTGGGCGAGAACCACTCCCATTGCCTCCAAGGTTTCCGCGGGTGTTCACCATCTGTTGTTTGCTCCAAGTTTTAGGGATAAGGGGGAAACAAGCATAGACAAGTAATAGGGAAACTATGCGGGGAAATGTGTAACTCAAATTCTTTTTTTAATAAATAAACCGATAATAACTCGGTATGGTTGCTTACAACGCCTAAGGGCCTGCAACACATACTGCACACACAGCAAGCAAGGAAAATCCAAATGACTAACACAGGAGTCTAACGCCTAAAGGGGTGACTCTTATTCTATAACGCGACTCGACGAAGGAGTCCTAACAGCAAAACCTACGCTTACTCGTCGAGAAAACCTCC
Organism: Rhipidocladum racemiflorum; assembly: GCA_036346355.1. Classification (NCBI taxonomy): domain Eukaryota; kingdom Viridiplantae; phylum Streptophyta; class Magnoliopsida; order Poales; family Poaceae; genus Rhipidocladum; species Rhipidocladum racemiflorum. Next base: position 67,158,411 of record CM070572.1, read on the forward strand.
ACTGCCTCCTCGCGGCGGGTGCGGCGACATCAGCGCGAAACAATCGCCATGCCCCACAACTGCAGCTATGGTTGACGACGCAGCGTCCTCCTCTGGCTCTGGATCTGGCTGCTGCTGTGGCTGTGGCGCGGGTGCAGGTGGTGCCTCTTCTGGGTCCTCTGGCTCTGGGGCATCCAACTCCAACACTGGATCGGGGCCCTGTCCATAAAATGCGGTCTCCAGCTCTGCGATTCTTTCCGCAGCATACGCGACGTACTCACGAGCATTCTCTAAGTGCTTCTTCTCTTCCTCAACTTGTTCGCGGGCCTTCTTCAACTCCTGAACTGTGTCATCGATCAGCTCCTCCTGAGCGGCGACGAATCTGGCTAAGTGAGTGACGGTAGCATCCTCATCCTCTATCGGCTTCCGTTAAGCTCTGCTGTCTCGGCGTGGGTGATGACGGAATACTGTGCCTTCTAGCTCTTTGGAGTAAGTGCGAGCGATCTGCTGCATTGCTCGACGCGACACCTCCTGGATTCCCATCTCAAAGGTAGACCTCCTGGCGGTGAAGTGAAAAGGGCGGCTGACTTCGTCTTCTCTCGGGCATACACTGTGATCCTAACATCCCATCCTATGACCACTCCTGCCTGCACGAGTGTAGTCCCTCGGTAGAGCGGCCTCTCGAAACCTCCAAGAAACTGAAGCATACGCCACAACTCGGCATCATAGCCTCCCTCACGCTCGGCGTAGTTGTTCTTCATCATCATCTGTCAAAGACACTCGCGTAAGAACGCAACATTTTAAAATCAATGTGGAAGACGAAAAGAACTCAGCAAGGGTATGAACAAGGAAGAAAGGGGTAAGTCGAGAATTCATTCATTATCTTGACAAATTTTATCTTTAGAAAAAAGGTTTCATCCTCACTACGACCGATCTAACTATGGGTGAACCTACAGTCAGTATGGCTCTGATACCACCTCTGTCGGGACCCGAATTTGCAAATCCGGACCCTCTGTGTATTCAACACTAGTCCAGGAACGCGCTAGTGCACACAGTCTCAACATTGGTAAATATGACAATCATACTCAACGAAATAATAAGGTACCATAATTAGTTAACCAAGCTGGTTGCTCGACCTTAAGGTCAAGTTACAAATATATGCCACACAGGGCGAAAACTTATTAAAAAAGAAATAACTACAGCGGAATGTAAGATAACTTCGTGGCGCCATCCAGTATACCACAGGCAACTGACTGGGCTCGCTCCCTAGTTAGACGGTTCCTCTTGGAGCTCCTCCTCCAAAGCTGGTGTAGACTCTTCTTCAACTGGTGTTGTATGGTGGCAAGGGTGAGTACTTGGTACTCAGCAAGTCATGCACAGAATGCAACTAATATACTACATGCGGGGCTTAGTACAAAGGAGTAGCTCAGGGTATAATTGCAGTAAAACAGCATTGGACAAGTAACATAAGTAGATTCAAAAGCAGTAGAAACAAGTTCAAGAGCAATAGCTTTTCCAGTAATTAAATAAACAACTTTTCCAATCCCAATCCACATTTCCATCAACATCATTATTAAACCAAACCCAACCTTTTAAGTCCAAGTTATTTTCGAGAGAATCTAACCCTTGACTCTAATTCCCGAGCAATGTCCAATACCGCGGACACGGCTATTCGAATAGATTTTACACTCTGCAGAGGTTATGCACTTTACCCACAAGATACAGCCAAACACCACAAAGGCGAGTGTCCGTAACAAAGTCTTTCGGAAACTTCTAACAGCACAAGTGGGCCTCCCCGGTTATTGCACACTAACCCTTCCCTTTGCGAAGGCGAAGTTTAGGCCAATCAACCGTTAGATGGGTACCTGGCCGCAGCCCCGGTACGCTCCCCTGTACAACTAAACAAAAGGTATAGTTGACACCCCGAGGTCCCACAGGTACGTCATTAGCAACTTAATCAACTAGGTCCGTCCGATTACAGACATGTGGTTGCACGTTTGACTCAGTTCAAAGGCTTGCAAGGTTAAGTCCTTAGGGTGACCAGGGCAAGACTACCCGAAGAACCAAATCAACGCTCCCGGTGCCACAACTGGCCCACCCGATCATTCTTGCCACATGGCCCGGTCAAAATCTATTTATCAAATCCCCAGTTGATTACCATGCACCACGTGCCATCAACAATCATAACACATGACACTTCTTCCAAAACAGGTGCAATATCTCATTAAGTCAAAATTTAGCATTTGATTGTCCAATGCATTTCACGTGGCAAGGCTAAGCATACTACATCGGTCTAACTACCCATGTTGGCAATTTAATAATGTCCAACTAATAACTCACAACTAGGGTGACAAGGGGTCATGGCACATATTTAATTAACCAAGGTGTCATACAACAATTTGGCATTTATCTAGTTTCCCATAATTAAATAAAGCCTTTTCTAATTAATCTAGCATGCAATAATTTAAACCAAATTAATTTGAAAGTGGGATCAACATGGTCAAAGCACAACTTTCCTTCAAAGAGTACTTGTTCTTGGTCTTGAGCTGGCTCCTGGGTCAACACTTCACCTTCGAAGTCTTCGGGCACTTCAACGTTTACTCGTAAAGAGTGCAAATAGCAATAAATAAATAAACAGTGGACAAAAAGTGTCCAAACATCCAAATAAAGTCCATAAACAGAGAGAGCATAATTTTATGAATTTTTAGGAATTTGAATCGGCAAAATCAGAGTTAAAACGCAAAAGTTACAAGCGTTTAAAGTTTAAATAATCAATTAAATAATATTACAGAGAAAAACTTTGGTCAAAAAATTAAATAAAATTCACCATTAGGTAGATCTCAATTTTATAAAAATTTAGAAATTTGAATCACTCAAATCGGAGTTAAATTGCAAAAGTTATAAGCATTTGAAGTTTCAAAATTCAATTAAATCAATAATCCGAGTTAATTCATTTATTTTTATACTGAAAAACCGTATAATGACGTCAGCATGACGTCAGCGTGGATTTTGATTTTCCACCGAATTATTTTTCTATTGAAAAATCGATTTATTGCGTCAGCTGGTCCAAGGACGTCGTCCACGGTTCGGTTTTGGTCCACCGTGGACCCGGTCCATGAATACATGTCTCAATGACATGTACGCCCCATCGGATGATGTCAGCGTTGACGTCATCCGCTCGACTGAGGGAGGGCTGACAGCTGGGCCCCACCGTGACGTCAGCATGACGTCATGGTGCGGTTTGGCTCGGTCGCTGACACGCGGGCCCCACGTGACGTCACGGCTGACGTCAGCGGCGACCGTGGTTGACTGGGTTGACCGCGACGGTCCAACTACCGCGCACGTGGCTGGATCTCGACCGTTGATTTGAAAATCAACAGCCCAGATCGGATCTAGCTTAACGCAAAGGAAAACTACTCGGCTGATCTGGACCGTTCGATCTTGATCGGACGGTCAAAATCCAATCTAGAGTTTACAACGCGGCTAACCCTTGCCGTTCGATCTAGATCTAACGGCTGACATCTATCCAAGCACGGTGCGGTTTTAGCTATGTGGCACGATCTGAACCGTTGGATCTAAATCCAACAGTTGGAAATAGATCTAGAGATTAACACGTGAGATCTCACCGGGGGTGACGTGGACGATTCTGGGCCCTTGGATTTTGATCGGATGGTTGGTGGAGTTCGAGCGACGGTGGTGGCTTGCGGCGGAGCTGGCTCACCGGAGACGTGGACGACGACCACGGCAACAGCGTTGCGGGGCCCCTCCGGCAAAGTGAATGGTACTCTCCGACGCGTCTCGTCCTTGCGGTTCCGGATCTGGGCTCAACGGCGGCGGAAACGACGCTTAACCGCGGCGGAACCCTAACGCAACTACGGCGAGCGATTGCGGCGCAACCACGGATGCTTGAGCTCGGCGAGTTAGGGCTACGGGTGCGCAAGGAAACGGAGAACACGATGGCAGCGGCGGCGCATTAAATAGGCCCCTTGGCGTCCGTGAAAATCGCAGAAACCGAGGCCCACACGGCTGCGGCGGCGGAATCCGAATCCATTTCGGATTCGGTGATGTGGCTCAACGTGGACCGTTGGATCAAGATCCAACGGCACGGGGGTTTGGGCTCGGGTCCGGCTCGGGCGACCTGGCTGGCTCGGTCGGGCTCGGGTTCGGCGACGTGGCTCAATCTCGGCTGTTCGATCTTGATCGGACGGTCGAGAGGGTTAGGGTTAGGTTGGGTTCGAGTCGGACTCGGACTCGAGTCAGGCTCGGGCTCGGGTCGGAGGAACAGTACAAACCAACTCGATTTTTCCCAGCGATTAAATATTCAAATTAATTCCCAGAAATTCATTTAATTCATTAAAAATAGCAAAACACTCAGAAAAATTCCAGAAAAATTCTAGAAAATATTTTAGAACATTTTGGACTCAAATAAAATATTTCCAACAAAATTTTATTTGTAAAATCAAATTCTTTAATTATTTCAAAAGGGAATAAATTCAAATAAATTCCAAATAAATCCAAATAAATTCCAGAAAATTCCAAAAATTCACAAAAATGCCAAACCACATTTAAATTTAAGAAAAGTAAAATTTGGGGTGTTACACATATGTTGCACAATAATCAACTAGGGTGGGAAATGATTTAGACTAGGGCTAGTGGCAAGAGACTATGTATCATGGTGGGACTGTGTGGCAATGGGTAGATGAGTGATGTGAGGGTTATGTGCCAAATATTGAGAGAAGGAAGTCTTGCCTTTGTCAATTAAGGACTTAACCTTGCAAGCCTTTGAGCTGGGCCAAACATACAACTACATGTCTAGAATGGGACAGACCTAGTTTAGTAAGTTACCGATGTATTAGCATGTGATACCTCAGGGCGATGGTTACACAGGGGTGTAGCTGTGTGGGGGAGGATGTCTGTGCTGCGGCTTGATGTCAATCTAACAGTATATGTCGGTCCTATACTTATGCTCTGTGTGAGGGAAGGAATAGTGAAGGCAATAATGGTGAGGTTCATGTGCTAGGATAGAAGTTTTTGAAAGATTTTGTTATGGTCATTCACCTTTGTTGTGAATTGATTGTATCTTGTGGGTAAAGTGTATAACCTTTGTAGAGTGTCAAACCTATTCGAATAGGCGTTTCCGCTGTATTGGACTATGCTTGGGAATTAGAGTCAAGGGTTAGATTTTGATAAATGAACATGGGATGGGAGGCAGGTTGTCTCTGGAAAAGTGGAAATTAGTTTAAGGATGACGAATGGTTTACTTGTAAAATAACTAAGAAATTTATTATTGTTATTACTTATTTTACTGCTTTTCAATCTAATCATTGTAATTTCAATAAATTCTTCTTCATTGCAAAACAACCACTTCAGCCATTCATTTGGAATAAGCCATGCATGTAGATAATAGACTTGCATTCTGTGCATGATTTGTTGAGTGTTCTATGTACTCACCCCCTAGTAACAATTCAAACACCAGTTGAAGTGGAGTCTACACCTGCTTTTGAGGAGTACCAAGAGGAGCTGAACAAATAGGGTGCAAGCCCAGTCAGTTGCATGTGGCATATTGATAAGTAACTACGAGTGTTATTTTTTTCGCTGCAGTTTTCTTTATATTTGTGTCTTTGCCCCACGAGGCATATTATTATAAGTTAACCATAAGGTTAACCAAATAGTTTATATTAATAAATGAAGTATTTATTTTTTATTCAGTGTATGATTGTGCACTAGCATGATCCTAGACTAGTGTGGAATACTGAAAGATCGAGATGGCGATCAGAGGGGGTGAATAATCTCAAATTAAAATTCCTCCACCTACTGGACAAAAAGAACCAACTAAAACCTTCCAAACGTAATCTAGCTCAAAACAACAAAACAACCAAAGAATCATGCAACTTGGTAGACACCTTCTTAAGGATGTCTAGAACTTATTCCATTCATCAATCCAATAAATTGATGTCAAAGTGTGACACTACGGGATGTCGCGACACCGTAAAAGGTGAAATTAGAGAATGTGACTTTATAAAAAATGGAATTAGAGATTTTGACTTTATAAAAATCTGAAATCAGAGGTTAAAACTTTACGGTATGAGGTTTAATCGTGTTTCTGGGCCGTTTTCGGAAGTTTGGGCCTCTCTGGGGGAGTTCGGGCCCAAGGGGGATGAGTCGTGGGCTTTAGTGGGAGGAGTTTTGGGCCCATGAGGGAGGGGGAGGCAGAAATTTCTGCCTTCGGGCGCCCTCCCCCTTGCCCTAGGCGCCTCCCTCCCCTCCCCTCCCCTCTCACCCCCAAGCCGCCACCCCCTCCCTCCTCCTCCACACGCCCCCTTCCTCCTTCCCCCTTGCACCACCACCCCTCTCCTCTCCTCTCCACCACCCTTGCTGCCCCTAGGGGAGTTCTCCACCTCACCACCCTGTAGATCCGTCCATTGGAGTGCTTCGCGACGAGGAGATCCGGTGGATTTTGAGCGAGGAAGGAGATCGCGCGAACCAGGAGGAGATCCGTTGGTTCTTCGTTCGTCGGGCGAAGGTATGGCCACGGGAATCCTTGGAGTTGGTCTAGGTACTGTTCTAGGGGTTGATATAATGTTTTTAGATCCATTGGTGGTGCTGTAATTGGGTAGATTAGATGAAATCTAGAGTTTGCCGCGTTCTCTGTTTCGGGCAGATTGTGCAGTCGACGTAGGGTTTGAGATTTCGCCAATTTAGATTCGGAATTTGGTTGGCCACCTGTTGAGAAAGTTGTAGGTAACTTCAATACCTTTCAGTGGACATAAAGAACGTCCAATTCCGCCCAGCCGTTTGAAAGTTATGCTCGATTTACCGAACGTATTCAAATATGTGACGAGATTGGAACAGATCACGGTATTCTGTAGATTAAACCACTTTAGAGTCCGAATCAGCTTTTCCATATACTTAGAAAAAGTTAGGAAATTTCCTAAGCTACGCAAAAATGTACTCGTTTAATTGAGTCGGAGTCCTAGATCTAAAGTTATGATAGTTTGAAGTCTGCTGTCCCGGAGGGGGGACAGATTCACTGTTTTTCGTTTTCGGGAGTAGTTTGCGATATCGGGGTAGATGGGCAATAGCGTACTGTTTTGTGGGTGGGTTGTGATTGTGTGGCATCTATGTGCAGGTGGTGTGACCCCGGAAGTGCCCTCCTCATCCCGCCAATCCGTCGCCCGAGGTTAAGGCAAGTGTATTGGAATGGGTATCGTTGTGAATGTTGTTAGACTTGAGTAGATGCAAATTGATTTATGATATGATGCTAAGATTGATGTTTGCCTATGACATGATGAACATGATTTCATATTGATCACGATTGCGTGGTATTAAATGTTTATGCCAACCTTTACATGTTTATGTCATAAGTGCATTCATAATGGAAGAGGCGTCCCATGCTGATGCGGGCCTCTGTGTTCACACGTAGTGAACACGAAAGACCTACCTCGTAGTCCCATCCACGTGTGTGCATGGGAGCGAGTCAGTAAGAGTAGGCACCCTCCATCTACGGGATGGAAGGGGAAGGGGGTGCACGTTGACGGGTGTGCACTCAGCAATACCGGTATGTGCTTCGAGGAGATATGAGCATTTGCATTGCATCGCATTGCATACATGATGATGATGATGATGAAATGAGTACAATTATATTGAGACATGAGAATGATGTGGTATATGAAATTATGGCTTGTACATGATGTTGAGCATGGTAGTGATGTTAACGTTCAATTGTTCTTTATGGTCCATTGCAATATACTTACTGAGTGATGAACTCACGCTTGTGTTTTATGTTGTTTTAGGTACCATGACACCGGCATGTGGGAAGGGGCATTAGCTACACATCATCACGTAGCTCCACACCTTTAGGCAGATTTATCAACTTGAGTCATGATAATAAGAATAATGCCATGAAACTTGGTGCATGGTTAAATTGTGTGCTTGTTTCCCTCATTTGCTTCGTTTAGCTCATGAGATGGTTGAATTCGTTATTCTAGACTTATACTGTTGCTAGAATCCTCGTTATTGATGATTTAGATGTCATTTTTATGCTATATCCTATGATCATATTGTTGTTGCTCCAATTCATGGAAAAACAAAGGATATGCTGCCAAAATTTTCGGTTTTAGCATTTACTCCTTTGCTGTAATTTACTTTAATTTGTGGTATTTAGATGTTGTTTAGTCTATGTTTGGTAGCATTCGGGCATACTAGATGCCGGGGTGTTACACAAAGTTCCGACGTTTCCTGTAGTAGTGCGTGCAAGTCAAGATCAAAGATTTTGATTTTTGGTGTTTCTTGGTGCACTCTTCCTTCGATAACATCATCGTCGATTCTTTTTCGTCATCACCGTCGATTTGGGTAGTGACACAAAGTCTTTAGACAGTGATGAGGCGGCTCTATCACAGTCGGTTCTCATGCGACAGTAATAATCAGTCATCACAATTGGGTTTTTCTCTAAAACCGATTGTAATACTAATATATCTATGTCGGTTTTTGACTAAAATCGATTGTAATACTAAGACATCTGTGTCCATTTTTAACTAAAACTAATTGGAATAATATGACATCTGTGTCGATTTTTAACTAAAATCGATTATAATAATAGTACATATGTGTCGGTTTTTAACTAAAATCGATTGTAATACTTGGACATCTGTGTCAGTTTTTAACTAAAACCGATTGGAATAATATTACATCTATGTTGATTTTTAACTAAAACCGATTGTAATAATAGTATATTTGTGTCGGTTTTTAACTAAAATCGATTGTGATACTAGGGTTATAGTGCCCTGTTGCTGCAGAATGATGATCACTGATGTTTATCATAATGGCATCTAACATTTACAAAATTAGTTAGCAGTTCTACACAATTTGGCATTGATTTCATCTGGAGTTCTAACTAATGATCCACTATGTGCCTTAATACACATTCATTGCTGCATTGGAAAATTCGTCAAAAATTGTGTGTTGAAGACATTTTTGGAATTTAGGAAGTACATATAAGAACCTTGGAGACTGTGTTTCAGTAAGTCTAGTCAAATAATCATTATTCACTTCCACACCTTGACCAAATAAGAAAATAATGAAAAAGATGCTGGTGATATCTAATGATCTAATCCTTATTCATGTTTAGAACAACTGTCATATGCTGCTACAGTTTGTCGGACTTACTACACCTAATCAATTAGGAGCTCTATCTTCTTTTTCCATGCTAGGGCCTTCTCAATATAATGTCCACCCATATGTTTGAAGAATAATAGAACCAATGAAGCATTTACATGGTATTCGCATGAATGATGGACATTAATAGCAGATGCAATACATGAAGTGCAAGATGGTAGATCCACAAAATTTTGGACACATGTTTGGCTAGGAAATACTACTCTGAAATGCCATTTTCCAAGTATCTTTGCTAATTGTTCTGATAAGGATGCAAAAGTAGCTAATCTTTTTGATGAAATGGGTAGGAAATTGTTGAAGGTTAGGAATCGACAATAAACTTATATTCGGGTACCTTTGAGGATGCAGGGTCAACCAAGGAATCAATGGCGCACGATATAGATAGGTTCGGGCCTCTCGATCGAGTAATACCCTACTCCTGTGTGGATGTACTATGACGTTGCTGAGGACGGGTTACAGAATCGAGAGATGAAGCTCTCGTTACAAGGGAGATTACTTTTCAGGAGTGGCTAAGACCTAGCCTGTCTGCTAATCTATGAAGATCGCTCGTTGCCTATACCGCTTGAGTTGTGTATGCTTGAGTCTCGACTGTCTCTTGGGTTGTCTCCTGCGTTCTTGAGCGTCTACCCCCTTATTAATATGGTTGGGGTAGCCTCCTTCAGAGTCATAGTAGGTTCAGAGTACCCAATCGTGCTCGATGAGGAGTCCTCCGTTCTGAGATCTACGTGGTGTATTCAATCCTTCCTTACTCCCTGCACTACTACAGAACAGGACATCACTATCACTTTATTTGTTTCAGTTCCTAACTTTTGCGAAAACACCGATTGTGATATGTCATAAATTTGCATGACAGAGTTATCACAATCGGTTCCACACAAGAAACGATTGTGATGAAAACACTCATCACAGTCGGTTCTAACTAGAACCTTAGAACCGACTGTGATATGTAGCACACTAATCACTATCGGTTTATTTGTATCATCGACACAGATAATACAATATTATTTGTGTCGGTTAGGGATAAAAACCGACTATAATAATGATACACTCCTCACAATCGGTTTTGATGTCTAACCGACACAGATAATATTTGTAACACCCCGACACTAGTATGCCACAAATAAAGATAAATTACAACAAAGGTGCAAATGCTAAAACCAAAAATTTCGGCAGCATCTCCTTTGTTTTTCCATGATTCGGAGCAACAACAAATTATCACAAGTTATATCATAATGAAAAGCATCTAAAACAGCAATAACATGTGACATAGCAACAATATAAGCCCAAGATAAAGCATTCAACCACTTCATGAGCTAAACGAATCAAATAATAAGACTGACCACACAGTTAAGCAATTCTCCAAGTTTCATGGCATTACTTTTATTATGTTGACTCCAAATAATAACACTGTCTAATTTGTGTGGAGTTATGTGTAGATGTGTAGCTAAACCCTTTTTCCCGCATGCCGGTTTCATGGTACCCAAGAAAAACAACATAAACACAAGCATGAGTTCATCACTCAGCAAGTATATTGCAATGGAACAAGAAAACACATTCCAATACCTTCATCACTACTTTTCATATACAACATCATAAACATCTCATATTCACAGTGTATGCATCTCATTGACATCATCATATAACATCATCATATAATGCAATGCAATGCACATGTCTCCTTGAAGCACATACTGGTATTGCCGAGTGCACACCCGTCGGAGTGCACCCTCTTTCCCCTTCCATCCCGTAGATGGAGGGTGCCTACTCCTCGCTTCCATTCACAACTGTGGATGGAATCACGAGGTAGGTATTACTCAATGGTGCTACGGATTAGTCATAACTTTCTCACCGACCTTACCGGACTAGTTATGACTTTCTCACCGACCGGGCCAGTTTTCATGCCAAGTATGCAACATGCCATAAACATAAATAACTTGCATATAAACACAAACTAACCATTGCATGTCCTTATAACCAACCATTTTCATCATGTCGTAGGCAAACATCAATCATGGCAAGTTAGCATATCATGTAATCATATTGCACCTAAGCAAGACTAGCAAACATACAATACACAACCCATTCCAATACACTTGCCTTTAACCCTTCGGAACGGTGTCGCGAGATGATGATGCCACTCCTGGGGTCACACCACCTGAAAATACATGTTTCCCACTCAATATCATACCACCCAAGTGTGAGACCCCGGATCGGCTATCCGGAATGTGACACTACGAAATGCTGAGACTTTATAAAATGTGAAATTAGAGATTGTGGCATTACAAAATGTGAATGTTAAGGTCAAAAACATTATAAAATATGGAATTGGAGGTTGAAACCATACATTATGAGGTTAATTTGCGTTTCCGGGCCGTTTTCGGGAGTTTGGGCCTTTCCGGAGGAGTTTGGGCCTAAAGGAAAGGGTCGTGGGCTTTGGTGGGATGGAGTTTGAGTCCTAATAGGAGTAGGAGACCTGGTTGGGGGCCTCCCCTAGCCCCTTTAGGCGTCCACCCTCTGCCCTTGCACCCCCACAAGTCCTAGCCGCCCCCCACACCTCCCCACCTCCTCCTTGTGGCGCCTCCACCTCCCCCCATTGTTCCCCATTGCTCCACCACCTCTCCACCTCCCTTGCTGCACCTAGGGGAGTTCTCCACCTCCATACCTCGAAGATCCATCTGTTGGAGCGCTCCGCGATGAGGAGATCCGGTGGGATTGGAGCGAGGAAGGAGATCGCGTGAACCGGGAGGAGATCTATTGGGTTTTCGTGCGTCGGGCGAAGGTATGGCCATGGGGATCCTTAGGGTTGGGATAGGGTATGTTCTAAGGGTGATTATCATGTTTTTAGAACAATTGGTGGTGCTGGAATTGAGTAGATTAGATTAGATCTAGAAGTTGTCACGTTCTCTGTTTCGGGCAGCTTGTGCAGTCGACCTAGGGTTTGGGTTTTCGCAATTTTAGATTCTGAATTTGGTTGGCCGCCTGTTGAAGAAGTTGTATATAATTTCATTATCTTTCCGTGGATATAAAGAACGTCCAAATCCGATCAGCCGTTTGAAAGTTATGACTATTTTACCGAGCGTGTTAAAATCTGTGACGTGATTGGAACAGATCACGGTATTTTGTAGATTAAACAACTTTAGAGTCCGAATTAGTTTTTACTTATACCTAGAAAAAGTTGGGAAATTTCCTAAGCTACACGAGGATGTACTCGTTTATTCGATTCGGACTCTTAGAATCTGAGTTATGCCTTTTGGAAGGCTGCTGTCCCGACGGGACAGAACCTCTGTTTTTGGATTTTGCGAGTAGTTGGCAATGTCAGGGTAGATGAGGGTTTGCGTACTGTTTTGTGGTCATGATTGTGAGTGTGTGGTACCCATGTGCAGGTGGTGTGACCCCAGGAGTGCCTTGTACGTCTCACCAATCCGTTGCCCGTGGTTGAGGCAAGTGTATTGTAATGGATAGCAGTTTGTAGGATTGCTAGTTGAGACTAGATGAACTTGATTATATGACATGATCACTTGCCATGCTTTAATGATTTCCTATGATATGATGAGTATGCTATGATGCCATGTGTTAAAAGTACAAGTTTATTATGATGTGGCATATTTGCATACATGGCATGATTACATGGCCTGGGCGGTAAGAAAGTCATAACTAGTCCAGGAAGGTCGGTGAGAAAGTTATGACTAATCCGGAGAGCCAATGAGTAAGTCCTACATCGTGATTCCTGTAACACCCCGGCATTGAATATGCCTGAATGCTACCAAACATAAGCTAAACAACATGTAAATACCACATTTAAACATAAATTCCAGCAAAGGCGCACATGCTAAAAACTGAGATTTCGGCAGCATCTCCTTTGTTTTAACATGGTTTGAAGGAGCAACAACAGTATAGCACTATGGAATATGAGAGACAACTAAAAAAAGCAATAATTAACGACTTAGCAACAATGTAAGTCTAGTTCCAAACATATAATGTCTCCAAGAGTCAAACGAACGAAAAGATTCTCATTTAGCAAAGCTAAGCCTTAAAGCAATGATCATCACACGCAATTTATTATCAACACTAATTGAATGACTTGTGAATCAAAAGAGTGAAGCTACATGTGGAAGTGTGACTATTTCCCTTCCCCGCATGCCGGATTCATGGTACCTAAAAGAAAACAACATAAACACAAGCGTGAGTTCATCACTCAGCAAGCATATTGCAATGGACAACAAGAACAATAACATGGCAATAATGTCTCACATCATGTATATCATCTCATTCATGAACACATAACATTATCATCATCATTACGTATGCAATGCAATGCAATGCAATGCTCATGTCTCCATGGAAACTCATACCGGTATGGTTGAGTACACACCCGTCGGTGTGCACCCTCTCCCCCCTTCCATCCCGAAGATGGAGGGTGCCTACTCCTCGCTTCCAAACACCACGTGGATGGAATCACAATGTAGGACTTACTCAATGGCTCTCCGGATTAGTCATAACTTTCTCACCGACCTTCCCCGGACTAGTTATGACTTTCTCACCGCCCGGGCCATGTAACATGCCATGTATGCAATTATGCCAACATCATATTTAACTCGTACATTAACACATGGCATCATAACATAATAAACATGCTGTCGTAGGTTCGGAAACAGGACACAGAAAATGAGGGCGGACGCCGGCCGTTTCACGGGCCGTCGTCCACGAGAATAAGTGTGACACGAGGGTTTATACAGGTTCGGGCGCTTAAGGAAGACACCCTACTCCTGTCGGTATGTTCCCCGGGGGGTGTAGAGGGATGTCTCCCTGTTCAGACTCCCCGGAGGGCACACCAGTTGTTCTTGTATTCAATGAGAGCTCTCCCTCATGAGAGGGTTACAATGGGTATTTATAGGCACCCAGCCTGTTACATAAAAGTACCATTATACCCCTACTAGACTAGCCTAAGTGGGGGCATTTTAGTCATTCTGGCGGGGAGGTAGCGGGTCCCACGGGATCGTCTCGAGGGAGTGGACGCCTGACATCCGGGCCCCACAGGGGATTTGGTGACATCACTCAAGTCTCCCGTGAGGAGACTTTCCGCGGGGTATGCCTCCGGGGAAATGTAGACTCGCGGGGTATGTCTCCGGGGAGATGTAGACCCGCGGGGTATGCCCCCGGGGCATGAGGACCCCCCGCGGGGTATGCCACGGGGTAACCTCCCGGGGAGGTTGTAGATCTTCCGGAGGGCATGAGACTTCCCGCGGGACATAAGGAGAACTCCCGCGTGGTATGCCCGCGAGGTAGGCCCCCTGGGAGGCGTAGACCCCCCGCGGAACGTGAGAAACCCCCGCAGGGTATGGGATCTCTCGCAGCAGTCTCACGGAGTATGAGAGGATCTCCTGTAGCATTCCGGTGATGAATCCCGGTGGACGGGGACCACCTGCCCTGGAGCATGAAGCCTCCCCCTGGGGGGCGGTCAGTTTTCTTCCTGGCGTGGACTTCACATGGTGTACGAAACCTTGCCTCCGGGAGCCGGTGAGTATCTCCAACATTAGCCCCCCTGCCCCTTGGGCATTTTAGGAAGTGCCCCAGGGGCAAGAAGATTGCTAATCTCCTTGTGGCCGAACTGAGTATCCACGCAAATTCAGAAATAAGGCCAAACTTTTGCCGGAGCGAAGCGGAGGCCCGTCGCCGGCAGGCTTGGGCCGGAGTGAAGCGGAGGCTGAAGTTGGCCCATCAAGTCGCGCCACCCTTACGGACGCCTCGGGGGTGCGGGGGGCGAAGCCCCCCGCAGTGTGGCTCAGTCTTCGAATGTTTTGCGCATCGTTCTTTTACCATGGGGCTGGCAAAGCTCGTGCCTCCCCTTTTGCGCAGGAAGCAGACACTTATTCGCCTCCCTCACCAATTACGAAAGCCGATGGTCCAGTCGTTGGCCAACTCAACCGAGCTGTCTTGTGAGGCCTCTTCCGGGGGCGGCTGCGAGCACCCGACCATGACTCCACGAGTCCTCGAACACCCGGGAGCGGGGGACTTAGTCTGGACCAGGGGACCGGACGGCCCCTGAAATTGGTCCGTTTTCTCGGGCGTTGCAAGTGCTGCTCTTCTTGGGTTTGGGCCGCCGCCCGGTTCCTTGCCCTCCTCACTCAACACAGGTTGAGGGGGACACCAAGGGTAACGCCCGACGCCTCCCCAAGCTGGCTAGCACCCGGGCGTTTGGCTTCACGCCCTTATCGAGCTTAGCAGCTAGACTACGGGCGCTTGACCGGGCGCCCTTCAAGGGTCCAGGCGTTAGGACTGCGGGCGTTTGTCTTGATGCCCATCACCTTTGCACGACCCGTTCACGGGGCCTCCCCCTACTGCTCACGGGTCCTGGAGGGAGAGCAGAGCAGCGAACTGCTTTTTGGTGGGGGACAGAGGTACCACGGAGTCCTCCCAACTCTCCTTGCTCTCTTCAGCTGCCGGCCAGATCTGCCTTGGAGGAGAAGCATTGACGCCGCGCGGGCCAAGGGAGGCCACGCTGCCGTGTGGACCGGGGGGGCGCTGCCGCCGGGTCAGCCGAAAGGCACTGCCACCGCCGCTGCAAGAGGGAGCCCCATTGCTGACGCCGCCGGAACGGGGACCGCCCGGCTGAACGGGGCCTCGTCGCCGGCCGAAGGAGTTCCTCCGGTAGGTCGGGCAGCGCTGGTCGGCCTCTGGCGGTGACGGCGGGCGCGCAATGGCGTCTGGCGCCACCAAGCGAGCCAGGGAGGAGCCGTTGCTGCGTGGGGGAAACGTCGGCACCGCACTGGCCAAAGGGGGCGGAGAGGCGCCCGGACCAGGGGAGCGCGGTCACGGAGCCGGTCCAGGGGAGCGCCGCCGCGGCGCTGGTCCAGGGAGCGCTCCTGCCGACGAGCCGATCCAGGAGACTGGTTCAGGAGCGCCGCCGCCGAGCTGATCGAGGGGGGAGAGCCGCCGGCGTCGCAGGTGCCGAGGGGGCACCGCTGCCACGCCAGTCAAGGGAAACGCCACTGTTCCGTGGGCCAGAGGGGCCTCATCGCCGTTGACGGGCCGAGGAGCTCCCGCCGCTTGCTGCCGCCGATGAAGAAGCTGGTTGGCGCTAGTAGCTCCCACACTCGGTGCTGGCAGGGGAGTAGCTAAAAGCCGAGATTGTGGGATAGTTCCATCACCAGTATGCCGTACCAGATAGGACAGTATAAAACCCCCCGTGTCCTCATGTGATGAAGAAACAGGGGGCCGAGGCCAATTCCATTCGCGCGGCAGCCTCTGGTAAGGACCCATTCCCATCTCTACTTGCCCGGTATGTGAGACCGGGCGCCACATTAGGTGTCCATTTTAGGGGCTGTTTACCACGCCCGGCACTCCAACATGGCGTGCGCTTAGTATGATTTATGGACACCATCTTGGTGTACGAAGGACGCACCGAGCGCCCTTTCACCAGTTGCTTGGCAGTGACGCCCTTATTTCGCCTTTGGACACTTTTGTACACAGCCTTGGACTCAGCCATTTCATTTGGTCGCACTAACTAGTCTATCATTGCTAGATTCTTATGTGCTTGCAATTGAAGTACACAAGGCCAGCGGCACGAGAAGGGGGCCCCTCCTCGCGCATGGGTAGGCTTATGGGAACGACGCTACCTATTGCCCTTTCAGGTGATCTTATGCCGCGAACAAATAAGGATTTCCCTGTTGCTTGTAGGTGACCGCCCACGGGACGCCCTTGCAAAGGGCAAAGGCAAGGTGGATGAAGTAACCCCCGCGGGTGGCAAGGGAAAAGGCAAGCCCCCCCGTGGAGGGGACTCGCGCACGGAAGATGCTGACATGATGAGCTCCGGCAAGTTTGTTGCCTTCATGGAGGTGGCTGAGGATGATGGTGATGCCCCCGAGGAGGCGAGGGTGGACCCCGGGCCCTCGGAGCTTACCGACGGGGAGAAGCTCTCCCTTATTCGGCGAGGGAGTCGCCTCTCCCCCGGGGACGTGGAGTTCCCGGAGCCAGGGGAGAGTCCCGATCCGCCCCCGGGGTTCGTGGTGGCGCTCAAGGCTTGGGTGGATGCTGGGTTCGGGCTCCCCATGCACCCTTTCATCAAGAAGTATACTAGAGCGTTCGGAGTAGAGCTTTCCCACCTTAGCCCGAACTTCTTTGTTCGGCTGAGGATCTTCTTGTGGCTGTGTGAGACGGCCATTCCAGGGACGGTCGTGGAGCCGACCATTCCCCTCTTCGACTACTACTTCCGATCCCAACGAGGGGACGCAAAGAGGGGGCCCTTGGGGTCCATCTTCTCCACTCTAAGGCATGATGATGAGTTTCCTGTTCACACCGCAAAGGACTCTTGGCCCTCCGCCACCAAGAAGTGGTTTTACTTGAAGGCGGGGGGTGACTTCATCTACTCTGGGAGGCATCCGAGCCTGACGGCACGGACATACCCCAAGATTGGCCGCCTCTCCAATGAGGACTGGAAGCTGCGCAGCGCTATCCGAGAGATACGGGCTATAAAGGGCGCGCGCGACCTGATGGAGGAGATGACCCTTCTCAATCTAAGCACGCTTGTTCAACGTGTCAAGCCGGGTTTTCACGAGGACCTCTATCCCGGCGTCACGGAAGGTAAGGATCTTTGTGTCATGTTATTTTGCACACTATCCTTAGCCTTACTCTTTTTTGTGTGTAGTTTGCTCCATCGAGGAGGCTAGGGAGGAAACCGAGCTGCTCCTGGGGAAGTGGTGTGTTACTGAGGCGTGGGGCTACGAGGCCGAGGGCCTCCCGGTGACGGGGGCGAACTTCGTGGCCGAGGTGTTTGGTTTGGATCTACCCCCACGGGATGATCCTATTCCGGACCAAACTAAGCGGAAGAGAGGCCGCGCTTTAGCCGCTGATGATGACACCCGAGCACGACCTGTCAGGGCCCGAGGTAGGGGTGCTACAGGAGGGCCCGCGGGTAGCACCTCGAAGCCGGGCACCACCGCTGCGGCCCGTGCGAGAGGAAACGCGACTCGCTCTACTGGTGTGAGGGGTCCTTCCCGAGTGATTCCCCTGAGGCCCTCGGCGTCTCCTACCACGAAGGGCGAGGGCGCTAAGGCCCCTGGGAGGAAGATCGCCCCGAGAGGCGAGGGTGCGGGCCCTTCCAATGAGCGGGCGAGGGGGCGCTCACCTTCACCCTCGTCGTCTCCGACCCCCAGCTCCAGCGAGTCCGGGTCGGGTTCCGGATCGAAGGACACCGGGGGAGACACGCAGCAGCTCGCTCAGGAGATAGAGGATCTCCTTGACGTCGGTACTAATGAGCCGGCTCCTGCCCCAACTGAGACCATGGCAGCAGAGGACGCTGGGTACACTTTTCCTGAGGACATTGGGTCTTTCTTCTTTTGCCCAGGAGGTACGTGAGATTTGATATGGTTGATTGCCACGGTACTTGTTTTTGCTAACTTAGTCTCTTTCAGACACTACGGAGCCTGTGGCGCCGGTGGTGGCACCGCCCGCGGCAACGGTGGGTGAGCCCGTGGCGCCGGTGGCGACGCCGCCCACGGCAACGGTGGGTGCCCTCCCAGCTCCCGCACCTCCTGGAGCACCTGAGGAGAGGGCTTCGTCCCAGCGGACGCCACAGCGTCGCGGCTGGAGCAAGAGGAGACACAGGAGGATCTTCCAGCGGGCTCCCCGAGTACGCCATCCCCCATACTCTGGATGCCGAGGCCATCAAGATGACCCGTCTTCTCGTGACGCAGCGGGTACAGAGGTACATGGCTGACTTGGTACCCAATGACCCCGGGAAGTTCGTTGAGGCGATAGGGGAGAAGCTAGCGACCATCGTGACCCTCCAGTACCAGGTGAGAAGGTTGCTCTTTGTTGATTTCACCGTTTTGTGACCCTATATTCCTCGCTTGACGCCCTTTGCCCCCCCCCTCGCAGGCCACAGCGATGAGCCATGTACTCCATGACAAAGTCCCCGGGATGATACACGAGATGCTAGCGGCTATGCAGCCGCGCCACCCCGAGGATGACCCTGAGGTCCTCAAGAGGGCCTTGCAAGAGGCCCAAGAGGGTCGGAGGGCCGCTGAGGACAAGCTAGAGGGGATCAAGGCTCAGCTTGAGAGGGCTGAGGCCGAGCTAGAGCGGTCTCGGAGGCGGGCTAAAGACTTGGGAGGTGACTTGGATAGGACATACGCGGCACTAGAGGCGGTGAAGGCAGATCGAGATGCCAACGACCAGAGGTTGGAGGCGGACCGGAAGATCATAAGTATAACCCTTTCCGATCTTGCTGTTTTTGTACAGGTCACTCTGCGGGACCTCGGGGCTCGAGTGGAGGACCTCCCATCCTCCGTGGAGGATTGGGAGGAGTGGATGGTCATCTTGAGGGGCCGCATCGGCCTACTCGAGAGAGCAGCAGGGGACAGGGGCAAGACCTTCGCCAAGGTCGCCTTGATCGCGGGAGTCGCTGCAATATCTCGCCTCTCTGATGACGTGGGCAAGGAGGCAGTCCTTGCTGCACTTTGGGGGTTGTACACACCGGAGGTGCGCCGGCACGCTGCTGAGTGTAGCTCCACCTGGAGCCCACTCGTTGGGAGTTTCGTGGAGAGCCTCCCGAGGGGTCCTCGCGCGCCAGGGCCCCGGGCGCCCGGGGAAGGCCCGAGCTCGGAGAATGTATGATTTCTCCTGGAGTAACATCTTTTGCTAACTAGATGACATGACTCTATTGTCATCATTTTGCTAAGTGTAGGACAATGTGTTAGGGACACATTTCGAATGGTGCCCATGATGGTAGGCAGGGGCGGCACCCCCGTTTTGTATAAACTTAATGTTATGGAATGAATGACTCATGGGTTTTAAAATGCTTTGTTTTAGGAAATGCCCCGGAGGGCGGTTGATATTCGTTATAAGCGAAGTGCGCAAAGGGCTCGGGCGCCTTTGCGATTATGCCCGCCCAAGAAGGCTTGCCGCAGGACTAGGCGACTTCACGGGGGCATGATTGTGCCTTGGCTCCCAGAAATGGGCCAAGGCACGGGCGCCCACCCGGAGGGTTTTTTGGCCGCTTCCCCCCAAGGGGGAGAGCTCGTTTTGTATCATACTATGTACGAAGGGGGCATGCCCCCTAGGTTTATAGAAAGCGAGAGAGCATGTACTTCCTCCCACAGCGGAGAGGAAGGTTGACCCCGGTGTGGCAACGACAACCTTGCCTTCGTTGAATTGCTTAGGTTCTGCGCACGGGGCCTTACTCTGAGGAGTTGGGCGTTTAGTTCGGGGCGCGGCCCCGCAGGGGAGGTTGTTACGCCCCTTGTAATAGACTCGTGCTTACCGGGACGGGGATGTCTCCCGGGTTAGAACTCACAATATAACGAGAATGTTTTCCGCGATGTTGCGGGGTTGACCCGGAGGTCGTTCGGCTTATCGCCAGGGGACCATGGGGGACTAGTCCACGGTGCACCCAATGACTTAGGCAACATGCCTTAAGTCGTCGCCTACTCCCTGGGTCCAATAGGGAGGAGGCCGCCCAAGGGGGACTAGAGATGTCCTGACCGCTCGGGGCTTTTTAGGGGTAAGCCTCGGAGGCTAGGCGCCCTGAGGAGTGTTGCGCGGGCTGCGCGACTCCATGACGTTCCCTAACAGCAACGTGTTAGGGGCAGTCATAAATGAAGCATGACATGGCATGTAGGGCTCAAAATCGTGACTTCATTGATCACCTCGGAAGGGTTTACATCATTACGAGCCAGGTGCTGTCATGACGTAGAGAAAGCGTAAGGGGACCCCTTGTGGGGTAGGCCTCCGGGGAGAGCATAGGCCTCCCGCGGGGCATAGGGGGACCTCCCGTGGGAGGTGAGACCTCCCGGGGGGACGCCCATGGGGTGTCCCGGAGGAACGCCCATGGGGTGCGCCTCCGGGGAGGGCGTAGACCCCCCGTGGGGCGTAGGGAGACCTCCTTCGGGAGGTGAGGAGACCTCCCGGGGAGACGCCCATGGGGTGTCCCAGAGGAACGCCCAAGGGGTGCGCCTCCGGGGAGGGCGTAGTCCCGTGGGGCGTAGGGAGACCTCCTTCGGGAGGTGAGGAGACCTCCCGGGGAGACGCCCATGGGGTGTCCCAGAGGAACGCCCAAGGGGTGCGCCTCCGGGGAGGGCGTAGACCTCCCGTGGGGCGTAGGGAGACCTCCCGTGGGAGGTGAGGAGACCTCCCGGGGGGACGCCCATGAGGTGTCCCGGAGGAACGCCCATGGGGTGCGCCTCCGGGGAGGGCGTAGACCTCCCGTGGGGCGTAGGGAGACCTCCAGCGGGGCGTAGGGAGACCTCCCGTGGGAGGTGAGGAGACCTCCCGGGGGACGCCCATGGGGTGTCCCGGAGGAACGCCCATGGGGTGCGCCTCCGGGGAGGGCGTAGACCTCCCGTGGGGCGTAGGGAGACCTCCCGTGGGAGGTGAGACCTCCCGGGGGGAGCGTAGGACTTCAGTTTCAGGATTCCATGCATGCTTGCACGGCTTGTCCTCCTTGGTGGAGAGGCGGTAGGCACCCAAGCCTAGGACCGCAGAGATGCGGTAGGGTCCTTCCCACTTAAGGGCGTAGCTTTCGTTGGGTGCTTGGGTGTGTGACCCTTTTCAGCACCAAGTCTCCCCGGAGGAAGGCGTGCTCTCGCACCCGCTGGTTATAGAAAGCGGGCAACTTCATGCTCGTACGAGGCATGCTTGATGAGGGCACGGTCTCAAGACTCCTCCATGAGGTCCGCCTCGACTGTGGTTCTCTCTGTTGGGAGGACCGCCTCCACTCCGTACACGAGCAAGAAAGGCGTCTGTCCTGAGGAGCGACTGGGAGTGGTGCGCATCCCCCGAAGCACTTTGAGGAGCTTCTGCCCATAGCCCCTTCTTGAGCGTGCTCTTTTCGAGTCTTCGACGGATACTCTGGAGGATCATGCCATTGGCCCTTTCCACGGCCCCGTTAGACTTTGGGTGAGCCACCGAGGTGAAGCAAAGCGTTGTGGCGATGGAGTCACAGAAGTCCTTGAAGGAGGAGGAATCAAACTGCGTCCCGTTGTCTACGGTGATTTCCCTAGGAACCCCGAAGCGACATACGATGTTTTTCCAGAAGAACTTTTGTACCGCCCGGGAGGTGATTGATGCCAACTGCTCCGCCTCAACCCATTTGGTGAAGTAATCTACTGCCGCCACCGCATATCCACCGTCTGCCTCGCGGTGGCCTCCACCAAGGCTTGCCATTGGGTGAGGGCCATTGCCTCGGGAGCGAGGGTCGACTGTGAAGCACCTGACCCCGTAGCTGCAGGTATGCCTTGAACTCCCGGCCCTTGAAGCATAGCCGTTGGCGCCCGGGAGGACGAAGAGTCTCCGGGTCCCGAGGCTTGTAGGACATTGTCCCCCCCGGGGGGAATGGCGCCAATCTCGGAGGGCAGTGCACGCCGAGGGTTACGACGGGGTGGACGATCACCCTCGTGTTCCTTGCGCTTCAGAGCCGGAGGCTTGTGTTGAGTTTTCTTGGGAGGAGCCATAGCCTTGTTCGAGTTAGCTACGGTCCCCACGGACGGCGCCAAGTGTCGTAGGTTCGGAAACAGGACACAGAAAATGAGGGCGGACGCCGGCCGTTTCACGGGCCGTCGTCCACGAGAATAAGTGTGACACGAGGGTTTATACAGGTTCGGGCGCTTAAGGAAGACACCCTACTCCTGTCGGTATGTTCCCCGGGGGGTGTAGAGGGATGTCTCCCTGTTCAGACTCCCCGGAGGGCACACCAGTTGTTCTTGTATTCAATGAGAGCTCTCCCTCATGAGAGGGTTACAATGGGTATTTATAGGCACCCAGCCTGTTACATAAAAGTACCATTATACCCCTACTAGACTAGCCTAAGTGGGGGCATTTTAGTCATTCTGGCGGGGAGGTAG
This sequence comes from Rhipidocladum racemiflorum, assembly GCA_036346355.1. Classification (NCBI taxonomy): domain Eukaryota; kingdom Viridiplantae; phylum Streptophyta; class Magnoliopsida; order Poales; family Poaceae; genus Rhipidocladum; species Rhipidocladum racemiflorum. The sequence continues at coordinate 67,181,402 of CM070572.1, forward strand.
CGGGTCCCACGGGATCGTCTCGAGGGAGTGGACGCCTGACATCCGGGCCCCACAGGGGATTTGGTGACATCACTCAAGTCTCCCGTGAGGAGACTTTCCGCGGGGTATGCCTCCGGGGAAATGTAGACTCGCGGGGTATGTCTCCGGGGAGATGTAGACCCGCGGGGTATGCCCCCGGGGCATGAGGACCCCCTGCGGGGTATGCCCCCGGGGCATGAGGACCCCCCGCGGGGTATGCCACGGGGTAACCTCCCGGGGAGGTTGTAGATCTTCCGGAGGGCATGAGACTTCCCGCGGGACATAAGGAGAACTCCCGCGTGGTATGCCCGCGAGGTAGGCCCCCTGGGAGGCGTAGACCCCCCGCGGAACGTGAGAAACCCCCGCGGGGTATGGGTTCTCTCGCAGCAGTCTCACGGAGTATGAGAGGATCTCCTGTAGCATTCCGGTGATGAATCCCGGTGGACGGGGACCACCTGCCCTGGAGCATGAAGCCTCCCCCTGGGGGGCGGTCAGTTTTCTTCCTGCGTGGACTTCACATGGTGTACGAAACCTTGCCTCCGGGAGCCGGTGAGTATCTCCAACACATGCTCATCATATCATTGGCAATCATTAAAGCATGGCAAGTGATCATATATCATGTAGTCAATTCCATCTATTCTCAACAAGCAACCTACAAATCGGTATCCATTACAACACACTTGCCTCAACCACGGGCAACGGATTGGCGGGAAGTAGAAGGCACTCCCGGGGTCACACCACCTGCACATAGGTATCACACACTCATAATCATGTCCACAAAACAGTACGCAAACCCTCATCTACCCCGATATTGCCAACTACTCGCAAAACCTAAAAACAGAGGTTCTGTCCCGTCGGGACAGCAGCCTTCCAAAAGGCATAACTCAGGTTCTAAGACTCCGAATCAATTAAACGAGTACATTCTCGCGTAGCTTAGGAAATTTCTCAACTTTTTCTAGGTATAGGGAAAGACTGATTCGGACTCTAAACTTGTTTAATCTACAAAATACCGTGATCTGTTCCAATCAAGTCACAGATTTTAACACGCTCGGTAAAACAACCATAACTTTCAAACGGCTGGGCGGAATTTAAATTTCTTTATATCCACGGAAAGATAACGAAATTATCTACAACTTCTTCAAGGTCCATACGACCAGATTCCAAATCTAATTTGGCGAAAAACCGAACCCTAGGTCGACTGCTCATGCTGCCCGAAACAGAGAACGTGGCAACTTCTAGATCTAATCCAATCTACTCAATTCCAGTACCACCAATTGATCTAAAAACTTGATAAACACCCTTAGAACAGTACCTAGACCAACCCCAAGGATTCCCATGGCCATACCTTTGCCCAACGCACGAAAACCCAATAGATCTCCTCCCGGTTCGCGCGATCTCCTTCCTCGCTCCAATCCCGCCGGATCTCCTCGTCGCGGAGCGCTCCAACGGATGGATCTTTGAGGTGTGGAGGTGGAGAACTCCACTAGGGGAAGCAAGGGAGGAGGAGAGGTGGTGGAGCAATGGGGAGCAATAGGGGAGGTGGAGGCGCCACAAGGAGGAGGTGGGGAGGTGTGGGGGGGCGGCTAGGACTTGTGGGGGCGCAAGGGCAGGGGGTGAACGCCTAAAGGGGCTGGGGGAGGCCAACAACCAGGTCTCCTACTCCTATTAGGACTCAAACTCCATCCCACTAAAGCCCACGACCCTTTCCTTTAGGCCCAAACTCCCCGGGAAAGGCCCAAAACCCCGGAAACGGCCCGGAAACGCTATTAAGCCTCCTATCATATGGTTTTAACCTCCAATACCATATTTCATAAAGTTTTTGACCTTAACATTCATATTAAATAATCTCACACCATTCCGTAGTGTCACAATTCCATTCACCGCGGTGAACGAAAGCGAGGAGTAGGCACCCTCCATCTTCGGGATGAAAGGGGGGAGAGGGTGCACACCGATGGGTGTGTACACAACCATACCGGTATGAGTTTCCAAGGATACATGAGCATCGCATTGCACTTCATACATATTGATGATAATGATAAGATGTGACCATGAATGAGATGGTCTACATGATGTGAGATATTATTGCTATGTAATTGTTTATCTTTGTACCATTGCAATATACTTGCTGAGTGATGAACTCACGCTTGTGTTTATGTTGTTTTCTTTTAGGTACCATGAATCCGACATGCGGGAAAGGGAGCTAGTCACACGTCATCACTTAGCATCACACATTTAAACATTGACATGTTCCTTCCCTTATGGTTATGGTTAATTCATTGAACTAAACTATGGTTTCGATGATTCGTTGGTCGTTATGAGTAATTGATTAGTCCATATTTGTCATGTGATGGATAGAATTTATATCCTTAGTGGTATGGTGGCTGTTTTTCCGTTTGATCATGTTATTGCTATCGTTCGTTATGCCACATTGACATGTTAATATTGTTGTTGCTTCAATTCATGTTAAAACAAAGGAGATGCTGCCGAAATCTCGGTTTTTAGCATGTGCGCCTTTGCTGGAATTTATGTTTAATTATGGTATTTAGATGTTGTTTAGCTTCTGTTTGGTAGCATTCAGGCATAGTAAATGCCGGGGTGTTACAGTTGGTATCAGAGCGGGCTGTAGGTCCTTGGAATGTGTATTTTTGGTGTCATGCTATAGGGTACAACTAAAATGTGATGTGGAATAACTTAGAAACATGGCTTAGGTTTTTACTAAAATTTTGTCATAGGATAGCAACATTAAAACTTGCAAAAGTGGTATACCTAATCTAAAATTTGACACACATGGATGCACAGTAGGAAGGGTATGGGTATCGTTGTTTACGCTTAAATGTTGTATTTAAGCCTTGTTGCTAAATGCTATATTTGATATAGTATGTTGCTATGTCTATGAGATAAATGATTGAATTGTGCTTGTTGTGGTGATAAAGTGGGGTTGTGGTGCCGAAGGGTTTCGGTCACCTCTTTTGGTTCATAGTAAGGGTGAGGTTTGACGGTATGGCCGGTTAGCGCCATCACCGAAGAACTATTAACCATTGTAGGAGAAGAGTGTTTACCCTTTCTGTCGTAGAACGGTTAGTTGACTGGAGTCAAATAGAAGAGTTTGGTGGTGGATTTTCCTTCGGAGGTTCTTTATCGTTCTGTGGTCGGTCTTGGTTGGTTTTCTTGGTTTTAGTTGATGGAAACCTAAAGAAAATTGTTTGGTATTGGTTTTTCGCGGATAGTTCCGTATGCGGTGTGTGGTTTTGTCTTCCTTGGTTGAAGACGAAGAAGAGGATTCTAGTGTTGCGCTTCTTTTGGTTGTCGTTCCAGTTTTGATGTTTAGTTTGTTAATTGCTTTATGGGGAAGAAGCATTCAATTTATTTCTGTGTTTGTCTTTCTCCGAGGTTAAAGGAGTTATTGAGGTGCTATGCCAGACCTGGTTGTCAGGGCTAAAGTTCTGTGGCTTTGTAGGAGTAAGTGGTGTTTGATTTCGTCATTTTTCTGGTTTGAGAAATCATTTTTGAAAACCCTTTTTGTTTCGTGAAAGTTTGGGGTTTGGTGTTAAGGTTTTATTTGAAAAGAATTACTAAATCGCTTGGTTCCCTTTTTAAGAAAATTGTCTTTCAACCATTTTCCTCTATGGGAGCCTTTGAGATTGAAAAGTGTTTTGGAGAGTTCCTTTTGCATGACCAAGTTTGGGTTTGTCTCATTGCAATTTTGAGAGTCAAGTTTCCTTACGAATTTTGGGATGAGCTTTAAAACTAAAATGCTACAAACAAAGAAAGTAGTGTTTTGACTGAAATCGTTTGTCCCTAGTAAGAATTGTTGTTTAGCATATTATGTAGCATGTACCAATGTGGTTTATGGGATGACTTATTGTTAAGTTAAATTGTGAGTTGAAACGATTCAATGCGGTTGTCACCTCTAGCTTGAAATTAAATAGACTACTAGTGTTGTAGTTTGCTCTTAGCGAAAATGATTAAATGTGTTAATGTATATGCTTAGAATCTGTTGCTTTGTTATAAAAAAAATACTTATGACCCCCGATTATGTTTAAAGTTTTAGACCCTGATGCATAGTTGAAACATTAAGATGATTTAGACTGCTGTTATTGTTAAAGAAACATTGCTGGTTGTTTAAACATGCTCTAATCAAAAGGATTCATAGTGTAACATCCTGAGTTTGAACTTGCCTTTTAATGTTAATTATCCTTTGGGAGTTGTTTGGACTTCAATTTGAAGTTAATTGTTTTTGGAATTGTTCGCTCTATCTGTTTCGTTTTAGTTTTCGCTCTAAAATCTCGTTTCATGTTGCGATTAGAATTTCCGAGCAACCGTAGTTTCCAAACCTTCTTTAGCTACCCTAGAGTCTATCCTAAAAGTTTCCGGGAAGGATTCGTGAGTTTCGGAGTTTTTGGGGGGTTTTGGGGTTTTTCCTGCCTGGGCGGCAGTACCGCCGGCCCTGGCCGGTACTGCCGGCCGAGGGGTGCGGGCAGGGGGGGCAGGGCGCCCGAGCTGACTGTTGCCCTGACCACCTCCTTTTTCTTTAGAGGGTTCTCCTCACTCTCTCCCTCCCCCAGCTCACTCTCCCTCACTCCCTCTCACTCTCACCCTCTAGCTCTCTCTCTAGCTCTCTCTCCCATGGAGCTCTCTCCCTCTCTCTCGAGTTTTCCCTCCAGCTAAAACTCTCTCTGGTGTTCTTGAGCTCGAGGTGAAGCAAGCCACGGAGGAGGACGTCGTTTCCCAAAACCCTAGCAGCAATCTGTGGTGAGTGAAGCAAGTTTCAGTCAGATCTGTGATGACTTGAGCTTGATCTTGTATTTTTCTCCATTTCTATCAACTTTTCTTTTAGCTAAAACCCTAGAAAACCAAGTTGTAGTGCTCAACTTTTAGTTAGCTGAGTTTCTAAACCTAGGTTAGGTGCAAGAGTTCTTGTTAGCGCGAAAACTGAGATCAGAAACCCTAAGTACGTTTTTATCGGATATATTTGGTTAAATGTCGTTTTCGTAGCTTTTGGAATTAAACCTTGGAATCCTGGTTCCAAAAGCTAGGAAAAGGACACTAGAATGTATTCGACGTTGTTAAAGTCCGGGTTTCGCGAAAAGAATCGAGTTAGAATTCGATTCGGGGTGAAAATCGGAATTTAGCATGGATTAGGACTTAAGAGTTTCTCGGATTAGGAATTAGGCCAAACGAGGTAGGAACCACGTGTGGTTTGCATAAATGGGTCCTTGTCATCTCCGAGAACCCATCCATGCAATCGCCGCGAAATTCCGAAGTCGTTTGTGCGAAAATCCTTTTTCTGGAAAATTCAGTCGACCTGTGGCCAGCACTACCGATGTGGTAAGTCCGGTACTGCCACTCAGGCCGGCACTACCGACCCTTGTGGCCGGTACTACCGGGCTAAGGCCGGCACTACCGCTCCCGAAACGCCGGTAGTTATTTTCCAGAGAGGTCCCCGTTTAGGTTTCGTAGCCATTGGTACTACCGACCCTCAAGGCCGGTACTGCCGACTGTAGAGCGGCACTACCGGGGTTTGTACACCGGTACTGCCGGTCTCCAGTTCAAAATTCGGTTTTCGTTTAAATTTCATTCCCTCGTGTTCGCTTGCTGGTTGTTGTCCGCTTCTTTGAGCTTTTTGCTTGGTTCTCGTTGGATCTTAATCGTTTCCTCGTTTTTCTTTTGTCGCGCTTTCGTTTAGACGTCGACGCCTCAGGAGCAGTAGGCGAGGATCTGGACTTTGACCCAGAGGACACGCAAAACCCAAAGCAAGCAGGCAAGCACCCCCTTCGAACATATTGCTCCCATAATTGCAAAAGTATTTGATGTTTTGCAAAATGATTACGCATGCATATGATTATTACAAGTATTCAAATGGTGGGAATAGATAGATACCCTAATGGTTGGATGGCTTATCTTAATCTTGTTGCTACCCTAAAATCCTTGAGTAACCCTAGTTTAAGGTTAGATGCTATAATAAGTGTCGTCAGGGGTTATAAGTCTAATAGTTGCATACGCTTAGCCCAGCTTTAGACTGATTGAATAATGATCGGTGGACTCAGTCAATCAAAGATTTTTCGATACGTTATTAGGATTTCGGAAATGGTGGTTTCGGAAAAACCAAGGCTATGTTGGTAAAAGATGAAAAAGGAAAAGGTGTACGGTGATTTATGCCGGACGGCTGATGGGAGGTCTCGTGCAGTGCAATCCTAAGGACTGAACTTGACGCTTTTAACCAAGTCCTTTCGTACAACCACATGTGCTAGTATGGGATAGCCTAAACCCAAAGACAGAGTTGGAATTTGATCTTGCGCCGTGGTAGGTCGAAGTAGTTGGGCAATACCGACGCGTCTTGGTGTTGCTTAGAATACTCCCTCACCACGCGCAGGTGTTGGAGACTTTCGTGAAACAACGGTGGATGCTTTGTTGAGGGTAAAAGGCACGATGGGCTGTTAGCCATCGTTGGATCCGTGTGGGTGAATCAGGTTTGGAGTTTAAGGTACCCAAACACCTTAAATGGGGGGGTACTCTCGCCTGGCTCGGGGGTACTCTGTGTGGGTGTGTGGAGCCCCCACCCAAAGCAAAGAGCGCACATCGCCGGGACTGACGCAAGACTAGATGCCGACAATTGGAAGAGTTTCGTCACAATCTAGCAAAACGGATATAGTATGTGTCGCGTGGCATGGTTGACATGATTGCTAGAATGTGTCGTGTGGGTAAAGTGTGCATTCTCTGCAGAGATTAATCAAACTAATCGATTAGCCGTGCTCACGGTCACGAGCATCTTGGGTATTTGCTGTCAAGTATAGTATTTTGGTTTTGGTTTCTGAAAAGGATTTGAAATCGGTAAATCTTTTAAATGTTGGGCTGTTTCATGCAAATGTTGAGTCGCTGAACTCAAAGATCGGTTGGTTTGGTGGTTTGATCAAGCTGGCGGTGATTCTTGATGCCATGTGATGATGGTGTTGGTTATGTCGAAGGAAATGATTCCTGTTGCCATTTGATGGTGGTGTTGGATATGTTGGAGGAATTTGGATGTTGAATGAAATGTACAATTACATTATGTATTGTTGTACTCTCATTTACTAAATGTTTTATAAACAGTGCAGTATTCCAATCTATTAGTCTATTGCAAATGACTTCAGCTTCATGCAAAACTGAACTAGTGTAGCAACCATCTTCATTGTTTAACCTGCATTATTATTATACTTGCAAACAATAAAGTCTTGCGAGTACATACGTGTACTCACCGTTTGCTCTGAAAATTTGCGTGAGGAGCAGAAGATGCAGGTGAGGAAGAAGGTGACCAGGAGTTCAGTGACCCAGGCGTGGGTGGTGCGTTTGACGGCTAGTGGAGCTAGTTGCTCGCCGGTTGCCTGAGGGAATGGAGGCACACCGCGGCCGCTTTACTTTTGTTTCTCTGATGTTTTTCTCTTCAGTTTACTTTAAGCCAATCGGCATTTTGTAAACAGGAACAAGTTGTAATATTATTATCTACCGTTGTAATATATTACCCCTGCCCTTGTACTGCGTTTGTTTGGATGAGACTCTCCCTTCTCAACATGTGACGCTAGCCTACTGATCCAGGGACTAGTGGTTATCACATGGTTGCGGGAAGCTCAAATTGGAACCAATTGGGTAGCATGTGACCTCATTCGAGTATCGTGCTAGCCAAGCGATTTCAATCTGAGTCTGTCGTGATGCCGTGATCGTTACGTTACGGGTTGTGTGATTAACCAGGCCCACGCAACATTAATGGAGTATCACTGTACCAGGACAGGAGTCCCCACAAGGAGTGGTATCAGAGCAAAGGTTAATAATTGATAGGATTAAGGAAGAGTATTTTCCCTTAAAAGTTATTTTGATTATGCACTCTATAACTGTGAAAACTTAGAATTTTGATCTTTTCTTTTCTGTAGCATCTCTTCTGGTTTGAGCTTCAAATGAAATTTTCCTCTTATCTCAGCTTTCAAAGTCAGATTTCCAGGGTAAAAGCAAGAGGGGTATTCGGTTTGATCTATTTTCCCGATCCTATTCAAAATTCAAGTTAGAAGTATTTGGGAAGCTTATCCACTTCAAAAGATAGTTAAGAATTGAGTAATGATAAGGTTAAGGCGTAAAATTGTGAGTTTCTCTTGTTAGTCCGCTGTTGGTTTATTTTCTTTTCGTTTATTTAATTTCTGTTTATTTCGAATTTCCGTTTGTTGAGGATGTTACTAATCTGTTTCCCTTCGTAATTTTAGATGTCTGGACGTTGGGAACCCTGCTACTTCACGTCTGCGATTCTAGAGGGCTCAGTTCAGGCTACCCTCTGGGAGATGATGAAACGTGCTGGCTTTCCTGAGCCGCCAGGGTATTTAATCTCACATGCTGGACTTAGTCCCGCTTCCTCCCTGTATGTGGATGAAGTTTCTATTCGCGGACGCCACGCAGGAGAGCAAACCCGTTAGTATCATGGTACAGCGCCAAGTCCTCTTGCAGCTCTACTAGATGGAGCATATATTGCAATTCTGAGGCTTCGCTTTGATGTACCGGAAATGGCTCAGTTGTATCCTGTTTGTCCCTCTCGTGAGCCGGACAGCCAAGAGAACCTGTATGTGCTAGATTATCCACTATCGGATCCTGTGCAGATTTGGCAGACTGGGCTAGTGAGATCCCTTGATCGATATCTGCTTCGTCTCCGTGAAGAACTGTTGCTTGCTCGACGCCGTATCTCTGAGTTAGAGAGTAACATGGCGCCCTTGGTTAGATGTGGTTCCTTTACTACTGGGATTATCTATGGGGAGAATGATGATCTCGAGCTTGCTGAGGAGTTACCCCGTCCTTATGGATCTTATCGTCGGGTCTCTCGCAGTGCCAGGATGTCTGTTCGTGGTAGCAGCCGTCGCCGTGTTTCGGCTGTGAGCCCTAGTGCTTCTGCGACTGCCATGCCAGGACGTAACCTGCTGTTTGGTGGACGCGAGTACGAGTTGATGTTCCCCGTAGAGTCAACTGCTTCTTCTGTAGCCCCAGGCACCTCAGATGTCCCTGCTGTGAACGGTGGCCGTGTCTAGGACTAGATCCCTATCCTAATAGGTAGTAGGATCTATAGCTCGCTTTTGTTGTAATTACGAGCTGGTGGAAGAAACCTTTTGTTGTATTTACTCTCGTGGAACTGGTGGTAGTTGATGTTGGTGGTATTGTAAATAACCCCCTGTAGCGCGAAGAGATGTGCTAAGTTATCATCTATAAATCTATCGCCCTGCAATCCTTTCACTGTGGTGCATACTTTAAATGTTGTATTGCTATGTGATGGATTGTGCTCGAATTTCGCAGCTGTTGTTCAAAATCCCCATGTTCTTCAATGGGCTCTTGTGGTACTTGTCTCTAAGTCTTTATGTCAACAGGATGCCGCCGAAGAGACATGTTGATCGTTCGGTGATGGCCCGGGGTGTTGCTCAAAATAGCCAAGAACCAGTTGTGGCAATACCGAATCCGGAGCGTCAAGATCCACCTTTGGCTAGATCCCGTAGCCAAGGATCTCATCACTCTAATGAGCCAGTAGGTAATCGGGAGGCATCGCTTAGTCATCACGATGCCCAAAGTGAAGAGTTACCTCCACCTCCGTCAATGGCCCAAGTTCTTGTCATGCAGACCCGTTTGTTGGAACGGTTGGTGCAGAATTCCGAGAACCTTGGTGCCGCTGCTTATGGTGGTTTGGCAGCAATGCAACCCCAATCAAGGTTGGCCGAGTTCAATGAACTCGCCGCCAAACTTCTCATCTGCGACCGATCCTCTGGATGCGCATTTATTGGCTTCGCGATGTTGAAGATAAACTTGACCTCGTGAGGTGTACTGAAGAGGAGAAGGTTCAGTATGCTGCTCACTATCTCCAAGGCGCAGCAGCAGCTTGGTGGGGTAGTGTTAAGGCAATTCGTCCACCTGGTCAGGTCATGACTTGGGAGGAATTTAAAGGAGCCTTTCGTGCAGTGCACATTCCTACTAGTCTGATGGAGATAAAGAAACGAGAGTTCTATGATCTTCGTCAGGGGTCTATGTCAGTGATGGACTATCTGCATAAGTTCAATTATCTGGTTCGATATGTAGCAGATGAGGTCCCGAGTGAAGCCCGAAAAATCTCCTTGTTTCGTCAACATCTCAATGAGGAGATTCGTCATTCGCTCGCACCACTTGACATCCCCAATATGCAAGTGCTTGTGGACAAGGCGATTTGTGTTGAGGACAGCGGCAAGGCAGTTTTGGAGAGCCGGAAGCGTAAGTGGATGGCTCGAAAATCTGCCGGTGCCGGTACTTCGAGACCGCGTTCTAGGCAAACCGCCAGTGCTCAGTCCATGGCATCACCGCCTCCACGATCTCAGAGGAACTTTCCCCAACCTGTTCTGTCTGCGGCTCATCCTTCTGGCCGTGGAGGACAGATCCGTGGAGGGCAGGACAGGATGGCCGCACTCACCTGCTATGCTTGCGGTGAAAAGGGACACATCTCTACTGTTTGTCCGAGCAAACGTCCTGTTGCTGCTCGACCTCATGTTCCAAGCGGTCCGATTCGCCCGCAAGGTTCTGTAACCGGGCGTGGTGGACACCTGGGAGGGCGTTCTAGCCAAAAAGTAGCCCCGAGTCAAGCCCATGGTCGACTTAACTTAGTGACTGCGGAGGAGGCCAGTAATGCTCCAGATGTGGTAGTTGGTATGTTTTCCATACACTCAGTACCCACCTTGGTTTTATTTGATTCGGGCGTTTCGCATTCTTTCATTTCTTAAAAGTTTGTTTTGGAACATAAGGTTAAGACTAACAGACTGCGAAATCAATTGTTAGTCTATTCTCCTGGTTCAGTTATGCGAGCTGAGCGCATATGTCTTAGAGTACCCATAGTGATCAATGAAGTTCTATTTTTGGGAGACCTGATTCAGATAGATACCCCTGGACTCAATGTTATCCTTGGGATGGATTGGTTATCTCAAAATCAAGGACATATTGATTGCGCAAATCATTCCATTTCTCTGGTGAATTCGGATGGAATCCAGACTAAGTATTACTCCAGACGATCAAATGTGCTTAAGACTTCTTTCCATTCGCTTTCTGTGCTGGAATTAGATCGAGTACCAGTGGTCTGTGAGTATCCTGATGTGTTTCCTGAAGAATTACCGGGATTGCCCCAGATCGGGATATGGAGTTTGTTATTGACTTGCTGCCAGGAACAGCACCATTATCCAAACGTCCGTATCGGATGCCCTCTGATGAGTTGTTGGAGATGAAGAAGTAACTCAAGGAGCATTTAGCTAAGGGTTTTGTTCGCCCTAGTCCGTCTCCATGGGGTAGTCCAGTGCTCTTCGTCAAGAAGAAAGATGGTAGTTTACGCATGTGCGTGGACTATCGATCCTTCAACGAAGTCACTATCAAAAATAAGTATCCTCTTCCTCGAATTGATGATTTGTTTGATCAATTAAGTGGAGCCCGAGTCTTTTCTAAGATTGACTTAAGACTAGGATACTTTCAACTCAAAATTCGACCGGAAGATATCAAGAAGACTGCGTTTACTACTCGTTACGGTTTGTACGAGTATACAGTAGTTTCTTTTGGACTCACCAATGCACCAGCCACATTCATGAATCTCATGAATAAGGTATTCATGGAATACCTAGATAAATTTGTGGTGGTGTTCATTGATGACATTCTTATCTATTCTCGGAGTGAACAGGAGCATGAACTCCATCTGCATTTAGTGCTTGATAAATTGCGTGAACATCAGCTGTATGCCAAGTTCAGCAAATGTGAGTTCTGGCTCAAAGAAGTTGCCTTCTTAGGCCACGTTCTCTCGGAAGGAGGTGTTGCTGTTGATCCCAGCAAGGTGAAGAATGTACTTGCTTGGGAACAGCCACGGACTGTTCCCGAAGTCCGAAGTTTTCTTGGGTTAGCCGGGTACTATCGGCGATTCATTGAAAACTTTTCCAAAATTTGCAAGCCGATGACTGAGTTACTCAAGAAGGAGAAGAAGTTTGAGTGGACGTCAGCTTGTGAAGTTAGTTTCCTAGAGCTGAAGCGAAGGCTTACAACAGCTCCAATTCTTGTCTTGCCTAATGTGCACAAAAACTTTGACGTATTCTATGATGCTTCACGTCAAGGTCTTGGTTGTGTGCTGATGCGGGAAGGAAAAGTTGTGGCGTATGCTTCACGCCAACTGAAACCTCATGAAGCCAATTATCCGACTCATGATCTAGAATTGGCTGCTGTAATTCATGCTCTCAAGTTATGGCGACATTATCTCATCGAAAACCGAGTTGAGATATTTACCGATCATAAGAGTCTGAAATACTTTTTCACCCAACCAGATCTAAACTTGAGATAGCACCGGTGGTTGGAGCTAATCAAGGACTACGATTTGGGAATCCATTATCATCCGGGAAAAGTTAATGTGGTAGCTGATGCCCTTAGTCGCAAGCTACACACTAGTAATACCTTGTCGGATGTTTGTCAACCCCAGTTACTGGAGGAGTTTTGTAAACTCAACTTGGAGATGGTAGGGAAAGGATTTGTGGCTACATTAGCCCTACAACCTACCCTTGAATCCCAAATTCAAGCTGCTCAGTTGAAAGATGAAGGAGTAGCTGAAATCAAGCGCAATTTGAAAGAAAGCGAATCATTTGAGTTTTCAGAACGAGTTGATGGTCTGATCGTGCGTGGATATCAAATTTATGTCCCGAATGATCAGGAGATCAAAGAATTGATCTTGAAGGAAGCTCATGAGACTCCGTTGTCAATCCACCCCAGAAGCACTAAAATGTACCAAGATATTCGAAAGAAGTTTTGGTGGCCGGGTATGAAAAGAGATATCGCTGCGTACATCGCCATTTGTGACGCGTGTCAGCGAGTTAAAGCAGAGCACCAACGACCAGCTGGAATGCTTCAACCCTTGAAGGTTCCAGAGTGGAAATGGGATGGGGTCGGAATGGACTTCATCACTGGCCTGCCAAAATCAGCTAATGGCCATGACTCTATTTGGGTAATCATCGACCGGTTAACCAAAGTCGCTCATTTCATACCGGTACGCGTCACCTACAATGGAGCTAAACTTGCAGAACTCTACCTGAACCATATCATCCGACTACATGGAATTCCTAAAACCATTGTGTCTGACCGTGGACCCCAGTTCACTTCGCGGTTCTGGAAGAATTTGCATGAACTTCTAGGGACCAAGCTGCTCTTCAAAGACAAACTTACCATCCCTGCAGGCCGATGGGATGACTGAAAGAACAAATCAAGTCCTAGAAGACATGCTCAGAGCTTGTATTCTTTCGTATAACTCAAAGTGGGAAAAGTGTTTAGCATTTGCTGAGTTTTCCTACAATAATAGTTATCAAGCAAGCCTTCAAATGTCTCCGTTTGAAGCACTGTATGGAAGAAAATGCCAAACTCCTCTCTTCTGGTCCGAAGTCGGTGAAAGAAAGTTCTTTGGACCCACAGTGATTCAAGAAGCTGAGACGCAAGTCAGGCTAATCCGCGATCGGTTAAAAGAAGCTAAGTCTAGACAAAAGAGCTATGCTGATAATCGCCGCCGTGATCTGAGCTTCAATGTAGATGATTTTGTCTATCTTAAGGTGTCACCGTTACGTGGCACGAAGCGATTCCAAGTTCACAGAAAGTTAGCGCCGAGATACGTCGGTCCGTATCGCATTCTTGCAAGGAAGGGTGAAGTAGCTTATCAGTTGGAGCTTCCACGTCAACTTGTGGATGTGCATGACGTATTTCATGTCTCTCAGTTAAAAAAGTGTCTTCGAGTTCCTACTGAACTCACTCCTCTGGATGCAATTGAACTTCAACCAGATCCTTCATACCGTGAATATCCAATTCGCGTTCTGGACGAAGCTGAACGACTTACTCGTAATCATGTATTTAAGATGCTTCAAGTTCAGTGGAGTAATCATACTGAAGAAGAAGCAACCTGGGAACGTGAAGATTGCCTTCGATCCGAGTTTCCATCTTTCTTTTCGGAATCCTTGTAATCTCGAGGACGAGATTATTGTAAGGGGGGTAGAGCTGTAACATTCTGAGTTTGAACTTGCCTTTTAATGTTAATTATCCTTTGGGAGTTGTTTGGACTTCAATTTGGAGTTAATTGTTTTTGGAATTGTTCGCTCTATCTGTTTCGTTTTAGTTTTCGCTCTAAAATCTCGTTTCGTGTTGCGATTAGAATTTCCGAGCAACCGTAGTTTCCAAACCTTCTTTAGCTACCCTAGAGTCTATCCTAAAAGTTTTCGGGAAGTATTCGTGAGTTTCGAAGTTTTTGGGGGTTTTTGGGGTTTTTCTGCTGGCGGCAAGATCTGCCGCCTGGCCCGTCTTGCCGACGAGTGCGAGCAGGCGAGGCGCCCGAGCTGACCGTTGCCCTAACCACCTCCTTTTTCTCTAGAGGGTTCTCCTCACTCTCTCCCTCCCCCAGCTCACTCTCCCTCACTCCCTCTCACTCTCACCCTCTAGCTCTCTCTAGCTCTCTCTCCCATGGAGCTCTCTCCCTCTCTCTCGAGTTTTCCTTCCAGCTAAAACTCTCTCTCTGGTGTTCTTGAGCTCGAGGTGAAGCAAGCCACGGAGGAGGACGTCGTTTCCCAAAACCCTAGCAGCAATCTGTGGTGAGTGAAGCAAGTTTCAGTCAGATCTGTGATGACTTGAGCTTGATCTTGTATTTTTCTCCATTTCTATCAACTTTTCTTTTAGCTAAAACCCTAGAAAACCAAGTTGTAGTGCTCAACTTTTAGTTAGCTGAGTTTCTAAACCTAGGTTAGGTGCAAGAGTTCTTGTTAGCGCGAAAACTGAGATCAGAAACCCTAAGTACGTTTTTATCGGATATATTTGGTTAAATGTCGTTTTCGTAGCTTTTGGAATTAAACCTTGGAATCCTGGTTCCAAAAGCTAGGAAAAGGACACTATAATGTATTCGACGTTGTTAAAGTCCGGGTTTCGCGAAAAGAATCGAGTTAGAATTCGATTCGGGGTGAAAATCGGAATTTAGCATGGATTAGGACTTAAGAGTTTCTCGGATTAGGAATTAGGCCAAACGAGGTAGGAACCACGTGTGGTTTGCATAAATGGGTCCTTGTCATCTCCGAGAACCCATCCATGCAATCGCCGCGAAATTCCGAAGTCGTTTGTGCGAAAATCCTTTTTCTGGAAAATTCAGTCGACCTGTGGCCGGCACTACCGACGTGGTAAGTCCGGTACTGCCGCTCAGGCCGGTACTGCCGGGCTAAGGTCGGCACTACCGCTCCCGAAACGCCGGTAGTTATTTTCCAGAGAGGTCCCCGTTTAGATTTCGTAGCCATCGGTACTACCGACCCTCAAGGCCGGTACTGCCGACTGTAGAGCGGCACTACCGGGGTTTGTACACCGGTACTGCCGGTCTCCAGTTCAAAATTCGGTTTACGTTTAAATTTCTTTCCCTCGTGTTCGCTTGCTGGTTGTTGTCCGCTTCTTTGAGCTTTTTGCTTGGTTCTCGTTGGATCTTAATCGTTTCCTCGTTTTTCTTTTGTCGCGCTTTCGTTTAGACGTCGACGCCTCAGGAGCAGTAGGCGAGGATCCGGACTTCGACCCAGAGGACACGCAAAACCCAGAGCAAGCAGGCAAGCACCCCCTTTGAACATATTGCTCCCATAATTGCAAAAGTATTTGATGTTTTGCAAAATGATTACGCATGCATATGATTATTACAAGTATTTAAATTGTGGGAATAGATAGATACCCTAATGGTTGGATGGCTTATCTTAATCTTGTTGCTACCCTAAAATCCTTGAGTAACCCTAGTTTAAGGTTAGATGCTATAATAAGTGTCGTCAGGGGTTATAAGTCTAATAGTTGCATACGCTTAGCCCATTTTTAGACTGATTGAATAATGATCGGTGGACTCAGTCAATCAAAGATTTTTCGATACGTTATTAGGATTTCGGAAATGGTGGTTTCGAAAAAACCAAGGCTTTGTTGGTAAAAGATGAAAAAGGAAAAGGTGTACGGTGATTTATGCCGGACGGATGATGGGAGGTCTCGTCTGTGCAATCCTAAGGACTGAACTTGACGTTTTTAACCAAGTCCTTTCGTACAACCACATGTGCTAGTATGGGATAGCCTAAACCCAGTACAGGAGTTGGAATTTGATCTTGCGCCGTGGTAGGTCGAAGTAGTTGGGCAATACCGACGTGCTGGTGTTGCTTAGAATACTCCCTCACCACGCGCAGGTGTTGGAGACTTTCGTGAAACAACGGTGGATGCTTTGCTGAGGGTAAAAGGCACGATGGGCTGTTAGCCATCGTTGGATTCGTGTGGGTGAATCAGGTTTGGAGTTTAAGGTACCCAAACACCTTAAATGGGGGGGTACTCTCGCCTGGCTCGGGGGTACTCTGTGTGGGTGTGTGGAGCCCCCACCCAAAGCAAAGAGCGCACATCGCCGGGACTGACGCAAGACTAGATGCCGACAATTGGAAGAGTTTCGTCACAATCTAGCAAAACGGATATAGTATGTGTCGCGTGGCATGGTTGACATGATTGCTAGAATGTGTCGTGTGGGTAAAGTGTGCATTCTCTGCAGAGATTAATCAAACTAATCGATTAGCCGTGCTCACGGTCACGAGCATCTTGGGTATTTGCTGTCAAGTATAGTATTTTGGTTTTGGTTTCTGAAAAGGATTTGAAATCGGTAGATCTTTTAAATGTTGGGCTGTTTCATGCAAATGTTGAGTCGCTGAACTCAAAGATCGGTTGGTTTGGTGGTTTGATCAATGTCGGGACCCCGAATTTGCAAATCCGGACCCTCTGTGTATTCAGCACTAGTCCAGGAACGCGCTAGTGCACACAGTCTTAACATCGGTAAATATCACAATCATACCAATCGATACCAATAAAGTACTTTATTTAAATAACCAAACTGGTTACTCGACCTTATGGCCAAGTTACAAAATGTATGCCTCGTAGGGCGAAACTTATTCAGAGAGAAACAATAGCAGCGGAAAATCAAATAAACTTCGTGGCGCCATCCAGTATACCACAGGCAACTGACTGGGCTCGCATCCCTAAGTAGTCGGGTCCTCTTGGAGTTCCTCCTCCAAAGCTGGCGTAATCTCCTCTTCAACTGGTATTGTGTTGAGGCAAGGGTGAGTACTTGGTACTCAGCAAGTCATGCACAGAATGCAAGCTAATATACTATATGCATGGCTTAGTACAAAGGAATAGCTCAGGGTATATTTGCAGTAAACAACTTTTGACAAGTAATATAAGTAGATTCGAAAGCAGTAGAAATAAGTAAAGCATAAATAACTTTTCAAGAAGTTTAATAAACATTTTCCCCATCCTAAACCACATTTCCATCATCTTCATTATTAAACCAACCCATCTTTTCAAAACCAAGTTATTTTCAGAAAGTCTACCCCTTGACTGTAATTCCCGAGCATTGTCCAGTACCGTGGACTCGGCTATTCAAATAGATTCTACACTCTGCAGAGGTTATGCACTTTACCCACAAGATACAGTCAAACACCACAAAGGCGAGTTCCCGTAACAAAGCCTTTCGGAAGCCTCAAACAACACAGGTGGTCCTCTCCGGTACGTGCTCTACACCATCCCTTCCCTTAGCCAAGGCGAAGTATGGGACCAACACACCGTTAGATGGGTACCTGGCCCACGACCACGATACGCTCCCGTACAATCACACAAACGGTGTAATCGACACCTGAGGCTCCACAAGTGAGTCCTTAGCGACTTAGTCAACTAGGGCCGTCCCATTCCAGCCATGTGGTTGCAAGTATGACCCAGTTCAAAGGCTTGCAAGGTTAAGTCCTTAGAGTGACCAGGGCAAGACTACCCGAAAAACCAAATCAACACTCCCAATGCCACACTGGCCCACCTGATTACTCTTGCCACATGCCCCGGTCGAAAACTGTTTATCAAAACCCCAGTTGATTACCATGCACCACGTGCCATCAACATCACATGATACTTTTCCCAAAACAGGTTCAATATATCATTAAGTCAATATTAGCATTTGATTATCCAAAATCATGTCATGAGCACGTAGCAGGTCTAAGCAGCATACTACAACGGTCTAAACCCATGTTGGCAATTTAATAATGTCCAACTAGTAAACCACAACTAGGGTGACAAAGGGTCATGGCACATACTTAAGTAATCAAGGTGTCATATAGCAAATTGGTATTTATCTAACCCCCATGTTTAAACAAAGTATCTTTCTAATTGAACTAGCATGCAATAGTTTAAATCAAAATAGATTTCGAAATAGGATCAATATGGTCAAAGCACAACTTGCCTTCAAAAAGCACTTGCTCTTGGTCTTGAGTTGGATCCTGAGTCAACACTTCTCCTTCGAATCCTTCCGGCACTTCAACGTCTACTCGTAAAGCGTGCAAATAGCAAATACACAAATAAACACTATGCAAAAGATCCCAAAACTCCAAATAAAATCCATAAACAGAGAGAACATAATTTTCTGGATTTTTAGAAACTGGAATCGTCAAATTTGGAGTTAAAGCATAAAAGTTATGATTATTTAAAGTTTAAATAATCAATTAAATAATATTACAGAGAAAAACTTTAGTCCAAAAATTAAATAAAATTCATATTTAGGTAGATCTTAATTTTATACAAATTTAGAAATTTGAATCACTCAAATCGGAGTTGAAACGCATAAAAGTTATAAGCGTTTGAAGTTTGAATCTAAATTTGAATCAATATTTCGAATTAATAAATCATTTTCTTTTCGGAAATTAATTATTGCGTCAGCATGGACACGTGGCAGCCTCAGATTGGCTGGCTGACGTCAGCCGGTCCATGGACGTGGTCCACGCTCGGCTCGGGTCCACCGTGGACTCGGTCCACGACTCCACGTGAGACTGACATGTGGGACCACTCGGGTAGCGTCATCGGCGACGTCGGCGGGGCTCGGCCGCAGTCGGCGGACAGGTGGGTCCCACCGATGACGTCATGGGTGGCGTCCGCGATCGTCGGCCGACACGCGGGCCCCGCGTGTCGCTGACCTGCCAGTGGCGTGGCGCGACGGCTCGGCTTCCTGGGCGCAGCGTGGCTGTCGTGGCTGTTGGTTTGAAATCCGGCGGTGGGATTGAGTTTGGCCTCATGTGCTTGGGGCGACGCGTGATCGATCGTGGCCGTTGGATCTTGATCCAACGGTCCAGATCCAATCTAACACAGTGCGATTCTTGATACGGCGGCGCAACCTAAGCCGTTGGATCTAGATCCAGCGGTTGGGATTAGATCTAGGATTTTCAACGGGAAAACTCACCGAGGTGACGTGGCACGATCCGGGCCTTTGGATCTTGATCGGACGGTTGGTGGAGCTCGGGTCGGCGATGGCTTCACGGCGGAGTTGCTGTGCCGGCCGAGGGCAGCGACCACCCAAACGGCGGTTGGGGCGTGCTCGGCGAGATGGATGGTGTCTTCGGTGCGCTGGCCGGGTTTGAATCTGGGGTCAATGGCGGCGAGGACGGCGGGCGGCGGCGAAGCAAGGATCGTGGCGGCGCTTCACGCAACTACGGCGAGCGATTCGGCGAACCTCACGACGCTAGAGCTCGGTGGGTTAGGGCAAGAAGTGCGCGGGTCACGGCGGTCCTCGGTGCGATCCGGGCATTAAATAGCCTCGGCGTCCGTGCGGAAGACGGAGACCTAGTTCTTCACGGCGGCGGGTGCGGCGGCGGAGTCCGGCTCGGACTCGGCGAAGACGACGAAATCGTGGCCGTCCACGTGGCACGATCGACGGCCACGATCACGGGCGCGATCGGATCCGGGCGGATACTGGCTCGAGCCAGACGGCCGATCTCAGCCGTTGGATCTTGATCCAACGGTTGGGATTGATTAGGGTTAGGAGTGGGTTCGGTCGAGTCACGTGGCTCGGGTCGGACTCGAACTCGAGTCTGACTCGGGCTCGGTCGGATGATGATAACCGACTTGGCCGGTCGGTCCTTTTCAAATAATTAATATTTAAAATAATTCCCGATAATTCATTTAATTCATTAAAAATAGCAAATGACTCGAGAAAAATTCCAGAAAAATTCTGGAAAATATTTTGGATCATTTTGGACTCAAATAAAATATTTCCAACAAAATTTTATTTGCAAAATTAAATTCTTTAATTATTTCAAAATGGAATAAATTCAAATAAATTCCAAATAAATCCAAATAAATTCCAGAAAATTCCAAAAATTCACCAAAATGCCAAATCACACATGAATTTAAGAAAAGCAAAATTTTGGGATGTTACAAACCTCCCCTTAATAGAATCTCGTCCCGAGATTCGGGGCTTACTAAAGGAATAGGTTTGGAAATTCTTTCTTCAAATCCTCTTCAAGGCTCCCAAGTCGCTTCGCTTTCTTCATGGTTGCTCCATCGAACTCTCTGAAACGGGTTGACTTGTTTCTAGTTTCTCGATCTATTGTGTCTAAAATCTTCACGGGATACTCCTTATAAGTCAAATCCTCTTGCAACTCAATTGACTCAGTGTATGCATTCCTCGAGAACTCGGAGACACTTCTTCAAGCCAGGACACATGGAATACATCATGTACTCCTCGCTAACGATCGTGGCAACTCGGTTGATAAGCAACTTCGCCCCTACGGCTCAAAATCTTAAATGGTCCAACATAGCAGGGTGCAAGTTTCCCTTTGGCATGGAACCTCTTAACTCCCCGAGAGGCGTAACTCGAGGTAAACAAAGTCTTCGGTTCAAAACTCACATCCGGCGACGATTGTCAAGATAACTCTTTTGTCGAGATTGGGCTATCTTCAACCTTTCCCTAATCATAGCGACCGCTTCTTGACCTCTTGAAGAATATCAGGTCCAAAGACACGGCTCGCCGGTCTCATTCCAATTCAATGGCGTCCGACAGTGGTCGACCATATGATGCCTCAAAAGGTGACATCTCGTAAACTAGCCTCGATAACTATTGTTGTAACTAAACTCGGCATACGGCAAACTCTTATCCCAAGAGGTAGCATAAGCCAATGCACAAGCTCTCAACATATCTTCCGAATCTGGTTGACTCTTTCGGTCTGTCCATCCGTCTGTGGATGATAAGTCAGATCTTGAAGTTTAAACGGGTTCCCATGGCTTCATGCAACTTATTCCGAGAACCTTGAGGTAAATTGGGTACCTGTCCGATACAATCCTCTTTGGCACTCCGTGCAAACAAACAATCTCGATCATGTACAACTCGGCTAACTTATCTCCCGAGTAAATGGTCTTCACGGGGATAAAATGGGCTACTTTAGTCAAGCGATCCACTATAACCCATATGGAGTCATAACCTCCTTGAGTCTTGACAAACCGGTAATGAAATCCATTCCGATTTCCTCCCACTTCCACTCAGGTATTTTCAATGCATTGTAGCAATCCTGCTTTGGTCTCGATGCATTGCCTTGACTCTACGGCATACGTCGCACAATGCAACATGCTCGGCAACTTCTCGTTTCATACTCGGCCACGAGAATCTCTCCTTCAGATCCCGATACATCTTGGCGCTTCAGGATGAATTGAGTACTTGGAGTCATGGGCTTCTTCCGTAATCAGTTGCTTTAACTCCTTTTTGTTAGGCACACAGATGCGATCCTTCATCCACAACGTGCCCTGCTCATCCAATTTGAAGTCCTCTGCCTTGCCTTCCTCCTTTTTGGACTTAATCCTGCGGATCCTGTCATCACCCTTCTGTCCTTCTCGGATCTGATCCTCTAAGGTAGGCTTTACTTCTAATGTGGCCAAGAATCCGCTAGGTACAACCTCAATCTTCATTTTCTGGAAATCCTCACATAACTCATCCTGACTTGTGGCTAGCAACGTACTCACGGTATGGTTTTTCCGACTCAGAGCATCGGCTACTACGTTGGCCTTCCCGGGATGGTAATGGATTCCAACATTATAGTCCTTGATCAACTCTAACCATCTCCTTTGCCTCATATTCAGATCCGACTGGGTGAATATGTACTTAAGGCTCTTATGATCCGTATACACTTCACATCTGTTTCCAATCAGATAGTGACGCCATAACTTCAAAGCATGCACTACGGCAGCTAACTCTAGGTCATGTGTCGGATAATTTTCCTCATGCGGCCTCAACTGCCTTGATGCATAAGCGACGACCTTTCCATTCTGCATCAGCACACATCCAAGTCCTTGGCGCGATGCGTCACAATAAATATCGAAGCTTTGAGCAACATCCGGTAGAACTAACACCGGTGCCGATGTCAATCGCTTCTTGACTCCTGAAATCCTTTCTCACATTCTCGCGCCCATGCAAACTTCTTCTCCTTCTTGACAATTGCGTAAGAGGTTTCGCAATTGTCGAGAAGCCTTCAATGAAACGGCGGTAGTATCCCGCCATTCCAAGGAAACTCAACTGGGTCACGCCTTCTTGCTCCCAATGTAACACCGCTTCTACTTTGCTTGGATCCACAAATGACTCCCTCTGCGGTCATTACATGTCCAAGAAACTCCACCTTGTCCTTCCAAAAATCACACTTGTTGAACTTGGCGAAAAGTTGCTTGTTCCTCGCCTTTTCCAAAACTCGCCTTAAGTGTTCGGCATGTTCATCCTCCTGTCTTGGAGTAGACTAGGATATCGTCTATGAACACGACGACAAACTTGTCCAAATATTCCATGAACACCTTATTCATCATATTCATGAAATAAGTGGCGCATTAAATCGGCCCAAAGGACATAATTGTAAACTCGTAATGTCCATATCTTGACGAGAATGCAGTCTTGAATATCTTACGATCGGATCTTCAATCGATGGTATCCCGATCTCAGATCAATCTTGAGAAAACTCGGCTCCTCTTAACTGATCAAACAAATCATCAATCCTTGGTAGAGGATACTTATTCTTCACGGTGACTTCATAGAGTGCACGGTAGTCAATGCAAATCCAGAAACTACCGGCCGTCGTCTTGACAAACAAAACCGGAGCTCCCCACGGCGAAACTTGGTGATAAATCCTTTCTCCATTAACTCCTCTAGTTGTTTCTTCATTTCTACCAACTCCTCGGTGGACATCCGATAGGGTCTCTTTGCTATCGGTCTTGTGCAGTACAAGCTCTATCACAAACTCTATGTCCCTCGTCATGGCGGCATACTGTAGATCTTCGGGAAAAACATCGGGTACTCATTCACTCTTGGGACATCCTCTATGCTGATTGCCTTGGTATTGTTAACCATCTCCTGTCCATCTCTACCTGCAGGGGCTTGTAATTCCACTTTCTTCCCACATGGGCTCGTCACTGAGATAGTCCTTCGTCCACAAGCCAAGACGGCCTTGTGCTTGTATAAACAATCCATTCCCAATATAACATCTAAGGTCCGGGTCTCCAAAATTATAAGGTTTGCTAGGAACTCTATTCCATCTATTAGTATTCTCACCCAGGAACATCCTACTTCCGCTCGGAGTTCTGGAACCAGGGGTTTGAACTAAAAGCATGCACTTAAGTCTTGCAATTCTCAAGTCATTTCTAGTAGCAAAGCCTTGCGAAACAAACGAATGCTAAGCTCGAGTCAAACAAAACTCAAGGTGTGTATCGAGTTAACAAGTAACTTACCCAAAGACGACGTCCGTAGCATTCTGCAGTGCATCTGCGGTGACATGGTTGACTCGGCCTCTCACCACGGATGCAGGGTGTGGCTCTGGTCTGGCGCCCTAGCTGGGGTGGTTCCTAGATTGAAGCGAAGCTGGGTCACTCCTGCTGTCTTCTTTGGACAATCTGTTGGCAAAGTGTCTCGGCTCGTTGCGATTGTAACGTCTCACTGTTCCTTCTTATTGCTCGGAGTAGCGTTTCTAGCGGGCTGGGAGTGCAGTAGTTCGATTGGCAGGTCTTGGTCTTTGGGGATGGTGTCCTTGTTGCATTCGTGGTTGGAATCAAGAATTGATTTGGTGCAACTCTCAGCGCCATTGCGCCTCGACGTGATCCTTCTTTGTTGCATCTGCGCTTCTGTTCTCCTCAGTTCCTTGCGCTTGTCCTCAAGAATAAGCGCCTTATTTACCAACTCTTGGAAATCTGGAAAGGTGTGGGTGATCAATCCTACTTGCAATCCCGAGTTAAGTCCCTTCATAAAACGAGACTGCCTGGATTTATCTGTCGCTACATCCTCAGTGCATAGCGTGCTAGCTGTGGTGAACTTGTTCAGTAGTCGGCCACCGGCTGATTACCTTGCTTGAGTGCTCTGAACTCCTCCTTCTTAAGGTCCATGATTCCTTCAGCACGTGATACTTGTCGAATGCATTGTGAACTCTTCCCAAGTGATATCTTGAGGGTTCTCTGCGTGGCACGTAAATTCTCCCACCATTCTAACGTCCCTTCCAACCGATGAGAAGCGAGAGTACCTTCTCATTTCCTATGCATTGAGCTATGTGTAGCTTCCTCTCGATTGATCTTAACCAATCATCGGCCTCCAATGGATTGGCATTCCCAGAGAAAGTGGGTGGGTGAGTCCTCATGAACTCGATAGTCTTGTATTACGGCGTGGTCCCTGATTAACTTGATTAGCGTGGCCTGAGCAAAGGACGTGCTGCATTTGTTGCATCATAGCATGCATCAATCGAGTCTGAGCAGCAAGAAATGCTCCAAAATTCTGCATATCATCTGGCGGTCTTGGTGCTCTATCATTGGGGTTTCTGTGGCGAGAACCACTCCCATTGCTTCCAAAGTTTCCACGGTGTTCACCATCTGTCGATTTGCTCTAGGTTTAGAGATGAGAGGGAAACAAGAATAGACAAGTAATATGGAACTTATGCGGGGCGAAAGGGGTAACTTTAAGGTCCAACTTTATTATTAATAACTTGGTATGGCTGCTTACAATGCCTAAGGGCCTTGCAACACATACTGCACACTCAGCAAACAAAGCAAATTCAAATCGAACTAACTCTGGAGTCTAACGCCTAAAGGGTGACTCTTTCTTCTATGACGCGACTCGGCGAAGGAGTCTCACTATAGAACCTATGCTCACTCATCGAGAAAACCTCCACGGCCTGGGTACGGGCGTTGTGGCATAGGCGCGAAACGATTGCCATGTCCAAAGAATCGTGTCCTCTGTGGTAGTCGAAGAAGTGTCCTCATCGAGATCCGACTCCTCCGGATCTCGCTCGTGTAGCTCAATCTTGGTTCGGGTCCAGTCCGTACAAAGTCATCTCCAACTCGTCAATCCTTCGCAGAAGATGTGCCACATACTCTTGAGCTTCCCGCCATCTGTTCTTCTCCGTCGTGATCTCCTTGCGGGCCTTCTGTAGCTCCTTGCTTGTATTATCTAGTACATCCTCCTGGGCGACGACAAATCGTGCCAAGCTGTGTAACCGTGGCATCCTCATCCCGAATCTCCTTCGGTCGAGAAGGTTATCGCTGCGCGGATGGTAGCGAACACCGTACTCTCCAACTCTCGGGCGTAGATCACGGGTAATGTGCCGCATTGCGGCGTCGTGATACTTCTTGGATACCCATCTGCATTGTAGATCTCTGGCGGTCTGCAGGTGTATCGAGGCGCATTGCCTGGGCCCTTTTTCCTAGCAGGTACCTCAATCCTCACGTCACAAGCCTTGATCAATCCCGCTTGTCTGATCACTTCCACTTGATATTGGGGCTTCTCAAAATCTCCGAGAGTCTATAGCATATGCCAAAGTTCCGCGGCGTGACCAACTCCCAGATCAACGTAGTTGAACTCTTCCTCCATCTGTCACAAGAGTGCTTTACGTAAGAACTCGGAATTTTTAAATTGTGACAAGGTAAGGGAAAATTTCAGCAAGAGACAAGACAAGAGAGAAGGGGATAAGTCGAGATGTCATTTCTTGTCTTCACAAATTTTTAGCTTTAGAAAATAGGTTTTATCCTCTCTACGACCATTCTAGCTTAGGGTTGAGCCTACAGTCAAGTATGGCTCTGATACCACCTCTGTCGGGACCCCGAATTTGCAAATCCGGACCCTCTGTGTATTCAGCACTAGTCCAGGAACGCGCTAGTGCACACAGTCTTAACATCGGTAAATATCACAATCATACCAATCGATACCAATAAAGTACTTTATTTAAATAACCAAACTGGTTACTCGACCTTATGGCCAAGTTACAAAATGTATGCCTCGTAGGGCGAAACTTATTCAGAGAGAAACAATAGCAGCGGAAAATCAAATAAACTTCGTGGCGCCATCCAGTATACCACAGGCAACTGACTGGGCTCGCATCCCTAAGTAGTCGGGTCCTCTTGGAGTTCCTCCTCCAAAGCTGGCGTAATCTCCTCTTCAACTGGTATTGTGTTGAGGCAAGGGTGAGTACTTGGTACTCAGCAAGTCATGCACAGAATGCAAGCTAATATACTATATGCATGGCTTAGTACAAAGGAATAGCTCAGGGTATATTTGCAGTAAACAACTTTTGACAAGTAATATAAGTAGATTCGAAAGCAGTAGAAATAAGTAAAGCATAAATAACTTTTCAAGAAGTTTAATAAACATTTTCCCCATCCTAAACCACATTTCCATCATCTTCATTATTAAACCAACCCATCTTTTCAAAACCAAGTTATTTTCAGAAAGTCTACCCCTTGACTGTAATTCCCGAGCATTGTCCAAAGATGGACTCGGCTATTCAAATAGATTCTACACTCTGCAGAGGTTATGCACTTTACCCACAAGATACAGTCAAACACCACAAAGGCGAAGTTCGTAACAAAGCCTTTCGGAAGCCTCAAACAACACAGGTGGTCCTCTCCAGACGTGCTCTACACCATCCCTTCCTTAGCCAAGGCGAAGTATGGGACCAACACACCGTTAGATGGGTACCGGCCACACCACGATACGCTCCCCGCATACAATCACACAAACGGTGTAATCGACACCTGAGGCTCCACAAGTGAGTCCTTAGCGACTTAGTCAACTAGGGCCGTCCCATTCCACCATGTGGTTGCAAGTATGACCAGTTCAAAGGCTTGCAAGGTTAAGTCCTTAGAGTGACCAGGGCAAGACTACCCGAAAAACCAAATCAACACTCCCAATGCCACACCGGCCCACCTGATTACTCTTGCCACATGCCCTGGCCGAAATCGTTTATCAAAACCCGATTGATTACCATGCACCACGTGCCATCAACATCACATGATACTTTTCCCAAAACAGGTTCAATATATCATTAAGTCAATATTAGCATTTGATTATCCAAAATCATGTCATGAGCACGAGTGTGTCTAAGCGACATACTACAACGGTCTAAACCCATGTTGGCAATTTAATAATGTCCAACTAGTAAACCACAACTAGGGTGACAAAGGGTCATGGCACATACTTAAGTAATCAAGGTGTCATATAGCAAATTGGTATTTATCTAACCCCATGTTTAAACAAAGTATCTTTCTAATTGAACTAGCATGCAATAGTTTAAATCAAAATAGATTTGAAATAGGATCAATATGGTCAAAGCACAACTTGCCTTCAAAAGCACTTGCTCTTGGTCTTGAGTTGGATCCTCGAGTCAACACTTCTCCTTCGAATCCTTCCCATGACTTCAACGTCTACTCGTAAAGCGTGCAAATAGCAAATACACAAATAAACACTATGCAAAAGATCCCAAAACTCCAAATAAAATCCATAAACAGAGAGAACATAATTTTCTGGATTTTTAGAAACTGGAATCACAAATTTGGAGTTAAAGCATAAAAGTTATGATTATTTAAAGTTTAAATAATCAATTAAATAATATTACAGAGAAAAACTTTAGTCCAAAAATTAAATAAAATTCATATTTAGGTAGATCTTAATTTTATACAAATTTAGAAATTTGAATCACTCAAATCGGAGTTGAAACGCAAAAGTTATAAGCGTTTGAAGTTTGAATCTAAATTTGAATCAATATTTCGAATTAATAAATCATTTTCTTTTGGAAATTAATTATTGCGTCAGCATGGACACGTGGCAGCCTCAGATTGGGTTGGCGTCGGCCGGTCCATGGGCGTGGTCCACGCCGGCTCGGTCCACCGTGGACTCGGTCCACGACTCCACGTGAGATCGACATGTGGGACCACTCGGGTGAGCGTCATCGGCCCGGCGTCGGCGGGGCTCACGGCCAGTCTTGGCAGTGGGTCCCACCGATGGCGTCATGGGTGACGTCCGCATGCTGTCGGCCGACACGCGGGCCGCGTGTCGATGTGACCACGCTGGCGTGGCGCGACGGCTCGGCTTCTGGGACGCGTGGCACAATCGTGGCCGTTGGTTTGAAATCCGGTACCGGGATTGAGTTTGGCCTCATGTGCTTGGGGCGACGCGGATCGATCGTGGGCCGTTGGATCTTGATCCAACGGTCCAGATCCACTCTACCCTGGTGCAGTTCTTGATACGCGGCGCAACCTAAGCCGTTGGATCTAGATCCAACGGTTGGGATTAGATCTAGGATTTTCAACGGAAAAACTCACCGAGGTGACGTGGCACGATCCGGGCCTTTGGATCTTGATCGGACGGTTGGTGGAGCTCGGGTCGGCGATGGCTTCACTGGCGGAGTTGCGGCCGCCGGCCGAGGACGGCGACCACCCAAACGGCGGTTGGGGCGTGCTCGGCGAGATGGATGGTGTCTTCGCGCGCGCTGGCCGGGTTTCAATCTGGGGTCAATGGCGGCGAGGACGGACGGCGGCGAGGCGAAGCAAGGACCGTGGCGGCGCTTCACGCAACTACGGCGAGCGATTCCGGCGAACCTACGGTGGCTAGAGCTCGGTGGGTTAGGGCAAGAAGTGCGCGGGGTCACGGCGGTCCTCGGGGTGCGATCCGGGCATTAAATAGCCTCGGCGTCCGTGCGGAAGACGGAGACCTAGTTCTTCACGGCGGCGGGCGCGGCGGCGGAGTCCGGCTCGGACTCGGCGAAGACGACGAAATCGTGGCCGTCCATGTGGCACGATCGACGGCCACGATCGCACGGGCGCGATCGGATCCGCGCCGGATACGGCTCGAACCGGTACGGGCTGATCTCAGCCGTTGGATCTTGATCCAACGGTTGGGATTGATTAGGGTTAGGAGTGGGTTCGGTCGAGTCACGTGGCTCGGGTCGGACTCGAACTCGAGTCTGACTCGGGCTCGGTCGGATGAACAGTAACCGACCCGGTCGGTCCTTTTCCAGCGAATTAATATTTAAAATAATTCCCAGTAATTCATTTAATTCATTAAAAATAGCAAATGACTCAGAAAAATTCCAGAAAAATTCTGGAAAATATTTTGGATCATTTTGGACTCAAATAAAATATTTCCAACAAAATTTTATTTGCAAAATTAAATTCTTTAATTATTTCAAAATGGAATAAATTCAAATAAATTCCAAATAAATCCAAATAAATTCCAGAAAATTCCAAAAATTCACCAAAATGCCAAATCACACATGAATTTAAGAAAAGCAAAATTTTGGGATGTTACAATCAAGCTGGTGGTGATTCTTGATGCCATGTGATGATGGTGTTGGTTATGTTGAAGGAAATGATTCCTGTTGCCATGTGATGGTGGTGTTGGATATGTTGGAGGAATTTGGATGTTGAATGAAATGTACAATTACATTATGTATTGTTGTACTCTCATTTACTAAATGTTTTATAAACAAAGGCAAGATTCCAATCTATTAGTCTATTGCAAATAACTTCACTTCATGCAAAACTGAACTAGAGTAGCAACCATCTTCATTGTTTAACCTGCATTATTATTATACTTGCAAACAATAAAGTCTTGCGAGTACATACGTGTACTCACCGTTTGCTCTGAAAATTTGCGTGAGGAGCAGAAGATGCAGGTGAGGAAGAAGGTGACCAGGAGTTCAGTGACCCAGGCGTGGGTGGTGCGTTTGACGGCTAGCGGAGCTAGTTGCTCGCCGGTTGCCTGAGGGAATGGAGGCACACCGCGGCCGCTTTACTTTTGTTTCTCTGATGTTTTTCTCTTCAGTTTACTTTAAGCCAATCGGCATTTTGTAAACAGGAACAAGTTGTAATATTATTATCTACCGTTGTAATATATTACCTCTGCCCTTGTACTGCGTTCGTTTGGATGAGATTCTCCCTTCTCAACATGTGACGCTAGCCTACTGATCCAAGGACTAGTGGTTATCACATGGTTGCGGGAAGCTCAAATTGGAACCAATTGGGTAGCATGTGACCTCATTCGAGTATCGTGCTAGCCAAGCGATTTCAATCTGAGTCTGTCGTGATGCCGTGATCGTTACGTTACGGGTTGCGTGATTAACCAGGCCCACACAACAGTAATGGAGTATCACTGTACCAGGACAGGAGCCCCCACAAATAGAGAAATTTAATCGTGTTGCCTAGTGACTTTAATTTGGAAGTTGATTAGAGTAGCTATTTACGTTGTTGCAAACTACTAGTATATTTGGAAGTATGCAGTTGTGTCTCTACAATGCTAGTATTGATATCAATTGAGAAGACATAAGACTTATTGCTAATGATGTTGTTAAAGGCAGTGTTAATGCTAGTATTCAATCTATTTTAAATAGTGGGAGTATGTTGTGTGGTGGTAATTTTGTTATCACCTTTGTATAGGGTAGCTAAAAGTAATGTTGTTGGTTGATGATTATGCCCTTTTGTTGTTATTGATGACTAAGTAATGGTGGTAACTGTTTAGTTTGCTCGTTGGAAAACCATGGTTAAAATGGAGGAAAATTTTAACATGTTGCGATGGAGTGAGCTTTGGATAATTAACATGATAAATGATCTTATCCTTAATGAAAGTATAACTTAGAGTCTCATTTACGAATTCTTCCCTGTGGAGATAATATTTACATGTTGAAGCCATTGTTTAACTGAATAAGGTTCGGTTGTCGAGACGTGAGTATATAGGAGGTATGAAATTTATATGTTGATCTTGCTGAAAGATTTGTTGAAGTACTATATTTCAAATGTAGAATAAGATGTATTATGATATGATGATCCGTGGGGATCATGTCGATATAGTATTGGTTGGGTGCCTTTTTGATAAGCATCATGAACCCTAATTAAAAGTGTTAGGAATTGTAACTAGAGGAAGAATTTGTTGTGAAACTTTTGGTTTATTTGTGTTGGGGATTCTCAGGGAGTAAATAGTGATTATTGAAGTCTTTAATGGAAAGCGTAGTGGAGTACTAGAGATGATTGTATTTATGCTGAGCTTGTGTTCAAAAGCTTTTGGACTGGTTTGGTTGTTTGCCTTTTTGGTTGAAGGGTTTTTGGTCAAGGTGTTCCATATGCTGTGTTTCAGAGTTTCCCTAAAACTCGTAGAAATTGGAGCAAATATTTGGTTTTGGCTAATGTGTTTAGTTGGTGCTATGAGTATGGATTTACACCCCAAAAGTTTTTTTTTTGACTCGATCGCGCCCTTTCGCGTTCGAACTAAATTATATTTGGAATTAATTTTAAAAGGAAGCAGATGGTCATGAAGGGTTGCGTTGGAAACTTTTGAGTTAAGCCCTTGATGTGTAACTCTGTTTGGCTAGAGTTGGAGTCATTTGGAAAATGGGTCTGGTGTGCGGATGTTTCACAAGTCTGGATTTTTATGAATGTTTCATAAGTGAATTTAGTTGGTGAAGAGTTTTCTTTTGGGATTTAGTTTCCCTCTCTTTTGATAAAATTTATGGCGGTTGTGTGTGCAGATGTTTGACTTTAGAGTCGATGTTCTGTTCCAAAGGGTTGAGTTTGATTTTGCGAGGTTTTGCAAGGTTAGTTTTAAATGGATGATGGGTTTTCACACGATGTGGTGTTTTGTTGTTAACGATGTTGCCGTCATAGTCTATATGATTTAGCGCAACCGTCAGTGTTATGTGTATTTCAATCATGTGATACCGAGGGAGAAGTCTTTTGGTGAATGACTTTTCGGTATTGTTGTTATATGATGAATGAATGGTGAAAAATAAATAAGACATTGTGTATAGATGTTAAATGATAAAAGAGTCGTTGAGCCAGGTCGGTGAGAAAGTCATATATGGAGATATGACTAATCCGGAGTGCTCTTGAAGAATGTGCATTCATGTCATGAAACAAGATTTCCCTTGCTTTTTAGTATGAAAAGAAAAGAATGAATAGTTTCTGGTGTTGGTTGTGGTGAAGGGATTTGTGTTTCCTTTGCGTTTTGGCTTAGGAAATTAAAATGAATACTCTCTGGTTGTTGTCGAATCCCTTCCAAAAGTGGTTTTAGCGCTTTGGGGTTTGAGTTGTGGGATCAGGGCCACTTGGGTTCATGTTTATGGTTGAGCTCACTCAATGATTGTGCTCTTTATCGTGGTCCATTGAGGGGAAGGTTGTGTTTGACTCAATGCAAACCTTCTTGGAGAATTGTGTCGTTGAGATGTTCCTCGGTAGGGTTGATTAGAGTATTAGTGGACCACTTGGTGGTTGCTAGTAATTGTTTTCCTTTTCAGAGTGTATTGGACCTTTCTGTTGCTGAGGTTGAACGAGGTTGTGTCAACCGTAGCGATTTTGTTTGGTTGTTACTTTTTTCTTGCGAGTTTAAGGACCCTGAGTGTAAGGTGGGCCTTCTCCTTTAGGCGGTAGTGTTGGGTATTGGTCTTTTGTAAAAGAGCAATCCTTTGCAAGGTCTTAATCTCGTTTGTTCAAATAGTTGGTGGTCTTGGAGTATTTGTCTCACTTGGTTCGTCGTCGTTTTGAATATGGCGAACCACAGTAGAGAGGTTGAGGTGTGAAAACACGTTTGTGCGTGGGAGATGAAGAGGGTTCTAGAGGTTGGTACCGTGCCCTTCTGGAGAGTAGTTTCGATTAAAGGGATCAGGCACGTTAGTGCCAATGAGGGATGGATGGAGTGTGAGACCGTTCTTCTTTCGTGGTCTATTTGGGAATTGAGGTGAAGAGGGATTCATGAGAGGTTGCACTCTGTTGAGCTAAATCAACACAAGGGTTGGTTTTGGGAGCTCGCTTGTCGTTTGCTCGGGTTTGAGTCATTGTGCGAATGTTGTGTGCTGCAGAGAAGTCTTTTGTCCCTTGGGGACTTTGTTGTTGTTTTTGGCGTTCTTCAGATTCGAGGTCGAATCCTGTTTAAGGGGGGGGGAGAATGTGACACTACGGAATGCCGAGACTTTATAAAATGTGAAATTAGATATTGTGGCATTACAAAATGTGAATGTTAAGGTCGAAAACATTATAAAATATGGAATTGGAGGTTGAAACCATACGTTATGAGGTTAATTTGCGTTTCCGGGCCGTTTTCGGGAGTTTGGGCCTTTCCGGGGGAGTTTGGGCCTAAAGGAAAGGGTCATGGGCTTTGGTGGGATGGAGTTTGAGTCCTAATAGGAGTAGGAGACCTGGTTGGGGGCCTCCCCCAGCCCCTTTAGGCGTCCATCCCCTGCCCTTGCGCCCCCGCAAGTCCTAGCCGCCCCCCACACCTCCCCACCTCCTCCTTGTGGCGCCTCCACCTCCCCCATTGTCCCCCATTGCTCCACCACCTCTCCACCACCTCTCCACCTCCCTTGCTGCCCCTAGGGGAGTTCTCCACCTCCACACCTCGAAGATCCATCCGTTGGAGCGCTCCGCGACGAGGAGATTCGGTGGGATTGGAGCGAGGAAGGAGATCGCGCGAATCGGGAGGAGATCTATTGGGTTTTCATGCGTCGGGCGAAGGTATGGCCATGGGGATCCTTGGGGTTGGGCTAGGGTATGTTCTAAGGGTGATTATCATGTTTTTAGATCAATTGGTGGTGCTGGAATTGAGTAGATTAGATTAGATCTAGAAGTTGTCACGTTCTCTGTTTCGGGTAGCTTGTGCAGTCGACCTAGGGTTTGGGTTTTCGTAATTTTAGATTCTGAATTTGGTCGGCCGCCTGTTGAAGAAGTTGTATTTAATTTCATTATCTTTCTGTGGATATAAATAACGTCCAAATCCGATCAGCCGTTTGAAAGTTATGACTGTTTTACCGAGCGTGTTAAAATCTGTGACGTGATTGGAACAGATCACGGTATTTTGTAGATTAAACAACTTTAGAGTCCGAATCAGTTTTTACTTATACCTAGAAAAAGTTGGGAAATGTCCTAAGCTACGTGAGGATGTACTTGTTTATTCGATTCGAACTCTTAGAACCCGAGTTATGCCTTTTGGAAGGCTGCTGTCCCGACGGGACAGAACCTCTGTTTTTGGGTTTTGCGAGTAGTTGGCAATGTCGGGGTAGATGAGGGTTTGCGTACTGTTTTGTGGTCATGATTGTGAGTGTGTGGTACCCATGTGCAGGTGGTGTGACCCCGGGAGTGCCTTCTACGTCTCGCCAATCCGTTGCCCGTGGTTGAGGCAAGAGTGTATTGTAATGGATAGCAGTTTGTAGGATTGCTAGTTGAGACTAGATGAACTTTATTATATGACATGATCACTTGCCATGCTTTAATGATTTCCTATGACATGATGAGTATGCTATGATTCCATGTGTTAAAAGTACAAGTTTATTATGATGTGGCATATTTGCATACTTGGCATGATTACATGGCCCGGGCGGTGAGAAAGTCATAACTAGTCCAGGAAGGTCGGTGAGAAAGTTATGACTAATCCGGAGAGCCAATGAGTAAGTCCTACATCGTGATTCCATTCACCGCGGTGAACGAAAGCGAGGAGTAGGCACGCTCCATCTTCGGGATGGAAGGGGGGAGAGGGTGCACACCAACGGGTGTGTACTCAACCATACCGGTATGAGTTTCCAAGGAGACATGAGCATCGCATTGCACTTCATACATATTGATGATGATGATAAGATGTGACCATGAATGAGATGGTTTACATGATGTGAGATATTATTGCTATGTAATTGTTTATGTTTGTACCATTGCAATATACTTGCTAAGTGATGAACTCACGCTTGTGTTTATGTTGTTTTCTTTTAGGTACCATGAATCCGACATGCGGGAAAGGGAGCTAGTCACACGTCATCACTTAGCATCACACATTTAAACATTGACATGTTCCTTCCCTTATGGTTATGGTTAATTCATTGAACTAAACAATGGTTTCGATGATTCGTTGGTCGTTATGTGTAATTGATTAGTCCATATTTGTCATGTGATGGATAGAATTTATATTCTTAGTGGTATGGTGGCAGTTTTTCCGTTTGATCATGTTATTGCTATCGTTCGTTATGCCACATTGACATGTTAATATTGTTGTTGCTTCAATTCATGTTAAAACAAAGGAGATGCTGCCGAAATCTCGGTTTTTAGCATGTGCGCCTTTGCTGGAATTTATGTTTAATTATGGTATTTAGATGTTGTTTAGCTTCTGCTTGGTAGCATTCAGGCATAGTAAATGCCGGGGTGTTACACGGAATCCCCTATGTATTTCTATACTAGTCTCAGATCAGTAGCTAGTACACACAGTCCAATAGTGATGAATCAACAACCACATCACGATTACATATAACCAAATAATAATAACACCAAATAAAAGCAAAGATCTTATGGTCAAGTTTTACCATTACGGCCTGAACAGGCTGAACAACATGAACAACTGCAGCGGAAGAAGATAACACCAAGTGGTGACCCATCCATATGCCCACAGGCAATCGAGTGGGGTACGCATCCTAGTCTTTGGAATCTTCTTTGACAGCTTCCTTCACTTCTGAGATATGTTTAGAATGTAGCATGTGAGTACATAAAGTACTCAGCAAGTCTGGGAAAAATGCATAATGCAGGCTATCCAAAGATGGCATATTATGGTTCTTTTGCATAAAGCAACACTTTCAAAAACTTTACATGTAATATTTTCATAAAGCCATTTTTTCAATTATTTGTACCATTGAAATTATTAATAACTCTAGTGAAGGTTCTAGCCACCAATCACTAGTATACAGGCTCTATCCGCCACATCTCAAAAAGATCAGGGTTTAATCCATCCACATGGCTCTATCTGCCATGGTTCACAAAATCAGGTTAAACCCACCTACCTGGCTCTAGCCGTGAGAAGCATACCCGAGAATTCTAACCACTCCCGGATCCCAAAAGATCAGTTTTTAAAACAAAAACAAAACATGATATTCCCTTAGTGCCATGTACAATTAACACACTTTCTGAGGTGTGCCGGCAGGGATATCATGACAAGGCCTTTACAATGTATACGCCTAACCCGACTCACCGGCTAAGGTTTCACCGCTATTAGGGTTCTATCTACCAAGTACAGAAGCCCCCTCTTGCGCCGTGTGGGGAGTACAACTTGCCTGTATCTGGCACCCACATTCCACCAACTGGCGAGTCTAAGTTAGGTTTCTACAAATTATTTAGCCAGGTCGTACCATGTTAGACATGTGGTAGTACGGTAATGCTTAGAATGGAGACAGTCATAAGCGTTGGTCCTTAATTGACTTGGGGCGGTACTTGCACAAACCAGGACTAGTGCTCTATCCGCACCCGCCAGACAAACCAATCCGCCCAAGTCCAAATCATTTTTCCTTTTATTTTTATTTTGCAAATCAACGGCAATACCTTTTTGCCTATAATTTCCAACACAAGTTTCCAAGAGCTATAAGAATTCCCACTCATAGGTGCATACTGACCGATTGTGAGCCTAAGCATTTCTACCGTACTATTATATTCCACCAATAGTTTATTTCATAAAACTACGAGTCTCATGGTTTGATTACAATCCTTATAATTAATTCTGTAATCTCCAATAATCCTTAAATTGCCATAATTTTACAATCGTATGAATAATCCAATTCGATATAGTATCCAACTAGTAAGTATATCATGGTACTATCATAATTCCAAAATCATATTAAACCACAATCATGTTTGTATATGAAATATTTCCCTTGAACTATAACTTGTATTATTGATTTATCCATCATTCATACGGCGATCAATCTTATCATCTGCTAAGAATATTTCACCAAATCCTCTACTAAACCACCGAGAATACTGCACAATATCATCTCTAGTCATCTAGAATACAATCCACCGATAATAATTCATAATATCATATATTTAATCCTTCACATTATCACCTCTAAATCATCTACTTTAATCCACCAAGAATACGTAATATTATCATTTACTAAACCACCAAATATTCTGGATTATTCACAATTCTCCATAAATGATTATCACATATTTATATTTCCATAATCATCTATTTCTTAAACAGTCCGTTAATAATAATTCCCAACAAACACAAATAATCCAACTAACTCTGATTCTCATTTGATACTATTTTATCAACCCAAGGAATCCAATTCAACATATTATCTTCTTGCAATGATCTATTTAATCCATCATGAATACTTCACAATACCATACATCTTCCAAAATTCCCCCCAATCCATTACCATGTGAGCTACTATCACAATCCAACTTCAGAATACTTCAATCATCAACGTTCATAGATCAATTTCATAATTAATATTCCCCATCAACCCTAATATTCATTTAATCTCCAATCAACTTGTTTTCTAGCTCCAATCTACATTCTATACTAATATGTTCCATCCAAAACGTCTTCCAATTGTCATTTCCCTAATAAAAGAATATCTTCCCAAAAATATTTATATTGGTGGATTACTATACTAGGGCGACAAAGGATCATGGACAACAATATCAAGGAGGCATAAACAACAGGTATAACTAACAGCCTAACGTTAACATCATCATTTTATATAAATATCAATGCAATTTGTAAAACATTGTAAAACATTTATAAGTCATGGGATCAATTTGCGTCAAGGAGACTTGCCTTCAGTCGCAGCAAAAGTTTCAACGTTTAGCGGTTCGGCGACGGCGTTGACGGCTCCGGCGAGTTCTTCGGCTACGCGCCAAACGGTACAACCAAATAAATAAACTAAAATAAATAAAATAAATAAAATCCAAAAATTACAAAAGTTATACTGGCAGGTAGATCTTGAATTTAGATGAATTTAGGAATTTGAACGGAGTGAATCGGAGCTCGGATGCAAATGATATGAGCGTTCGAATACTGGAAATGTTGGAAAATAGGAAAACGAGGAATATTCCAGAATCTTTCTTTTTCCTGGAATTTCTGATTTTGTGGTGTGTATGGCAAGTGGGCCATCCTTGTCATAGGCTAGGGACTTCTTCCCCAAGCCATGGCCATGGAAACAGAGGAGCCATGGAGGGCTCGCTAGAGGCCGGCGAGTGGGGGAATGGGGAGAGGAGAGGGCGGCGGTGCCGGGGAGGGGCGGCGGCAAGCCGGAGGCGGCCGGAGCGGCGCCTGGCATGGCGGCAAGGCGGCGCTGGCTGCACGGTAGCCACCTGAGGGAAGCGGCAGCGCTGGTCGGGCTAGTGGTCGGGCAGACGTGGCGCGGCCAGAGGGAAGGCGGTCGACGGCCACGGGCCGGGAGGGGCGAGGAGACGCAGCGGCGAGTGCCATGGGGCGGCCGACGACAACCGAAACGCCCGGTTGGCATCCAAAATAAGAAAAAATTTTGGAACGCGCAACGACAAAAAGAAGTGAGCACCGCGTAGGTCTCGACGATTCAATGGTGTGGTCGGATTCACGAAAACTCACCGGATTGAGAGTAATCGACGGAAAACCGAGCACCCAACTAAGATTTCAACGGTGAAATTCATCGTCGTCCTACAACGAAAAATGAAATTAGTTGAGGGCTTTTGCTCGGGACGTCGACTCGAACACAACGACACGATCGGATTGGAGTTTGGCTCACCGGATTGGAAGATGACACGGGGATGTCAACGGACGACGCTCGGCGTCGGTTTTTTTGAGATCCTGGCCGAATGGAGAGGAGTGGCTTTGGGAGAATGAGGGCACGGGCAAGAGGGTTCCAACACAAACATTTGAGAGGTGGAAGAGCTCCAATCTATGAAGAAACGTCCGAGTAATTGCAGATTGAATGCATTTCGGTTTTTGGTTAATTGCGTTGATTTCGGTGGGATTTGGGATAAATGGAGGTGGGGAATGGAATCTCCTCGTTGTTATCTTTCCAATGCAACCAGCGAATCATGATTTGGTGGAGTAATGAAGGAGTTATACAGGTTTAAAATGAGGGTTTTCATGGAGGAGAGAGAAGCGTGCTTCTCTGGTTTCCGATCGCACGGGAGAAGATGAACAGTAACACGATGCTACAGTAATCGGTGCTACAATAGACGACACGTGGCGCTCTCCGATTGGCCGGGAATTACGTAAAAGCAACGCCCTAAAGAAAAAATAGCAAAAAGGGTCTAAAAGTTCCAGAAAAATTCCCAAAAATATTAGGGAATATTTGAAACCCAATAAAATTGGTTTCATGGAATTTGGATGAAATTTGGAATTTATAAAATTCCAGGACGAATAAAGAGCTTTTGACGAAAGGCCGCGAGCGATAACATACCAGAGAGTTTCCAAAAATGTTAGGAAAATTCCCAAAATGTTTTTGGAATATTTGGAACCTAATGCAATAGGTTTTGGGATTTTTGGAGCATTTTGGAACTCAGGTGGAATTTCGGGTACGGACCGGAATTCGAAAATTCGACTTTTCAGCCGATGAAGGATTGAACTCCAATTTCGGAAGGATAAGGATGCCAGGTTAATCAGAACACCAAGAAAAACCAAATTTTGAATTTAATTAATTTAAATTAGATTTTTGGCAAAAGACCGAAATTGGGGATGTTACAAACCTACCCCCCCCCTTAGAGAGAATCTCGTCCCCGAGATTCGGACGGAGAAAGAAAAAGATTGGAAAACTCGGCTCGAAGATCCTCTTCTCGCTCCCAGGTTGCTTTCTTCTCAGAATGGTTGCTCCACTGAACCTTGCAGAATTTGATCACTCGTCTTCTGGTTCGATGTTCCGCTTCATCCAAGATTTTGACTGGATACTCTGGATACAGTAGGTCTTCCTTTTGTTCCATCTCTTCATATGACCTCTGACGCTCGGTTACTCTGAGACATTTCTTCAGCTGAGAAGCATGGAAGACATCATGCACACCCGAAGGCCGCGGAGGTAACTCCAATCTTGTAAGCAACTTCTCATCTTCTGACAGCTATTGGGAAGGAACCAATATAGTGCGGTGCTAACTTCCCACTAACTCTGAATCGATGCCTTCCTTTGAGAGGTGAAACCTTCAGATACACATGATCCATAATAACCCATATGGAATCATAACTAGATTTAGTTCTGGGGAGTCCAGTGATAAAATCCATTCCTATTTCTTCCCATTTCCAACAGGAGTCTGCAAGGGTTGTAGCATCCGGTTGGTCTCTGATGTTCTGCTAATATTTTCAAAATATGATAACATTGCTACCTGCCTGACACTAAACAAATCTTGAACGTCTAGTTTAGATATACTGGTACTCAGGATTTTCCTAGGGTTCAACTCACTTGATTTACAGCTGAAGCTTCTAGTACTTGAGACTTTTTAGTTCTACTGACAAACATACACCACCCACATCTGGAGGTTGTTGTTTCCAGACTATACTAACTGATTCCTTTCAATTTGGTAACTTTGAATTCAACAAATCTTCCCATAGCTTAGATGAGAATTATGGCTTTACGGCCATCATTTAATTAACTCATGACTGGTGCCCAAATACATATATGTTTTAAGAACTATCAACAGAAATCCACTTCCACAATTGTACTCCTTTCAAACATTTATTGATAACCATACTGACTACTGCCTCTTACAAATTGCTCATTACAAAAACTCTTTTATTTATTTGTAACACCTCGGCATCTAGTATGCCCGAATGCTACCAAACATAGACTAAACAACACTTAAAATCCATAAATAAAGATAAATTACAGCAAAGGCACAAGTTCTAAAAACCAAAATTTCGGCAACATCTCTTTTGTTTTAACATGAATTGAAGCAACAACTATATCATAGCAATGTATGGCAAAAAATGAGACATCTAAAACAACAATAAATAGTGGTATGACGGCAATATAAGTCCAACTTTAAGCATTTAAAGTCTCCATGAGCCAAACGAACAGTAAGGCTCTCAGAACATAAAACTAAACCATAAACCAGTTTGCATCACACTAAATTTATTATCAAAACACCAACTGAATAACTATGGAAACAAATGTGTGACGCTACGTGTAGGTGTGTGACTAGTTCCCTTCCCCGAATGCCGGTCTCATGCTACCTAAAATAACAAGAAAGTACAAGCGTGAGTTCAACACTCAGCAAGTATATTGCAATGGACCAACAAGAATAATTCAACGTTATCATCACTACATACCATGATCAATATCATGAACAAGTCATAGTTGCATATACCATATCATACTCATGTCTCAACATCATTATACTCATTTCATCATCATCATGTATGCAATGCAAATGCTCATATCTCCACGAAACACATACCGGTATTGCCGAGTGCACACTCGTCGGCGTGCACCGCCTTCCCCTTCCATCACGTAGATGGAGGGTGCCTACTCTTACTGACTCGCTCCCATGCACACACGTGGATGGGACTACGAGGTAGGTCTTTCGTGTTCACTACGTGTGAACACAGAGGCCCGCATCAGCATGGGACGCCACTTCCATTATGAATGCACATATGACATAAACATGTAAATATTGGCATAAACATTAAATACCACACAATCATAATCAATACGAAATCATGTTCATCATGTCATAGGCAAACATCATTCTTAGCATCATATCATAAAGCAAGTTGTATCCAATCAAGTTTAGCAACAATCTAAACGATACCCATTCCAATACACTTGCCTTAACCTCGGGCGACGGATTGGCGAGAGGATGAGGGCACTCCCGGGGTCACACCACCTGCACATACAAACCACACACTCAAAACGTGCCCCCAAAACTGTAACACCCTACAAATCTAAACTGTCGTACAAGAAAATTTCGACAGCATCTCTCCTAAAATTAGGACAAAACGGAAGCGACAACAAGATTCATAATAACCATTATAAACAGAAATAACATAAAAGCATCAATACTAGAGATAACAAGTCTAAATCAACCAGAAAACAAACATAAACGTAAAACAGCTCCAAAGAGGACATCAACAGGTCTATGATTAATAAAATTTCAGCAAGCTAATGAATTATTAAATGCACTAGTCCATGTGATTCGTGATGACCCCGGAGGGTTGATTGTGCTACTAAGCCCACACTTCAAGCTTACGACTCGCGAGAACTACCTGAAAACAACAAAATAACAAGGGGTGAGATTGGGTAATCTCAAAGCAAGCGGAACAATTTCTAACGAATAACACAGCCACAGAAAACTAGCATACCAAATTCCTCATGTCCAATACCACATTATAGAGTCCACACAACCTCAGTAAAATGCATATGATTGTGCACATGCTTATGCCATGATCCTCCTCACCGTGCCCTTTCTCAGAACACACGGTGTTGTACTGCACGGTCACAAGACGCTGGCATCGACAAACTTCCAATGCATGATTATGCAGTTAATGCTTCATGCATAAATACATTCATAACTTCCCACTCTGAATTCACAAGCTTGCATACCATCAAATAACATGGATAGAATGCGAACATCATTGAGATAGAATATCTCCACAATTCATCTTGCAAACAACATCTTTCTTCATTCTTACTCATGATTCAAAAGCCAAACAACCACATCACAATGCAGGATAGGATATTGTAATCTCATAAACAAGTAGTTAAACCATGTAGGTGTGCTGCAATTAAGGTTTATATTGAAGACGAAACAAATAGCGAGTTATAGTTTAGCAAGACCGCTACTTCCACTTGCCTTTACCAACGTGGATGACGAACCTAGTTGCGTCCAGAAGGGGCACCACCTGTACAAGTATTATTTCAGTACATAGCGACATCACAAATGATCACACAACTCGAACACACGCTTCCTAATCCCCGTTCCCTTCTTAAGCGCCAAAAAACCCCAATCTGTCCGGGTCAAACAGCATCACCCTCTCTTCACAATTTCGTATCTTTTTTTATACAAATCATGAAAATACAAAAAAATTACAGTAGCTAG
Organism: Rhipidocladum racemiflorum; assembly: GCA_036346355.1. NCBI lineage: Eukaryota > Viridiplantae > Streptophyta > Magnoliopsida > Poales > Poaceae > Rhipidocladum > Rhipidocladum racemiflorum. The sequence continues at coordinate 67,224,326 of CM070572.1, forward strand.
ATATTGATGATATCTACAACTTTCATGAAGATCACAAATTTCAATTCCACTGTTAAATATGCCTAAACAAACGTCCAACACAGTGGACAAAATCTGTTTCCAGATTCTGTCCGTCATCTTGCAACAGCGATAACTCTCAGACCCACGGCCCAAAAATTCTGAAAAAATTAGAGAAGCTAGATCTCGACGTTATCTACAACTTTTTAGTTATAGGTTTTTGCAGGAAAAATCGTCTACGCCACGTAAAACGCAAAACAATCCGCGCTGCACAATCTCCCCTTCCAAAAACAGCACCACGTGAACATCTACCCTTCTCCCCCATCAAGATCCATCTAAATCACTCACCACCAGATCTAATACACTCCTAATCCATAGGTAGAACAGGGGTAAAAGATTGGGAATTTTACCTTGAGTTCTCCCTTGAGAACCCACGAAAAACGCGTGATGATTCCCGAAACGGAAATCTGCTCGTCCTCCACGCCTCCACGGATACTCTTCTCGCTTGCTCCTTCGCGTTTCGCGGTGGATCTTGAGCCACCACGCAAGGGGAGGAAGAGGAGGGGTGGTGTGGCTGCTAGGGGAGGAAGGGGGGTGCCCTAGGGCTTTTGGGGGGGGGGGGTGACACCCCTTTTCACTACAAGGATCTTGCTCAGTGTCCTCGGCTTTTACCGACGACACAGATGCCAAAACCGCCGATACAGGTCTCTGTCGTCGGCCTCCCGACGACACAAGTCCCACGACACAGAGTCGACGACACAAACAACCTATGTCCACGGCCACAATAAATCCCGACGACACAGATGCCATCCGGCCGAATTCGACACCCAGACATTTGTCGTCGGCGAACTTAAAGCTGCCGATACAGAGGAGACACTTCTGTCCTCGGCCTAATTAATGCTGCCGACACAGAGTGGACATCTGTGTCCTCGGCCTAATTAATGCTGCCGACACAGAGTGGACATCTGTGTCCTCGGCCTGGGCTATTGCCGACGACACAGACCCCTTCTGTGCCAGATCCTTGGGCTATCTTGTGTCGTCGGCATGGTGAAAACCGCGGACACAGAGTGGACATCTGTCTCCTCGGCCTGGGCTATTGCCGACGACACAGACCCCTTCTGTGCCAGATCCTGGGGCTATCTTGTGTCGTCGGCATGGTGAAAACCGCGGACACAGAGTGGACATCTGTGTCCTCGGCCTGGGCTATTGCCGACGACACAGACCCCTTCTGTGCCAGATCCTGGGGCTATCTTGTGTCGTCGGCATGGTGAAAGCCGCGGACACAGAGTGGACATCTGTGTCCTCGGCCTGGGCTATTGCCGACGACACAGACCCCTTCTGTGCCAGATCCTGGGGCTATCTTGTATCGTCGGTATGGTTAAAGCCGAGGACACAGGTTGTAAAAATAAAAATAAAAAACTAGGAATTTTTAAAAAAATCCAATTTTAACCTGCAAAAAGACTCCCATTCCCAGCAATTTTATATCCCCAAATGCCCAGAACAATGACAACATATAATTTCACACACATTCACATTCATCGATCAATACAATTCACAAATGATCAAAGTTTCCATTGACACATTCACATTCACAAATATATTGCCCAGAACAATGACAATATAATTTCACTAGTCATGTTTCCAATGTGTTTTGCTCAAAGTTAGAAGACTATGAATCATCGAGACAAGAAATAAGAACATGGACAAGCCACACTAGTAAATTTCAAACCGACATGTAGGTCATTTTTGGAGAGAAATTATCGGTTTTACGTCCTAGGATAATTAATGAATCCAGCTTGATACAGCTTCTTGACCACCTGGTATGGACATCACAGAAACCAAAGAAACAAAACATCAGGACACTGAGCCATAATTAGTTAGCAAACTGTTAAGGAAAAATAAAACTCTAAAAATATATTTTTTAATACCTTCATAGTGTGCTCTAAACTCATTCTGATGTACCTAGAAGCAAGTTTCTGAAGCTCCACAGTACTTAGTGGATATGGGGGGTATTTTAGTTTCTCCTGATTCCTGATATTTTGTACCTGCAGGAAACAAAATAAAACAATTTAAAACTCTCTCAATCTGTCAATAAAGTATAACAATAACTCCTTTTACTGACAAAATAAAGCATAATAATAACTAGGCATACATATTGAAAGAAAACAAAAGTATGTAAGTACTTACAACCAAACTTTCCCTCCATTGAGCAATTGTTCTTATTTTGGATGCGACTTCTTCACTAGCTGTTTCCAATGTGTTTTGCTCAAAGTTCTGAAGACTATGATCAACACCATATTTCACTCAACCTAAAGCAATTTCCATTTATTAAAAGATTGTAATGCACTTAAAGAGTAAAAAATTTCGGCAGCACTTCCCCTAAAACTAGGACATCCACTCAGCAGACAAAAGACAACAGTTGATATGATAACAACATAAAGCAAATTAGGATAGCCAACCAAGCACATATAGCACATATAGCAAAATGCATTAATAATTCACAAATTCAGCTCACAAACCAAAAGTGTACATCACATTCACAATCAATGTGTCTATGAACCAGCAAAAGCAATAACTAACTAAGTCTCAGGAACCAAAGAACGGATCAGCAAACACAAGATCGGATTTAATTGATCTCAGAGCCGATCTAGTGCCACTGGAATCACCTCCCTGCGGAGCATTCGTCGCAGGAGCAGGCGCAGCTGAGGTGGACACCTACAAGAATAGAGGAAACCACAATTTTGAAAACTCTTGTGCATTTGTGTACTTGTGTGAATAGTTAGCGAAAACTGGAACAAAATGCATTACCCCCGGCGTCGGCGTCGGTGTCTGCGTGAAGAACGGCGGCGGAGGTGGCATCTCGCCGGCCGGAGGGTCCCGCCGCAACGCATCGTGGATATGATATGTTAGCATCTCAAACGTGTAAGTACAACGTAGCTACGTATACAATCTTAATTACTCGCAAATAGTTGTACATCCAGAGGTTCGACTGCGGAGGGCCTGCATCCGCCTCCTATCGTCCTCTCGCTCACTTTGCCTCCATTGCTCATCCGCTTTGCCTCCGTTGCTCATCCGCTTTGCATCTGCTGCTGCAACTCTGCGATCATCTTCGCTGGGCTTCTAGGCGTGCCTTTGGAGGAAGAGGCGGCTCTTTGTCGGCGTGTCCTGACTTGGCCTCAGACGATTCGGGCGCCACCACCGAGTCCATGAAGCCGAGCCCGCTGCGTGACTCCTCCCACCGAACTGGTCGTAGATGACCGGAGGGTCGACCGGCATGGTCAAGGGGTCACAGTCGGCACCGTGCTTCTCCTTCATGGCTGCATTGTATGTATCCTGCGAAACAAATAAGATATGAAGTGGATTAGCTCGGCCACAGTTGCAATAGTCAGAGAGCAAATAAAAGAGAAAGTCACTTACAATCTTCTCTGGCAAACCGGTGCATTGGTGGTTGTGTACCGTCGGTCGGACACGGGCGTGTGTGCTCAAGGCCCACACTGTGAACTCGTCGGGGTCAAGTCCCGTATCCGACTCCTGCAGTTCAATTTCAAATGTGAAATGAAAAACTGAATTGACAAGAATGCTAGAGTTGTACTTAGTATACTTACGATATCGCGCGCGACGTGACCCATGCCTCGTCCACCTAGGTAGGTCACACAGATCTCGGGGTTGGCTTCTCGATTCCCCCTGTTCCTCTTGGACCTCTCGATCCACTCCTTCGATGCCCACATCTTGCAGAGATCCTTCCAGGCGTGTGGACACTTGTCCATCCCCTCCGGCCGCCAAGGCAGTACTCCTTCGCCGAGGTACTGCTGCAAGGCATGTGGCCTCGAGATCTTCATCCCCGTGCTCTTGTAGTGCTTCATCACCGCGTCCCGGCGGCATAACCTGATGGCGTCCCTGACCGTCTTTGCCGCCATTGTGTCGAGCACAAGGCGGCAAGCATGATAGTCGTCCTGGGATGCGTCAGGGCCAAGCTGATACCTCGCCTGAAACGAAACAAACACGTGAAGCTATAAACACGAAAACATTAATAGAAATGACAACTTACCTAACTTCGGCTATGCAATGATCCGCGATGCTGCCTCCTGGTCGTCCTCCACGAGCGAGTAGTCGCTCCATCTAGTCATCGGGCGTCGAGCACCACCCTCGCCCACTCGCCCGGGGTAGAGCTGCTTCAAGATCACCCCTAGCAAGTGGCCCGGCTCCTGCTTACCCTTGTTGAGGCAAACCAAGCCACTGCATGAAGAATTCATAACAAGTAGTTATCAAGTTTGTGGTTAGCAATAAAAGACATCGAAAATTTATAGCACATACCTTCGCCCACTAGAAACAACTATCAGTATCCTGTCGGCTGGATCTGTGGGGGCTTTTGGCAATTTATTCCGCCCCCGACTCTTCTTGGATCCCGTAGAGCTCGAGGCGGAGGCACCCCCTGACTCGGTACCAACAGACTCCCATGGACTCCAGTCCTCGTCCCCGTCCTCATCCTCGTCCTCACCCCCCTCCTCAAGTGCCTGACGCCAATCACCCCAACGAAGCTCATCCTCGTCCACCTCCACCTGCTCCTCCTCCTCCTCCTCCTCCTGGGAGTCGGTGGTAGCCACCTCCTCCTCCTCCTCCTCCTGGGAAGCGTCGTACTGGGGTGAGCTGCCCTGGCCTGCACTCCTCATGCCCCCCTTCCCGAAGACCTTCTTCAATTTTGAAGCCAACTTCTTCGTAACCGGAGCCATCCTGCACAAATTAAATTAAATGACATAAAGTACATTCATATTAATTGAAACGAATAAAATATAAATGTATATAAAATTAAATGACATAAAGTATATAAAATTAAACCTATAAAATTAAATAGCTTAAAAATCTTCGGCTTCCTCTTCCTCTGCCTCTTCCTCTTCCTCTTCCTCTTCCTCTACCTCTTCCTCTTCCTCTACCCTTTCCTCCTCTTCTTCTCCTTCTACATGAGATGGGTATACCGATCCCAAAATATTATCTAGCCCATCACCAATATCGACATGCAGCTCTCCTGGTAACTCTTGTTCTTGGAATACCTCCACGTCTGGGTGAGAATCGTAGTCGCCTTCCGTGAGATCGGGCAATCTACCGTGGAAGACATTTATGTACAATCCACCAACTTTTGTAATTCGGGTGGGCGTACGGCAGATAGAACACCAGCTCGACCTGTTCGGGCAGAATGAACACGTCAGGCTTTTGATACAGCTTCTTATGATTGATCTCCACTAGTCCTAGTTTTGGAGTACGCCGCACCCCACTAGTTGGATGGAACCATCTGCAACGAAAGAGCACGAGCGAGAGATCTTTGTTGCCTTCATACGAAATTTCTACAATATTCTCGATGATCCCATAGTACTCTATGTCTGGACCACCAGAGTCATCGGTGACATAACTCACGACGCCGCTGTTCACCGTAGTTGCATTGGGGCGAGCTGACTCAGCCGCTTCGGATCGAAATCGATATCCATGGCAATCATAGCATCCATGGACCTTAATTCTACGGCTGCATCCACGTGACATTTGTCGGAGATCGTTGTGCACGCTGCGGTGTCTTTGACACTGCACAAGCATTCGAGGCAAAATTCATTAAGGAATAAATGCCACACATTTGTAAATTAAGTGAACTTGTATAAGAGGAAGAAGGTTACGTGGTAATGAAACCAGGTTAGAAAGTTTGGACGGCCTTGTCCACGACCTCGCCGTTTCAGATTGTCAATTTGTTCGCGAAGGTTCACGATCCTTCCCACTCTTCTTGAATAAATTGACTACAAGATTTAATATTTATTTCAGACATTTATTTCATAAGTACGTATTTATGACTTATTTCAGACATTTATTGACTTACTCGATGTACACCTTCATTTCATCCATGTTGTCGTACACGTACAACTGAATCAAATCCTTTTCTGCTGCGTCCAAGACACGTGTGGTGCTTTTGCCGACATTGCATCCGGCTTGGTCATGGAACACCTCCAAGTTGGAAGTACTTCTGTGACGTGCCTTCTTATATCTTGGTTGTGGCACATGGACCTTGTTTTTTGTCGCAAAGTATTTGTCCGTGAAGTAGGCGATCTCTGAATCGGCCAAGCTTGGCAATCGCCTTCGACTCGTGCTTTGTTCTTCACCTTCGCTCTAAGACTTTTCATCATGCGCTCCACAAAGATACATCCACCTAAAGCTGCAGGCCCCCAACTTTTGCTTCATATGGCAGATGAACCAGTAGATGTTGCATGCAATTGAAAAACCCAGGGACATAAATCTTCTCGAGCTTTGTCACAAGCACGACAATGTCCTTCTCCAATTCCTCCATCCTCGATGCGGATATCTCTTTTGCGCAGAGCTCTCGATAGAAGAAGCTAAGCTCTGCCAAAGTGATCCATATATCATCGTCAACATATCCACGCCACACAGCTGGAAACAGACGCTCTATGAAGACTTTGTAGTCATGGGCATTCATCCCATTTAACTTGCATTGCTCTATACTAACGGCATGTCGAAGGTTCGCCGCATAACCATCTGGGAATTTAACCTTTTCCTTAATCCAATCAAGAATCTGCTTTATTTGCCCACGTGTAAGGCAGAATTTTGCCCTAGGTTTCCTCCCATTCTCATCGAGGTTCATGTCTGGCCGATCACATATCAGAGCACAGTCCAGACGTGCTTTCTTATTATCTTTAGTCTTCTGTGGGATGTCCCAGTTTGTGTTCACGACTGACTCGCACATATTTTTCTCTTGGTGCATCACGTCGATGTTGTGAGGTAGCTTCAGGTCTTTTGCATAAGGAAGGTTGTAGATGCTGCACTTATGAGTCCAATGGTGCTCCTCACCATAGTCTTTCACATACCCGATATCCGCTAGATCGTCATGCCAGTCGATGATATCCTGCACTTCGAAACGTTCGGGTGGCCCCTTCTTCACAGTCTTGCCTTTGCGAAATGCCTTTTTTTGATTCCTAAATGGGTGCTTCGGCTCCAGGAAACAACGGTGACAGTCGAACCAACAGGACTTACCCCCATTTTTCAGTGTGAAAGCATCAGTGTTACGCAGGCATATAGGGCATGACAACTTTCCATGCGTGCTCCACCCCGAGAACATGCCATACGCGGGAAAATCGTGTATTGACCATAGGTATGCGGCACGCATCCTAAAGTTCTTCCCCTTGTAGCTATCATGCGTCAAGACTCCTTTAGTCCACAGGTCAGTCAGCTCTTCTACCAGAGGTTGCATGAATAGATCTAAGTTTTTTCCAGGAGACTTAGGCCCAGGTATTATAACGGAAAGAAACATGTACTCTTCTTTCAAGCAGAGTTGAGGCGGCAGGTTATGCGGGATTGCGAACACCGGCCAAAGACGAGTGCAGTGCGCCATCATATTGAATTGCGTGAACACATCGGTCGAGAGGCCTATACGCACATTCCTAGTCTCCGCCGCAAATTCAGGGTGTTGTTGGTCAAAGTGCCTCCAAGCTTCTGCATCAGACGGATGAATCATCACGCCCTCCTTTCTACGCTTGCCCTCTTTGTGCCACCTCATGTGTCTCGCCGTGGCCTTGGACATGTCTGACGCAGCTGCAGGCGTTGAGTGATCGGAAAGAAAGCGGAATGTTTTCCCGCCACCGCCGTCTGTCTCATTCCACGTTCTATACATTTAACTTCCTCGCATCGACTCTCATTACAATGCTTACGTGAGTCGGCCCAGAATCGGTCTTCCAATAAAGCATGCAGAACTTTGGGCAATAGTCTATCCTCTCGCACGGCATGCCTAACACGCGAAGAAGCTTCTTCGACTCGTAAAGATTCGGAGTCATCTTGTGTCCACTCGGAAGGAGGCTATCCAACAGTTTGCAAAGGTCGTTGAAGCAATTGGCTGACAGGTTGTACTTGGTCTTCACCGCCATTAGACGCGACAATCGCCGAGAAATCTGATCCACATCGGTATGCTCATGCAGCGGCAACTTGGCAGAATCAAGGAGCTTCTCGAATTGTTCGGCAAGTGGCTCGGACTCTTCCTCGGGGGAGAGATCGTAAGCCCGAGCCACATCATCCGTGAGGTCGTCTAATCTATCAATTTCGACTTCGTCGTAGCCCTCTTCAAAATCCATAGGGCCACACACCGGCGCCGGACGCTTCCTCTCGCCATGAGCTACCCATACAAAGTAATTTGGTTTGAAGCCATGCCTACATAGGTGATGGCTAATATCCTTCTTGGTCCTCTTCTCGGTGTTCGAGCACGCAGCGCAAGGACACCACACGACCGCTGCATTAGGGTCGGGGAATCTTCGGAAAGCATCATCCACGAATGCTCTAGCCTTGTCGATCCACTCGTCCGTGTGTCTCCCAGACTTCATCCAACCATCGTACATCCACCGCCGATCTTCCATCCAAAGATCGCTTACTACATAACGTCAATGCATGCATCCAAATTTCAGATTTAGACAGTTTAAGCCTTGCTAAATAGGAGGGCTTACCCACCCACTGATGTGGGCTTAAGTACGGTGGTCGTGGCACGAGGGTGCTCGGGTCAGAATTCCGGCAGCATAACCCCGTTGTTCTCCGAGTGCAACGACGGGTACGGCGTACCACTTATGTTATGCACTAGGAGAACGACAAGGAAATACCGTCGGAATCCCAACCCGGCCGTACACCCTCGTGTCACGACCACTGTACTCAAGCGCACATCCGTGGGCTGTCCAAAACGTGGACAGCTCGAGAGCGCAACACTTTTCGTAATGGAACCCAACGAATCACCATCTGAGCTCCTTACGAAAATATGCAGCGCCCCCGAACGGGTTTAACTCTGGCTCGGTTGACGTTATAAATGCTAAATGTTGAACCAGCCAAAAGCCTAATTACGGATTTGTATGCAGTCTATAGTTGTCATTCTCCAAAATGTTGAACCAGCCAAAAGCCAAAATTTCAGCACTTCTAAATGTCAAAAAAGTTGTATGGTGGTGTGGTGCATATATATGTCAACAAAGGCACTATTTTAACAAGTTAAACAATTTAGAGGTGATACCTTGATCCCATAATTGCAGATAACTTTATAATGGAAGATCAGGTGCTGCCACTAATATGCTGAAAAGTACTTACCCTACGCAGTGATCTCCGACAATTAATGCATTGGTGTTAACATGGAGAACCCCCATATGACCATTTGTATGACACTAAGATTAAAAACAATGAGAAATTAAAAAGGCTAGAAACAGAATACGCAGAAATTAATCTACATGTGATGCATCACTTTCCTATTTATGAAAGAGAAGTAATTTTTTTTCTGTTCTCCAAAGAGAGTTTCAATCAAATTAGTTAAGTGTATGTTTCGATCTAATTAAAATAGGAAAACTTAATTCACAGATGCAGTTGATTTGATAGATAATTAAATTCTACACAAAGCAATTTCTGACATTTATCGAGAAAAATAACTCATGTTTGACAAATGGTCCAAGTCTCCAAGTTCAGTACAAAAAGGATGGCATGGTAATATCCAGCAAGTACTAGCCTTAAGATCATATAAGCAAATGGATGAACTCCAAAAATCTAAAATAGAATAATTGTATGTTTCTCCTTTCACGAGTTCACACAGTAAATTCAGAAGAAATAGCAGAAATATAGACTGCATCAAAGGAAGATGTTCGATTGTTGTATAACATACATTATTTCCTAGAAAGAAATTTCTAGATGATGTAGAGGTCATGTCATGGTGTTGCTACTATTTTGACTCTGAACAACGTCAGGAATGTCACAATTTGCCGTTTTCCCTAAGTCCTTCTATTATTGTAACTTGTAACTCCAATTAAGTGTCACGTCATGCCACCATCTTTTGTTCAAATAATCATTGCAAAATATCAACAGTCATTAGTTAAATCCTTTTGTATGGACTATTTAACATGTATATATATTTGTACTAGAAGCAGCAAAATGTATACCATTACCACCTATCAGGCATTACACGTCTTAGTGCCAACTGCTACCTAAACCTTTTTATAGGGCGATGTTCTTGAGTTGGCCTTAACTACATAGAAGTCGATACAGCATATAAGTTGTGAAATTGAAAAACATTTAATGATTGAACGAACCAATGCATTATCATGTATTAGGAACTCTCAAGAGGGAACATTTTACTACTAAGTACATAGGTAAGAAAAAGTTCATTAGCATAAAACTAAAACGGGAGAACAATCATCCGAGCAAAAATTGGCTTACAGGAGCAAAAACAACTTGTAGTTCTTGATCACCTATGCATATGTTTTCACCACTGGCCATTGCAAAGATAGCCAATCGACCAATTTCCTACACATCATGCACATTGCAGATGATATATAATGGGTATAGACAATACAAAAATTGATAAGTTTAAAGTATGGCAAGCTTCACCGGCTCGGGAGGGCTCGCGGAGGAAGGAAGGAGCGGGCGGCGTCTGCTTTCGGGCTCGGAGAGGCCAGGGGAGGCGACGACCGGGCCGACGGCAGCGGGCCGGACGAGGGAGGAGGCGGCGCGTGGCCTCGGGAGGAGCAGAGGGCGCGGTGGCCTCGGGAGGAGCAGAGGGCGCGCGATGGCCTCGGGAGGAGGAGGCGGTGCCGGCGGCGAAGCGGGCGCAGGAGGGCCGGCCGGGCGCAGCGCGCCGGGCCGGCGCAGCGGGCGGCCGGGCAGTGGAGGCGGGCCGGCCGACGAGGCGGCCGAGCAGGTGGAGCCCAAAATCGTAGGGAGAGGCCAGGGAGGCGACGACCGGCCAGACGGCGACGGCGGGCCGGCCGTGGGAGGAGGCGCGCGGTGGCCTCGGGGAGGAGCAGAGGGCGCGGTGGCCTCTGGGAGGAGGAGGCGGTGCAGCCAGCGGCGAAGTGGCGCAGGAGGGCGGGCCGGGGCGAGGCGGGGCGGCAGAGGTGGAGGCGGCGAGGCCGGTGGAGGCGGCGGCCGGAGCAGGTGGAGCCCAAAATCGCAGGAGCGCAGAAATGGCGAGCAGGAGGGAGACAATGAGTACATCGATTTCGCGTACTGGTTGATAACGGAAGCCTGTGTCCTCGGCCACAATTAAACCGCCGACACAGACAGCCCTCATGGGCCCACCGTCGGATCTAGTGCTTGTGTCGGCGGTTAAGCTCTGACCGACGACACAGGTTCAACCTATGTCGTCGGCAATATTAATGCCGTGGATACAGATAGCCCTCCAATGAGAATTTAGCCTGTGTCCTCGGACACAATTTAGCCGCCGACACAGACAGCCTCTGGGCCCACCGTCGGATCCAGTGCTTGTGTCGGCGGTTAAGCTCTGACCGACGACACAGGTTCAACCTATGTCGTCGGCAATCTTAATGCCGTGGACCTGAGATAGCCCTCCAATGAGAATTTAGCTTTGTGTCCTCGGACAAAATTTAGCCGTAAACACAGACCACCTCATGGGCCCTCCGTCGGATCCAGTGCTTGTTTCGGCTGTTAATCTCTGACCGACGACACGGGCTCAGCTTGTGTCGTCGGCAATATGTATGCCGTGGACACAGACAGCCCTCATGGGCCCACCGTCGAATCTGAGGACAGTCGTGCGAGCCAAGATCTGATGCTTGTGTCGGCGGTAATATTTTTTGCCGTGGACACAGACAGCACTCATGGGCCCACCGACAGATACTGGGACACAGTCGTGCTCGCTCTTCTTTCTTCGAGATTTTTAAGGCCGCTTTAAGGTTTTAGAACATGCACAACCTATTCCGGCTAATTGCTCGCTTCTTCTTTCGCCGGCATTTCATCGTCACAACAAATTCATCACGAAAACTCAAGGAGAGTAACAGAGTCATCACCACCGGCCGTGACGTTCTTCGATATTTTTGTCGCCACGACGGTCGAACGAGACATTTGTACGGTCATTTAAAGGTTTTACAACACTCACGACCTATTCCAGGTCATTCCTCACTCTTTCAATTGGTGCGTTGGATCGTCACAAGGTTCTACTCAATGTACTCGACACGTGAAATGCGTGCGGAGACATACACATAGCGCCGTAACATACCAATTAATTAAATAATAAAAAGTTACATGTCATATAGATGTATGTTACCTAACAAACCATTCTAAAAGCTCTATTTATTTTTTCTTAATTTTAAAAACAACAAAAAGATTTTCAAAAAGATTTTCTGAATTAATCTGGAATTACTATTGTCGTCAGCTAAAATTAAACGGTCGATAAAATTTAATCTGTGTCGTCGGCGACATTTATGCCGTGGACATAGACTTATTTCTATCGTCGGCTGTTTCTCTCCCGACGACAAACAGTCTTCGTGCCACTGGTGGGCCTGAGCATCCTGCAAGTTGGTCCCACATGGCGGAGTGCCTGTGTCGGCGGGTTTAAGGAGGCCGAGGACACAGCTTGTGAGGCGGAGTGTCTGTGTGGGCGGGTTTAATGAGGCCGAGGACACAGCCTGTGTTGGCGGGATATGAAATTCAAATTTCATCGCGCGCCGATACTCCCTGTTTGAGGCGGAGTGCCTGTGTCGGCGGGTTTAATAAGGCCGAGGACACAGCTTGTGAGGCGGAGTGCCTTTGTCGGCGGGTTTAATGTGGCCGAGGACATAGACTGTGGTCTATATCGGCGGGTTTAGGCGGCCGAGGACACAGGCCTGCTTGGTGTATATATGTCGTCGGGTTACGTTAAAACCGTCGATAGAGGCATACTTTGTGTCGTCGGTTTTTTTACCGACGATAGAAATGTTTTGGCCGAGGACACTATTCTTGTTTCTTGTAGTGTTTATATGGTGGGCCGGCCCACTAGGGGAAAAGAGAGAGAGGTGGGGAGGGGATTCGCAGCCCAGGCCCAGGTTTTCCTCGGCCCACTGTTTCTAGCCCGACAACTCCAAATTTAATATTAATACGCCGGATAAACTTCAATTATTTCATCCCCCGACAAATCCTTCATTCCTCTCCCGAAACAAAACCAGGAAAAAGAACCCTAGAATCGCTCTGACGCTCTAAGGCATCACATTCTCCCCTCCTTAAAAGGATTCGTCCCCGAATCTACTCCTCTTTGCTACGGAACCTAAAAAAAAAGGAAGGCAAAATGGTAATCAACACTTTACCTTCAGCATCCTCAAAGAGTGTAGGATACTTCTTCCATAACTGGTCCTCCAGTTCCCAAGTTGCATCCCGCTCAGACTAATTGGTCCACAAACCTTTCATTGGACACTAACACGAACTATTCCCCTATTAAATAAAGGACACCTATTAGGTGAATCTGCATCGATCTGGAATCTCAACTCCCACTTCTCTCTTCAACCCGATCGCGAAACTCCGCATTCCAATCTCAACTCCTCTACTACTGATTCGTCGCATTCGACGACGCGAACCGTCTTGAGACACAACGCTCTAGGTAAGTCTCTAAATCAACCCAAATACAAACTCCTATCTCCTACAAGTGATTGATCTTTTACAAAAAGAACCAATATCCACCCTTACCAACGACAGAGATAGCCTACTTTACAACCAGGGTCCGTAAATCCATGAAACAATAACAACCGAACACAATCACTACGGTTGACACAAACTCGCTCGAACCCAGCGACAAAAGTTCCAAAAATTAATTTTATTAACTTCAACTTCCAAGTTGTCAACTTCTATATTAATCAACCCCACCGAGGAACACATCAATGAAAACAATTCTCCAAAAATAGTTTGAATTGAGTCATACACAACCTTCCTTTACTCTTCACTTTTAAACTACTTACGATCGACCCACACTAGTTTTCCCTTGTAAGAAGGTTTCGCCTTCACATTCTTCCACCCAAGGACCAGGGCAAGGAGTACAATCCTTGAATATACTCAACCATAACATAAACATTCATTTTCTTACCCCAAGCTTGAACGTAAAAGAAATCTTAATTCTCACTAACACAACGAACGACAATCACAATCTTTAAACCAAAGGGCTGAAATTAACATACACGGGAACTCAACTTGGAAGAGGAACTACATAGAACAAAAAATACAAAAAAAATTTTCTTAGGGGAGAAGATCTATTCAAAAGAGAAACACATGAAAGTCTTCTGCAATTGCATTTCAGTTTTACAAAAACATATCATCTCACTTTTATCCTAGGCCGAGCCATTCAGTAAAAAGTAACCTATTAAGTAATTAAATGCTTCCACACAACCACCATCTCTTTTCCTTAAAAAGGAACCAAACTCACTTCCCAACAGAAAAAATTGTTTCAACCACGAATATCATTCATGTCACAACGGAAGAATCGTCTCTTAAACAAAAACTGTCAAACACCTCACACCACAACACAACTCTAGCCCAAAATAGAAATACAAATATTTCCAGATCATGAAGTTCCAAATCTTACATTGGATTAGCTACTTCTTTTGATGAACAATGCAACCGATAACTCGACCTTGAAAACTACGAACACAGTCAAAGCATACATCCTTGAGCATAAATGTCGCATTCATAACTTAAGCTAATTTTCTTATCAAAGATGAATGAATGACGATATTTAATAGAATAACATTCCAAAATCTCCACAAATTACTTCAAGGTTAATCATTCTTTTATCCTTGTTTTAAGCCTCGAAATTAACCCACATTTGGCAGAATCATTCTAAGTTTAGGGAAACTCAAACACGACACAAAGAATACTTTGACCGAAAGTATTCAACCCAAATATCAAACAAACAAACCAATCCATATGAATTTTTAAACATAAGTTCAGCATAACTCCCGCCATCTATAGCATTCCACTACCCTTACCATTTAGATTTCAATATTCCCTATTTACTCATTGAGAAGGCCCATCAGATTTAACAACAACTACACAACAAATTCTTACTCTTATTACCTTTTCCACAATTATAAATAAAGTTCACAGTGCTTATCAAAAACACATCCAACCAACACTACCTCATCAAGATCCCCACGGAGCAGCCTAACCTATATCATCATATTCTAAATTTGAAAGCGTGCTTCAACAAGTCTTTCAACATGATGAACCTATAAATTCCATACCACATACGCGTCAACATCTCGACAATGGAAATTTATTCACCTAAAAGATGACTCAACAAGTAAATATTATCTCAACAAGGCACCAATCATAAATAGAAGTTTAAAACATACATTTATTAAGGACAAAATCACGCGTCATGCTAACTATCCCTGGTTCACTCCATCACAACATGTTACAATTTCCACCATTTTAACAAAGGTTTTCAACAATTAATCTAATCGATTACCACCACTACTAAGTCATCAATATCAATAATTGGCATAATTGTAAAACAACAACATTGCTTTTAGTTACCCTATCCATAGGCTATGACAAACTGTCACTACACAACATACTCCAACTATGTAAAATAGATTGAATAATTTAAGCCATCCAAAGCTCTTATAACAACAACGCTAAATTAAATTTTTTTTTTTTAGCTACCCTATACACGGGTTATAGCAAAATTGCCACTCCAAGACATACTCCAGCCTTTTTTTTAAAGTGAACTGAATAGGTGAAATCATCACAAAGCTCTTACGGCAATGGCAAAAACTTATGTCTTCCCAATTGATATCGATACTAGCATTATTGGAACGCAAATCGCATACTTCGAATCTACTAATAGTTTGCAATGTCATAAATATCAACTCTAA
This sequence comes from Rhipidocladum racemiflorum, assembly GCA_036346355.1. Lineage (NCBI taxonomy): Eukaryota > Viridiplantae > Streptophyta > Magnoliopsida > Poales > Poaceae > Rhipidocladum > Rhipidocladum racemiflorum. The sequence continues at coordinate 67,239,955 of CM070572.1, forward strand.
TCAATTTCCAAGTTAAAGTCACTAGCCAACACGATTAAATTAGAACATCTTTAAACAACCAACATGGTTTCTTTAACAATATCGGTAGTCCACCATTACAATTAAATTGTTCTACCGACCTTATATTAAAATGTCTCTAAATAACCCACTAATTTTCTATTACCTTCACAGTAGTTTACATCATCGTAATGTTCTAACTACGCATCAAGATTTAAAGCTTTAAACATTGTCCATGGTCAAGGGCACATTAAAATAATGCAATAAATCCTAAGCATGCACATTAACACATTCAATCATTATCGCTATAGAGCAATCTACAATACTAGAAGTTTATTTAATCTCAAGCTAAAGATAACAATTACATTTTAATTGATTCAACTCACAAATTAACTTAGAAGTACATCATTCCATAAACCACATTGTTACATACTACGTAATACGGACATAAAATTTCTAAACACCGTCATGGGTCACCTACCCTTGACAAACAGGAGAGCAATCCCAAACATTAAAAACAAACACAGTTCTAGATCAAGAACAAACACCGATAAAAATTTCTTCTTTTCGTGCAAGGGAGAAAAGCAAAATCCAAACATAAATGCAAGAGAGCTCGACCCTCAAATGTCCAATCATAGTAGCCAAAACTCTTCAAGAAATCCAAAACCTACACTTTCCACAAAGGAAGACGGATGCAAAAGGGAAGACCAAATGTCCAACTAAAATTTTTCGATAAAGATTCAAACTTAGCTCCATCCAGCTTGATGCAACAGGAGAAACTCCAACCCCTTCTTCTTTCAAAAACAATCGAGGAAACAACAACCACGTAAATTTCCTCCCAACGACAGTCCATCACAATAAATCAGGTGCCAAAGCAAAATTGTGACCAAAAGACGCGCATAACGTAGAACTCTTCTTACGTGTCTTCACTCAAAGGAGACAAAACCACAAACCGCCAAAAGGACAAATCAGCAAGTGCTCAAAACTAAGCATTTTCCTCGGTTTCGAACCAACCACATACCCGAAAACCAACCAAAACCGACCGTCACAAGACGGTAAAGAACATCCGAAGGAATCCATCACCAACCTCTTCTATTTGACTCCAGTCACTACCCGATCTACGAGACACGGATAAGTACTCTTTCCCTACAGGGGTATAATAGTTCTTCGGTGGTGACTCTACCCGGCCACACCGTCAAACCACAGCCTCACTACAAACAAAAGGTGACCGAAACCCTTCGGCACCACAACCACACTTTATCACAAATGAAGCAACTCAATCAAATCTATCATAAATATAGCATTATACATCATCAAAAGTAGCATTCAACAACAAAGCTTAAATTCAACCTTTAAGCATAAGGCAACGATACCCATACCCTTTCCTCTTTGTGCATCCATGTGTGTCAAATTTTAAATTAGTGATTCCACTTACATAAGTTTTAATGTTGCTATCCTATGACAAAATTTTAGTTAAAACCTAGGCCATGATTCTAAGTTATTCCACATCACATTTTAGTTGTATCCTATAGTATGACACTAAAAATAGACATTCCAAGGACCTACTGACCAGCTCGATACCAAGCTGTAACACCCTACAAATCTAAATCGTCATACAAGAAAATTTCGACAAAGATCTCTCCTAAAATTAGGACAAAGCAGGCGACAACAAGATTCATAATAACCATTATAAACAGAAATAACATAAAAGCATCAATACTAGAGATAACAAGTCTAAATCAACTCGAAAACAAACATAAACGTAAAACAGCTCCAAAGAGGACATCAACAGGTCTATGATTAATAAAATTTCAGCAAGCTAATGAATTATTAAATGCACTAGTCCATGTGATTCGTGATGACCCCGGAGGGTTGATTGTGCTACTAAGCCCACCCTTCAAGCTTACGACTCTCGAGAACTACCTGAAAACAACAAAATAACAAGGGGTGAGATTGGGTAATCTCAGCAAGCGGAACAATTTCTAACGAATAACACAGCCACAGTAAAACTAGCATACCAAATTCCTCATGTCCAATACCACATTATAGAGTCCACACAACCTCAGTAAAATGCATATGATTGTGCACATGCTTATGCCATGATCCTCCTCACCGTGCCCTTTCTCAGGAACACACGGTGTTGTACCGGTACGGTCGCGCACGCTGGCGTCGACAAACTTCCAATGCATGATTATGCAGTTAATGCTTCATGCATAAATACATTCATAACTTCCCACTCTGAATTCACATGCTTGCATACCATCATATAACATGGATAGAATGCGAACATCATTGAGATAGAATATCTCCACAATTCATCTTGCAAACAACATCTTTCTTCATTCTTACTCATGATTCAAAAGCCAAACAACCACATCACAATGCAGGATAGGATATTGTAATCTCATAAACAAGTAGTTAAACCATGTAGGTGTGCTGCAATTAAGGTTTATATTGAAGACGAAACAAATAGCGAGTTATAGTTTAGCAAGACCGCTACTTCCACTTGCCTTTACCAACGTGGATGACGAACCTAGTTGCGTCCAGAAGGGGCACCACCTGTACAAGTATTATTTCAGTACATAGCGACATCACAAATGATCACACAACTCGAACACACGCTTCCTAATCCCCGTTCCCTTCTTAAGCGCCAAAAAACCCCAATCTGTCCGGGTCAAACAGCATCACCCTCTCTTCACAATTTCGTATCTTTTTTTATACAGATCATAAAAATACAAAAAAATTACAGTAGCTAGATATTGACGAGATCTACAACTTTCATGAAGATCAAAAATTTCAATTCCACTGTTAAATATGCCTAAACAAACGTCCAACACAGTGGACAAAATCTGTTTCCAGATTCTGTCCGTCATCTTGCAACAGCGATAACTCTCAGACCCATGGCCCAAAAATTCTGAAAAAATTACAGAAGCTAGATCTCGACGTTATCTACGACTTTCTAGTTATAGATTTTTGCAGGAAAAATCTTCTACGCCACGTAAAACGCGAAACAATCCGCGCTGCACAATCTCCCCTTCCAAAAACAGCACCACGTGAACATCTACCCTTCTCCCCCATCAAGATCCATCTAAATCACTCACCACCAGATCTAATACACTCCTAATCCATAGGTAGAACAGGGGTAAAATATTGGGAATTTTACCTTGAGTTCTCCCTTGAGAACCCACGAAAAACGCGCGACGATTCCCGAAACGGAAATCTGCTCGTCCTCCACGCCTCCACGGATACTCTTCTCGCTTGCTCCTTCGCGTTTCGCGGTGGATCTTGAGCCACCACGCAAGGGGAGGAAGAGGAGGGGTGGTGTGGCTGCTAGGGGAGGAAGGGGGGTGCCCTAGGGCTTTTGGGGGGGGACACCCCTTTTATATGGTGGGCCGGCCCACTAGGGGAAAAGAGAGAGAGGTGGGGAGGGGATTCGCAGCCCAGGCCCAGGTTTTCCTCGGCCCACTGTTTCTAGCCCGACAACTCCAAATTTAATATTAATACGCCGGATAAACTTCAATTATTTCATCCCCCGATAAATCCTTCATTCCTCTCCCGAAACAAAACCAGGAAAAGGAACCCTAGAATCGCTCTGACGCTCTAAGGCATCACAAAAACAGTATGCAAACACTCTTCTACCCCGACATCGCAAACTACTCGCAAAACCCAAAAACAAAGGTTCTGTCCCGTCGGGACAGCAGACTTCCAACAAACATAACTTGAGTTCTAAACTCCAAATTGGTTAAACGAGTACATCCTCGCGTATCTTAGGAAATTTCCTAACTTTTTCTAAGTAAACGAAAAAACTGATTCGGCCTCTAAAGTGGTTTAATCTACAGAATACCGTGATATTTTCCAATCTCATCACAGTTTCTAACACGTTCGGTAAAATGAGCATAACTTTCAAACGGCTGGGCGGAATTGGACGTTCTTTATGTACACTGAAAGTTATTTAAATTACCTACAACTTCCTCAACAGGCGGCCGACAAAATTCCGAATGTAAATTGGCAAAATCTCAAACCCTAGGTCGACTGCTCATTCTGCCCGAAACAGAGAACGTGGCAAACTCTAGATTTCATCTAATCTACCCAATTATAACACCACCAATTGATCTTAAAACATGATATAAACCCCAAAAACAGTACCTAGACCAACCCCAAAGATTCCCGTGGCCATACCTTCGCCTGACGAACAAAGAACCAACGGATCTCCTCCCGGTTCGCGCGATCTCCTTCCTCGCTCCAAATCCACTGGATCTCCTCGTCGCGGAGCGCTCCAATGGACGGATCTGCGGGGTGGTGAGGTGGATAACTCTCCAAGGGCAGCAAGGAGGGTGGGGAGGTGGTGGAGGGGGTGGTGGCGCAAGGGGAGGGGAGGGGAGGCGCACGGCAAAGGGCAAAAGGGGTGTGGCGGCTATGGGAGGGAGAGGAGGAGGTGGGGCGCTTGGGGGAGGGTATGGGGGCACCCTAGGGTAGGTTGGCAGCCCCCTCCTCCCCACATGGGCCAAGGAGGCTCCACCTAAGGCCCAGAAAGATCCCCCCAAGGCCCAAGTTTCCCCAGAAAGGCCCAAACCCCCGAAATCGGCCCAAAAACGCGATTAAACGGCATAACGTAAAGTTTTAACCTTCATTTTCACATTTTATAAAGTCACATTCTCTAATTTCACCTTTTACGGTGTCTCGACATCCCGTAGTGCCACATTCTCCCCCCCTTAAACAGGATTCGACCTCGAATCCGAAGAATGCCAAAATCAACAACAAAGTCCCCAAGGGACAAAAGACTTCTCTGCAGCACAGAACATTCGCACAAAGACTCAAACCGGAACAAACGACAAGCGAGTTCTCAAAACCAACACTTGGCGAGAAAATGTTGATTTAGCTCAACAGAGTGCAACCTCTCACGGTTCCACCTTCACTTCAATTCCCAAACAGAATCTGCGTTTCAACCACAAAGGGCTCCATCAACCTAAAATGCCCGAATCCTCACGACAAACACTTCACACTACTATCACAACCAACCTGACTACCACACTTCATTAAACTCAACATGACACAATCAAAGCGGGTCACAATTCGTTTAACAACCTCTCTACATTCCTGAGAAATTCCATCGAGAGGAATAACTCATTAAGGCACATTTGCCCTTCCGATACACGATCAAGCTAACATTTCATTCCATCCTCTCCCAGGAAAGTCTCAAACCCAGAGACAACTAGTTAAGACAATTGCTCACGGCAGGATAATTATCACCGAACTACCGTCAACTTCACTTCCACCCATCGATACTCTTAATAAAGGTTAAACCCATACATCATCAACCTCCATCACAAACCACCCTTATACCTTATTATCAAGACACAGGTAGTTCGGTGTCACATTCACACTTCTACACGTAGCTTCACTTAGTTGTTCCCATAGTCATTCAATTGGGTCTTGATAATAAATTAAGTGTGATACTTATTGATTTATGGTTTAGTTTTACGATATGAGAGTCTTATTGTTCGTTTGGCTCATGGAGACATTAAATGCTTGGAATTAGACTTATATTGCTGTCATGCCTTTAATTATTGCTATTTTAGATGCCTCATATATTGCCATATATTGCTATGCTATTGTTGTTCCTTCAACTCATGTTAAAACAAAGGAGATGCTGCCGAAATTTTGGTTTTTTGCATTCGTGCCTTTGCTGTAATTTACTTGTATTTGTGGTATTTAGAGGTTGCTTAGTCTATGTTTGGTAGCATTCGGGCATACCAAATGACGGGGTATTACACTTGACTCACCCGCTGAGGTTTCACCGCTGTTAGGGTTCTATCTACCCAGTACAGAAGCCCCCTCTTGCGCCGTGTGGGGAGTACAACTTGCCTCTAAGTTAAGTTTCTACAAATTATTTAGCCAGGTCGTACCATGTTAGACATGTGGTAGTACGGTAATGCTTAGAATGGAGACAGTCATAAGCGTTGGTCCTTAATTGACTTGGGGCGGTACTTGCACAAACCAGGACCAGTGCTCTATCCGCACCCGCCAGACAAACCAATCCGCCCAAGTCCAAATCATTTTTCCTTTTATTTTTATTTTGCAAACCAACGGCAATACCTTTTTGCCTATAATTTCCAACAAAAATTTCCAAGAGTTATAAGAAATTCCCACCCATAGGTGCATATTGACCGATTGCGAGCCTAAGCATTTCTACCGTACTATTATATTCCACCAATAGTTTATTTCATAAAACTACGAGTCTCATGGTTTGATTACAATCCTTATAACCAATTCTTTAATCTCCAATAATCCTTAAATTACCATAATTTTACAATCGTATGAATAATCCAATTCTATATAGTATCCAACAAGTAGTAAGTATATCATGGTACTATCATAACTCCAAAATCATATTAAACCACAATCATGTTTCTATATGAAATATTTCCCTTGAACTATAACTTGTAATATTGATTTATCCATCATTCATACGGCGATCAATCTTATCATCTGCTAAGAATATTTCACCAAATCCTCTACTAAACCACCGAGAATACTGCACAATATCATCTCTAGTCATCTAGAATACAATCCACCGATAATACTTCATAATATCATATATTTAATCCTTCACATTATCACCTCTAAATCATCTACTTTAATCCACCAAGAATACGTAATATTATCATTTACTAAACCACCAAATATTCTGGATTATTCACAATTCTCCATAAATGATTATCACATATTTAAATTTCCATAATCATCTATTTCTTAAACAGTCCGTTAATAATAATTCCCAACAAACACTAATAATCCAACTAACTCTGATTCTCATTTGATACTATTTTATCAACCCAAGGAATCCAATTCAACATATTATCTTCTTGCAATGATCTATTTAATCCATCATGAATACTTCACAATACCATACATCTTCCAAAATTTCACCCAATCCATTACCATGTGAGCTACAATCACAATCCAACTTCAGAATATTTCAATCATCAACGTTCATAGATCAATTTCATAATTAATAATCCCCATCAACCCTAATATTCATGTAATCTCCAATCAACTTGTTTTCTAGCTCCAATCTACATTCTATACTAATATGTTCCATCCAAAACGTCTTCCAATTGTCATTTCCCTAATAAAAGAATATCTTCCCAAAAATATTTATATTGGTGGATTACTATACTAGGGCGACAAAGGATCATGGACAACAATATCAAGGAGGCATAAACAATAGGTATAACTAACAGCCTAACGTTAACATCATCATTTTATATAAATAGCAATGCAATTTGTAAAACATTGTAAAACATTTATAAGTCATGGGATCAATTTGCGTGAAGGAGACTTGCCTTCAGTCGCAGCGAAAGTTTCAACGTTTTGCGGTTCGGCGACGGCGTCGACGGCTCCGGCGAGTTTTTCGGCTACGCGCCAAATGGTACAACCAAATAAATAAACTAAAATAAATAAAATCCAAAAATTACAAAAGTTATACTGGCAGGTAGATCTTGAATTTAGATGAATTTAGGAATTTGAACGGAGTGAATCGGAGATCGGATGCAAAAGATATGAGCGTTCGAATACTGGAAATGTTGGAAAATAGGAAAACGAGGAATATTCCATAATCTTTCTTTTTCCTGGAATTTCTGATTTTGTGGTGTGTATGGCAAGTGGGCCATCCTTGTCATAGGCTAGGGCCTTCTTCCCCAAGCCATGGCCATGGAAACAGAGGAGCCATGGGCTCCTCCATGCGCCGGCCATGGAGGGCTCGCCAGAGGCCAGCGAGTGGGGGAATGGGGAGAGGAGAGGGCGGCGGTGCTGGGGAGGGGCAGCGGCGAGCCAGAGGCGGCCGGAGAGGCGCTCGGCGGCGGCCGATGTGCACGGCGGCGTGGCTGCACGGCAGCCGGCCGGAGGAGGCGGCGCTGGGTCGGGTGACTGGTCGTGCAGATGCGCGCGGCCACGGGGAAGGCGGCTGGCCGGTCGGCCAGGGCCGGGGAGGGGCGAGGCGACGGGGCGGCCGACGACGATCGAAACGCCCGGTTGGCATCCAAAATAAGAAAAAATTTTGGAACACGCAACGACAAAAAGGAAGTGAGCACTGCGTAGGTCTCGACGAGACGAATTCAACGGTGTGGTCGGATTCACGAGGAACTCACCGGATTGAGAGTAATCGAAGGAAAACCAAGCTCCCAACAAAGATTTCAACGGCAAAATTTGTCTTCGTCCTACAACGAAAAATGAAATTAGTTGAGGGCTTTTGCTCGGGACGTCGACGTGAACACAACGACGTGATCGGATTGGATTTTGGCTCAAGGGATTGGAAGATGACATGGGGATGTCAACGGACGACGCTCTTCTTCGGTTTTCTCGAGATCCGGCCGAATGGAGAGGAGTGGCTTCGGGAGAATGAGGGCACGGGCAAGAGGGTTCCAACACTAACATTTGAGAGGTGGAAGCGCTCCAATCCATGAAGAAACGGCCGAGTAATTGCGGATTGAATGCATTTCGGTTTTTGGTTGTTTGCGTCGATTTCGCTGGGATTTGGGATAAATGGAGGTGGGGAATGGGATCTCCTCATCGTTATCTTTCCAACGCAACCAGCGGATCATGATTTGGTGGAGTAATGAAGGAGTTTTGGACGTTTAAAGTGAGGGTTTTCATGGAGGAGAGAGAAGCGTGCTTCTCTGGTTTTCGATTGCACGGGAGAAGATGAACAGTAACATGACGCTACAGTGACCGGTGCTACAGTAGCAGACGCGTGGCGCTCTCCTATTGGCCGAGAATTACGTAAAAGCAACGCCCTAAAGACAAAATAGCAACAAGGGTCTAAAAATTCCAGAAAAATTCCCAAAAATATTAGGGAATATTTGAAACCCAATAAAATTGGTTTCATGGAATTTGGATGAAATTTGGAATTTATAAAATTTCAGGACGAATAAAGGGCTTTTGACGAAAGGCCGCGAGCGATAAAATACGAGAGAGTTTCCAAAAATCTTAGAAAAATTCCCAAAATGTTTTTGGAATATTTGGAACCTAATGCAATAGGTTCTGGGATTTTTGGAGCATTTTGGAACTTAGGTGGAATACCGCTGTGAGACCTTGGATCGGCTATCCGTAGTTCCCTGTGTATTTCTGTACTAGTCCCAGATCAGTAGCTAGTACACATAGTCCAACAGTGATGAATCAACAACCACATCACAATTACATATAACTAAATAATAATAACACCAAATAAAAGCAAAGACCTTATGGTCGAGTTTTACCATTACGGCCTGAACAGGCTGAACAACTTGAACAACTGCAGCGGAAGAAGATAACACCAAGTGGTGACCCATCCATATGCCCACAGGCAATTGAGTGGGGTACGTGTCCTAGTCCTTGGAATCTCCTTTGATAGCTTCCTTCACTTCTGAGATATGTTTAGAATGTAGCATGTGAGTACATAAAGTACTCAGCAAGTCTGGGAAAAATGCATAATGCAAGCTATCCAAAGATGGCATATTATGGTTCTTTTGCACAATGCAACACTTTCAAAAACTTTCCATGTAATATTTTCATAAAGCCATTTTTTTCAATTTTTTGTACCATTGAAATTATTAATAACTCTAGTGAAAGTTCTAGCCACCAATCACTAGTATACAGGCTCTATCCGCCACATCTCAAAAAGATCAGGATTCAATCCATCCACATGGCTCTGGCTACCATGGTTCACAAAATCAGGTTCAATCCACCTACCTGGCTCTAGCCGCCAGAAGCACACCCGAGAGTTCTAACCACTCCCGGATCCCAAAAGATCAGTTTTTAAAACAAAAACAAAAGTCTACCAATATGAAAGCATTCTTCGCTTTGCCCTTGACCATAGGCACGGCTATTTGAATAGTTTTAACTCTGCAAAGGTGTACAGTTTTACCCACAAGACATGATATTCCAATCTGCCCGAAACAGAATGCCATGCAATCTCTAGTTTTCATCAATTCTATCCAAACGCAGCACCACCTTTCGATCTAAAAGCACCAAAACCTCCTCTAGATTAGCACCTAGTCCATCCCCAAAGATCTCCCCATAGCCATACCTTCGATTGACGAGAAATGAACCGACGAACGACAAGCCTTCTCCTCCCGGTTCTCCCGATGTCCTTCCTCGCGCCGGTTCCGCCGGATCTCCTCATCGCGGAGCTTCCCAACGGAGAGGACAGCGGGGTGTAGTGGTGAGGATCTCCCCTAGGCCAGCTAGGGAGGTGGAGAGGAGAGGGAGGGAGAGGTGGCGCAAGGGGGAGGTGCGGCTAGGGGGGGCGTGTGGAGGAGGAGGGGGCGGCGGCTTGGGGGATGAGGGGGGAAGGGGGGCGCCCTAGGGCACAAGGAGGGGGCGCAAGGCAGGGTATTGCTGCCCCCCTCCCCCACATGGGCCAGAAAACTCCACTTTTGGCCCATGTGGGGTCGCCCCTAAGGCCCAAATCGGCCCGGAGAGGCCCAAACTCCCAAAAACGGCCCGTAAACGCGATTTAACCTCATACCGTAAGGTTTTATTCTCTAATTTCACAATTTATAAAGTCATGCCATTCCGTAGTGTCACAATATTATTATCTATATATGTCGGTCCTCTGAAGAACCGACAGTGATATATCGAATGTTATGTGATTTTGTGAATGTTCTGTGTGTATTGTTAAATTGTGTAAGTGTTGTTTTTTTGTATGATGAACATTAATATTCCTCTAGAAGGATTAGTATCTCTGCTCCAATCCCAACTCTTGGTTCAACTCTCAGACAATTTATATAGATGTAGTGATGCAAATTATATATATTTTATATAACATATTATAGTAGCAGCAGATAATAATATTATATATATAACATTTTACACACATTATACTTAATTACAATATATAACATTAATTTTTTATAATTATATAAACATATAACAGTACACATTATAATTAATACTACATTACCACTCGCAGCTCTTGCCCGAGGGTAAGAAATCACTGGAGTCGCCGGAGTCGGTGTCACTGGAGTCGTCGTCGCTGGACGCGACACCACGTGGCTCATCCTCCGATGATGAACCAGAAGAGGCGCTGTCCCCCAAGGGGTGGCGGTGACCCACTCGTCCTCGTCCTACTCGTCCTCCTCTTCGTCGTCCTCTCTCGAGCACTTCTTGGTGGCGATGGAGGCGCCTGGCCAGGGTGAGGCGCCGGGAGAGACGGGAGACAGCGAGGGCGGTGATGGCCCCCAGCCGAGGTGAGGCGCCGGGGGCTGAGGCAGCGCTGATGGTGATGGCGCTTGTAACACCCCGACACCTAGTATGCCGTGAATGTCACCCAAACAAGTCTAAGCACAACAAAAAATACATAATTAACCAAAAATTACAGCAACTACGCTACATGTTTTTAACAAAAAATTCGGCAGCATAACCGTTGTTTTCCCATGGTTTGAAGCCACAACAATATTACCATAGTTTCCAAGCAACAAAAACAAGTTCATATCACAATAGCATAGGTAATGATAGCATCAACTAGATAATCCATGGGTTCATCATTAATTCATTGCAAAGACATAAACAACTACGTGACAACAATTAACTATGGGAGTTTATCACGAACCAATTACCATCACAACTTAATAGAAGTAAACAACTCCAAAAGGATTCATAAGTTTTATCAACTAGTGAGCTCAAGTTAGTGATGTTGTGTTCTAATCCCTTTTCCCAAAAGCTGAGCATGCGGTACCTAAAAAAAAACATAAACAACAAGTGTGAGTTCATCACTCAGCAAAGTGTATTGCAATGGAATAGAACAACAACATTATTCAATAGTATCAATATCACATACCATAACACATCATCATAAGCATCTCATAGTTCATCTTCATAAACATCTCATAATCATCCTCATTCATGCAATGCAATGCAATGCACATGTCTCCTTGAAGCACATACCGATATTGCCGAGCGCACACCCGTCAATGTACACCCTCTTTTCCTTTCCATCCCGTAGAAGGAGGGTGCCTACTCTTACTGACTCGCTCCCATACACAACCGTGGATGGCACTACGAGGTAGGTCTTTCGTGTTCACTACGTGTGAACACAGAGGTCCACATCAGAATGGGACGTCTCTTCCATTATAAATGCCCATATGCCACATCATGTAATAACTTGCATAACGGAAACTCAATATAACAACGGCATATCTTTGAACTAAACATGAACATCATAACACATGCGAGGAACAAAATGGCAACATAGAGGATCATTTAGTATCATGGCAAAACTACACAACTAGTTGGACACCCAAAACCCCAATTTCATCCCAATACCCTCGCATAAACATAATTAAACACATGATCACCATCAATGCTCACATCCATAGCTTCACATTCACATATAGCTAATCAACTCATGAATAAAAGAGGTAGTACCCCGAAAGAAGGATTGCTACCAAGCGGAAGAACGAAACAATGCACATTCATTCAATCTCACACATCATGCATCACAATACACTTGCCTTCAAGCGTGAGCGACCTAGTGGCGAGAGGTTGAGGGCACTCCCGGGGTCACACCACCTACACACAGGTACAACACACTCAAAAAATTGCCCACAAAACGGTCCAAGAGCGATCATCTACAATGACCTCGCAACCCACTCGTAAAACCCGAAAGCATAGAATCTGTTCCATCGGGATAGCGGGCTTCCAACTAGCATAACATGAGTTCTAAAACTCCAAATCAAGTAAACGAGTACATTTTCTTGAATCTTAGGAAATTTCCCATCTTTTATTAAGTATTGGCGAAGACGGATTCGGCCTCTAAAGTTGTATAATCTATAGTTCAACACGATATGTCCCAATCTCGTCATAGATTTGACAGTGCTTGGTTAAACAGCCATAACTTTTAAACGGCTGACCGGAATTTGGCGTTCTTGGTGTCCACTGAAAGGTAATTAAATTATCTACATCTTCCGTAACTACTGGCTGAGCAGGAAACGCTTCCAAAATTTCATGAATGCAAGCCCTATGTCGGGGTGCAAATCTGCCCAAGGACAGAACGTGGGACAGCATTGCAAACTCCCTAATCTCATCTAGGAACAGCACCTAAACATGGTTCTTAGGCATGGAATCTCCCTTCTAACCAGCATCAAAAACCTACAAAAGGATCTACCAACACTTACCTCCCTCGAAGAACCGTTCGAACGACGAAAATTTCTCCTCTCGGTCCCCCGATCTCCTTCCACGCGCCAAATCCACCGGATCCTCTTATCGCGGAGCTTCCCAATGGTGAGGACAACGGACTGGAGGGGTGTGGCATCAAGGGATAGGGGTGGATCCCTCCTAGGGCCGGCTAGGAGAGGTGGGGAGGTGGAGGAGCAAGGCGGCCGCTAGGGGGAGGCAAGGGGGAGGCACATGGGAGTAAGGGGGAGGCTAGGGTTGGATTTTAGGGGGGGCGCATGGGGCAAGGGAAGCAGGGTTTGTCCCCCACTGTGGGATGTCTGAGATAGGGGCCCTGCAAGTAGGGTCTACACCTGACTGGGCGAAAGGCGGAACAGCAGGCCCAGAGCCCGGAAGCGCCACGATGGGCCCGGGGGATGTCTCGACTTGTTCCCCAAGGCAGCTCGTCGATCCTTCAGCGAAACTTCGTGCCATGCCCAGACAACCTGTCGAAAGCGAAGCATGCGGCCGGAAACCTTCAAAGCCTGCAGGCGCCGGAACCTGACGGCGTGTCAGGCGCGGGTCGGGGAAAGCACAACTACCTCTCCAAGGCGTAGTGGGGCCAAGCCGATAAGAGACAAAATATGTACTCATGAAGCCACCATGTTCAGGGCCAGGTGGCGCCCGCTCGGTGGTATATCCTTCCCCTAGTATAAAAGGGGAAGGGAAAAAAAAGAAAAGAGGACAAGGCTCATATATCCAAGAACACAGGACTAGGGTATTATCTCCACCGTGAGAGCCCGAACCTGTCTAAAAGAGAGAGATCGCCCTTGTTTCCTGTGTTACCATCTAGCTAAGGTCACGCACGAATCCCCTCGAATCACAAATCTCATTGCCGGCGAAATCGATCATCGACAGTTTGCGCGCCAGGTAGGGGATTGTGCCAAGATCTTCCTCAAGCTTGATGGCTGCGACGAGTGGAGTCTCCACAGTCTTCTCCCCGGGTCAGGTTTTCCATTTCAGAAGCCTGACCTTCATCTCCGACGGCCTCGGGAACCTTTCCCTCTTTGAGGGGACCGCGCTGCAGCGCGGTGAGGTTTCCGGCGAGCCAGCGTCGCGACTTCCGTGCCGATCGGAGGGTCCCCCTGTCTCGTGCTCTAAAGCGCCGAGTAGGGGACCGAAGGTCCGGTCCGGCCAGGGAGTCAGACCCATGGGCGCCGAGGCACGAATGGTGGGGGTTCTCACCGCCAAACCACTCGGCACCTCCGAGCGCCTGGAGCTATCTTCTTCAGGCTCGCCCACCTCACCGGCCGAGTCAGAAGAAAGCCTATAGAGTTGCTGGAATTTCCGTAGAGTCTGCGTAATCGAGGGCTCACGGGCGGATTCGCAGCAGCGCCTCGACACTTCGGCCGCCGCCGACCTGGAAGGTGGCCGAGCCGCAGAACCAGACGCGCGGGCGCGTGCTCTACGGGACCGCGCCCGTGTTGTCAACGAAGACATTCTGCAAGCCAAGATGGGGGACCAAGCTGTCTTCCATACTCCACAACAGAATATCGTCGCCTCCAAGACACTCCTGGATACCTTGAGCCCTATGCTGGGGGCGGGTGATCCAGTAGCCCCGATCGTGGCCCAAGTAAAGGCCATGGTGATGGCGGCAGCTATTCAGCTGGCTCAGACCGACCAGCCGGCAAAGGAGCCGTCACGCAGTCCGGCGAGGACCCAAACGGCCGACAACCGGTCAGGTCGGGAAGCCCCCCGCCAGACACGTCATGTCCCACACCGCGGAGACGACTTGTGACACAGCATCAACCGCGATCTCCGTTCCGACCTCGACACCAGGTGCCGCGATCGAGAAAGAGAGGAGCAACGTCGCCATGCCGACGAGTATGAACGTTACGGCATCCTTCCACAAGATCGCGAAGCACGCCAAGCGCGATCCCCTCCACGTTGATCACCGCCTGGAGGTGGCCGCGGAGTCATAGAAGGGGTTCGCGTGTTTAGCCCTCACCTACGCCGAGTGTTTTGGCCTGATGGGTTTAATCCCAAAGGCATCACTAGGTTTGACGGTGAGAGGAACCCGGAGGCTTGGCTACAGGTCTACGCTCTAGCGGTCAGGGCTGCCGGGGGGATCAGAAGGTAATGGCAAATTACTTACCGGTTACCCTCTCGCCCCTAGGCCAAGCCTGGCTCACTGGACTCCCAGCGAACTCTATAGATTCCTGGGGAGATCTGTGTGAGCAATTCATTTCAAACTTCCAAGGCACGTACGAGCGCCCGGGCACCCCCTGGGACCTCTATCAGCTGCACCAAAAAAGAAACGAGTCCCTCCGGGACTTCATCAAGCGCTTCATGCATAGGAAAAGCACTGTTCGGGATGTCACGGATGCGGTTGTGATAGCTGTCTTCCAAAAGGGAGTCAGCGACCCTGATCTCATCAAAAAGATGTCTCGGAAGCCACCAACGTCGGTTCGTGAGCTCTTCACCCTGGCGGACAGCTACGCTTAAGCCTCCGAGGCCTTGGTGGAACGGCATGACGAGCGGAAGGATCAGCCCGAGCCCCCCGGCGGAAGGAAAAGAAGCGCAAGGGCGAAGAGCTAGTGGCAGTCGCTGAACCTACCCCCCCTCGCACCCTCAAAGAGGACGGGTATGACAAGGTGATGAACTCGCTTTGCCTCTTCCATCCAAAGGGGAGACATTCCGCCAAGGACGGCTTCACTTTGAAGAGATTTGCCCGGGAAAGCAAGAAGCAGGCCGGGCAAGGTCCGAGTGGTCATGCCGCCAAGCCGCCTCCTCCTGAAGCCGAGGAGGACTATCAGGAAGTCGATCTCGAGCTCAACTACATATTCGGGGGTTCGGTTGCGTACGAGTCCAAGCGGAAGCAAAAGCTTGCCGCCCGAGACGTCAACGCGATAGAGCCGGAGACCCCCCAGTATGTACGCTGGTCCGAGGTCACGATAACTTACGACCGCTCGGATCACCCAGATCGAGTCCCATTCCCCGGCAGATATCCGCTAGTCTTGGCGCCCGTTGTCCGCAGCATCAAGCTCAAGAGGGTATTGATTGACGGTGGGAGCGGGCTCAATGTCCTCTTTATCAAAACCCTTGACGATATGGGGATTTCGTGGTAGGAGCTAAAGCGCGGATCGTCGCCTTTCCACGGTGTCATACCCGGAACTTCTGCGACACCACTCGGACAAATCACTCTGCCAGTCACTTTCGGTGCGAGGGAAAATTACCGGACAGAGAACCTTGACTTCGAGGTGGCTGATTTCGCAACAGCGTATCATGCCATCTTGGGGAGACCGGCGCTGGCCAAGTTCATGGCAAGGTTTCACCACGCTGCACGACATTGAAAATGCCAGGGCCGAGTGGTATTATCACTTTACGCGGTGACATAAGGCAGTCTTTTTCCTGTGACAAGGAGAACTGCGAGATGGCCGAGTCCCTGGAGGCACGAGCTGGTCGGGAGAGGATTCGGCGAGAGGCGGATTCCGACAAGCCGGAAGGAAGCATCCCTGCTCGCAAGACGCTGAACCCTGGGATGGGTCCCAGGGAAGATACCAAGAGGATTACCCTCGACCCGTCCGATTTAGCTCAAACGGCCTTGATCGGGACAGGTCTCGGGGAGAAATAGGAGGACGCGCTCGTCACCTTTCTGCGGGCAAACAAAGACGTCTTCGCCTGGAAGCCGTCGGACATGCCCGGAGTCCCCAGGGAGGTGATCGAGCACGCACTGAATGTAAACGAATCGGCCAGGCCGGTCAAGCAAAGGCTATGACGGTTTGCCCAAGACCGCCGAGAAGCCATCAGGGAGGAGATCACAAAGCTGCTAGCCGCAGGCTTCATCAAAGAAGTGTATCATCCCGACTGGTTGGCAAACCCTGTACTCATTCAAAAGAAGAATAAAAGTTGGCGCATGTGTGTTGACTATACTGACCTCAACAAGGCTTGCCCGAAGGATCCCTTTGGTATGCCCCGCATCGATCAAGTGGTGGACTCCACCGCTGGGTCCCAACTACTCAGTTTCCTAGACGCCTATTCAGGCTATTATGAAATCCGGCTTCAAGAGGAGGATTGTGAGAAGACTTCGTTTATCACCCCATTCGGAGCATATTGCTACGTCACCATGCCGCTCGATTTGAAGAATCTTTGGCGCAACTTATCGGTAGCGATCTGGTGATGCTTTCACCATCAGCTTGGACGCAACGTAGAGGCATATGTGGATGATGTAGTGGTGAAAACGCAGACCAAGGATACCCTCACCTCCGATCTGGCCGAGACATTTGCAAGTCTAAGGGCGTTCCAGATGAGGCTAAACCCGGAGAAGTGCGTTTTCAAAGTTTCTTCCGGGAAGCTACTCGAGTTCATTGTCTCTCATCGCGGGATCGAGTCAAACCCGGAGAAAATCGGGGACATCATGAGGATGGCCCCACCTACCAGCCAGAAAGATGTTCAAAAGCTTACTGGCTGCATGGTAGCACTTGGCAGGTTTATCTCCCGGTTGGGGGTTCGGGGGATGCCTTTCTTCAAGCTCCTCAAGAGGCAGGACCGTTTTGAATGGACGGCAGAGGCACAACAAGCCTTCGAAGAACTCAAGGTGTTCCTCTCCACCCCTCCAATTCTAGTCTCGCGAGTGCCAGGGGAACTTCTCCTACTTTACATAGCGGCAACAACTCATGTAGTCAGTGCCGCGATAGTTGTGGAGCGGGAAGAATCTGGACACCGCTACGGCGTACAACGCCCGGTTTATTTTGTCAGCGAAGTACTGGGCGAATCCAAGACGCGATATCCTCAAGTTCAGAAGCTGCTGTACGCGATTTTGATCTCGTCGCGGAAGCTGAAGCATTACTTCCAAGGGCACTCGATTTCAGTAGTGACTTCTTTCCCCGTGGGAGAGGTCCTCCATAATCGAGAAGCCACCGGAAGAATTTCAAAGTGGGCGGCCGAGCTTGGAGCCTTCGACATCTCGTTCAAGCCGCGCACCACCGTCAAGTCCCAGGCTTTGGCCAACTTTACGGCCGAGTGGACTAAATCCCAAGTTCCCCGCATGGAAGAAGAGCCGGAGTATTGGACCATGCATTTCGATGGATCTCTCATGCTTGGTGGAGCCGAGGCGGGAATTCTCCTCGTCTCGCCGAAGGGCGACAGGTTGAAGTACGTCCTTCGGATTCACTTCTCGGCCTCGAACAATGCCGCAGAGTACGAGGCGCTCATCCATGGGCTCCGCATCGCCACATCGCTCGGAATTTGACGACTAGCGGTTCGCGGTGACTCCCAGTTAGTGGTGAGCCAAGTACAGAAGGATTGGTCGTGCGTCGATCAGACTATGACGGCGTATTGCCAGCAAGTCCGAGAATTGGAAGGCAAGTTTGACGGTCTGGAGCTGGTCCATGTCCTCCGCCGCAATAATGAGGCAGCCGATGAGTTGGCTAAAATGGGAGCCACTCGGGTAGAGGTCCCGAGTGGTATCTTCGTCCAGGATCTTTACGAACCAACCGTTGCAAAACGACGGGAGCCAAGTAAAGACCCTGAGGCCGGAGTCCTGCTCATTAACCCCGACTGGACGGCCCCATACCTTGATTATCTCCTGAAGGACGAGCTTCCAGAAGCAACCGCTCTGGCCGAGCGCATCTCCCGACAAGCCAAATCCTATGTGGTGGTTGGCGAGGAGCTCTTTCGCAAGAGCACCTCAGGTATCCTCAGGCGGTGCATTTCGGAACAAGTGGGAAGAGACTTGCTCAAAGAAATCCACTCGGGGATGTGCGGCCATCACGCGGCTTCAAGCACCTTGGTTGGGAAAGCCTACCGCCAGGGCTTCTTTTGGCCCACCGCAGTGACGGATGCCAAGGAGATCGTTCGAACTTGCGAAGGCTGCCAGTTCTACGCAAGGGAAGACACACTTGCCGGCACAGGAGCTGCAAACTATCCCCATCTCTTGGCCCTTTGCGGTCTGGGGGCTCGACTTAGTCGGCCCACTCAAGAAGGCGCAAGGCGGATTCGCATACCTCTTTGTAGCCATCGACAAGTTCACCAAGTGGATCGAAGCTAAACCAGTTGCCACGATCACTGCGGTCAAGGCCAAGGAGTTCTTCCAGGATATCGTGGTCAGATTCGGAGTTCCCAACCGGATCATTACAGACAATGGTACCCAATTCAGGAGTGAAGAATTTCAAGAATGGTGTGAAGGCGTCGGGATCAAGATTTGCTTCGCCTCGGTAGCTCATCCACGAAGCAACAGGCAGGTGGAGCGGGCTAATGGCCTAGTTCTCCAGGGCCTTAAGGCCAGGATCTTCGATCGCCTCAAACCATATGCTGCCCGATGGGTGAAAGACTTACCGTCGGTGCTCTAGGGACTCAGAACCACTCCCAGCCGGGCAACTGGCCAAACCCCCTTTTTCCTAGTTTACGGTGCAGAAGCGGTTCTGCCGACCGAACTAGGATTCGAATCCACGAGGGTTCGGAATTACAAGGAAGCCGAGTCCGAGGGGAGCCGAATGGTGGAGCTTGATCAACTCGAGGAGGCTCGGAACGTTGCAGCCATCCAGTCGGCTAAGTACCTCCAGGGACTTCGGCGTTACCATTCTCGCAATGTCAGAAGTAGAGTCTTCTCAAAAGGAGATCTGGTCCTCAGGAGGAACCAGAAAAGTGAGCACAAGCTCTCTCCAATTTGGGAAGGCCCGTACATTGTGGAGGAGACGGTCCGGCCGGGTGCCTATCGACTCAGGCGGGAAGATGGCGAGGTCCTAGCGAATACTTGGAACGCCGAACAGCTACGTCGCTTCTACGCATAAGTTATGTATCTTGCTCCCATGCATTAAATAAAGCTCCTGATTATCTAGTACTTTGATGAGTTTCGACTAGTGACCCACCACCCGATTAATCCCGAGTGGTTATTACCCTACTAGCGTATCGTCTGAGCCGTACCGATGCAGAATGCACGAAAATGCATGATTCAATACGATATCGCATCGATCGGCAATATCTGAACGCCTGTACTAGTGCACGAGTTAGAAAAAACTAAGCTAAAAGAGGCTACCAACCACTCAGGAATAGCGATCGGTACTCCAGGGAGTTCATTGAACAGAAATCGGGGTCACTAGACTATAGTCGATGAAAATTCAGCCCTCCAGCACCTCGCTGCAGGAGCTGGGGCTATCGACTGGTGTAAACTACTCAAAGAAAAATAGTCAAACTCAGAAGAGTTAAAGCGTACTGATTTATATTCCATAATAACAGTAATTTACATTGCTGATCTTCTTCTTTTTTTTCATTTTTCTCTCGCAAAAAAGAGGAGACGCCGCTTCTTCTTCTTTGCCAGATGCTCTTCTTCTTCTTTGTTGTAAATCTGGGAGGGCCGGAGGCGGGGTCGTCGAGGTCAGACGCGACGCGCGTGACCCAGCGCCGCCAGGACCTCGTCCTCAACCACCCAAAGGGGTGGTATAAGGCGGACGAGAGCCCTAACGGCTAGGTCGTCGCGGCGCTCGCGCCCGATCATCTCTGTGATGATCTCGGCCACCTCGTGGAGACCCGGAGCCACCTCCAGCAAGGCGGCCACGACGGCGGCGTCGCTGGCGGCTCCTTCCTCCTCCTCCGAGAAGAGGAAGAAGAAAGGGACGATCGCTCAAGGGCGGTGACGTCCCATTTATACGCTGTGCGTGGCTCCGGAGCCAAGGCGACGCCATTTATAAACATAGAAGATGAAGCGACGTCGCAAAGCTCCCAATCTACTCGAAGTACGAAGAAGATCAACTTGTGTCAAGCCCCGTTCCGACGTAATCTGAACGGAACGAAGAGACGCATCGCCAGGCGCGGGTCAGGGGCGGTTCAAGTTAAGTGGGCCTTCCCGCGGATTAGGCCCAGCTAAGCGAAAGGAGACCACATGAGCTTGGGGTCTAAACTACTCGGCCAATAAGCCGTAGTGTGGGTCCCGACGCTCGAGAATGAGGACATTTCGGACACCAGCCACTCGGAAAAGCGTGCCTGGGGCAAGAAGGTTACGAACTAAGTCCCGACGCTCGAGGGCTGAACCACTCGGCCAGAAGAGTAGCAAATGCTATCCCGAGTGCTGCTTAAAGTCCCAACATTCCAAGGCCAAACCACTCAGCCAGATGGGCAACAAGCGCAATCCAACCAAATGAAGTGCAAATGAGGCTAGTCATGTAAAAACTTCGGGCAATGCCTCAGACAAAGGTCACATCAAACTCAGAATTCAAGATTCTCCAAAGAAGGACTGCGAGGCATCGAGACCTCTTCGAGCAGCGCGTTAGCCCTGTCTTCGTCGCAGGCAAAACCCTCTTTGACGGCTTCAAGGTCAACTCTCGGATAGTGAGACTTGACCACCGCCAAAGCCTGGTTCGCACTCATGGTCGCGGACTCCTTGGCGTAAGCCCTGATCCTGTCGGCTCCTCCTGAGAGAAGCGGAACGGCGTCGTCTCCCTGGCCTGGTTCAGTTCCTTCGATACGCAGAAGGTGCAGAACTGGCTCGCAGGCGATGTGCAGCTCGGCGCGACTCCCTTCGGCAGCGGTCATCTTCTCTTTGCACTCTGCACCAAAGCCAAATTGACGCCGGAAAACATACCCGGTGACAAGCACGTTCAATCCAAGTCAAAGGAATTTACCCTCCAGCTCCCGCTGTGTCCTCTCCAAGCTAGCCCGAGTTTCGAGGTTAGAGCGCTCCGAAGCCTCCAGTCGCGCCCTCAGCTCAGCGATGGTCAAGTCGCGTTCTGAGACACGAGGTCGCTGTCATCTTTCTCAGCTACTTAAGAAAATGTCCACGAAAAGCCCAGGAAGGGATCTCACCTTCGAGCGTATGCTCAAGCCTCGCCTTTGCCTCTCGGAGCGTCATACACTGGGTCTCTAGCCCGTGGACCTCTTTCCATCTGCCATTTTGATTTCGTCGACCTTGTCCCGATACTTCTGGTGCTCCTTGAGCTTAGGGAGCACCTTCCGAAAAAACTGCGACCTCTGCTCCGAGCGCTCCCCCATGTCCTAGGCAGCAGGGCAGAGTCTCAGGTGGAGGCCAGCATTCCCTAATGATAACAGACTGAAGAAAGACAAGAAACTCACCCTGACGAGCGTGCTACACCTGACGTTGAGCTCGTAAAGCTCCATCCTAGCGGCTATCTCCGCTTCCTCGTCCTCCTCCATCCCTTTCCAGTCGGAACCCCCCTCGCTCCACACGGTCCAATTCGGGGGCTTCGGCAGAGGACCGAGTGGCGGTGGCTCTCGATGCACCTCCTCCACTTCGGGAGGCGGAGCCGGGTCAAGCTCGTCGACTGCCGGGCCACTCAACGGCTCGGCGGTCGGGCCGGCAGCACGAGGTGGTGACGCCCCAGCTGCCGAGGGAGATGGTGGCTTAGCCAACGAGGGGGAGGCCCCCCTTGGGGAAGCCGGTTCCGAGGGCCCCTTTTCAGGAGACCCTTCCACTGGGACATCCATGGTAGGAGTCCTGAATCGGCCAAAAAGGAAAACATCTCAGCACAGGTAATAACAAAAGGGCCAGGATTGCCCGAAAGAATACCTCCTGGACTTTTTAAACTTCATCCCAGGCTTCATCCGAGTCCCAAAGACCACTCGGAGAGGAGCCTGACCAGACCGGCGATCGGGCTGCCTCGAGACAGAGGTCGCGGCTCTGCGCCTTGTGACCCGGGGACACTGGAAGTCGAAGGCCCGACCGGCGAGGGATCAGCAACCTCCTCCGCCGATTGCTGGCGCAGCTCATCGGCCGAGGTGTCAGCCCCTCGTTTGGCCTGAACATTCTTTAGCCGAGAGAGGCCGACGACTGGAGTGTCAGAAACGAAGGACCCACGCTCCTGAAAGAGGAACGATCACACGTTGTCAGAATCACACATCAGGCAAAAGTCATGAGATAGCTTCTCGAGAGTGGGACACTCACAGGAGGAGGAGGGTTCGCTGCCAAAAACTTATGAGGGTAGCCCCTATTGGTAATCACAGTGCCAGGCATGAAAAGGTCAACCACCTGCGCCGCCAACTCATCTTTCGATAGGGATGTGCCTGTCTCCCGGGTGGGATCCCGAGACCCACCGTACTGGAACCCCAAGTGGATTCTCTCCTTTAAGGGTTGCACCCGGCGCTGCACAAAGCTGATCGCGATCCCGGGGCCCGACAGCCCCCGGTTCTTTAGATCGTTAATCTAGGCCAGAAGCTCGGTAACTTGATTCAAACCGCCGCCATCCGGGGCATCGCTCCAGCATCGGGAAGCTTTAGGGGCGCGGCCAGCGAAAGGGGCGAGAAAATGGTCAACATTAGCACAATAGAACCACTCCCGGCTCCAACCTTTGAGGGAGGTCTTGAGGGGGATGGCGAAGTAATGGTTCTTCAAGCCCTCTCGCAGCTGCAGTCCGGCGCCCCCAACGACGCTGGGAGCAGCCCGGTTCGGATGAGGCTTGAGCAAGAAGAGGGAGCGGAACAAGTCAAAATGAGGATGTATCCCAAGATACGCCTCGCAAAGTTGAACGAAGAGAGCAATGTGAAGGATGGAGTTGGGATTCAGATTGATCAGCTCGATCTCGTAAAAGTGAAGGAGCCCTCGGAAAAAGGCGCTCCCAGGAACGCTGAATCCTCGCCAAAAGAAGGACTCGAAGACCATGATTTCATTCTCCAGGGGAAGGGGATAAGGATCACCTGCGGCAGGACGGGCAGAGATCAACTCCAGCGGAGGGATAACGCTGGCCGCGACCATCTCCGCCAGGCGGGACGCCGTAGTAACGGAGGTCTCCCACCCCGCGTCCGCCGGGTCGGCGCTATCCCCCAACGATGACGAAGAAGAGGAAGAAGAAGACATCTCGACGAAGGAGACCCTGCGGGAGCAACCGCCGAGAATCTTGGGCGCGAAACTGGAAACTCTAGGTCGCCCAGATCACCAAAGGAGATTTGAAGATTTCTCAGCTGTGGTGGGGGAGGGGCAAAGATGTCTTTACCACAGCAAGGTTTCCCCCATTTATAAGAAATGAGTCTCAATTTTCGCCTGGCGGCGGGAAAAGCAAGGGCTTCCGTGCTCGATTCTGGGCCAGATCTAGGGCACGCCCCATGTTGGGCCAGGAGCTGTGTCACGCAAAACGCGACCAGGTGTCAAATCTGGTTCGAGGTTCGGGACAAAGTGCGCCCCATGACGGGCCTGAACGCCGGCCGCCACGGAAGATTGGGGCCGGGCACTTTCCGAACATCCTCCAGCGGTATGCCCCATAATTTGGGGTCAATTGCCGGTCGCTGCTGTACGGCAGGATCGGGTATCGTGGGAGGATTTTTACTAACACGGTCTTGAGAATGCGCTCCATGAGAGTCTGAAGCAGTGCGCCGTCAATGGGCACATGCATTACTCTATATGACCAAGGTACGCCCCATGAGGGTCAGCTGAGCAACAAGCCGGTTGTCGCGCACCTTAAACGGTCGCGGGTACCACTCGGCCACGAGCCAAAAGACCACGGTACGCCCCATGAGGGCCAGCTGAGCAACAAGCCAGTTGCCGCACACCGTAAACGGGCGCGGGTACCACTCGGCCACGAGCCAGAAGACCACGGTATGCCCCATGTGGGTCGGTCGAGCTTTACAAGCCGATCGCCGCGCACCGTAAACGGGCGCGGGTACCACTCAGCCACGAGCCAAAATACCACGGTACGCCCCATGAGGGCCAGCTGAGCAACAAGCCAGTTCCCGCGCACCTTAAACGGGCGC
This sequence comes from Rhipidocladum racemiflorum, assembly GCA_036346355.1. Taxonomy (NCBI): domain Eukaryota; kingdom Viridiplantae; phylum Streptophyta; class Magnoliopsida; order Poales; family Poaceae; genus Rhipidocladum; species Rhipidocladum racemiflorum. The sequence goes on from CM070572.1 coordinate 67,264,777, forward strand.
GGGTACCACTCGGCCACGAGCCAAAAGACCACGGTACGCCCCATGAGGGCCAGCTGAGCAACAAGCCAGCTGCCGCGCACCGTAAACGGGCGTGGGTACCACTCGGCCATGAGCCAGAAGACCACGGTATGCCCCATGTGGGTCGGTCGAGCTTTACAAGCCGATTGCCGCGCACCGTAAATGGGCGCGGGTACCACTCGGCCACGAGCCAAAAGACCACGGTACGCCCCATGAGGGCCAGCTGAGCAACAAGCGGTTGTCGCAAGACCTTAAACGGGCGCGGGTAACACTCGGCCACAAGCCAAAAGACCACGGTATGCCCCATGTGGGTCGGTCGAGCTTTACAAGCCGATCGCCACAAGACCAGAACGGGGCGGTGCCACTCGGCCACGAGCCAAACGACTCATTCAAGGTACACCCCACGAGGGTCGGTCGAGCTTCGCAAGCCGATCACCGCGCATCTCAAACGGGCGCGGGTACCACTCGGCCCCGAGCCAACCAACCACGGTGGCCTTACCTAACAAGTTCTTTACGATCTTTTTTCCACAAAATCTTTATGACAGGATAAGAGGAGGAAATCCGATCCTAAAGCACTTGGGGGCTGTTGTGGGATGTCTGAGATAGGGGCCCCGCAAGTAGGGTCTACACCCGACTGGGCCGAAGGCGGAACAGCAGGCCCAGAGCCCGGAAGCGCCACGATGGGCCCGAGGGATGTCTCGACTTGTTCCCCAAGGCAGCTCGTCGATCCTTCAGCGAAGCTTCGTGCCATGGCCAGACAACCTGTCGAAAGCGAAGCATGCGGCCGGAAACCTTCAAAGCCTGCAGGCGCCGGAACCTGACGGCGTGTCAGGCGTGGGTCGGGGAAAGCACAACTACCTCTCCAAGGCGTAGTGGGGCCAAGCCGATAAGAGACAAAATATGTACTCATGAAGCCACCATGTTCAGGGCCAGGTGGCGCCCGCTTGGTGGTATATCCTTGCCCTAGTATAAAAGGGGAAGGGAAAAAAAAAGAAAAGAGGACAAGGCTCATATATCCAAGAACACAGGACTAGGGTATTATCTCGACCGTGAGAGCCCGAACCTGTCTAAAAGAGAGAGATCGCCCTTGCCTCCTGTGTTACCATCTAGCTAAGGTCACGCACGAATCCCCTCGAATCACAAATCTCATTGCCGACGAAATCGATCGTCGACACCCACCTTCGACCCACAATGGTCCCCCAAAGCCCGAACTCCCCCGGAAGGCCCAATTCCCACCCGGAAAGGCCCAAACTCCAGAAAACGGCCCAAAAACACGATACCAAAGTCATACCGTAATGCCAAAATCGAAAAAATGTCTCAATCCGTCATTCTGTAGTGTCACATTCTTCCCCCTTAACAGGATTCGACCGCGAATCCAAGACACGCCACTACGCAAAACAAACAACACAAAGAGAACTAAACTTCACGGTTCATACCTAATGAGGATAACTCTAGGTATTTCTCGCACACGCGAGACTTCAATCTCCTAGGTCACTTCTCTCTCTAACTAAAACCACCGGAACTACACTGATCGAGACTCGATGACAAGATGATTAGGTTTGAAGACCAACGTCTCTATCAATAACTCACATTCAAAACTTGCCAGAAAGTTTACTCAACACTGAAACACAAAGCACTCACACAAGGCCTCAGCATGACCCAAGCGATAGGATAAATTCCGAAACATACCACGAAAGAAAACGATCTCACACTCTTCATTCCATACATTCCTTGGCGCTAAAGTGCCCGATCCCTTTATCCAACATTACTCTCCAGAAGAACATGGTACCAACCTCTAACTCCAACTCGAGATCCCTCTTCAGCTCCTACGTGCAAAAGTGTTTTTCACGCCTCAACCTCTCTAGTGTGGTTCGTCGTATTCCAGACGATGCGAACCAAATGAGACACAACACTCCAAGACTACCAACTGCTCGAACAATCGAGGCTAAAACCTTGCAAAAGATTGATCTTTTACAAAAGACCAATACCCACCACTACCACCAAAAGGAAAAACCTACTTTACATCCAGGGCCCTTAAACCCGCAAGAAACAGTCGCTACGGTTGATACAAACTCCCTCAAACCCAGCGACAGAAAGATCCGAAAAGGTAACGCAATTACCAGCAACTTCCAAGTAGTCCACTACGAAGAAACACATCAACGACACAATTCCCCAAGAAGGTTTGAATTGAGTAAGCTCAACCATAAACCATGAACCCCATGCAACAATTTGAATCCAATGCACTAACATTCACTTTGGAAAGAATTCGACAACATCCAAAGAGCACTCATTTTATTTTCCTAAGCCAAATCGCAAAGGAAACACAAATCTCCTACACCACAACCAAAATACCAGAAATTCTTCATTCATTCTTTTCATACTAGGAAGAAATGGAAATCTCAATTCATGACATGAATGTAAACTTTTCAAGAGCACTTTGGATTAGTCATATATCCATATATGACTTTCTCACCGACCTGGCTCATCGACTCTTTTATGATTGAATATACGTAAACGATGTCATGTTTCCTTTTTACCATTCATTCATCATGAGACAACAATGCCGAATAGTCATTCACTAAGAGACTTCTTCCTTGGTATCACATGATTGAAACACAAATACCATCAACGATTGCGATAATCCATATAAACTATGACGGCAGCACCGTTAATAGGAAAACACCACATCGTATCATAACCCACCATCAATTGAAAGCTAAATCTGTAAAACATCGCTTTTCAACTAAAATTAACATTTTGAAAGAGAACATCAATTCTTAAGTCAAACATCTACACACACAACCGCCACAAATTTTCTCAAAGAGAAAGGGAAACTCATTTCCAAAAGGGAACACTTCACTAACAAAATCACTTATGAAACATTCATAAAATCCCCTTTTGAAGCACTCGCAACACCACACAAACTTTCCAAATAAATCCAACTCTAGTCAAATAGAGTTACAAATTAAATCTCAAGAGTTTCCATCACAACCCACTATATCCATCTGCTTCCTTTAAAATTTATTCCAAAGATAATTTAGTGTGAACGCGAAAGAGCGCGATCCACTCAAATAATTTTTGGTGAAAATCAATACTCACAGCATAAATTAAACAAATAGGCCAAAACCAGAGATTGACACCAATTACTACAGTATAGGGAAACTCTGAAACACAACATAAGGAATTCCTTGACCGAAAGCATTCAACCAAAATAGTATGCCAAACTAGCCCAAAAGTTTTTAACACAAGCTCAGCATGAATCCCACCATATCTAGTATTCCACTACACTTACCATTTGAGCATTCAATTCTCACTTTTTACTCATCGAGAAGGCCCCTTAGGATACAACAAAAACTACAAAATAATTTCTTGCTCTTATTACCTTCCCCAATACTTATAAATAAAGTTTATGATGCTTACAAATAGACATCCAACCAAGACTACGTCAACATGATCCCCACTGACCAACATATCATAATACATCATATTCTAAATTTGAACAAGTACTTCAACAAATACTTTGGCATGATTAACATATCCATTTTATACCACCTATACGTGAACATCTCAACAATCGAAACTTTTTCAATTAACAAATGACTTCAACACATAAATGTTATCTCCTCAAGACAAAATTCATAAGTAGGTGTCTAAGATATACACTCATTAAGGATAGAGTCTTACATCATATTAATTATCCAAGGTTCACTCCATCACAACATGTTACAATGTCCTCCATTTTAATAATGGTTTTCAATAATTAATCTAAACAATTACCACCACTGCTAAGTCATCAATATCAACAATTTGCATAATCCTAAAGACAACCGCATTGCTTTTAGTTACCCTATCCATATAATATAACAAATTGCCACTACACCACATACTCCACCTATTTAAAATAAATTGAGTAAGTTGAACCATCACAAAGCTCTTAAAACAACCACAAAAACCTATGTCTTCCCAATTGACATCGATACTAGCATTATAGGAACACAACTGCATACTTCCAAATATACTAGTAGATGGCAACAACAACATAAATAGCAACTCTAATCAACTTCCAAGTTAAAGTCACTAGCCAACACGATTAAATTTCTCCATTAACACGTTAAATTAGAACATTTTTAAACAACCAGCAAAGTTTATTTAACAATGTCAGTAGTTTACATCATCTTAATGTTCTAACTATGCATCAGGGTTTAAAACTTTAACCATTATCGAGGGTCATAAGTACTTTTAAATAAAGGCAACAGACTCTAAGCATGTACATTAACACATTTAATCATTCTCGCTATAGAGTAAACTACAACACTAGTAATCTATTTATTCTCAAGCTAAAGATAACAATCTCGTTGAATTGATTCAACTCACAAATTAACTTAACAATACGTCATTCCATAAACCACATTGTTACCTACTACATAGCATGGACATAAAGTTTTATAAACACCTTCATGGGTCACCTACTCTTGACAAACAGGATGCAACCCACTTTAAAGATAACCACAACTCAAGAACATGAACAAACACCGATAAACAATTTCTTCTTTCCAGGCAAGGAAGAAGACAAAACTCCAACAAAAATACGGGAGAGCTCAACTCTCAAATTTCCAACTCTTATAGCCAAAACTCTTCAAGGAATCTCAAGACCTACAACTTCCAAGAAGGAAGACGGATGCGCTAGTAAAAACCAAATGTTCAACCAAATCTTTTCTGATAAAGATTCAAACTTAGCTCCATCCAACTCAAGGTCTGCACAAGGGGAAACTCCAACACTTTTCTTAGATAGGGAGAACAACAACCACATAAGTTTCCTCCACAAGACGGTCCACAATAACCAACAAAACTGGGTGTCAAAGCCAAAAATTGCGACTAAAAGACGCGCAACACAAAACTCTTCTTCGTCTTCAACCAAGGAAGACAAAACCACAAACTACCAAAAGAACAATCAGCGGGTACTCAAAACAAAACACTTTTCCTTGGATTTCAATCAACTAAAACCAAGAAAACCAACCAAAAATCGACCGTAAGAACGGTAAAGGAAAATCTGAAAGAATCCACCACCAAACTCTTCGATTTGACTCCAGTCACTTTTTGATCTACGACAGAAAAAGGGTAAGCACTCTTTCCCCACAGGGGTTTAATAGTTCTTCGGTGATGGCTCTACCCGGCCACACCGTCAAACCACAGCCTTACTATTGTGAGGAGCCGCCCAGATCGTCCTCGGGCTATTAGAAGGTTTAGTCATCCTAATCGGATTTGGAGGCTAACAACGGGCCGCCGGAAGCACTCACAGTGTTAGCACCCAAGCCCAACTGGGACAACATCGGGACCCTTCGAATAACTCGACGACAACCCCGGTATTCCCCTGGTATGCGACCCAAAACTCGCCCAGGATCCCCGCATACCGGTTTCACTGTGATATCAACCCAATTTGCATAAAGGGGCAACGAAACTCGGAACCCCACAACTAGACACGCGCGGAAGCAAAACGAACAAAACGACCAAACCAACCACGGCACGAAGACAAAACCCAACAACAAGCCCCAACTACACAAAACCACACCCGACAACCACCAACAAACAGAAACTAGCAATTCACTAAAGCGACACAAATATATTAAAAGTTGCACGAAGGCAACCAAGAGTTCAGCGAAACATAGCACATTTAAACAACCTATACAACAAAAGTAGACTCCCCACTACTAAACTGGATAAAAGTAAAACAACCCCGAAAGTGCTCTGCCTCTGAACACTCCCGGGCGTACACGACGCCAGCAGCCTCTACTCGGTGCCCCGCCCGGTCACCGATAGGCAGTAGGGGCAAAACTCACACCCCTCGGGATCCTCACCTGCAAAACCACAAAAGCAGAAGCCTGAGTACGGAAGGTACTCGCAAGTCTTACCCGTGGTCCATATATGACCGACTCCAAAGGGTGCATTTGGAGGTAGCAAGGAAATCAGCTAAAGTTAAAAGTGCGGAAAGCTTAACTTTGTTGATTAGTTAGTACCACTATTCAATTCACAATTCAAAGCAGTTGTACTAGCACCTACTTCTAGAGTGGAGTTCAATACTTAATGATAACCAAACAAGTGACCTCATAACAATTTCGAGCTCAAGCCTAAAGGCGAACTTCAGTTCAAGTTATTACTACGTGTAGTAACAGGTAACCAAGCGTGCTCATATCCGAGAGCGCGGCAATTCGAATCGCTTAATTAACCCTGCAGGGAAGCATTGACCGCACGACACGTGCCACAAAGAACCTCGTGTCAACCATCCTCCCATCCATACCAGTTCGTTGGGGACATCTTCATGCGGTCCGAGTACCTAGCACCCCCTCGAGCGGCCCAAGCCCGGCTTGGCCCCCGAGAGTCGGCCTAAGCCTCGCCCTCAACCACGTCCAACCACATGAGGTGTATGCCCCATCGAACGGCATGCGATAAAAGAATAGCTTTACCGTCCCATTCCCGGCATGCGATCAACCAATGTGTGCTCGGCTACGGTTAAACATCGGATCGGTCCTTAGCTGACTCAGGCGGGACTACCACATTTGAGTCTCCTTACCCAAATGCCTCAATCTCCCGCCTGGTCTCCAATTGTACCTTTTTCCACCACATAACCAAAACCAAACCTTTCCATAGATTGCAAAGCGTAAGACCTCAAGCAGTGGAACCATCCGCCACTTGGCCCAAACCGACCTCTAAGCATACTAAGCATGACACCATTAGTACCCATAATCTAGCTCCAAAGGAGGTGTTTAACAAGTAACAATGAAAGTGGCACATGCAGCAAATAGGATCTAACCTATCCCACATTTCAACTCCTAATGCAACATTTAACATCCAATAGGCAGTTAATTCACAAAAATAGATTATACATATGGTTCAAGATGCTTAGGTGCTTGCCTTGATCTTCTGCTTGCGGACCGACAGCGACTTGCCCCTCGGCAACTCCCTTGACCACGGCGGTATCACCCTCCGCGGCTTCATTCTCTACACGAATATAATGCAACAATAAGATGCATGCAATGCAATGAAACAACTAGAATGAGAACCCCCGACGAAACGACGCAACCGGACAGACCGACACAACCTGGACAGACCAGGTGAACCCGGACATTCCGGATTTAATGTCCGGATACTCTGGCTAACCCAGACATTCCGGCCCATTCGGTCCGGACATTCTGGACAAGGCGGACACTCCGAACTGTTTGTCCGGACACTCCGGATTACCCAGCACACGGAAGATGGTGCTCGATGCGGAGGCTTTCCCAAGTCTTACGGCACCGTGGGGACCCGATCTACGGCTTTCCTACACGCGGCAAGGCCGGAGAAACTTCGAGCTAGCCCAAATGGGTGGAAAGGACGTTCACAACTAAGACCCCAAACCAAATCCTAATCCAAAGCATAGATCGGCACCACCTAACCCCGATCTATAACCCTAACACCCAACCTTACCTACTCCAACCCCAATCCAACCAACCCCAAAAACCCTAACACTCCAAGGTTTACCCCCAACCCCAAATCTACAACCCTAGCCCCAAAACCAACCCCTAAGAAATCCCTAGAACCCAAGGACCCACGAATCAAGCTCCAAAGGAGGTCTCACCTTCAATGGGGACGAAGGAGAGGGAGGGGAAGCCGGGTTACGCGAAGAGGACGCCGGCTTGGGGAGGAGCTTGAGGTCACCGGGATGCAGAAGCCACCGGGGAGGACCACGGGAGGTCGCCGGCCGGTGGGGAGCTCGCCGAAGAAGAGCCCAAGGTGGAGAGCACGGGAGTAGGGAGCAGGTGGAAGAAAGAAATGGAGAGGGGACCACAAAAATCAGACTTTTATACTCAACCCACGCAAGGTCCGGATACTCCGGACGTTTAACCCAGAGACTCCGGGTTGGGGTCTTCGGTAGTCAACCCGGACACTCCGAAGAAATAGTCCGGATACTCCGGGTTGATGTGTTCGGTCAACCCAATCCGGATACTCTGGACTATTTATCCGGACATTACGGGTTGTATCCGGACACTCCGGATGTTGATCCGGATACTCCGGATGTCCCAGAATTTTTGAATTTTGGGGCCTTGACAACTACGAACAAAAAGGTGATCGAAACCCTTTGGCACCACAACCCCACTTTATCACGATAACAAGAACAATTCAATCAGTTATCTCACAAACATGACAACATAAATTATCAAATGTAGCATTCAACATCAAGGCTTAAATACAACATTTAAGCACAAAGCAACGATACCCATAACCTTTCCTACTGTGCATCCATGTGTGTCAAATTTTATATTAGTTATTCCACTTACACAAGTTTTAATGTTGCTATCCTATGACAAAATTTTAAGTATAACCTAAGCCATGTTTCTAGGTTATCCCACATCAACATTTTAGTTGAACCTATGGAAATTCACTAAGCTCATTCACCACGGACCTGAAGCCCGCTCTGATACCAAGCTGTAACACCACAAAGATCTAGTATGCCGCGAATGTCACCCAAACAAGTCTAAGCACAACCAAAAACACATAATTAACCATAAATTACAGCAACCACGCAACATGTTTTTAACAAAAAATTTGGTAGCATAACCTTTGTTTTCCCATGGTTTGAAGCCACAACAACATTACCATAGTTTCGAAGCAACAACAACAAGTTCATATCACAATAGCATAGGTAATGATAGCATCAGCTAGATAATCCATGGGTTCATCATTAATTAATTGCAAAGATATAAACAACTACGTGACAATAATTAACTATGGGAGTTCATCACGAACCAATTACCATCACAACTTAATAGAAGTAAACAACTCCAAAAGGATTCATAAGTTTTATCAACTAGTGAGCTCAAGTTAGTGATGTGGTGTTCTAATCCCTTTTCCCAAAAGCTGAGCATGCGGTACCTAAAAAAAACATAAACAACAAGCGTGAGTTCATCACTCAGCAAAGTGTATTGCAATGGAATACAACAACAACGTTATTCAATAGTATCAATATCACATACCATAACACATCATCATAAGCATCTCATAGTTCATATTCATAAACATCTCATAATCATCCTCATTCATGCAATGCAATGCAATGCAGTGCACATGTCTTCTTGAAGGACATACAGGTATTGCCGAGCGCATATTCATAAACATCTCATAATCATCCTCATTCATGCAATGCAATGTAATGCAATGCACATGTCTCCTTGAAGCACATACCGGTGTTACCGAGCGCATAGCCGTCGTTGTGCACCCTCTTTCCCCTTCCATCACGTAGATGGAGGGTGCCTACTCTTACTGACTCGCTCCCATACACAACTGTGGATGGGACTACGAGGTAGGTCTTTCGTGTTCACTACATGTGAACACAGAGGCCCGCATCAGAATGGGACGCCTCTTCCATTATGAATGCACATATGCCACATCATGTAATAACTTGCATAACGGAAACTCAATATAACAACGGCATATCTTTGAACTAAACATGAACATCATAACACATGCGAGTAACAACATGGCAACATAGAGCATCATTTAGTATCATGGCAAAACTAAAGAACTAGTTGGACACCCAAAACCCCAATTCCATCCCAATACCCTCGCATAAACATAATTAAACACATGATCACCATCAATGCTCACATCCAAAGCTTCACATTCACATATAGCTAATCAACTCATGAATAAAAGAGGTAGTACCCCGACAGAAGGATTGCTACCTAGTGGAAGAACGAAACAATGCACATTCATTCAATCTCACACATCATGCATCACAATACACTTGCCTTCAACCGTGAGCAACGGAGTGGCGAGTGGTTGAGGGCATTCCCGGGGTCACACCACCTGCACACAGGTACAACACACTCAAAAACATGCCCACAAAATGGTCCAAGAGCGATCATCTACAATGACCTCGCAACCCACTCCTAAAACCCGAAAACAGAGAATCTGTCCCATCAGGACAGCGGGCTTCCAACTAGCATAACTTGAGTTCTAAAACTCCAAATCAAGTAAACGAGTACATTTTCTCAAAGCTTAGGAAATTTCCCATCTTTTCCTAAGTATTGGCGAAGACTGATTCGGCCTCTAAAGTTGTCTAATCTACAGTTCAACACAATCTGTCCCAATCTCGTCACAGATTTGACAGTGCTCGGTAAAACAGCCATAACATTTAAACGGATGGTCAGAATTTCACGTTATTGTTATCCACTGAAAGGTAATTAAATTATCTACAACTTCTGTAATAGTCGGCCAATCCGAAAATGCCTCCAAAATTTCAAAAATGCAAGCCCTAGGTCGGGGTGCAAATCTGCCCGAGGACAGAACGTGGGATAGCATTGCAAACTCCCTAATCTCATCTAGGAACATCACCTAAACATGATTCTTAGGCATGGAATCTCCCTTCTAACCAGCATCACAAACCTACAAAAGAATCTACCAACACTTAGCTCCCTCGAAGAACCGTTCGAGCAGCGGAAATTTCTCCTCCCGGTCTCCCGATCTCCTTCCAAGCGCCAAATCCGCCGGATCCTCTCATCACGGAGCTTTCCAACGGTGAGGATAACGGACTGGAGGGGTGTGGTAGCAAGGGATGGGGGTGGATCCCTCCTAGGGCCGGTTATGAGAGGTGGGGAGGTGGAGGAGCAAGGCGGCGGCTAGGGGGAGGCAAGGGGGAGGCGCATGGGAGTAAGGGGGGTGGCTAGGGTTGAATTTTTGGGGGTGGGCGCATGGGGCAAGGTCAGCAGGATTTGCTGCCGAAAACCCCCTCCACATGGGCCAATTTGTCCGCCACCTTCGGCCCACAATGGTCCCCGAAAGCCCGAACTCCCCCGGAAGGCCCAATTCCCACCCGGAATGGCCCAAAAACACGATACCAAAGTCATACCGTAATGCCAAAATCTAAAAAATGTCTCAATCCGTCATTCTCAGAGTGTCACGGCCTTTGAAGGATGCAAGTATGGTGACTCCTTAGAGGAGTAAGTGATTACCTGATAAGGAGGCGCTGCCATGCTGCGCTCGAAGACACAGAGAAGACATGAGCTATGGAAGACTATGCGATGACCAGAGAGACTTAGAGTACTTTTATATATAGGCTGCTTGATCGATCGGGGAACACTAAGAGTCGAAATGATGGTGTGAATGCTATGTTTGAACGGTTTAATTGGCGGGGAAGACGAAGGGATGGATGGATATCAGTGTCGATTCTTCTCCCGAACCGACTGTGATGACTGATCTTGTTACAGTCGGTTCTTTCTCAGAACCAACTATGAAAATATATTATCTGTGTAGGTTCTATAAAGGAACCGATAGTGATGAGGATCCAAATTATCACAGTCGGTTCTATATAGAACCGACTGTGATAACCAATTAATCACAAATGGTTCTTGCATAGAACCGATTGTGATGAGGCTCGCTAGGTTTTTTTATATATATACCGTCGGGATGAACTTATAACTCTCCTTGAGTTGGTGTTCTGGAGCCAAAAAATACTACCATCGCCTCAAAAAAATACCGTCATTACCTCAAAAAAATACTGTCGTCGCCTCAAAATACTGCTGTTGCACCTGCTCCTACGCTTGCTACACCACCTGCTCCTACCCTTGCTGCACGACCTGCACCTACACCTGCTGTTGCACCACCTGCACATATGCCTCCTGCTACAACTGTGTAACACCCCAAAATTTTGCTGTTCTTAAATTCATGTGTGATTTGGCACTTTGGTGAATTTTTGGAATTTTCTGGAATTTATTTGGATTTATTTGGAATTTATTTGAATTTATTCCATTTTGAAATAATTAAAGAATTTAATTTTGCAAATAAAATTTTGTTGGAAATATTTTATTTGAGTCCAAAATGGTCCAAAGTATTTTCCAGAATTTTTCTGGAATTTTTCTGAGTCTTTTGCTATTTTTAATGAATTAAATGAATTACTGGGAATTATTTTAAATATTAAATCGCTGGAAATTCAACTCGGGTCGAGTACTGTTCATCCGACCGAGTCGGAACCCGAGTCGGACTCGAGTCCGACCCGAGCCACGTGACTCGATCAAACCAGCTCAAAACCCTAATCGATCCCAACCGTTGGATCAAGATCCAACGGCTGAGATCCGCCCGTACCGGTTCGAGCCGTATCCGGCCCGGATCCGATCGCGCCCGTGCGATCGTGGCCGTTGATCGTGCCACGTGGACGGCTGTGCGTCGTCGTCTCCGCCGAGTCCGAGCCGGACTCCGCCGCCGCGCCCGCCGCCGTGGGAAACTAGGTTTCCGTGTCCCGCACGAACACCGAGGCTATTTAAAGCCCTGGTCATGCCCCGAGGTTGCCCTCATCCTTGCGCACCCGTTCCCCCGAGCCATCTCGCCTGAGCCGCCGCCGTTTGCCCGTGCGAGCTCGCCGTAGTTGGAGGAGGTGACCGCCGCGGTTTGCGCCGTTTTCCGCCGACGTCCGTCGTCTTCCGCCGAGAAGGAGCCCAGATCCGGAGTCCCCGCTTCGAGACGCACCCGAAGAGACCACCCACTTCGCCGGAACGACCCCGGAGCGCCGTCGGGCTCGTCGTCGTCTCCGTCTCCGGTGGCTGCAGCTCCGCCGTGTCGCCATCGCCCTCGCGAACTCTGTGCGCCGTCCGATCTTGATCGTGCGGTTGAGGTGAGTTCACGTGTTCCAAACCCGATTAGATCTGGATCGTTGGATCAAGATCCAACGGTTCACAATCGCCACGTGCCGTAGTAGTGATTATTATAGGATTAGATCTGGACCGTCCGATCTAGATCGAACGGCCCACGATCATCGAGTAGATTCAACGTGTTAACCACGGATCTAATCGCGCCGTCAATTTCAAATCAGCGGTCGAGATTGGCGCCACGTGTCGGGAAGCCTGACCGTCGCGGTCGGGCCGAATCCCACGCTGGCGTGCGTGGCAGGACGCCGACACGCGGCCCGCGTGTCGAGGGCCCGCATGTCGGGCCGACCCAGCCAGCCGACGCGTCACCCATGACGTCATCGGTAGGTCCCACCTGTCAGCACCGTGGGCTGAGCCCCGCTGACGTCAGCGATGACGTCACCCGAGTGGGCCCACATGTCAGCGACACGTAGAGTCGTGGACCGAGTCCACGGTGGACCCGAGCCGGGCGTGGACCAAGTCTATGGACCGGTGGCGTCGGCGAGCCAATCGAGGCTGCCACGTGTCCATGCCGACGCAATAATTAATTTCGAAAAGAAAATGATTTATTAATTCGAAATATTGATTCAAATTTAGATTCAAACTTCAAACGCTTATAACTTTTGCGTTTCAACTCCGATTTGAGTGATTCAAATTTCTAAATTTGTATAAAATTGAGATCTACCTAAATATGAATTTTATTTAATTTTTGGACTAAAGTTTTTCTCTGTAAAATTATTTAATTGATTATTTAAACTTTAAATAATCATAACTTTGGCGTCTTAACTCCAAATTTGTGATTCCAGTTTCTAAAAATCCATAAAATTATGTTCTTTCTGTTTATGGATTTTATTTGGATGTTTGGACACTTTTTGCCTATTGTTTATTGGTGTATTTGCTATTTGCACGCTTTACGAGTAGACGTTGAAGTGCCGGAAGGGTTCGAAGGAGAAATATTGACTCAGGATCCAACTCAAGACCAAGAGCAAGTACTTTTTGAAGGCAAGTTGTGCTTTGACCATGTTGATCCTATTTCGAAAACTATTTTGATTTAAACTATTGCATGCTAGTTCAATTAGAAAGATACTTTGTTTAAACATGTGGGTTAGGTAAATACCAATTTGCTGTATGACACCTTGATTACTTAAGTATGTGCCATGACCCTTTGTCACCCTAGTTGTGGATTACTAGTTGGACATTATTAAATTGCCAACATGGGTTTTAGACCGTTGTAGTATACTGCTTAGACACCTACGTGCTCATGACATGATTTTGGATAATCAAATGTTAATATTGACTTAATGATATATTGAACCTGTTTTGGAAAAGTATCATGTGATGTTGATGGCACGTGGTGCATGGTAATCAAGCGGGGTTTGATAAGCGATTTCGATCGGGGCATGTGGCAAGAGTAATCAGTGGGCGATTGTGGCATTGGGAGTGTTGATTTGGTTCTTGGGTAGTCTTGCCCTGGTCACCCTAAGGACTTAACCTTGCAAGCCTTTGAACTGGGTCTAACGTGCAACCACATGTCTGTAATGGGACGGACCTAGTTGACTAAGTTGCTAATAACGCACTGCTGTGGGACCTCGGAGGTCAACTACACCCTTTGTGTATGTTGTGCGGAGGCGTCTGGGGCTAAGGCCAGTACCCATCTAACGATTGATTGGCCTAGACTTCGCCTTAGCGAAGGGAAGGGTTAGTCTTGCGCAATAGCAGGGAGGACCACTTGTATTGTTAGAGGTTTCCAAAGACTTTGTTACTGAACTCGCCTTTGTGGTGTTTATTTGTATCTTGTGGGTAAAGTGCATAACCTCTGCAGAGTTTAGAATCGATTCGAATAGCCGTGTCCATGGTATTGGACATCGCTCGGAATTCTGATCAAGTGTTAGATTTTCTCAAAAATATCTTTGGTTTGAAAGTATGGGTTGGTTTAACAATGAAGATGATGGAAATGTGGTTTATGATGGTGAAATTGTTATTAAAATTCTTGAAAAGTTATTTATGCTTTACTTATTTCTCTGCTTTCGAATCTACTTATATTACTTGTCAAATGTCAAGCATCGCAAATATACCTTGAGCTATTCCTTTGTACCAAGCCATGCATATAGTATATTAGCTTGCATTCTGTGCATGACTTGCTGAGTACCAAGTACTCACCCTTGCCTCAATACAACACCAGTTGAAGAGGAGGTTACGCCAGCTATGGAGGAGGAACTCCAAGAGGATCCGTCTACTTAGGGAAGCGAGCCCGATCGATTGCCTGTGGTATACTGGATGGCGCCACGATGTTACCTTCTTTGATTTTCCGCTGCTACTATTTCTCTCATAATAAGTTTCGCCCTGTGAGGCGTATATTGTAACTTGACCATAAGGTCGAGTAACCAGTTGGTTATTTAAATAAAGTACTTTGATAATATCGAACGGTATGATTGTGATATTTACCGATGTTAAGACTGTGTGCACTAGCGCGTTCCTGGACTAGTGCTGAATACACAGAGGGTCCGGATTTGCAAATTCGGGGTCCCGACAGAGGTGGTATCAGAGCCAGGTTGACTGTAGGCTCAACCCTAGCTAGAATGGTCGTAGTGAGGATAAAACCTATTTTCTAAAAGAATAAAATTTGTCAAGATAAGAAATGACATCTCGACTTATCCCCTTCTCTCTTTTCTTGTCTCATGCTGAAATTTTCCCTTACCTTGTCACAATTTAAAAATTCCGAGTTCCTACGTAAAGCACTCTTGTGACAGATGAAGGAAGAGTTCAACTACGTTGATCTGGGAGTTGGTCACGCCGCGGAACTTTGGCATATGCTACAAACTCTCGGAGAGTTTGAGAAGCCGCAATACCAAGTGGAGGTGATCAGACAAGCGGGATTGATCAAGGCTTGTGACGTGAGGATTGAGGTACCTGCTAGGAAAAAGGGCCCAGGCAATCGCCCGATACAACTGACCTTTGCCAGAGATCTACAATGCAGATGGGTATCCAAGAGGTATCACGACGAGCAATGCGGCACATTACCCGTATCTACGCCAGAGAGTTGGAGAGTACGGTGTTCCGTTATCATCCGCGCAGCGATAACCTTCTTGACCCGAAGGCGATTCAGGATGAGGATGCCACGGTTACACAGTTGGCACGATTTGTCGTCGCCAGGAGGATGTACTAGATAATACAAGCAAGGAGCTACGAGAAGGCCCGCAAGGAAATCACGACAGAGAAGAACAGATGGCGGGAAGCTCAAGAGTATGTGGCACACCTTCTACGAAGGATTGACGAATTGGAGATGACCTTATGCGGACGGACCAGAGCGATTACTCGAGCTACACGAGCGAGATCCGGAGGAGTCGGACCTCGATGAGGACATCGCTTCTTCGACTACCACGAGAGGACATAGTCATTTGGACATGGCGATCGTTCGGCGCCTATGCCACAAAGCACCTGCACCCCCGTGGAGGTTTTCGATGAGTGGCGTAGGTTCTATAGTGAGACTCCTTCGCCGAGTCGCGTCATAGAATAAAGAGTCACCCTTTAGGCGTTAGACTCCAGAGTTAGTTCGATTTGGATTTGCTTTGTTTCTTTGAGTGTGCGTTATGTGTTGCAAGGCCCTTAGGCATTGTAAGCAGCCATACCAAGTTATTAATAATAAAGTTGGACCTTAAAGTTACCCCTTTCGCCCCGCATGAGTTCCATATTACTAGTCTATTCTTGTTTCCCTCTCATCTCTAAACCTAGAGCAAACCGACAGATGGTGAACACCCGTGGAAACTTTGGAAGCAATGGGAGTGGTTCTCGCCCAGCAGAAAACCCCAATGATGGAGCACCGACCGCCACTTGGATGTGCAGAATTTCGAGCTTTTCTTGCTGCCCGGACTCGATTGATGCATGCTATGATGCAACAAATGCAGCACGTCCTTTGCCAGGCCACGACTAATCAAGTTAATCGGGGACCACGCGAACACAAGACTGTCGAGTTCATGAGAACTCACCCACCCACTTTCTCTGGGAATGCCAATCCATTGGAGGCCGATGATTGGTTAAGATCAATCGAGAGGAAGCTACACATAGCTCAATGCATAGGAAATGAGAAGGTACTCTACGCTTCTCATCAATTTGGAAGGAACATTGGCCGAATGGTGGGAGAACCCGTGCCACGCAAGAGAACCCTCAAGATATCACTTGGGAAGAGTTCACGGTGCATTCGACAAAGATCACGTGCCTGAAGGAATCATGGACCTTAAGAAGGAAGAGTTGAGCATCAAGCAAGGTAATCAGCCGGTGGTCGACTACGAACAAGTTCACACAGCTAGCACGCCACGCTTTGAGGATGTAGCGACGGATAAATCCAGACAGTCTCGTTTTATGAAGGGACTTAACTCGGGATTGCAAGTAGGGTTGATCACCCACACCTTTCCAGATTTCCAAGAGTTGGTGAATAAGGCGCTTATTCTTGAGGACAAGCGCAAGGAACTGGATGAGAACAGAAGCGCAGGATGCAGCAGCAAGGATCACGCCAGGAACGCAATAGCGCTGAGAGTTGCACCAAATCAATTCTTGATTCCAACCACGAATGCAACAAGGACACCATCCCGGCACCAAGACACATCAATCGAACTACGGACCCACTTCGCTAGAAACGCTACTCGAGTGCCAAAGAAGGAACAGTGAGACGCTGCTACAATCGCAACGAGCCAGACACTTTGCCAACAGCTTGTCCGAAGAAGACATCGAGAGTGACCCGATTCGCTTCAATCTAGGAACCACCCCAGCTAGGACGCCAGACCAGGAGCCACACCCCAGACCGTGGTGAGAGGCCGAGTCAACCATGTCACCGCAGATGCACTGCAGAATGCTACGGACGTCGTACTGGGTAAGTTACTTGTTAACTCAGTACCTGCAACAGTTTTGTTTGACTCTGGAGCTTCGCATTCGTTTGTTTCGCAAGGCTTTGCTACTAGAAACGATTTGAGGATTGCAAGACTTAAGTGCATGCTTTTAGTTCAAACCCCTGGTTCCGAACTCCGAACGAAAGTAGGATGTTCCGGGGTGAGAATACTAATAGATGGAATAGAGTTCCTAGCAAACCTTATAATTTTGGAGACCCAGACCTTAGACGTCATATTGGGAATGGATTGGTTATCCAAGCACAAGGCCGTATTGGATTGTGGACGAAGGACTATCTCAGTTGAGAGCCCGTGTGGGAAGAAAGTGGAATTTCAAGCCACTGCAGTTAGAGATGGACAGTTGATGGTTAACAGTACCAAGGCAATCAGCATAGAGGATGTCGAAGAGTGAATGAGTACCCGAGATGTTTTTCCCGAAGATCTACGGTATGCCGAGATAGGGACATAGAGTTTGTGATAGAGCTTGTACTGCACAAAGACCGATAGCAATGATACCCTATCTGATGTCCACCTAGGAGTTGGTAGTAATGAAGAAACATCTAGTATATTTAATGGAGAAATGATTTATAAGACCGAGTTCTTCTCCGTGGGGAGCAACATTTTTGTTTGTCATGAAGAAGGATGGGAGTTTCAGGATGTGCATTTACTACCGTGCAATCAATGAAGTCACCATGAAGAATAAGTATCCGCTACCGGGATTGATGATTTGTTTGATCGGTTGAGAGGAGCCGGAGTCTTCTCCAAGATTGATCTGAGGTCGGGATACCATCGATTGAAGATCCGATCGAAGATATTCAAGATCGCATTCTCGTCAAGATATGGACATTACGAGTTCTGATTATGTCCTTTGGGCTGACGAATCGCGCCGGCTTATTTCATGAATATGATGAATAAGGTGTTCATGGAATATTTGGACAAGTTTGTCGTCGTGTTCATAGACGATATCCTAATCTACTCCAAGGCAGAGAGTGAACATGCCGAACACTTAAGGCGAGTTTTGGAAAAGGCGAGGAACAGCAACTTTTCGCCAAGTTCAGCAAGTGTGATTTTTGGAAGGACAAAGTGGAGTTTCTTGGACATGTAATGACCCTTGAAGGAGTCGCCGTAGATCCAAGCAAAGTAGAAGGCGTGTTACATTGGGAGCACCAAGAGGCGTGACCCAGATTCGAGTTTCCTTGGAATGGCAGGATACTACCGCCGTTTCATCGAAGGCTTCTCGACAATTGCGAAACCTCTTACGCAATGGCTGAAGAAGGAAAAGAAGTTTGCATGGACGCCTTGAATGTGAGAAAGGATTTCAGAGCTGAAGAAGCGATTGACATCGGCACCGGTGTTAGTTCTACGGATGTTGCTCAAAGCTTCGATATTTATTGTGACGCATCGCGCCAAGGACTTGGATGTGTCTTGTCACGAGGATGGAAAGGTAAATCGCTTATGCATCAAGGCAGTTGAGGCCGCATGAGGAAAATTATCCGACACATGACTTAGAGTTAGCTGCCGTAGTGCATGCTTTGAAGATATGGCGTCACTATCTGATTGGAAACAGATGTGAAGTGTATACAGATCATAAGAGCCTTAAGTACATATTCACCCAGTCGGATCTGAATATGAGGCAAAGGAGATGGTTAGAGTTGATCAAAGATTATAATGTTGGAATCCATTACCATCCCGGGAAGGCCAACGTAGTAGCCGATGCTCTGAGTCGGAAAAGCCATACCGTGAGTACGTTGCTAGCCACAAGTCAGGATGAGTTATGTGAGGATTTTCAGAAAATGAAGATTGAGGTGGTACCTAGCGGATTCTTGGCCGCATTAGAAGTAAAGCCTAACCTAGAGGATCAGATCCGAGAAGGACAGAAGGATGATGACAAGATCCGCAGGATTAAGTCCATCAAGGAGGAAGGCAAGGCAGAGGACTTCAAGTTGGATGAGCAAGGCACGTTGTGGATGAAGGATCGCATTTGTGTGCCTAACAAAAAGGAGTTAAAGCAAGCGATCTGGAAGAAGCCCATGACTCAAGTACTCAAGTCATCCTGGAAGCGCCAAGATGTATCAGGATCTGAAGGAGAGATTCTGGTGGCCGAGTATGAAACGTGAAGTTGCCGAGCATGTTGCATTGTGCGACGTATGCCAGAGAGTCAAGGCAATGCGTCAGAGGCCAGCAGGATTGCTACAACCGCTGAAAATACCTGAGTGGAAGTGGGAGGAAATCGGAATGGATTTCATTACCGGTTTGCCGAAGACTCAAGGAGGTTATGACTCCATATGGGTTATAGTGGATCGCTTGACTAAAGTAGCCCATTTTATTCCCGTGAAGACCACTTACTCGGGAGATAAATTAGCAGAATTGTACATGATCGATTGTCTGTTTGCACGGAGTGCCAAAGAGGATTGTATCAGACAGAGGTACCCAATTTACCTCAAGGTTACGGAATAAGTTGCATGAAGCCATGGGAACCCGTTTGAACTTGATCTGACTTATCATCCACAGACGGATGGACAGGCCAGAAAGAGTCAACGGTCTGGAGGATATGTTAAGAGCTTGTGCATTAGCTTATGCTACCTCTTGGGATAAGAGTTTGCCGTATGCCGAGTTCGATTACAACAATAGTTATCGAGGCTAGTTCTGAGATGTCACCTTTTGAGGCCTTTGTATGGTCGACCATGTCGGACGCCATTGAATTGGAATGAGGCCGTGGCGCCCGTGTCTTTGGGCCTGATATTCTTCAAGAGGTTTGAAGAAGCGGTCGCCATGATTAGGGAAAGGTTGAAGATAGCCCAATCACGACAGAAGAGTTATCTTGACAATCGTCGCAGGATTTGAGTTTTGAGCAGGAAGACTTTGTTTACCTCGAGTTACGCCTCTCGGGGAGTTAAGAGGTTCCATGCCAAAGGGAAACTCGCACCCGTTATGTTGGACCATTTAAGATTTTGAGTCGCAGAGGCGAAGTTGCTTATCACCGGAGTTGCCACGATCGTTGGCGAGGAGTGCATGATGTATTCCATGTGTCCCGATTGAAGAAGTGTCTCCGAGTTCACGAGAGCAGACACCGCTAGAGTCAATTGAGTTGCAAGAGGATTTGACTTATAAGGAGCATCCGTGAGGATTCTAGACACAATGGATCGAGAAACTAGAAACAAGTCAACCCGTTGTAGAGTTCGATGGAGCAACCATGAAGAAAGCGAAGCGACTTGGGAGCCTTGAAGAGGATTTGAAGAAAGAGTTTCCAAACCTATTCCTTTAGTAAGCCTGAATCTTGGGGACGAGATTCTATTAAGGGAGGTTTGTAACACCCCAAAATTTCTTTGTTCTTAAATTCATGTGTGATTTGGCACTTTGGTGAATTTTGGAATTTTCTGGAATTTATTTGGATTTATTTGGAATTTATTTGAATTTATTCCATTTTGAAATAATTAAAGAATTTAATTTTGCAAATAAAATTTTGTTGGAAATATTTTATTTGAGTCCAAAATGGTCCAAAGTATTTTCGAATTTTTCGGAATTTTTCGAGTCTTTTGCTATTTTTAATGAATTAAATGAATTCTTGGAATTATTTTAAATATTAAATAGCTGGAAATTCAACTCGGTCGAGTCTTGTTCATCCGACCGAAGTCGGAACCGAGTCGGACTCGAGTCCGACCCGAGCCACGTGACTCGACCAAACCAGCTCAAAACCCTAATCGAGCCCACCCGTTGGATCAAGATCCAACGGCTGAGATCCGCCCGTACCAGTTCGAGCCGTATCCGGCCCGGATCCGATCGCGCCCACGCGATCGTGGCCGTTGATCGTGCCACGTGGACGGTGTGCGTCGTCGTCTCCGCCGAGTCCGAGCCGGACTCCGCCGCCGCGCCCGCCGCCGTGGGAAACTAGGTTTCCGTGTCCCGCCTTTAACGCCGAGGCTATTTAAAGCCACAGTCACGCCCGAGGTTGCCCTCATCCTTGCGCACCCGTTCCCCCGAGCCATCTCGCCTGAGCCGCGCCGTTTGCCCGTGCGAGCTCGCCGTAGTTGGAGGAGGTGACCGCCGCGGTTTGCGCCGTTTTCCGCCGACGTCCGTCGTCTTCCGCCGAGAAGGAGCCCAGATCCGAGTCCCGCCGAGACGCGCGAAGAGACCACCCACTTCGCGGAACGACCGGGCGCCGTCGGGCTCGTCGTCGTCTCCGTCTCCGGTGGCTGCAGCTCGCCCGTGTCGCCATCGCCCTCGCGAACTACGTGCGCCGTCCGATCTTGATCGTGCGGTTGAGGTGAGTTCACGTGTTCCAAACCCGATTAGATGCGGATCGTTGGATCAAGATCAGCGGTTCACAATCGCCACGTCGTAGTAGTGATTATTATAGGATTAGATCTGGACCGTCCGATCTAGATCGAGCGGCCCACGATCATCGAGTAGATTCAACGTGTTAACCCTGGATCTAATCGCGGCCGTCAATTTCAAATCAGCGGTCGAGATTGCGCCACGTGTCGGGAAGCTCGACCGTCGCGGCCGCTGGCCCAGCGCCGTGCGTGTAGACCCGACACGCGGCCCGCGTGTCGGAAGGGCCGCATGTCGGCCGACCCAGCCAATAGCGCCGGCGTCACCCATGGCGTCATCGGTGGGTCCCACTGTCGACACCATGGTGAGCCCCGACGTCGGCCGATAGCGTCACCCGAGTGGGCCCACATGTCGGCCGACACGTGAAGTCGTGGACCGAGTCCACAGTGGACCCGAGCCGGCGTGGACCAAGTCTATGGACCTACCGACGTCAGCAGGCCAATCAGAGGCTGTCACGTGTCCATGCTGACGCAATAATTAATTTCCGAAAAAGAAAATGATTTATTAATTCGAAATATTGATTCAAATTTAGATTCAAACTTCAAACGCTTATAACTTTTGCGTTTCAACTCCGATTTGAGTGATTCAAATTTCTAAATTTGTATAAAATTGAGATCTACCTAAATATGAATTTTATTTAATTTTTGGACTAAAGTTTTTCTCTGTAAAATTATTTAATTGATTATTTAAACTTTAAATAATCATAACTTTTGCGTCTTAACTCCAAATTTGACGATTCCAGTTTCTAAAAATCCATAAAATTATGTTCTTTCTGTTTATGGATTTTATTTGGATGTTTGGACACTTTTTGCCTATTGTTTATTGGTGTATTTGCTATTTGCACGCTTTACGAGTAGACGTTGAAGTGCCGGAAGGGTTCGAAGGAGAAATATTGACTCAGGATCCAACTCAAGACCAAGAGCAAGTACTTTTTGAAGGCAAGTTGTGCTTTGACCATGTTGATCCTATTTCGAAAACTATTTTGATTTAAACTATTGCATGCTAGTTCAATTAGAAAGATACTTTGTTTAAACATGGGGGTTAGGTAAATACCAATTTGCTGTATGACACCTTGATTACTTAAGTATGTGCCATGACCCTTTGTCACCCTAGTTGTGGATTACTAGTTGGACATTATTAAATTGCCAACATGGGTTTTAGACCGTTGTAGTATACTGCTTAGACCTGCTACGTGCTCATGACATGATTTTGGATAATCAAATGTTAATATTGACTTAATGATATATTGAACCTGTTTTGGAAAAGTATCATGTGATGTTGATGGCACGTATTGCATGGTAATCAACTGGGGTTTGATAAACAGTTTTCGACCGGGGCATGTGGCAAGAGTAATCAGGTGGGCCAGTTGTGGCATTGGGAGTGTTGATTTGGTTCTTCGGGTAGTCTTGCCCTGGTCACCCTAAGGACTTAACCTTGCAAGCCTTTGAACTGGGTCTAACGTGCAACCACATGTCTGTAATGGGACGGACCTAGTTGACTAAGTTGCTAATAACGTGCACTGTGGGACCTCGGAGGTCAACTACACCCTTTGTGTATGTTATGCGGGGGGCGTCTGGGTGAGGCCAGTACCCATCTAACAGTTGATTGGCCTAGACTTCGCCTTAGCGAAGGGAAGGGTTAGTCTTGCCAATAACCGGGGAGGACCACTTGTATTGTTAGAGGTTTCCGAAAGACTTTGTTACGGGAACTCGCCTTTGTGGTGTTTGACTGTATCTTGTGGGTAAAGTGCATAACCTCTGCAGAATTTTTGAATTTTGGGGCCTTGACAACTACGAACAAAAAGGTGATCGAAACCCTTTGGCACCACAACCCCACTTTATCACGATAACAAGAACAATTCAATCAGTTATCTCACAAACATGACAACATAAATTATCAAATGTAGCATTCAACATCAAGGCTTAAATACAACATTTAAGCATAAAGCAACGATACCCATAACCTTTCCTACTGTGCATCCATGTGTGTCAAATTTTATATTAGTTATTCCACTTACACAAGTTTTAATGTTGCTATCCTATGACAAAATTTTAAGTATAACCTAAGCCATGTTTCTAGGTTATCCCACATCAACATTTTAGTTGAACCTATGGAAATTCACTAAGCTCATTCACCACGGACCTGAAGCCCGCTCTGATACCAACTGTAACACCACAGCATCTAGTATGCCGCGAATGTCACCCAAACAAGTCTAAGCACAACCAAAAACACATAATTAACCATAAATTACAGCAACCACGCAACATGTTTTTAACAAAAAATTTGGTAGCATAACCTTTGTTTTCCCATGGTTTGAAGCCACAACAACATTACCATAGTTTCGAAGCAACAACAACAAGTTCATATCACAATAGCATAGGTAATGATAGCATCAGCTAGATAATCCATGGGTTCATCATTAATTAATTGCAAAGATATAAACAACTACGTGACAATAATTAACTATGGGAGTTCATCACGAACCAATTACCATCACAACTTAATAGAAGTAAACAACTCCAAAAGGATTCATAAGTTTTATCAACTAGTGAGCTCAAGTTAGTGATGTGGTGTTCTAATCCCTTTTCCCAAAAGCTGAGCATGCGGTACCTAAAAAAAACATAAACAACAAGCGTGAGTTCATCACTCAGCAAAGTGTATTGCAATGGAATACAACAACAACATTATTCAATAGTATCAATATCACATACCATAACACATCATCATAAGCATCTCATAGTTCATATTCATAAACATCTCATAATCATCCTCATTCATGCAATGCAATGCAATGCAGTGCACATGTCTTCTTGAAGGACATACAGGTATTGCCGAGCGCATATTCATAAACATCTCATAATCATCCTCATTCATGCAATGCAATGTAATGCAATGCACATGTCTCCTTGAAGCACATACCGGTGTTACCGAGCGCACAGCCGTCGTTGTGCACCCTCTTTCCCCTTCCATCACGTAGATGGAGGGTGCCTACTCTTACTGACTCGCTCCCATACACAACTGTGGATGGGACTACGAGGTAGGTCTTTCGTGTTCACTACATGTGAACACAGAGGCCCGCATCAGAATGGGACGCCTCTTCCATTATGAATGCACATATGCCACATCATGTAATAACTTGCATAACGGAAACTCAATATAACAACGGCATATCTTTGAACTAAACATGAACATCATAACACATGCGAGTAACAACATGGCAACATAGAGCATCATTTAGTATCATGGCAAAACTAAAGAACTAGTTGGACACCCAAAACCCCAATTCCATCCCAATACCCTCGCATAAACATAATTAAACACATGATCACCATCAATGCTCACATCCAAAGCTTCACATTCACATATAGCTAATCAACTCATGAATAAAAGAGGTAGTACCCCGACAGAAGGATTGCTACCTAGTGGAAGAACGAAACAATGCACATTCATTCAATCTCACACATCATGCATCACAATACACTTGCCTTCAACCGTGAGCAACGGAGTGGCGAGTGGTTGAGGGCATTCCCGGGGTCACACCACCTGCACACAGGTACAACACACTCAAAAACATGCCCACAAAATGGTCCAAGAGCGATCATCTACAATGACCTCGCAACCCACTCCTAAAACCCGAAAACAGAGAATCTGTCCCATCAGGACAGCGGGCTTCCAACTAGCATAACTTGAGTTCTAAAACTCCAAATCAAGTAAACGAGTACATTTTCTCAAAGCTTAGGAAATTTCCCATCTTTTCCTAAGTATTGGCGAAGACTGATTCGGCCTCTAAAGTTGTCTAATCTACAGTTCAACACAATCTGTCCCAATCTCGTCACAGATTTGACAGTGCTCGGTAAAACAGCCATAACATTTAAACGGATGGTCAGAATTTCACGTTATTGTTATCCACTGAAAGGTAATTAAATTATCTACAACTTCCGTAATAGCCGGCCAATCCGAAAATGCCTCCAAAATTTCAAAAATGCAAGCCCTAGGTCGGGGTGCAAATCTGCCCGAGGACAGAACGTGGGATAGCATTGCAAACTCCCTAATCTCATCTAGGAACATCACCTAAACATGATTCTTAGGCATGGAATCTCCCTTCTAACCAGCATCACAAACCTACAAAAGAATCTACCAACACTTAGCTCCCTCGAAGAACCGTTCGAACGACGGAAATTTCTCCTCCCGGTCTCCCGATCTCCTTCCAAGCGCCAAATCCGCCGGATCCTCTCATCACGGAGCTTTCCAACGGTGAGGATAACGGACTGGAGGGGTGTGGTAGCAAGGGATGGGGGTGGATCCCTCCTAGGGCCGGTTATGAGAGGTGGGGAGGTGGAGGAGCAAGGCGGCGGCTAGGGGGAGGCAAGGGGGAGGCGCATGGGAGTAAGGGGGGTGGCTAGGGTTGGAGTTTTGGGGGTGGGCGCATGGGGCAAGGTCAGCAGGATTTGCTGCCGAAAACCCCCTCCACATGGGCCAATTTGTCCGCCACCTTCGGCCCACAATGGTCCCCGAAAGCCCGAACTCCCCCGGAAGGCCCAATTCCCACCCGGAATGGCCCAAACTCCGGAAAATGGCCCAAAAACACGATACCAAAGTCATACCGTAATGCCAAAATCTAAAAAATGTCTCAATCCGTCATTCTGTAGTGTCACAGCACTGAAGGATGCAAGTAAGGTGACTCCATAGAGGAGTAAGAGCTTACCGGAGAAGGAGGCGCTGCCATGCTGCGCTCGAAGACACAGAGAAGACATGAGCTATGGAAGACTATGCGATGACCAGAGAGACTTAGAGTACTTTTATATATAGGCTGCTTGATCGATCGGGGAACACTAAGAGTCGAAATGATGGTGTGAATGCTATGTTTGAACGGTTTAATTGGCGGGGAAGACGAAGGGATGGATGGATATCAGTGTCGGTTCTTCTCCCGAACCGACTGTGATGACTGATCTTGTTACAGTCGGTTCTTTCTCAGAACCAACTATGAAAATATATTATCTGTGTAGGTTCTATAAAGGAACCGATAGTGATGAGGATCCAAATTATCACAGTCGGTTCTATATAGAACCGACTGTGATAACCAATTAATCACAAATGGTTCTTGCATAGAACCGATTGTGATGAGGCTCGCTAGGTTTTTTTATATATATACCGTCGGGATGAACTTATAACTCTCCTTGAGTTGGTGTTCTGGAGCCAAAAAATACTACCATCGCCTCAAAAAAATACCGTCATTACCTCAAAAAAATACTGTCGTCGCCTCAAAATACTGCTGTTGCACCTGCTCCTACGCTTGCTACACCACCTGCTCCTACCCTTGCTGCACGACCTGCACCTACACCTGCTGTTGCACCACCTGCACATATGCCTCCTGCTACAACTGTGTAACACCCCAAAATTTTGCTGTTCTTAAATTCATGTGTGATTTGGCACTTTGGTGAATTTTTGGAATTTTCTGGAATTTATTTGGATTTATTTGGAATTTATTTGAATTTATTCCATTTTGAAATAATTAAAGAATTTAATTTTGCAAATAAAATTTTGTTGGAAATATTTTATTTGAGTCCAAAATGATCCAAAGTATTTTCCAGAATTTTTCTGAGTCTTTTGCTATTTTTAATGAATTAAATGAATTACTGGGAATTATTTTAAATATTAAATCGCTGGAAATTCAACTCGGGTCGAGTACTGTTCATCCGACCGAGTCGGAACCCGAGTCGGACTCGAGTCCGACCCGAGCCACGTGACTCGATCAAACCAGCTCAAAACCCTAATCGATCCCAACCGTTGGATCAAGATCCAACGGCTGAGATCCGCCCGTACCGGTTCGAGCCGTATCCGGCCCGGATCCGATCGCGCCCGTGCGATCGTGGCCGTTGATCGTGCCACGTGGACGGCTGTGCGTCGTCGTCTCCGCCGAGTCCGAGCCGGACTCCGCCGCCGCGCCCGCCGCCGTGGGAAACTAGGTTTCCGTGTCCCGCACGAACGCCGAGGCTATTTAAAGCCCTGGTCACGCCCCGAGGTTGCCCTCATCCTTGCGCACCCGTTCCCCCGAGCCATCTCGCCTGAGCCGCCGCTTATTCGCGGCGAGCTCGCCGTAGTTGGAGGAGGTGACCGCCCGTGTTTCTTGTGGATTTTCCGCCGACGTCCGTCGTCTTCCGCGAGAAGGAGCCCAGATCCAGGAGTCCCCGCCGAGACGCACGAAGAGACCACCCACTTCGCCGAACGACCGAGCGCCGTCGGGCTCGTCGTCGTCTCCGTCTCCGGTGGCTGCAGCTCCGATGTCGCCATCGCCCTCGCGAACTCTCAGGCGCCGTCCGATCTTGATCGTGCGGTTGAGGTGAGTTCACGTGTTCCAAACCCGATTAGATGCGGATCGTTGGATCAAGATCAGCGGTTCACAATCGCCACGCGTCGTAGTAGTGATTATTATAGGATTAGATCCGGACCGTCCGATCTAGATCGAACGACCCACGATCATCGAGTAGATTCAACGTGTTAACCCTGGATCTAATCGCGCCGTCGAATTTCAAATCAACGGTCGAGATTGCGCCACGTGTCCGGGAAGCTCGACCGTCGCGATCGCCGCCCACGCGCGTGCGTGTGACGCTGACACGCGGGGCCCGCGTGTCAGAGGGCCCGCATGTCAGCGGCTGACCCAGCCAAGCGCTGACGTCACCCATGACGTCATCGGTGGGTCCCACCTGTCAGCACCGTGGGCTGAGCTCCGCTGACGTCAGCGATGACGTCACCCGAGTGGGCCCACATGTCAGCGACACGTAGAGTCGTGGACCGAGTCCACGGTGGACCCGAGCCGAGCGTGGACCAAGTCTATGGACCGACTAACGTCAGCAGGCCAATCAGAGGCTGCCACGTGTCCATGCTGACTCAATAATTAATTTCCGAAAAAGAAAATGATTTATTAATTCGAAATATTGATTCAAATTTAGATTCAAACTTCAAACGCTTATAACTTTTGCGTTTCAACTCCGATTTGAGTGATTCAAATTTCTAAATTTGTATAAAATTGAGATCTACCTAAATATGAATTTTATTTAATTTTTGGACTAAAGTTTTTCTCTGTAAAATTATTTAATTGATTATTTAAACTTTAAATAATCATAACTTTTGCGTCTTAACTCCAAATTTGATTTATTCCAGTTTCTAAAAATCCATAAAATTATGTTCTTTCTGTTTATGGATTTTATTTGGATGTTTGGACACTTTTTGCCTATTGTTTATTGGTGTATTTGCTATTTGCACGCTTTACGAGTAGACGTTGAAGTGCCGGAAGGGTTCGAAGGAGAAATATTGACTCAGGATCCAACTCAAGACCAAGAGCAAGTACTTTTTGAAGGCAAGTTGTGCTTTGACCATGTTGATCCTATTTCGAAAACTATTTTGATTTAAACTATTGCATGCTAGTTCAATTAGAAAGATACTTTGTTTAAACATGGGGTTAGGTAAATACCAATTTCTTTGTATGACACCTTGATTACTTAAGTATGTGCCATGACCCTTTGTCACCCTAGTTGTGGATTACTAGTTGGACATTATTAAATTGCCAACATGGGTTTTAGACCGTTGTAGTATCTTTGCTTAGACACGCTTTCGTGCTCATGACATGATTTTGGATAATCAAATGTTAATATTGACTTAATGATATATTGAACCTGTTTTGGAAAAGTATCATGTGATGTTGATGGCACGTGGTGCATGGTAATCAAGCGGGGTTTGATAAATAGTTTTCGGCCAGGGGCATGTGGCAAGAGTAATCAGGTGGGCCGGTTGTGGCATTGGGAGTGTTGATTTGGTTCTTCGGGTAGTCTTGCCCTGGTCACCCTAAGGACTTAACCTTGCAAGCCTTTGAACTGGGTCTAACGTGCAACCACATGTCTGTAATGGGACGGACCTAGTTGACTAAGTTGCTAATAACGCACTGTGGGACCTCAGGAGGTCAACTACACCCTTTGTGTATGTTGTGCGGGAGCGTCATCGGTGAGGCCAGTACCCATCTAACGGTTGATTGGACTAGACTTCGCCTTAGCGAAGGGAAGGGTTAGTGCGCAATAACCGGGGAGGACCACTTGTATTGTTAGAGGTTTCCGAAAGACTTTGTTATGGGAACTCGCCTTTGTGGTGTTTGACTGTATCTTGTGGGTAAAGTGCATAACCTCTGCAGAGTTTAGAATCTATTCGAATAGCCGTGTCCGTGGTATTGGACATCGCTCGGAATTACTGATCAAGGGTTAGATTTTCTCAAAAATAACTTTGGTTTGAAAGGTTGGGTTGGTTTAATAATGAAGATGATGGAAATGTGGTTTAGGATGGGGAAAATGTTTATTAAACTTCTTGAAAAGTTATTTATGCTTTACTTATTTCTACTACTTTCGAATCTACTTATATTACTTGTCAAATGCTGTTTACTGCAAATATACCTTGAGCTATTCCTTTGTACCAAGCCATGCATATAGTATATTAGCTTGCATTCTGTGCATGACTTGCTGAGTACCAAGTACTCACCCTTGCCTCAATACAACACCAGTTGAAGAGGAGGTTACGCCAGCTATGGAGGAGGAACTCCAAGAGGATCCGTCTACTTAGGGAAGCGAGCCCAGTCAGTTGCCTGTGGTATACTGGATGGCGCCACGATGTTACCTTCTTTGATTTTCCGCTGCTACTATTTCTCTCATAATAAGTTTCGCCCTGTGAGGCGTATATTGTAACTTGACCATAAGGTCGAGTAACCAGTTGGTTATTTAAATAAAGTACTTTGATAATATCGAACGGTATGATTGTGATATTTACCGATGTTAAGACTGTGTGCACTAGCGCGTTCCTGGACTAGTGCTGAATACACAGAGGGTCCGGATTTGCAAATTCGGGGTCCCGACAGAGGTGGTATCAGAGCCAGGTTGACTGTAGCCTGATGAAAGATCCACAGCAGAGCTCAAAGAGTCCCTCCATGAAGAAGGCAAAGTTGTTAGCGGCCACAGAGCACCCTGATGATCACAAGCGGTTCGTACATGGAAAGCCCTTTATCGCAAGCAATGAATTGAATGCTTTAGGCTTGTTCACTCGCTTGCTACATAGATGGTACATCGATAAGTCACATGAGGCCGAGCCTCGCCACGATTTCAATGTGAGGTATCGAGCGGGACAATTCCATCGCCAAGAGGATGGGACCTTCCCAGTCGGTTTTGAGGATCTGTACTTTATTTATAGCTTGAAAGCCATCGATATTTCTACCATACGATCCTGGACGCTGTGAGTATCGCACCATACTAATTCCTATGACTGTTTACTGATTTTGTATTATATTTTTTAACAATTGACATGCATCGCAGGATCATGAGGCAGCGAGCAGTGATGGGTCGACACCTTGTCGGGTTTGTCGACCCCGAGATGGTGTCTGCGACCATGGCTAGGTTGCAATTGGAGTTCCTTGGAGGATACATCAAGCAGGCATTGCATGCTGAGGCGAAAAAGGACTTCATTCTCTTCCCGAATCACCAGGAATATGTACTACTATACAATTCAATTACATGTACGCACTTAAACCGTATATGAACTGATTTTCTTGCACTGTGTACTGTTTAATAAGCAATAATTGGGTTCTACTTGTGGTTGTTCCGAGTCAAAACAAAGTCTACATGTTGAACTCACTCGAAAATAGACTGATGGACTACGCGATCCAGCCTGTTTTGCAGAAGTAAGTACATTCTTCTAACCTAACACTTTGCATATCGAACTACGTTAGATATTTTTTACCTCAATGGCATCTCTCCAATGTATGTAGGGCTATCTTGTCTTACGTTGCTGAAGGTGGCCAACACAATGATAAACAATGCACCAAACTGGAGTGGAAGCGCTTCAAGGTACAAGTGTCTATCATAGGATTTTTTTCTCACACATATTATTAATTCATCTCCTAATTTAAGTTTATTTGTTCACAGTGTCATCAACAAGGATTCGATGATCTGTTTGGCTTTTACATGATGCAGCACATGCTGATTTTGGTCGGCTTCTCATATCTTTTTCCTAAGGTATATAGCTGATTATTTGCACTACTGTCAATGTGATATTTGTTTACATGCATAATACTATCAGCCTTTTACAATCAAATTTTAAGACTTAAATATATTAGTGCACTACTTTCTATTTTGCAGGATGTTGATATCCTCCGAAAGAGCCTAAGAAATAATGTTCTCAAGAGATTACGTGACCATATATGCTAGTGGTACTGGACAGAAGTTATAATGGAGGATGGTAGATATAGAGACCCGACAGGCACTTACTGGTCCATATAATGAAAACAATATTAATGTGAATGTGATGTGTAATGCTATGCTTGGATGTTTATGTGAATGCGATGTGTTACAGATTGTAAACAATATTAATGTGAATGTGATGTGTTACAGATTGTGATGTATGTTCTGTGATATTGTGGATTGTGATGAATGTCAAAATCAAAAGAAATTGAAAAGGTTCAAAATCAACAGCTCACGCCGGCAGTACCGGCACACAGTGCCTAGTAGTACCGCTCATCCGGTAGTACCGACCGTCACCGGCGGTAGTGCTGACGGCCGATGACCAAAATGGGGTGCTCTCTGAAAAAAGGTACCGGAGTGTTGCCCATGGTACTACCGCTCGTGCGGCAGTTCTGGCTGGAAACACCGGTAGTGCTGGGTTTCCAAAGGCCGCAAACAGCACGCTCTGGAAAATAACTATCGACGGTGTAGTTGCGGTACTACCACTCGGGCGGCAGTACCGGCAATTGCACTACGGTAGTGCCGGCCTGACTAATTCCAGATTTTGCAAAAAGGGGAAATCACGCAAACGAATTTCAAATTTCACGACCAATGCATGGTTAGGTTCCTAGCGATGCCAAGGACCCATCCACTCGGATTTCGATTTAGTTTAACTTCGTTTCCCAAATTTTTAACGCGAAAATCCTAATTACTTTCATATTTCGATTTTCAACTCGGATCAAGTTCAAACTCAATTCTTTTTATGAAAATCGAACTCTAGTGGCATCGGATATACTCAAGAGTCATTTTCTTGACTTTTGGAGCTAGGGTTCTGTAACATCCCAAAATTTGCTTTAAATATATTTATGGCATTTTTGAATTAATCAGAATTTTCTGGAATTTTGTTGGAAATTTTGGAATTTATTTGAACTTAAGCCTCATTGAATTAATTGTATGAAATTAAGATCATGCATTTTCACATAAGCATAAAATCTAAAATTTTATTTAAAATAAAGATAGTTAGAAGATGAGAGTGTTCTCTTCAAATATTTTCAAAAAATATGTTATATAACATAAGTCGTTGATTTTATAAAAATCGGTACAGGTGTCTGATTCACGAAAAGAATTTTTGCGAGAAATCTATACGTCGAAAAATCACAAAATCAACTTCGTTAGGTTCCAAATAGTTCCTAGTATTTTAGAGGAATTTTTCAGTATCTCTGGAACCTTTTTGCTATTTTATTCTAAACCGTTTTGAGAACGTGTATGTGTATATACGTATATGCATGTGCATTGGAGGTTTGATTTTCCCAGCCGATCCTTTTTTCCATTGAACTGCCGTGCTTTACTTCATGCGATTCCACTTTTCTAGCCATGCAAGAAACCGTTTCTTCATTTCCTTGCCTGCGGAATGCTAGTAACTGCTCTTTGAATACCATCAGTAACTGGTCCATTAGCTTTGACGTGAATACTCTACACTAGTAACCGGCCATGCATGGGAGAGACTAAAAGACTTGTAACTGGTCACCATAAACCCATGACGTGAGAACTAGCTAGTAACTTGACCCACTCCAGCACTAGCACTAGTGAATGCTTTGGGTATTTGTTTCACTACCAGGCATGTAGGAAATCCTTTCCCTTAAAAGTGATGTGAGTTGCTCAAAGTACAAGGTTCCATTTCCAGCCGATTTCTTCAACCATTGTGCACTGCCGCCGTTGTGCCCTTCCACCGTAGTCGCTGTCGCCGTCGTCGTCGTCATCGCCGCTTTCGCCGCTGGGGTCGACGCCGGGTACGCCGTCACCGTCGCCGCGCCATTGGAGTCGTCGCCGCCACCGCCGTGTACCACCGTTGTCACCGCCGTCGCCGTCGCCTTCGTTGTCGTCGCCGTCGTATTCGCTGTTGTCGTCGCCGTCGCCGTCGTCGCCGCCGCCGGTGCACTTTCTTGGATGCCTTCTCCTGCGCCGACGGTCTGCGCTACTACCGCTGCCGACCGGTACTCCCTCATTTTTCTTGTAGGCGCTCTATCTTTATCGATCTACTTATCTTGTCTGTACACGTTTATACATACATATATATTAGGCGAAATATATTAGGATTTGTACGCGTATGTATAATAGGACTTGTACGCATATATTAGGACTTGTATGCAGGTACATATATGTTAGTGTATATGTATAAATCTATTTCTTTTAATGAGAACCAAGTTGTACCGGTTTGCTTGTATGAAGAATATAGGTTTACGACATGAATAGTGCCATGCAAGGGAAACTAAGAAAGTTAGTTTGTATGTGTTAATTTCTAAGATTTGCGAATTTTGTCTTTTTCGCTACAAATTCGTTTTAGCTCCAAATAGTATGCGACAAATTTTGTTAATTAGTAGAAATTAATACCTTTCTACAGTATTTTTACTGAAGTTTTATAAATAAATTTATACTGTTAAATTATTCGCGGAATGTCCAAACTTACAAATTTTGGATCTCTTAAACTATACGTCCAAAAATTCCAAAATAAATTTTATAAATCTTAGAAAATGCTAAAATAATTATCTAGAAATTTGCATAGGGATTATAAGCTAGTTTGATTTGTAGCATTATTTTCGAATGTGTTTGTACGTTGTTCCGAGTGTTTATTTGGTTCTTTATTTGCTACACGTAGACGTCGAGTTGTGTGACGCTGTCGAAAGCGAAGATCAGGACCAAGATCGCAGATCAAGATCTAGACCAAAACCAGCTGATCTTTGAAGGCAAGTTGTGCTTTGACCATATTGCTCCTAAATTTTGAAATATACTTTGGGTTCAATTATGCATGCTATGTTGTTAAAATGAATTAATTTAATTTGGGTGAAGTAGTTAATCAACACAATTGTTAATTCCACCCTTGATGATTAATATTTGTATGCCATGTATTCCATTGACACCTTAAGTTGGTTTATTTAGTTAGATGTTAGTATTGTGCCAACACAGGAGGCTAGACCGTTAATAGTTGTGTAGCTATGCTTGCGTGAAATGTGTTTCAAGTGGCAAAATAATATTGACTAATGATATACGAAATGAATTTTGGAATCAGTGTGATCTTGCCACATGATGATGTGAAGTGTAGGTACCTTTGTAGTTCTACATGGTAACTGATATTATTGTCGGCATGTGTTGCACAATAATCAAACTGGGTGGGAAAATATTTAGTCTGGGGCAAGTGGCAAGGTTGATCTGGTGGGCCATGATTGGTACCGGGAAAGTCGTTTTGGTTCTTTAGGTAGTCTTGCCCTGGTCACCCTAAGGACTTAACCTTGCAAGCCTTTGAACTGAGTCAATCGTGCAACCACATGACTGAAGTGGGACGGTCCTAGTTGAGTAAGTTACTAATAACTTGCATGTGGTACCTCGGGGTGTCAACTACACCCTTTGTGTAGTTGTACGGGGGAGCGTACCGAGGCTACGGCTAGGAACCCATCCAACGGTATGTCGGTCCTACACTTCATCTCTGCTGAGAGAAGGGATAGTGTATGGCAACCGGGAAGGTCCACTTGTTAAGGTAGAAGTTTCCGAAAGGCTTTGTTACAGTCATTCGCCTTTGTGGTGTTTGACTGTATCTTGTGGGTAAAGTGCATAACCTTTGCAGAGTGTGTCAAAACTATTCGAATAGCCGAGTCCACGGTACTGGACAAAGCTCGGGGATTACAGTCAAGGGTTAGATTTTCTAAAATAAAAATGTGGGTATGGGTGGCTGTATGCCAGAGATAATTGCTAAAGTGATTTAGGGCTTTGTGCCAAACTGTTGAAAAGAGATTGGTAACTTATTATATAATAAGGTTTTACTGCTTTTGAATCTATTAAGATTATTTAATCAAAGCAAAACGTTGTTTGATGCAAATTAACCACTCAAGCCCTTCCTTTGGAAGAAGCCATGCATATAGTAATAGGATTGCATCTCTGTGCATGACTTGCTGAGTATGTTGTATACTCACCCTTGCTTTCAACACAATCATCAGTTGAGGAGAAGACTACAACTTCGAAGAAATTAAGAAGGCGAAGTTCCATGAGGAGGCAATTATCTAGGAGTTGAACCTTGTCAGTTGCCTGTGGCATACTGATGGGAGTCACTGACGTTCTTCATTCCGCTGCTGATTATTTACTTTTGTTATTGTAAGCCCTGCGTGGTAGACTATTTGTAAGGTGACCTTAAGGTCTTGTAACCAATTTATTTAATATTTGAAGTACTTTATTTATTAATTCCACTGTGTATGGATGTGATATTTAACCCTATTTGATTGTGTGTACTAGCGCGATCCTGGACTAGTACAGAATACACAGAGGGTCCGGATTTGCAGATTCGGGTCCCGATAGGTTCCAAGGAAAACTCTAAGAGCTCAACAAAATGACTTTTGGATGAATAAATCCAACAAAAAGCCGAATAGGGTTTTCGAATCAAATATTTCATGCCAACTAATTTCTTGGAGCTCAACCTAGGTCTAGCAACTCAGTTAAACGATGATCTACCACTAGAGCTATGGTTTCTTGAGCTAAACTAAAAGGAATGGAAAAGGGGAAAAGGAGGGAACTAGGGTTTTGATCCAATCCTAATGGAATGAGCTCCAACTTTGAAACCACCGATTGAGGAGCTCGCTAGAGGCTTGGTGAAGCTTCCTAGCACCTTGTTCTTGCTTCTCCTTGCTCCTTGTGAGCTCCACTAGCCGGGGAACGGAGGCGACTGGGCGAGCTCCGGTTGGAGGAGAAGAAAGGAAGGAGGAGATCAAGGAGAGGAAGAGGAGAGGAATGAGGGAGAGGAAGAGCTGGGGGAGGCTCCTCTGGGCTTAATGTTGTGGGCAAGGCGACGTGGGAATAGTGGAGGCAAAGGGGGAAAGAGGGGTACGGCAGTACCGCCCGACTAGGCCAGATCGCTGCGCAAGCGATCGGGCTTATGCCCATCAGATCACGCCTGTGCTCGGAAACTCTAGAATTTTGCGGCTTTACCTCGACATTTAATCAATCATCTTAAGGACTCTTGTAAAAGGTATAAGGGATCCTAATGGAGATTTTGGAGCTTAGGTTTTAGATCTAACTTAGTCAGTTTAGAGTTTCGACCAAAATCGAAACTTAGGTCTTCGAACGAGCAAATCGATCAAATGAAACGACAACCTAACTCCAAAACAATTAACTCCAAAAATTTAAGATCCAAATAGAATTCAAAACACAATTAAACACTTGATCAACTTAATTACAAAATCGGGATGTTACAGTATTTATAGAGTAAGTTTGGTAAATGAAGAGCCATCATAGGGAAATGCAATGCCATTTGTGAAAAATGTGTTGTCACCAGAAGACGTAGGGACGACTGTATGAAATGGAAGAAGACGAGGTGATTCTACAAATGACCAATCAAGAAATTAATGAATTGCAGTGTTTCGAAGTGGTGGTTTCAAGAACTGAATAGCCATGGTGATTTTTGATATTGAAGATGAAGTGGTAGAGGTGATGTCATGATGGGGAGAGCACGTATAGAATGAAATTTTGGGGCATGTTTAAACATATCTCCAAAATCGAGGGGCATATATTGACACCCAAATTTGTCATGTGACTAATTGTGTTAGAGTACGTAAGGGATGAATCATACTAAGAGATCGATATATTTCCAGCAAGCTAGTCATTGGCTGATACGTTTTCGGCAAGATATAACTCAGTATGGAATCTACCAAAGGAGATCGAGTTCGATACGGGCAATGCAATAGATTGAGGAGTATACGATTAGGCTTGATATGGTAAGAAGCGATTGAGGCTGATACGGGCAGTTGACAAGATTGGGAAGGATACAATCAGGCCAGAGGCAATAAAAGAAGACGATGGACGAACCTCAAAAGTGGGAACAACCAATCAACTAGCACATCTTACTTTATTTCCTGCCGTCTAGGAATAGCTTTAATTTTGTAATCTTTCCTCTGTAATCCACTTTGATCAATAAAGTTGTGCATCACCAACCATTGATCATCCTCATTTTACACCAAAACCAGGTCTAGTTCTTTTTCTCTGATCTTGTTGCGCATCACCTTTTTTTATTGGAAAGAACAACCTTTACCCTAATCAAATCAACTTCATCAGATTGATTAGATTTTGTCATCATAGTCTGTATCTGTGACACTACGGAATAACGGTATGAGACTTTTCGAAGTCGGCATTAAGATACGACCTTGTGTATCATGCTTTTGGGCCTTTTCAGTGAGTTTGGGCCTTTCCGGGGGAGAATTTGGGCCTTCCGGGGAAGTTTGGGCCTAGCTGGAGCTAGTTGGGCCTTAGGGGGATGAATTGGGCCGTTGATGGGGGATTTTTTGGGCCCATGAGGGGAGGGAAACCAGAAAAATCACTCTTGGGGGTGCCTCCACCTCCTCCCCATGCGCCCCACTCCCCTCTCCCTCAAACCTAGCTGCCACCCACCCCCTCTCCCTCTCCCATGCGCCTCCACCTCCTAGCCGGCCCTAGCAAAGGTCCACGCCTCCCCTTGCTTCCATGCCCCTCCTCTCCGTGATTATATCCGTTGGGAAGCTCCGCAACCGAGAGGATCCGGTGGATTTGGCACGCGGAAGGAGATCGGGGGCCAGGAGGAGAAGAATTCGACGTTCGACTGGTTCTTCGAGGGAGGTAAGGGTTTGCAATCTATTTGTAGGGTTGTGGTGCTGGTTAGAAGGGGTAATCCATGCCTAGAATACATGTTTAGGTGCTGCTTCCAGATGAGATTAGGGAGTTTGCTATGATTGTCCCACGTTCTGTCTCGGGCAGATTGGGCGGCCGACCTAGGGCTTAACTTTTTGCAAGTTTAGAAACGTTTTCTGATCATCCGGCTGTTATGGAAGTTGTAGATAATTTCAATACCTTTCAGTGGACACCAAGAACGCAAAATTCCGATCAGCCGTTTGAAAGTTATGGCTGTTTTACCGAACATGTTCAAAACTGTGACGTGATTGGGATAGATCGTGTAGATCTGTAGATTAGTCAATTTTAGAGGCCGAATCAGTTTTTCCCAATACTTAGAAAAAGCTAGGAAATTTCCTACAATTCGATAAAATGTACTCGTTTACTTGATTTGGAGTCCTAGAACTAGAGTTATGCTAGTTGGAAGCCTGCTGTCCCGTCAGGACAGATTCTCTGTTTTTGGGTTTTGGGGGTAGTTTGAGAAGTCGGGGTAGAGGATCGTTCATGTACTATTTTG
Source organism: Rhipidocladum racemiflorum (assembly GCA_036346355.1). Lineage (NCBI taxonomy): Eukaryota > Viridiplantae > Streptophyta > Magnoliopsida > Poales > Poaceae > Rhipidocladum > Rhipidocladum racemiflorum. The sequence continues at coordinate 67,304,108 of CM070572.1, forward strand.
TGGGCACGTTTTGAGTGTGTGGTACCTATGTGCAGGTGGTGTGACCCCGGGAGTGCGCTCAACCTCTCGCCAATCCGTCGCCCATGGTTGAAGGCAAGTGTTTTGGAATGGGTTTGGGTCGTATGATTGCTAGACTTGCTTTAGTGCAATATGACTGCATGATATGATAACTTGCCATGATTGATGTTTTCCTATGATATGATGAACATGGTTTTATATATTGGTTATGAATTCATTGTATTAAATGTTTATGCGAGATGATACATGTTCATGTCATATGTGCATTCATAATGGAAGAGGCGTCCCATTCTGATGCGGGCCTCTGTGTTCACACGTAGTGAATACGAAAGACCTACCTCGTAGTCCCATCCAAGGTTGTGTATAGGAGCGAGTCAGTAAGAGTAGGCACCCTCCATCTACGGGATGGAAGGGGAAAGAGGGTGCACGCCGACGGGTGTGCACTCGGCAATACTGGTATGTGCTTCGAGGAGACATGTGCATTGCATTGCATATATGTTGATGTTGATGATATGTGTACAATGAGATTATGACATGGTTATGATGATGAATATGAGATTATGCCATGATTATGATGTTAAGTATGAGATGTAGTGATGTTAGCATTGAAAGATGTTTCTCTTTGTTCCATTGCAATATACTTGCTGAGTGATGAACTCACGCTTGTGTTTTATAATGTTTTAGGTACCTTGCAACCGGCATGCGGGAAAGGGGTTTAGCTACACTTCTTCACGTAGCCCCACACATTAGGAAGTTGTTTAATCTTTTGGAGTTATGATAATAAGATTAGTGCGATGAAACTTGGAGTATGGTTTGATTGTGTGCTTGATTTCATCATTTGCTACATTATAGTTTGTAGAGTGGTTGGATTCAGAATTTTAGTCCTAAGATGTTGCTATAGCGATTGTTATTGCTGTTTTAGATGTATTTTATATTGATATATCTTGCCATGAGATTGCTATTGCTTCAAATCATGGAAAAACAAAGGAGATGCTGCTGAAATTTTTGGTTTTAGCATTTGCGCCCTTGCTGTAATTTATCTTTATTTATGGTTTTTAGATGCTGCTTCTATCATGTATGGTGACATCCAGGGCATACTAGATGCCAGGGTGTTACAGTTTGCATTAGTGTAACACCCCGGCATTTAATATGCCCGAATGCTACCAAACATAGATCGAACAACCTCTAAATACCATAAATAAAGATAAATTACAGCAAAGGAGTAAATGCTAAAAACCGAAATTTCGGCAGCATCTCCTTTGTTTTAACAAGAATTTAAGGAATCACAATAGCATAGCAATATAAGGCAATATGAGAGACATCTAAATTAGCAATAATTAAAGGTACAACGACCAAATAAGTCTAATTCCAAACATTCAATGCCTCCATGAGCCAAACGAAAAAAAGACTCTCATAACGCAAAGCTAAACGATAAAGCATTAAACATCACACTAGTTTATTGTCAAAAACAAATTCAACGACTTGTGGGACAATTGAGTGAAGCTACGTGTAGAAGTGTGACTATTTCCCTTCCCCGCATGCCGATCTCAAGGTACCTAAAACAACAAGAAAGCGCAAGCGTGAGTTCAACACTCAGCAAGCATATTGTAATGGTACACAAGAACAAATATATGGCTACAACATCTCATATCATCTCTATCATCTCATTCATGATCCCATATCATTATCACAAACATTATGTATGCAATGCGATGCGATGCTCATGTCTCCTTGGAAACTCATACCGGTATGGCTGAGTACACACCCGCCGGTGTGCACCCTCTCCCCCCTTCCATCCCGAAGATGGAGGGTGCCTACTCCTCGCTTCCAAACACCGCGGTGGATGGAATCACGATGTAGGACTTACTCATTGGCTCTCCGGAATAGTCATAACTTTCTCACCGACCTTCCCTGGACTAGTTATGACTTTCTCACTGCCCAGGCCATGTAACATGCCATGTATGCAAATATGCCAACATCATAATTAACTTGTACATTAACACATGGCATCATAACATAATAAGCATACTCATCATATCATAGGCAAGCATTAAAGCATGGCAAGTGATCATATCATATAATCAAGTTCATCTAGTTTCAACTAGCAACCTACAAACCGCTAACCATTACAATACACTTGCCTCAACCACGGGCAACGGATTGGTGAGAAGTAGAAGGCACTCCCGGGGTCACACCACCTGCACATAGGTACCACACACTCACAATCATGTCCACAAAATAGGAGGCAAACCCTCTTCCAACCCGACATCGCAAACTACTCGCTAAACCCAAAAATAGAGGTTCTGTCCCGTCGGGACAGCAGCCTTCCAAAAGGCATAACTCGGGCTCTATGATTTCGAATCAATTAAACGAGTACATCCTCGCGTAGCTTAGGAAATTTCCTAAATTTTTCTAAGTACACAGAAAGACTGATTCAGAATCTAAAGTTGTTTAATCTACAAAATACCGTGATTTGTTCCAATCACGTCACAGATTTTAATACGTTCGGTAAAACGATCATAACACTCAAATGGCTGGGCGGAATTGGACGTTCTTTATACCCACTCAAAGGTATTGAAATTACCTACAACTTCTTCAACAGCCATACGACCAAATTCCAAATCTAAATTGACGAAAACCCAAACCCTAGGTCGACTGCTCATGCTGCCCGAAACGGAGAACGTGGAAACTTCTAGATCTAATATAATCTACTCAATTCCAGCATCCCCAATTGATCTAAAAACATGATAATGACCCTTAGAACAGTACCTAGACCAACCCCAAGGATTCCCATGGCCATACATTCGCCCAACGCACGAAAACCCAATGGATGTCCTCCCGGTTCGCTCCTCGCTCCTCGCTCCTCGCTCCAATGGTTGGATCTTCGAGGTGCAGGGGTGGAGAAGCTACCCTAGGGCAGCAAGGGGTGGAGGAGAGGTGGTGGGAAGGTGGGGAGCAAAGGGGGGGCAAAGGGGGCGCACGACCAAAAGGAGAGGGGAGGTGGGGGCGGCTAGGGCACAAGGGGGAGGTGGGGGCGTCCAAAGGCAGGGTGGGGCGCAACAAGGGGGCAGGGGGAGCCCCTTATACCAGCCCAAACAGGAAACCTAATCCCAAATGGACTCATACTCCATCCCACCAAAGCCCACAACCCTTTCCCCTAGGCATAAAACTCCCCGGAAAGGCCCAAACTCCTGGAAACGGCCCTGAAACGGCCCGGAAATGCTATTAACCTCCATACCCTATGGTTTTAACCTTAATTCCACATTTCATAATGTTTTTGACCTCAATAGTCACATTAAATAAGGTTACGACACTCCGTGGTGTCACATTCTCCCCCCTTCAACAGGATTCGACCTCGAATCTAAGACACACCAATACGCCATCCAGCAAAACGGAAGATAGCTAGATTTCACATCACATACCTGAGGCAAAAAGCTCGGGATACTTCTCGAGCATGCGAGACTCCAACTCCCAAGTCGCTTCGCTCTCGGTCTGATGTGACCACAAGACCTTGACAAACTTAAGCGTCCTGTTCTTCATCACTCGCTCCGAAGTCCCCAGAATTTCCACAGGACAGGACTCGAAGGTGAGGTCCTGCTCAAGCACTAGTGGTTCCAACGGAACCACCAACTCCGGATCATGCAAGTATTTCCTCAACATCGAGACATGGAACACATTATGCACACCTTGCATTGACTCCGGTAGCTCCAGACGATAGGCCAGCTTACCAACTCGGGCGATGATAGGAAATGGCCCAACATACTTCGGACTGAGCTTTCCCTTGGAGCCAAATCGAACCACACCCTTATTGGGAGATACTCGCAAGAGTACGCTATCACCCACCACAAACTCCAAATCTCGCCTCCTCACATCAGCGTAGCTTTTCTGTCGGCTCTGCGCTGTAAGAAGGTTATGCCGAACCTCCGCCACGTGATCAACAGTCTGTTGAACCCAATCCGGTCCAAGAACTGCCCTCTCGCCCACCGCATCCCAACAAAGCGGCGATCTGCACTTCCAGCCATACAGTACCTCATAAGGAGCAGCCCGGATGCTGGAATGATAGCTGTTATTATAAGCAAACTCTGCCAATGGCAAATGATCTTCCCAGCTACCCTTCCAAGCCATCACACAGGCCCTGAGCATGTCCTCTAAAGTCTGAATGGTACGCTCAGACTGCCCATCCATCTGAGGGTGGAAAGCAGTACTAAGGCGAAGCTGTGTACCCAAAGCACTCTGCAAACTCTCCCAGAATTTGGAGACAAACTTCGCATCCCGATCAGAAATAATGGTCTTGGGTACACCAAGCAGTCTCACAATTTCTCGCACATAGATGGGAGCCAACTCGCTCGCTGAATTGGTAGTGCGGATAGGAATGAAATGTGCGATCTTGCTGAGACGGTCCACCACAACCCAAACAGCATCCTTCCCTCGTGGAGTACGAGGTAGGCCAACCACGAAATCCATGGAGATGTCATCCCATGGCCACACAGGAATCTCCAATGGCTGCAACAGACCAGCGGACGCTTATGCTCAGCCTTGATCTTCTGACAAATCCCACAAGACGCCACATACTTGGAAATATCCACTCTCATCCTTTTCCACCAGAAATTCCTTTTCAAATCCCTGTACATCTTGGTCTCTCCAGGATGGACCGTGTACGGGATGCGATGAGCGTCTTTCAGAATATCCTCTTTCACTTGGGATTTCTGAGGCAAGCACAGACGACCCTGAAACCTCAAAGCTCCCACATCGTCAACGGTAAAGTTTCCAGACTTGCCATCCTCAAGGCGTTTCCTCACTTGCTGGAGCAAACGATCATGCTGCTGTGCCTCCCGCACACTCTCGGGAATCGTTGACTCAAGAATCAATTGAGTTTCAGCTTGCACGGTCCCCGCAAAGCAGTAGGAGACTCCCAATCGCTCAAAATCAGCAACAAGACAATCAACGATAGGGGGCATTGTCTTGCGACTGAGAGCGTAAGTGTAACACCCCAATTTTTGTTTTTCATGAATTTAAATAAGATTTGGCACTTTTGTGAATTTTTGGAATTTTCTGGAATTTATTTGGATTTAATTTGAATTTATTCCCTTTTGAAATAATTAAAGAATTAAAAGTTGCAAATAAATTTTTGTTTGAAATATTTTATTTGAGTCCAAAATGTTCCAAAATATTTTCTAGAATTTTTCTGAAATTTTTCTGAGTGTTTTGCTATTTTTAATGAATTAAATGAATTTATGGGAATTAGTTTGAATATTTAATAGCTAGAAATCCAAACCGGGTTTTACTACTCACCTGACCGAGCCCGAGTCGAACTCGAGTCCGAGTCCGACCGGAACCAGACCGCGTCGCACGGTCGAGCCGAACCCAGTCGGCCGAAACCCTAACGTCGCGACCATTGGATCACGATCCAACGGTTGAGACTGAACCACGTCGCCCGAACCCGAGTCTGACCGAGCCAGCCACGTCACCCGAGCCGGAACCGAGCCCAAACCCCGCAACCATTGGATCGAAATCCAACGGCTCGTGTGCGTCCACGTCACCCAAGCCGTATGCGCGCCGGACTCCGCCGCCCGTACCGGCCTCGCCGCGGAATCCGCGTGTATCTCGACGTTGGAGCCGGCATTTAAAGCCCGGATCTGTGCTTGAGGATCACCTGCTGCTTGCGTGACGTTCGCCCCAACTCACAGTGCCCTAGCCGCCGCCTTGCGGCCACGATTGCTCGCCGTAGTTGATTAGGGCTAAGCTTCGGTTTTGGGGGATTTTCCGCCGTCGTCCGCCGTCTTCCGTCGTCACCAACCCCAGATCCGAACTCCTCGCGTCGAGACGCATCTGGGAGTGCTATTCTTCACGCTGGAGGAGCCCCGCAACGCCATTCGGGTGGTCATCGACTTCGTCTCCGGTCTGGCCGCACCGCCGCACGCCATCGCCGGACTTCGAGCTCGGACAGCCGTTGGATCCAGATCGAACGGCTACGGTGAGTCCACGTTTCCCCCAAACCCTAGAAACCAGATTGGATCCGGACCGTTGGATCAAGATCCAACGGCCCACAATCGTCCACGTCGCCCGCAACGCGAACAACGTTACGGGTTAACGTTGTTTTCAACCGTTGGATCTAGATCCAACGGCGTAGTTGAGCCACGTAATACCAAAACTGCGTTAACCTCGGACTGTCCTCAGCCGTTAGATCTAGATCGTACGGCTAGGGTTAGCCGCGTTATAGTGTTAGATTTGATCTCGACCGTTCAATCGAGATCGAACGGTCCAGATCGATCGCGTTCAGCCCAAACACGCGTCAGCAGCTGACGTCAACAGTGGGGCCCGCGTGTCAGCGACACGTGGAGCCATGGACCGAGTCCACGATGGACCCGAGCCGAACCGTGGGCCGAGTCCATGGACTGGCTGACGCCAACCAACCAATAAGAAGCCGACACGTGTCATGCTGACGCAATAAATCGTTTTCCGAAAAGAAATAATTTATTTAATTCGGTTTAATGAATTCAAATATGATTTCAAACTTCAAATGCTTATAACTTTTGCAATTTAACTCCGATTTGAGTGATTCAAATTTCTAAATTTGTATAAAATTTAGATCTACCTAATGGTGAATTTTATTTAATTTTTAGACCAAAGTTTTTCTCTGTAATATTATTTAATTTATTATTTAAACTTTAAACGCTTATAACTTTTGCGTTTAAACTCCGATTTTGCCGATTCAAATTCCTAAAAATTCATAAAATTATGCTCTCTCTATTTATGGACTTCATTTGGATGTTTGGACAATTTTTGTCTACTGTTTTATTCATTTATTTCTATTTGCACGCGTTACGAGTAGACGTTGAAGTGCCCGAAGGCTTCGAAGGTGAAGTGTTGACCCAGGAGCCAGCTCAGGACCAAGAACAAGTACTCTTTGAAGGCAAGTTGTGCTTTGACCATGTTGATCCCATTTTGAAATTAATTTGATTTAAATTATTGCATGCTAGTTCAACTATAAAAAGCTTTAATTGATTTTGGGAGATTAGTTAATTACCTAATCGCTGTATGCCACCTTGACATAGATACTTGAATGCCATGAACCCCTTGTCACCCTAGCTGAGGATTAAATAGTTGGACATTATTAAATTGCCAACATGGGGATTTAGATCGTTGTAGTATATTGCTTAGACCTGCCACGTGCTCATGACATGATTTTGGACAATCAAATGTTAATATTGACTTAATGATATATTGAACCTGTTTTGGAAAGGTATCATGTGTTGTGATGTTAATGGCACGTGGTGCATGGTAATCAACTGGGGGTTTGTTAAATAGATTTGGACCGGGGCATGTGGCAGGAAATGATCGGGTGGGCCAGTTGTGGCATCGGGAGCGTTGTTTTGGTTCTTCGGGTAGTCTTGCCCTGGTCAACGTAAGGACTTAACCTTGCAAGCCTTTGAACTGAGTTAATCGTGCAACCACATGTCCGTAATGGGACAGACCTAGTTGAGTAAGTTACTAATAACTTGCATGTGATACCTCGGGTGTCAACTACACCTTTTGTGTAGCTTGAAAGGGGAGCATACCAGTGCGATGGCATGGTACCCGTCCAACGGTATGTCGGTCCCATACTTCGCCTTTGTTAATGGAAGGGATGGTGTATGGCAAAAACCGGAAAGGTTCACTTGTGTAGTTAGCCGTTTCCGAAAGACTTTGTTACGATCACTCGCCTTTGTGGTGTTTGGCTGTATCTTGTGGGTAAAGTGCATAACCTCTGCAGAGTGTAAAATCTATTCGAATAGCCGTGTCCGCGGTATTGGACATTGCTCGGGGATTACAGTCAAGGGTTAGACTTTCTTGGAAATAACTTGGACTTGAGAGGTTTGGTTTGGTGAAATGATGATGTTGATGGGAATGTGGACTAGGAATGGGAAAGATATTTACTTAACTCTTGGAAAAGTTATTGATATTATACTTGTTTTTACTGCTTTCAAATCTACTTATGATACTTGTCAAATGCTGTTTACTGCAATTATACCTTTAGCTATTCCTTTGTATTAAGCCATGCATGTAGTATATTAGCTTGCATTCTGTGCATGACTTGCTGAGTACCAAGTACTCACCCTTGCCACAAAACAACACCAGTGGAAGAAGAGGCGACGCCAGCTTTGGAGGAGGAATTTCAGGAGGAGCCGTCTAACTAGGAATCGAGTCCAGTCAGTTGCCTGTGGCATATTGGTTGGCACCACGCGTTTTCTTTATATATTCCGCTGCAGATTTTATTTGAATAAGTCTTAGCCCTGCGAGGCGTACTTTTGTAACTTGACCATAAGGTCGAGCAACCAGTTTGGTTATCATAATTAAAGTACTTTATTATTATCGATGTGTATGATTGTGATATTTACCAATGTTGAGACTGTGTGCACTAGCGTGATCCTGGACTAGTGCTGAATACACAGAGGGTCCGGATTTGCAAATTCGGGTCCCGACAGTCAACCACCACATTTGCCTTACCCGGATGGTACTGGATAGTGAGGTCATAGTCCTTTATCAATTCTAGCCACCTCCTCTGCCTCAAGTTCAAATCTTTCTGAGTAAAGATGTACTTGAGGCTCGTGTGATCAGTGAAGATATCACAAGACTCACCATACAGATAGTGCCTCCATATCTTCAATGCAAACACCACAGCGGCTAGCTCAAGATCATGCGTGGGATAGTTCTGCTCATACTTTTTCAGCTGCCTCGAAGCGTAAGCAATCACCTTGCCATCTTGCATGAGCACACAACCAAGTCCCAAACGAGAAGCATCAGAATAAACAGTGAAGTGCTTCCCCGGCTCGGTAAGGGTAAGAACAGGAGCAGTCACTAACTTCTCCTTCAAAGTGCAGAAACTGTGCTCACACTCTGCAGTCCACTGAAATTTCATCCCCTTCTGAGTCAGCTGCGAAGGTGGCTTGGCAATGATAGAGAAATCCTGCACAAAACGCCGATAGTAGCCAGCCAACCCAAGGAAACTACGCACCTCTTTGACATTGGAAGGCCTCTTCCAATCCAGGACTGCTGATACTTTGTTAGGATCTATGGATATGCCCTCTGGATTGATGATGCGGCCAAGAAAACCCACTTCTGAAATCCAGAACTCGCACTTTTTCAATTTAGCAAATAACTGATTCTCCCTCAAAGTACTTAGCACAAGCCTCAAATGTCGCTTATGCTCCTCTTCTGATTTAGAGTAAACCAGAATGTCATCGATGAACACTACCACAAACTCATCAAGGTACTTGTATAGCATACTGTTCATTGCCTCCATGAAAACAGTAGGAGCATTAGTTAGTCCGAAAGACATAACTTTAAATTCATAATGCCCATACCTAGTGGAGAAAGCAGTCTTCTCAATGTCCTGCTCCCTCACACGGATCTGATTGTACCCCGATTGAAGATCAATCTTAGAGAACACCTTTGCTCCCTTCAGTTGGTCAAACAGATCCTCAATGCGAGGCAAAGGATACTTGTTCTTGACTGTCACTTGGTTAAGAGCACGATAATCAATGCACATACGCCAACTCCCATCCTTCTTCGAGACGAAGAGGACGGGTGCTCCCCAAGGTGACACACTGCGCTGAATAAAACCCTTGGCCAACAGATCCTCCAACTGTTTTTTTAACTCGTCTTGAAAAGGACAAGCCAAGCGGTATGGAGAGATAGAAATAGGTCGAGTGCCAGGAACAAGATCGATACGGAACTCCACATTCCTCACAGGAGGTAAACCAGGCAACTCGTCAGGGAACACATCGACAAACTCCTTCACCACAGGAATCTCCTCAATGGAAACTGAAGAAGATGGCTTTTCTGACATAGCCATGAGGAAACCCAATTGCCTCAAACGGCGACCAGAAAATAGACTAGCCAAAGCAAAGACGGAACTGGAGGGTAGACCACCCTGAAAGGTCAACTCTACCCCTGACGGGGCCTGCAAGGCAACCGTCTTCCAGAAACAACAGATCTTGGCACGGTACTGATGCAGCCAGTCCATGCCCAAAATGACATCAAAAGGAGCCAACTGGATCACCATAAGATTGGCAAAGAAAACCTCGTCATCAATGGCAATGGTGCAACCCGGGCAAACCAAAGAACTAGCAATCAAACCCCCAGGAGAACTGACTAACACAGACTCAGAAATCCGCTGAATTCCCAACTTAGCTCTACTAGGAAACTCAGACGACACAAAGGAATAGGATGCTCCAGAATCAAACAGAATAAAGGCATCAATGGAACACACAAGCAAAGTACCTGAAACCACCTCTGGATGCCCGGCTAACTCGGCGGTCAGCAAGGCGTACACTCCTGGTGGCGCCGGGACAGTAGGAGCCCCGACTCCCGGCTGATGCCCCAACAAAGCTGGGGGTGGGGGAGGCAACTGAGGAGGAGCAGACGGCTACGGGCACCAGTAAGCTGCTAGTGGCGCCCACGCAAAGGGCGGATGAGGAGCAGGAGCAGCCATCATGTGCACCGATCCTCTGGAAGACGCCGCTGCAGTGGGAAGAGAAGGCACCGTCTCCCACTTGATGATGCTATCGGGATTCATCCGGCAGACTTGTCCCATGTGGCCAGGCTTGCCACAGTGGTTGCAACTCCCGGTCCAACCACACTCCGAAGCACAGTGCTCACCACCGCACTTGAAACACATCATGCCCTGCCCAGGCACAGGACGAACAGCCGCTCACGAGGAAGACGACTGGGGCGGCCTCATCTTAGCCCATGAGGAGGAGCCATGTCCCCCCTTGAACTTCTTCAAAGTGGGTCGCTGAGAAGACCCACCTCCTCCGCCAAAGATCCTCTTCTGGCCCCCGCCTGGGGCCGCGGGAACACCTGAACCACCCGGGTTCTGCCTATCCCGGGAGAGCTCCAACTCGAGCTCCATGCCCTTCGTCTGCTCCACCACGGAGCAGAAGTCACGAGGGACAGTCGCCCCCATGACAACTCTGAACTCCTAGTTGAGGCCTCTATGGAACCTCCTCGCCTTCTCCCTCGTCAGGCCGCCACACGGTGCACGGCGCACCACACTGTTGAACTCCACCTCATACTCTGTCACCGACCTCTTTCCCTGGGAAAGAGTCATCAGAGTTTGCTCCATCCGCTCAAGGAAAGACTCTGGGTAGAACTTGGCTCGGAAGCGAGCGACAAAGTCCTCCCAGGTAACTGGACCAAGATCAGGGGCTCTAGCAGCCAGAACCCCCTCCCACCAGATGTCAGCTTGGCCCTTCAGCTGAAAGGCGACAAAGCGAGCCCTCTGGACCAAGGTCAGCTCTAGGACCTCAAACTGCCGCTCCATGTACCACAGCCAATCTGTGGATTGGATCGGCGTGCCTGCTCCGTTAAAACTGTCAAGACGGAGAGACATCCACTCCTGGAGACTCATCCTCGGCTCCCGGCCACGGCGAGGCAACAAGCTGGGGCATTTGTAGGGGAGGCACTGCGATCGGGGCTACCATGGCTAGCTGGCGCAGCTCCTGAAGCTCCCTCTACAGAGCCTGAACTAAATCCCCATTGACGGCGGGTACCTCCGCCCCTGACTGTGCCGCCGGGAGCTCCTCCTGCGCTGGCCCATGAGCATTGAGCGAAACGATACCCTCAGCTACAGACTCCGCAACTCCCTGAGAACCTCGCCCCTGGCCTCCACGGCCACGGCGACCACGGCATAGCTGCTACAGACAGACAACCATCCAATCCCATAAACATAAGCACAACATCATATAATCAAGAACAGAGATCAAACATCATCATGGACATAATCTTCATTAAGTAATCAAGCGCAACGCAATGATGAACCAAACCCCATCCTACTGTGCAACCAAGTGTGTCAAATTTTAGATTAGTTATACCACTTTTGCAAGTTTTAATGTTGCTATCCTATGACAAAGTTTTAGTTCAAACCTAAGCCATGTTTCTAAATTATTCCACATCACATTTTAGTTGTACCCTATAGCATGACACTAAAGATACACATTCCAAGGACCTACAACCTGGCTCTGATACCAACTGTAACACCCCGGCATTTAATATGCCCGAATGCTACCAAACATAGACCGAACAACCTCTAAATACTATAAATAAAGATAAATTACAGCAAAGGAGTAAATGCTGAAAAACCAAAATTTCGGCAGCATCTCCTTTATTTTAACAAGAATTTAAGGAATCACAATAGCATAGCAATATAAGGCAATATGAGAGACATCTAAATTAGCAATAATTAAAGGTACGATGACCAAATAAGTCTAATTCCAAACATTCAATGCCTCCATGAGACAAACGAACAAAAAGACTCTCATAACGCAAAGCTAAACCATAAAGCATTAAACATCACACTAGTTTATTGTCAAACACCAATTGAACGACTTGTGGGACAATTGAGTGAAGCTACGCGTAGAAGTGTGACTATTTGCCTTCCCCGCATGCCAATCTCAAGGTACCTAAAACAACAAGAAAGCACAAGCGTGAGTTCAACACTCAGCAAGCATATTGTAATGGTACACAAAAACAAATATATGGCTACAACATCTCATATCATGTCTATCATCTCATTCATGATCCCATATCATTATCATAATCATTATGTATGCAATGCGATGCGATGCTCATGTCTCCTTGGAAACTGATACCGGTATGGTTGAGTACACACCCGTTGGTGTGCACCCTCTCCCCCCTTCCATCCCGAAGATGGAGGGTGCCTACTCCTCGCTTCCAAACTCCGCGGTGGATGGAATCACGATGTAGGACTTTCTCATTGGCTCTCCGGAATAGTCATAACTTTCTCACCGACCTTCCCCGGACTAGTCATGACTTTGTCACCGCCTGGGCAATGTAACATGCCATGTATGCAAATATGCCAACATCATAATTAACTTGTACATTAACACATGGCATCATAACATAATAAGCATACTCATCATATCATAGGCAAGCATTAAAGCAATAGGATGCTCCGGAATCAAACAGAATAAAGGCATCAACGGAATCCACAAGCAAAGTACCTGAAACCACCTCTGGATGCCCGGCTGACTCGGCGGTCGGCAAGGCGTACACTCCTGGTGGCTCCGGGACACTAGGAGCCCCGACTCCCGGCTGATGCCCCAACAAAGCTGGGGGTGGGGGAGGCAACTGAGGAGGAGCAGACGGCTGCGGGCACCAGTAAGCTGCTGGTGGTGCCCACGCAAAGGGCGGATGAGGAGCAGGAGCAGCCATCATGTGCACCGATCCTCTGGAAGATGCCGCTATAGTGGGAGGAGAAGGCACCGTCTCCCACTTGATGATGCTACAGGGATTCATCCGGCAGACTCGTCCCATGTGGCCAGGCTTGCCACAGTGGTTGCAACTCCCGGTCCAACCACACTCCGAAGCACGGTGCTCACCACCGCACTTGAAACAGATCATGCCTGCCTGGCACAGGGCCGAACACCGCTCGCGAGGAAGACGATCGGGCGGCCTCATCTTAGCCCACGAGGAGGAGCCCTATCCCCTTGAACTTCTTGAAGGTGGGTCGAGAAGACCCACCTCCTCCGCCAAAGGTCCTCTTCGGCCCCGCTTTGGGCCGCGGAACCCTGAACCACCCGGGTTTTGCCTATCCCGGGAGAGCTCCAACTCGAGCTCCATGCCCTTCGCCTGCTCCACCACGGAGCAGAAGTCACGAGGGACAGTCGCCCCCATGACAACTCTGAACTCCTGGTAGAGGCCTTTACGGAACCTCCTCGCCTTCTCCCTGTCGTCGGCTGCCACAGCTGGCACGAAGCGCACCACGATGTTGAACTCCACCTCATACTCTGTCATAGACCTCTTTCCCTGGGAAAGAGTCGTCAGAGTATGCTCCATCCGCTCAAGGAAGGACTCTGGGTAGAACTTGGCTCGGAAGCGAGCCACAAAGTCCTCCTGTGGCTGGACCAAGATCGGGGCTCTAGCGGCTTAACCCCTCCCACCAGATGTCAGCTTGGCCCTTCAGCTGAAAGGCGACAAAGCGAGCCCTCTGGACCAAGGTCAGCTCTAGGACCTCAAACTGCCGCTCCATGTACCGCAGCCAATCTGCGGATTGGATCGGCGTGCCTGCTCCATCAAAAGTGTCAAGACGGAGGGACATCCACCCCCGGAGACTCATCCTCGGCTCCGGCACAGCGGGGGCAACAACTGGGACCGCTGCAGGGGGAGGCACTTCAGCAGGGGCTGCCGCAACTGCTGGCGTAGCTCCTAAACCTACCTCTGCAGAGCCTGAACTAAATCCTCATTGACGGCGGGTACCTCCGCCCCTGACTGTGCTGTCGGGAGCTCCGCCTACGCTGGCCCATGAGCATTGAGCGAAACGCTACCCTCAGCTACAGACTCCGCAACTCCCTGACAACCTCGCCCCTGGCCTCCACGGCCACGGCGACCACGGCCTCTACCCCTCGGCATAGCTGCTACAGACAGACAACCATCCAATCTCATAAACATAAGCACAACATCATATAATCAAGAACAGAGATCAAACATCATCATAGACATAATCTTCATTAAGTAATCAAGCGCAATGCAATGATGAACCAAACCCCATCCTACTGTGCAACCAAGTGTGTCAAATTTTAGATTAGTTATACCACTTTTGCAAGTTTTAATGTTGCTATCCTATGACAAAGTTTTAGTTAAAACCTAAGCCATGTTTCTAAATTATTCCACATCACATTTTAGTTGTACCCTATAGCATGACACTAAAAAATACACATTCCAAGGACCTACAACCTGGCTCTGATACCAACTGTAACACCCCGGCATTTAATATGCCCGAATGCTACCAAACACAGACCGAACAACCTCTAAATACCATAAATAAAGATAAATTACAGCAAAGGAGTAAATGCTAAAAACCAAAATTTCGGCAGCATCTCCTTTATTTTAACAAGAATTTAAGGAATCACAATAGCATAGCAATATAAGGCAATATGAGAGACATCTAAATTAGCAATAATTAAAGGTACGACGACCAAATAAGTCTAATTCCAAACATTCAATGCCTCCATGAGCCAAACGAACAAAAAGACTCTCATAACACAAAGCTAAACCAAAAAGCATTAAACATCACACTAGTTTATTGTCAAAAACCAATTGAACGACTTGTGGGACAATTGGGTGAAGCTACGTGTAGAAGTGTGAATATTTTCCTTCCCCGCATGCCGATCTCAAGGTACCTAAAACAACAAGAAAGCACAAGCGTGAGTTCAACACTCAGCAAGCATATTGTAATGGTACACAAGAACAAATATATGGCTACAACATCTTATATCATGTCTATCATCTCATTCATGATCCCATATCATTATCATAATCATTATGTATGCAATGCAATGCGATGCTCATGTCTCCTTGGAAACTCATACCGGTATGGTTGAGTACACACCCGTCGGTGTGCACCCTCTCCCCCCTTCCATCCCGAAGATGGAGGGTGCCTACTCCTCGCTTCCAAACACCGCGGTGGATGGAATCACGATGTAGGACTTTCTCATTGGCTCTCCGGAATAGTCATAACTTTCTCACCGACCTTCCCCGGACTAGTTATGACTTTCTCACCGCCCGGGCCATGTATCATGCCATGTATGCAAATATGCCAACATCATAATTAACTTGTACATTAACACATGGCATCATAACATAATAAGCATACTCATCATATCATAGGTTAGCATTAAAGCATGGCAAGTGATCATATCATATAATCAAGTTCATCTAGTCTCAACTAGCAACCTACAAACCGCTATCCATTACAATTCACTTGCCTCAACCACGGGCAACGGATTGGTGAGAAGTAGAAGGCACTCCCAGGGTCACACCACCTGCACATAGGTACCACACACTCACAATCATGTCCACAAAATAGGAGGCAAACCCTCTTCTAACCCGACATCGCAAACTACTCGCTAAACCCAAAAATAGAGGTTCTGTCCCGTCGGGATAGCAGCTTAGTAAATTTCCTAACTTTTTCTAAGTATACAGAAAGACTGATTCGGACTCTAAAGTTGTTTAATCTACAAAATACCGTGATCTGTTCCAATCACGTCACAAACTTTAATACGTTCGGTAAAGCAATCATAACTTTCAAACGGCTGGGCGGAATTGGACGTTCTTTATACCCATTGAAAGGTATTGAAATTACCTACAACTTCTTCAACAGCCGTACGACCAAATTCCAAATCTAAATTGACGAAAACCCAAACCCTAGGTCGACTGCTCATGCTGCCCGAAACAGAGAACGTGGCAACTTCTAGATCTAATCTAATCTACTCAATTCCAGCACCACCAATTGATCTAAAAACATGATAATGACCCTTATAACAGTACCTAGACCAACCCCAAGGATTCCCATGGCCATACCTTCGCCCAACGCACGAAATCCCAATGGATCTCCTCCCGGTTCGTTCCTCGCTCCTCGCTCCAATGGACGGATCTTCGAGGTGCAGCGGTGGAGAAGCTACCCTAGGGCAGCAAGGGGTGGAGGAGAGGTGGTGGGGAGGTGGGGGGCAAAGGGGGGGGCAAATGGGGCGCACGGCCAAGAGGAGAGGGGAGGTGGGGGCGGCTAGGGCACAAGGGGGAGGTGGGGCGCAACAAGGGGGCAGGGGGCGCCCCTTATACCAGCCCAAACAGGAATCCTAATCCCAAATGGACTCATACTCCATCCCACCAAAGCCCACAACCCTTTCCCCTAGGCCCAAAACTCTTTGGAAAGGCCCAAACTCCCGGAAACGGCCCGAAAACGCTATTAACCTCCATACCCTATGGCTTTAACCTTAATTCCACATTTCATAATGTTTTTGACCTCAACAGTCACATTAAATATGGTTACGACACTCCGTGGTGTCACAGTTAGCTGCTATGACCCAATCATTTGTAACAGCCCGGCACCTAGTATGCCACGAATATCACCACAAATGATACTAACAACAAAAAAATTACATATTTAACATTAAATTATAGCAACTACGCTAATAACTTAAACAATATTCTGGCAGCATGTACTTTGTTTTTTCATGGTTTTCAGCATCGATAATAGAGGCATAGCAATATAGCATAATTGAAGACAATTCTAACATGGCAACTATGGATTTCAGCAACAATTCAAGTCCAATACATAATTTAACCATCACATAAACCAATAAGGAATAAACATTTATTCCTGACAACCAACGAGGCAATGAGACCATAATATAATTCAATATGGTAACCATCACAACTAAGGGAAATGTTTGAAGTTGTTTATTTGAGTGATGCTAAGTGAAGATGTGAATCTAGCTCCCTTTCCCACATGCCAGATTCAAGGTACCTAAAAAAACATTAAACAACAAGCGTGAGTTGATCACTCAGCAAAGTGTATTGCAATGGAAATAAGTAATAACAATTAACATACATACATTCTTCAGGTCACACACCATGGGGAACCATTCATAAAAACTTCTTCATTCATATACTCATTTATGCAATGCAATGCATCATGCCTCTTTGCTTAGCACATACCGGTATTGCCGAGTGCACACCCGTCGGTGTGCATCCTCTTTCCCTTCCATCCCGTGGAGGGTGCCTACTCTTACTGACTCGCTCCCATTCACAACTGTGGATGAAACTACGAGGTAGGCCTTTCTCAGTGGCACTCTGAATTAGTCATAACTTTCTCATCGACCTTACCGGATTAGTTATGACTTTCTCACCGACCTGGCCTGTCCTCATGCCATGAATGCACATATGCCATAAACATGAATAACTTGCATATATACTCATTTTTAACAACTTGCATAACCATATTTAAACACCTGATCATCAACAATGCCCACATCCATAACTTCACATTCATATATAACTAATCAGCTCATGAATAAGAGGGTAGTAACCCGACAGAAGGATTTATACCAAGCAGAAGAAACAAAATAATGCATTCATTCATTCTCACACATCACACATCACAATACACTTGACTTTAACCTCTCAAAACGGTGTGGCGAGACATTGATGCCACTCCCAGGGTCACACCACCTGCAAATAGATACATTCCATTCAAAAAACATGTTAACAAAACATCATGAGACTACTAACTACATCGGCTTCATGACCCACTCCTAAAACCCGAAAACAGTAATCTATCCAAACGGGACAACAAACTTCTAATGATCATAACTTGAGTTTAACCACTCCAAATAAAGTAAACAAATACATTTTCTCGAACTACAGGAAATTTTACATCTTTTTGTAAGTATTCGAAAATTCTCATTCGGCGCCTAAGTTCCTCTAATTTGCAGATGAACACAGACTGTACCAATCGCG
This sequence comes from Rhipidocladum racemiflorum, assembly GCA_036346355.1. NCBI lineage: Eukaryota > Viridiplantae > Streptophyta > Magnoliopsida > Poales > Poaceae > Rhipidocladum > Rhipidocladum racemiflorum. The sequence goes on from CM070572.1 coordinate 67,322,426, forward strand.
ACACAGATTGGATAGTGCTCGGTAAAAAGGCCATAACTTTTAAATAGCTGAACAAAACTTAGTGATTTCAGTCTTCATTTAAAGATAATTCAATTATCTACAACTTTTGCAACAGCTGGTCCCCAGAAAATGATACTAAAATTCTCAAAATCATGCCCAAATCTGGGGGCAAATCTGCCCAAGGACAGATCGTAAAACAGATCTACAATCTCCTTAATATCCTCTAGATACAACACCTAATTGGAGGTTTTAGACATGAAATCCCCCATCTAAATAGCACCCAATTACCACAAAAAAACCCTACAATGCTTCTCTCCTTGAAGAATCAAAGAACCGACGAAGAATCTCCTCCTCCTAGCCTCGATCACCCTCCAATCGCCGGAATCGTCGGATTGCCTCGGTTGGATGGCTCCCAAATGGAGAGATCGGGGGAAGTGGAGGGCTCCGTGGGGAGGGAACTAGGGCTGGCTAGGTGTGGGAAGGGGTGGCGTAAGAGGGGGAGGGAAGAGGGGGCGCATGGGAGAGAGGGGATGGGAGGGGCGGCGGCTTGAGGAGGGGGGGGGGCGCACCAATGGGAGGGGGTGCACCAAAGGGGGGAAAGGGGTGTGGGCTAGGGTTTTGGCCATCCTTGCTCCCCCACATGGGCCAAAAACCCCCCACCAAAAGCCCAGAACTCAATAACCAAGGCCCAACTATCCCGGAAAAGTCCAAACACCCTGAAAAGCCCAAAAACGCAACATAAACTCTTACCGTAATGTCACATCATTGTCAAATCTTTGATCGATTTCGTAGCCAGTTTACTGATATACCATCTTCTTGCCGATGATCGACCCATAAATTGAACCCAGCGTTTGCGTATGTTGGTCGTGATCGACCCATCATCAAATTTTTGACACCAACAATTTGTTTCTTGAAGTTTTGCATATTAGGATCATTTGGGTGTTATGGATCTTAAGCAAACCCTATTAGTCTGATTTCCCAGGCCAAAAGTCACATCTAATCTAGAATGTGGGAAGTGAAGTTGCTTATTGGTGGAATATAGTTCGTAGCAAACTTTGTTGCATTTGAAACCTAGACCTTAGATTTTATTTTTAGAATAGATTAGTTATCCAAGCATAAGGCATTTTTGGTTTGTGGTCGAAGTGTGTCAGTTGAGCGTGTGATAGGCAAAAAAGTGGAATTTTAAGCAACTGTAGTTTTTAATGGTCATTTAATGATTACCAGTGTTAATGTTATCAGTTTGGAAGAGGTGCCAGCTCGTACTCGGATGTTTTTCTTGTCGAACTACGTGATATGCCACCAGACCGAGATATTGAGTTTGGGGTTGAGTTAGTGCCGGGTATAGCCCCGATAGCCAAGAGACCCTAACAGATGCCTATTGTTAAGTTGGTGGAAATGAAGAAAACGAATTAAAGAGTTGATAGAGAATAATTTTGTGATACCTAGTTCGTCTCCGTGGGGAGCACTTGTGTTGTTCGTCAGAAAGAAAGAAGGAAGTTTTAAGGCTGTGTATTGATTATCGTGCGCTTAATGAAGTGACGATAAAGATCAAGTATCCGCTACCCAGGATCGATGATTTGTTTGATCAGTTAAGAGGAGCTGAAATTTTCTCCAAGATTGATCTTCGATCAGGGTATCATCGTTGAAGATTCGTGGAGAGGATGTACGAAAGACTGCATTCTCAACAAGATATGGACATTATGAGTTCACAGTTAACATTGTTCATCATGAAAACCTTATTCATCATTTTCATGGTATACTTGGATATGCTTGTTGTCGTGTTCATAGATGACATTCTTGTCTACTCCAAGGCAGAAGAAGAACATGTAGAACACTTAAGGCTAGACCATGAGAAGCTTCGAGAGCAGCACCTATATGCAAGGATTAGAAAGTGTGACCTTTGGAAAAAGGAAAGTTGAATTTCTTGGACATGTGATGACTGCTAAGGGAGTTGCAGTAGCCCCAAGTAAAGTGGAAGAAGTATTGCATTGGGAGAAACCTGAGCCTGTTACTCAGATCCATAGTTTTCTTCGAATGGTAGGATATTACCATCGATTCATTGAAGGATTTTTTACAATTGCTAAATCACTTACGCAGTTGTTGGAAACAAAAAGAAGTTTGCATGGACCCCAGAGTGAAGAAGAGGTTAACGGCAGTACAAGTGTTGGTGTTACCAAATGTTCAGAAGAGCTTTGATATATATTGTGATGCTTTGCGTCAAGTACTTGGATGTGTGTTGATGCAAAATGGCAAAGGTAGTTACTTAAGCGTCAAGGCAATTAAGGCCGCATGAAGAGAATTATCCGACACATGATTTGGAATTAGCTGCCGTAGTGCATGCTATGAATTATGTCGTCATTATCTCATCAGAAACATATGTGAGATATATACGGACCATAAGAATTTGAAGTATATCTTTACCTAGTCAGATCTTAATATGAGACAAAGAAGATGGCTATAGTTGATAAAGGACTATAATGTGGGAATCCATTATCACCTTGGAAAAGATAATGTGGTAGCCGATGCCTTGAGTCGGAAAAGCCACAGTTTGAATATGCTAATTGAAGGGAATCAGTCAGAGTTGTCTAAAAAAATTTCAGAAGCTGAAGTTGGAAGTAGTGCCAGAAGGATTTTTAGCCACTTTAGAGCATCTCCAGTAAGGGCCCCTATTTTGGATTTAGGGACTCCCCCTATTTTTTGGGACCTTGTTTTCAGAGCACAAGTCCAGCAACAGCCCCTAAATCTCAGCCCCTATTTTACCTTTTCTCCTATTTTGACATATCCGCTATGTATAATCTTCATTTCACACCACTAAAATTCAATCAAAAATATTTGTAATACATAAAACATAAGCATATTAACATTTACAATTTAAAAACATGATAATTCAAATTCAAATTTAAAATTTTCAAAACATGATAAATAGATAAATAGAAACTCCGAACAATGAGTCAAACTACGAAGCGCTATGAATTGAAACTCGGCGGGCGATCCCAAGGTGCGCGCGAGGAAACTGCCCGAATAGGGGTTCTGCTCACGTCCGTGGGAATTGGGGCTGAGGAGGCAAATTTAGGGGCCCCTAAAATGTCCGTGGGAATTGGGGCTGAGGAGGCAAATTTAGGGGCCTCCTAATTTTAGGGGCTTGAGTTAGGGCCCTGCTGGATCTGTTTTTTGTTACTACACTCCCTATTTTAAGGTTTAGGGGCTCTGTTGGAGATGCTCTTAGAAGTGAAGCCAACTTTAGAGGATCAGATCAGAGAAGTCCAAAAGGATGATACTAAGATAGAGAATAAAGATCAAGACAGAAGAAGACCAAGCCAAGGATTTTAATTTGGATGAGTAAGGTACTTTATGGATTAAAGGTCAAATTGGTGTACCTAACATAAAGGAGTTAAAGCAGTTGATTCTTAAGGAAACTCATGATTCCATGTATTCTATTCGTCCAGGAAGTGCTAAGATGTATCAAGATCTTAAAGAAAGGTTTTGGTTACCGAAAATAAGGCATGAAGTTGCTGAGCATGTTGCTTTTTGTGATATATGTCAAAGAGTGAAGGTAATGCATTAGAAGCCAGCTGGTTTACTGCAACCATTAAAGATTACTAAATGAAAGTGGAAAGAAATCGGTATGAACTTTATTACTAGTTTACCTAGGACTCGAAGTGTGTATGATTCTATATGGGTCATAGTGGATCGGTTGACCAAAGTTGCCCATTTCATACCAGTGAAGACTACTAATTCAAGAGATTATTTGGCAGAGTTATATATGTTAATAATTGTATGTTTGCATAAAGTGCCAAAGAAAATAGTGTCAGATAGAGGGACCCAATTTACCTCAAGAGTTTGGATTATGTTGCATGAAGCCATGGGAGCTTGTCTAAATTTTAGCACAGCTTATCATCCACAGATAGATGGTCAGACTGAAAGAGTTAATCAGATTCTAGAAGATATCTTTAGAGCTTGTGTATTAGCTTATCCTACTTCATTGAGTTGGAATGAGACGGGAAAATGTCTTATTTTTGGACCTGATATTCTTAAGAAGGCAGAAGAGCATATTGCTATGATGTGGGACCCTATATCAACTATCCAGAATACCCTGTGTAATTCTGTACTAGTCCCAGATCAACGCTAGTACACACAGTTCACAGTGATGAATCATAACCGAAAAAAATGAATTAAATAAAGATAAATACTAAGTACCGACCGGATACCACTTATTACAATACTATGTCACATGACCTTAAGTTTTACAGCAGCGGAAACAAGAAACAAAAGGTAAAGCCAATAAACTCCACATATAGACAACTGGGGAAAACACGCCTAGCTTCCTGGATTGCCTTCATCGAACTCCACAACATAGAACTCACCATGTTTCACATCATCTTGGAAAGCTTCTGATGATTAAGTTGAGTGTAGCATGTGAGCACAAAAGTACTCAGCAAGTCTGGTAAAGATGTATGATGCAAGCCTTTCCAAAGATGGCTTATTATGGTTATTTTTCACAAAGCTAAATTTTAATAAACATTAAAAATATTAATTTTCACAAAGCAATTGTAACACCCCATCATCTAGTATGCCCTGAATGTCACCAAACATGATAGAACAAGCATCTAAAAACCATAAATAAAGATAAATTACAGCAAGGATGTAAATGCTAAAACCGAAAATTTCGGCAGCATCTCCTTTGTTTTTCCATGATTTTAAGCAATAGCAATATCATGGCAAGATATAACACAATATGAGACATCTAAAACAACAATAACCATTGATATAGCATCATCTTACGTCTAAAATAATGAATCCAACCACTCCACAAATTATAACGAAGCAAAAGATGAACTTAAGCACACAATCAAGCCATACTCCAAGTTTCATGGCACTAATCTTATTATCATAACTCCAAATGATAGAAACTGTCTATATGTGTGGAGCTACGTGTAGAAGTGTAGCTAAGCCCCTTTCCCGCATGCCGTTTTCATGGTACCTAAAAACATCATAAAACACAAGCGTGAGTTCATCACTCAGCAAGTATATTGCAATGGACTAAAAAGGACAATTCAATGCCAACATCGATACATACCACACTCAACATCATGATCAAATCATAATTTCATAGAACTCATCTCATCATCATCATCATGTATGCAATGCAATGCAATGCACATGTCTCCTCGACGCAAATACCGGTATTGCCGAGTGCACACCCGTCGGCGTGCACCCTCGTCCCCCTTCCATCCCGTAGATGAAGGGTGCCTACTCCTCGCTTCCACTCACCACACGGGTGGAATCACGTGGTAGGTCTTACATCCATGGCGCTCCGGATTAGTCATAACTTTCTCACCGACCTTACCGGACTAGTTATGACGTTCTCACCGACCGGACCAGTTTTCATGTCATGTATGCAACATATGCCATAATCATAAACAATTAATCATTGCATAGCATCTTAACATACCATTTTCATCATATCATGTACAAACACTAAGCATGGCAAGATAGCATAACATGGAAACAATTTGCATCTAATCAAGACAAGCAAGCAAACCACATGCTACCCATTCCAATACACTTGCCTTAACCTCGGGCGACGGATTGGCGAGATGTTGAGGGCACTCCCGGGGTCACACCACCTGCATAAACATACCACACACTCAAAACGTGCCCCCAAAACAGTATGCAAAAGCTCGTCTACCCCGACTTCACAAACTACTCCCAAAACCGAAAAACAGAGAATCTGTCCCTCCGGAATAGCAAGCTTCAATCTAGCATAACTTTAGTTCTAGGACTCCGAATCGATTAAACGAGTACATCATCACGAAGCTTAGGAAATTTCCTAGATTTTTCTAAGTATTGGGAAAAGCTGATTCGGCCTCTAAAATTGTTTAATCTACAAAACACTACGTTCTGTCCCAACTACGTCACAGATTTGAACACGTTCCGTAAATCGAGCATAACTTTCAAACGGCTGGGCGGAATTGGACGTTCTTTATGTACACTGAAAGGTATTGAAGTTACCTACATCTTTCTCAACACGCGGCCATCCAAATTCCGACTCTAAAGTCGCGAAAACTCAAACCCTAGGTCGACTGCACAATCTGCCCGAAGCAGAGAACGTGGCAAACTCTAGTTTTCATCTAATCTACCCAATCACATCACCACCACTTGATATAAAAACATCAAAAACACCTCTAGCACAACACCTAATCCGCCCCAAGGATTTCCCATCACCATACCTTAGCCCGACGAACGATGAACCGATGAAAACTCCTCCCGGTCGCCCGATCTCCTTGCACGTGCCAATCCCGCCTGATCTTCTTATCGCGGAGCTTCCCAACGGCGAGGACAACGGTATGGAAGGGCATGACAGCAAGGTGACTGTAACACCCTGGCATTTAAAATGCCCGAATGCTACCAAACATAGACTAAGCAACCTCTAAATACCATAATTACAAGTAAATTACAGCAAAGGAGCAAATGCTAATACCGAAAATTTCGGCAGCATCTCCTTTGTTTTTCCATGATTCGGAGCAACAACAAAGCATCACAAGTTATATCATAATGGAAAGCATCTAAAATAGCAATAACAGGTGACATAGCAACAAAATAAGTCCAGGATAAAGCATTCAACCACTTCATGAGCTAAACGAATCAAATAATAAGACCGAGCACACGGTTAAGCAATTCTCCAAGTTTCATGGTATTACTTTTATTATCATGACTCCAAATGATAACACTGTCTAATTTGTGTGGAGCTACGTGTAGATGTGTAACTAAACCCTTTTTCCCGCATGCTGGTTTCATGGTACCTAAGAAAAACAACATAAACACAAGCGTGAGTTCATCACTCAGCAAGTATATTGCAATGGAACAAGAAAATACATTCCAATACCATCATCACAACTTTTCACATACGACATCATACACATCTCATATTCATAGTGTAAGCATATCATTGACATCATCATAAATCATCCTCATACAACATCCTCATATGATGCAATGCAATGCGATGCACATATCTCCCGGAAACTCATACCGGTATGGTTGAGAACACACCCGTCGGTGTGCACCCTCTCCCCCCTTCCATCCCGAAGATGGAGGGTGCCTACTCCTCGCTTCCATACACCGCGGTGGATGGAATCACGATGTAGGACTTACTCATTGGCTCTCCGGAATAGTCATAACTTTCTCACCGACCTTCCCCGGACTAGTTATGACTTTCTCACCGCCCGGGCCATGTATCATGCCATGTATGCAAATATGCCAACATCATACTTAACTTGTACATTAACACATGGAATCACAACATAATAGACCGTAATTATCATATCAATGGCAAACATTAAAGCATGGCATGTGAACACATCATAAATTCAATTGCAACTCATCAAAACTAGCAACATACAACTCGCTACCCATTCCAATACACTTGCCTCAACCACGGGCGTCGGATTTGCGAGAAGTAGAAGGTACTCCCGGGGTTACACCACCTGCACATAGGTACCACACACTCACAATCATGTCCACAAAACAGTACGCAAACCCTCTTCTAACCCGACATCGTAAACTACTCGCAAAACCAAAAAAAACAAAGGTTCTGTCCCGCCGGGACAGCAGCCTTCCAAAAGGCATAACTCGGATTCTAAGACTCCGAATCGAATAAACGAGTACATCGTCGCGTAGCTTAGGAAATTTCCTAACTTTTTCTAAGTATATGGAAAAGCTGATTCGGAATCTAAACTTGTTTAATCTACAAAATAACGTGATCTGCTCCAATCACGTCACAGATTTTAATACGTTCGGTAAAACGATCATAACTTTCAAACGGCTGGGCGGAATTGGACGTTCTTTATACCCACTGAAAGGTATTGAAATTACCTACAACTTCTTCAACAGCCGCACGACCAAAATCCGAGTCTAAATTGGCGAAAACCCAAACCCTAGGTCGACTGCTCATGCTGCCCGAAACAGAGAACATGGCAAACTCAAGATCCCATCTAATCTACTCAATTCTAGCACCACCAATTGATCTAAAAACATGACTCATACCGTCATTCCGTAGTGTCACATTCTCCCCCCTTAAACAGGATTCGACCCCGAATCTGAGACACACCACTTCACAACCAACCAAATCGAAGGGAGCTAAGGTTCACTTCTCAGAACCTGCTCAGAAACCCCTACAATTTGCACTAGCCCGTACTCAAAAACAAGGAGCTAAGGCTCGAAGATTGACGGCTCTAACGATAACTCACAATCAATTCTTGCCCGAATCTTACTCATCATTGAAACACAAAGCACTAACAGAAGGACTCGGAACGTCCCAAGCAGTAGGATAAATTCCCAAACCGACAGCGAAGGAAAACGGTCTCACACTCCTCATTCTATGCATTCATTGGCAATAAAGTGCCCGATCCCTTTAACCAAAGCTACTCTCTAGAAGAACACGGTACCAACCTCTCTACTATGGTTCGTCGTAATCAAGACGACGCGAATCAAGTGAGACACTACACTCCAAGACTACCCACTGTTTGAACAAACGGGGTTAAAACCTTGCAAAATATTGATCTTTTACAAAAGACCAATACCCACCACTAACATCAAAAGGAAAAGCCTACTTTATGACCAGGGTCCTTAAAACCCGCAAAACAAAAACAACCGAACAACCCACTTTGGTTGACTCAACTCGCTCATAGATGAGCGACAAAAGATCCAATACACTTCGAAAAGGAAAAGCAATTACTAGCAATCACCAAGTGGTCCACTAATAATTTAATCAACCCTACCGAGGAACACATCAATGACACAATACTCCAAGAAGGTTTGCATTGAGTCCAACACAACCTTCCTTTACTCTTCACTTTTAAACTATTTACGATCAACTACTAGTAACACTTAATAACTGATGTCATTAACAACCTGTAACACCCTGGCATTTACTATGCCTGAATGCTACCAAACAAAAGCTAAACAACATCTAAATACCATAATTAAACATAAATTCCAGCAAAGGCGCACATGCTAAAAACCGAGATTTCGGCAGCATCTCCTTTGTTTTAACATGAATTGAAGCAACAACAATATTAACATGTCAATGTGGCATAACGAACGATAGCAATAACATGATCAAACGGAAAAACAACCACCATACCACTAAGGATATAAATTCTATCCATCACATGACAAATATGGACTAATCAATTACTCATAACGACCAACGAATCATCGAAACCATAGTTTAGTTCAATGAATTAACCATAACCATAAGGGAAGGAACATGTCAATGTTTAAATGTGTGATGCTAAGTGATGACGTGTGACTAGCTCCCTTTCCCGCATGTCGGATTCATGGTACCTAAAAGAAAACAACATAAACACAAGCGTGAGTTCATCACTCAGCAAGTATATTGCAATGGTACAAACATAAACAATTACATAGCAATAATATCTCACATCATGTAAACCATCTCATTCATGGTCACATCTTATCATCATCATCAATATGTATGAAGTGCAATGCGATGCTCATGTCTTCTTGGAAACTCATACCGGTATGGTTGAGTACACACCCGTCGGTGTGCACCCTCTCCCCCCTTCCATCCCGAAGATGGAGGGTGCCTACTGCTCGCTTCCGTTCACCGCGGTGAATGGAATCACGATGTAGGACTTACTCATTGGCTCTCCGGATTAGTCATAACTTTCTCACCGACCTTCCCGGACTAGTTATGACTTTCTCACCGCCCAGGCCATGTAATCATGCCATTTATGCAAATATGCCACATCATAATAAACTTGTACTTTTAACACATGGCATCATAGCATACTCATCATATCATAGGAAATCATTAAAGCATGGCAAGTGATCATGTCATATAATCAAGTTCAACTAGTCTCAACTAGCAATCCTACAAACCGCTATCCATTACAATACACTTGCCTCAACCATGGGCAACAGATTGGCGAGACGTAGAAGGCACTCCCGGGGTCACACCACCTGCACATGGGTACCACACACTCACAATCATGACCACAAAACAGTACGTAAACCCTCATCTACCCCGACATTGCCCGCTCTGATACCAACTGTAACACCCCGGCATTTAATATGCCCGAATGCTACCAAACATAAGCTAAACAACATCCAAATATCATTTTTAACATAAAATTCCAGCAAAGGCGCATAGGCTAAAAACCGAGATTTCGGCAGCACCTCCTTTGTTTTATCATGAATTTAAGGAGCAACAACGATATAGCATTATATGGCAATAAGGGAAACATCTAAAACAGCAATAAATAGAGTCTTAACGACAATAAAAGACTAACATTTAGCACTTAAAGTTCCAAGTGTCAAACAAACAATAAAACTCTCATTAACCAAGCTAAGCCTTAATTTAATGACCATCACACGCAATTTATTATCAATCTAAAAGAATTGACTTGGGAAAACATTAAGGTGAAGCAACGTGTGGGCGTGTGTCTATTCCCTTTTCCCGCATGCCGTTCTCATGGTACCTAAAACAATAAGAAAAAAACACAAGCGTGAGTTCGAAACTCAGCAAGCATATTGCAATGGACAACAAGAACAACAATATGGCAATAGCATCTCCCTTCATGTAAATCATCTTATTCATAAACACTTAACATTGTCATCATCAATATGTATGAGATGTAATGCAATGCTCATGTCTCCTTGGAAACTCATACCGGTATGGTTGAGTACACACCCGTCGGTGTGCACCCTTTTCCCCCCTTCCATCCCGAAGATGGAGGGTGCCTACTCATCGCTTCCATTCACCACGTGGATGGAATCACGATGTAGGTCTTACTCAATGGCGTTCCGGACTAGTCATAACTTTCTCACCGACCTTGCCGGACTAGTTATGACTTTCTCACCGCCCTCGCCCTATCTCATGTCATGCATGCAACTATGCCAATTATCATATTTCACATGTACATAAACACATGGCATCTCATCATGACAAATATTAACACATGGCATCGAATCATGATAATCATACTCAATATATCATTCGAAAACAGCAAGCATGGCAAGTGATCATAGCAAGTATTCAATATTTCATCTAATCTCCACAAGCAACCTACAATTCCGCTATTCATTACAACACACTTGCCTCAACCGTGGGCGACGGGATTGTGGGAAGTAGAGGGCACCCCCGGGGTCACACCACCTGCACAACGGCATCACATACTCTCAATAATGCCCACAAAACAGTACACAAATCCCCATCTCACCCGACATTGCCCGCTACTCGCAAAACCTAAAACAGAGGTTCTGTCCCGGCGGGACAGCAGCCTTGCAAAGGCCATAACTTGAGTTCTGGGACTCCAAATCGATTAAACGAGTACACCATCGCGAAGATTAGGAAATTTCCTACCTTTTTCTAGTTATACGGAAAGACTGATTCGGACTCTAAAATTGTTTAATCTACAGATTACTACGATCTGTTCTAATTGCGTCACAGATTTTAACACGCTCGGTAAAACGGCCATAACTTTCAAACGGCTGATCGGATTTTAACGTGCTTTATGTCCACGGAAAGATAATTAAATTAGCTACAACTTATTTTAAGTCCGTACGGACAGATTCGGACTCTAAATCGATGAAAACTTGAACCCTAGCCCGACTGCTCAATCTGCCCGAAAACAGAAACGTGGCAACGTCTAGATCTAACCCAAAGAACTCCAACCCAGCACCACCAATTGATCTAAAAACTTCATAAACACCCTAAGAACAGTACCTAGATCAAACCCAAGGATCTCCATGATCATACCTTTGCCCAACGAACGAATCTCCAATAGATCTCCTCGCGGATCGCTCCTCGCTCCACGCTCCTCGCTCCTCGCTCCAACGGATGGATCCACAAGGTGCAGAGGTGTGGAGACCACCCTAGGGCAGCAAGGGGGTGGAGGAGAGGTGGTGGAGAGGTGGGGCAATGGAGGAGAGCAAGGGGGAGGCGCAAGGCTCAAAGGGAAGGGGCGGCTAGGGCTTGGCAAGTGGGGGAGGTGAGGCGCACCAAGGCCTCAAGGGGCGCAAAGGCAGCAGGGTGGACGCCCCAAAGGGGCAGGGAAACCCCTTTTACCAGCCCCCACACCCAATTCTAGTCCGTTACGGAGACCTAATCCATCCCACCAAAGCCCACCAAGGCCCAAAACTCCCCCGGGAAGGCCCAAAACCCCGAAAACGGCCCGGAAAAGCTATTAACCTCCATAACCTATAGTTTTAACCTTAATTCCACATTTCATACTGTTTTTAACCATATCAAGAACGTAAAATAAAGTTATGACACTCCGTGGTGTCATATTCTTCCCCCCTTCAACAGGATTCGACCTCGAATCTAAATGCACCAACACGCAACCCAGCAAAACCGAAGATAGCTAGGTTTTCACATCACATACCTGAGGTGAAAAGCTCGGGATATTTCTCACGCATATGAGACTCCAGCTCCCAAGTTGCCTCTCTCTCGGTCTGATGTGACCACAACACTTTAACGAACTTGAGCGTCCGGTTCTTCATCACTCGCTCCGAAGTCCCCAGAATTTCCACAGGACGGGACTCGAAGGTGAGGTCCTGCTCAAGTACTAATGGTTCCAACGGAACCACCAACTCCGGATCATGCAAGTATTTCCTCAACATCGAGACATGGAACACATTATGCACACCTTTCATAGCTTCCGGTAGCTCCAGACGATAGGCCAACCTACCAACTCGGGCGATGATAGGAAAAGGCCCAACATACCTTGGACTGAGTTTTCCTTTGGTGCCAAAACGCACCACACCCTTGGTGGGAGATACTCGCAAGAGTACGCTATCACCCACCTCAAACTCCAAGTCTCGCCGCCTCACATCAGCATAGCTCTTACATGCGCTCTGCGCTGCGAGAAGGTTCTGCCGTACCTCCGCCACGCGATCAATAGTCTGCTGAACCCAATCCGGTCCAAGAACTGCTCTCTCGCCCACTGCATCCCAACAAAGTGGCGATCTACACTTCCGGCCATATAGTACCTCATAAGGAGCAGCCCGGATGCTAGAATGATAGCTGTTATTATAAGCAAACTCCGCAAGAGGCAAATGATCCTCCCAGCTACCTTTCCAAGCCATCACACAGGCCCTGAGCATGTCTTCCAACGTCTGGATGGTACGCTCAGACTGCCCATCCGTCTGAGGGTGAAAAGCGGTACTAAGGCGAAGCTGCGTACCCAAAGCACTCTGCAAACTCTCCCAGAACTTGGAGACGAAATTCGCATCCCAATCAGAAATAATGGTCTTAGGTACACCATGCAGTCTCACAATCTCCCGCACATAAATGGGAGCCAACTTGCTCGCAGAATTGGTCGTGCGGATAGGAATGAAATGCGCAGACTTGCTGAGACGGTCCACCACAACCCAAACAGCATCCTTCCCTCATGGAGAACGAGGTAGACCAACCACGAAATCCATGGAGATGTCATCCCATGGCCACACAGGAATCTCCAATGGCTGCAACAGACGTGGGGACGCTTATGCTCGGCTTTGATCTTCCGACAGATCCCACAAGACGCCACATACTTGGCAATATCCACTCTCATCCTTTTCCACCAGAAATTCTTCTTCAAGTCCCTGTACATCTTGGTCTCCCAGGATGGACCGTGCACGAGTGCGATGAGCTTCTTTCAGAATGTCTTCTTTCACTTGAGATTTACGAGGCACGCCTGCACGGCCACGAAACCTCGGAACTCCCGCATCATCAATGGTAAAGTCTCGGACTTGCCATCCTCAAAGCGTTCCTCACTTTCTTTGGAGCAAGCAGTCATCTTCTTTGTGCCTCCCTTTGCGACACGCTTGGGAATCGGACTCAAGAATCAATCGAAGTTTCAGCTTGCACGGTCCCCGCAAAGCAGCAGGAGACCCCAAACGCTCAAAATCAGCAACAAGACAATCAACAATAGGGGCATTGTCTTGCGATCGAGAGCGTCGGCCACAACATTTGCCTTCCCGGATGATCTTGGATAGTAAGGTCATAATCCTTTATCAATTCTAGCCACCTCCTCTGCCTCAAGTTCAAATCTTTACGAGTAAAGATGTACTTGAGGCTCTTGTGATCGATGAAAATGTCACAAGACTCGCCGTCTGAGTAATGCCTCCATATCTTCAATGCAAACACCACGGCGGCTAGCTCAAGATCATGCGTGGGATAGTTACGCTCGTGCTTTTTCAAGCGCCTCGACGCATAAGCAATCACCTTGCCCTCTTGCATGAGCACACACCCAAGTCCCAACCGAGAAGCATCGAGAATACACCATGAAGCGCTTCCCGGCTCGGGAAGGGTAAGAACAGAGGCGATCACTAACTTCTCCTTCATAGTGCGTAAACTGTGCTCACACTCTGCGATCCACTGGAATTTCATCCCCTTCGAGTCGGTGCGAAAGTGGCTTGGCAATGATAGAGAAATCCTGCATGAAACGCCGATAGTAGCCAGCCAACCCAAGGAAACTACGCACCTCTTTGACATTGGAAGGCCTCTTCCAATTCAAAGCTACGAGGCTTTGCTAGGATCTCTGAGATATGCCCTCTGGATTGATGATGTGGCCAAGAAAACCAGTTACGAAATCGAGAACTCGCACTTTTTCAGCTTAGCAAAGAACTGATTTTCCCTCAAGGTGCTCAAAGACAAGCCTCGAGATGTCGCTCATGCTCCTCTTACGATTTAGAGTAAATCGAGAATGTCATCGATGAACACTACCACAAACTCATCAAGATACTTGTGTAGCATCTTGTTCATCGCCTCCATAAAGACGGCCGAGAGCATTAGTTAGTCCAAAAGACATAACTTTAAATTTATAATGCCCATACCTAGTGGAGAAAGCGGTCTTCTCAATGTCTGCTCCCTCACACGGATCTGATTGTACCCGATCGAAGATCAATCTTGGAGAACACCATTGCTCCCTTCAGTTGGTCAAACAGATCCTCGATGCGAGGCAAAGGATACTTGTTCTTGACTGTCACTTGATTAAGAGCACGATAATCAATGCACATACGCCAACTTCCATCCTTCTTCGAGACGAAGAGGACGGGTGCTCCCCATGGTGAAACGCTACGCCGAATGAAGCCCTTGGCCAACAGATCCTCCAACTGCTTCTTCAACTCGTCTTGAAAAGGACGAGCCAAGCGGTATGGAGAGATAGAAATAGGTCGAGTGACAGGAACAAGATCAATACGAAACTCCACATTCCTCAAAGGAGGTAGACCAGGCAACTCGTCAGGGAACAGATCAATGAACTCCTTCACTACAGAAATCTCCTCAATGGGAACTGAGGAAGATGGTTTCTCAGACAAAGTCATGAGGAAACCCAACAGCCTCAAACGCCGACCAGAAAACAAACTAGTCAAAGCAAAGACGGAACTGGAGGGTATACCACCCTGAAAGGTCAACTCTTCCCCGTACAGGGCCTGGAAGGCAACTGTCTTCCAGAAACAACAGATGTTAGCACGGTACTGATGCAGCCAGTCCATGCCCAAAATGACATCAAAAGGAGCCAACTGGATCACCATGAGATTGGCAAAGAAAACCTCATCATCAATGGCAATGGTGCAACCAGGGCAAACCAAAGAACTAGCAATCAACCCCCCAGGAGAACTGACTAACACGGACTCAAAAATCCGCTGAACTCCCAACTTAGCTCTACTAGCAAACTCCGACGACACAAAAGAATAGGATGCTCCGGAATCAAACAGAACAAAGGCATCAACGGAATCCACGAGCAGTACACGAAACCACCTCTGGATGCCGGTGACTCGGGCGGTCGGCAAAGCGTACACTCTGGTGGCGCCGGGACGTATGAGCCCCGACTCGGTGATGCCCCATCAAGGCTGGGGCGGAGGAGGCAATCGAGGAGGAGCAGACAGCTGCGCGGGCACCAAGACGCTGGCCGCTGGTGGCGCCCACACAAAGGGCGGTGAGAAACAGGGCAGCCATCATGTGCACCGATCCTCTAGAAGACGCTACCGGAGTGGGAGGAGAAGGCACCGTCTCCCACTTGATGATGCTCTTGGGATTCATCCGGCAGACTCGTCCCATGTGGCCGGGCTTGCCACAGTGGTTGCAACTCGGTCCAACCACACTCTGAAGCACGGTGCTCACCATCGCACTTGAAACACTTCATGCCCTGCCCGGCACAGACGAACGACCGCTCGCGAAGAAGACAAGCTGGGCGGCCCCATTTTAGCCCCGAGGAGGAGCCTGTCCCCTTGAACTTCTTGAAGGTGGGTCGAGAAGACCCACCTCCTCCACCAAAGGTCCTCTTCTCGGCCCCACTTTGGGCCGCAGGAACCTCGAACCGCCCGGGTTTTGCTTATCCGGAGAGCTCCAACTCGAGCTCCATGCCCTTCGCTGCCCCACCACGGAGCGAGAAGTCACGAGGGCCGATCGCCCCATGACAACTCTGAACTCCTGGTTGAGGCCCCTACGGAACCTCCTTGCCTTCTCCCTGTCGTCGGCTGCCACAATGCAAGACGTAAGCGCACCACGCCGTTGAACTCCACCTCATACTCGCCACCGACCTCTTTCCTGGGAAAGAGTCGCCGAGTATGCTCCATCCTCTCAAGGAAAGACTCGGGTAGAACTTGGCTCGGGCGAGCCACAAAGTCCTCCCAGTGGTGGACCAAGATCGTGGGTTCTAGCAGCGTAACCCCTTCCCACCAGATATCAGCTTGGCCTTTCAGCTGAAAGGCCACAAAGCGAACCCTCTGGACCGAGGTCAATTCTAAGACCTCAAACTGCCTTTCCATGTACCGCAGCCAATCTGCGGACTGGATCGGCGTGCCCGCTCCGTCAAAAATGTCAACACGGAGGGTCATCCACTCTTGGAGACTCATCCTCGGCTCCGGCGCTGGGCAACAAGCTGGGCCACTGCAGGGAGGCACCACAGCGAGGCTGCATGGCTAGCGGGCGCAGCTCTTGAATCTCCTCTGCAGAGCTGAACTAAATCATCATTGGCGGCGGGCACCCCGCCGTGATCAGGTGGAAGCTCCTCTGAGCTGGTCCACGAGCATTGAGCGAACGCTACCCTCAAAGCAGACTCCTCAACTCCCTGGGAGCCTCGCCCCTGGCCTCCACGGCCTCGGCGTCCACGGCCTCTACCCCTCGGCATGGCTGCTTCAGACAGACAACCATCCAAACACAAAAACATAAACACAACATCACACAACCAAGAACATAGATCAAACATCATCATAGCATAGTCTTCATCAAATAATTAAGCGCAATGCAATAATGAACCAAGACCCCATCCTCTTGTGCAACCAAGTGTGTCAAATTTTAGATTAGTTATACCACTTTTGCAAGTTTTAATGTTGCTATCCTATAACAAAGTTTTAGTTAGAACCTAAGCCATGTTTCTAAGTTATTCCACATCATATTTTAGTTGCAACTTAAGGCATAACACTAAAATACTTATTCCAAGGACCTACTGACCGCTCGATACCAAGCTGTAACACCAGGCATTTAATATGCCCGAATGCTACCAAACATAAGCTAAACAACATCCAAATATCATTTTTAACATAAAATTCCAGCAAAGGCGCATAGGCTAAAAACCGAGATTTCGGCAGCACCTCCTTTGTTTTATCATGAATTTAAGGAGCAACAACGATATAGCATTATATGGCAATAAGGGAAACATCTAAAACAGCAATAAATAGAGTCTTAACGACAATAAAAGACTAACATTTAGCACTTAAAGTTCCAAGTGTCAAACAAACAATAAAACTCTCATTAACCAAGCTAAGCCTTAATTTAATGACCATCACACGCAATTTATTATCAATCTAAAAGAATTGACTTGGGAAAACATTAAGGTGAAGCAACGTGTGGGCGTGTGTCTATTCCCTTTTCCGCATGCCGTTCTCATGGTACCTAAAACAATAAGAAAAAACACAAGCGTGAGTTCGAAACTCGGCAAGCATATTGCAATGGACAACAAGAACAACAATATGGCAATAGCATCTCCCTTCATGTAAATCATCTTATTCATAAACACTTAACATTGTCATCATCAATATGTATGAGATGTAATGCAATGCTCATGTCTCCTTGGAAACTCATACCGGTATGGTTGAGTACACACCCGTCGGTGTGCACCCTTTTCCCCCTTCCACTCGAAGATGGAGGGTGCCTACTCATCGCTTCCATTCACCACGTGGATGGAATCACGATGTAGGTCTTACTCAATGGCATTCCGGACTAGTCATAACTTTCTCACCGACCTTGCCGGACTAGTTATGACTTTCTCACCGCCCTCGCCCTATCTCATGTCATGCATGCAACTATGCCAATTATCATATTTCACATGTACATAAACACATGGCATCTCATCATGACAAATATTAACACATGGCATCGAATCATGATAATCATACTCAATATATCATTGGAAAACAGCAAGCATGGCAAGTGATCATAGCAAGTATTCAATATTTCATCTAATCTCCACAAGCAACCTACAATTCCGCTATTCATTACAACACACTTGCCTCAACCGTGGGCGACGGGATTGTGGGAAGTAGAGGGCACCCCCGGGGTCACACCACCTGCACAACGGCATCACATACTCTCAATAATGCCCACAAAACAGTACACAAATCCCCATCTCACCCGACATTGCCCGCTACTCGCAAAACCTAAAACAGAGGTTCTGTCCCAGCGGGACAGCAGCCTTGCAAAGGCCATAACGTGAGTTCTGGGACTCCAAATCGATTAAACGAGTACACCATCGCGAAGCTTAGGAAATTTCCTACCTTTTTCTAGTTATACGGAAAGACTGATTCGGAATCTAAAATTGTTTAATCTACAGATTACTACGATCTGTTCTAATTGCGTCACAGATTTTAACACGCTCGGTAAAACGGCCATAACTTTCAAACAGCTGATCGGATTTTAACGTGCTTTATGTCCACGGAAATATAATTAAATTATCTACAACTTCTTTTAAGTCCGTACGGACAGATTCAGATTCTAAATCGATTTAAAACTTCGAACCCTAGCCCGACTGCTCAATCTGCCCGAAAACAGAAACGTGGCAACGTCTAGATCTAACCCAAAGAACTCCAACCCAGCACCACCAATTGATCTAAAAACTTCATAAACACCCTAAGAACAGTACCTAGATCAAACCCAAGGATCCCCATGATCATACCTTTGCCCAACGAACGAATCTCCAATAGATCTCCTCGCGGATCGCTCCACACTCCTCGCTCCAACGGATGGATCCACAAGGTGCAGAGGTGTGGAGACCACCCTAGGGCAGCAAGGGGGTGGAGGAGAGGTGGTGGAGAGGTGGGGCAATGGAGGAGAGCAAGGGGGAGGCGCAAGGCTCAAAGGGAAGGGGCGGCTAGGGCTTGGCAAGTGGGGGGAGGTGAGGGGGGCGCACCAAGGCCTCAAGGGGCGTAAAGGCAGCAGGGTGGACGCCCCAAAGGGGCAGGGAAACCCCTTTTACCAGCCCCCACACCCAATTCTAGTCCGTTACGGAGACCTAATCCATCCCACCAAAGCCCACCAAGGCCCAAAACTCCCCCGGGAAGGCCCAAAACCCCGAAAACGGTCCGAAAAAGCTATTAACCTCCATAACCTATAGTTTTAACCTTAATTCCACATTTCATACTGTTTTTAACCATATCAAGCACGTAAAATAAAGTTATGACACTCCGTGGTGTCACAGCCGGATCTCCTCGTCGCGGAGCGCTCCAACGGATGGATCTTCGAGGTGTGGAGGTGGAGAACTCCCATAGGGGCAGCAAGGGAGGTGGAGAGGTAGTGGAGAAGTGGTGGAGCAATGGGGAAAAATGGGGGAGGTGGAGGCGCCACAAGGAGGAGGTGGGGAGGTGTGGGGGCGGCTAGGACTTGTGGGGGTGCAAGGGCAGGGGGTGGACGCCTAAAGGGGCTAGGGGAGGCCCCCAACCAGGTCTCCTACTCCTATTAGGACTCAAACTCCATCCCACCCAAGCCCACGACCCTTTCTTTTAGGCCCAAACTCCCCCGGAAAGGCCCAAACTCCCGAAAATGGCCCGGAAACGCAAATTAACCTCATAACGTATGGTTTCAACCTCCAATTCCATATTTTATAATGTTTTTGACCTTAACATTCAAATTTTGTAATGCCACAATCTCTAATTTCATATTTTATAAAGTCTCGGCATTCCGTAGTGTCACATTCTCCCCCCCTTAAACAGGATTCGACCTCGAATCTGAAGAACGCCAAAAACAACAACAAAGTCCCCAAGGGACAAAAGACTTCTCTGCAGCACACAACATTCGCACAATGACTCAAACCGGAACAAACGACAAGCGAGCTCCCAAAACCAACCCTTGTGTTGATTTAGCTCAACAGAGTGCAACCTCTCATGAATCCCTCTTCACCTCAATTCCCAAATAGACCACGAAAGAAGAACGGTCTCACACTCCTCCATCCATCCCTCATTGGCACTAACGTGCCCAATCCCTTTAATCGAAACTACTCTCTAGAAGGGCACGGTACCAACCTCTAGAACCCTCTTCATCTCCCACGCACAAACGTGTTTTCACACCTCAACCTCTCTACTATGGTTCGCCATATTCAAAACGACGACGAACCAAGTGAGACAAATACTCCAAGACCACCAACTATTTGAACAAACGAGGTTAAGACCTTGCAAAGGATTGCTCTTTTACAAAAGACCAATACCCAACACTACCGCCTAAAGGAGAAGGCCCACCTTACACTCAGGGTCCTTAAACTCGCAAGAAAAAAGTAACAACCAAACAAAATCGCTACGGTTGACACAACCTCGTTCAACCTCAGCAACAGAAAGGTCCAATACACTCTGAAAAGGAAAACAATTACTAGCAACCACCAAGTGGTCCACTAATACTCTAATCAACCGTACCGAGGAACATCTCAACGACACAATTCTCCAAGAAGGTTTGCATTGAGTCAAACACAACCTTCCCCTCAATGGACCACGATAAAGAGCACAATCATTGAGTGAGCTCAACCATAAACATGAACCCAAGTGGCCCTCATCCCACAACTCAAACCCCAAAGCGCTAAAACCACTTTTGGAAAGGATTCGACAACAACCAGAGAGTATTCATTTTAATTTCCTAAGCCAAAACGCAAAGGAAACACAAATCCCTTCACCACAACCAACACCAGAAATTATTCATTCTTTTCTTTTCATACTAGAAAGCAAGGGAAATCTCATTTCATGACATGAATGAACATTCTTCAAGAGCACTCCGGATTAGTCATATCTCCATATATGACTTTCTCACCGACCTGTTTCAACGACTCTTTTATCATTTAACATCTATACACGATGTCTTGTTTACTTTTCACCATTCATTCATCATATAACAACAATACCGAAAAGTCATTCACCAAAAGACTTCTCCCTCTGTATCACAAGATTGAAATACACATAACACTGACGGTTGCGCTAAATCATATAGACTATGACGGCAACATCGTTAACAACAAAACACCACATCGTGTGAAAACCCATCATCCATTTAAAACTAACATTGCAAAACCTCACAAAATCAAACTCAACCCTTTGGAACAGAACATCGACTCCAAAGTCAAACATCTGCACACACAACCGCCATAAATTTTATCAAAAGAGAGGGAAACTAAATCCCAAAAGAAAACTATTCACCAACTAAATTCACTTATGAAACATTCATAAAAATCCAGACTTGTGAAACATCCGCACACCAGACCCATTTTCCAAATGACTCCAACTCTAGCCAAACAGAGTTACACATCAAGGGCTTAACTCAAAAGTTTCCAACGCAACCCTTCATGACCATCTGCTTCCTTTTAAAATTAATTTCAAAGATAATTTAGTGCGAACGCGAAAGGGCGCGATCGAGTCAAAAAAAAAACTTTTGGGGTGTAAATCCATACTCATAGCACCAACTAAACACATTAGCCAAAACCAAATATTTGCTCCAATTTCTACGAGTTTTAGGGAAACTCTGAAACATAGTGTAACACCCCGGCATTTAATATGCCCGAATGTTACAGTTGGTATCAGAGTGGGCTGTAGGTCCTTGGAATAAGTATTTATTTGTTATACCTTAAGTTGCAACTAAAATATGATGTGGAATAACTTAGAAACATGGCTTAGGTTCTAACTAAAACTTTGTTATAGGATAGCAACATTAAAACTTGCAAAAGTGGTATAACTAATCTAAAATTTGACACACTTGGTTGCACAGTAGGATGGGGTCTTGGTTCATTATTGCATTGCGCTTAATTATTTGATGAAGACTATGCTATGATGATGTTTGATCTATGTTCTTGGTTGTGTGATGTTGTGTTTATGTTTTTGTGTTTGGATGGTTGTCTGTCTGAAGCAGCCATGCCGAGGGGTAGAGGCCGTGGACGCCGAGGCCGTGGAGGCCAGGGGCGAGGCTCCCAGGGAGTTGAGGAGTCTGTTGCTGAGGGTAGCGTTTCGCTCAATGCTCGTGGACCCGGCTCGGGAGGAGCTTCGGTACCTGATCGAAGCGGGGTGCCCGCCGCCAATGATGATTTAGTTCAGGCTCTGCAGAGGGAGATTCAAGAGCTGCGCCAGCAGTTGCGGGCAGCCCCTGCTGTGGTGCCTCCCCCTGCAGTGGCCCCAGTTGTTGCCCCCGCTGCGCCGGAGCCGAGGATGAGTCTCCAAGAGTGGATGACCCTCCGTGTTGACATTTTTGACGGAGCGGGCACGCCGATCCAGTCCGCAGATTGGCTGCGGTACATGGAAAGGCAGTTTGAGGTCTTAGAATTGACCTCGGTCCAGAGGGTTCGCTTTGTGGCCTTTCAGCTGAAAGGCCAAGCTGATATCTGGTGGGAAGGGGTTCTGGCCGCTAGAACCCCTGATCTTGGTCCAGTCACCTGGGAGGACTTTGTGGCTCGCTTCCGAGCCAAGTTCTACCCGGAGTCTTTCCTTGAGAGGATGGAGCATACTCTGACGACTCTTTCCCAGGGAAAGAGGTCGGTGGCAGAGTATGAGGTGGAGTTCAACAGCGTGGTGCGCCGTCTTGTTTGTGGCGGCGACGACGAGGGAGAAGGCGAGGAGGTTCAGAGGGGCCTCAACCAGGAGTTGAGTTGTCATGGGGCGACTGTCCCTCGTGACTTCTCGCTCCGTGGTGGGGCAGCGAAGGGCATGGAGCTCGAGTTGGAGCTCTCCGGGATAAGCAAAACCCGGGCGGTTCAGGGTTCCTGCGGCCCAGCGGGGCGAAGAGGACCTTTGGTGGAGGAGGTGGGTCTTCTCGACCCACCTTCAAGAAGTTCAAGGGGACAGGGCTCCTCCTCGAGGCTAAAATGGGGCCGCCTGATCGTCTTCTTCGCGAGCGGTTGTTCGCCCCGTGCCGGGCAGGGCATGAAGTGTTTCAAGTGCAGTGGTGAGCACCGTGCTTGAGTGTGGTTGGACCGGGAGTTGCAACCATCGTGGCAAGCCCGGCCACATGGGACGAGTCTGCCGGATGAATCCCGATAGCATCATCAAGTGGGAGACGGTGCCTTCTCCTCCCACTCGGTAGCGTCTTCTAGAGGATCGGTGCACATGATGGCTACCTGTTTCTCAGCCGCCCTTTGCGTGGCGCCACCCGGCGTCTTGGTGCCCGCAGTTGCCTGCTCCTCCTCGATTGCCTCCTCCGCCCCAGCCTTGATGGGGCATCACCTGAGTCGGGGCTCATACGTCCCAGCGCCACCAGGAGTGTGCGCTTTGCCGACCGCCGAGTCGGTAGGGCATCCAGAGGTGGTTTCGGTACTACGCTCGTGGATTCCGTTGATGCCTTTGTTCTGCTTTGATTAGGAGCATCCTATTCTTTTATGTCGTCGGAGTTTGCTAGTAGAGCTAAGTTGGGAGTTCAGCGGATTTACGAGTCCGTGTTAGTCGATTCTCTGGGGTTGATTGCTAGTTCTTTGGTTTGCCCTGGTTGCACCATTGCCATTGATGATGAGGTTTTCTTTGCCAATCTCATGGTGTTCCAGTTGGCTCCTTTTGATGTCATTTTGGGCATGGACTGGCTGCATCAGTACCGTGCTAAGATCTGTTGTTTCTGGAAGATAGTTGCCTTGCAGGCCCCGTCCGGGGAAGAGTTGACCTTTCAGGGTGGTATACCCTCCAGTTCCATCTTTGCTTTGACTAGTTTGTTTTCTGGTCGGCGTTTGAGGCTGTTGGGTTTCCTCATGACTTTGTCTGAGAAACCATCTTCCTCAGTTCCCATTGAGGAGATTTCTGTAGTGAAGGAGTTCGTTGATGTGTACCCTGACGAGTTGTCGGGTCTACCTCCTGTGAGGAATGTGGAGTTTCGTATTGATCTTGTTCCTGGCACTCGACCTATTTCTATCTCTCCATACCGCTTGGCTCGTCCTTTTCAAGACGAGTTGAAGAAGCAGTTGGAGGATCTGTTGGCCAAGGGCTTCATTCGGTGTAGCATTTCGCCATGGGGAGCACCCGTCCTCTTCGTCTCGAAGAAGGATGGAAGTTGGCGTATGTGCATTGATTATCGTGCTCTTAATCAAGTGACAGTCAAGAACAAGTATCCTTTGCCTCGCATCGAGGATCTGTTTGACCAATCAAGGGAGCAAAGGTGTTCTCCAAGATTGATCTTGATCGGTACAATCAGATCCGTGTGAGCGAGCAGGACATTGAGAAGACTGCTTTCTCCACTAGGTATGGGCATTATGAATTTAAAGTTATGTCTTTTGGACTAACTAATGCTCCTATTTGTCTTTATGGAGGCGATGAACAGTATGCTACAAAAGTATCTTGATGAGTTTGTGGTAGTGTTCATCGATGACATTCTCGTTTACTCTAAATCGGAAGAGGAGCATGAGCGACATCGAGGCTTGTCTTGAGCACCTTGAGGGAAAATCAGTTCTTTGCTAAGCTGAAAAAGTGCGAGTTACGGATTTGAAGTGGGTTTTCTTGGCCACATCATCAATCCAGAGGGCATATCTGTAGATCCTAGCAAAGTCTCAAGATTTTGGATTGGAAGAGGCCTTCCAATGTCAAAGAGGTGCGTAGTTTCCTTGGGTTGGCTGGCTACTATCGGCGTTTCGTGCAGGATTTCTCTATCATTGCCAAGCCACTTTCGCACTGACTCGAAGGGGATGAAATTCAGTGGACTGCAGAGTGTGAGCACGGTTTACGCACTATGAAGGAGAAGTTAGTGATCGCTTCCTCGTTCTTACCCTTCCCGAGCCGGGAAGCGCTTCATGGTGTATTCGATGCTTCTCGGTTGGGACTTGGGTGTGTGCTCATGCAAGAGGGCAAGGTGATTGCTTATGCGTCGAGGCGCTTGAAAAAGCACGAGCAGAACTATCCCACGCATGATCTTGAGCTAGCCGCCGTGGTGTTTGCATTGAAGATATGGAGGCATTACTCAGACGGGCGAGTCTTGTGACATTTTCATCGATCACAAGAGCCTCAAGTACATCTTTACTCAGAAAGATTTGAACTTGAGGCAGAGGAGGTGGCTAGAATTGATAAAGGATTATGACCTTACTATCGGTATCATCCGGGAAGGCAAATGTTGTGGCCGACGCTCTCGATCGCATGACAATGCCCCTATTGTTGATTGTCTTGTTGCTGATTTTGAGCGTTTGGGGTCTCCCATCGCTGCGGGGACCGTGCAAGCTGAAACTCGATTGATTCTTGAGTCGGCGATTCCCGAGCGTGCAGCGGAGGCACAAAGAAGATGACTGCTTGCTCCAAAGAAAGTAGGAACGCTTTGAGGATGGCAAGTCTGGAGACTTTACCATTGATGATGCGGGAGTTACGAGGTTTCAGGGCCGTCAGGCGCGTGCCTCGTAAATCTCAAGTGAAAGAAGACATTCTGAAAGAAGCTCATCGCACCGCATACCACGGTCCATCCCGGGAGACCAAGATGTACAGGACTTGAAGAATAATTTATGGTGGAAAATGATGAGAGTGGATATTGCCAAGTATGTGGCATCTTGTGGGATCTGTCAGAAGATCAAAGCTGAGCATAAGCGTCCCGCCGGTCTGTTGCAGCCATTGGAGATTCCTGTGTGGCCATGGGATGACATCTCCATGGATTTCGTGGTTGGTCTACCTCGTTCTCCATGAGGGAAGGATGCTGTTTGGGTTGTGGTGGACCGTCTCAGCAAGTCTGCGCATTTCATTCCTATCCGCACGACCAATTCTGCGAGCGAGTTGGCTCCCATCTATGTGCGGGAAATTGTGAGACTGCATGGTGTACCTAAGACCATTATTTCTGATCGGGATGCGAATTTCGTCTCCAAGTTCTGGGAGAGTTTGCAGAGTGCTTTGGAGTGCAGCCTTCGCCTTAGTATCGCTTTTCACCCTCAGACGGATGGGCGATCTGGCGTACCATCCAGGCGTTGGAAGACATGCTCGGGGCCTGTGTGATGGCTTGGAAAGGTAGCTGGGAGGATCATTTGCCTCTTGCGGAGTTTGCTTATAATAACAGCTATCATTCCAAAGATCCGGGCTGCTCCTTATGAGGTACTATATGGCCGGAAGTGTAGATCGCCACTTTGTTGGGATGCATGGCGAGAGAGCAGTTCTTGGACCGGATTGGGTTCAGCAGACTATTGATCGCGTGGCGGAGTGCAGCAGAACCTTCTCGCAGTCAAGCAGAGCGCATGAAGAGCTATCTTGATGTGAGGCGGCGAGACTTGGAGTTTGAGGTGGTGATAGCGTACTCTTGCAGTATCTCCCACCAAGGGTGTGGTGCGTTTGGCACCAAAGGAAAGCTCGACCCAAGGTATGTTGGGCCTTTTCCTATCATCGCCCGAGTTGGTAGGTTGGCCTATCGTCTGGAGCTACCGGAAGCTATGCAAGGTGTGCATAATGTGTTCCATGTCTCGATGTTGAGGAAATACTTGCATGATCCGGAGTTGGTGGTTCCGTTGGAACCATTAGTACTTGAGCAGGACCTCACCTTCGAGTCCCGTCCTGTGGAAATTCTGGGGACTTCGGAGCGAGTGATGAAGAACCGGACGCTCAAGTTCGTTAAAGTGTTGTGGTCACATCAGACCGAGAGAGAGGCAACTTGGGAGCTGGAGTCTCGTATGCGCGAGAAATATCATGAGCTTTTCACCTCAGGTATGTGATGTGAAAACCTAGCTATCTTCGGTTTTGCTGGGTTGCGTGTTGGTGCGTTTAGATTCGAGGTCGAATCCTGTTGAAGGGGGGAAGAATGTGACACCACGGAGTGTCATAACTTTATTTTACGTGCTTGATATGGTTAAAAACAGTATGAAATGTGGAATTAAGGTCAAAACTATAGGTTATGGAGGTTAATAGCTTTTCCGGGCCGTTTTCGGGGTTTTGGGCCTTCCCGGCGGAGTTTTGGGCCTTGGTGGGCTTTGGTGGGATGGATTAGGTCTCCGTAACGGACTAGAATTGGCTGTGGGGGCTGGTAAAAGGGGTTTCCCTGCCCCTTTGGGGTGTCCACCCTGCTGCCTTTGCGCCCCTTGAGGCCTTGGTGCGCCCCCCTCACCTCCCCCCACTTGCCAAGCCCTAGCCGCCCCTTCCCTTTGAGCCTTGCACCTCCCCCTTGCTCTCCTCCATTGCCCCACCTCTCCACCACCTCTCCTCCACCCCCTTGCTGCCCTAGGGTGGTCTCCACACCTCTGCACCTTGTGGATCCATCCGTTGGAGCGAGGAGCGAGGAGCGAGGAGCGTGGAGCGAGGAGCGATCCGCGAGGAGATCTGTTGGAGATTCGTTCGTTGGGCAAAGGTATGATCATGGGGATCCTTGGGTTTGATCTAGGTACTGTTCTTAGGGTGTTTATGAAGTTTTTAGATCAATTGGTGGTGCTGGGTTGGAGTTCTTTGGGTTAGATCTAGACGTTGCCATGTTTCTGTTTTCGGGCAGATTGAGCAGTCGGGCTAGGGTTCGAGTTTTCGTCGATTTAGAATCCGAATCTGTCCATACGGACTTAAAAGAAGTTGTAGATAATTTAATTATCTTTCCGTGGACATAAAGCACGTTAAAATCCGATCATCCGTTTGAAAGTTATGGCCGTTTTACCGAGCGTGTTAAAATCTGTGACGCAATTAGAACAGATCGTAGTAATATGTAGATTAAACAATTTTAGAGTCCGAATCAGTCTTTCCGTATAACTAGAAAAAGGTAGGAAATTTCCTAAGCTTCACGATGGTGTACTCGTTTAATCGATTTGGAGTCCCAGAACTCAAGTTATGGCCTTTTCAAGGCTGCTGTCCCGCCGGGACAGAACCTCTGTTTTAGGTTTTGCGAGTAGCGGGCAATGTCGGGTGAGATGGGGATTTGTGTACTGTTTTGTGGGCATTATTGAGAGTATGTGATGCCGTTGTGCAGGTGGTGTGACCCCGGGGGTGCCCTCTACTTCCCACAATCCCGTCGCCCACGGTTGAGGCAAGTGTGTTGTAATGAATAGCGGAATTGTAGGTTGCTTGTGGAGATTAGATGAAAGATTGTATACTTGCTATGATCACTTGCCATGCTTGCTGTTTTCCAATGATATATTGAGTATGATTATCATGATTCGATGCCATGTGTTAATATTTGTCATGATGAGATGCCATATGTTTATGTACATGTGAAATATGATAATTGGCATAGTTGCATGCATGACATGAGATAGGGCGAGGGCGGTGAGAAAGTCATAACTAGTCCGGCAAGGTCGGTGAGAAAGTTATGACTAGTCCGGAACGCCATTGAGTAAGACCTACATCGTGATTCCATCCACGTGGTGAATGGAAGCGATGAGTAGGCACCCTCCATCTTCGGGATGGAAGGGGGGAAAAGGGTGCACACCGACGGGTGTGTACTCAACCATACCGGTATGAGTTTCCAAGGAGACATGAGCATTGCATTACATCTCATACATATTGATGATGACAATGTTAAGTGTTTATGAATAAGATGATTTACATGAAGGGAGATGCTATTGCCATATTTTTGTTCTTGTTGTCCATTGCAATATGCTTGCTGAGTTTCGAACTCACGCTTGTGTTTTTTTCTTATTGTTTTAGGTACCATGAGAACGGCATGCGGGAAAAGGGAATAGACACACGCCCACACGTTGCTTCACCTTAATGTTTCCCCAAGTCAATTCTTTTAGATTGATAATAAATTGCGTGTGATGGTCATTAAATTAAGGCTTAGCTTGGTTAATGAGAGTTTTATTGTTCGTTTGACACTTGGAACTTTAAGTGCTAAATGTTAGTCTTTTATTGTCGTTAAGACTCTATTTATTGCTGTTTTAGATGTTTCCCTTATTGCCATATAATGCTATATCGTTGTTGCTCCTTAAATTCATGATAAAACAAAGGAGGTGCTGCCGAAATCTCGGTTTTTAGCCTATGCGTCTTTGCTGGAATTTTATGTTAAATATGATATTTGGATGTTGTTTAGCTTATGTTTGGTAGCATTCGGGCATATTAAATGCCGGGGTGTTACACATAGCATATGGAACACCTTGACCGAAAACCCTTCAACCAAAAAGGCAAACAACCAAACCAGTCCAAAAGCTTTTGAATACAAGCTCAGCATAAATACAATCATCTCTAGTACTCCACTACGCTTTCCATTAAAGACTTCAATAATCACTATTTACTCCCTGAGAAGCCCCAACACAAATAAACCAAAAGTTTCACAACAAATTCTTCCTCTAGTTACCATTTCTAACACTTTTAATTAGGGTTCATGATGCTTATCAAAAAGGCACCCAACCAATACTATATCAACATGATCCCCACGGATCATCATATCATAATACATCTTATTCTACATTTGAAATATAGTACTTCAACAAATCTTTCAGCAAGATCAACATATAAATTTCATACCTCCTATATACTCACGTCTCGACAACCGAACCTTATTCAGTTAAACAATGGCTTCAACATGTAAATATTATCTCCACAGGGAAGAATTCGTAATTGAGACTCTAAGTTATACTTTCATTAAGGATAAGATCATTTATCATGTTAATTATCCAAAGCTCACTCCATCGCAACATGTTAAAATTTTCCTCCATTTTAACCATGGTTTTCCAACGAGTAATCTAAACAGTTACCACCACTACTTAGTCATCAATAACAACAAAAGGGCATAATCATCAACCAACAACATTACTTTTAGCTACCCTATACAAAGGTGATAACAAAATTACCACCACACAACATACTCCCACTATTTAAAATAGATTGAATACTAGCATTAACACTGCCTTTAACAACATCATTAGCAATAAGTCTTATGTCTTCTCAATTGATATCAATACTAGCATTGTAGAGACACAACTGCATACTTCCAAATTAAAGTCACTAGGCAACACGATTAAATTTCTCTATTAATCCATTAGATTAGAGCATCTTTAAACAACCAGCAAAGTTTCTTTAACAATAACAGCAGTCTAAATCATCTTAATGTTTCAACTATGCATCAGGGTTTAAAACTTTAAACATAATCGGGGGTCATAAGCATTTTTTTTATAACAAAGCAACAGATTCTAAGCATATACATTAACACATTTAATCATTTTCGCTAAGAGCAAACTACAACACTAGTAGTCTATTTAATTTCAAGCTAGAGGTGACAACCGCATTGAATCGTTTCAACTCACAATTTAACTTAACAATAAGTCATCCCATAAACCACATTGGTACATGCTACATAACATGCTAAACAACAATTCTTACTAGGGACAAACGATTTCAGTCAAAAGACTACTTTCTTTGTTTGCAGCATTTTAGTTTTAAAGCTCATCCCAAAATTCGTAAGGAAACTTGACTCTCAAAATTGTAATGAGACAAACCCAAACTTGGTCATGCAAAAGGAACTCTCCAAAACACTTTTCAATCTCAAAGGCTCCCATAGAGGAAATTGGTTGAAAGACAATTTTCTTAAAAAGGGAACCAAGCGATTTAGTAATCCTTTTCAAATAAAACCTTAACACCAAACCCCAAACTTTCACGAAACAAGAAGGGTTTTCAAAGATGATTTCTCAAACCAGAAAAATGACGAAATCAAACACCACTTACTCCTACAAAGCCATTAACTTCAGCCACGACAACCAGGTCTGGCATAGCACCTCAATAACTCCTTTAACCTCGGAGAAAGACAAACACAGAAATAAATTGAATGCTTCTTCCCCATAAAGCAATTAACAAACTAAACATCAAAACTGGAATGGCACCCAAAAGAAGCGCAACACTAGACTCCTCTTCTTCGTCTTCAACCAAGGAAGACAAAACCACACACCGCATACGGAACTATCCGCGAAAAACCAATACCAAACACTTTTCATTAGGTTTCCATCAACTAAAACCAAGAAAACCAATCAAGACCGACCACAGAACGATAAAGAACCTCCGAAGGAAAATCCACCACCAAACTCTTCTATTTGACTCCAGTCAACTACCCGTTCTACGACAGAAAGGGTAAACACTCTTCTCCTACAAGGGTTAATAGTTCTTCGGTGATGGCGCTAACCGGCCATACCGTCAAACCTCACCCTTACTATGAACCAAAAGAGGTGACCGAAACCCTTCGGCACCACAACCCCACTTTATCACCACAACAAGCACAATTCAATCATTTATCTCATAGACATAGCAACATACTATATCAAATATAGCATTTAGCAACAAGGCTTAAATACAACATTTAAGCGTAAACAACGATACCCATACCCTTCCTACTGTGCATCCATGTGTGTCAAATTTTAGATTAGTTATACCACTTTTGCAAGTTTTAATGTTGTTATCCTATGACAAAATTTTAGTAAAAACCTAAGCCATGTTTCTAAGTTATTCCACATCACATTTTAGTTGTACCCTATAGCATGACACTAAAAATACACATTCCAAGGACCTCTGACCAGCTCTGATACCAACTGTAACACCCCGGCATTTACTATGCCTGAATGCTACCAAACAAAAGCTAAACAACATCTAAATACCATAATTAAACATAAATTCCAGCAAAGGCGCACATGCTAAAAACCGAGATTTCGACAGCATCTCCTTTGTTTTAACATGAATTGAAGCAACAACAATATTAACATGTCAATGTGGCATAACGAACGATAGCAATAACATGATCAAACGGAAAAACAGCCACCATACCACTAAGGATATAAATTCTATCCATCACATGACAAATATGGACTAATCAATTACTCATAACGACCAACGAATCATCGAAACCATAGTTTAGTTCAATGAATTAACCATAACAATAAGGGAAGGAACATGTCAATGTTTAAATGTGTGATGCTAAGTGAAGACGTGTGACTAGCTCTCTTTCCCGCATGTCGGATTCATGGTACCTAAAAGAAAACAACATAAACACAAGCGTGAGTTCATCATTCAGCAAGTATATTGCAATGGTACAAACATAAACAATTACATAGCAATAATATCTCACATCATGTAAATCATCTCATTCATGGTCACATCTTATCATCATCATCAATATGTATGAAGTGCAATGCGATGCTCATGTCTCCTTGGAAACTCATACCGGTATGGTTGAGTACACACCCGTCGGTGTGCACCCTCTCCCCCCTTCCATCCCGAAGATGGAGGGTGCCTACTCCTCGCTTCCGTTCACCGCGGTGAATGGAATCACGATGTAGGACTTACTCATTGGCTCTCCGGATTAGTCATAACTTTCTCACCGACCTTCCCAGACTAGTTATGACTTTCTCACCGCCCGGGCCATGTAACCATGCCATGTATGCAAATATGCCACATCATAATAAACTTGTACTTTTAACACATGGCATCATAGCATACTCATCATATCATAGGAAATCATTAAAGCATGGCAAGTGATCATGTCATATAATCAAGTTCATCTAGTCTCAACTAGCAATCCTACAAACCGCTATCCATTACAATACACTTGCCTCAACCACGGGCAACGGATTGGCGAGACGTAGAAGGCACTCCCGGGGACACACCACCTGCACATGGGTACCACACACTCACAATCATGACCACAAAATAGTACGCAAACCCTCATCTACCTCGACATTGCCAACTACTCGCGAAACCCAAAAACAGAGGTTCTGTCCCGTCGGGACAGCAGCCTTCCAAAAGGCATAACTCAGGTTCTAAAACTCCGAATCGATTAAACGAGTACATCCTCGCGTATCTTAGGAAATTTCCCAACTTTTTCTAGGTATAAGGAAAAACTGATTCGGAATCTAAAGTTGTTTAATCTACAAAATACCGTAATCTGTTCCAATCACGTCACAGATTTTAACACGCTCGGTAAAACAGTCATAACTTTCAAACGGCTGATCGGATTTGGACGTTCTTTATATCCACGGAAAGATAATGAAATTATATACAACTTCTTCAACAGGCGGCTGACCAAATTCGGAATCTAAAATTTCGAAAACCCAAACCCTAGGTCGACTGCACAAGCTGCCCGAAACAGAGAACGTGACAACTTCTAGATCTAATCTAATCGACTCAATTCCAGCACCATCAATTGATCTAAAAACTTGATAATCACCCTTAGAAGATACCCTAGCCCAACCCCAAGGATCCCCATGGCCATACCTTCGCCCGACGCACGAAAACCCAATAGATCTCCTCCCGGTTCGCGCGATCTCCTTCCTCGCTCCAATCCCGCCGGATCTCCTCGTTGCAGAGCGCTCCAATGGATAGATCTTTGAGGTGTGGAGGTGGAGAATTCCCCTAGGGGAAGCAAGGGAGGTGGAGAGGTGGTGGAGCAATGGGGAACAATGGGGGAGGTGGAGGCGCCACAAGGAGGAGGTGGGGAGGTGTGGGGGGCGGCTAGGACTTGTGGGGGCACAAGGGCAGGGGGTGGACGCCTAAAGGGGCTAGGGGAGGCCCCCAACCAGGTCTCCTACTCCTATTAGGACTCAAACTCCATCCCACCAAAGCCCACGACCCTTTCCTTTAGGCCCAAACTCCCCCGGAAAGGCCCAAACTCCCGAAAACGGCCTGGAAACGCAAATTAACCTCATAACGTATGGTTTCAACCTCCAATTCCATATTTTATAATGTTTTTGACCTTAACATTCACATTTTTTAATGCCACAATCTCTAATTTCACATTTTATAAAGTCTCGGCATTACGTAGTATCACACAACCCACACTGGATTTCTCTCTCTAAGAAGGTCTCGCCCTCCGGCTCTTCCACTCAAAGGACTAGAACAAAGAATACAACCATTGGGTAAGCTCAACCACAAACCATGAACCCAATTGATCCCCATGCATGACTTTGAATCCAATGCACTACAATCACTTTGGAAAGGATTCAATAACAACCAAAGAGCATTCATTTTAACTTCCTAATCCAAGACGCAAAGGAAACACAAATCTCCTACACCACAACCAACATACCAGAAATTCTTCATTCTTTCTTTTCATACTAGAAAGAAATGGACATCTCGATTCATGACATGAATGCAAACTTTTCAAGAGCACTCCGGATTAGTCATATATCCATATATGACTTTCTCACTGACCTGGCTCATCGACTCTTTTATGATTAATTATACATAAACGAGGTCTTGTTTCCTTTTCACCATTCATTCACCATGTAACAACAATACCGAATAGTCATTCACCAAAAGACTTCTTCCTCGGTATCACCATATTGAAACACAAATAACATCTATGATTGTGCTAAATCATATAAACTATGACGGCAGCACCGTTAACAGGAAAACACCACATCATATCATAACCCACCAACAATTGAAGGATAAATTTGTAAAACCTCGCATTCTAACCAAAATCAACATTTTGGAAATTAATATCGACTCCAAAGTCAAACATCTGCACACACAACCGCCAAAAAATTTTCTCAAAGAGAAAGGGAAACTCATTTCCAAAAAGGGAACACTTCACTAACAAAATCACTTATGAAACATTCAAAAAATCCACCTTTTGAAGCACTTGCAAATACCACACACATTTTTCAAATAACTCCAACTCTAGCCAAAAAGAGTTACAAATTAAATCTCAACAATTTCCAACTCAACCCACTATATTCATCGGTTTCCTTTAAAATGTATTCCAAGGGTAATTTAGTGTGAACGCGAAGGAGCGCGATCCACTCAAAAAACCCTTTAGGTGTAAAATCCATACTCATAGCATAAACTAAACAATTTAGCCAAAGCCAAAAATTGGCACCAATCACTACGAGTTTTAGGAAAACTCTGAAACACCACATAAGGAACACCTTGACCGAAAGCATTCAACCCAAATAGCAAACGACCCAACCAGTTCAAAAGGTTTTAAACACCAGCTCAGCATGAATCCCACCATATCTTGTATTCCACTACACTTACCATTTAAGCATTCAATATTCACTATTTACTCATCGAGAAAGTCCAACCAGATTTAACAAAATTTACATAACAATTTCTTTCTCTAGTTACCATTCCCAACACTTTTAATTAAGGTTTATGATGCTTATCAAAAAGACACCCAACCAAGACTACATTGACATGATCCCCACGGATCACCAAATCATATAACAATGTATTCTATATTTCAAACATAGTACTTCAACAGATACTTAGGCATGATCAACCTATAAATTTCATACCACCTACATGTCCACGTCTCGACAATCGGAACTTATTCAGTTAACCAGCGACTTCAACATGGAAATATTATCTCTACAAGACAAAGTTCATAACTATGATTCTAAGACATACATTGATTAAGGATAAAATTCTACATCAGGTTAATTATCCATGGTTCACTACATCACAACAGGTTACAATACCCTCCATTTAATCAATGGTTTCCAACAAGTATTCTACACAATTACCACCACTACTAAGTCATCAATATCAATAAATGGGTAAAATCATAAAACAACCGCATTGTTTTTAGTTACTCTATCCATAGGTTATAACACAATTGCCACTACCCAACATATTCCAACTATTAAAATAAATTTAATAAGTTAGATCAGCACAATGTTCTTAGAACAACAACAAGACCTATGTTTTTCCCAATTGACATCGATACTAGCATTATAGGAACACAACTGCATACTTCCAAATATACTAATGGTTTGCAACAACATAAATAGCAACTCTAATTAACTTCCAAGTTAAGGTCACAAGCCAGCATGATTGAATTTCTCTACTAACACGTTAAATTAGAACATCTTTAAACAACCAGCAAGGTTTCCTTAACAATATCAGTAATTTACATCATCTTAATGTTCTAACTATCCATCAGGGTTTAAACTTTAAATATTAACGAGGATCATAAGCACTTTTAAAGCAAGGCAACAGGTTCTAAGCATGTATATTAACCCATTTAATCATTCTCGCTACAGAGTACTCTACAACACTAGTAGCCTATTTATTCGCAAGCTAAAGATAACAACCGCATTGAATTGTTTCAACTCACAAATTAACATAACAATACGTCATTCCATAAACCACATTGGTACATACTACATAACATGCTAAACAACAATTCTCACTGTTGACAAACGATTTCAGTCAAAAGACTACTTACTTTGTTTGCAGCATTTTATTTTTAAAACTCAACCCAAATTCACAAGGAAACTTGACTCTCAAAATTGCAATGAGACAAACCCAAACTTGGTCATTCAAGAGAAAATTCTCCAAAACACTTTTCAATCTCAAAGACACCCATAGAGGAAAATGGTTGAAACACAATTTTCTTAAAAGGGAACCAAGCGATCAAGTAATCCATTTCAAATAAAACCTTAACACCAAACCTCAAACTTTCACAAAACAAGAAGGGCTTTGAAAGATGATTTCTCAAACCAGTAAAATGACGAAATCAAACACCATTTACTCCTACAAAGCCTCAGAACTTCAGCCCTGACAACCAAGTCTGGCATAACACCGCAATAACTCTTTTGACCTCGGAGAAAGACAAACACAGGAATAAATTGAATGCTTCTCCCCATAAGGTAATCAACAAACTAAGCATCAAAGCTGGAAAGGCGACCAAAAAAAGCGCAACACTAGACTCTTCTTCTTTATCTTCAACCAAGGAAGACAAAACCACATACCGCATACGGAACAATCCGCAAAAATTCAATACCCAACACTTTTGTTTTGATTTCAATCAACTAAAACCAAGGAAACCAACCTTACCGATCGTCAGAATGGTAAAAGAAATCCAAAAGGATCCGCCATCAACTTTTCTAATCAACTCCAACTAACTACCCGGTCTACGACAGAAGGGATAAGCACTCTTCTCCTACAGTGGTTAATAATTCTCCGGTGATGGCGTTAACCGGCCACGCCGTCAAACCACACCCTTACTATGAACAAAAAGAGGTGACCGAAACCCTTCGGCACCACAACCCCACTTCATCACAAATATAGCAACTCAATCAAATCTATCATAAAGATAGCATTATACATCATCAAAATGCAGCATTTAACATCAAAGCTTAAATACAATATTTAAGCGGATAGCATCAATACCCATACCCTTCCTATTGTGCATCAAAGTGTGTCAAGTTTTAAATTAGTTAACCAAACTATTTCAGATTTTAAGGTTATTGCCCTAAGACCAAATTTTAATAAGTAAACCTATGCCATGTTTCTACTTTTCCAAGTCAATATTTTAGTTTACTCTACAGTAAATGACTACATTCACATTCCACGGACCTAAAGCCCGCTCTGATACCAACTGTAACACCCCAGCATCTAGTATGCCCTGAATGTCACCAAACATGATAGAACAAGCATCTAAAAACCATAAATAAAGATAAATTACAGCAAGGACGTAAATGCTAAAACCGAAAATTTTGGCAGCATCTCCTTGTTTTTCCATGATTTTAAGCAATAGCAATATCATGGCAAGATATAACACAATATGTGTAACACCCCAAAATTTTGCTTTTCTTAAATTCATGTGTGATTTGGCACTTTGGTGAATTTTTGAAATTTATTTGGATTTATTTGGATTTAATTTGAATTTATTCACATTGAAATAATTAAAGAAATTAAATTTTCAAATAAAGTTTTGTTGGAAATATTTTATTTGAGTCCCAAATGCCCTAAAATATTTTCCAGAATTTTTCTGGAATTTTTCTGAGTATTTTGCTATTTTTCTTGAATTAAATGAATTACTGGAAATTATTTTAATTATTAAATCGCTGAAAAATCGAACCGGGTCGGTTACTGTTCATCCGACAGCCCGAGTCAGACTCGAGTTCGAGTCCGACCCGAGCCATGCGACTCGGTCGAACCCGGTCGCCGCGCCGAAACTCAACCGTTGGATAAAGATCCAACGGCTAAGATCAACCGCAATAGCCACCGAACCCTAGCCCGTGACCGTTGGATTGAGATCCAATGGCTCACGTTGATCCACGTCACCCAATCCGAATGGGATTCGGACTCCGCCGCCGCAGCCGTGTCGACCTCGTTCTCCGCGCGATACACGGAAGCCGAGGCCCCTATTTATTGCGCCGTCGCTGCCATCGTGAAGCCCGCTTTATTGCGCACCCGTAGCCCTAACTCACCTCGCCTGAGCCGCCGTGGTTGCGCCGCTAGAGCTCACCGCAATAATTAATTTCCGAAAAAGAAAATGTTTTATTAATTCGAAATAATGATTTCAGATTTTGATTCAAACTTCAAACGCTTATAACTTTTGCGTTTCAACTCCGATTTGAGTGATTCAAATTTCTAAATTTGTATAAAATTGAGATCTACCTAATTATGAATTTTATTTAATTTTTGGACTAAAGTTTTCCTCAGTAATATTATTTAATTGATTATTTAAACTTCAAAATGCTATAACTTTTGCATTTTAACTCCGAATTTGACGATTCCAGTTTCTAAAAATTCATAAAATTATGCTTTCTCTGTTTATGGACTTTATTTGGATGTTTGGATACTTTTGTCTACTATTTTATTCATTGGTTGTCATTTGCACGCTTTACGAGTAGACGTTGAAGTGCCTGAGGGATTCGAAGGAGAAGTATTGACTCAGGATCCAACTCAAGACCAAGAACAAGTACTTTTTGAAGGCAAGTTGTGCTTTGACCATATTGATCCCATTTTTGAAACCTATTTTGATTTAATGTATTGCATGCTAGTTCAAATAGAAAATACTTTATTTAAATACGGGGAATTAGATAAATGCCAAATTGTTGTATGACACCTTGATTACTTAGATATGTGCCATGACCCTTGTCACCCTAGTTGTGGTTTACTAGTTGGATACTATTAAAATGCCAACATGGGAATTTAGACCGTTGTAGTATATGGCTTAGACCTCACACGCACTCATGACATGATTTTGGACAATCAAATGTTAATATTGACTTAATGATATATTGAACCTGTTTTGGAAAGGTATCATGTGATGTTGATGGCACGTGGTGCATGGTAATCAGCTGGGATTTGATAAATAGCTTTTGACCGGGGCATGTGGCAAGAGTGATCAGGTGGGCCAGTTGTGGCACCGGGAACGTTGGTTTGGTTCTTCGGGTAGTCTTGCCCTGGTCACCCTAAGGACTTAACCTTGCAAGTCTTTGAACTGAGTCAATCGTGCAACCACATGTCTGTAATGGGACGGACCTAGTTGATTAAGTTGCTA
Organism: Rhipidocladum racemiflorum; assembly: GCA_036346355.1. Lineage (NCBI taxonomy): Eukaryota > Viridiplantae > Streptophyta > Magnoliopsida > Poales > Poaceae > Rhipidocladum > Rhipidocladum racemiflorum. Next base: position 67,362,024 of record CM070572.1, read on the forward strand.
ATAATGTACCTGTGGGACCTTAGGAGGTCAACTACACCCTTTGTGTAAGTTGTACGGGGGAGCATACCGGGGCTGCGGCCAGGTACCCATCTAACGGTTGGTTGGCCTAAACTTCGCCTTAGCTAAGGGAAGGGTTAGTGTGCAACAACCGGGGAGGACCACTTGTATTGTTAGAAGTTTCCGAAAGACTTTGTTACGGGAACTCGCCTTTGTGGTGTTTGACTGTATCTTGTGGGTAAAGTGCATAACCTCTGCAGAGTGTATAATCTATTCGAATAGCCGTGTCCGCGGTATTGGACATCGCTCGGGAATTACAGTCAAGGGTTAGACTTTCTTGAAAATAACTTGGACTTGAAAGGTTGGGTTTGGTTAAAATAATGTTGTCAATGGAATTGTGGATTAGGAATGGGAAAGATGTTCATTAAACTCCTGAAAAAGTTATTAATGTTACACTTGTTTCTACTGCTTTCGAATCTACTTATGCTACTTGTCAAATGCTGTTTACTGCAAATATACCTTGAGCTATTCCTTTGTATCAAGCCATGCATATAGTATATTAGCTTGCATTCTGTGCATGACTTGCTGAGTACCAAGTACTCACCCTTGCCGCAATACAACACCAGTTGAAGAAGAGACTACACCAGCTTTGGAGGAGGAGCTCCAAGAGGAACCGTCTACTTAGGGAGCGAGCCCAGTCAGTTGCCTGTGGTATACTGGATGGCGCCACGATGTTATCTTATTTTCCGCTGCTATTATTTCTCTCTTAATAAGTTTCGCCTGAGGCGTATATTTGTAACTTGACCATAAGGTCGAGCAACCAGTTTGACTATTTAATTAAAGTACTTTATTAATATCGAGTGGTATGATTGTGATATTTACCGATGTTAAGACTGTGTGCACTAGCGCGTTCCTGGACTAGTGCTGAGTACACAAAGGGTCCGGATTTGCAAATTCGGGTCCCGACAATATGAGACGTCTAAAACAGCAATAACCATTGATATAGCATCATCTTACGTCTAAAATAATGAATCCAACCACTCCATAAATTATAACGAAGCAAAAGATGAACTTAAGCACACAATCAAGCCATACTCCAAATTTCGTGGCACTAATCTTATTATCATAACTCCAAATGATAGAAACTGTCTATATGTGTGGAGCTACGTGTAGAAGTGTAGCTAAACCCCTTTCCTGCATGCCGTTTTCATGGTACCTAAAAACATCATAAAACACAAGCGTGAGTTCATCACTTAGCAAGTATATTGCAATGAACTGAAAAGGACAATTCAATGCCAACATCGATACATACCATACTCAACATCATGATCGAATCATAATTTCATAGAACTCATCTCATCATCATCATCATCATCATCATCATCATGTATGCAATGCAATGCACATGTCTCCTCGACGCAAACACCGGTATTGCCGAGTGCACACCCGTCGGCGTGCACCCTCGTCTCCCTTCCATCCCGTAGATGGAGGGTGCCTACTCCTCGCTTCCACTCACCACGTGGGTGGAATCACGAGGTAGGTCTTACATCCATGGCGCTCCGGATTAGTCATAACTTTCTCACCGACCTTACCGGACTAGTTATGACGTTCTCACCGACCGGGCCAGTTTTCATGTCATGTATGCAACATATGCCATAATCATAAACAATTAATCATTGCATAGCATCTTAACATAACATTTTCATCATATCATGTACAAACACTAAGCATGGCAATATAGCATAACATGGAAACAATTCACATCTAATCAAGACAAGTAAGCAAACCACATGCTACCCATTCCAATACACTTGCCTTAACCTCGGGCGACGGATTGGCGAGATGTTGAGGGCACTCCCTGGGTCACACCACCTGCACAAACATACCACACACTCAAAACGTGCCCCCAAAACAGTACGCAAAAGCTCGCCTACCCCGACTTCACAAACTACTCCCAAAACCGAAAAACAGAGAATCTGTCCCTCCGGAACAGCAGGCTTCAATCTAGCATAACTTTAGTTCTAGGACTCCGAATCAATTAAAAGAGTACATCATCGCGAAGCTTAGGAAATTTCCTAGATTTTTCTAAGTATTGGGAAAAGCTGATTCGGCCTCTAAAATTGTTTAATCTACAAAACACTACGTTCTGTCCCAACTACGTCACAGATTTGAACACGTTCGGTAAATCGAGCATAACTTTCAAACGTCTGGGCGGAATTGGACGTTCCTTATGTACACTGAAAGGTATTGAAGTTACCTACAACTTTCTCAACAGGCAGCCGACCAAATTCCGAGTCTAAAGTCGCGAAAACTCAAACCCTAGGTCGACTACACAATCTGCCCGAAGCAGAGAACGTGGCAAACTCTAGTTTTCATCTAATCTACCCAATCACAGCACCACCACTTGATCTAAAAACATCAAAAACACCTCTAGCACAACACCTAATCCACCCCAAGGATTTCCCATCACCATACCTTAGCCCGACGAACGATGAACCGACGAAAACTCCTCCCGGTCGCCCGATCTCCTTGCACGTGCCAATCCCGCCAGATCTTCTCGTCGCTGAGCTTCCCAACGGCGAGGATAATGGTATGGAAGGGCGTGACAGCAAGGGGAGGGGTTGGAACTCGCCTAGGGCCGGCTAGAGGAGGTGGAGGAGGAAGAGGAAGGGTGGAGGCGCAAGTGGGGGCTAGGGGAGGCGGCTAGGGTGGAGAGGGAAGTGGGAGGGGCGCATATGGGGAGAGGGGGGGCGCACCAAGGGCTAGGGCAGCAGGTTTGCTATCCTAGTCCACCTCCACATGGCCTAATTATGTCCCACCTTCGGCCCAAATAGACCCCCCAAGGCCCGAACTCCCCCGGAAGGCCCAATTCCCCTCCGGAAAGGCCCAAACTCCCAGAAACGGCCCACAAACACGATACAAGAGTCGTACTTTAAGGTCGAGATTGAAAATGACTCATACCGTCATTCCGTAGTGTCACAGCAGTTTTAGCAATTGTTTGTATAATTGAATTTATTTATAACTCTAGTGAATGTTCTAACCACAAACACAAGTATACAAGCTATAACCACTCATTTTAAAAGATCAAGATTAACCAACAAATGGCTCCATCCGTCATGATTCAAAGCTGGTTCCAACCACCTGACTGGCTCAAGTTGCCAGAAACACATCCGAGAGTTCTAACCACTCCCGAATCCCAAAACATCAGTTTTTAAAACAAAAATAAAGTCTACCAATATGAAAGCAATCTTTGTCCACCCTTGACCATATGCATGGCTATTCGAAAAGTTTTGCACTCGCAGAGTTTGTACACTTTACCTAGAAGAGATATTTCACTTTCCTTAGGCGTGCAACAAAGTGAATATCACAAGGCCTTTACAATGCAATAATCTAACCCAACTCTATCCACTAAAGTTTCACCGTTGAAGGGTTCTGTAGGATCGAAGTATACGAAAATATAGCAATCAGAGGGGGGTGAATGATTGTGCGGAAGCTAAAACCAAATTCTTGATCTACTAAAAGTTCACCCCAAAATAGAACCAAATAATTGCCTTGTTTTCAACAAAAACAGAATGACAGAGGTTTGGTAAAAAGCGAATTACCGGAGATCCAACCATTAGATTGATCTAAAATTTGGACACGAGAAACTAGATTCCAATACGAATCGAACCCAAAAAGAATCAGCTCGATCGGACTTACGGATCAAAAGTTATGAACCTCGCAAGCTTGCTGTGACAGAAGATGACGAGAATTAATCTAACCAAAACTTAAAGATTAAACAAGAACGACAAAAGTTTAATCAACTAAACTTAGATAAACCCTAAATCAATTCTCTAGAAAGGTTTTGATGAATCAAATCAAGATAAAACTCAAAGAACAAAAACCAATCTAGAAAAGAACAAGCATGCAAACAAGAACCAAAACAGGAAACAACGTGAGCAACGCGATTCTTGTAGCACGCAAGGATCTAGAAGAATTGATCTTTATTTCTTTTGTCTAAAGTACTCTCATCAAAAGAGTACAAAACCTAAAACTGAGCTTGAGGCTCTCAATGCGCTCAGCTCCAATTGATGCCCTTCAACAGGAGACACCCCCCTATTTAAAGGAGCAAAACACAAGGAGTTCTGAATACAATTCCTAATCTAGAAGGAGTATGTATACAACTCCTCTTGGCCCAACCTGACCGAGTACAACTCTTGCACGCGTATGGAAACCCTACCATACTCACGTGACTAACACTTTGCACGCGTATGGCCACCTGCCATACTCACGTGACTAACACTTTGCACACGAATGACCTCCTGCCATTCTCACGTGACTAACCATTCTTCATGTGCACCATTCTCTTAGCCCGAACGTCCCGCATGACATCCTTGACCACCAAGACCTCAGTTCCTCCCTGAACCTAGTCCCGAACCTCAGCTCCTCCATGAACCTAGTTCCGGTCCCGTCATCGACCACGTTCGTCTTCGAGCAATACCTGCACATGAACAAACCACAAAACAATTCCGAGCACAAGTCCACGACTTGACTCACATCAATCCATGCAAATACTCACACGAGCATTGCATAAAGTCCACTTCAAGCATCATAAAATTCTCACCAATTTCATAATCTCTAAAACAAATCAAACACAATTCCAATCTTGCTCAAAACCCTAATCGAGCAAAAACGCATTCACGACGGACCAAAAAATATGGTCCGCCGTACACATGAAAAAGTCACTCAAAAAACCATTCACGACGGACCAACAAAATCGGTCCGGTGTACAAGTGAAAGTCTCGGTTTCAAGAAGAAATCATTCCGGCGAAAACACGTTCACGACAGACTAAAAGAAATCAGTCCGTCGTACATGCGAAATCAATCCTCAAAAAGCCGTTCACGACTGACCAAAGAAATTGGTCCGACGTACATGCAAAACTTACTGGTTTCTTGGAAAATTGAGTCCGGCTCATGAGCTCAAAAGCACGTCCACGGCAGACCCAAAAACTTGGTCCGACGTACATGGGAAAAAGAGGTTGCCAAAAACATGTTTACAACAGACCAACAAAATTGGTCCGTCGTACATACGAAAAACGATCTGGCGCAGATGGGGAACTTACTGTTTCTTGAGAGCTTGGTCCGGCGCAAAAGCAAAACTTACTGTTTCTTGTCAAATTGTCAAACACATGCACAAGCACATTTTGCAAATCCAATTCTAAGTTAATTTTTCAGTTCAAAGCCAATTTTTCAGCACATGATTTCACAGGTTCCATCCACCCAGTCAGAGGCCCCCTCATGCGTCGTGTGGGAAAACCAACTTGCCTCCATCCGGCACCCACATTCCACCATCAAGGAATTCTAAGTTAGATTATTACAAATGTAATGTCGCGGAGTTTCGTTCCGAGTTTCTTTTAGGTTTCTTTCTCATCTGGGAGAGTGGTTGATCTACGGGTTGATTTGTGGGGATGGTTGTCTTTCATCTGCAGGGAGAGAAATTATTTACCCATCACCTTTTACCTACCCCACCTAATCCACTTAACCCCCCACTTCCCTCTCTCTCTCTCTCTCCCCTCTCTTTTCCCCATTAGGCTGAAAAAGCCCAAGCCGAACAGCTCTCCCCTCACTTCTATTCTTGGTTCCTCCTCCCCTATTTCGTGTGGAGTAGCAGCAAGGTCTTGGGGACCTTCTCCTCCTCCTCACCTACAGCAAGGAGGGATCTTCCTCCTTCCCAAGCTTGGCCGGCGCCTCCCTCCACTTTGCTGTCAGTAGCAGCGGCAGCTAGCAGCACCTCCCTCCTTCTTCTTCCTCTTCTTGGTTGCAGGTAATCTCTTGGAAGTCTTGCTTGAGCTCAGATCTAGAGTCCCTAGCCTGGTTAGAGCTGGTTCTAGGGTTCTAGGGTTGAAATTTTTGGAGGGAAACTAGTTTTAGTTGGAGGGAACCATTTGCAGTTTTTCGAGCAGATTTTCAGTTTGTCTTGCAACTTGATTTTGGGGTACCTGTGATGGTCAAATGAGTTTTTGGCTGTAGACATTATTGTAGATCTTGTTCTTATGTTTCAATGGAGTACAAAAACTCGAAAATCCGTTAAGCCAATTAAAAGTTATGGGCTTTTTACTACAGGCTTGATGTCGATCCAACGGTATATGTCGGTCCTATAATTTGGCTCTGTGTGAGGAAAGGAATAGTGAAAGCAATACTAGAGAGGTTCATATGCTAGGATAGAAGTTTCTGAAAGTCTTTGTTTTGGTTTATGTACTCACTCCCTTGCAACAATTCTGTGCATAACTTGTTGAGTGGTTTATGTACTCACTCCCTTGCAATAATTCTGTCGGCGATTGGAACACTGTCTATAAAGACCATTTTACCCTGACAGCCAACATAGTTGACCATGAAGGCCCTTGGACACAGTCCCCAAGGAGAGACCTCGAGTGACCCTGCGCTCGACCAAGAGCACTCATGCTCGCCCTTGAGCGATCATGCTCGGCGACGAGCATCCGAGCTACCCACGAGCATCCTTGCTCGAGAACGGCAAAACAACCAACTCAGGGCCAAGTGGGTCCTCGAGGCATGGTCGAGGATCGTGTCCATCCCATGAACAGGAAAGTGATGACAAAGGCGCCAGGATCTGGGTAGTTACACCCGAAATGGAAACATGGCAGGAATCAAGGCTTCAGTTATGGACGCGGTAAATTCAGTAATAGGCGCAGTACTTGGAAACAGTTACAAAAATATCTTGTATATAAACCCTCCCGATGCAAAGAGGAGGGGGATCCCCTTTTTTTAACTAGCTCTTACGCGCGAGCACGCCAAAGCTTGCCGGATAGAGCCCCAATCAATAATACAAACCACTGGAGTAGGGTTTTTATCTCCCGAGAGAGAAGCCCGAACCAGTATAACTCACGTGTTCTCATTCTGAGTGCCCACACTCCTCGTTGCATCATCAAAATGCTAGCCCTTCACGGGGGAAGGGGCTTAGGTTGATCCCTCAATCAACAAGTAAGCTCGGCGGGGGCATGCTCTCCAATCATCGACAAATTCAAACACCAGTTGAAGAGGAGTCTACTCCTAGTCTTGAGGAGGAGTACCAGGAGGAGCGAACGATTAGGGTGCGAGCCCAGTCAGTTGCCTGTGCCATATTGATGGGGTTACTATGAGATTTATTTTTTCGCTGTAGTTTTCTTAATATTGAGTTTGTGCCCTATGAATCATATTATTGTAAGTTAATCATAAGGTTAAGTAAATAGGTCATATTAATAGATAAAGTTTTATTTATTATTTCGTTGTGTACAATTGTGATATTTCATCTATGTTGAGACTGTGTGCACTAGCGTGATTCTGGACTAGTGTTGAATACACATAGAGTCTGGATTTGCAAATTTGGTTCCTGACAGCAAATATCCATTATATATATATATATTTGTGTGTGTGTGTGTGTAGACATAAACAAACACACACTATTCTGCACCACCACCTTTTACGGGTCAAAACTTACATCCCACGTTTTTCAACGATTGGTGAAAGAAAACTCACCACCTCCCACCTCCATCAATCACCAACAATTTTTGTGCTTAGACGAGGTAGTAATTTTATAGCTTACGTACAATAAATTCAAACTTTGGGTGTAGCAATTATTTTTTACAACATTAAAATATATTCATCGTGGATCTCTTTTTGCTAAGCACATTTTTCCAGCAAAATCCTTTAAAAGGATCATAAATAGGTTGGTTTAGGAGATATCGTTGTTCAAAGTTTGCAATCAACCCACATTTCTCTCTCCATCATCCCCTATATGCTCAGCATTAGGGGTGGAATTGAGCCGAGCCGAGCCCGGCTCGGCTCGGCTCGTTCGAGCTCGGTAATTTTCGAGCCGAGTTCGGCTCAGCTCGTAGTGTTAAACGAGCTAAGAGCGAGGCTCGGCTCGAGCTCGAGCGAGCCGCGAGCTAGCTCGTTGAGGCTCGTGAGCCACGTCCTCCCCTGAGGCCTCCGACATTTTCCCTTAAATCGGCCTTGAGCCCCCCCGACATTTTCCCCCAAATCGGCAAACTGCGCGGTTAGCTTGATGATGTCCAGCTCCTCCCCTGTGATCCCCTCAGGCAGCCGCACCGTGTACAGCTCCTTGGCCGGCGACACCAGCACCTTGGTTGGCAGCTGCACGCGAAAGGGCGCGGAGTGGTCGGGCTTCGCCTCGGCGCCATCGGCGGGTGCCGCGGAGTCGGGTAGGGGCGGCGGCCAGAAGTTGTAGGAGCCGGGGGCTGCGGACACATCGGGGGCGGGCGGCTACCGGCTGGGCGGCGAGCTCGAAGATGCGGTGCTGGTAGTCGGCGTGGTAGGGGTCGGAGGTCTGGAGGAAGTCGTCGGAGCCGGGGGCTGCGGACGCATCGGGGGCGGGCGGCTGCTGGCTGGGCGGCGAGCTCGGAGATGCATTGCCCTGGGCTGGGCGGCTGGGCTAGGAGGCAACTGCTGTTGCTGATCGTCGCCGTCTCCCTCTGGCATGGGGAGGGGGAGGATGGGGGCGGTGGGGAAAGCTGACATTATCTGCAATGCTAGCTCAGCTAAAATACGGGCTCGGCTCCTTATTGTTTCATAAATCATAACTTCACTACAGAAATAGCTGGCCGGTAACGAGCCTAACGAGCCAACGAGCCGCTCGCAAGCCAGCTCAGGCTCGGCCCGTTGGCTAAGCGAGCTAAAAGTGAGGCTCGGGCTCGGCTCATTGTTGCACCGAGCCGAGCCGAGCCGCACCGAGCCGAGCTGAGCTCGAGCTTAATTTCCAGCCCTACTCAGCATGACAGTAAATTGGAATGTATTTGGATGTAAATGTGATATCTATTTTGTACTATCGTTATCACATTGACATCATGCACCATGGCTAGGTTCAGGGTAAACTCAAACAATGTGCCAAGTAAATTGAAATTCATTTGGTAGTAAATTTTTTCCATTTTGTATTATCACAGTTGTCACATGGCCATCATCCCCACGGTGAGGTGCAGTAGTAAAATCCAACAATGCATCTAGTAAATTGGAATGTCTTGGGTGGTAAATTTGGCCCATTTCATGTTACCGCTGTTGCACAACCATCATGCACCACGGCTAGGTGCAGCAGTAAAATTTAATAATGAGTCTAGTAAATTGGAATACATTTGACAATAACTTTGGTCCATTTTATGTTGCCGCTATCGCACGGCCATTATGGGTCATGGCTAGGCGCAACCATAAAATTTAACAATGAGTCTAGTAAATTGGAATGTATTTAGCATTAAAGTTGGTCCATTTTATTTTGTCGCTATTGTATGGCCATCATGAGCCACAGCTAAGTACAACAGCAAAATCTAACAATGAGTTTAGTAAATTGGAATTCATTTGGCAGGAAATTTGGTCTATTTTGTATTACCGCTATCATATAGCCATCGTACGCTATGGCTAGGTACAGTAGTAAAATCTTATAAAATATCCTGTAAATTGGAATATATTTGCTAGTAAATTTTATCCATTTTGTATTGCCACTATCACATGGACATCATGCCCCACTGCTAGGTACGACAGTAAAATCTAGCAACACGTTCAATAAATTGAAATGCATTGGTAGTAAATTTGATCTTTTTTGTATTACCTCCATCACATGGCTATCATGTGCCAGGATTAAGTGCAGCAGTAAAATCTAATAATGTGTTCAATAGATTGGAATGCATTTGGTAGTAAATTTGGTTCATTTTGTATTGCTTCTATCATATGGTGTTTGTCATGTTCCACGGTTAGGTGTAACAGTAAAATCTAATAGTGTGTCTAGTAACAATGCGAGACTTATATCATTCTATTTCTCTCATCGTTAGTAAGCAATTGATAAAACTATTCGTGAATCATAGTTGCCAGTCAAAAGTTACAGCCAAATTAAGGAAAAAATATTGTATTACAAATAAGGAATCATATTTGTTGGTTGGTTGGCTACATCACTGATTGGTTTGCTCTCCACAAGAAATAGGTGTGTGTTGGGCGCGCTCATCTGATCCATGCGCTAAATAAGCTATTCTACGCTCAGGTGTGTTGGGCGTAGTCATATGACCGGCGCATTGAATAAGCTATATATGCTTAGGTGCATAATAGCACATCAATATGTATGTATTCTACACATGAGTGTAGAATAGTTATTCTACGTATTGGTTGGACAAGCGTGGCTAAACCACCCCATGTACATCCACTTCATGTGTTGACTAAGTCAATTAGTTACGTAGCCAACCAGCTAATAAATATGGTTCCTTGTTTGTTCTAGAATATCTTTTCTTTGATTTAGCCACAACTTTTTATTGGCTGCCCTGATTCATGAACGGTTTTCACCGGTAGCTTACTGATGATAAGGCGAACAAAAGGATGCCTCACCAATAAATGCCAAATGAGTTAGAGTTTACTGCTAAATGCACTCCAGTTTACTTGATATGTTGTTAGATTTTACTGCTGAATCTCGCAATAAATTGACCAAAGTTACTGACAAACACACTCCAATTTACAGGCCACATCTTGAGATTTTACTGATGAACCTCACCGTAACACATTATGTCCATGTGATAGCCGCAATACAAATGGACCAAAGTTACCGACAAATATACTCTAATTTATTGGATGTGTTGTTAGATTTTACTATCATGTTGAATACATATGGGCATATGGAGAGAAAAACGTGGGTTGATTGCAAACTTTCAATGATATCATCTTTTAAGCCATTTATCCTATTTGCAATCCATTTGAAAGGTTTTGCTGGAAAAATATGCAAAACAAAAAGATATCTATGATGAATACTTTTTAACATTGTAAAAAATAATTACCACTTCAAAAGTTTGAATTTACTGTACCAAAGCAAACAATTACTGCATCATTTTAGCACGAAAAATGTGGGTGGTTGACGGAGGTGGGAGATAGTAAGTTTTGAGCACTCTTTGACAAAGGTTGGACATGGGTTTTAACCCACGGAAGGTGATGGGGCGTAGAATAGATTATTATACGCTCAGGGTGGAGATTAGCGCATATATATATACATATATATGGTTGTAAAATCTATTCTACTTAAGTACTGGTTAGCAGGGTTCAAATTATCATTGAAAATCGGTCGATTTTTGTAATAATCACCCTTATCAAGCCGGTACGATATAAAATATCAGTCGATAAACAGGTTAAATTAAAAAAAATCAAAATATTTAAAAATTTGGGAAAATAAATGCGACTCAAATATCGCAATTATTGAGGCATATCGAGTGATTATTGAGGTATTTTGAGAGAAAATCGTTCAAAAAATCGACCGACAAAAAAGTTCGCGTTGCCGGTTGATTTTCGAGGAAAATATTATGATTATCGAGCCAAATATCGCGATTATCAATCAAATATCGTGATTTTTGAATTTTTTTTAAAAAATTTTGATTTTTGAAACTATTCGATTTTTTATAATTTTTTACCAGTTTTTGGCTCGATTTTGCCAATTTTTGAAATTCAATTTTCGCGCAATTATCAAGGAAACGGTAATTGAAACCCTGCCGGTTAGTATAGTTGTGCATTCATTTGAATTAGTAGCTTGCTAGCTAAACTGTATACATGTTTCATCTCAGAAAGCATCGTGATCTGAATCAACTGTGTCATCATGCATTCAAGCTACATGTATACTACTATTACTACTACAGTATTTGCAATCAACAGCAACAGCAACAGCAACAGCAAATGTACCGCAGGTCTAGACTGTTCGAGCAAGCACCTCTTGTTTGGCATAGTACGTATCCTGGGCATCCATCCATCCATTTCTTTATGAGACATATTGTCCCATCTGGCGCTTAACTAGAAATCTACTAAATCTCAGTCAAAGTTTTAGACCATTGGATCTAGATCTCAGATCCCTCTCCTCTGCATCACCCCACGTCGGTCCCTACCTGTTCCTCTCTTGTAACCCTAAAATCAAGTTGCCACCTATAATATCTCAGTCTGTTAATGGAAAGGCTCATGTGGTCAATGTGGAGCGGTGGTAAAAATAGTCTTATATTACATGTCTAAAGTAAGTTATAGTAGTATATAATGCATGTTGGGTGTAAACATAATATCTTCAGATTAATCCTTTTACACTAAACGAATACGAAAGTGTAAGAGGGTGCTAGGCTTGAGTGGATTTTGTGCACGGGTCCATCCCATAGGTGGGCTAGGCTTGAGTGGATTTTGGGCTAGGATGTTATAGATTGTATCACAGCATCACCTTTCGATGTACGAGTGCATATGGGGGCTCATGTGGGCCTAAAGTAGACACACGACATGATATATGTGCCAGCACTGGACGCATGGACGTGTACCGATGGATGGTTCTGGATATTTGCCACGTATACGGTGTGCTATCGAGGGCACCAACCCTTAAAGGGGTGAATATAATACCCATCCCATTAATGTGTAGGCCTATGTGGTCCATGCCACTATTACACAAAGGCTTATTAGACGTCTCATCACATATGGTTTTGAAAAACCGTCTGTGATGAGGACCATCACTGCCAGTTCTATAGTGCAATTATCAGTGACAATATCACAGATGGTACTCTTCATAGACTGTCAATGATATACTGCAATATCATAGACAGTTTTATTATAAAACCATCTTTTATGACTTCTATAGATATCACAGACGGTTTTATACTAAAACTGTCTATGATATCTATAGATCACAGACGGTTCTAACCATAAACTATCTGACATATGATCTGAGACTGTATAAAGATACCGAGGTTCTCGCGTAGGCCTTAGCACCCAGTACATTAGCACCCTCGTGTTTCACCTCCCCCAAACCCTAGCCCCTAGCGACCTCCTCTTCGGTGACCTCCCTCTCGATGACCTCCCGACATCCTCCCCACAACTCCCTGTCGTCCTCCCCACGCCTCCCCCACTATCCTTGATGTGTTAGCAGCACTCCACCACCGATGCCACTTGGTAACGATGCCTGTTGTCTCCCCCTCACGGTCACGACCTCCATCGGTGCTGTGAACACCCAAGGTATCACTCTAACGTACTCACCTCTCTCTCATGGGAATTTGGGGATTCGGGGTTTTGAGCAAACCCTATCCCAATCCCCACCGAGCCCGATCTCATCGTTGTTGCCGGTGTCATGCCCGGAGATTGGCTGGTGCTTGGTTGCTTGCTTCTAATCTGTTTGGGGTTTTGAGGACTATATGTAGTGATGTCCATACGCCCTATCATAACTTTAAAATAAGACCAGGTGATTAACCTGAGAAATTTGTTGTGAAACTTCCATGGAAGAGAAGAAAATGAAACGCTTTCATAAAAATTTTCGTAGAATCGAGAATAAAGTTTTCTTTCTGTACATGCCAGATCATGAATTAGTAACTGCATGCAATCTCCGAAAAGTCCCGATTGTTTCAGTAGAGATGGAACCAGAGATAGCTAGAGTTGTAAATTGCAATTGATGGAAGAAAGCATACATTTTTACAGTACACTAAATTTAATATGAACTGTTTAATCTTTTTAGTCCTCTTTCTAACGCGACAACTCTCCCCCAAAGAACAGCCGAAGCACCTCCCCCGTGGCTATGGTTTTTCGGGGTGCTTCAGCTTCGGCTGTGGCTTCATGCGGAGAGAAACAAACTAGGCAAGGATGCGAGGTGCAGAAGAGATGTAAGCAACTAAGCAAGTAATTAACAAATTGAAAATGCAGCAATATAATAAGATTTGCATATCAAATATGTTTTCTCACTGATTTCATGATCCTTATTTTTTTTTAGAAAACATCATGATCTGTAAAAACACGTTGAAACATTAGATACATGTAACTGAAAATGTCTATATATCTCGAGACTTACTCTTCAGAGCAACTTCTTCATTACGTACCATTGCAAAATATAAAAGCCTATTTTACTCTGCTATTTTTTATTATGGTAGCACATGTGACCTTTTAGTGAAACAATTGAAATTTCTCCTGGAATAATAATATTTTGCAAGTTTTGCAATTTTTCTTGGGAGGAATGTGTAAAATATTTACAAGTTGAATTGTGAGTGAATGACACTGCTGTATAATTGTTTTGCTCAATTATGATAACTTGACCCAAGTGTACAGGAGGTAAGATACTAGTCTCTAGCATTCCTACACTTAGTAGTGAGGAGGCTAAAGATTAATATTTCAGCAGAACGACACCTGAGAGCAATATCAATCAATTATACTCTAATTTGCTTAAGTAGACTATCTTTCTTACCTAAATTCTCCTGTCATCCTATTCCAATTCTCCAACATGCTACTGCTGTATGTTGCCATTGAATGCTAATCCTCACCTGATTTCCAATCTAATAACAACTGGCAATTTCATATCAACCAACTATTTTTTCTACACCCATCAGCTGAACTTCTATAATTAGTATATGTTGTTTGAAATTTTTATCTGCTTAGATATTTCTGCAACTACATTTCAAAGCACAACCAATTATAAATTTTGTAATTGAATATCTAAGCGTCATAGATGCATCAAGGCAACAGTTTGTATGATCAGGATTATCTTAAAATATGAACATTTGTAGTGCTTTTATCTCCTTATTTTTATAATGTTGATGGTTATTTTTATATTGTGGTATTGTGGACACGAAGCAAAGACGAAAGTGTAAAGAATGTGTGCACTGATCCAAGACTAGACATTGCGCTGATTTTGAACCAATATGTTACGCCACCACTTCACTGGGGGAGGTCCGCCAGCCTACCGCCACATCCTCATGCACCATCATTACATGCAACAACTTCCTCTCGTCGCCCCTGCATCGCACCTCTCCCATTGTTGACGCCAATAACTGGTGATGAAGGGTTGATCATAGGCAACACACGCCAACATCGGGTTTAATTTTGGATGCGGGCGTACCAACCAATTTAATCCTGCAATCGGCAAGAAGACAATATATAATCGGCTATAAAACCGATCTAAAATCTCGTCAGAGATTCGTTCGATTGCCCTTTTCAAGCTAATTTAGACAAAAGTAACTGATAGATCTAATCAACCTGATTGAGTTAATTAAATAGGGGTAAAAGTTGTTTTTTTCGAAGAAGGAGATGCGCAGCAAAATCGGAGAAAAAGAGAACCTGAGTTGATGTAAGTAGACGGAATCAATAATTGGCGATGCACAACTTTATTGATTGAGCGTATGACAAAGAGACAATGCTAAAAACTACTCCTAGTTTATGAAAAGTAAAGCAAAAAAGTAAATTGTTTGGCTACTATCTCTGAGGTTGCCCATTGTCTTCTTTTATAGCATCAGGTTCGATCGTATCCTTCACGGTCTCTTCTTGAGCCATCCGTATCGACTTCATCTATCTTCACGATATTTTTCTTTAAGATCAACATCGGTTACAATTCGACAAATACATATCGGCTTACGACTTTTAAATCCGATATACATTGCTTAACAAACTAATCGTACCAAATCGATTCATACTAAATTAACTATGTGCTTAATTTTAGTGTCAACACTGCCCATCACCGCCTCCGGCTTAGACAGTATCCACCACGAGCACTTTCACAAGGGGTACGATACGACGGTCGTCAAAGAAAAAGGTGGAGGCGGCGGCGCATAAATCTTCAAGAAGATCCTACGACGAGGTTTATTTCCCTATTATATTATAGCATTTACATTAATTCAAAACCCAAATTGAAGATCGGGCTTGGCTTGTTTAGTGTGTCGGTCACTGGATCATCATATACGTGATGATTGGATTAGATTAGATCTGCTTATATACTATAATATATGGGAGATTTTCTCCGGTGCTTAGGTATGTGAGCCCTTTATTAGTTGTAATCCGATGGTTCACAACTAAAGGTACCTATGCAAAGGTACTTGAATTATAGGCCATCATCCAAAAAAACTCAAACTAAAATGTGCTTCTGTGCTTTTTTTAAGAGTTATACAAATATCAAAACATGAACGAAGAGTAAATGATGATTACTTACCTTTTTGTTTGTTTTAAGATTTATGTAACTTGTACTGAGAGAAGAAGTATAGAAGCACTACTCAAACTTAAATTGTAGGCTAGGTAATAACTTAAAGATTAGGTAGAAGGTTAGACCAGTAATTTCGTATCCGTATCAAATTAGAAGAGAACTAGTTGTGAACCCATGTGCCTGCACGAACAAGCAATTATATATACGTAAAATATTAATTTGATTGTTAAAAACATGTATTTGTTAACACAAACTCTACCAAGAATATGAGCTTTCACTACTACAGATCCGTACATCACAATCGGTTCTTTTTAGACACCACAGTCGGTTTTGGTGGCGATACAAAGTCCAACGACAGTGATAAGGTAGATATATCACAGTCGGTTTTTAACCGACACTAATAATACATTATCACTGTCAGTTCTTTTTAGGAACTGACTATGATATTACACTTATCACAATCGGTTTCCTTTTAGAACCGATTGCGATAAGTATAATATCACAATCGGTTCTTTTTTAGAACCGATACAAATGATTACATTATCACAATCGGTTTTTTGTTGAAACCGATGGGGATAAGTATAATATCACAATCAGTTCGTTTTTAGAACCGATTCAAATTATTACATTATCACAATCGGTTTTTTATTGAAACCGATGGGGATAAGAATATTATCAAAATCGGTTCTTTATGCAAACCGATTGCGATACTAAAAATATCCCAATCGGTTCCAGTAAGAACCGATTGTGATACTGTACCTATCCCAATCGGTTCCAACAAAGAACCGATTGTGATGATGTTACTGTCCATCGTCCGAAAATGGCCTCGCATTGACAATATGACACATTCATCACAATCCACAATATCACAGAACATATACATCACAATCTACACACATTACATTCAAATTAATATTGTTTACAATCTGTAACAGATCACATTCACATTCAGATAAATTTTGTTTACACTTTATGGACTAGTATTTGCTTGAATGGTCTCTATATCTACCATCATCCGTTATAACTTCTGTCCAGTACCACTGGCATAAATGGTCTCGTAATTTCTTGAGATCAGCGTTGGTTAGGCTCTTCCGGATGATATCAAGGTCCTGCAAAATAGATAGTAGTGCACTAATATATTTATGTCTTAAATTGGTATTGTAACATGCTGATAGTATTATGCTTGTAAACAAATATCACAGACAGTAGTGCAAATAATCTGCTCTATACCTTAGGGAAAAGATGTGAGCGACCAACCAAAATCAGCATGTGATGCATCACGTAAAAGCCACAAAGATCATCGCACCCTTGTTGATGACACTGTGAACAAAGAAACTTAAATTAGGAGACAAATTAAAAATAGGTGTCAGAAAAAAATCCTATGATAGACACTTGTACCTTGAAGCGCTTCCACTCGAGTTTGGTGCCTTGTTTATCATTGTGTCGGCCACGTTCAGCAACGTAAGACATGAAAGCCCTATACATTGGAGAGATGCCATTGAGGTTAAAAATACCTAACGTAGTTCAATATGTAAAGTGTTAGGTTAGAGGAATGTACTTACTTCTGCAAAACAGGCTCGATCGCATAGTCCATCGGTCTATTTTCGAGTGAGTTCAACGTGTAGACCTTGTTTTGACTCGGAACAACCACAAGTAGAACCCAATGATTGCTTCTTAAACGGTACACAATGCAAGAGAATAAGTTAGTACATGGTTGAAGTGTGTACATGTAATTGAATTGTATAGTAGTACATACTCCTGGTGGTATGGGAAGAGAATGAAGTCCTTTTTTGCCTCGTCATGCAATGCCGGCTTGATGTATCCTGCAAGGAACTCCGATTGATACTTAGCCATGGTAGCAACACCATCTCGGGGTCGACAAACCCGACAGGGTGTCGACCCGTCAAGGCTCGCTGCCTCATGATCCTGCAATTCATGTCAATTCTTAAAAAATATAATACAAAATCAGTAAATAGTCATCTGATTGAGTATGGTGCGAGACTCACAGTGTCTAGGATCGTATGGTAGAAATATCGACGGCTTTCAAGCTGTACATAAAGTACAGATCCTCAAAACTGACTGGGAAGGTCCCATCCTCCTTACGGTGGAATTGGCCCGCTCGATACTTCACTATGAAATTGTGGCGAGGCTCAGACTCATGTGACCTATCGATGTACCATCCATGTAGGTGGCGAGTGAACAAGCCCAAATAATTCAATTCTTGGCTTAGGAGAAAGGGCTTTCCATATATGTACCGCTTGTGATCATCAGGGTGCTCTGTGTCCTCTGACAACTTTGCCTTCGTCACGGAGGGACTCTCTGAACTCTGCTTTGTATCTTTCGTCAGCGTAGTAGAAGTCCTTTTGCACCACCGCTGCGCCAAAGATTTGTAGGCTGCAGCGTAGGTGCAGGAGGTGCGGCTGCGGCGTAAGGTGCAGGTTGTGTAGCGAGGCGAGGAGCATGTGCGGCGAGAGCAGGAAGCGGCTGATAGGAGGAGGAAGCAGCAACAATAGTAGTAGCAGAGCGAGGAAGCGGCAGCGATACAGAGCGTGAGCGAGCAGCAGCAGTAGTACCAGCAGATAGCGATGAGCAGAGTGCATCAACAATAGTAGCGAGTAGGTGCAGCACCGATGCGATAGCTTGATAGCGATAGTAGTAGCAGCGATAGCGATGGCAGCGGTAGTACCAGCAGATGCAGCAGTAATGCTTGATAGTGGTAGCAGTAGCAACAGCAGGAGGAGGTGCTTGCACTACGACACCCGTCGCGGGCCACTTGATGAACGACATCCGTGCTTTCCCGAGAGTGATGATATCTTCGTTCGGGGGGAACTCCAGGGCATGAGACATGTAAACATTGTGGACATAGTCCACCTGCACCCTCATGTAGCCCATCCCCAAAGGTATACCATGCACCGTGTCATCCTCCTTGCTTGGAAATGCAACCCCACGCGCAGCCTCAATGTGTATTCTGTCGTCGATCAGGACTAGCTGGCACTTGGCAGGACCCTGCAAGAAGTGATCAGCATCTTCATCATAATCTTTGTTAAGCTTACTCATGTACCTTTTGGTCTGAAACAGTTATTACCTTGAGGTGTGGAATACACAGTTCCTTATTGGAAGCGCAGCTGCTAGGGCGTAGCATAGGCGATGGTTGAGGAATCTGATTCTGGAAGAACATCGCCATCATCTCAGCCATCATCTCAGCCTTTAACTCCTCCTTCAACTCCTCCTTCATCTGCGCCCTAATCCGTGCCCCATGTGCTTCCCATGATATTGCCCTGGCACTGGAAGCGCTCTCCTCTACAAAGAAGGACCTCTTCGTATACCCTGCACCTGCGGCAAGCACCCGACCCTTATGATCGGGCTTCCCGATTGCCGAACACAAGATGTCCCTTGACCCTTGGCTTTCAAATGCTCCTTGCTCTTTCTGCAGGCTTACCTCCTCCTGCAGGTCGCAAATATAAATTATTGCTAAAATACAATGGGAATATAATATGCAATGTACTATGTTAGATATCTTACGATGGTCATGACGATCTGTGCGGTCGCGGGGTTTGGAATGACAATCTGACCGTCAGAGGTTTTCTTCGTCCTCACTAATACCCAGTCGCGTGCCCGCTCCTCGCATATGTGGGAGTAAGGCATCGTTGTCCCAGAGGTTGCACACTCCTCCGCTAGTCGCGCCCACTCTGCCTTCTTCCCTACATACTCACCGGAACCGAGGTGGTGCGCATGTGTGTTACGCCTCTGTATAGCGATATTCTTCTCTCTCAGCTCCTCCGCCTCGGGCGTATTCCTCATCCTTGCGAACTCCTCCCAAACCTCGGGAGTAACAAATGGATAACTTTGGAAGGGAGTACGGTTTTTCAACACGAACTCGGCATGCATGGTCACCCTGAAATGCCTCAAAGCCATACCCATTCTCTTCAAGGCGTACCGTCTCGCATTGATTTCATCTTCCTCTGGTATAATCCATTTTCCCTTAACTTCGTCCCACAGTCGGTTCTTCTGCTCGTCGCTTACTTCCTTCCTCCAGTCCTTAATTGTGATCGGCACTCGCTCCCTCACCAATTGGCCGAGAAAAGAGGAGTAGCGCCCCTTAAACTTGCTAGGACCCATGCAAACCCCCGTGGCATTGAAGTGGAGCACTTGCGGCGTTCTCCCTGTGGCTCCTTTATTTGGTCCTCTGCCCTTTCTAACCTTCCTCGATGGGGTAGCAGGACCTTCTTCTCTCTCTGGCATTGAGCCGGTGCTCTCTCTTTGCGACATTTCGAAGTAAGTACGTATATGTCGAACCTAAACTTCATGAGAGAAAGCAATTCAAATTTCTGACATGATTATATTTCACATAATAGAAAGCAATTCACATGTCTATCTGTAGACCGACTAAGTACGTACGTACCAACGATGACTCCTAATCTCTAATTAGGTTAGGTCCTAATCCCATTCGAGGATATGTGGTTCGAGCAAGTTCCTAAGCTGTTGTACAACTCTAGAGAAAATTTGTGACATCTCATTGTTCTCCAAATACACGTCTCGACAACAGGTCAAGAGGGTGTGTATTCGAAGAGCACCAGGGAGATGCTGCCGAAACTTTCTCTAGAGTTTGTACAACAGTTTAGGAACTTGCCCGAGCCACATATCCTCGAACTGTCCAAAAAACATGGACAATTCGAGACTGCTTATTTATAAATATGCCATTTTAGCATACTTATAAACAAGCACCCTCGAACGGGAGACGCATAGGTTACGCAACTAAACTTGATAATAAAGTGCGATAATATAGCATGTGTTACAAGTTTCAAATTGCAATGAGAATATAATCTGCACATATTACTATAGAAGGGTTGCTAAATTAATTAGCCGAGGTGGATTGCTCTCAGATTGCTATAGAAGGGTTGCTAAATTTATTAGCCGTCCAACTACTAGATGGCCAATATATCACCGGCTATTACATCTAAAAATTTTAGGATTACAACCCTAGAACAGCACTGCTCTAGCACAGAAAACAACAAGTACAACATAGCACAGAATGAATATAGCACTGCTCTAACCCTACCACAATGCATTAAGAGCAAGTGCCACCAAATTGTCAGCTAAGAGCATAATGGAATAAGCACATCACTGCTCTGACCCTAGAACAATGCATTAAGAGCAAGTGCCACCAAATTGTCAGCTAAGAGCAGTGCTTATCTAGGTCTAGCAAGTTCCTTTAATGATCAGATTAATCAAGCCTCAATTTCAAGCAATCATCATCGAGCTATTTACAACCAATTACAGCCCACAGTCCGATAGTTCTTACAGTGCGCCGAACCGAGTCGGCAATGGGGGAGGAGCCGATGGGGGACGCGCCGATGGGGGGGAGGAGTCGGAGGGGGAGGCGCCGGAGGGGGAGGCGCCGATGGGGGAGGCGCCGATGGGGAGGGAGGAGCCGGAGGGGGAGGCGCCCACGGGGTACCCGCCGATGGGGGAGGAGCCGGGGGGTCTGGGAGGAGCCGGAGGGGGAGGCGCCCACGGGGTACCCGCCGATGGGGGAGGCGCCGGGGGGGAGGAGCCGGTGGGGGAGGTGGTCGAGCTAGGGTTGTGGAATGAATTGAAACGAAATTAGTGCGCGCCGAAATGAATTGAGTGTGCGCGCCGAAATGAAAATGCTCTGGGGTTTTGTCACGGTCGGTTAACCAAAGAGACCGATCGCAATATTTACTATCTGTGTCGGTTCTTTAAAACAACCGATCGCAATATGTACACTATCTGTGTCGGTTCTTTCAAACAACCGATCGCAATATGTACACTATCTGTGTCGATTCTTTTAAACAACCGATCACAATATGTTCACTATCTGTGTCGGTTCTATAAAAAAACCGATCGCAATTATACTATCTGTGTCGGTTTCCTAAACGAACCGATTGTGATGACTATGATCCAATTTCTAATTTTTTTAAAACAGAGTCTTCATTCAAAAGAGTCAAAAAGTCAAATCTTTTTCAAATTTGCTATACTATAAGATCCATTTGACATATATATTCTACAAAATGCTACATTATACGGAGAATTCTTACAACTTAATTTATTTACAATACAACCCTTCTTGATGATCTACACGCATGTAATGTGTTCCATGTGTGCCGTCGTCACCGCTAAGACATGCCCCATCTGCAAACGGAGGTGTTTCATCAAATTGGTTGTACTCTTCTTCATCTACGACATTTTCAACTCCAACAATCCTCCTCTTGCCATGAAGTACGACGTGCAACCTCGGATTGGCCAAATCACGCATGTAGAAAGCGGCTGCCTCGCGGCGAGCAGGGAGAAGCTGTCTCGGAGATCGCCCACCTCCGGGCAGAGGTGCAGGACTGGCGCGGCTGGTCGGAGAGGTTGGAGCAGGACCTGCAGCGGGAGAGGGAGCAAGGTGTCCTCCGCGTCGAGGCGATCATCCGTGAGCGCGACGAGGAGAAGGGCGAGCGGCTTCGCGCGGAAGCCTAGGCCACCTCCATGCTGCGCCCGGCCTTCGATCGGATGGTGGCCAGCCTGGCGCCACTGGGGTTGGAGCAGTCGGGCCCGATTGAGCAGACGACCTGGCACTATGCCTTCTGCATGGGCCGGATCGCCGACTTCCTCACCTTCCTGCCTGGCGCCCTAGCCACACGGTCTAGCCAAGAAGGGCGAGCAGTCGCGGCGGCCACGGCGTCGTACGTGCTTGCCTGCTGCGCCAGCCGGGATGCTAACTTCGACCCCCTGGTTGCCATCCAGGGGGTGGAAGGAGAATGGGCCCGCGCCGAGGCGCAGGTCAGCAGCGCCGCCGAAAGGGTAGCCGATCAGCTCAAGATGGTCAACCCGATGCTGGAAGTGATGGCCGAGGACGTGGCCCTCGAGCTGGACGTCGCCCCGGTGGGAGACCAGGAGGCTGCGGAGGCCGCGGCGGATGAAGACTGAGGGACTTTTCTTTTTCTTTTGCCGTTGTTTTGCCTTCCCTTGTAGTGGACTTCTGCAAGTTAGGATCTATATTTATAAAAATGTGTATTTCCCTTTCGCACGCCTTACGTTTGGACGCCTGTTCGTGCTTCCACCATGCTGGCTCTGAGTGAACAAAAAGGCAATGGCGCATGCTAAAGGTTAGTTAGAGTGCAGGGCCCGGATCCCTCGTGCCGAAAAGCCGCTGTACCAGGGCATTAGGACTCTGTGAGTTTAGTTACCCTCGCGGTCTCTTAGGGCCGAACACTTGGTGAGGTGTGGCAGGGTAGTAGGCCTTCGGAGATGGTGTTTGAGTCGCCGGTCTTCACGGGGGCGCCCTGAGCGTCATGACCGTATTGAAAATCATGCCAAACCAACCGTCCGACCACCCATCCCTGCACGCCATGCTCATCCAGTGGGCCAATATTTACCGTCGAGAACTCAGAGAGCCTTAATGTACCGAGGGCGAGTGCGCGGACACAGCCCATCAGGGCGTAAAACAAAAAGAGAACAAAGGTGATAACCGCTTTAAATAGAGACTAGATATTGAATAAAACAGAGGCTCCCCCCGACCAGCCTGTGGGGAGGAAGGCTCAACTTAGCTGGTCGAGGTGTAGAACTCTGTACTTACAGCCTTTTTAGGGGTAGAACTTGCGCAGAAGTTCTATGTTCTGGGAGTTCACCAACTCCTCCTCGTCCTCAGTGGCTAGCCTGACCACCCCGGGACAAGAGACTGAGACCACCTTAAAGGGGCCCTCCCACTGGGGAGACAGTTTATGCAACCCGCATGCGTCTGGATTCTGCGCAAGACCAGGTCGCCCACTGCCAGTGTCCTCTCGTTAACCCGGGTGGCGTGGTACCGCCTGAGACTCTGCTGATACCGGGCAGCGCGCACGACTGCGCGGTCTCGTACTTCTTCCAGGAGATTGACATCCTCCCGACGCAGATTTTCCTGGACTTCCTTAGTGAACGCCGCCACGCGTGGTGACCCTAAGGCCAACTCTGACGGTAGGACCGCCTCCGCACCGTAGACCAGGAAGAAGGGAGTTTCTCCGGTGGCCCGGGTGGGGGTGGTATGAAGCGACCACAGCACCGCCGGGAGCACTTCAGTCCATCGGGCTCCACGCTTGTGGAGTCGATCAAATGCCCGGGTCTTGAGGCCCTTCAGCACCAACGCATTGACCCGCTCGACTTGGCCGTTGCTTCTCGGGTGAGCCACCGAGGCAAAACAAACTTTGGTGCCCATTTCTTCACAGAAGCCCAAGAAGGCAGCACTGGTGAACTGCGTGCCGTTGTCGATGATGATGCGATTGGCGACCCCAAAGCGGGCGAAGATGCCTTGTATGAACTTGATTGCAGCGGCGTCGGTGATCGTCCTCACCGCTTTGGCTTCCACCCACTTGGTAAACTTGTCGACGGCGACAAACAGATGGGTGTAGCCCCCTGTGGCCCGCGGGAACGGACCCAGGATATCCAGCCCCCAGACCGCGAAGAGCCATGAGAGCGGGATGGTTTGCAGAGCTTGGGCTGGTCGGTGGATTTGCTTGGCGTGGAACTGGCACGCCTCGCACTTCCTCACCAGCTCGCAAGCATCCTAGAGGGTGGTTGGCCAATAGAACCCTTGGCGGAAAGCTTTCCCGACCATCGTTCGACTTGAAACATGGCTCCCGCACACGCCTCCATGGATATCAGAGAGCAAAGTGCTCCCCTCTTCCCGAGTGATGCACTTCAGAAGAATTTCGTTTTTACCCCGGCGGTAAAGGTCCCCGCCCACCAAGGTATAGCACTTGGCCTTCTGTGCTATCTTCTCTGCTGACGTATCATCGTCGGGGCACACTTGATCCCGCAGGTAGGCCAGGATCGGGTCCATCCATGTGCCTTCCCGGTCAAGTGTGGCGACCACGGGGTGGCCGCCCGGGTACTCCGCCTGGCCGGGCATTTCCACCGGTACCGCTTCCCCTTCTGGAGCAAGGGCAGGAGCAGCATCACCATCGTCCCTACCGGAAACGGGGGCTGCGATGGACGGTTGCGGAAGCCTTTCTTCAAAGACTCCGACCGGAACGGGAGATCTTGTCGAGGTGAGCTGAGCGAGCTCGTCCGCCAAGTAGTTGTCGCGCCGGGGGATATGGGTATATCCTAGCCCATCGAAGTGTCGCTCCATTTTTCTGACCTCCGCCAAGTACTCGGCCATGACAGGATCAGAGCTGGAGAACTCCTTTCTTGCCTGGTTGACTACTAGCAAGGAGTCGCCCTTGACTTGCAGACGCCTGACTACGATGGCCGTGGCGGCATGAAGTCCCGCCAGC
The DNA here is from genome assembly GCA_036346355.1 of Rhipidocladum racemiflorum. NCBI lineage: Eukaryota > Viridiplantae > Streptophyta > Magnoliopsida > Poales > Poaceae > Rhipidocladum > Rhipidocladum racemiflorum. The sequence continues at coordinate 67,387,203 of CM070572.1, forward strand.
AAGCCTTCGTACTCAGCAACGTTGTTGGTGGCCTTGAAGTCCAGGACGACCGTGTACTTGAGGAGGTCCCCGGTTGGGGAAACCAGGAGGACCCCAGCCCCCGCGCCCTCGTACATAAAGGAGCCATCGAAGTAGAGTGTCCAGGGGGAGGGCGCGGGCATTTCTTCGACTTCAGGCTCAGCAGGAGTCCACTCGACAACGAACTCCGCCAGCCTTTGACTTTTGATCGTCGTGCGGGGGGCAAACTTAAGACCGAACTCCCCCAGCTCTACAGACCACTTGGCGTCGACGCCCGGCCAGCGGTTGTGGAGAATCTCACGCAAGGGATAGGCAGACACCACCGTGATCTCTCTTCCTTGGAAATAATGCCGCAGCTTCCTGGACGCCACCAGTACAGCATACACCATCTTCTGAGCCTGCGGGTATCTTATCTCAGCGTCGTGCAGTACCTTGCTGACGTAGTAAACTGGCCGCTGGACCCCTTCACGCTCCGCCACTAGTGCCGCGCTCATAACCGCCGGGCTGGCCGCTACGTACAGCAGTAGCGGCTCGCCCGGCTCGGGGGCGACCAGCACTGGAAGGGAGGAGAGGTATTGCTTCAGTTCTTCGAATGCTTGCTGCGCTTCTGCAGTCCACTCGAAGGAGTTAGTCTTCTTCAGCAGCTTGAAGAAGGGGAGACTCTTTTCTCCCAGCCTGGCGATAAACCGACCGAGAGAGGCCAGGCGACCAGCTAGGCACTAAACTTGCTTGAGCCTTGTGGGTGGTTGCATGCGCTCGATGGCCCTGATTTTTTCCGGGTTGACCTCGATCCTGCGGTGGGAAACAAGGAACCCGAGCAGCTTTCCGGACGACACACCAAACACACATTTCTCAGGATTCAACTTCAGACAATACTGCCGGAGGTGGGAGAAAGTCTCTTCTAAATCTTCAACGAGCCCAGCAGACTTTTTCGTCTTCACTACCAGATCATCAACATACACTTCGAGATTTCTCCCAATCTGCGATCGAAATCTGATATGCATGGCGCTGGTAGGTTGAGCCCGCATTCTTCAACCCAAAAGGCATGCGGACATAGCAGTAGACGCCTAGGGGGGTCACAAAGGCGGTCTTCTCTTCGTCTTCCTGCGCCATGCTGATCTGGTGGTAGCCGGAGTAGGCGTCTAGGAAGCATAAGATCTCGCACCCTGCGGTGGAATCGATGACAAGGTCTATCCGCGGTAGGGGATACGGATCCTTGGGGCAGGCTTTGTTGAGGTCGGTGAAGTGACGCACATCCGCCACGTTCCGTTCGACTTCTTGACGAGTACAGGGTTGGCCAGCCACTCGGGATAGGCGGCCTCCCGCACAATCTTCGCCTGCAGCAGCTTTTCTAACTCAACCCGAATGGCATCTTGCCGCTCTGGTGCCTGCCTCCGGACTTTCTGCCGGACTGGGTGCACTCCAGGGAGCGTCGCCAATCGGTGCTCGATCACCTCCCTAGGGACCCCGGTCATTTCTGATGGTTCCCACGCGAACACATCGAGGTTAGACCGGAGGAAGGTGACGAGCGCGTCTTCCTATTTGGTGCTAAGGTTGGCACCGATCTTCACGACCTTCCCAGAGCCGTCCTCGCCCACGGGGACCGCCTTCACCTCACCTGAGGAACCGGGTGAGGCGCGGGCCTTGACCGGGGGGAGCTCTGGGTAGTCATCCTCACCTCGAGCCGTAAAGGTGGTGCCGGCCAGGTCTGCACGCACCATCGAGGCGCAGGCTTCGGCCGATCCACCTTCACGGTAATCGGACCCCAAGGCCCGGGGATCTTCATCATCATGTAGGCGTAATGCGTGGCCGCCATGAACTTGACCAGAGCTGGTCGGCCAAGCAACGCATTGTAGGGGAGGTCGAAGTCCGCGATCTCGAAGTTGATTTTTTCTGTCTGGAAGTTCTCCATACTTCCGAACGTGACATGCAGTCGGACCTGACCCAGAGGTGTCAAGCCCACTCCAGGGGCGACTCCGTAGAACAGAGGGGCTGGGCGTAGCTCCTCATAAGGGATCTGGAGCGCCTTGAACGCCCCTACGGACATGAGGTTGATGGAGCTCCCTCCATCGACAAGCACCCGCCCGAGTCTCGCATTTCAGACTGTGGGAGAAACCACGATCGGGAGATGGCCCGGGCCTGCGGTGCTCTCCGGGTGGTCGGCTTTGCTGAAAGTGATCGGCTCCCCCCGACCATTTCAGCAGCCTGCTCGCCCCGGGAGTTGGTATGGTGGCACATACCTCTCTTACCTCTCGCTTGTACTGTGAGTTCGAAGAGTAGGTGGCGGAGCCACCATGGATGAAGGCCACCGTATGCTCCGCTTGCTGAAAGGCCAGCGAAGCGGGGTCCTCGTCCGCGTCATTGTGGTCGTCTTCACGGCGCTTCTTAAGCTGCTGCTCCACCAGCTTGAACACGACTTGACAATCCGCCAAGTCATGCCCATTGGTCCTGTGGATGGGGCAGTAAGGTCTGCCTCCGTCGTCTTCTTGACGGGGGGACCGGCGATGCCCGCGATCACCTCGCGGGCCCCCGCGATCAACCCTCCTGCCTCGGCTGTCGCGCTTCTGGGGCTTGTCCTCCGGCTCGGTGGCGAGGACCTCTCCAGTGCCGATCTCCTTGCGCTTCTTCTTCTTCTTGTGGTCGGAAGCTTTCGAGGTTCTCGCCTCGTCGTGACCGGACGGCCCTGCCGTGCGCTCCCGGGCCTCCGCTGCCCCGGCGTACTTATGCGCCAGGGAGAACAGCTCGGAGGTAGTGGAAATGGTGCGGGTAGCCATCTTCTCCCGCATCTTTTGATCTCGGACCCCCTCCGAAAGGCGATAATCACCGACTGCTCGGAGATCCGGGGAATCGTGTTCCGGCAGTGGCTGAACCGCCAAATAAACTCCCTCAGGGACTCCCCCTTCGTCTGTTCCAGGGCGTGAAGGTCATCCTCTACGCCTGGTTGAGCATAGGAGCCCTGAAAGTTAGCGACGAAGATGTCGCACAATTCCTCCCACGAGTGCACAGAGCCTTGAGGGAGGTTCAGCAGCCAGGAGCGGGCGGAGCCCGTCAGCGATGTCAGGAGGTAGTTGGCCATGATCTTCTCAGACCCTCCCGTGGCGCACACCACCGTGGTGTAAATCTGCAGGAACTCCTCCGAGTTGGTGGTGCCGTCGTACTTCTCGATGGGCGCGGGGTGAAATCTCTCCGGCCACGCAGCTTGGCGCAGGCGGAGGGAGAACGCCTGGCATCCAACGTTATAGGGGGAGCAGCTCCGCTCGCCCGCCCCTCGGCCCCGAGATGGGGTCAAGGAGTGCGAGTCTGCGCTCTCCCTAGAACTAGGGGGAGGTTTCCCCCCGGCCGCTAGACATCAGGTGGCCCACGCGGTGCTGCACATCTGCCGGGCTGCATGAAGGTTCCGCGCCGGGGTGTCATCTCCCATCAGCAGACGCCGCCGGACGGGCTGGGCCCCTAGCGCCGAAGCACCACGCGTCCCTCCCTGGGCAGATGGACCCGGAGGGTCCGACGCCCTGGGCGAGCGTCGACACCGGCCGTGAGCGCTGCTCTCCTCGAGCAGACCGTCATGCTTGGAGCCCGAAGCCACCATGCTCGTAACCGTCGGAGCTTCTTGCAAACTTCGCAAGGAGATGGAAGAAGGGAGAACAATCCAACCACTGAGCCCCCTACCTAGCGCGCCACTGTCGGCGTATGAGCCAACAGACCCCTTCCGGCGAGGGGTATACTAAGTTCTAACCGGGGCTTTCGTGGAGACTGCTCGGGAAAGGAAGAATCGGGGGCGAAGTATGCAAGGAGACTCTGGCGTTTTGTCAGGTTCGGGCCCTCTTGAGAGTAATAGCCCTACTCCTGTGCTCTTGTATTTTGGTATGCTTGGGGGGAGCTGCAAGATGAATAGCCACCTGAAGCAGCTCAGATCAGCCCACCCAGAACAGAGAGTCTAGTCTGAGAGAAATGATCGAACCCCTACTCCCATGCACCCCGGCTCCCTTTTATACTCGGGCTGGCGGGGGCGCATGGAAGGCTTACACAGCAAGCTATACTAATTACCCTGCTCTATGGCATTAAATGCCCCTGCAACACATTTAATGCCCTGGCGCAGACATCCTCTCCCCCGCCCTTGAGCGCCGCGCCTGCCGGCTTCGCCCGCTCCACCAGGGTGGGAAATTGCACCTTGACGTCGCTCGTCATTATGGCGCGCGTTGGGAACACGCGCCGCCATACTGTGGCCTTCATTACCCCCATTTAATGCGCACGACACGCATTAAATATCTTTGACCTCTCGAATGGCCGTGCAGGCCATTAAATGGCCTCGGGAACTGGGCGCCAACAGCATGGCCTGACCGCCACCTGTCCGCTGGGCGACCACGAAGCTGACCGCCAGAGGCGTGGCCTGGTCACCACCTTCCTGCTGGTGATCACTCAGCTGACCACCAGAGGCGTGGCCTGGTCGCCACCTTCTTGTTGGCGATCACTCAGCTGATCGCCAAAGGCGTGGCCTGGTCGCCACCTTCCCGCTGGCGATCACTGAGCTGACCGCCAAAGGCGTGGCCTGGTCGCCACCTTCCCGCTGGCGATCACCGCTAGCCGCCAGCGACGTGGCCTGGCCGGCACCTGTTCGCTGGACGGTGACCTCTCCGACCGCTAGTGGCGTGACCTGGATGCCACATGTCCGCTAGCAGCGGCTTTTACTAAAGTGCAGTGGGCACCTTGGTGTAGAATACACCGACACCATGCACCCCCTTCCTAGTCTGGCTGTAGATCAGAAATAAATATAGAATTATTTGATGACAATACACGATAGTAATTATGGAACATCGATTGAGGGAACTTATGTGTGGGCGGCGTGTGGGACCAGACGGCCGACTGGGACTAGGAACTCCTATCATAGGCCGAACTGCCTCATCACTCGGTGGAAAGTGTATGCCTCGACCTAGATGTCGAACAGGCGAAACCGCCGTGTGCACTAGTACGCCGCGTCTCTTGTGCAAAGGGTCGACAGGGCACCCGTCACACAAAGCTAGACCTTTGCCTGTGCATACGGTGTCCAGCGTACGTAGTCATCGGTGAGGTGGTCGAACACAGCGATGAACTATGGGTAGCACATCCGCACCGTCCTGTGTGCCTACCTAGGCTGCAGTGATGACAGAACGTTACCGTTAGTACTCAGAAATCTTAAAGCAAAAGTACCAAAATCGTAGTTGCAATATCTTACCTGTCGGTGGCACCAGATGGTGCCCATGGTTGAACCGTCGATGTCGTCGTCTCCTGTAGGCTCAAGAGACCGTAGGTCGATGACGGGCCACCCGATCTGGAACGTCTCGTATGCCCATAGTTGTAGCAGCAGTGGGCATCCTCCGAATGTCGACTCACCGCTGATCCGAGAATAGGCGTCGCAGAGGGCTCGGTACGTACTGTAGAGCACAACGGACCCCAGGAGTACTGCGGCACGATCTCCCTCAAGAACTGGACAAGGTGCCTATCCATTGTATCCCCATGGGAGTTCGTGAACAAACACCAGCCAAATAGCCACAGCAGGTACGCCTCCAAGTGGCGGCTTACCCTGTACTCGTCTGCAAGCTCAATGATCTGCGCCGGCTATAAATTAGAAGATCACTTGTTACTTGTTATTTTAAGCTGTAATTCAAGAACACTTGTTATTTTAAAGGCTAGTTAAGTACCACAAACAGTTTTGGCGGCGCAAGTCCCCCTGCGACAGGGACGTTCGCTCCATCATCCACCACGACCTTCGCCAAGACCTTGATGCTAGAAGGCGGGAACGGGATGATGACGAGCGGCACCACTGGGATGACGACCACAAACGTTTTGGCATTGATCATGACCAGGACAGCCGACATCTCCGCAATCGGGCCTCTGACTATGTCAATCACAAAAGCTGACACAGCCCGCACTGGGATGACATCGACCGCCGAGTAGATTCTTCACCACGCCACCATCGCGCTCGACGCGACGAGGGGCCTATTAACGAGACCAAAGCATTCACTGCTCGCCTCCGCCAAGTACAGTGGCTAGATGGTTTTAATCCGAAAGGCATTACCAAGTTTGACAGAGAAAGAGACCCAGAAGCCTGCTGCAGGTCTATTCACTTGCAGTCAAAGCGGCTGGAGGCGACCACAACGTGATGGCGAACTTTCTACCGGTCATGTTGGCTCCTTCGGCCCAAGCATGGCTTACAGGGCTTCCAAGGGATTCCATTGACTCTTAGGGAGACCTCTGTGACCAATTCATCACAAATTTTTTGGGCCCTTTTTAGAAGCTTGGAACCCCTTAAGACCTCTACCAGCTCCATCAAAAGAAGAATGAATCCCTGAGGTAGTTCATCTGGTGATTCACTCAGAAAAAGAATACAGTTCGAGACATCTCAGATGCAGTCGTCGTCGCGGCCTTCCAGAAAGGCGTCAGCAACCCTGATCTCATCAAAAAGATGTCCTACAAACCCCCAACCATGGCTCAGGAGATGTTCGCCTTGGCCGATCACTATGCAGCTGCGTCGGACGCATTAGCGGAACGCTGAGAGGATCGACCCCCACAAAAAGACAAAAAAGATCACACCGAACCCTCGAAGCAAAAGGAGAAAAAACGTAAGGGTGAGGATTTGGTCGCAACAGCCAAGCATGGAAGATGAGAGCTCCCTAGAGCAAAGAATACGATGAAGTAATGAATGCCCAATGCCCTTTCCACTCGAAGGGAAAACATGCGGCAAAAGATTGCTTCACTTTGAAAAGTTTCGCACGAGAAAATCGGAACCAGTCAGAATCCAAAGATAAGAAGGAAGCTGGGAAGAAAGATGACCCCTCAGTAGAGGGCGAGTTCCCAGAGATCGAACAAGATCTCAACTTCATATTCGGGGGCTCGGGTGCATATGAGTCCAAGCGGAAACAAAATCTTACCGTTCGGGACATCAATGCGATCACACCGGCAGCCCCCCAATATCTGAAGTGGTCGGAAGCTTCCATCACCTTTGATCATTCAGATCACCCCGATCACATACCTTTTCCCGGCAGATATCCCTTGGTGCTGGATCCAGTCATTCGCAGCGTGAAACTCAAGAGGGTGCTGATCGATGGAGGTAGTGGGCTCAATATTCTATTTGCCAAAACCCTTGATGACATGAAGATACCATAGACTGAGCTCAAGCAGAGTCCATCACCTTTCCATGGAGTGATTTCTGGGACCTTCTGTGCCACTCGAGCAAATTGTTTTGCCCGTCACATTTGGCACGAAAGACAATTACAGGACGGAGTACATGAACTTTGAAGTAGCCGATTTCGAGACAGCGTACCACGCCATCTTGGGAAGACCTGGCCTGGCAAAATTCATGGCGGTTCCGCATTACACTTATTTGATGCTCAAGGTGCCAGGACCCAAGGGAGTCATCACGATCCATGGAGAAGTATAGAAGTCTTTCCAATGTGACAAGGAGAGTTGTGAGCTGGCCGAGATCCTGCCGGCATCAGCCGATTTGCAAAAGATCTGGCTGGCAGCATCCGCTTCACAAGGCGAGGATGTACCGACCAAGAAACAAGCAAAGGTAGGGATCCAACCTGGCGAAGAGGTCAAGAAAATAGCACTCGACTCGTCCAATCCAGCTAAAACAGCTTTGATCGGGACCGAGCTTAGCCAGGAATAGGAAAGCACACTTGTCACCTTTCTCCGGGCAAACCAGGACATCTTTGCTTGGAAGCCATCAGATATGCTTGGTGTTCCGGGGGAGGTGATCGAGCACGCACTAAATGTGAACCAGAACGTGAAACCAATCAAGCAGCGCCTTTGGCGTTTCGCTCAAGACCTTCGTGATGCAATTAAAGAAGACATCACTAAACTCTTAGCCGCGGCTTTATAAGACAAGTGTATCATCCCGACTGGTTAGCGAATCTGGTTCTGGTTCACAAAAAGAATAAAAGCTGGTGCATGTGTGTTGATTATACCGATCTCAACAAAGCATGTCCTAAGGATCCATTCGGGTTACCTCGCATCGACCAGTTTGTGGATTCCACCGCTGGTTGCGAACACCTGAGCTTTTTGGATGCCTATTCAGGGTACCACCAGATCAGCCTCAAGGAGGAAGATTGCATCAAAACTTCGTTCATCACGCCGTTCGGAGCTATCTGCTACGTCACAATGCCATTCGATTTGAAGAACGTCGGCGCAACTTACCAGTGCGCAATACAATGGTGCTTTCACGATTAACTCGGACGCATCGTGGAGGCCTACGTGGATGATGTTGTAGTGAAATATCGGTTCAAAGGAGACCTCATCTCTGATTTAACCGAAACGTTTGAAAGCTTGAGGGCTTACCGGATGAAACTCAACCCCGAGAAGTGCACTTTCGGAGTCCCTTCGGGAAAGCTTCTCGGGTTCATCGTGTAACACCGCGGCATCAAAGCAAACCCAGAGAAAGTCAACGCCATCCTGAAGATGAAGCCATCAGTAAATCAAAAGGACATCCAGAAGCTTATAGGGTGCATGGTGGCACTTGGCAGATTTGTCTCTCGCTTAGGGATGCGGGGAACACCTTTCTTCAAACTCCTAAAAAAGCAAGACCAATTCGAATGGACGACCGAAGCACAGCAAGCCTTTGAGGATCTCGAAACCTTTTTATTAAAACCCTAGGTACTAGCATCCCCATTGCCGGAGGAACCACTCATGCTCTACATAGTCGCGACAACCCATGTGGTTAGCGCAATGGTTGTCATTGAGCGCAAAGAAGACGGGCACCAGCAGAAGGTACAACGTCCGGTTTACTTCATCAGTGAAGTATTGGGCGAATCTAAAGCGTGATACCCGCAAATTCAAAAGCTTATCTATGCTGTGCTGATCACCTCCTGAAAGCTCAAGCATTACTTCTAGGAACACGCGATTTTGGTGGTTACTTCCTTCCCGATCGGAGATATACTCCACAACCGGGAAGCCACCGGGAGAATCACCAAGTGGGCAGCTGAGCTTGGAGCCTTCGAAATTGCGTTCAAGCAGCACACCACCATAAAATCACAAGTACTCATTGACTTCACCACCGAATGGACAGAACTACAGAGTCCATCGACTAACAAAGAACTCGAGTACTGGACAATGCACTTTGATGGTTCTCTCATGCTCAGTGGCGCGGGAGCTGGCGTTGTGCTCACATCCTCGAAGGGAGAAAAGCTAAAATATGTCTTGCAGATCCATTTCCCAGCATCAAACAACGCCGCCAAGTACGAAGCACTCATCCACGGGCTCCGTATCGCCATATAACTCGAAATCCGATGATTGGTGTTTCGCGGGGATTCCCAGCTCGTAATCAACCAAGTACAAAAGGATTGGTCATGCGTTGACGATGTGATGACTGCGTACTGTCAAGAGGTGCGCAGATTGGAAAACAAGTTCGACGGACTGGAGCTATCCCATGTGCTCAGACGAGATAACGAAGTCTCCGATGAGCTTGCCAAATTGGGTTCCAGTCGGGCAGATGTGCCAGCGGGCGTCTTCAGGGAAGAATTTCAAAAGCCCTCAGCTACCCTATGCCAAAGAGACGAGGAGGCAGCCCCCTCAGCTAACGCACAGGTGTTGGTCATCAACTTCGATTGGACAAGACCTTACCTAGATTACTTGATAAAAGATGAACTCCCAGAAGATCGCACTGAAGCAGAACGCATCACGCATAGAAGTAAAAGCTATGCAGTCATCGAGGGGGAGCTCTTCCGGAAGAGTGCCTCGGGAATGCTCAGACGTTGCATCTTGGATCAAGAAGGAAAGGATCTCCTCAAGGAAATCCACGCGGGAATCTGCGGACACCACGTGACCTCAAGAACCCTAGTCGGAAAAGCTTACCGCCAAGGTTTCTTCTGGCTGACTGCAGTAATGAACGCAGAGGGCATCGTTCGCAATTGTCAAGGCTGCCAATTCTTTGCTCGCCAAATCCACATGCCAGCTCTAGAGTTGCAGACAATCCCAATCACTTGGTCGTTCGCAGCTTGGGGGCCTGACATGGTAGGACCACTGAAAAAAGCGCAAGGCGGATTTACACATCTTTTCGTCACTGTGGACAAGTTCACGAAGTGGATCGAAGCCAAGCCAGTTGCCACCATAACAGCAGCAAAAGCCAAGGAGTTCTTCCAAGACATTGTGGTTCACTTCAGCACGCCGAATAGAATCATCACCGACAATGGCACCTAGTTCAGAGGGGAGAAATTCCAGGATTGGTGCGAGGAGCTGGGAATTAAGATCTGTTTTGCTTCTGTGGCGCACCCACGGAGCAATGGACAGGTTGAACGAGCAAACGGCATGGTGCTTCAAGGACTAAAAGCAAGGATCTTCGATCGCCTCAATCCTTATGCCACCCGACAGGTGAAGGAATTGCCTTCGGTACTCTGAGGGCTCAGAACCACCCCCAGTCAAGCAATCGGGCAGTCTCCCTTCTTCCTGGTGTATGGGTCTGAGGTGGTCTTACCTACCGAGCTGAAATTAGGATCCCCAAGGGTTCGAAACCACAACGAGGATAAATCAGAAGAAAGCAGACTGGACGACCTCGATTAGTTGGAAGAAGCAAGGGATGTAACTGCGATCCGATCGGCCAGATACCTACAAGGCTTGCGCCACTATATGACCGCAATGTTAGGGGCGCGCTTTCTCCAAAGGAGATCTGGTTTTAAGAAGAAATCAAAATAGCAAGCACAAGCTTTCCCCGAGTTGGAAGGGGCCCTATATTGTCAATGAAGTGGTATGGCCGGGGACTTATCGACTTAAACGAGAAGATGGTGCAGTCATCAGCAACACCTGGAACATAGAACATCTACGTCGCTTCTATGTTTAAATTTTGTATTCTCATTGCATCATTTTAAACGAAACATTTCGTGAGTTTTCTGAGCACTCCCTTTTTCCTTGAGGCGTCAGCAAAGACTTCCAAGCACGTGTAAATCCTAATTCATGAAAATGCAAAACTGTACACGATAAATCCTTAATCCCCCGCAAAAAGTGTCCAGGAAGAGTAGCAACTAGCGAACTACCGGCACTCAGGGGCTGGGTTTAATCGGGCGGAACGCGTAAGTGACAAAGGATGCAGCGCTTGGACGAATTCAGAAACCGCGCTAAATTGAAAAAAAAGAGAAGTGTATAGAGCAAAGCAGAAGAAAGATAGCATTTCATTCATTTCATTATATATTACACACAAAAAAAGCAAGGGCGCCGCCTGCTCAAGCCTGGCCGTGCCGCACCCGTCCAACCGCCGCAATGAGGGCGTCCCGCACCCTAAAAAGGTGAGGAACGGCCTCAAGCAGGGCGTCGATGGCCGCCACATCGTGGTCGACAGCTCGCTCCTCCTCGAGCTCCGCCATCGCAGCGCCGAGCTGCCGCCACAGCTCCTCGTCCTGCGGCCCCTACTGCCTGTAGTACCAGTGGTTGTCGGGTCCTGGCCACCAGCGACTCACCATCAGAAGAAAACAAGAAAAGGAGCAGGCGAGGAAGGAGAAGGTCGTGAGAAAGAGCAGCCATAGAGGCCCTCCCCGCCCCCTCTTATACCAAGAAGCGCGGAAGACGAAGGGCACGAGATTAAAGGCAGGGGCGGGAAGCTAAAGCGACTCAGTAGCAGTCTCGAGACAAGTTTGAACCGGCCAAGCAAGCAGTACGACAAAAACAACCCGGTGATGTCATAATTCCCTTCTACTTTTAATTGCTTTCTTTTGCCTCACAACCTAGTTGCTTCTCAACTAGGCAGTAAGCCTGGGGCTACACTTAATAAGTGCACGTTCGCACGTGCTTGAGTCCCCAACTTAAACCACTCTGCCTAACGGTCGCAACACTTAATAAGTGAACGCTAAACACTCCCGCAAGATGTCTCTCCTTGATTTCAGTTTCAATCGAAAAAGCACTCGGGTGGCAGAGCAGTCGGGCAAAGGAACTCGGACAGTGCTCCAGTCAGAAGAAATGCCAGACTGTCAACCCGTCAAGCACTCAGGAACCTCACCACTCAGACAAAGGAACTTGGACGACCTTCTAGTCGGACGAGACAGCAAACTGCTAACGCGCCCAGAGACAGGAGGGCAAAACGCCAAACAAAAATTCACGTTCATTCCCAGCTCACGAAGCATGTACACACGTCTATGCAGGATTTAAGTCTAGGTTTTTAGGTAAAGCTTCTGAGACATTCTCAACTTCCTTCAGAAGAACAATGGCCTGCTCATCATCCACGGTGCAGGCAAAACCCTCCTTGACGGCCTCAAGCTCCACTCGGGGATACAACGACTTCACAATCGCCAGTGCTCGATTGGAGCCCATGATTGCACTTTCCCGCACGTGGGCCCTAATCCTCTCAGGGGATGCTCACAGACGCTAAAGAGCACAGTTCCCCTTTGCCGAGCGCAAGGGTGCAGGAAGGCCAACGACTCGAAGCCTCTTTGGAAAGCTAAGCCTGGCGCATCGAAGACGCTGAATCCTTCCTTCAAGGTCGTCAAATTGTGCTCGTGCCCTTCTCCAATGCACTGCAAACATAGCAGGTCAACGAACCAGGTCACCCTGCAAGCCGACAAAGCAAGAAGACAAGGACCAGATGCGAACCTTCGAGCTCCCCCGATAACCTCTCCTGCTCAGCATTAGCCTGGCGCTCACAGGCCTCTGCTCCTTGGAGTCTCTCCTTCGAAACACGGAACTGCGTCTCCAAGGCCTTACGCCGTTCCTCCGAGGCGACAAGCTGGCCCTGGAGTCTCGCATAAGTTGCGTCCCTAACTGAGAAGACCAGACAAAGTCAGAGACAAAAGACAGAGGACTACGGGAGTTAGTCGCCCGAAAAGAGAACTTGCCTCAATGGGAACCCGATGCATCCAGCTTCTCCAGGAATAGAGACTGTACTTCATCCCAAAGCCGTTGCAGCTCCTGGAAACACTCGTTCTGAACCTCCGCCAGCTCATCCCTATGCTCCTTGCTCGTCTTGATGGAAGGAAGGACACGACGCAAGAAGTCTGTTTTCTTCCTCAAGCGGCCCCTAGGGTCTGAAGGCGACAAAAGGAAAGTTAAAAGCGTCCCAGAGAAACAAAAGTACAGACGAAAGCTACGGGTCTACCTGGATCAGTCGAAAACACTGGACAGAGTACTCGTGGAGATCCTCTATCTCTTGCTCTTCGGCAGCATTGTCAAAGGTGTCCCACTCTTCCTCCTCACTGTCCCAAGTACCCAGCATAAGGGCAGGCTTGGCATGTATGGTCGGGCGCGGGATCTCTTCCACTAGAAGGGACGCGCTCTCAGCCGGTCCCCGTGCCTCTCCACTCACTGACGGCGGCGGACGGTCTGAGGAGGACGGTCCAGTCGGAGCTACCTCAGGAATGACCTCGGTGCACCCCAGGGCAATCGCACTTAAAGAAGACAGCCTGTCCCGACTGGGGACATCCCCAAGGCTAGGACCCTGAGGAGTTTCAGTCGGCATCCTGACAGGAACGTCAGTCGACGGCTTCCTGACATGAAAAAGAAGAAGGGGGGCCAAAGGCTCACGTCAAAAAGCCGACAGAAAATGATGGAAGGAGTAAGACAAGGAATTACCTGGTGGACCTCTTTAACTTCAGCCCCAACCCGCCCCGGATGAACGAGCCACTACTAGAGGGAACGGGTTGCGGGCCCGGCTGTTGGATTCGCGGGGCGGGTGGCGCTGGAGACTGGTCGGAAGGCCTTCGGATGGTCAGGCCGCCACTCAAAGCTGTAGAGGGGAACTGGGGGCTTAAAGTCTCCTGTACTGCCACCCCCTTTCCCTTCTTCGCACTTGGCACGGCAGTTGAGTCATCATCTGGGACTGTAGGGGAAAGGGATGGACTAGGGACACCTTGCTCAGATGCCCGCGTTCCCCTCTTGGCACTCGGAGCAGCAGGAGAAGTCGGGGCCGATCGTTTTGAGCCCACCCCCGGGCGAGTATCATCCTCCGGGGAAGCAGCTGAAACCGGAGAATCTGGAGCCTCTTGTGTCACCACTCCCGCATCTTCGGGGGTCTCCTCGGACACGAACTAACCGGGCCTCCTTAGCCCGCATCCCAGATAGTCGGGGCACCCGGGGATCGGAGCGTCAGAAAAGAAAGCTTCCCGTCCCTACAACCGGAAAAAAATAACAATTCAAACGAGAACAACTGAGTCAGGTCGGTCCCCGGCATTCCAGCTAGCGCAACCCAACGAAGGTCAAATGCTGGTGCCCTATCACAAGGAAGGTACCCTAAGAAATCTGAGTAGTAAGTCGAGTCCTTTGCAAACTCCTTGCTTGGTGCGAAGCACTCGGATGAAGTAAGCTAAGGACCGACGGGTCGCATCCTCCACGCAAGAATAAAAAATCAAGGGCAACTCAATTGCAAAGCACTCGAGGGCTACTTTGGAGGATATAAGGACCGGATGCACACGTGAAGGTCTAATAAGACCGTGCGAGAAAGGAATGAACATCTCGTAGATTCAACCTCGTTATAACTGAAAGAAGAGATTGTAACTGTAAGGGAAGCTATCCTAGATAAGGAAGGATATGATTCCTCTACTTGTAATCAACTCAGACTCATGCTCTAGTAACCGAGTTGGACTCCTCCCCCCTCCCTGTATATAAGAGGGGTGGGAGGACCCCAAGAAGAGACATAATCCCAGAACACAAGACTAGGGTATTGCCTCCACTGTCGAGGGCCTGAACTTGTATAATTCCTTGTCTTGTGTTACCATCGAGATCCTGATCCAGCGCCTTGCCCCACAAATTCACACCCCCTAAGATTATTGCCGACACCAAACGTCGACAACCGGCAACCGGGAGGCCGAGCAGGTAGGACACGTCCTACAAAGTGATCGCCATCTCCCCGATGGGTAGATGGAAGTTGTGGATCTCCGGCCTCCACCGATCCACCAGAGCAGTGATCAGGGACCTATCGAACGGGAACCGGCGACCCACATCCTCCACCATCCCGGCGAATGGCAGCAATCCTGAAGCTCGAAGCCTACGAAAGAAGAAACATATAATTAATATCAGTACAACACTAATAACGATACTACAACAAACGTATTAAGAAATCTAAATACTAATTTGTTACCTGGGGATCCAACGAGGATTGAGCACCCAGGAGTACTACGGTGTCCTCGGTCAAAGTACACCAAGCTACAAAGGATCGCCTCCCTCCTTTGGAAAAGTAGTGGTGAAGTGGGAACGGTGACGACTATCAACGACCCGATCCAGCAACTCGAAGGGCCACTCGTCATCTCCAGGCTGGTGAGCCATACCTGCAAATTACATAAATGAGAGTAATAATTAAAATGTATATAAAAACAAAAGCATACGAAAAACTATAGAAGCATCACAACAATATGTTCAAACAAATACGCACATAAAATTGTTCAAGCATCATAAATATATTGAAACAGTTACAATAATTTGTCAATGCACAACACTCACAGCTACATGCAACATGCTTACACACAGGGTTCACACAACACACAGTACATCGATTAAATTGCTTCTCATGTGGTACGTTGGCATCGTGTAGCACTCCTTGCAGAGGTTGATCCATCCCCCACCATCGGATTGCCATCTCCTCCTTCATCTTCTTCATTTTGTGCATGGCAATTCTTGAACGTATGTCCTGTTTGCTTGCACAATGAATATTTCTTCACACATTTGCCAGCTTCTGACTCATACATGTCATTTCTGATACGCCTTGTTTTCCGACGCCCTGCTTTCCATCTTCTTGCATCAAAATCAAGGACCCACAACCTTTCATCAGCACTAGGAGTTGTGGTGAAAGAACCCACAACACCATAACCATAAAACTCCTCGCTCTAAGTTGCCATCACCCTTTCCTTCCTAAAATATTCAGATAGATATGTACCAGATTGCATTCCAAATAAAGCACATGCGGCTATCACATGAGAACACGTCCTATGCAAAAGGTAGGGCTTGTTACACGAGCATTTGCAATCAGCCTGTATTATGCACTCCTGGATGACAACCTTCTGGTTAGTTCTACGCTGTCCTTTATCCTTGCAGATCACCTCAAAGCGTAGTGTTCGTGCACCAACTTTTATAGCTCTATGCTTGGCCGCCTTCTGACTCTTCTTATCCATGTATTTACTGGTCATAGAAGAGTACAGGAACTTCTCATCTCTCATCACTATCTGAGCAGCTTGATGTTTGTCGACAAATTACTTGGTTGTGCCCCGCAGCACTCCCTCAACAATTCCCACCAATGGGAGACACCTCATCCCTCTCATTACCCAGTTGTAAACATCTGCAAAGTTAGTAGTCATCACACCGTATCAGGCACCATGTGTGTCATGTAACAGTGCCCACTTTTCTTTCGGTTCGTGCTTGATCCAGTCTGAGAAACATTTGATTTGCCTTTGCCTTCAACGACGATTAGTCGCCTCATCTTCTGTTGGTAGGGGGAAAGAGGCTCCTCTTGCTCGTGTGTTTCGCTGCTAGTAGTCTTGTTCGTCTGCGCCTCCTTGTGTTTTCTTGTTAGCTCATCAATATTTTTCCACAGTTCGGAACTTGCTCTCTTGGTTCTTATAACATCCCAAATTTTGCTTTTCATGAATTTAAATGTTATTTTGCACTTTTATGAATTTTTGGAATTTTCTTGAATTTATTTGGATTTAATTTGAATTTATTCCCTTTCGAAACAATTAAAGAATTAAAAGTTTCAAATAAATTTTTGTTGAAAATATTTTATTTGAGTCCCAAATGCCCTAAAATATTTTCTAGAATTTTTCTGAAATTTTTCCGAGTATTTTGCTATTTTTCCGAATTAAAATGAATTTCTACGAATTAAATCAATTATTTAATTGCTGGAAAACTCTAACGGGTTAGTACTATTCCTCCGACCGAGCCCGAGTCGGACTCGAGTCCGAGTCCGACCCGAACCGCGGTCGAGCCGAACCAAGTCGGCCGAACCCTAACCCCCTCGACCGTTGGATCTTGATCCAACGGCCGAGATCGAGCCACGTCGCCCGAGCCCGACTCCGACCGAGCCAGCCAAGTCACCGAGCCGGACCCGAGCCCAAACCCCGCGACCGTTGGATCTTGATCCAATGGCCGAGATTGCGCCACGTCACCCTCTCTGTGTTCCCGCCGGACTCCGCCGCCGCCCGTGCGTGGGGCCTCGTTTTCCGTGCGTATCACTGACATCGAGGGGCTATTTAATGCGTCGCCACCCGTGTTGGGACCCCCTCTCCTGTGCGCACCCGTAGCCCTAACTCACCGAGCCCGAGCTGCCACCGTTCGCCCACGGGAACTCGCCGAAGTTGGAGAAGGCTTCCGCCGCGGTTTTTCGCTGTTTGCCGCCGTCACCGCCGTCCTCCAACGCCGTTAAGCCCAAATCCGGAACCGTTGCGTCAAGCCATGCCTGGGAGTACCACTCACCTCGCCGGGATCGCGCCCAAACGCCGTCGGGCGTGTCTTCGTCTTCGCCTCCGGCCACTGAAGCCCCGCCGCGTCACCATCGTTGCCTCGAGCTTGGACTACCGTCCGATCAGGATCAAACGGCCATAGTGAGTCCACACGATTCCTAAACCCGTAGAAACCAGATTAGATCTGGACCGTTCGATCAAGATCCAACGGCCCACGTTCGTCCACGTCACCGCAAAGGAATCCACGTTGCGGTATTTTGATCCAATCTCAGCCGTTGGATTTAGATCCAACGAGTTAGATTGAGCCACGTAGCCGTAACCGCATCGTGCGTTGGTTAGATTCCAGCCGTTCGATCTCGATCGAACGGCGTAGGGCACACCACGCGTCATGCGCCAGGTTATGCCGCGTCATCCCCTGCGACGGTGAAACTCGATCGAATCTAGACCGTCCGATTCGAATCGTACGGTCCAGATCAACCGCGTTATTCCATAACGCGTGAGGTTGGATCCAATCTGGACTATTGATTTTCAAATCAACGGCCCAGATCGCGCCATGTGCGAGGGAGCCCGACCGGCGCGGTCAGCGCGGTCAGCCCCAGTCACCGCTGACGTCAGCACGTGACGTCAGCGTGGGACCCACGTGTCAACGGTTGCCCAACGGCACCATGACGTCATCCGTGACGTCATGCTGACGTCACGGTGGGGCCCGCATGTCAGAACTTTGCGGCCGAGCCGTGCTGACGTCAGCAGGGGGTCCCACATGTCAGAGGCACACGTGCCCGTGGACCGGGTCCACGGTAGACCGAGCCGAGCCGTGCGCCGGGTCCATGGACCCGAGGCGACGTGGCGGCTTCTAATTGGTCCACGTGTCATGCTGATGCAATAAATGTAACACCCCAATTTTTGCTTTTCATGAATTTAAATGAAATTTGGCACTTTTGTGAATTTTTGGAATTTTTTGGAATTTATTTGGATTTATTTGGATTTAATTTGAATTTATTCCCTTTTGAAATAATTGAAGAATTAAAAGTTGCAAATAAAATTTTGTTGGAAATATTTTATTTCAGTCCCAAATGTCCTAAAATATTTTCTAGAATTTTTCTGGAATTTTTCTGAGTATTTTGCTATTTTTCTCGAATTATTTGAATTTCTAGAAATTATTTTGAATATTAAATCGCTGGAAAAAAAATCGAATCGGTTTTACTGTTCATCCGCCTGAGCCCGAGTCGAACTCGAGTCCGAGTCCGACCCGAACCCAAACCGCGCCGCGTCCGAGCCGGACGGCCCGGCTGAGTTTTAAATTGCGGACCGTTGGATCAAGATCCAACGGCCCACATTGAGCCACGTAGCGCATGTGCGCCCGCACCGCTCTAACCCCCTAAACCAAAACTGATCCGGACCGTTGGATCTGGATCCAACGGTCAGGATCAGCCTGTACCGCTTCGGCCGGATCCGGTCTGGATCCGATCTCGCCCGCGCCATCGTGGCCGTTGATCGCGCCACGTGGACGGCTATCCGCCTTCGTCTCCGACCGAGTCCGGGTCGGACTCCTCCGCCACATCGCCGCCGCGTTCCGTTAGGGTTCCAATTTTAGCGCACCTCCTGGGGTTATTTAAGGCGTGGGTCATCGCCCGAGGTTGCCCTTTTTCGTGCGCACGTATTGCCCTAGCCCACCGAGATCCAGCCGCCATAGATCCGTCGGGATTGCTCGCCGTAGTTGCGGGAAGCGCCGCCACTGTTTTTGCTTCGCCCTGCCGTCGTCTGCCATCCTCCGCCGCGTCGGAGCTCAGATCCGGAACCCCTAGGTCGAGCCACGTTCGTGGAGATATCTTACCTCGCCGGAGAAGCCCACAAACGCCGTTGCCCATGTCGCCTTCACCAGCTCTGGTCTGCTCCCTCCGCCGCGTTGCCATCGATGCCCTCGAGCTCAGACCGCCGTCCGATCCTTATCGGACCGCCACGGAAAGCCCACGTTTTCCTCAGACGCTAGAACCCAGATGCGTTAAGGACGACCTAGGTTAGATCCTAGCCGTTGGATCTAGATCCAACGGCTTAGAATGAGACACGTAGCAGCGTTGCACCGTGCGAAGGATAGATTCCAACCGTTCGATCTGGATCAAACGGTCCAGATTAACCGCGTTAACCCCTTAACGCGCGGGATTAGATCTGATCCGGGCCGTCGATTTTCAAATCAACAACCGGGATCGTGCCACGTGTGCCTAGCCGCACCGTGCGGTGCGCGCGCGTGCGGCGTGTCACTGACACGCTGGGCCCGCATGTCAGCCAGACTGCTAAACCGCACCATGACGCCATCACGACGCCACTGGCCGCCCGCTTGTTTGCTGTTTCGGCCGGAGCCGCTGACGTCATGCTGACGTCATAAATCGCTTTTCCAATAAAAAATAATTCGGTGGGAATTCAAAACCCACGCTAACGTCATGCTGACATCATTATTTGGTTTTTCAGTATAAAAATAAATGAATTAATTCGGTTTATTGATTTTAAATTTAGATTCAAACTTCAAACGCTCAAAACTTTTGCGTTTTAACTCCGATTTGAGTGATTCAAATTTCTAAATTTTCATAAAAATGAGACCTACTCAAATTTGAATTTTAATTATTTTTTGATTATGAATATTTCTCTGGTTATATTTAATTAATGTTTTCTTTAAACTTTAAACGGTTATAACTTTTGCATTAACTCCGATTTGGACGATTCCAATTTCTAAAAATTTATAAAATTGTGCTCTCTCTGTTTATGGACTTTATTTGGATGTTTGGACACTTTTTGTCTACTATTTTATTCATTTATTGCTATTTGCACACGTTACGAGTAGACGTTGAAGTGCCCGAAGGCTTCGAAGGTGAAGTGTTGACCCAGGAGCCACCTCAGGACCAAGATCAAGTATTCTTTGAAGGCAAGTTGTGCTATGACCATGTTGATCCCATTTTTGAAATTACTTTGATTTAAATTGTTTCATGCTAGTTCAGTTAGAAAATGCTTTAATTAATTTTGGGAGATTAGATAATTGCCCAGTTACTGTATGCCACCTTGTCGTAAATAATTGTAGGCCATGAACCCCTTGTCACCCTAGTTGAGAATTAAATAGTTGGACATTATTAAATTGCCAACATGGGTAGTTAGACCGATGTAGTATGCTTAGCCTTGCCACGTGAAATGATTTTGACAACTACATGTTAACTTTGACTTAATGAGATATGGAACGTGTTTTTGATAAGTGTCATGTGTTATTAATGATGATGCTGATGGCACATGGTGCATGGTAACCAACTGGGGTTTGATAAATAGTTTTCGACCGGAGCATGTGGCAAGAATGATCGGGTGGGCCAGTTGTGGCATCGGGAGTGTTGTTTTGGTTCTTCGGGTAGTCTTGCCCTGGTCAACATAAGGACTTAACCTTGCAAGCCATTGAACTGAGTTAATCGTGCAACCACATGTCCGTAATGGGACGGACCTAGTTGAGTAAGTTAGTAATAACTTGCATGTGAAACATCGGGTGTCAACTATACCCTTTGTGTAGCTTGAAAGGGGAGCGTACCAATGCGATGGCATGGTACCCGTCCAACGGTATGTCGATCCCATACTTCGCCTTCGTTAAGGGAAGGGATGGTGTATGGCAAAAACCAGAAATGTTCACTTGTGTAGTTAGCCGTTTCCGAAAGGCTTTGATACGATCACTCGCCTTTGTGGTGTTTGGCTGTATCTTGTGGGTAAAGTGCATAACCTCTGCAGAGTGAAAAATCTATTCGAATAGCCGTGTCCGCGGTAATGGACATTGCTCGAGAATTACAGTCAAGGGTTAGACTTTCTTGGAAATAACTTGAACTTGAGAGGTTTGGTTTGGTTAAATGATGATGTTGATGGAAATGTGGACTAGGAATTGGGAAGATGTTTATTTAACTCCTGGAAAAGTTATTGATGTTATACTTGTTTTTACTGCTTTCGAATCTACTTATGTTACTTGTTAAATGCTGTTACTGCAAATGAACCATGAGCTATTCCTTTGTGTTAAGCCATGCATGTAGTGTATTAGTTTGCATTCTGTGCATGACTTGCTGAGTACCAAGTACTCACCCATGCCATAATACAACATCAGTTGAAGAGGAGTCTACACCAGCTTTGGAGGAGGAGATCCAAGAGGAAACGTCTAACTAGGGAGCAAGCCCAATCAGTTGCCTGTGGCATATTGGTTGGCGCCACGCGTTTACTTTATATATTCCGCTGCAGATTTTACTTTAATAAGTCTTAGCCCTACGAGGTATACTTTTATAACTTGACCACAAGGTCGAGCAACAAGTTTGGTTATCTTAATTAAAGTACTTTATTGTTATCGATGTGTATGATTGTGATATTTACCAATGTTGAAACTGTGTGCACTAGCGTGATCCTGGACTAGTGCTGAATACACAGAGGGTCCGGATTTGCAAATTCGGGTCCCGACAATAAATATTTTTCCGAAAAAGAAATTATTTATTTAATTCGGTTTATTGATTTTAAATATAGTTTCAAACTTCAAACGCTTATAACTTTTGCGTTTCAACTCCGATTTGAGCGATTCAAATTTATAAATTTTCATAAAATCGAGACCTACTCAAATATGAATTTTAATTAATTTTTTTTATGAATATTTCTCTGTTTATATTTAATTAATGGTTTCTTCAAACTTTAAATGATAATAACTTTTGCATTTTAACTCCGATTTAGACGATTCCAGTTTCTAAAAATTTATAAAAATGTGCTCTCTTTGTTTATGAAGTTTATTTGAACTTTTGAACACTTTTGTGTACTATTTTATTTATTTATTGCTATTTGCACGCATTACGAGTAGACGTTGAAGTGCCCGAAGGCTTCGAAGGTGAAGTGTTGACCCAGGAGCCAACTCAAGATCAAGAACAAGTGCTTTTTGAAGGAAAGTTGTGCTTTGACCATGTTGATCCCATTTTGAAATTAATTTGATTTAAGTTATTGCATGCTAGTTTAATTAGAAAATAATTTAATTAATTTTGGGAAATTAGTGAGATGTCACCTTTGCACTATGACACCTTGATTATTAATTGTGTGCCATGACCCCTTGTCATCCTAGTTGTGGATTATTCGTTGGACATTATTAAATTGCCAACATGGGTAGTTAGACCGATGTAGTATGCTTAGCCTTGCCACGTGACATGTTTATGATAATTACATGATAACATTGACTTAATGAGATATGGAACCTGTTTTGAGAAGTGTGATGTGTTATTGATGGCACGTGGTGCATGGTAATCAACTGGGGGTTTGATAAATAGTTTTCGACTGGGGCATGTGGCAAGAATGATCAGGTGGGCCAGTTGTGGCATCGGGAAGGATGATTTGGTTCTTCGGGTAGTCTTGCCCTGGTCAACCTAAGGACTTAACCTTGCAAGCCTTTGAACTGAGTCAATCGTGCAACCACATGAACGGAGTGGGACGGTCCTAGTTGAGTAAGTTACTAATAACTTGCATGTGATACCTCGGGTGTCAACTACACCTTTTGTGTAGCTTGAATGGGGAGCGTACCAAGGCCACGGCATGGTACCCGTCCAACGGTATGTCGGTCCCATACTTCGCCTCTGTTAAGGGAAGGGATGGTGTATGGCAAAAACCGGGAAGGTTCACTTGTGGAGTTAGCAGTTGCCAAAAGGCTTTGTTACAATCACTCTCCTTTGTGGTGTTTGGCTGTATCTTGTGGGTAAAGTGCATAACCTCTGCAGAGTGTAAAATCTATTCGAATAGCCGCGTCCGCGGTATTGGACATTACTCGTGGATTACAGTCAAGGGTTAGACTTTCTTGAAAACAACTTGGAGTTGAAAAGTTTGGTTGGGTTTAATGACGACGTTGATGGAAATATGGACTAGGAATGGGAAAGATGTTTATTAAACTCCTGGAAAAGTTATTGATAATATATTGTTTCTACCGCTTTCGAATCTACTTACGTTACTTATTAAATGCTGTTACTGCAAATGAACCATGAGCTATTCCTTTGTATTAAGCCGTGCATGTAGTATATTAGCTTGCATTCCGTGCATGACTTGCTGAGTACCAAGTACTCAACCCTTGCCACAATACAACATCAGTTGAAGAAGAGTCTACACCAGCTTTGGAGGAGGAGATCCAAGAGGAACCGTCTAACTAGGGAGCAAGCCCAGTCAGTTGCCTGTGGTATACTGGATGGCGCCACGAAGTTATCTTTTTTTTCGCTGCTGTTATTTCTCTTTCAATAAGTTTTCGCCCTGCGAGGCGTATATTTGTAACTTGACTGTAACATCCCAAAATTTGCTTTTAATATATTTAGTGTGTTTTTGGGATTATTTGTATTTTCCGAATTCACTTGGAAGCCTCACGAGTAATTCGGGGTCAAGTTTATGGAAATAATCGCGTTAAATAAAGATCATGCTTTTTCGGATAGGCGTAAAATCTAAAATTTTGTTGATAATTAAGATAGTTGGTAGACGAGAGTGTTCGCTTCAAATATTTTCGAAAAATATGTTAGATAACCTAAGTCGTTGATTTTACAAAAATCGGTACAGGTGTCTGAGGCACGAAAAGAATTTCTACGGAAAATCTATACTTCGAAAAATCACGAAACCAACTTCGTTAAGTCCTAAATAGTTCCTAGTATTTTAGGGAAATTTTTCAGATTTTTAGAACCTCTCTGTTGTTTTTCCCTCAAAACGTGTTGGAACGTATATACGTATATACCTACAGACGTGCATGCATGGCGAGTGATTTCCCAGCCGTTCGTACCTTTTGCACTGCTTCCAGCCGTTACCATTCATCCATTACCATTCAACGTCAATGCTAGGGGTGAAAACGGGTCGGATATTTTCCGCCCGATCCGGAGCCGAATCCGCGAAAAACCGGATCCGGGATGATATTTTTATATCCGGTCGGATCCGGATCGGATCCGGATATTTAAATACGGATACGGATTCGGATTCGGAGCATCTAGTATCCGTCGGATACGGATAATTCCCGTATTTATCCGGATATTGTCCTACATTTCTATCCGGATATCCGGCAGCAGCATCTCACTGACCATGGAGTCATGGACCGTAGTCCCAACTCCCAAGTCCCAACTCCATGTATCCATTCCTCTGCTCGACTGCTCCAGAAATCGTTCGGTACTCAGACCTCAATCCTCCATTCCTCCTCAGATCTGAACCAGATCCACGCCGCCGCCGAGCCGTCGTCCGGCGCGCCTCCGCCCTCGTCCACCTGCTCGCGCCCTCCGCAGCTCCCCCTCCTCCAGTCCACGTCGCACCCACCGCGGCTCCCCCTCCTCCTCGCGCCCTTCGCGGCTCCGCCTGGTGAGCACGCGGCGGCGAGAGCTCAGCCAAGCGACGGCCGTGTGGCGCCGAGCCGACCCCATCGTCCACCGCCCCCTTCGTTCGTCGCTGCACCGAGGAGTCTCTCGCCCTCCGCTGAGGTCCGTGCTTCTCCGAACCCTGGTTCTTTGATTGATTTTCGTTTTGATTAGTTCTTTCTGTTTCTGAGGCCAATCCGTAGCTTGTTTTGTTGGTTATTTGGGATCGTTTTGTTCTCTATTTGGCGTGGCGAAATGGGTTTTGGGGAGGTTGATTGGAGCCCACGACAGGGAGTTGGGGAGGACTTCGTCAAGGTTTCATGGGAATAGATGTTATCTTATTTTCCTCAATTGGGAGCTGTATGCCATATACCGCTGATTGTTCTGTTTGAGAGCCTTGGATGTGGCATTTTCAATAACAATTGTTGGGCTGGGAACAAGAGCAAGAAAGAACAGAGAGAGGTCTGAAATTTCTTCTGTACTATCGTTGTGTTAGTCCATGTCCAGCAATTAGTAATCTGAATAATGTCTTCTGTGGTACGATTGTTGTAGTCCAAGTTCGGCAGGTCAAGAACAGAGAGAGGTCTGAAATTTCATATGTTGTTCCATGTGATAGTAATAACATTGTCTTCAGTTATTTATGGACCGAGCATGACATGCCTTTCTCCTTAGTACTCTAATATAGTAGAGATGGAAAGCAACTGTAATGGCAGAACTGTAATGGAAAGCAACTGTGTGTTCTGTGTGTTATGAAATCATCAACACTATATGTGTGTTCTGTGTGTTATGTGTGTTCTGAAATCATCAACACTATATATGTGTTCTGTGTGTTCTGAAACATAAACTCATCTATGTACTTATCTTTATACATTACACATATTGTAGGAAGAAGAAATAGCCAATGACGAGGATTGAGATGCTTCAACATGTTGGACTTATGTATGAATCACTTATGTTGGACTATGGTTTATTCATTTTTTTGCCTTGCATACTATCCGATTATATTATCCGTTTCCGATCCGTATCCGTCATGTATCCGTCCTGTGTCCGAATCCGGACTACTCCGAATTCGTATCCGTATCCGGTCTATCCGTATCCGACTCCGAATCCGGGATAATAATATGGGTTAGGATACGGGATGAGCAATATCCGACCATATCCGACCCGTTTTCACCCCTAGTCAATGCATTACTAGTCTTTTCATCCATTACCATTCATCCATTCATCAACGTCAATGCATGGATGCATTAGTAATGCATCCATTACTATTCCAGCCGTTCCTAGCTTGCTCTTCCATCTCCTGAACACATCCTTGACGCCATGAATTTCTCCTGGACGATTCATTCCAGCCATTTAGCCGTTTCTACAGACTCATGAACTTCCCTTTGCTAGCCACATGTCCATATTACACGTTTCCTGTTTCTCAGTTCGGTTCCTACTTGTTTAATTGCTGTTACTAGTCTTTAGTTGGCCGTTACTAGTTTTGTTTTAGTGGTTCCCAGTTGTTATTCTTCTCTTCCACGTAGTGCAGCATGGCCAGTCCTTAGTACCATGGTCACTAGTATATCATGCATGACCCATGGGCGTTGGGTATTCCAGCCTTTACTATTTGGTTCAAACTCTCGGTCATTTCCAGTTCTCTGCTTTCATCTCCATTGGAAATGTCTTCACACGCACACCTTCATTACTAGCAAACCAAAGACGTTCAAATTGCTCCCATTTTGTTTAATGACGCTTGAATGGGTTTCATTTCTCTCCGGTAGCTCCGTTTCCATGCACTTCATTTCGTAATTCACGTTTTGCTCTCCGGTAGTTGCCTTTACTCGCGTGCACGTTCAAGTGTAGCCTCCTTCATTAATTCTTGCATGTATAGCTAGTAGTGCTTCCATTTTGTTTCCATCTACTAGCAACGCTGCTTCACCGATCATCTCTCCGTTAATTCCAGCGAGCTCATGTCCTGGTTTATATAACACACCTACTCCTCCTCATTTTGGTGGTCCTTCTAATCTCCCATCTCATCTTCTTCAAAGACAACTTGCCGATTCGGCCGATCGACGCTGGTCCCCTCGCCGTTGACGCTGCCGTCTAGTCGCCATCACCGCTGCCCTTCTACGCCGCCGTCGCCGCTGCCTCACTCTCGATCGTCTTCCTCCACGCCGACGATCCGCGCGACTGCCGTCGTCGAGCGGTACTCTCTCGTTTTCTTTTACGCGCGCTCTATCTGTTAATCGGATGATCTCGTCGTATGTAGTTCCGCGGGTATCGACATGATTAGCGTGTATATATTTATTGTTTACGCTTGCATGTTTCTGTATATATATACTTCGTAGCATTTATGTTTTTTTTTTTAGTAGCATGTATATAAAAAATATATTAGGCAGTACACGTGAATACATGTATACGTTGGTATGTATAAGGCGCAGCTTGTTTTTTTATCTTGGTCGTCCGTAGCAAGTTCTTCCGATGTATAGCCGATCAAGTGAATACACGTATACAGGATGAATAGTGCCATGCAAGCAAAACTAGAAAATTAGTTTGCGTACACTTTTCAGGAAAATTGCGAATTTTGTCTTTTTCGCTAAAAATTCGTTCTAAGTCCGAATCGCTTGCAACTAATTTTGTTAATTAGTAAAAATTAATACATCTCTACAGTAATTTTTATGAAATTTTATAAATAAATTTATATTGTTAAATTATTCGCGGAAAGTATAAACTTGTGAGTTTTGTAGCTCTTAGACTATAATATCGAAAATTCCAAATAAATTTTATAAATCGTATAAAATGCTAAACTAATTATTCGGAAGTTTTCATGTGGTTGAGAATTTATTTGTTTCTTCGTATTTTCCGAATGGTTGTTTATTCGCTGTTTTTCGTTTAATAGAAACGCTAGACGTCGACTCCGTCGCAGAACCGCAGGAAGACAACCCTCTCCTCACCGACCAAGGCAAGTCCCTTGACGCATTTTGATCCCATTTTATGAAATGCTTTTTATCTGTTTATAAAGTTGCATGGCTACTTTTAAATAAAATATGTCAAATATAAGTGATAGTTAATCCGAATTTGGTGATTCCTCCTTGACATTGTTAATCATATCTGTTGTAACCCTAGAACATTGATTATACCATGTTTATGCTTATATGGTATTCGTTGTAACCTAGTGTAATAGAATTGCTTAGGACCTTTTCCGATAAAAGAAACCCATGGGTGGGGTTATTCAGAAATGATGATTTCAAATGTGATTTGAAAGCTATTATTATGATTATGGTACTATTTTCTAAAATGAAAGAAAAGGAAAAATGATTTCGACTTGGGCGGCATGGAAAGTCGGGTGGGAGCGGATCAAGTCTTGATCCTTTTGTGCAAGTACCGCCCCAAGTCATATAAGGACCGACGCTTATGATTGCCATTTTAAGCATAACCGTACTACCACATGTCTATAATGGTACGACCTGGCCAACTAATTTGTAGAAGCCTAGCTTAGACTCACCACTCGGTTGAATGTGAATGCCGGACGGAGGCAATGGTTGTTTTTCTCACACGGCGCAAGAGGGGGCTTCTGTACTGGGCGGATAGAACCCTAACAGCGGTGAAACCTCAGCGGGTGGGTCTAGTTAGGTAGATACATTGTAACGGCCTTGTCATGATCTCTCTGCCGGCACACCAAAGGAAGTGTGCTAATAGCTTGGCATTAAGAGATGATCGTGTCTTGTGGGTAAAGTTGTACACCTCTGCAGAGTAAAACTATTCGAATAGCCGTGCCTACGGTCAAAGGCAAAGCAAGGAATGCTTTCATATTGGTAGATTTTGATTTTGGTTTCGAAAACTGAAAAGTGTTTTGTTTTGGGGTTCGGGAGTGGTTAGAACTCTCGGATGTTATTTGGCGGATAGAGCCAACCAGGTGGAAAGAACCTGTGTTTGTATTTGACGGATGGAGTCACATGATTAACCCTGATTCTTTAAAATCTGGCGGATAGAGCCTTTTATATCGGTGATGGTGGATAGAACCTCACTACGATATTACATAATTCAATGATTAAAAAGAATTGTGAAAAGTTGCTTTGTGAAATGCTATTACCTAAGTATGGTTTAATAAAATTTGGCTTTATGCAAATAAACCCTACTAAGCTTCCTTTGGAAAGCCCACATAAGCATACTTTCCCAGACTTGCCGATGCACGTTTGTACTCACGGGCTACATCAATGTTGTCATCATCGAGGTTTATCAAGACGCGCAGAGGAGGGCGAGTTCTACAGAGGAGTACGAGGAGGGCTGCCAGGAGGACTAGTCGCGTTTCTAGTCGTCGCCTGTGGCGTTTTGGCGTCTGCCTGTTTCGCTTTTGTTTCCGCTGTTTTGGTTCCGGTCTTTAGACCGAGTATTGTAATAAGTGGCCATGTGGCCCGTACTTGAATATTTATATTGCAAGTTCCGTTTTGTCTGGCAATGATGTATCATCGCGGATCGTGTGTACTAGCTATCGATCCGGGACTAGTACGGAAATGCACAGAGATTTGGATAGCCGATCCGGGGTCTCACAGCGGTGGTATCAGAGCCTGGACGACTGTAGGACGTGACCTAGCTAGAATGGCAAAGCCTTAAGGACTTATATTGTTATAAAAATGTATTTCCAAAAAGTTAAGTTCCTTTGCTTCTATCTCTCCTGTCTTAGTGTCTTACTCTTGTCTTGTCCTTGTTAAAAATTTGTTACTAATCCCACCTTGTTTTCAAAATTTGTAGATGCCGGTTACCACCACCTTTGCCGCTCAGACTGGAGGCTTCTGCGAGGAGCTGTCGCTGATGCTGCAGGAGTTGGGGTTTCCCCATCGTCCTGAGTATCGGTACCAGTTTATTACTGGTCTTAGCCAGGACTTGTGGCAGGTCCGCCTGCTGGTCTTCGCGAGGAGCCGGGTTCGCGAGGAGGACCGACCCTTCCACTTCACAGCCGAGCGGTCGATTCTGGCGTACGCTTTGCAGGATGCGGCCAGAAAGGCTATCCTCATGTTGGGGCATAGCTACCGCGTTCGCTTGGAGGACACCCCGTACCGCTTGTTTCCCCGTTTCCAGTTCGGGGGGATGTACATTGCTTCGAAGTGGATCGAGGTCGACCCGATCGTGGTGCACCAGGGGTCACTCCTCCGGGCTCTGGACGACGCCTACGTGCGATTGACCGACGAGATGCAGAGGCAGCGTCGGGATCTGACGGCCGCGAGGGAGAGGATCCGTCAGCTCGAGGAGGAGAGGCAGGACGCCCCGCCACCGCCACCAGCCCGGTTCCAGAGTACCCGCCGATCCGCGACATACCGATGGATGCTCCGCCCGCCAAGCGTCATCAGGGTCTGAGGCTTCGATGCCAGGCGCGCAAGTCAGTCCGCCCCCAGTCGCCGTTGGGGTTCTTGACCGCTTCCGGAGGAGCAGGACCTTCGGCAGCAGCTACACCTTCCCGCAGCAGGAGCGAGGAGGAGGAGGATCCGTCAGCGCGGCCAAGTGAGTGATGAGAGTGATTAGTCGGCTAGACCGAGGACCTTTATCTTGTTTTGTGTCGCTTAGAACGATGAATAATTGCGTGTTGGATTGTATCGTGCCCTTGGGCATTTGTGATCTGACCACCTCCAAACTATTTTGTTTTAATGGAAGTTCAGTTGGTTTTCCCTCTGGTGTGTGCTTTTGTGGTTGTTCCTTTTGTTGAGGATGTGGGTTAGTTCCCCTGTTTCTTACCTGTGCTGTTCCCTCTTTCCTTTCTCTTGACCGCCTTATTGCAGATGGAGAACGTTGGACGTGGTCGTGGTCGTGGAAGGCCCGCAGGCCGTGGTAGAGGCCGTGGGCGTGCCGTGGACCGTGCACTTTCATGAGGAAGAGTTCGTGGAGCCCCGCAGCAAAGAGCGACAGGAGCAGGTTCAACACCCCGGCTCAAAGATGATCCGCCGCCACCCCCACCACCAGCTCAGCCGCCGAATATGGAGCAAATGATGGCGATGCAGCTTCAAATTCTTCAGGCGTTAGCTCAGAACGTCCTGAACCAACCTCAAGCCGCGGTAGCACTGGCTCCAGTTCAACCGCCCCCGTCGAAGTTTGGGGAGTTCATGAGGACGCGACCCCCCACTTTTGCTGGGTCTGGGGACCCGCTAGAGGCGGACGACTGGCTCAAGGAGATTGAGCGCAAGCTTCACTTGGCTCAGTGCGACGACATTGAGAGCGTGCACTTTGCATCCTATCAGCTGAAAGGCACTGCAGCCAATTGGTGGGAGAACTATTGTGCAGCTCACGCAGACCACCAGAACATTCCCTGGAATGAGTTCGTCGAGAACTTCAGAGCTACCCATATTCCAAGAGGTGTTATGGAAATGAAGCGCCGGGAGTTTCACAGGCTTCAACAAGGGAATTTGTCTGTCTCGGAGTACCTCAATCGGTTCACGCAGTTATCCCGTTATGCGGCCGCCGACGTCGCGACGGACGAGGCCAAGATCTGGCGCTTCATGGAGGGTATGGACCCCAACTTGAAGGTGCAGCTGGTTTCAAGCGACTACCCGTCGTTCCAGCATATGATTAATAAGGCGCTGATTCAGGAAGACGCCCAGCGCCAGCTGTTCGAGACCCGGAAGAGAAAGATGATGTTCCAAAATCAACGCGGTGCCAGCAGCTCCAGGCCTCGCACCTTCCAAACGCAGCCTCAAAGAGCCGCCAGCGTCCAACACCCCCAGGACCCCAATGTCCACCCCGCGCCCAACTGGACAAGCCCCTGCCGGTAACGCAGGAGCTCAAGCTCAGAAGAGCGGGACAGCGATGGCAGGAGTGCAGTGCTTCAACTGCAGGGAGATGGGGCACTACGCCAACAACTGCCCTCACAAGCGTCAGCCCGTCACCCCAGTGAGGTTCAACCTGGGATCGACGCCAGCCCGTGCTCCAGCGCCAGCTCAAGGAAAAGGAACCCCGCAGACCCCGCGCACGCCGAGGACAGCTGGAAGAGGTCGCGTGAACCACATCACGGCGGAAGAGGCTCAAGATGCGCCAGACGTGGTTTACGGTACGTTCATTTGTCAACTCCGCACTGCTTGATTTTGTTCGACTCGGGCGCCACTCATTCGTTTATATCGGGATACTTGGTTAAAAAGCATAACTGGAACACTATACAGTTAAGAAACCCGTTGTTAGTGCAATCCCCTGGGAAAGAATTAAGAACAACTGCTATTTGTCCGAAAATGGATATAGTAATAAAAGGAGTAAAGTTCCTAGCGAACTTAATATTATTGGATACTAAGGGTATAGAAGTAATCCTTGGAATGGATTGGCTAACCAAGTACAAGGGTCAGATAGACTGTACCAGTAGAGCTATCTCTCTTACCAGCCCTGAGGGGATTAGAGTGGAGTTCTTATCTAATCTCGCCTCTAAGGGGGGTAGTACCCTGAACCGTCTAAAAGGTACTTCCTTGGAGAAAGTGCCGATAGTCAAGGAGTACCCAGATGTCTTTCCGGATGAGTTGCCTGGAATCCCGCCAGATCGAGAGGTGGAGTTCGTGATTGAGTTGGTACCGGGTACGGCTCCAATCTCAAAGAGACCTTACCGGTTACCTTCCAATGAGTTGGTCGAGATGAAGAAGCAGATTGAAGAACTGCAAGAGAAAGGATTCATCAGGCCCAGTTCGTCGCCTTGGGGATCGCCGGTAATATTCGTGTCGAAGAAAGATGGTAGTCTGAGGATGTGCATAGACTACAGGTCTTTGAATGAGGTCACGATCAAGAACAAGTATCCGTTGCCTCGGATTGATGACCTGTTTGATCAGTTGAAGGGAGCTCAAGTTTTCTCCAAGATAGATCTGCGGTCGGGATATCACCAGCTGAAGATAAGAAAGGAAGATATTCCGAAAACAGCCTTCACCACCAGATATGGACTGTATGAGTTCACAGTCATGTCTTTTGGATTAACCAATGCTCCTTCTTATTTCATGAATCTGATGAATAAGGTCTTTATGGAGTATTTAGACAAGTTCGTCGTAGTCTTCATCGACGACATTCTTGTCTATTCCAAGAGCAGACAAGAGCATGAAGATCATCTGCGAATAGTCTTGGAAACGCTAAGAGAGCATCAGCTGTATGCCAAGTTCAGCAAGTGTGACTTTTGGTTAAAGGAAGTGTCTTTCCTGGGTCATATCATTTCTGCTGCAGGAGTAGCAGTGGATCCCGCCAAAGTGAGAGATGTTTTGGATTGGCAACGGTAGAAGTCATCCCAGGAGATCCGAAGTTTTCTTGGATTAGCTGGTTATTATCGAAGATTCATTGAAGGTTTCGAAGATAGCGGACCTCTTACTCGGCTTCGAAGAAGGAAAAGAAGTTTGAATGGACTAAAGCTTGTGAGCAGAGTTTTCAGGAGTTGAAAAAGAGATTAACCTCAGCCCCAGTGCTTGTGTTGCCGGATATTCACAAGGACTTTGAGGTGTATTGTGATGCGTCAAAACAAGGGCTTGGATGTGTTTTGATGCAAGAAGGAAAGGTAATAGCCTATGCTTCACGACAACTGCGACCTCATGAAGAAAACTATCCTATTCATGACTTGGAGTTAGCGTGATTGTGCATGCGCTCAAGATATGGAGGCATTATTTGATCGGCAATGATGTGAGATCTATACGGATCATAAAAGCTTGAAATATATCTTCACTCACCTGATCTCAACCTGAGACAGAGAAGATGGTTGAGTGGTGAAGGATTATAATGTTGGAATTCACTACCACCCTGGAAAGGCGAATGTTGTTGCGGATGCCTTGAGCAGGAAAGCTCACTGCAACAACGTTATGGGTCAGGAAAGTCAACCAGCGCTTCACGAGGAATTCCGGCGCCTTAACCTGGAGTTGGTAAAAGAAGGGTGCATTTATAATTTGGAGGTCAAATCAACCTTAGAAGATCAGATTCGGGAGGCTCAAAAGGATGATAAGGGTATTGCCGACCTAAAGGAGGGCCTCAAGAAAGGAAAACACCTGGATTTCTGTAGATGACCAAGGGACGGTTTGGTTCGGGAAAAGAATAGTGGTCCCTAACCAAGAAGAAATCAAGAATGTGGTCTTGAAGGAAGCTCATGATTCGGTATACTCCATTCACCTGGAGGTACCAAAATGTATCTTGATTTGAAAGAGAAGTATTGGTGGTCCAATATGAAGAAAGAAGTCGCTGATTTTGTGGCACGTTGTGATGTGTGCCGATTGGTTAAAGCGGAGCATCGAGACCACCGGTCTATTGCAGCCTTTGCAAGTGCCTCGTATGGAAATGGGAAGAAATTGGAATGGATTTTATAAGCTGGATTACCCAAAACTAAATCCGGTTATGACTCCATCCAGGTTATTGTGGATCGATTGACTAAAGTGGCTCACTTTATCGGTAAAGACGACTTATTCGGAGATAAGCTTATGGAGTTGTATATGGCAAAAATTGTATGCTTGCACGGGGTGCCGAAGAAGATCGTATCCGATCGAGGATCACAGTTCACCTCAAGATTTTGGCAGAAGTTGCATGAAGTGTTGGGCACCAACCTGAATTTCAGTACCGCGTATCATCCTCAGACGGATGGCCAGACGGAAAGAATTAATCAGATCCTAGAAGACATGTTGAGAGCCTGCGCTTTAACATACAAAGGTTCGTGGGATCAGAATTTGCCGTATGCGGAGTTTTCCTATAACAACAGCTATCAGGCCAGTTTGAAGATGGCACCTTTTGAAGCTCTTTACGGAAGGAAATGCCGGACACCTTTATACTGGAAAGAGGCCGAAGGAGGACAAATAGTCGGGCCTGATATTCTGAAAGAAGCCGAAGAACAAGTCCGACAGATTCGTGCAAATTTGAAAACAGCTCAGTCAAGGCAGAAGAGCTATGCGGACAATCGCCGACGGGACTTAAGTTTTCTACCTGGTGATCATGTGTATTTGAAGGTATCCCCGTTGAAAGGAATGAAGCGCTTTCGTGTCAGTGGGAAGTTAGCGCCTCGCTATATCGGACCGTTCAAGGTGATGGCCCGAAAAGGAGAAGTGGCGTATAAGTTGGAACTACCGTCTCAGTTGTCAGGAGTACATGATGTTTTTCATGTATCGCAGTTGAAGAAGTGTCTCAGAGTTCCCGAGCATCAGCTGCCAGTTGAAGAGTTGGAATTGAAGGAAGATCTGTCTTATCCAGAGTTTCCTGTTAGAATTTTGGATGAAGCGGAACGCCGAACTCGAAGCCGGGTGATCAAGTTTTGCAAGGTTCAGTGGAGCAATCATTCAGAGAAAGAAGCAACCTGGGAGCGAGAAGAAGATCTTCGAGCAGAGTTTCCAGACCTTTTTCTTTCTTCTCCGGAATCTCGGGGACGAGATTCTCTCTAAGGGGGGTAGGTTTGTAACATCCCAAAATTTGCTTTTAATATATTTAGTGTGTTTTTGGGATTATTTGTATTTTCCGAATTCACTTGGAAGCCTCACGAGTAATTCGGGGTCAAGTTTATGGAAATAATCGCGTTAAATAAAGATCATGCTTTTTCGGATAGGCGTAAAATCTAAAATTTTGTTGATAATTAAGATAGTTGGTAGACGAGAGTGTTCGCTTCAAATATTTTCGAAAAATATGTTAGATAACCTAAGTCGTTGATTTTACAAAAATCGGTACAGGTGTCTGAGGCACGAAAAGAATTTCTACGGAAAATCTATACTTCGAAAAATCACGAAACCAACTTCGTTAAGTCCTAAATAGTTCCTAGTATTTTAGGGAAATTTTTCAGATTTTTAGAACCTCTCTGTTGTTTTTCCCTCAAAACGTGTTGGAACGTATATACGTATATACCTACAGACGTGCATGCATGGCGAGTGATTTCCCAGCCGTTCGTACCTTTTGCACTGCTTCCAGCAGTTACCATTCATCCATTACCATTCAACGTCAATGCATTACTAGTCTTTTCATCCATTACCATTCATCCATTCATCAACGTCAATGCATGGATGCATTAGTAATGCATCCATTACTATTCCAGCCGTTCCTAGCTTGCTCTTCCATCTCCTGAACACATCCTTGACGCCATGAATTTCTCCTGGACGATTCATTCCAGCCATTTAGCCGTTTCTACAGACTCATGAACTTCCCTTTGCTAGCCACATGTCCATATTACACGTTTCCTGTTTCTCAGTTCGGTTCCTACTTGTTTAATTGCTGTTACTAGTCTTTAGTTGGCCGTTACTAGTTTTGTTTTAGTGGTTCCCAGTTGTTATTCTTCTCTTCCACGTAGTGCAGCATGGCCAGTCCTTAGTACCATGGTCACTAGTATATCATGCATGACCCATGGGCGTTGGGTATTCCAGCCTTTACTATTTGGTTCAAACTCTCGGTCATTTCCAGTTCTCAGCCGTTTCATCTCCATTGGAAATGTCTTCACACGCACACCTTCATTACTAGCAAACCAGCACGTTCAGCCGTTCCCATTTTGTTTAATGACGCTTGAATGGGTTTCATTTCTCTCCAGCCGCTCCATTTCCATGCACTTCATTTCGTAATTCACGTTTTGCTCTCCAGCCGTTGCCTTTACCTGTGCGTACGTTCAAGTGTAGCCTCCTTCATTAATTCTTGCATGTATAGCTAGTAGTGCTTCCATTTTGTTTCCATCTACTAGCAACGCCTGCTTTCAGCCGATCATCTCTCCGTTAATTCCAGCGAGCTCATGTCCTGGTATATATAACACACCTACTCCTCCTCATTTTGACTGGTCCTTCTAATCTCCCATCTCATCTTCTTCAGCACAACTTGCCGATTCGGCTGACTGACGCTTGGTCCCTACTGCCGTTGACGCTGCCGTCTAGTCGCCATCACCGTCGTCCTCTACGTCGCCGCCGCCGTCGCCGTCTCACTCTCTGACTGCGTCTTCCTCCACGCCGACGATCCGCGCGACTGCCGTCGTCGAGCGGTACTCTCTCGTTTTCTTTTACGCGCGCTCTATCTGTTAATCGGATGATCTCGTCGTATGTAGTTCCGCGGGTATCGACATGATTAGCGTGTATATATTTATTGTTTACGCTTGCATGTTTCTGTATATATATACTGCGTAGCATGTATGTTTTTTTTAGTAGTAGCATGTATATAAAAAAATATATTAGGCAGTACACGTGAATACATGTATACGTTGGTATGTATAAGGCGCAGCTTGTTTTTTTTTATACTGGTCGTCCGTAGCAAGTTCTCTGATGTATAGCCGATCAAGTGAATACACGTATACAGGATGAATAGTGCCATGCAAGCAAAACTAGAAAATTAGTTTGCGTACACTTTTCAGGAAAATTGCGAATTTTGTCTTTTTCGCTAAAAATTCGTTCTAAGTCCGAATCGCTTGCAACTAATTTTGTTAATTAGTAAAAATTAATACATCTCTACAGTAATTTTTATGAAATTTTATAAATAAATTTATATTGTTAAATTATTCGCGGAAAGTATAAACTTGTGAGTTTTGTAGCTCTTAGACTATACGCTCGAAAATTCCAAATAAATTTTATAAATCGTATAAAATGCTAAACTAATTATTCGGAAGTTTTCATGTGGTTGAGAATTTATTTGTTTCTTCGTATTTTCCGAATGGTTGTTTATTCGCTGTTTTTCGTTTAATAGTAACGCTAGACGTCGACTCCGTCGCAGAACCGCAGGAAGACAACCCTCTCCTAACCGACCAAGGCAAGTCCCTTGACGCATTTTGATCCCATTTTATGAAATGCTTTTTATCTGTTTATAAAGTTGCATGGCTACTTTTAAATAAAATATGTCAAATATAAGTGATAGTTAATCCGAATTTGGTGATTCCTCCTTGACATTGTTAATCATATCCGTTGTAACCCTAGAACATTGATTATACCATGTTTATGCTTATATGGTATTCGTTGTAACCTAGTGTAATAGAATTGCTTAGGACCTTTTCCGATAAAAGAAACCCATGGGTGGGGTTATTCAGAAATGATGATTTCAAATGTGATTTGAAAGCTATTATTATGATTATGGTACTATTTTCTAAAATGAAAGAAAAGGAAAAATGATTTCGACTTGGGCGGCATGGAAAGTCGGGTGGGAGCGGATCAAGTCTTGATCCTTTTGTGCAAGTACCGCCCCAAGTCATATAAGGACCGACGCTTATGATTGCCATTTTAAGCATAACCGTACTACCACATGTCTATAATGGTACGACCTGGCCAACTAATTTGTAGAAGCCTAGCTTAGACTCACCACTCGGTTGAATGTGAATGCCGGACGGAGGCAATGGTTGTTTTTCTCACACGGCGCAAGAGGGGCTTCAGATCAAGGCGGATAGAACCCTAACAGCGGTGAAACCTCGTGGTGGGTCTAGTTAGGTAGATACATTGTAACGGCCTTGTCATGATCTCTCTGCCGGCACACCAAAGGAAGTGTGCTAATAGCTTGGCATTAAGAGATGATCGTGTCTTGTGGGTAAAGTTGTACACCTCTGCAGAGTAAAACTATTCGAATAGCCGTGCCTACGGTCAAAGGCAAAGCAAGGAATGCTTTCATATTGGTAGATTTTGATTTTGGTTTCGAAAACTGAAAAGTGTTTTGTTTTGGGGTTCGGGAGTGGTTAGAACTCTCGGATGTTATTTGGCGGATAGAGCCAACCAGGTGGAAAGAACCTGTGTTTGTATTTGTGGATGGAGTCACATGATTAACCACGATTCTTTAAAATCTGGCGGATAGAGCCTTTTATATCGGTGATGGTGGATGGAACCTCACTACGATATTACATAATTCAATGATTAAAAAGAATTGTGAAAAGTTGCTTTGTGAAATGCTATTACCTAAGTATGGTTTAATAAAATTTGGCTTTATGCAAATAAACCCTACTAAGCTTCCTTTGGAAAGCCCACATAAGCATACTTTCCCAGACTTGCTGAGTACGTTTGTACTCACGGGCTACATCAATGTTGTCATCATCAGAGGTTTATCAAGACGCGGCAGAGGAGGGCGAGTTCTACGCGGAGGAGTACGAGGAGGGCTGCCAGGAGGACTAGTCGCGTTTCTAGTAAATGCTTTGTGGCGTTTGGCGTCTGCTGTTCGCTTTTGTTTCATTGTTTTGGTTTGGTCTTTAGACCGAGTATTGTAATAAGTGGCCATGTGGCCCGTGACTTGAATATTTATATTGCAAGTTCCGTTTTGTCTCGGCAATGATGTATCACTTTGGATCGTGTGTACTAGCTCGTCCGGGACTAGTACGGAAATGCACAGGAGATTTCGGATAGCCGATCCGGGGTCTCACATTGACCTTAAGTTCGAGCAGCCAGTTTGGTTAACTAATTAAAGTACTTATTTATTATTTCGTTGAGTATGATTGTGATATTTACCGATGTTGAGACTGTGTGCACTAGCGTGATCCTAGACTAGTGCTGAATACACAGAGGGTCCGGATTTGTAAATTTGGGTCCCGACAGTTCTGCTTACATAGTCTTTTGAACATATGCATGAGTTGCTTATTCTGAATTGCTTGTAGAAGTTTACACCCAAATGCCTCATGCACCGTCGGCTCTACAAGTCAGGCCATGGAAATGGCTCCTCTTCCCCTGTTTGCAACTGGTTGATTGCACTAAGCAGACCAGCATGCCTGTCATGCAGCACGCACACATCTTGACGACTTTTGACCACCCCCATCTTCAAGTTCTGTCAGAACCATAGCCAACTCTCATAGTTTTCGCTTTCTACAAAGGCGAATGCAACAGGCAGAATCTAGTTGTTTCCATCAATGCCCACAGCTGTCAATATTTGCCCTCTGTATTTCATAGTCAAGAATGTGCCGTCCATGCACAACAATAGATGACAGTGATAGAACGCCTTAATGCAAGCTCCGAATGCGAAGAACACACTCCTCAGATGCCTTTTAGTTGGCCACTTGATTGACGGACAATCTTGATAATCATAGTAAGTGCCAGGATTTTTTCCTTGAATGCAATTGAGCAGTGCGGGCACATTGTGGTACGAGTCTTCAAACTTTGCAAACATCATTTCTAATGCCTTCTGTTTCGCCCTCCATGCCTTCACGTGGCTCAAAACTTAGGTTCTCTACTATCTCTGGGTACATGATGTTCACGACATACCCAGATGATAGGTTCCTGTGAGCTATCATTGTTTCCTCAATCATACAGCTTTGCTGCTCAACCTTCAAGCATAACCAATTGGTGCCACATTTGGTGCCACATTTGGGCTTGTACGCGTGCACTCTCCACGGACACCCATGGATCTCACACACCACGTCGTAGTAGGTCGGGGTGGATTTCTTAACCCTGAAAGTCCTTAATGATAAGGCCCAATCTTTCACAGAATCATGCACAACCTTTTTTGTCATGTACATACTGTTAGGCCTAACCTCATTGTCGCTGTACTGCCATGGTATATCGTTGCTTTCATTGACAACCAACCTATCAAATTGATGCGTGCTCCACTCGGCTGGCACAAGTGGCTCCGTACCTCCAACTTCCTCATCCGACTCATCGTCATCTTCCACTTCTGCTCTGTTGTACTCATGGTCTTCCTCTTCCATCCTAACTATTATTTCATCAATTTGCTCACATTTAAAGCAAATATGCGCTCTTCGACCCTACTCAAACTTCTGTCCACATACTGGAAGTTACTTAGATCCGCACCCTCCAAACCATACATTACAACCCCTGCTCCATAATAGATTCTAAATGGAACTTGTTCTGCCATATGTGCGAATCCATTCATTCACCCACGAATTAATTACTTTTTGTAAAAAAAATACTATGACACCTAAGATAACTACATCTATATGCTACAAAAATATAGATCTATTCATAGAAAATATAACTACATTCCTAACAATACATATCTACTTACATCTAACTACAATCGCTATATCTACCCTACTACATTCCTAAGAAATGAATATATATATATATATATATATATATGGATGTACTTGTATCGGTATAAAATATCTACATTCGCTAGATCTACGCACATAAACCTAGATATAAAATTATTTCTACTCAATCATAATTTACTGCTAAAAAATTAAACAACGAAATAATTACTACTCTAACTACATTCTCTACAATTAATTTCTACTAAACCTACATCCAACTACATTCGCTATATCTACCCAACTACATTCCTAAGAAATGAATATATATATATATATATATATATATATATATATATATATATATATATATATATGGATGTACTTCTATCGGTATAAAACATCTACATTCGCTAGATCAACGCATACAAACCTAGATCTAAAATTATTTCGACTCAATCATAATTTACTACTAAAAAATTAAACAACGAATAACTTCTACCTACATCTAACTAGGTTTGCTAGATCTACCTACATCTAACTAGATTTGCTAGATCTACAACTACAAAAATTAAACAATGAGCAATTACCTGCAAATGGATCGCGCTGGCTCGAATGTGCCTCTCTTTTTCTCCCCTCTTCCTCTCTTTCTTTTTCCCCTCTTCCTCTCTTTCTTTCTTTGTTTATTTGATTCTCGTTCGGCTGCTCGAATGCGCCAGGGCCGTGCGCGGCGATTTTTATTGGCGCTTCTGTCGCCCGATCAATGGGCGACATAAACCCGCACCACTCTCTGTCGCCCATCCATCGGGGGATTTTTATACTGTCGGCTGTTCATCAGACGATGTTTACTATGTCGTCCGTTGAACAGGCGACAGAGACCCGAACAGCCTCATGTCACCCGTTAGTTGGGCGATAGGCTTATGTCGCCTGTTCAACCGGCGAGAGATGTATATTTCTGTAATTTCATTTCCCCGATGTTTAGTTTTGCAATTTTGATTAAAAATTGTATTAATAAAAAAAATTCCAGTATTTTCTCTTTGTAAGTTGTCTGTGTGCGCATCAACGGTTGATTTTTTTTAAAGACAAGAACCTTCAAAGCTCCGAAGGAATTCTCTTTATATGGATGCATGCGCCTCTGCGATTCCCATGCATATAGGATCGATAGATCGATCATTAGCTAGCTGGCTGTCAGTGGGAGGTGGGTGGACTGTTCATCAACTATGTCGGAACAGAGCATGCAACTAGCAGCTACTGGGTATACGAGCAGCTACTGTAGCGTTGACGGCCACCAAGCACACATAAAGCTTTCCAAGTCGAATCGACCAAACATTCTCGCTGTGGGCCCTTGTAATTGTGTTTGTAAGGCCGGTTACAGTGTTCTGGAGCGTGGCTCGGGATCCATGAATGCATATTACTCATAGTTATCAATGTCTGTAGGCATCAGTTGGTAACAAGGTTTTAAATTTCGTTTTTGTTATGTATCTTGGAGGTGGCCAAAATTCGAAATTTTAGCGAGATCTCGAAAATTCGGACAAAATTTAGACAGAAATCCAAAAACCAAATATCAAATCCGTTTTTTTTTTAAACCGGGATTTCTGATATTTCGGCCAAAATACCGAGATCTCGGCCTAAAATCATCGAGGTTTCAAAAAAGAGTATTTGTGGTGGTTTTTAAGAAAAACCTCCATAGATAATATTATCAGTGACGATTTTAGCCAAAAACTACCACTAATAATATTTTGAATTTTTTTAAAAAATTTCATTTGGTCGAGATTTAGGATCTCGGAGGGGTCCAAAATCTCGATCGAAATTTCCGAAATTTCACTGAGATTTTAAACCTTAGTTGGTAATACCATTTCAACATATAAATCGGTACAATATAGTTTTATGTACCGTATCAGTCTCGATACCGGTATATACCAGCTTCAATACCAGTTATGCCAGTTGAATTGATAATATGATATATAAATTATATGTTATTGTTAGCGTCAAAGACTTGACAATGGGTTAATAACTGCCAACGCACGCGAACACCGGGTTCAAATCTCTGGGTTGCGGGCGTGCCAGCCGATTTGATACTACAATAGGCAAGATGTTGGAAATTAATCTAATCGGCTTAAAGGAAACTGATCAAATGAATCTTTTAGGGTCTCGTTGGCTCTGACAAGCCTATTTTGACTAGGGTAACTGAAATCCAATCTACCCGGTTGAGTCGATCAGATGGGGTAAAATATTATTTCTCCTAAAGAAGGCGATGCGCAACAAAATCAAAAAAGATTCAGACTTGGGTGGAGCGTAAGTCAACGAGATCAACAATTGGCGATGCGCAACCCTTATCGATCAATCGAATTACAAGGAAAGATTACAAGACTATTGTCGGGACCCCGAATTTGCAAATCCGGACCCTCTGTGTATTCAGCACTAGTCCAGGAACGCGCTAGTGCACACAGTCTTAACATCGGTAAATATCACAATCATACCATTCGATATTATCAAAGTACTTTATTTAAATAACCAAACTGGTTACTCGACCTTATGGTCAAGTTACAAATGTATGCCTTGCAAGGCGAAACTTATTAAAAGAGAAATAATAGCAGCGGAAAATCAAATAGCTTCGTGGCGCCATCCAGTATACCACAGGCAACTGACTGGGCTCGCTTCCCTAAGTAGACGGATCCTCTTGGAGTTCCTCCTCCAAAGCTGGCGTAGTCTCCTCTTCAACTGATGTTGTGTTGAGGCAAGGGTGAGTACTTGGTACTCAGCAAGTCATGCACAGAATGCAAGCTAATATGCTATATGCATGGCTTGGTACAAAGGAATAGCTCAAGGTATATTTGCAGTAAACAGCATTTGAAAAGTAATATAAGTAGATTCGAAAGCAGTAGAAACAAGTAAAGCATAAATAACTTTTCAAGAAGTTTAATAAACATTTTCCCCATCCTAAACCACATTTCCATCATCTTCATTATTAAACCAACCCAACCTTTCAAACCAAAGTTATTTTTGAGAAAATCTAACCCTTGACTGTAATTCCCGAGCGATGTCCAATACCGCGGACACGGCTATTCGAATAGATTCTATACTCTGCAGAGGTTATGCACTTTACCCACAAGATACAGTCAAACACCACAAAGGTGAGTTCCCGTAACAAAGTCTTTCGGAAACCTCTAACAATACAAGTGGTCCTCCCCGGTTATTGCGCACTAACCCTTCCCTTCGCTAAGGCGAAGTCTAGGCCAATCAACCGTTAGATGGGTACTGGCCTCACCCGATGCGCTCCCGTACAACTTACACAAAGGGTGTAGTTGACCTCCTGAGGTCCCACAGGTACGTTATTAGCGACTTAGTCAACTAGGTCCGTCCCATTACAGACATGTGGTTGCACGTTAGACCCAGTTCAAAGGCTTGCAAGGTTAAGTCCTTAGGGTGACCAGGGCAAGACTACGAAAAACCAAAACAACACTCCCAATGCCACAATCGCCCACTGATTACTCTTTGCCACATGCCCGGCCGAAAGCGTTTATCAAACCCCGCTTGATTACCATGCACCACGTGCCATCAACATCACATGATACTTTTCCAAAACAGGTTCAATATGTCATTAGGTCAATATTAACATTTGATTGTCCAAAATCATGTCATGAGCACGAAAGGTGTCTAAGCAAAGATACTACAACGGTCTAAACCCAGGTTGGCAATTTAATAATGTCCAACTAGTAATCCACAACTAGGGTGACAAGGGTCATGGCACATACTTAAGTAATCAAGGTGTCATACAAAGAAATTGGTACTTATCTAACCCCATGTTTAAACCAAGTATTTTTCTAATTGAACTAGCATGCAATAGTTTAAATCAAAATAGATTTCGAAATAGGATCAACATGGTCAAAGCACAACTTGCCTTCAAAAAGTACTTGTTCTTGGTCTTGAGTTGGATCCTGAGTTAATACTTCTCCTTCGAATCCTTCCGGCACTTCAACGTCTACTCGTAAAGCGTGCAAATAGCAAATACACAAATAAACAATAGGCAAAAAGTGTCCAAACATCCAAATAAAATCCATAAACAGAGAGAACATAATTTTATGAGTTTTTAGAAACTGGAATCGTCAAATTTGGAGTTAAGACG
The DNA here is from genome assembly GCA_036346355.1 of Rhipidocladum racemiflorum. Lineage (NCBI taxonomy): Eukaryota > Viridiplantae > Streptophyta > Magnoliopsida > Poales > Poaceae > Rhipidocladum > Rhipidocladum racemiflorum. The sequence goes on from CM070572.1 coordinate 67,431,828, forward strand.
CAAAAGTTATGATTATTTAAAGTTTAAATAACCAATTAAATAATTTTGCAGAGAAAAACTTTAGTCCAAAAATTAAATAAAATTTATATTTAGGTAGATCTCAATTTTATACAAATTTAGAAATTTGAATCACTCAAATCGGAGTTGAAACGCAAAAGTTATAAGCGTTTGAAGTTCGAAACAAAATCTGAAATCATTATTTCGATTTAATAAATCATTTTCTTTTTTGGAAATTAATTATTGCGTCAGCATGGAAACGTGGCAGCCTCTGATTGGTTGGCTGACGTCAGCCGGTCCATGGACTCGGTCCACGCTCGGCTCGGGTCTACCGTGGACCCGGTCCACGGCTCACGTGAGACTGACATGTGGGACCACTCGGGTGACATCATCGCTGACGTCAGCGGGCTCACTGCGGTCGACAGTGGGACCTCGACACGCGGGCCGCGTGTCGGCGTCTAAGCACGCAGCGTGGGCGGCCGACCGCGACGGTCAGGCTTCCCGACACGTGGTCAATCTCGACCGTTGATTTGAATTTCAACGGCCGCGATTAGATCCAGGGCTAACACGTTGAAACTACTCGATGATCGTGGGCCGTTCGATCTAGATCGGACGGTCCAGATCTAATCCTATAATAACACTATTACGGCACGTGGCGATCGTGGGCCGTTGGATCTTGATCCAACGGTTCAGATCTAATCGGGTTTCTAGGGTTTGGGGGAGAACGTGGGCTCACCGTGACTGTCGGATCTTGATCGGACGGCTGAGAACCTTCGCGGGTGACGATGGCGTCGCGGCGGGGCTTGGTGCACCGGAGACGGGGACGACGACCAAGGGCACGGCGCTACGGGGCCTCTCCGGCGAGATGAGTCCTCCCTTCGAGTGCGTCTCGTCGCGGGGATCCCGGATCTGGGCTCCTTCTCGGCGGAAGACGACGGACGACGGCGGAAAACGGCGCAAACCGCGGCGGACACCTCCTCCAACTACGGCGAGCTCGTACGGGCAAACGGCGACGGCTCAGGCGAGATGGCTCGGGGACTCGGGTGCGCACGGATGAGGGCAACCTCGGGGCGTGACCAGGGCTTTAAATAGCCTCGGCGTTCGTGTGGGACACGGAAACCTAGTTCTCCACGGCGGCGGGCGCGGCGGCGGAGTCCGGCTCGGACTCGGCGGAGACGACGACGCACGGCCGTCCACGTGGCACGATCAACGGCCACGATCGCGTGACGCGATCGGATCGGGCCGGATACGGCTCGAGCCGTGCAGGCGGATCTCACCGTTGGATCTTGATCCAACCGGCCGGATCGCTAGGGTTGGGAAGCTGGTTTGGTCGAGTCAATCGGCTCGGTCGGACTCGAGTCCGACTCGGGTTCCGACTTCGATCGGATGAACGATACTCGACCGAGTTGATTTTCCAGCGATTTAATATTTAAAATAATTCGATAATTCATTTAATTCATTAAAAATAGAAAAAGACTCAGAAAAATTCCAGAAAAATTCTGGAAAATATTTTAGGATATTTGGGACTCAAATAAAATATTTCCAACAAAATTTTATTTGCAATATTAAATTCTTTAATTATTTCAAAATGGAATAAATTCAAATAAATTCCAAATAAATCCAAATAAATTCGGAAAATTCCAAAAATTCAACAAAGTGACAAATCACACATGAATTTAATAAAAGCAAAATTTTGGGGTGTTACAAACCTACCCCCCTTAATAGAATCTCTTACCCGAGATTCAGGGCTAACTACAGAATAGGTTTGGAAACTCTTTCTTCAAATCCTCTTCGCGCTCCCAAGTCGCTTCGCTCTCTGCATGGTTGCTCCACTGAACTCTACAGAAACGGGTTGACTTATTTCTAGTTTCTCGATCCATTGTGTCTAGAATCCTCACGGGATGCTCCTTATAAGTCAAATCCTCTTGCAACTCAATTGACTCTAGCGGTGTCTGTTCCTCAGGAACTCGGAGACACTTCTTTAACTGGGACACATGGAATACGTCATGCACTCCTGCCAACGACTGTGGCAACTCCAGCTGGTAAGCAACTTCGCCTCTGCGACTCAAAATCTTAAATGGTCCAACATAACGGGGTGTGAGTTTCCCTTTGGCATGGAACCTCTTAACTCCCACGAGGCGTAACTCGAGGTAAACAAAGTCTTGGTTCAAAACTCAAGTCTCGGCGACGATTGTCAAGATAACTCTTCTGCCGAGATTGGGCTATCTTCAACCTTTCCCTAATCATGGCGACCGCTTCTTCACCTCTTGAAGAATATCAGGCCCAAAGACACGGGCGCACGGTCTCATTCCAATTCAATGGCGTCCGACAGTGGTCGACCATACAAAGGCCTCAAAAGGTGACATCTCAGAACTAGCCTGATAACTATTGTTGTAATCGAACTCGGCATACGGTAAACTCTTATCCCAAGAAGTAGCATAAGCTAATGCACAAGCTCTCAACATATCCTCCGAATCTGGTTGACTCTTTCGGTCTGTCCATCCGTCTGTGGATGATAAGTCGATCTTGAAGTTCAAACGGGTCCCCATGGCTTCATGCAACTTATTCCAGAACCTTGAGGTAAATTGGGTACCTCTGTCCGATACAATCCTCTTTGGCACTCCATGCAAACAGACAATCCTGATCATGTACAATTCTGCTAATTTATCTCCCGAGTAAGTGGTCTTCACGGGGATAAAATGGGCTACTTTAGTCAAGCGATCCGCTATAACCCATATGGAGTCATAACCTCCTTGAGTCTTCGGCAAACCGGTAATGAAATCCATTCTGATTTCCTCCCACTTCCACTCAGGTATTTTTAGCGGTTGTAGCAATCCTGCTGGTCTCTGATGCATTGCCTTGACTCTCTGGCATACGTCGCACAATGCAGCATGCTCGGCAACTTCACGTTTCATACTCGGCCACCAGAATCTCTCCTTCAGATCCTGATACATCTTGGCGCTTCCAGGATGAATTGAGTACTTGGAGTCATGGGCTTCTTCCAGAATCAGTTGCTTTAACTCCTTCTTGTTAGGCACACAAATGCGATCCTTCATCCACAACGTGCCTTGCTCATCCAACTTGAAGTCCTCTGCCTTGCCTTCCTCCTTGATGGACTTAATCCTGCGGATCTTGTCATCATCCTTCTGTCCTTCTCGGATCTGATCCTCTAAGGTAGGCTTTACTTCCAATGTGGCCAAGAATCCGCTAGGTACCACCTCAATCTTCATTTTCTGGAAATCCTCACATAACTCATCCTGACTTGTGGCTAGCAACGTACTCACGGTATGGCTTTTCCGACTCAGGGCATCGGCTACTACGTTGGCCTTCCCGGGATGGTAATGGATTCCAACATTATAGTCTTTGATCAACTCTAACCATCTCCTCTGCCTCATATTCAGATCCGACTGGGTGAATATGTATTTAAGGCTCTTATGATCCGTATACACTTCACATCTGTTCCCGATCAGATAGTGACGCCATATCTTCAAGGCATGCACTACGGCAGCTAACTCTAGGTCATGTGTCGGATAATTTTCCTCATGCGGCCTCAACTGCCTTGATGCATAAGCGAATTTACCTTTCCATTCTCGTGACAAAGACACATCCAAGTCCTTGGCGCGATGCGTCACAATAAATATCGAAGCTTTGAGCAACATCCGGTAGAACTAACACCGGCCGATGTCAATCGCTTCTTCACTCCTGAAATCCTTTCTCACATTCTCAAGCGCCCATGCAAACTTCTTTTCCTTCTTCAGCTAGGCGTAAGAGGTTTCGCAATTGTCGAGAAGCCTTCGATGAAACGGCGGTAGTATCCTGCCATTCCAAGGAAACTCCGACCGGGTCACGCCTTCTACTTCCAATGTAACACAGCTTCTACTTTGCTTGGATCTACTGGCGACTCCTTTCTGCGGTCATTACATGTCCAAGAAACTCCACCTTGTCCTTCCAAAAATCACACTTGCTGAACTTGGCGAAAAGTTGTCGTTCCTCGCCTTTTCCAAGACTCGCCTTAAGTGTTCGGCATGTTCACTCTGTCTTGGAGTAGATTAGGATATCGTCTATGAACACGACGACAAACTTGTCCAAATATTCCATGAACACCTTATTCATCATATTCATGAAATATCTTTGGCGCATTCGTTACCCAAAGGACATAGCTGTAAACTCGTAATGTCCATATCTTGACGAGAATGCGATCTGGAATATCTTACGATCGGATCTTCAATCGATGGTATCCCGATCTCAGATCAATCTTGGAGAAAACTCCGGCTCCTCTCAACCGATCAAACAAATCATCAATCCTGGTAGCGGATACTTATTCTTCACGGTGACTTCATTGAGTGCACGGTAGTCAATGCACATCCCGAAACTCCCGTCCTTCTTCTTGACAAACAAAACTGGTGCTCCCACGGCGACGAACTCTGGCCTCGATAAATCCTTTCTCCATTAACTCTTCTAGCTGTTTCTTCATTTCTACCAACTCCTCGGTGGACATCCGATAGGGTCTCTTTGCTATCGGTCTTTGTGCATACAAGCTCTATCACAAACTCTATGTCCCTATCTCGCGGCATACCGGTAGATCTTTGGGAAAAACATCTGGTACTCATTCACTCTTGGGACATCCTCTATGCCGATTGCCTTGGTAATGTTAACCATCAACTGTCCATCTCTAATCTGCGGTGGCTTGAAATTCCACTTTCTTCCCACACGGGCTCTCAATCGAGATAGTCCTTCGTCCACAATCCAATACGGCCTTGTGCTTGGATAACCAATCCATTCCCAATATGACGTCTAAGGTCCGGGTCTCCAAAATTATAAGGTTTGCTAGGAACTCTATTCCATCTATTAGTATTCTCACCGGAACATCCTACTTTCGCTCGGAGTTCGAACCAGGGGTTTGAACTAAAAGCATGCACTTAAGTCTTGCAATCCTCAAATCATTTCTAGTAGCAAAGCCTTGCGAAACAAACGAATGCGAAGCTCCAGAGTCAAACAAAATCTGCAGGTGTATCGAGTTAACAAGTAACTTACCCAAGACGACGTCCGTAGCATTCTGCGCAGTGCATCCGCGGTGACGTGGTTAACTCGGCCTCTCACCACGATGCAGGTGTGGCTCCTGGTCTGGCGTCCTAGCTGGGGTGGTTCCTAGATTGAAGCGGCCGGGTCACTCCTGCTGTCTTCTTTGGACAAGCTGTTGGCAAAGTGTCTCGGCTCGTTGCGATTGTAGCGGCGTCTCACCGTTCCTTGCCGATCGCTCGAGTAAGCGTTTCTAGCGAAGTGGGTGCAGTAGTTCGATTGACAGGTCTTGGTGCCGGGGATGGTGTCCTGTTGCATTGTGGTTGGAATCAAGAATTGATTTGGTGCAACTCTCGGTATTTAGCGTTCACTGGCGTGATCCTTGCCGTTGCATCCTGCGCTTCTCGTTCTCATCCAGTTCCTTGCGCTTGTCCTCAAGAATAAGCGCCTTATTCACCAACTCTTGGAAATCTGGGAAGGTGTGGGTGATCAATCCTACTTGCAATCCTGAGTTAAGTCCCTTCATAAAACGACTGCCTGGATTTATCTGTCGCTACATCCTCAAAAAGCGTAGCGTGCTAGCTGTGGTGAACTTGTTCGTAGTCGCCACCGGTGATTACCTTGCTTGATGCTCTGAACTCCTCCTTCTTAAGGTCCATGATTCCTTCAGGCACGTGATCCGTCGAATGCACCGTTGTGAACTCTTCCCAAGTGATATCTTGAGGGCTCTCTTGCGTGTACGAAGTTCTCCCACCATTCGGTTTGTCCCTTCGGTGATGAGAAGCGTAGAGTACCTTCTCATTTCCTATGCATTGAGCTATGTGTAGCTTCCTCTCGATTGATCTTAACCAATCATCGGCCTCTAATGGATTGGCATTCCCAGAGAAAGTGGGTGGGTGAGTTCTCATGAACTCTGATAGTCTTGTATTCTGGCGTGGTCCCTGATTGACTTGATTAGCAGTGGATCACAAGAAGTTGACGTGTTGCATTTGTTGCATCATAGCATGCATCAACTGAGTCTGGGCAGCGAGAAAAGCTCTGAAATTCTGCACATCCAGTGGCGGTGCTGGTGCTCCCTCATTGGGGTTTTCTGCTGGGCGAGAACCACTCCCATTGCTTCCAAAGTTTCCGCGGGTGTTCACCATATGTCGATTTGCTCTAGGTTTAGAGATGAGAGGGAATCAAGAATAGACAAGTAATATGGAACTTAAAGGTATAACTGTAAGGTCCAACTTTATTATTAATAACTTGGTATGGCTGCTTACAATGCCTAAGGGCCTTGCAACACATACTGCACACTCAGCAAACAATGAGAATCCAAATCGAACTAACTCTGGAGTCTAACGCCTAAAGGGTGACTCTTTATTCTATGACGCGACTCGGCGAAGGAGTCTCACTATAGAACCTATGCTCACTCATCGAGAAAACCTCCACGGCCTGGGTACGGTCTTTGCGGCATAGGCGCGAAACGATTGCCATGTCCAAAGAATCGTGTCCTCTGTGGTAGTCGAAGAAGCGGTGTCCTCATCGAGGTCCGACTCCTCCGGATCTGGTTCGTGTAGCTCGAGTAATCGCTCTGGTCCGGTCCGCATACAAGGTCATCTCCAACTCGTCAATCCTTCGTAGAAGGTGTGCCACATACTCTTGAGCTTCCCGCCATCTCGTTCTTCTCTGCCGTGATCTCCTTGCGGGCCTTCGTAGCTCCTTGCTTGTATTATCTAGTACATCCTCCTGGCGACGACAAATCGTGCCAACTGTGTAACCGTGGCATCCTCATCCCGAATCGCCGGGTCAAGAAGGTTATCGCTGCGCGGATGATAACGGAACACCGTGCTCTCCAACTCTCTGGCGTAGATATCGGTAACGCGTCGCATTGCTCAACGTGATACCTCTTGGATACCCATCTCGCATCGTAGATCTCCTGGCAAAGGCAGTTGTATCGAGCGATTGCCTGGCCCTTTTTCCTAGCAGTACCTCAATCTTCACGTCACAAGCCTTGATCAATCCCGCTTGTCCGATCACTTCCACTTGGTATTGGGGCTTCTCAAAATCTCCGAGAGTCCGTAGCATATGCCAAAGTTCCATGGCGTGACCAACTCCCAGATCAACGTAGTTGAACTCTTCCTCCATCTGTCACAAGAGTGCTTTACGTAAGAACTCGGAATTTTTGAATTGTGACAAGGTAAGGAAAATTCAGCAAGAGACAAGAAAAGAAAGAATGGGATAAGTCGAGATGTCATTTCTTATCTTGACAAATTTTTAGCTTTTAGAAAATAGGTTTTATCCTCACTACGACCATTCTAGCTAGGGTTGAGCCTACGGTCAAGTATGGCTCTGATACCACCTCTGTCGGGACCCGAATTTGCAAATCCGGACCCTCTGTGTATTCAGCACTAGTCCAGAACGCGCTTAGTGCACACAGTCTTAACATCGGTAAATATCACAATCATACCATTCGATATTATCAAAGTACTTTATTTAAATAACTAAATCGTTACTCGACCTTATGGTCAAGTTACAAATGTATGCCTACGCAAGGCGAAACTTATTAAAAGAGAAATAATAGCAGCGGAAAATCAAATAGCTTAGTGGCGCCATCCAAGATACCACAGCAACCGACCGGGCTCGCTTCCTAAGTAGACGGATCCTCTTGGAGTTCCTCCTCCAAAGTCGGGCGTAGTCTCCTCTTCAACCGATGTTGTGTTGAGGCAAGGGTGAGTACTTGGTACTCAAAGCAAGTCATGCATGTAATGCAAGCTAATATACTATATGCATGGCTTGGTACAAAGGAATAGCTCAAGGTATATTTGCAATAAACAAAGCATTTGAAAAGTAATATAAGTAGATTCAAAGCGAGAAACAAGTAAAGCATAAATAACTTTTCAAGAAGTTTAATAAACATTTTCCCCATCCTAAACCACATTTCCATCATCTTCATTATTAAACCAACCCAACCTTTCAAACCAAAGTTATTTTTGAGAAAATCTAACCCTTGATTGTAATTCCCGAGCGATGTCCAATACCATGACACGGCTATTCGAATAGATTCTATACTCTGCAGAGGTTATGCACTTTACCCACAAGATACTGATCAAACACCACAAAGGTGAGTTCCCGTGAACAAAGTCTTTCGGAAACCTCTAACAATACAAGTGGTCCTCCCCGGTTATTGGCAAGACTAACCCTTCCCTTCGCTAAGGCGAAGTCTAGGCCAATCAACCGTTAGATGGGTACTGGCCTCACCCAGACGCCCCCCGCACAACTTACACAAAGGGTGTAGTTGACCTCCCGAGGTCCCACAGTGCGTTATTAGCGACTTAGTCAACTAGGTCCGTCCCATTGCTGAGACATGTGGTTGCACGTTAGACCCAGTTCAAAGGCTTGCAAGGTTAAGTCCTTAGGGTGACCAGGCAAGACTACCCGAAAAACCAAAACAACACTCCCAATGCCACAATCGGCCCACTGATTACTCTTTGCCACATGCCCTGGCCGAAATCGTTTATCAAACCCCGCTTGATTACCATGCACCACGTGCCATCAACATCACATGATACTTTTCCAAAACAGGTTCAATATGTCATTAGGTCAATATTAACATTTGATTGTCCAAAATCATGTCATGAGCACGTAAGTGTCTAAGCAAGATACTACAACGGTCTAAACCAGGTTGGCAATTTAATAATGTCCAACTAGTAATCCACAACTAGGGTGACAAGGGTCATGGCACATACTTAAGTAATCAAGGTGTCATACAAAGAAATTGGTACTTATCTAACCCCCATGTTTAAACCAAGTATTTTTCTAATTGAACTCGCATGCAATAGTTTAAATCAAAATAGATTTCGAAATAGGATCAACATGGTCAAAGCACAACTTGCCTTCAAAAAGTACTTGTTCTTGGTCTTGAGTTGGATCCTGAGTTAATACTTCTCCTTCGAATCCTTCCGGCACTTCAACGTCTACTCGTAAAGCGTGCAAATAGCAAATACACAAATAAACAATAGGCAAAAAGTGTCCAAACATCCAAATAAAATCCATAAACAGAGAGAACATAATTTTATGAGTTTTTAGAAACTGGAATCACAAATTTGGAGTTAAGACGCAAAAGTTATGATTATTTAAAGTTTAAATAACCAATTAAATAATTTTGCAGAGAAAAACTTTAGTCCAAAAATTAAATAAAATTTATATTTAGGTAGATCTCAATTTTATACAAATTTAGAAATTTGAATCACTACAATCGGAGTTGAAACGCAAAAGTTATAAGCGTTTGAAGTTCAAACAAAATCAAATCATTATTTCTTTTTAATTAATCATTTTATTTTTTGGAATTTAATTATTGCGTCAGCATGGAAACGTGGCAGCCTCTGATTGGTTGGCTGACGTCCGCAGGTCCATGGACTCGGTCTACGCTCGGCTCGGGGCTACCGTGGACCCGGTCCACGGCTCACGAGAGACTGACATGTGGGACCACTCGGGTGACGGCCTCGCTGACGTCAGCGGGCTCACCACGGTGTCGACAGTGGGACCTCGACACGCTGGGCCGCGTGTCGGGCCACACGCACGCTGCCAGCTGCGTGGGCGCTGACCGCGACGGTCAGGCTTCCCGACACGTGGCTCAATCTCGACCGTTGATTTGAATTTCAACGGCCGCGATTAGATCCAGGGCTAACACGTTGAAACTACTCGATGATCGTGGGCCGTTCGATCTAGATCGGACGGTCCAGATCTAATCCTATAATAACACTATTACGGCACGTGGCGATCGTGGGCCGTTGGATCTTGATCCAACGGTTCAGATCTAATCGGGTTTCTAGGGTTTGGGAGAGAACGTGGGCTCACCGTGACTGTCGGATCTTGATCGGACAGCTGAGAACCTTCGCGGGTGACGATGGCGTCGCGGCGGGGCTTGGTGCACCGGAGACGGGGACGATGACCAAGGGCACGGCGCTACGGGGCCTCTCCGGCGAGATGAGTTCTCCCTTCGAGTGCGTCTCGTCGCGGGGATCCCGGATCTGGGCTCCTTCTCGGCGGAAGATGACGGACGACGGCGGAAAACGGCGCAAACCGCGGCGGACACCTCCTCCAACTACGGCGAGCTCGTACGGGCAAACGGCGACGGCTCAGGCGAGATGGCTCGGGGACTCGGGTGCGCACGGATGAGGGCAACCTCGGGGCGTGACCAGGGCTTTAAATAGCCTCGGCGTTCGTGCGGGACACGGAAACCTAGTTCTCCACGGCGGCGGGCGCGGCGGCGGAGTCCGGCTCGGACTCGGCGGAGACGACGACGCACGGCCGTCCACGTGGCACGATCAACGGCCACGATCGCGTGACGCGATCGGATCCGGGCCGGATACGGCTCGAACCGGTACGGGCGGATCTCAGCCGTTGGATCTTGATCCAACGGTCGGGATCGCTTAGGGTTGGGAACTGGTTTGGTCGAGTCAACTGGCTCGGGTCGGACTCGAGTCCGACTCGGGTTCCGACTCGGTCGGATGAACAGTACTCGACCCGAGTTGATTTTCCAGCGATTTAATATTTAAAATAATTCCCAGTAATTCATTTAATTCATTAAAAATAGAAAAAGACTCAGAAAAATTCCAGAAAAATTCTGGAAAATATTTTAGGATATTTGGGACTCAAATAAAATATTTCCAACAAAATTTTATTTGCAATATTAAATTCTTTAATTATTTCAAAATGGAATAAATTCAAATAAATTCCAAATAAATCCAAATAAATTCCAGAAAATTCCAAAAATTCACCAAAGTGCCAAATCACACATGAATTTAATAAAAGCAAAATTTTGGGGTGTTACAACTATGAACTATTCTTATGGAAAATGAAAATAAATATATTTGTTGATTGAGTGGATTATGGATCCGTTCAATGTAGCCTATCGCCCTCTTTTATATATAGTCTTTGGGCCGATCGTGTTTCTCTCGGTCTCTTTAACCACACGTATCAGCCTCAATCTATTCTTACTATATTAGGCTTGATTGTACCCTCCTTAATCTCTGCACCTACCCGTATTGGCTCTGGTTTTCTTTTAACATACATTATGCAAAATCATCGCAACTCCCAAGTACAAAACCATATCGGCTTACTTTGCGGACTCGGTTTCTTTTTTAGTACATATCGAGTTGAAGCTGAATCGAAACCCATATCGGCTTAACATATCCCATTCATAGCATTCACTAAATTTGGATGCCAACAGTTATATATGATAATAATACTATGTACTTAGGATAATATTATAAGTGAACTTTAATGTATATATAATTAAACATGTGTATACTTATAAATATATATTGTCATACTAACCCAAAACAGTACGCCAGTTTGAACCGTTATCGAAATGTACTATTCCGAAAGTTAAACTGGTATAGCCTTTGGTACAGTGATGACAAGTTTGATAATATTCGCTAGGAAATGCCACTACGATGTGAACCGTTGGATAAAAAATGAGTGCACGAGACGTACCCACGTACTGCACAAATAGTGTCCATTGTTACTGTAGCTCACAACCGTTGCAAAATGTACTTCCTACGAAGGTTTCAAATTTCGTTTTCGGTACATATCTCGAAGGTGGCCGAATTCAGAAATTTCGGGGAGATCTCAAAATTTCAGATAAAATTCGGACGAAATCCAGAAACCAAATTTCAAATTCGGTTTTTTTTAACTGGGATTTACGAGATTTTGACCAAAATCACCAAGATTTCGGCCTAAATCACCGAGATCTCGGTCTAAATCTCCGAGATCTCGGTCAAATTGAATCATCCAAAAAATGGTCAAAAACACATCAAAAAAAATTAAAAAATTTTATGGATAATTCTACTGTAATACTAATGTTCCCATAAAATTTTGAGAAGTTGATCAAGTCTGAAGAATTTTAAAAAATTATGATAGTGCTAATATCGTGATAAAAACCTTATATTTGTTTTGTTTTTGATTTTTTGAATGTAACAAATGAAGTTTAAGTCATTTGATGCTAATGGGCTTTTAGGTTTACTCTATATCATGTAATCAGAAGTTTTGTTGCCATTATTCAAATTGACAATGCATATTTGTTTTGTTAGAAATAAGGCCCAAGTGGCCCATTTATCTCTAATGCCAAAGCTACTGTAACACCCCGGCATTTAATATGCCCGATTGCTACCAAACATAAACTAATCAACCTCTAAATAGCATAAATTAAGATAAATTACAGCAAAGGAGTAAATGCTAAAACCGAAAATTTCGGCAGCATCTCCTTTGTTTTTCCATGAATTGAAGCAACAACAATAAGATCACAGGATATAGTATAAAGAATGACATCTAAATCATCAATAATAAGGGTTCAAGCAGCAGTATAAGCCTAGAATAGAGATTCCAACCATCTCATTAGCCAAACGAAATAAATAAGGAAACCAAGCACACAAATTAACCATCACAATTTAAAGGAAGGAACATGTCATTGTTTATAAGTGTGATGCTAAGTGATGACGTGTGACTAGCTCCCTTTCCCGCATGCCGGTTTCATGGTACCTAAGAAAAACAACATAAACACAAGCGTGAGTTCATCACTCAGCAAGTATATTGCAATGGAACAAGAAAATACATTCTAACACCTTCATCACCACTTATCACATACGACATCATACACATCTCATATTCCAAGCGTAAGCATATCATTGACATCATCATATATCATCATCATATAACATCCTCATATAATACAATGCAATGCGATGCACATATCTCCTGGAAACTCATACCGGTATGGTTGAGTACACACCCGTCGGTGTGCACCCTCTCCCCCCTTCCATCCCGAAGATGGAGGGTGCCTACTCCTCGCTTCCATACACCGCGGTGGATGGAATCACGATGTAGGACTTACTCATTGGCTCTCCGGAATAGTCATAACTTTCTCACCGACCTTCCCCGGATTAGTTATGACTTTCTCACCGCCCGGGCCATGTAACATGCCATGTATGCAAACATGCCAACATCATAAATAACTTGTACACTAACACATGGCATCATAACATAATCAACATATTCATCATATCATTGGCAATCATAACATAATCAACATATTCATCATATCATTGGCAATCATAACATAATCAACATATTCATCATATCATTGGCAATCATTAAGGCATGGCACGTGAACATATCATATATTCAATCTCAATCTCAACCAATCTAGCAACTACAACCCGCTACCCATTCTAATACACTTGCCTCAACCACGGCGACGGATTGGCGAGACGTAGAGGGCACTCCTGGGGTCACACCACCTGCACAAAGGTACCACACACTCACAATCATGACCACAAAACAGTACGCAAACCCTGTTCTACCCCGACATCGCAAACTACTCGCAAAACCCAAAAACAGAGGTTCTGTCGCGTCGGGACAGCAGCCTTCCAAAAGGCATAACTCGGGGTCTAAGACTCCGAATCCAATAAACGAGTGCATCCTCGCGTAGCTTAGGAAATTTCCTAACTTTTTCTAACTATACGGAAAGACTGATTCGGACTCTAAAGTTGTTTAATCTACAAAATAACTAGATCTTTTCCAATCACGTCATAGATTTTAATACGTTCGGTAAAACAAGCATAACTTTCAAACGGTTAGGCGGAATTGGACGTTCTTTATACCCACTGAAAGGTATTGAAATTACTTACAACTTCTTCAACAGCCGTACGACCAAATTCCGACTCTAAATTGGCGAAAACCCAAACCCTAGGTCGACTGCTCATGCTGCCCGAAACAGAGAACGTGGCAAACTCAAGATTCCATCTAATCTTCCCAACTACAGCACTACCAATTGATCTAAAAACATGATATTAACCCTTATAACATATCCTAGACCAACCCCAAGGATTCCCAGGGCCATACCTTCGCCCGACGCACGAAAACCCAATGGATCACCCGGTTCGCGCGATCTCCTTCCTCACTCCAAATCCACCGGATCTCCTCATCGCGGATCGCTCCAATGGACGGATCTTCGAGGTGTTGAGGTGGAGAACTCCCCTAGGGGCAGCAAGGGTGGTGGAGAGGTGAGGAGAGAGGTGGAGGAGCAATGGGGAGCAAGGGGCGCAAGCAAGGGGCAAAAGGGTGTGTGGCGGCTATGGGAGGGAGAGGAGGAGGTGGAGGCTGCTAGGGCAGCAGGGGGGCACCCCAAGGGCAACATGCTGCCCCCTCTCCCCTCATGGGCCAGAGAGCCCCACTTTTGGCCCACGAGGGGTCCGCCCTAAGGCCCAACACGCCCCGGGAAGGCCCAAACTCCCAAAAACGGTCCGGAAACGCTATTAACCTCCATACCATAAGGTTTCAACCTCCCATTCCATAATTCATAATGTTTTTCACCTCAACATTCACATTAAATATGGTTACAACACTCCGTGGTGTCACATTCTCCCCCCCCCTTAAACAGGATTCGACCTCGAATCCGAAGAACGCCAAAGTCAACAACAAGTTCCCCAAGGGACAAAAGACTTCTTTGCAACACAAAACATTCACACAGAGACTAAAACCGGAACAAGCGACAAGCGAGTTCTCAAAACCAACACTAACGAAAAAAATGTTGATTTAGCTCAACAGAGTGCAACCTCTCACGGTTCCATCTTCACTTCAATTCCCAAACAGAAACTGCGTTTCAACCACAAAGGGCTCCATCAACCCAAAACGCCTGAAACTTCACGACAAACACTTCACACTACTATCACAACCAACCTGACTACCACACTTCATTAAACTCAACATGACACAATCAAAGCGAGTCACAATTCCTTTAACGACCTCTCTACAATCTCGAAAATTTCCATCGAGGGGAATAACTCATTAAGGCACACTTGCCCTTCCGATACACGATCATGCTAACATTTCATTCCATCCTCTCCCAGGCAAGACTCAAACCCAAAAACAACTAGTTAAGACAATTGCTCACGGCAGGACAATTATCACCGAAGTACCGTCAACTTCACTTCCGCCCATCGCTACTCTTAATAAAGGTTAAACCCATACATCATCAACCTCCATCACAAACTACCCTTATACCACTAAGGTTCGACACCTAGCCCCAAGCAAAGATCGTAAAACCTTACCAAACCACAATTGGTTCCTTTCTTAAGAGGGTCTCGCCTTCACACAAAAACACTTAGTTAACAAGTCCAAGTGTACACATATTTCGCATATTCAACCATAAACCAAGAACATTTATATCCTCACTCCCATCTATAGAGCAAGAGAAGTACAATTCTTTTGAACAAAAGTGGACCACACACGACAACTCAAACCCAAAGCATTAACAACCATTTTGGAATGAATTCGGTAACATCCAAGCCAAATCACAAAGGAAGCATAAATCCCCTACACCACAACCAAAATACCAGAAATTCTTCATTCTTTCTTTTCATACTAGAAAGAAATGGACATCTCGATTCATGACATGCATGCACACTTTTCAAGAGCACTCCGGATTAGTCATATATCCATATATGACTTTCTCACCGACCTGGCTCATCGACTCCTTTATGATTAATTATGCATAAACAATGTCTCGTTTTCCTTTTCACCATTCATTCATCGTGTAACAACGGTACCGAATAGTCATTCACCAAATGACTTCTTCCTCGGTATCAAATAATGGAAACACAATTAACATCGAAGGTTGCGGAAATTCATATGGACTATGACGGCAAAGATAGTTGACAAGAAACACCACATCGCATCACATCCCACATCAATTGAAAACTGAACTTGCAAAACATTGCATTTCATCCAAATTCAACATTTTGGAAGAGAACATCAAAATTTCAAGTCGAGCATCTGCTCCCACAACCGTCACAAATTTTCTCAAGGAGAGGGAAACTCATTTAAAAAAGGGAACACCTCACTAACAAAATCACTTTATAAAGCATTCATAAAATCCACATTTTTGAAGCACTCGCAAACATCACACACATTATGTAAATAAATCCATCTCCAGTCAAAAAGAGTTACAAATTAAATCTCAAGAGTTTCCAACACAGCCCACTATGTCCATCTGCTTCCTTTAAAATAATGATTCCAAAGATAATTCAGTGCAAACGCGAAGAAGCGCGATCCACTCAACAACTTTCGGGTGTAAAAATCCATACTCATAGCACAAACTAAACAAATTTGCCAAAACCAGAGATTGACACCAATTTCTACAAGTTTTAGGGAAAACTCTGAAACTCAACATAAGGAACACTTTGACCAAAAGCATTCAACCAAGATAGCAAACAACCAAACCAGCCCAGAAGTTTTTTTTAAACACCAGCTTAGCATAAATGCAATCATCTCTAGTATTCCACTACGCATTCCATTAAAGACTTCAAAATTCACTACTTACTTATTGAGAAAGTCCAACCGGATTTAACAAAATTTACATAACCATTTCTTTCTCTAGTTACCGTTCCCAACACCTTTAATTAAGGTTTATGATGCTTATTAAAAAGGCACCCAACCAAGACTACATTGACATGATCCCCACGGATCACCAACTCAATACATCTTATTCCAAGTTTGAAACATAGTATTTCAACAAATCTTTCAGCATGATCAACCTAAATTTTTTTTTATACCATCCATTCATCAACTTTTCGACAATCAGAACTGATTCAATTAATCATTGACTTTCAACATGTAAATATTATCTCTACAAGACAGAGTTCATAACTATGATTCTAAGACATACATTCATTAAGGATAAAATTCTACATCATGTTAATTATCCATGGTTCACTCCATCACAATATGTTATAATAATCTCCATTTTAACAATGGTTTCCAACAAGTAATCTACACAATTACCACCACTACTAAGTCATCAATATCAATAAACGGCATAATTATAAACAACAACATTGCTTTAAGCTACCCCATACATAGGTTATAACAAGTTGCTGCTACTCAACATACTCCAACTATTAAAATGAATTTAATAAGTTAGACCATCACGACGCTCTTAAAGCAACAATAAAACCTATATCTTTCCAATTGACATCGATACTAGCAATATAGGAACACCACTGCATACTTGCAAATATACTAATAGTTTGCAACATAACAATAACGACTCTAATCAACTTCCAAATTAAGGTCACAAACCGACATGATTAAATTTCTCTACTAACATGTTAAATTAAAACGTCTTTAATTAACCCACAAGGTTTCCTTAACAATATCAGTAGTTTAAAATTTTAAACATTAACAATGTTCAGCTACACATTTAATAAATAGGGCGTACTACCTCACTTCAAAATAAAACAACAAACTCTAAGCATGTTCATTAGCACATTTGATCATTACTCGCTATAGAAATAAATCTACGGCACTAGAAGTTCATTTAATCTTAAGCTAAAGATAAAAAAAATTTACATTGATTCAACTCGCAAAATTAGCTTAGGAGTACAACATTTCCATAAACCACACTGTTACATACTTCATAATATGCTAAACAACAGTTTTCGCTTTTGACAACTACTTTCAGTCAAATGACTACTTACTTTATTTGCAGCATTTTCTTTTTATCACTAAACCAAAAATTCACAAAGAAATTTGACTGTCAAATTTGCAATGAGACAAACCCAAACTTGGTCATGCAAAAGAAAATTCTCCAAAACACTTTTCATTCTCAAGACTCCCATGGAGGAAAATGGTTGAAAGACAATTTTCTTAAAAGGGAACCAAGCGATCCAGTAATTCTTTGCAAATAAAACCTTAACACCAAACCCCAAACTTTCACGAAACAAGAGGGGTTTCAAAGATGATTTCTCAAACCAGTAAAATGATGAAATCAAACACCACTTACTCCTACAAAGCCACAGAACTTCAGCCCTAACAACCAGGTCTGGCAAAATGCCGCAATAACTCTTTTGACCTCGGAGAAAGAAAAACACAGGAATATATTGAATACTTCTCCCCCATAAAGTAAACAACAAACTAAGCATCAAAGCTGGAAAGATGACCAAAAGAAGCGCAACACTAGACTCTTCTTCTTCGTCTTCAACCAAGGAAGACAAAACCACACACCGCATACGGAACGATCCGCGAAAATCCAATACCAAACACTTTATCAACTAAAACCAAGAAAACCAACCAAGATCGACCACAGAACGATAAGGAAGCTCCGAAGGAATCCACCACCAATCTCTTCTATTCGACTCCAGTCAACTACCTAATCTACGACAGAAAGGGTAAGCACTTTTCTCCTACAGGGGTTAATAATTCTTCGGTGATGGCGTTAACCGGCCATACCGTCAAACCACACCCTAATTATGAACAAAAAGAGGTGACCGAAACCCTTCGGCACCACAACCCTACTCTATCACAACAACAAGAACAATTCAATCATTTATCTCATTGACGTAGCAACATGCATTATCAAATGAAGCATTCAACATCAAAGCTTAAATACAACATTTAAGCGTAAAAAACGATACCCATACCCTTTCCTACTGTGCATCCATGTGTGTCAAATTTTAGATTAGTTATACCACTTTTGCAAGTTTTAATGTTGCTATCCTATGGCAAAATTTTAGTTAAAACCTAAGCCATGTTTCTAAGTTATTCCACACCACATTTTGGTTGTACCCTATAGCATGAAACTAAAAATACACATTCCAGGGACCTACAGCCCGCTCTGATACCAACTATAACACCCCGTGTGACACCACAGAGTGTCGTAACCTTATTTAAGGTGAATGTTGAGGTCAAAAACTTTATGAAATATGAAATTGGAGGTTGAAACCATACGCTATGAAGTTTAATCGCGTTTCCGGGCCTCTCTGGGGGAGTTTGAGCCTTGCGGGAGCTAGTTTGGGCCTTAAGGGAATTAAATGGGCCGTTAGAGGGGGATTTTTGGCCCAGGTGGGGGGGGGGCGAACCTGCCAACCCCTTTAGGGTTTCCCCCCATGCGCCCCACACCTCCTCCTCCTCTCCCTCATGCGCCCCCACACCTCCTCCTCCTCCCCCATGCGCCTCCATCTCCCCTAGCCGCCCCTCCTTGCTCCCCTCTCCACCACCTCTCCTCCACCCCCTTGCTGTCCTAGGGTAGTCTCCCCACCCCTGCACCTCGAAGATCCGTCCATTGGAGCGAGGAGCGAGGAGATCTATTGGGTTTTCGTGCGTCGGGCGAAGGTATGGCCATGGGACTCCTTGGGGTTGGGCTAGGTACTGTTCTAAGGATCATTATCATGTTTTTAGATCAATTGGTGGTGCTGGAATTAAGTAGATTAGATGAAATCTAGAAGTTGTCACGTTCTCTGTTTTGGACAACATGAGCAGTCGACCTAGGGTCTGGTTTTTCGCCAATTTAGAGTCCGAATTTGGACGTCCGGCTGTTGAAGAAGTTGTAGATAATTTCAATATATTTTTGTGGGTATAAAGAACGTCCAATTCCGCCCAACCGTTTGAAAGTTATGGCTGTTTTACCGAGCGTGTTAAAATTTGTGACGTGATTGGAACAGATCACGGTATTATGTAGATAAAACAACTTTAGAGTCCGAATCAGCTTTTCCATATACTTAGAAAAAGTTGGGAAATTTCCTAAGCTACGCGAGGATGTGCTCGTTTAATTGTTTCGGAGTCCCAGAACCCAAGTTATGCCTTTTGGAAGGCTGCTGTCCCGACGGGACAGAACCTCTGTTTTTGGGTTTTGCGAGTAGTTGGTGATGTCGGGGTAGAAGAGGGTTTGCGTACTATTTTGTGGACATGATTGTGAGTGTGTGGTCCCTATGTGCAGGTGGTGCGACCCCGGGAGTGCCTTCTACTTCTCGCCAATCCGTCGCCCGTGGTGGAGGCAAGTGTATTGGAATGGGTAGCAGGTTGTAGTTTGTTTGATTGATTGAGATTGAAATTTGAATATATGATATGTTCAAATGCCATGCTTTAATGTTTGCCATTGATATGATGAATATGTTTATTATGTGATGATGCCATGTGTTAATGTACAAGTTATCCATGATGATGCCAGGTGTTAATGTACAAGTTATTCATGATGTTTGCATATTTGCATACATGGCAAGATACATGGCCCGGGCGGTGAGAAAGTCATAACTAGTCCGGGGAAGGTCGGTGAGAAAGTTATGATTATTCCGGAGAGCCAATGAGTAAGTCCTACATCGTGATTCCATCCACCGCGGTGTGGGAAAGCGAGGAGTAGGCACCCTCCATCTTCGGGACGGAAGGGGGGAGAGGGTGCACACTAACGGGTGTGTACTCAACCATACTGGTATGAGTTTCCAAGGAGATATGAGCATCGCATCGCATCGCATTGCATACATATTGATGATGATAATGATTTGTGAACATGAATGAGATGATATACATGATGTTAGTTGTTGTAGCCATGGAATTGTTTTTGTTTGTACCATTGCAATATACTTGCTGAGTGATGAAGTCACGCTTGTGTTTATGTTGTTTTTTTAGGTACCATGACACCGGCATGTGGGAAAGGGCATTAGCTACACATGTTCACGTAGTTCCAGTCACATTTACCAACCTTGAGTCATGATCATAATAATAGTGCCCTGAACTTGGTGTATGGATTAATTTTAATGTGCTATTGATCCTCTTTGCTTAGCTATAGATGTTTGTGTGGTTGGTTTTGGTTTAATTGTTTATGATGATGTTTTATCCATTATATATTATTGCTTTAGATGTCTTATGTTATGAAGTATCTTGCTATGATATTGCTATTGTTCAGATCATGATAAAACAAAGGAGATGCTGCCGAAATTTTGGTGTTTAGCATTTGTGCCTTTGCTGAAATTTGTCCTCATGTATGGTATTTAGTTGATGTTTAGTCTATGTTTGGTAGCATTCGGGCATACTAGATGCCGTGGTGTTACACCCCGGCATTTAATATGCCCGAATGCTACCAAACATAGACTAATCAACCTCTAAATAGCATAAATTAAGATAAATTACAGCAAAGGAGTAAGTGCTAAAACCGAAAATTTCGGCAGCATCTCCTTTGTTTTTCCATGAATTGAAGCAACAACAATAAAATCACAGGATATAGTATAAAGAATGACATCTAAATCATCAATAATAAGGGTTCTAGTAACAGTATAAGCCTAGAATAGAGATTCCAACCATCTCATGAGCCAAACGAAGTAAATGAGGAAACCAAGCACACAAATTAACCATCACAATTTAAAGGAAGGAACATGTCATTGTTTATAAGTGTGATGCTAAGTGATGACGTGTGACTAGCTCCCTTTCCCGCATGCCGGTTTCATGGTACCTAAGAAAAACAACATAAACACAAGTGTGAGTTCATCACTCAGCAAGTATATTGCAATGGAACAAGAAAATACATTCTAACACCTTCATCACCACTTTTCACATACGACATCATACACATCTCATATTCATAGCGTAAGCATATCATTGACATCATCATATATCATCATCATATAACATCCTCATATAATGCAATGCAATGCAATGCGATGCGATGCACATATCTCCTAGAAACTCATACCGGTATGGTTGAGTACACACCCGTCGGTGTGCACCCTCTCCCCCCTTCCATCCCGAAGATGGAGGGTGCCTACTCCTTGCTTCCATACACCGCGGTGGATGGAATAACGATGTAGGACTTACTCATTGGCTCTCCGGAATAGTCATAACTTTCTCACCGACCTTCCCCAGATTAGTTATGACTTTCTCACCGCCCGGGCCATGTAACATGCTATGTATGCAAACATGCCAACATCATAAATAACTTGTACACTAACACATGGCATCATAACATAATCAACATATTCATCATAACATTGACAATCTTAACATAATCAACATATTCATCATATCTTTGGCAATCATTATGGCATGGCATGTGAACATATCATATATTCAATCTCAATCTCAACCAATCTAGCAACTACAACCCGCTACCCATTCCAATACACTTGCCTCAACCACGGCGACGGATTGGCGAGACGTAGAGGGAACTCCCGGGGTCACACCACCTGCACAAATGTACAACACACTCACAATCATGACCACAAAACAGTACGCAAACCCTCTTCTACCCCGACATCGCAAACTACCCGCAAAACCCAAAAACAGAGGTTCTGTCCCGTCGGGACAGCAGCCTTCCAAAAGGCATAACTCGGGTTTTAAGACTCCGAATCGAATAAACGAGTACATCCTCCCGTAGCTTAGGAAATTTCCTAACTTTTTCTAACTATACGGAAAGACTGATTCGGACTCTAAAGTTGTTTAATCTACAAAATACCGTGATCTATTCCAATCACGTCACAGATTTTAATACGTTCGGTAAAACAAGCATAACTTTCAAACGGCTGGGCGGAATTGGACGTTCTTTATACCCACTAAAAGGTATTGAAATTACCTACAACTTCTTCAACAGCCGTACGACCAAATTCTGACTCTAAATTGGAAAAACCCAAACCCTAGGTCGACTGCTCATGCTGCCCGAAACAGAGAACGTGGAAAACTCAAGATTCCATCTAATCTACCCAACTACAGCACCACCAATTGATCTAAAAACATGATATTAACCCTTATAACATATCCTAGACCAACCCCAAGGATTCCCATGGCCATACCTTCGCCCGACGCACGAAAACCCAATGGATCTCTTCCTGGTTCGCGCGATCTCCTTCCTCGCTCCAAATCCACCGGATCTCCTCGTCGCGGAGCGCTCCAATGGACGGATCTTCGAGGTGTTGAGGTGGAGAACTCCCCTAGGGGCAGCAAGGGTGGTGGAGAGGTGAGAAGAGGGGTGGAGGAGCAATGGGGAGCAAGGGGGCGCAAGCAAGGGGCAAAAGGGTGTGTGGCGGCTATGGGAGGGAGAGGAGGAGGTGGAGGCTGCTAGGGCAGCAGGGGGGCGCAAGCAAGGGGCAAAAGGGTGTGTGGCGGCTATGGGAGGGAGAGGAGGAGGTGGAGGCTGCTAGGGCAGCAGGGGGCGCCCCAAGGGCAACATGCTGCCCCCCTCTCCCCTCATGGGCCAGAGAGCCCCAGTTTTGGCCCACGAGGGGTCCCCCCTAAGGCCCAACACGCCCCGGGAAGGCCCAAACTCCCAAAAACGGCCCAGAAACGGCCCGAAAACGCTATTAACCTCCATACCGTAAGGTTTCAACCACCCATTCCATAATTCATAATGTTTTTGACCTCAACATTCACATTAAATAAGGTTACGACACTCCGTGGTGTCACAGCTACAAAGAATAGTACCATATTGCTAGTTGAGAGATCTGAATACCAATTTAAAAGGGAGAGCTCCCACCATGCCTTGTAATGAGGCATATGGAGGGTGAGGAGCACGGCTAAAGTTGCACGCACGCGCGCGTGTATTTTGCGAATTACCGCATATTTCTGCGTATTTTTCCCGCGTGACTTGTGACTTGCGACGTCGCGAGTCGCCGTGCAGTGGATTAAATCCTGGCACGTTTAAACCCTTTTATTTTTCGGTTTCTCTCTGTTATTAGTGAATAAATGGGGTCATTTACTGAGAATTGAAATAGCCATGATAATGGCGTCAGTTTCTAGTAGACCTGCAGTTTACTAGCGTTTAATGGAGTTGTAATGGTCAATTATTGACTGATACTGGTGCGAGGCTATAAAATCTGGAGACGTCCAGACTGAAATGAGTTTTTTCCTCTGGCACTCGCGTTCATCCGCTGATCTGTGTTGCATCTTCGTGCTGCGCTCGTTCTTCACTGACCTTCCTCTCGGCGTGCACCACGAGGCAAGGAGAGCGGGATCTCCAAACCGTTGCTGCAGCGAGAACCTGCACGGGGCGGCAATAAGGTTTCTGGGCAGCGCAACTGCACAACCGCTAGAGCTTTCTCTGCGTCAACTACTTCCTCTACGGCCGATCGCTACTGCGCTGCATCCTTTTCGTCATCAAGCCCATCGTAAGAATTGTCCTATTTTCCCTATGTTTATGTCGTACACATCATTTCTAGATCTATTTTTCAAAGATATGTGGTATCTTCTGTCTAGCCTGTTGTGATTGATTATTTTGGAAATATGTTTCATATTCAAATCTGAAATTTAAATAATACCTATATATTTAACATTCCAGAAACCTTATTGGTATTATTTGTGTGATTGTGATTCAGCAATGGCTGGTGCAAGTGATGCCATGAATCCTGAGAGGTTCAATGGTCAGAACTTCCGTAGATGGCAGACTAGAGCCAAGTTTTGGCTCATGTCTCTGGGTATGTGGTGGGTGATTTTCCCTCAATACCCGCTTACGGATGAGCAGAATGTGCAATTTGAGAATGCGAACAACACTGCATTGGACTGCATTCTGACCATCTTGGTAGATCAATTATATGATGTGTATATGAGTCATCTACCATTGAGTTGTGGTTGGCTCTTGAACAAAAATATGCAGAAGCTGAGGCTGGTCTTTGGTTGTATACGTGCGAGCAACTATTCGATTTTACTATAGATGAGTCTAAATCGATTGTCGCTCAAGCGCATGACTTTCAGCTACTAGTGGGTGAGATTGCACATTTGGATGGAAGGGGGGAGAGGGTGCACACCGACGGGTGTGTACTCAACCATACCGGTATGAGTTTCCAGGAGATATGTGCATCGCATTGCATTGCATTATATGAGGATGTTATATGATGATGATATATGATGATGTCAATGATATGCTTATGCTATGAAAGTGAGATGTGTATGATGTCATATGTGGAAAGTGCTGATGAAGGTATTAGAATGTATTTTCTTGTTCCATTGCAATATACTTGCTGAGTGATGAACTCACGCTTGTGTTTATGTTGTTTTTCTTAGGTACCATGAAACCGGCATGCGGGAAAGGGAGCTAGTCACACGTCATCACTTAGCATCACACATATAAACAATGACATGTTCCTTCCTTTAATTGTGATGGTTAATTTGTGTGCTTGGTTTCCTCATTTACTTCGTTTGGCTCATGAGATGGTTGGAATCTTTATTCTAGGCTTATACTGCTGCTTGAACCCTTATTATTGATGATTTAGATGTCATTCTTTATACTATATCCTGTGATCTTATTGTTATTGCTTCAATTCATGGAAAAACAAAGGAGATGCTGCCGAAATTTTCGGTTTTAGCATTTGCTCCTTTGCTGTAATTTATCTTAATTTATGGTATTTAGATGTTGATTAGTCTATGTTTGGTAGCATTCGGGCATACTAGATGCCGGGGTGTTACAGTTGGTATCAGAGTGGGCTGTAGGTCCTTGGAATGTGTATTTTTAGTGTCATGCTATAGGGTACAACTAAAATGTGATGTGGAATAACTTAGAAACATGGCTTAGGTCTTAACTAAAATTTTGTCATAGGATAGCAACATTAAAACTTGCAAAAGTGGTATAACTAATCTAAAATTTGACACACAATGGATGCACAGTAGGAAAGGGTGTGGGTATCATTTCTTTACGCTTAAATGTTGTATTTATGCTTTGATGTTGAATGGTTCATTTGATAATGCATGTTGCTATGTCTATGAGATAAATGATTGAATTGTTCTTGTGGTTGTGTTAAAGTGGGGTTGTGGTGCCGAAGGGTTTCGGTCACCTCTTTTTGTTCATAGTAAGGGTGTGGTTTGACGGTGTGGCCGGTTAGCGCCATCACCGAAGAACTATTAACCCCTGTGGGAGAAGAGTGCTTATCCTTTCTGTCGTAGACCGGGTAGTGGGCTGGAGTTGAATAGAAGAGTTTGTGGTGGATTCTTTCTGTTGCTCTTTACCGTTCTAATAGTCGGTTTCGGTTGGTCTTCTTGGCTCTGGTTGATTGAAACCAAAGGAAAAGTGTTTGGTATTGGATTTTCGCGGATTGTTCTGTATGTGGTTCATGGTTTTGTCTTCCTTGGTTGAAGACGTAGAAGAAAGGTTTTGTGTTGCGCATCTGTTGGCCGCTATTTTTGCTTTGACACCGGTTTTGTTGGTCATTACGGACTATCTTGAGGAGGAAACTTTTGTGGTTGCTGTTCTCCCTATCTAAGAAAAAGTGTTAGAGTTTCCCCTTGTGCAGGCCTTGAGTTGGTGGAGCTAAGTTTGAATCTTTTATCGGAAAAGATTTAATGAACATTTGATTTTCCCTGGTGCATCCTTCTTCCTTCTTGGAAGTATAGATCTTGAGATTTCTTGAAGAGTTTTGTTGGCAAATTTGGGAATTTGAGAGTTGAGCTCTCCTACATTTATGTTGGAGTTTTGTTTTTTTTCTTCCTTGCCTGGAAAGGAGAAATTTTCTATCGGTGTTCATTCTGGTTCTTGAGTTGTGGTTATCTTTAAAAGTTGAGTTGCATCCTGTTTGTCAAGACTTCGTGCCCCATGAAGGTGTTTAGAAAAGTTTATGTCCGTGCTATGTATTAGGTAACAATGTGGTTTATGGAATGATGTGTTGCTAAGTTAAATTTTGAGTTGAATCAATTCAATGTGATTATCATCTCTAGCTGGAGAATAAATAGACTACTAGTGTTGTAGTTTACTCTGTAGCGAAAATGATTAAATGGGTTAATGTACATGCTTAGAATCTGTCGCCTTGCTTAAAAAGTGCTTATGATCCTCGTTAATGTTAAAAGTTTAAACCTTGATGCATAGTTAGAACAATAAGATGATGTAAATTAATGATACTGTTAAAGAAACCTTGCCGGTTGTTTAAAGATGTTCTAATCTAACGGGTTAATAGAGAAATTTAATCATGTTGACTAGTGGCTTTAATTTGGAAGTTGATTAGAGTTGCTATTTATGTTCTTGCAAACTACTAGTATATTTGGAAGTATGCAGTTGTGTCTCTACAATGCTAGTATTGATATCAGTTGAGAAGACATAAGACTTACTATTAATGATGTTGTTAAGGGCAGTGTTAATGCTAGTACCGATGTCAATAGGAAAAAAAACACATAGGTCTGGTTGTTGTTTTAAGAACATTGTGCTGATCTAACTTATTAAATCTAATTTAATAGTTGGAGTATGTTGTGTGGTGGTAGTTTTGTTATAACCGATGTATAGGGTAGCTAAAAGCAATGTTGTTGATTGATGAGTATGCAAAGAATTGATATTGATGCCTTGGTAGTGTTGTTAATTGTTGGAAACCATTAATCCAATAGAAGAAAAGTGTAAAATTGTGGTATTATGTCGAGTACATGTTGTGATGGGATGAATAATGGAATAATCATGATGCAAGATTTTAATCTTAATGAATGCATATCTTAGAATCCTCTTTACGAATTTTATCTGGTAGAGATATTACTTATTTGTTGAAGTCATTTTATTGATTGAACAAGTTTCAATTGTCAAGATTTTGACGTATGGATAATATAAAATTGATAGGTTGACCATGCTCAAGTAGCTGTTGAAGTACTATGTTTGAAATATAGAGTACGTTGTTATATGATTTGGTGATCCGTGGGGATCATGTCAATGTAGTCTTGGTTGGGTGCCTTTGTGATAAGCATCTTAAACCTTAGTTAAAAAGTGTTGGGAATGGTAACTAGAGAAAGAAATTATTATGTAAATTTTGTTAAATCCGGTTGGACTCTCTTGATGAGTAAATAGTGATTATTGAATGCTTAAATGGTAAGTGTAGTGGAATACAAGTTATGGTGGGATTCATGCTGAGCTGGTGTTTAAAACCTTTTGAACTGGTGTGGTTGTTTGCCATTTTGGTTGAATGCCTTCGGTCAAGGTATTCCTTGTGTTGTGTTTCTGAGGTTTCCTAAAACCCGTAGCTATTGGTGCTAATCTCTGGTTTTGGTTATTTTGTTTAATTTTTGTTATGAGTATGGATTTACACCCAAAAGATTTTGAGTGGATCGCGCTCCTTCCCGTTCACCCTGAATTATCTTTGGAATAAATTTTAACGGAAGCAGATGGACATAGTGGGTTGTGTTGGAAACTCTTGAGATTTAATTTGTAACTCTTTTTGACTGGAGTTGGATTTATTTGCATAATGTGTGTGATGTTTGTGAGTGCTTCAAAAAGATGGATTTTATGAATGTTTTATAAAGTGATTTTGTTAGTGAGGTGTTCCCTTTTGGAAATGAGTTTCCCTCTCCTTGAGAAAATTTGTGACGGTTGTGGTAGCAGATGCTCGACTTGAAATTTTGATGTTCTCTTCCAAAATGTTGAATTTGGATGAAATGCAATGTTTTGCAAGTTTAATTTTCAATTGATGTGGGATGTGATGCGACGTGGTGTTTCACTGTCAACTATGCTGCCGTCATAGTCTATATGTTGTAGCGCAACCGTCAATGTTATGTGTGTTTCAATCATGTGATACCGAGGAAGAAGTCTTTTGGTGAATAACTTTTCGGTATTGTTGTTACATGATGAGCGAATGTTGGAAACAAAGCATGGAATCGTTTATTAATGTTCAATGATAAATGAGTCGGTGAGCCAGGTCGGTGAGAAAGTCATATATGGATATATGACTAATCCAGAGTGCTCTTGAAAAGTGTGCATTCTCGTCATGTATCGAGATTTCCATTTCTTCCTAGTATGAAAAGAAAGAATGAATAAATTGTGGTATTTTGGCTGTGGTGTTAGAGGTTTGAGTTTTCTTTGCGAATTGGTTTAGAAAAATAAAATGTGTGCTCTTTGGATGTTGCCGGATCCTTTCCAAAGTGGTTTTAGCGCTTTGGGGTTTGAGTTATTGTATGTGGACCAATTGGGTTCATGTTTTACGGTTGAGCTTACTCAATGATTGTACTCTTTATCGTGGTCCTTTGAGTGGAAGGTTATGTATGACTCAATGCAAACCTTCTTGGAGAATTGTGTCGTTGAGGTGTTCCTCGGTAGGGTTGATTAAATTATTAGTGGACCATTTGGTGGTTGCTAGTAATCACTTTTCCTTTTGAAGTGTATTGGATCTTTTTGTCATTGGGAAATGAGCGAGTTGTGTCAACCGTAGAGGAACGTTCGGTCGTTTATGTTGTGCGAGTTTTACGGGTCCTGGATATAAAGTAGGTTGTTCGTTCTGGTGGTAATCTTAGAACGTTGTGTCTCTCCTGTTTCGCGTCGTCTTGAGTACAAGGAACCACAGAAGGGAGGTTGGTACCGTGTTCTTCTGGAGAGTAGCATTAGTTAAAGGGATCGGGCACTTCAGTGCCAAGGAATGCATAGAATGAGTAGTATGAGACCGTTTTCTTTTGTGTGATATTTGAGGATTTATCTTATCGCTTGGGGTCGTGCTGAGACCATGTGTGAGTACTTTGTGTTTCAAAGTTGAGTAAAGTTCTCGCAAGTGTTGATTGCGAGTTATCGTTAGAGCTGTTGGTCTTCGAACCTAGGCATCCTGTCATCGAGTCTCGATCAGTGTAAATTCCAGTGGTTTTATTTAGAGAAGCGACCTGGGAGTTGAAGTCTCGTGGAGGCGAGCTTTACCCAAAGCTCTTTTCTTCAAGTTTGAACCGCGAAGATTAGATCTCTGTGTTGTTGGTTTGGCGTAGTGGCATGTCTTGGATTCGAGGTCGAATCCTGTTGAAGGGGGGGAGAATGTGACCACGGAGTGTCGTAGCCTTATAAAATGTGAATGTTGAGGGCAAAAACATTATGGAATGTGGAATTGGAGGTTGAAACCATACGGTATGAGGTTTATTTGCGTTTCCGGGAGTTTGGACCTTCCCGGGGGAGTTTGGGCCTAAGGGAAAGGGTCGTGGGCCTTGGTGGGGAGGAGTTTGAGTCCTTTTAGGAGTAGGAGACCTGGTTGGAGGCCTCCCCCAGCCCCTTGTGCGCCTCCCCCTACTGTGTGCGCCCCCCCTTCCAACCCTAGCCCCCCCCACTCTCCCCTCCACCCCTTGCCTCCACCTCTCCTAGCCGGCACCTCCCAAGCCCCTTGCGCCCCTCTCCTGGCCTCTCCACCACCCCTTGCTGCCCTAAGGGAGTTCTCCACCTCACCATCCCACAGATCCGTCCATTGGAGCGCTCCGCGATGAGGAGATCCGGTGGATTTGCAGCGAGGAAAGAGATCGCGCGAACCGGGAGATCCGTTGGGTTTTCATTCGTCGGGCAAATGTATGGCCATGGGGATACTTGGGGTTAGTCTAGGATCTGTTCTAAGGGTTAATATCATATTTTTAGATCAATTGGTGGTGCTGTAATTGGGTAGATTAGATGAAATCTAGAGTTTGCCACGTTCTCTGTTTCGGGCAGCATGAGCAGTCGACCTAGGGTTTGGGTTTTCACCAATTTAGATTCAGAATTTGGTCGTCCGCCTGTTGAAGAAGTTGTAGGTAACTTCAATACCTTTCAGTGGGTATAAATAACGTCCAATTCCGCCCAGCCTTTTGAAAGTTATGCTCGTTTTACTGAACGTATTAAAAACTGTGATGTGATTGGAACAGATCACGGTATTCTGTAGATTAAACCACTTTAGATTCCGAATCAGTCTTTCCATATACTTAGAAAAAGTTAGGAAATTTCCTAAGCTATGCGAGGATGTACTCGTTTAATTGATTCGGAGTTTTAGAACCCGAGTTATGCCTTTTGGAAAGCTTCTGTCCCGACGGGACAGAAGCTCTGTTTTTGGGTTTTGCAAGTAGTTTGCGATGTCGGGTTAGAAGAGTGTTTGCATACTGTTTTGTGGACATGATTGAGAGTGTGTGGTACCTATGTGCAGGTGGTGTGACCCCGGGAGTGCCTTCTACTTCTCGCCAATCCGTCGCCCGTGGTTGAGGCAAGTGTATTGGAATGGGTAGCGGGTTGTAGATTGCTAGATTGGTTGAGATTGAAATTGAATATATGATATGTTCACATGCCATGCTTTAATGATTGCCATTGATATGATGAATATGCTTATTATGTTATGATGCCATGTGTTAATGTACAAGTTATTTATGATGTTGGCATGTTTGCATACATGGCATGATACATGGCCCGGGCAGTGAGAAAGTCATAACCAGTCCGGGGAAGGTCAGTGAGAAAGTTATGACTATTCCGGAGAGCCAATGAGTAAGTCCTACATCGTGATTCCATCCACCGCGGTGTATGGAAGCGAGGAGTAGGCACCCTCCATCTTCGGGATGGAAGGGGCGAGAGGGTGCACACCGACGGGTGTGTACTCAACCATACCGGTATGAGTTTCCAGGACATATGTGAATCGCATTGCATTGCATTATATGAGGATGTTATATGACGATGATATATGATGATGTCAATGATATGCTTACGCTATGAATGTGAGATGTGTATGATGTCGTATGTGAAAAGTGTTGATGAAGGTATTAGAATGTATTTTCTTGTTCCATTGCAATATACTTGCTGAGTGATGAACTCACGCTTGTGTTTATGTTGTTTTTCTTAGGTACCATGAAACCGGCATGCGGGAAAGGGAGCTAGTCACACGTCATCACTTAGCATCACACATATAAACAATGACATGTTCCTTCCTTTAATTGTGATGGTTAATTTGTGTGCTTGGTTTCCTCATTTACTTCGTTTGGCTCATGAGATGGTTGGAATCTTTATTCTAGGCTTATTGTCGGGACCCCGAATTTGCAAATCCGGACCCTCTGTGTATTCAGCACTAGTCCAGGAACACGCTAGTGCACACAGTCTTAACATCGGTAAATACCACAATCATACCACTCGATACTAATAAAGCACATTATTTAAATAGTCAAACTGGTTACTCGACCTTATGGTCAAGTTACAAATGCACGCCTCACAGGGCGAAACTTATTAAGAGAGAAATAGTAGCAGCGGAAAATCAAATAACTTCGTGGCGCCATCCAGTATACCACAGGCAACTGACTGGGCTCGCTTCCCTAAGTAGACGGTTCCTCTTGGAGCTCCTCCTCCAAAGCTGGTGTAGTCTCCTCTTCAACTGGTGTTGTATTGTGGCAAGGGTGAGTACTTGGTACTCAAAGAAGTCATGCATGAATGCAGGCTAATATACTATATGCATGGCTTGGTACAAAGGAATAGCTCAAGGTATATTTGCATAAAACAGCATTTAACAAGTATCATAAATAGATTCGAAAGCAGTAGAAATAAGTAAAGCATAGATAACTTTTCAAGGAGTTTAATAAACATCTTTCCCATCCTAATCCACATTTCCATCAACATCATTATTAATCCAACCCAACCTTTCAAATCCAAGTTATTTTTGAGAAAATCTAACCCTTGACTGTAATTCCCGAGCGATGTCCAATACCGCGGACACGGCTATTCGAATAGATTCTACACTCTGCAGAGGTTATGCACTTTACCCACAAGATACAGTCAAACACCACAAAGGCGAGTTCCCGTAACAAAGTCTTTCGGAAACCTCTAACAATACAAGTGGTCCTCCCCGGTTATTGCACACTAACCCTTCCCTTAGCTAAGGCGAAGTTTAGGCCAATCAACCGTTAGATGGGTACCTGGCCTCAGCCCCGGTACGCTCCCCCGTACAACTTACACAAAGGGTGTAGTTGACCTCCTGAGGTCCCACAGGTACGTTATTAGCAACTTAGTCAACTAGGTCCGTCCCATTACAGACATGTGGTTGCTCGTTAGACCCAGTTCAAAGGCTTGCAAGGTTAAGTCCTTAGGGTGACCAGGGCAAGACTACAGAAGAACCAAATCAACATCCCCAATGCCACAACCGGCCCACCTGATTATTCTTGCCACATGCCGGCCGAAAAACTATTTATCAAACCCCAGTTGATTACCATGCACCACGTGCCATCAACATCACATGATACCTTTCCAAAACAGGTTCAATATATATCATTAAGTCAATATTAACATTTGTTTGTCCAAAATCATGTCATGAGCACGTAGCAGGTCTAAGTAGTTTACTACAACGGTCTAAAACCCATGTTGGCAAGTTAATAATGTCCAACTAGTAAACCGCAACTAGGGTGACAAGGGTCATGGCACATATTTAAATAATCAAGGTGTCATACAGCAAATTGGTATTTATCTAACCCCCATATTTAAATAAAGTATTTTCTAATTGAACTAGCATGCAATAGGTTAAATCAAAATAGATTTCGAAATAGGATCAACATGGTCAAAGCACAACTTGCCTTCAAAAAGTACTTGTTCTTGGTCTTGAGTTGGATCCTGAGTCAATACTTCTCCTTCAAATCCTTAAGCACTTCAACGTCTACTCGTAAAGCGTGCAAATAGCAAATACACGAATAAACAATAGGAAAAAAGTATCCAATCATCCAAATAAAATCCATAAACAGAGAGAACATAATTTTATGAATTTTTAGAAACTGGAATCGTCAAATTTGGAGTTAAAACGCAAAAGTTATGATTATTTAAAGTCTAAATAATCAATTAAATAATTTTACAGAGAAAAACTTTAGTCCAAAAATTAAATAAAATTCATAATTAGGTAGATCTCAATTTTATACAAATTTAGAAATTTGAATCACTCAAATCGGAGTTGAAACGCAAAAGTTATAAGCGTTTGAAGTTCGAAACAAAATCTGAAATCATTATTTCGAATTAATAAATCATTTTCTTTTTCGGAAATTAATTATTGCGTCAGCCTGGACACGTGTCATCCTGTGATTGGTCCACAGTGACCTGCTGACGTCAGCACCGAACGGCCTCCATGATGACGTCAGCATGACGTCATCATGCCACGTGGCATCACTCAGGTGCTGCCACGTGTCCGGTCCATGGACTGGGTCCACGGGCGGCACGGTCCACGGTGGACTGGCGCACGGCTTGGTGCGGCTGACATGCGGGCCCGCATGTCAGCGGCCCACGTGCGCTTGCACGGTGCGGCGCGCCTAGGCTACGTGGCACGATCGTGTCCGTTGATTTGAAAATCAACGGCCGCGATTAGATCCAGGGTTAACACGTTGAAAACTACACGGTGATCGTGGGCCGTTCGATCTAGATCGGATGGTCCAGATCTAACCCTACGTTAACGCTGCTACGGCCTGAGGTGATCGTGGGCCGTTGGATCTTGATCCAACGGTCCAGATCTAATCGGGTTTGGAAACACGTGACTCACCGCTGCCGTTCGATCGGGATCGGACGGTCCAGAAGCTTCGCACTGGTGACGGCGGTGCGGCGGGGCTCGGGCTACCGGAGACGAGGACGGCGACCTTCCGTGCGGCGTTTCCGAGGGTCTCCGGCGAGGTGGATGGTGCGGTCCGACGCGCCTTGCTCGTGCAGTTCCAAATCCGGCTCCAACACGGCGGAGACGGCTTGACGGCGGCGGCGTGCGCACGAACCCGGAGCAAAGCCCTAACCCTACTACGGCGAGCAATTCCTCAGCAAAGACGGCGGCTCGGGCGGTGTGGCTTGGGGCAAAAGGCGCGGCGTCAAACGACGATTCTCGGGGACGGGTTCACGCCTTAAATACTGCCTCGACGTGCGCGCAAATCGGAACCCTAACCGTGTCCCGCTCGGTCACGGCGGAGCTCTCCGGCTTGGATTCGGAACGGAGACGATGGTCGGGACCGCCCACGTGTCGCGATGAGCGGCTACGATTGCTCACGCGCGATCGGTCCGGCCGGACTCGGGCTCGAGCCGGTCGCGGTCCAATCCGGACCGTTGGATCCCGATCCAGCGGTCGGGATCGATTGGGTTCGGAGCGGTTTGGTCGAGTCGGTAACAAGGTCGGACTCGAGTCCGACTTCGGGTTCGACTTCGGTCGGATGAACAGTACTTGACCCGACTCGATTTTCCAGCGAATTAATATTTAAAATAATTTCCAGTAATTCATTTAATTAATTAAAAATAGCAAAATACTCAGAAAAATTCCAGAAAAATTCTGAAAAATATTTTAGGGTATTTGGGACTCAAATAAAATATTTCCAACAAAATTTTATTTGCAAAGTTTAATTCTTTAATTATTTCAAAATGGAATAAATTCCAAATAAATCCAAATAAATTCCAGAAAATTCCAAAAATTCACCAAAGTGCCAAATCACACATGAATTTAAGAAAAGCAAAATTTTGGGGTGTTACACTTATACTGCTGCTTGAACCCTTATTATTGATGATTTAGATGTCATTCTTTATACTATATCCTGTGATCTTATTTTTGTTGCTTCAATTCATGGAAAAACAAAGGAGATGCTGCCGAAATTTTCGGTTTTAGCATTTGCTCCTTTGCTGTAATTTATCTTAATTTATGGTATTTAGATGTTGATTAGTCTATGCTTGGTAGCATTCGGGCATACTAGATGCCGGTGTGTTACATATGACCCCCGATAATATTTAAAGTTTTAAACCCTGATGCGTAGTGAGAACATTAAGATGATGTAAACCATTAACATTGTTATAGAAACTTGGTTGGTTGTTTAAAGATGTTCTAAATTAACATGTTAATATAGAAATTTAAGCGTGTTGACTAGTGACTTTAACTTGGAAGTTGATTAAAGTTGCTATTTATGTTGTTGCAAACTACTAGTATATTTGGAATTATGCAGTTGTGTCTCTACAATGCTAGTATTCAATCTATTTTAAATAGTTGGAGTATGTTGTGTGGTGGTAATTTTGTTATAACCTATGTATAGGGTAGGTAAAAGTAATGTTGTTGGTTGATGATTATGCCAATTTATTGTTATTGATGACTTAGTAGTGGTGGTAATTGTTTAGATTGCTTGCTGAAAACCATGGTTAAATGGAGGAAATTATAACATGTGGTGACAAGAGTGAACCTTGGACAATTAACATGATGTAGAGTTTTATCCTAATGAATGTATATCTTAGAATCATATTTACAAACTGTCTTGTGGAGATAATTTTTACTTGTTGAAGTCATTTATTGATTGGACAAGTTCCAATTGTCAAGATGTTGGCGTATGGATGGTATAAAAATTGATAGGTTGATCATGCTTAAGTATCTGTTGAAGTATTATGTTTGAAATAGAGAATACGTTGTTATATGTTGTGTTGGTCTGTGGGGATCATTATGAGGTAGTATTGGTTAGTTGTCTTTTGTTAATCGTCATAAATCTTATTTATAAGTTTGGGAAAGGTAATTACAGAAAGAATTTGTTATGTGGTTTTTGTTAAGTCCTATTGGGCCTTCTCGACGCGTAAATAGTGAAGATTGAAAATCTTTAATAGAAAGCATAGCGGAACACTAGAGGTGGTTGTGTCTATGTTGATCTTGTATTTAAAACCTTTGGACTGATTTGGTTGTTGGCTATTTGGGTTTAATGCTTTCGGTTGAGGTGTTCCTTTTGTTGAGTTTCAGAGTTTCCCCAAAACTCGTAGTGATTGGTGTCGATTTTTTTTTGGTTTTGCCCCATTTGTTTAATTTGTGCTATGAGTATGGATTTACACCCAAAAGTTTTGAGTGGATCGCGCTCCATCGCGTTCACACTGAATTATCCTTTGGAATAAATGCTTAAAAGGAAGAAGATGGTCATAGTGGGTTGTGTTGAAAATTCTTGAGATTTAATTTGTAACTCTTTCGGTTAGAGTTGGAGTTATTAAAAAAATAATGTGTGGTGTTTGCAAGCGCTTCAAAAGGTGGATTTCAGGAATGTTTCATAAGTGATTTTGTTAGTGAAGTGTTCCCTTTTTGGAAATGAGTTTCCCTTTCTCTTTGAGAAAATTCGTGGCGGTTGTGTGTGCAGATGTTTGACTTTGGAGTCATTGCTCTTTTCCAAAATGTTGATTTTGGTTAGAATGTGAGGTTTTGCAAGGTTAGTTTTGAATTGATGGTGGGTTCTGACACGACGTGGTGTTTTGCTGTTAATGGTGTTGCCATCATAGTTAGATGATTCAGCGC
The DNA here is from genome assembly GCA_036346355.1 of Rhipidocladum racemiflorum. Classification (NCBI taxonomy): domain Eukaryota; kingdom Viridiplantae; phylum Streptophyta; class Magnoliopsida; order Poales; family Poaceae; genus Rhipidocladum; species Rhipidocladum racemiflorum. Next base: position 67,468,538 of record CM070572.1, read on the forward strand.
AACCGTCGATGTTATGTGTGTTTCAAACATGTGATACTGAGAAAGTAGTCGTTTGGTGAATGATTACTCGGTATTGTTGTTACATGGCGAATGAATGGTGAAAAGGAAACATGACATCGTTTATGTTTATTCAATCATAAAAGAGTCGATGAGCCAGGTCGGTGAGAAAATCATATATGGAGATATGACTAATCCGGAGTGCTCTTGAAGAGTGTGCATTCATGTCATGAAACGAGATTTCCCTTGCTTTCTAGTATGAAAAGAAAAGAATGAATAATTTCTAGTATTTTGGCTGTGGTATAGGAGATTTGTGTTTCCTTTGTGATTTGGCTTAGGAAAATAAATGAGTGCTCATTGAATGTTGCCGAATTCTTTCCAAAGTGGTTTTTAGCGCTTTGGGGTTCGAGTTGTTCTTGTGGATACGAATATATAATAGACGTGTGTGTTTACACGTATATTTGTTGGTGTAGCTGATCGCGACTCCTCTCTAGCCTACATGCACAAGCGTGCCATCGCCGTAGTCGCCTGCGCGCCGTAGTCACCGTCGCCGCCGACTGATTCCGGCTGACTATGTTCGCCGCCGCCATCGCTGCCTCCGGCCGACTGCACTCGCTGTCCCGCTCTGGTCGACTGGCCGATCTCTGTTTTTTTTCTCACGTAGCAAATGCCCAAACCGAACTCATATGTATCCAAGGAGTATACACATATACAAGGGGGAATAGTGCCATACAAAAAGAGTTACGTAATTCATTTTTTTCCAAAACGCAAATTTTGTCTTTTCCGCTACAAATTCGTTTTAAGTCCAAATCACTTGCGAAAAATTTTGTTAATTAGTAAAAATTAATAACTTTCTACAGTAATTTTTATGAAATTTTATAAATATATTCATACTGTTAAATTATTCACGGGAAGTCTAAACTTACGAATTTTGTATCTCTTAAACTATACGTCCAAAAATTCCAAAATAAATTTTATGAATCTTAGGAAATGCTAAAATAATTATCTAGAAATTTTCATATGTGTGACGCTAGTTTGATTTATAGCATTGTTTTCGAATGTGTGTTTATACGCTGTTCTGAGTGTTTATTTGGTTCCTTATTTGCTACGTGTAGACGTCGAGTTGTGTGACGCTGTCGGAAGTGAAGATCAGGACCAAGATCAAGCTTTAGACCAAGCCCAGCTGTTTTTCAAAGGCAAGTTGTGCTTTGACCATATTGCTCCTAATTTTTGAAATATATTTTTATTTAAATTATGCATGCTATGTTGATTAAATGAATTTAAATTAATTTGGGTAAAATAGTTAATAAACCTAATTGTTAATTCCACCCTTGAAGATTAATGTTTGTATTCCATGTATTACATTGTCACCTTAAGTTGGTTTATTTAGTTGGATGCTAGTAATATGCCAACACGAGAGGCTAGACCGTGAAATAGCTGCTTAGCCATGCTTACGTGAAATGTGTTTCAAATGGCAAAATAATATTGACTAATGAGATATGGAATGAATTTTGGAATCAGTGTAATCTTGCCACGTGATGATGTGAACTGTAGGTACCTTTGTGGTTCTACATGGTAACTGATATTATTGTTGGCATGTGTTGCATAATAATGGAATAGGGGTGGGAAAAGATTTAGTCTGGGGCAAGTGGTATGAGGCTTCATGCTAGGTGGGCCTTTATGGCACAGATTTTGAGATAACAGCATTTGCGGCAATGGGATGAGTGATGTGAGAAGATTTGGGTCAAGGACTGTGAGAAGGATGTCTTGCCCTAGACAGTTAAGGACTTCACCTTGCAAGCCTTTGAACTGGGTCTTTCGTACAACCACATGACTGAAGTGGGACAGTCTTAGTTTAGTAGGATTCTGAAATCTTACCTTTGATACCTCAGGGTGACAGTTACGTCGGGGTAACTGTGTGGGGGAACGTACCGGAGCTACGGCTTGGTACCCTATCCAATGGTGATTGTTGGTCCTACACTTCGATCCTTCATGGGGGAAGTCGTAGTGAAGGCAATACCGGAGAGGGTCATAGGTGGAGATCGAGGTTTCCGAAAAGCTTTGTTATGATCACTCATTCGCATACTCTTGCATGGCAATTCACGGCTGACGTGGTGAGTTGATTATATCTTATGGGAAAAGTGTACAACCTCTGCAGAGTGTGTCAAAACTATTCGAATAGCTGAGTCCACAGTACTGGACAAAGCTCGGGGATTACAGTCAAGGGTTAGATTTTCCAAAATAAAAATGTGGGAATGGGTGGTTGTATGCCAGAGACAAATGCCAAAGTGATTTGGGGCTTTGTGCCAAATTGTTGAAAAGAGATTCATAACTTATTTTATAATATAGTTTTACTGCTTTTGAATCTATTAAGAATATTCGACAGAAACAAAATGCTGCTTGATGCAAAATAACCCCCTAAGCCATTCCTTTGGAATAAGCCATGCATATAGTATTAGAACTGCATTTCTGTGCATGACTTGCTGAGTATGTTGTATACTCACCCTTGCTTTCAACACAATCATCAGTTGAGGAGAAGACCACAACTTCGAAGAAGACGAAGTTCCACGATGAGGCAATTATCTAGGAGTTGAACCCTGTCAGTTGCCTGTGGTATACTGATGGGTGTCACCGACGTTTTTCATTCCACTGCTGATTATTTACTTTTGTTACTGTAAGCCCTGCGTGGCAGACTATTTGTAAGGTGACCTTAAGGTCTTGTAACCAGTTGATTTAATGTTTACTTTATTATTATTTCCATTTGACTGTGTGTACTAGCATGATCCTGGACTAGTACAGAATACACAGAGGGTCCGGATTTGCATATTCGGCTCCCGACAGTATGTATCCATATATACCTCTCTGCATGTATATGCTAGACGTGTAGTCTTGTATTTGTGTCTGTAGTCTTGTATATGTTAGACGTGTGTGTGTTTTCATATATATAAATATTAGTATATATATGTGTATAATAGGCGCATGCATGTTTCTGTAACAGCCGTAACATGTTTAAATATGTATATACACGTTGTGTTGTACATATAAATTAGGCGAATGCATGTATATGTATATGTATATTTATATACTCGGCTACACACGTGAACATATGTATAAATATATTCCTTTTTATGTGAACCAAATCGTTCTGGTATGCTGCACGAAGGATACACATATACGGTATGAACAGTATTGCATGGAAAAACAAAAGACTAGTTGTACGTAGTAATTTCTAGGATTTGTGAATTTTGTTTTTTTCGCTACAAATTCATTTTAAGTCTAAATCGCTTGCGACAAATTTTTTTAATTAGTAAAAACTAATACCTTTCGACAATATTATTTATAAAGTTTTATAATTAAATTTATACTATTAAATTAATTGCAGAAAGTCCAAACTTACGAATTTTGTATCTCTTAAACTATACGTCCAAAAATTCCAAAATAAATTTTATGAATCTTAGGAAATGCTAAAATAATTATCTAGAAATTCTCATGGGGATTATAAGCTAGTTTGATTTGTAGCATTGTTTTCGAATGTGTGTTTATATGTGGTTCTGAGTGTTTATTTGTTTCCTTATTTGCTACGCGTAGACATCGAGTTGTGTGACGCTGTCGAGTTGTGTGGGGGAGCATACCGGGGCTACGGCTTGGTACCCTATCCAACGGTGATTGTCGGTCCTACACTTCGATCCTTCGTGGGGGAAGTGGTAGCGAAGGCAATACCGGAGAGGGTCATAGGTGTAGATGGAAGTTTCTGAAAAACATCGTTACGGTCAATCGCCTTTGTGGTGTGCGACTATATCATGTGGGTAAAGTGTGCAACCTCTGCAGAGTGTGTCAAAACTATTCAAATAGCCGAGTCCACGGTACTGGACAAAGCTCGGAGATTACAGTCAAGGGGTAGATTTTCTAAAATAAAATGTGGGAAGATTGGCTGAGTGCTAGAGATAATTGCTAAAGTGATCTAGGGCCTTGTGCCGAACTGTTTGGAAAGAGATTGATAACTTATTATCTAATATGGTTTCACTGCTTTTGAATCTATTAAGATTATTTGGTAAAAAGCAAAATGCTGCTTGATGCAAAATAACCACTTAAGCCATTCCTTTGGAAGAAGCCATGCATATAGTAATAGAACTGCACCTCTGTGCATGCCTTGTTGAGTATGTTGTATACTCACCCTTGCTTTCAACACAATCATCAGTTGAGGAGAAGACTACAACTTCAAAGGGGGAGAAGTTCCGTGAGGAGGCAAATATCTAGGAGTTCAACCTTGTCAGTTGCCTGTGGTATATTGATGGGAGTCACTAACGTTCTTCATTCCGCTGCTGATTATCTACTTGAGTAATTGTAAGCCCTGCGTGGCAGACTATTTATAAGTTTACCGTAAGGTCGTGTAACCAATTTATATATTTTGGTTGAAGTACTTTATTATATTTCCGTTGTGTATGAATGTGATATTCAACCCTGTACGACTGTGTGTACTAGCATGATCCTGGACTAGTACAGAATACACAGAGGGTCCAGATTTGCAGATTCGGGTCCCGACAACACATATGCGGGAAGCTTGGATTGATTCCAACCGGTTGGCAGGAGCACGAGTGTTGCGCCGGTTGGTTGATTTCAATACAAATACGGTTTCAGATAAGCGATCGGATTTCTTTCGAGTTGCATCATTATCCAGTCCGATGCAACGGTAAGAGTCCTATCGCTAATCTAAGACCGGAGTCCCCACACATGAAGAACAAATGTCTATAATAGTTCAATGTGTCAATATGTCTAGTAGCAAAATAAAGATTGAGGAGTACTTTCTGGGTTTCTTAAAGGTGGATGACACATCTGGTTTGGGGCTTTTCAATGTATTGCTTGATTCCATAAGTCATTTGGTCTTAATATTGATGATATAAGGGGTCAAGGTTATGACAACGGTTCTAATATGAAAAGAAAACACCAGGGGGTACAAAAACGGTTGCTTGATAAAAATCCAAGACCTTTGTATATGCCACGTGTGGAGTATGTGGGCCCTGGGTATCTACACGACAGGCCTCAAGGACCCACTGTAACACCCCGGCACCCCGTGCCCCGAATGTTACACTCTCCAGTACCAACAAAGACAACTCTAGGATAAAATTTAGCAAAGCAAGCGAGCAGGTAGGAGGTTGCCGAATTTATTGAAAATTTCAGCAGCACCTCCACTAAAACTAGGACATCCACTCAGCAGATAGAAGACAATAACAGATATAACATTATAATAATCACAAACAAAAGGGGGCATAGCGTCGATCATCCATCACCACCAATCACCGGCACAAGCACCACCCAACCGACCACTTAAGGAAGGTATAACGACATGGCAACTATTACTTACATCCTATTTACCCAAAATTAAGTTCTCTACAACTAGCACCGAATCCAAAAGTAATGCTGCAGCGCTATTCTAACTAAGTGAAGCTGGCATGAGTGAAGTACTAGCCCACCTTCTCAAATGCCGTCCTGGGTACCTAAATAAAACAATCAAGCACAAGAGTGAGTTTAACACTCAGCAAAGTGTAAAGCAATAAGGAAACAAGACATGTTGAATAATCATGTAAATATAACAAGATTTAAACCAACCAAGTCAAAAACTTATAAAATCACAAGTTCCAATCGCTTTTTTTCCATATGATGCAACAATAATGCTCACGAATGCAACCTTTTTTGTGCATATTGGTATTGTGTGAGGAGCCGCCCAGACCGTCCTCGGGTTATTTGAAGACTCGGTCAACCCCATCGGATTTGGAGGCTAACAACGGACCGCCGAGGGTGCTCGAAGTGTTAGCACCCAAGCCCAATTGGGACAACGGTGAGACCCTTCGAATAACTCGACAACAATCCCGGTATTCCCCCGGTACGCGACCCGAACTCGCCCAGGATCGCCCCGCGTACCGGCTTACAAGCCATATCAAATCAATTTGCATAAAGGGGGCAACGAACTCGGAACCCCACAACCAGACACACACGCGGAAGCAAGACTAACCAACACAACTAAACCACCCCGGCACAAAGACAAAACCCCACGACCACAACCAGCAACTACGAGCACAAAGGCCAACGAAGATAGAAATAACATCACAAATACGAGGTGAGTGACAACATACATCAAGTGTTCACTTCAAAAGGAACCAAGTATCCAAGGACAGAAAAGACATAGTTTTGAAACTAACTATACAACAAAAGTGCCCCCATCTATTAAACTAGACCCAAAAGTAAAACATCTCTGGAAGTATTCTGCCTCTGAACACTCCAAGGCGTGAACGACAGCGTACGGAGCCTCTACTCTGTGCCCCGCCCGGTCACCGAGAGGCAGTACGGACAGAACTCACATCCGTCCGGATCCTCATCTGAAAACCATAAAGCAGAAGCATGAGTACAAAAGGTACACGCAAGACTTACCTGTGGTCCATATATGACCGACTCGAAAGAGTATGCATTTGGATGAAGCAAGGAAATCAAGCTTACGGTACAAGCGAAATTTGACACTTACAGTTAATGCAAAGCAAGAGTCACCAAAAACCAGTGCCACCACCACAACCAGCTCTGATTAAGTTCAAGTTATTACTACGTTGAAATGTCGGATGATGCGAGCGTGCTCATATCCGAGAGCGCGGCAATTCGAATCGCTTATTCACCCTGCAGGGGATCATCAATCGCACGACATGTGCCACAAAGAACCTCATGTCAACCCACCTCCCATCCATACCAATCCGTTGGGGCATCTTCATGCGGTCCGAGCACCTAGCACCCCCTCGAGCGGCCCAAGCCCAGCTTGGCCCTCGAGGGTCGGCCTAAGCCTCGCCCTCAACCACACCCACCGCATGAGGGCATGGCCCATCGAACGGCATGCGATGAAAGAATAGCTTACCGACCCATTTCCGGCATGCGATCAACAAGGTGTGCTCGATCGAAGGGCATACAACGGATCGGTCCTCAACCGACACCGGCGAGACTACCACACGTGTGTCTCCACACCCAAGTGAACGAACCTCTCGCCCAGTCTCATGTCAATTTCCATTTCTCCTCATAACCATAACCATTGTAACCAAATGATTATGAAGTAAAAACTCACAATCGGCGGAACCATCGACCACTTGGACCATACCCGACACCTAAGCCAAACTAAGCATGGACACATGTAATTACCCATAAACTAGCTCCAAAGGAGATGTTTAACAAGTTCCAAGGAAGATAAGTGCAGCAATTAGGTTCTACTTTCAATTCCACAATTCAACTCCTAATGCATACTTAAACATCCAATAAGCCGTTCATTCACAAAAATAGAATTACAACTAGGGTTGAATATGATTAGGTGCTTGCCTTGTGCTTCTGCTTGAGTATCACCAACAATCTGCTCTTCGGCAATCCCCTCCACCACGGCCACGTCAGGCACCGCGGTCTCGTTCTCTACACTAATATCATGCATGAATAAGATGCATGCAATGCAAAGGAAATGAAAAACAATGCAATCCCCCCTGCGAACAAATCAGCTGAACTCGGACAGTCCGAAAATTTAATCCGGATAGTCCGGATAACTCAGACATTCCAGGCAATTTATCCGAACACTCCAGACCTGGCGCATTTCACCCCATGACCTAGGGGATTGGAGTGTTTCCGAGACCTACGGCACCACGAGAACCCGATCTACAACTTTCCTACATGCGGCCAAGCCAGAGAAGCTCCGAGCTAGCCCAAAACACTACGAAACGAGGCTCACTTCTAAAAACTCCAACCAAAACTTAATCCAACACTTAGAATAGCACCATCTACCCCCGATCTCTCAACCTACACCCCACATTGCCCAGTCCTCCCCAAATCCAACCACCCACCAAAACCCTAACACTCCCAAAGTCACCCCCAAACCTCAATCCACAAGACCAAGTCCCAAATCCACCCCATGGACGCGCTAAAACCCAAGAACCCACGAATCAAGCTCCAAGAAGAGGTCTCACCTTCAAGGAGGATGAAGAGGAAGGAGGGGAAACCGCGTGGGGGAAAGAGGATGCCGGCTTGGAGATGATCTTGAGGACACCGGGGTGAGGAAGTCACCTGGGAGGAGCATGGGAGGACGCCGGCCGGTGGGGAGCCGCCGGAGACGGGCTTGGGTGGAGGAGACACACGAGAGAGGTGGAGAGCAACAAATGTGAGGTGAGGTGAGTGAAGAGCCACGAAATGGGACTTTTATACTCAACCCCCGCACAGTTCGGACTCTCCGGACAATTAGTCCAGATACTTCGGGTTGGGGTGTTCGGTCAACCCAATCCGGACACTCCGGACATTTAACCCGGACATTCCGGGTTAGGGCTTTCGGTAGACCCAGTTCGGATACTCCGGATGATTCATCTGGATACTCCAGGTTATATCCGGACATTCTGGATGTTTAATTCGGATACTCCGGATTTCCCAGAATTTTTGAAATTGGGGCCTTGACAAACCCTCCCCCCTTAAGGGAATCTCGCCCCGAGATTCAGAACAAACGCATAAGCGAAACAAAACATAGATGGATAGCACGATCGCGCACTAATCGATATGCCTTGAATTGCGAAGAACTGTACACTGGTACTTACATGGCATGGAAGAACTCGGGATACTCGGTCTTCAAACGATCTTCGGGCTCCCAAGTAGCTTCGTCTTCGGTGTGATTGCTCCACTGAACCTTATAGAACTTAAGAGTGCTTCAACGGGTCTTGCGTTCAGCTTCATCCAAAACCCGAATAGGGTGTTCTTGGTACGAGAGATCAAGTTCAGGCTGAACTTTGAGTTTGTCCACCTCCAGTGACTCGAAGGCAGTACGGAGACATTTCTTCAATTGGGATACATGGAAGACATTGTGGACCATCGCTAGAGAAGGAGGAAGCTCCAGCTGATACGCCACTTGACCGCGCCTCGCAAGGATTTGAAAAGGTCCTATGTAGCGAGGTGCCAATTTCCCCTTAACTCTGAAACGATGGGTGCCCCGAAGAGGAGACACCTTCAGATAGACATAATCACCAACGTCAAAGGAGAGAGGTCTCCTACGACGGTCAACATAACTCTTCTGCTGTGATTGTGCTACCTTCAGGTTTTCTTGAATGGTCTTCATCTTTTTTTCTGCAGCTTTAACCACATCAGGTCCAAAGAATGGTCGTTCCCACTCTCGGACCAGTTCAGGGGCGTCCGACAGATATGACCATAGAGTGCTTCGAAAGGAGACATTCCGATGCTAGTTTGGTAGCTGTTGTTGTAAGCAAACTCAGCATACGGAAGACATTCATCCCACTTCTTCCCATAAGATAGAACACAAGCCCTCAACATATCCTCAAGGATCTGATTGACCCTCTCAGTTTGGCCGTCCATTTGCGGATGATATGCTGAGCTGTGTAACAGCTTGGTGCCCAATGCCTCATGCAAACTTTTCCAGAATCGGGAGACAAACTGAGAGCCTCTATTTGAAACTATCAGCTTGGGCACTCCATGCAGGAATACAATTCGGGAGATGTACAACTCCACATACCTCTTCGATGGATAGGTGGTGCGAACAGCTAGGAAATGAGCGGACTTCGTCAACCGGTCGACTATAACCCAGATTGAGTCATGACCCGAAGAAGTCGTTGGCAGTCTGATGATGAAATCCATACCAATATCTTCCCACTTCCAACTTGGAATGGGCAGCGGCTGAAGAGTGCCCGCTGGCTTAAGATGCTCAGCCTTCACCCTTTTGCAGACATCGCATTCAGACACATAGAGAGCAATCTCGCGCTTCATGCGAGTCCACCAAAACTGTTGCTTTAAATCTTGATACATTTTGTTGCTGCCCGGATGAATTGTGAGAAAGGAATTGTGGGCTTCATCGAGAACTTTTCTTCACAATTCTTGGTTCTCGGGGACGACCAAGCGCTCATCGAACCATAAAGTTCCACGGTCATCAAGATGGAAGTCAGTGGCCAGGCCGGAACTTAGTTTGCTGCATATTCGGGCAACATCACTGTCCCCTTTTTGAGCTTCCCTAACCTGATCCAACAGTGTGGAATTCAATTCCAGATTAGCCAAAAACCCGTCTTCGACTATTTCTAAGTCGAGTTTCTAGAATTCGGCACAGAGAGTGGCATTTTGGGATTGAAGAGTGAGGCAATTGCATCGAGCCTTGCGACTCAACGCGTCAACCACCGCATTGGCTTTCCCCGGATGGTAATGCACTTCTAGACTATAGTCTTTGATCAACTCAAGCCATCTTCTTTGCCTCATATTCAGATCTGCTTGAGTGAAGATGTACTTGAGACTCTTGTGGTTGGTGTAGATATTGCACTTCTTCCCAAGGAGATAGTGGCGCCAGATTTTTAAGGCATGGACCACTGCTGCAAGCTCCAAGTCATGAGTGGGGTAGTGCTCTTCATGGTGTTTCAACTGCCGAGATGCATAGGCGATAACCCGACTTTCTTGCATAAGCACGCAGCCAAGGCTGACACCTAATGCATCGCAATACACATCGAACGGCTTGTGAATATCCGGTTGGGTGAGGACAGGAGCTGTAGTCAGGCGCTGCTTCAGAGTTTGGAATGCTCGCTCATAGCCTGCTGACCATTTGAACTCAACACCCTTCTTCAATAGTTCGGTCATGGGTTTGACAACCTTGGAGAAGTCCTGAATGAAACGGCGATAATAGCCGGCAAGTCCAAGGAAACTACGGATCTCCGTGACAGTTTTGGGCTGTTCTGACTTGAGAACATCTTGCACTTTACTTGGATCAACAGCGACGCCTTGCTCAGAGAGGACGTGTCCCAAGAAAGATACCTCCTTCAGCCAAAATTCACACTTGCTGAACTTGGCATAAAGGCGATGTTCCCGGAGTCGCCTGAGAACGATGCGAAGGTGCTTCGCATGCTCTTCTTCATTGGCTGAATAGACGAGAATGTCATCAATGAAAATGACCACAAACGAATCGAGATCCTCCATGAAGATGAAGTTCATGAGGTACATGAAGTACGCCGGTGCATTCGTCAGACCGAACGACATGACGGTGTACTCATATAAGCCGTACCGAGTGGAAAATGCTGTCTTTGGAACATCCTCCGCTCGAATCTTGATTTGATGGTACCCGAGCCTCAAATCAATCTTGGAGAACACCCGTGCACCAGCAAGCTGATCAAACAGGATGTTAATCCGAGGCAGAGGGTACTTGTTCTTTACCGTGACTGCATTCAAAGGACGATAATCGACACATAGGCAAAAGAGAACCATCCTTCTTGGTCACGAAGAGAGCCGAGCAGCCCCAAGGTGAGGAGCTGGAATGAATGAATACCTTGTCCATCAGTTCCTTCAGTTGGGTCTTTAGTTCGGCCAACTCATTGGGTGGTATTCTATACGGCCGCTTGGAAACTGAGGCAGTCCCGGGTTGAAGCTCAACTATGAACTCAATATCCCGATCGGGCGGCATCCATGGCAGTTTCGCTGGGAACACATCCAGGTACTCCGAAACCACAGGAGTGGACTCTAATTCTCCAACTTCGGTGCCATTCAGGGAACAAAGGGTGGCCTCGCCATCCTCGAGAAGCAGAGTCAGCCAATCGCCCTTCGGTCCCTTGAGCGAGATGGAGCGACGAGAGCAATCTAGAATGGTCCGCTGCCTTGTGAGCCAATTCATGCCCAAGATGATGTCCATCCCACGAAGTTCAAGGAGCAGCAGGTTGATAAGGAATGGAACCCCCTGGATTAACATAGTTACTTCTTGGACTACTTGATTCGCAACGATCTTAGAACCCGGTGCTTCATTTAGGAACGGGGTGTGGCTGCAACTCATCCTCAATCGATGATGCATAGCAAAGTCCTTGCAGATGAAGGAATGAGAAGCCTCGGAGTTGAATAAAACCCTAGCAGCATGTCCCTCAATGCACAACGTACCAGTCAACACGGTGGCGCCCTCGGGTATCGCCTCAGCATCCACATAGTTGACGCGGCCACGGCTCGGCGCAGGAAGTGGAGGTGGTGCAGTCGCGCCTTGAGGTCTTGGGGCGTTGGAATTGTTGCCCCTCCTTGGGAAGGGATAGTCGCGGATGAAATGCCCCGCATGCCCACAGTTATAGCATGGGCCCGGCCCAGAGTTTGTCACCACATGCACTCCAGGATGTGGCTGTGGAGGCCGAGGAGCAGCGACAGGAGGTCTGGCCGTCCTAGCCAGTAGGGGAGGCACAAGAGCAGGGGCCCTCAATGGTGGAAGAGGGACAGTCCGGGTCCGCTATGAACTGCCACCCGTCGAGTACTGCACCGCCCTCTTCCGCTTCTTCTCCTCTTGATGGCTCCTCATCTTACGCTGCACGGTGATCGCCCGACTCACCATGGCATTGAAGTCGGAGAAATCACAAACAGAGAGCTTATCCTGCATCTTTGCTGTTAGTCCATTCATGAAGCGATCCTGCTTCTTCTTATCAGTGTCGACTTCCTCCGGTGCATATTGGGCCAAGTAGTTGAATTCCCATGAGCAGTCCATCACCGACTTGCTCAACTACTTGAGGACAAGAAACTGCTGCTTCTTGATATCCATGAGTCCTTTCGGGATATGGTACGCCCGGAAGGCCTCACAGAACTCCGCCCAAGTCGCCTAGTGACCGGTAGGCTGCATGACTAGGAAGTTGGCCCACCATGTCCCAGCAGGGCCCTGAAGCTACTGCGCTACAAAGGGAGCCTTCTGAAGGTCCTCACAGTGAATGAGAACAAATTTTTGCTCTATCGTATGCAGCCAGTCATCAGCCTCTAACGGATCGCTGGCCCGAGAGAATGTCGACGGCTGGGTATGCAGAAAATCCAAGCAGCCATTCGGTCGGCCTCGCCCTTCACCGCGTCCACCTGGAGTGGCCTGATTCTGGACCAACATCTCCAAGATTCTGTTGGTGGTCTGTTGGTTCTGCTTCGACCGCATCAAGACATCCAGCAAGTTGGGAGGAGGAGGCGGATCGCCATGGCCAGGCTACGATCGCCCAGCATCATCATCACCTCCTGTAGTTCCACGGGTCCTCATTCTGTCGTTAACCAAGGTCAGACGACAAGAGTTAGACTCCACATGGAAAGGATGGGCCTTAAACTTGGAAAACCCTCTAACTAAACCCAATCTAGACTGTAGCACCCCGCAATGGAGTCCTACAAGTCTAGCACGCCCAAAACACAACTCATGATGCAAGACAGCATGGCACATGCATGATATGACATGAAATGCACGATTCCAACGTAACCCACACTCACTATTTATATAAATAGGGCGGGATATAAGTACCAACTTCTACCTAATGTATTATGACATTCCTAATCAATTCCCTAAGTGGTCGTCAAGTTTCGGGTTTGTCTTCATGCACCTTGCTCGGATACCAGTGTTGTGAGGAGCCGCCCAGACCGTCCTCCGGTTATTTGAAGACTCGGTCAACCCCATCGGATTTGGAGGCTAACAAAGGACCGCTGAGGGCGCTCGCAATGTTAGCACCCAAGCTCAATTGGGACAACGGTGAGACCCTTCGAATAACTCGACAACAATCCCGGTATTCCCCCGGTACGCGACCCAAACTCGCCCAGGATCGCCCGCGTACCGGCTTACAAGCCATATCAAACCAATTTGCATCAAGGGGGCAACGAACTCGGAACCCCACAACCAGACATGCACGCGGAAGCAAGACTAACCAACACAACTAAACCACCCTGGCACGAAGACAAAACCCCACGACCACAACCAGCAACTACGAGCACAAAGGCCAACGAAGATAGAAATAACATCACAAATACGAGGTGAGTGACAACATACATCAAGTGTTCACTGCAAAAGGAACCAAGTATCCAAGGACAGAAAAGACATGGTTTTGAAACTATCTATACAACAAAAGAGCCCCCATCTATTAAACTAGACCCAAAAGTAAAACATCTCCGGAAGTATTCTGCCTCTGAACACTCCCGGGCGTGAACGACGACGTAGGGAGCCTCTACTCGGTGCCCCTCCTGGTCACCGAGAGGCAGTACAGACAGAACTCACATCCGTTCGGATCCTCACCTGAAAACCACAAAGCAGAAGCATGAGTACAGAAGGTACTCGCAAGACTTACCCGTGGTCCATATATGACCGACTCGAAAGAGTATGCATTTGGATGAAGCAAAGAAATCAAGCTTACGGTACAAGTACAAAAAAGCTTAAATTTGTTGTTTAATTGCAATCCACAACTCAATTTCACAGTTTTTATGGCACTTATGAACAGCACCTATTACTAGAGTGAAATCTGAAACTTACAGTTAATGCAAAGCAAGTCAGCAAAAACCAGTGCCACCACCACAACCAGCTCTCATTAAGTTCAAGTTATTACTACGTTGAAATGTCGGATGATGCGAGCGTGCTCATATCTGAGAGCACGACAATTCGAATCGCACGACATGTGCCACAAAGAACCTCATGTCAACCGTCCACCCATCCATACCAATCCATTGGGGCATCTTCATGCGGTCCGAGCACCTAGCACCCCCTCGAGCGGCCAAAGGCCAGTTTGGCCCTCGAGGGTTGGCTAAGCCTCGCCCTCAACCATGCCCAACCGCATGAGGGCATGGCCCATCGAAAGGCATGCGATGAAAGAATAGCTTACCGACCCATTTCCGGCATGCGATCAACAAGGTGTGCTCGATCGAAGGGCATACAATGGATCGGTCCTCAACCGACACCGGCGAGACTACCACACGTGTGTCTCCACACCCAAGTGAACGAACCTCTCGCCCAGTCTCATGTCAATTTCCATTTCTCCACATAACCATAACCATTGTAACCAAATGATTGTGAAGTAAAAACTCACAAGCGGCGGAACCATCGACCACTTGGACCAAACCCGACACCTAAGCCAAACTAAGCATGGACACATGTAATTACCCATAAACTAGCTCTAAAGGAGATGTTTAACAAGTTCCAAGGAAGATAAGTGCAGCAATTAGGTTCTACTTTCAATTCCACAATTCAACTCCTAATGCATACTTAAACATCCAATAAGCCGTTCATTCACAAAAATAGAATTACAACTAGGGTTGAATATGATTAGGTGCTTGCCTTGTGCTTCTGCTTGAGTATCACCAACAATCTGCTCTTCGGCAATCCCCTCCACCACGGCCACGTCAGGCACCGCGGTCTCGTTCTCTACACGAATATCATGCATGAATCAGATGCATGCAATGCAAAGGAAATGAAAAACAATGCAATCCCCCCTGCGAACAAATCAGCTGAACTCGGACAGTCCAAAAATTTAATCCGGATAGTCCGGATAACTCGGACATTCCAGGCAATTTATCCGAACACTCCAGACCTGGCGCATTTCACCCCATGACCTAGGGGATTGGAGTGTTTCCGAGACCTACGGCACCACGAGAACCCGATCTACAACTTTCTTACACGCAGCCAGGCCGAAGAAGCTCCGAGCTAGCCCAAAACACTACGAAACGAGGCTCACTACTAAAAACTTCAACCAAAACTTAATCCAACACTTAGAATAGCACCATCTACCCCTAATCTCTCACCCTACACCCCACATTGCCTAATCCTCCCCAAATCCAACCACCCACCAAAACCCTAACACTCCCAAAGTCACCCCCAAACCTCAATCCACAAGACCAAGTCCCAAATCCACCCCATGGACGCCCTAAAACCCAAGAACCCACGAATCAAACTCCAAGAAGAGGTCTCACCTTCAAGGAGGATGAAGACGAAGGAGGGGAAACCGCGTAGGGGAAAGAGGACGCCGGCTTGGAGAGGATCTTAAGGATGTCAGGGTGAGGAAGTCACCGGGGAGGAGCACGGGAGGACACCGGCCGGTGGGGAGTCATCGAAGACGAGCTTGGTGTGGAGGAGACGCACGGGAGAGGTGGAGAGCAACAAATGTGAGGTGAGGTGAGTGAAGAGCCACGAAATGGGACTTTTATACTCAACCCCCGCACAGTCCGGACTCTCCGGACAATTAGTCCGGATACTCCGGATTGGGGTGTTCGGTCAACCCAATCCGAACACTCCAGACATTTAACCTGGACATTCCGGGTTAGGGCTTTCGGTAGACCCAGTTCGGATACTCCGGATGATTCATCCGGATACTCCGGGTCATATCCAGACATTCCAGATGTTTAATCCGGATACTCCGGATTTCCCAGAATTTTTGAAATTGGGGCCTTGACATATTGTCGAGTGCACACCTGTCGATGTGCACCCTCTCATTCCCTTCCAACACGTGGAGGGCCTACTTTTACTGTCTCGCTCCCATTCACCTCGATGAAGGGAACTACGAGGTAGGACTTTTGTGCTCACTACAGGTGAGCGCCGAGGCCCACATCAACATGGGATGCCTCGTCTATTATGAATGCATAATGAAATCAACACAATTGAAATGCGATTACCATCATTTCTCGCATTCCACATAATCATAGCCACATGTATGAATAACAACCAAACTTCTAATTCATGGACAACCATTCACAATTGTGTAATCATCATCAAGAAAGAGATATAATAATGAATATTTCATGTCTATGGATACGTAATCTATAACCAACATACTCATTTGCACTACACTTGCCTTCAACCGCGTGGAGTGGGATGGCGGGAAGTTGACGCTTCTCCTGACGCTACTCCTCCTGAAAAAGAAAGACATGCACACTCACTACAACGCAACAATGACAACATCTCTTCTCCCAACACTCAAAACAGCCCCAAAACAAAAATCTAAACTTAACTAATCTCTAAACACACTACAGACTCCCGAATTTGAATAGCGATTTCCAATTAGCATAACTTTAGATCGGTTGCACGGATTTTAATGCTTTTGAGCCCTAAATGACCGCGGGAGAGGAACCTACACTTACTCTACCACCAAGACCCCAGGAGGCGATCCTAGCACTCCCAAATCGCAGCTACAACATCGATTTCTACCTTAGCTAAAGCACCAATCACATTCCCACTAACGGATTAGGATCAACTAAACCGCCGTCTCAATTCGGCCCAAACAAGGACCACCACACATGCTTACTCCTCATGGTCATTTCCATAGAACACACAATGAGCAAGCACAAGTCTCATCCAACCTAGGGCTAGCTTTTGATCCACAATCTCAACCCTAGAAACCCTAGCATCCAAAGCAATCAACTGGAGCTCTACCCGCCGTTAAAGTACCAACTCGCATGAATAATTCCCAAAACACCTTGACCACCTCCCGTTCCGACATTTCCTCAAACACATGGACTACACTCCTCTCCAGCATTTCATCGAGCACCTTGTCTACACTCAACACTAGATCCCTCACCATGGCTAACGCCTCCTCCTAGACCACACTAGCACATCCAGAACTAGGATTCTCACCTCCACTTACCACCACAAGGGGAGAGGAAGGAGGGGGGAGGCGTCGGCTGTGGGGGAAGTGATGGCGCCGACCTTGGGAGGAGCTGGGCTCGCCGACCTGGGGAGGATGCGCGCTGGCCAGGGAAGGCGTCGCTCGGGGAGGGCGACCGGAGGTGGAGTACGGGCGCGACGCCGAGATGGGTGAGGGAGCAGCACCGGCTGGGGAGAGGCCGGGGCGAGCTGCCGCTTAGGGAGAAGACCAGGAGAAGGAGCAGCACCGGCTCGGGTAAAGGGAGGAGGACAGCGGTGGCACCGATGGCTAGCTCTGGGGAGAAACTGGTGGCGCTGGCCAAGAGCAGGATGGAGCCGGTCGATCAGCCAGGGAAGGACTGAGCAGACGCTTGGTCCTCTCTACTTTGTTTTTTTTCTTTTGGGGGAAAGAAAGAGTGACCTGGAGAAAGCATGAGGGGAACAAGCGGACATAGGAAAAGATAATGGGGAGTAGGTGGGAAAAGGTTAGGTGAGGAGGAGGAAAAATTTCTTGGGACCCTCCCCCACACAACCTTTAATCTGGAAAGCTCACAAATAGAACCACCAATTTCCCGGTCTAGAAATTTAAGGACTTGGATAACCTCCCGCGATACTACACTCTCCCCCCTTAGAGGAATTCGACCCCGAATTCCTATAACGCTAACTCAATGAAACCAATAAATCAAGGAATTTAAATCACATCCCATACCTGGTAGGAACAACTCTGGAAATCTCTCACGCATGTGAGACTCCAGCTCCCAAGTTGCTTCCCATTTGGATTGATGTGACCACAGAACCTTGACGAACTTTAGCATTTTGTTCTTCAACACCCGCTCTGATTCTTCCAAAATACACACTTGTCGAGATTCGAAGGTGAGATCTTGATCAATCACCAAAGGCTTAAGCGGGATAACCAAATCCGGATCATGCAGGTACTTCCGCAACATAGACACATGGAACACATTGTGCACCCCATGAATCGAATCGGGAAGTTCCAACCGATAGGCCACCTTTCCAACTATGGCAATAAAGGGAATGGTCCAACATACCTCGGGCTAAGCTTCCCTTTAGGACCAAACCGAACCACGCCCTTAGTGGGAGACACCCTCAGCAACAAGTTGTCTCTCACCTCAAATTCCAGATCTCATCTTCTCAAGTCAGCATAACTTGTCAACCTAGTCTAAGCTACAAGAAGGTTCTGTCTAACCTCTGCCACTCATTCAACAGTTTGCTAAACCCAATCTGGACCAAGGATTTCTCTTTCCCCTACGGCATCCCAGGAAAGGGGTGAACGGCATTTCCGCCCGTAAAGCACTTCATAGGGGGCGACTTGTATGCTTGCATGATAACTGTTATTGTTAGCAAATTCAGCAAGAGCCAAGTTGTCGGGACCCCGAATTTGCAAATCCGGACCCTCTGTGTATTCAGCACTAGTCCAGGAACGCGCTAGTGCACACAGTCTTAACATCGGTATATATCACAATCATACCAAACGATACTATCAAAGTACTTTATTTAAATAATCAAAGGGTTACTCGACCTTATGGCCAAGTTACAAATATATGCCTTGCAAGGCAAAACTCATTCAGAGAGAAACAATAGCAGCGGAAAAATCAAATAAACTTCGTGGCGCCATCCAGTATACCACAGGCAACTGACTGGGCTCGCATCCCTAAGTAGACGGGTCTTCTTGGAAATCCTCCTCAGCTGGCGTAATCTCCTCTTCAACTGGTATTGTGTTGAGGCAAGGGTGAGTACTTGGTACTCGACAAGTCATGCACAGAATGCAAGCTAATATACTATATGCATGGCTTGGTACAAAGGAATAGCTCAAGGTATATTTGCGATGCTTGACTTTTGACAAGTAATAAGAGTAGATTTGAAAGCAGTAGAAATAAGTAAAGCATAAATAACTTCTCAAGAAATTTAATAAACATTTTCCCCATCCTAAACCACATTTCCATCATCTTCATTGTTAAACCAACCCAACTTTTCAAATCCAAGTTATTTTCAGAAAATCTACCCCTTGACTGTAATTCCGAGCATTGTCGATCACAGTGGACTCGGCTATTCAAATAGATTCTACACTCTGCAGAGGTTATGCACTTTACCCACAAGATACAATCCACTCACCACGTCGGTAGTGAATCGCCATACAAGAGTATGCGAATGAGCGATCATAACAAAGCCTTCGGAAGCCTCAAACAACACAGGTGGTCCTCTCCCAGACGTGCTCTACACCATCCCTTCCCTTAGCCAAGGCGAAGTATGGGACCAACACACCGTTAGATGGGTACCTGGCCACGACCACGATACGCTCCCCCGTACAATCACACAAACGGTGTAACTGACACCCTGAGGCTCCACAAGTGAGTCCTTAGCGACTTAGTCAACTAGGGCCGTCCCATTCCAGCCATGTGGTTGCAAGTATGACCCAGTTCAAAGGCTTGCAAGGTTAAGTCCTTAGAATGACCAGGGCAAGACTACCCGAAAAACCAAATCATCATCCCCAATGCCACAACTGGCCCACCTGATTACTCTTGCCACATGCCCCAGTCGAAATCTGTTTATCAAACCCCAGTTGATTACCATGCACCACGTGCCATCAACATCACATGATACTTTTCCAAAACAGGTTCAATATATCATTAAGTCAATATTAGCATTTGATTATCCAAAATCATGTCATGAGCACGTAGTGTGTCTAAGCAGCATACTACAACGATCTAAACCCATGTTGGCAATTTAATAATGTCCAACTAGTAAACCACAACTAGGGTGACAAGGGATCATGGCACATACTTAAGTAATCAAGGTGTCATATAGCAAATTGGTATTTATCTAACCCCCATGTTTAAACAAAGTATCTTTCTAATTAAACTAGCATGCAATAGTTTAAATCAAAATAGATTTCGAAATAGGATCAACATGGTCAAAGCACAACTTGCCTTCAAAAAGTACTTGCTCTTGGTCTTGAGTTGGATCCTGAGTCAACACTTCTCCTTGAATCCTTCCCAAGACTTCAACGTCTACTCGTAAAGCGTGCAAATAGCAAATACACAAATAAACACTAGGCAAAAAGATCCCAAAACTCCAAATAAAATCCATAAACAGAGAGAACATAATTTCCTGGATTTTTAGAAACTGGAATCGTCAAATTTGGAGTTAAAGCATAAAAGTTATGATTATTTAAAGTTTAAATAATCAATTAAATAATATTACAGAGAAAAACTTTAGTCCAAAAATTAAATAAAATTCATATTTAGGTAGATCTCAATTTTATACAAATTTAGAAATTTGAATCACTCAAATCGGAGTTGAAACGCAAAAGTTATAAGCGTTTGAAGTTTGAATCTAAATTTTGAATCAATATTTCGAATTAATAAATCATTTTCTTTTTCGGAAATTAATTATTGCGTCAGCATGGACACGTGTCAGCCTCTGATTGGCTGGCTGACGTCAGCCGGTCCATGGACTCGGTCCACGCTTGGCTCGGTCCACCGTGGACACGGTCCACGGCTCAAGTCTCTGACCGCAGCGGGACCCGGTATCGGCGACCCGTCTTGGTGTGTGCGGTGCGGTGCGGCCGTGCCACGGCACGTCGGCGTGTGACACATGGGTGCATCACAGCCCTTGATTCCCGATCGAACGGATATGATCCACCCGAATTCAATCTACGCGATATAGCCCTGGCCGTTGGATCTAAATCCAAGGGCTGAGAATAGATCTAACCTAGGTCGCACGATTTCCATCTAACGGTTTAGATCTAATCTGGTTTTTCTACGGTGTGATGTGGGCTAACCTGGACCGTTCGATGAAGATCGCACGGCGGAGAAGCTTTGCGAGTCGGCGGTGGCGCGCGGCGGCGTGCAGCTGCCGGAGTGGAGGGGGACGACCACGGGCACAGCGATTTGATGCCCCTCCGACGAGGTGAGTCGCCCCTCGGTTGCGGCTTGGCAGCGGGCTCGAATCGCCACGGGACGGCGGAGGAGCTCGGTGGCGGCGAACGCAACAATGACCGAGGTGAAGCCCTAAGCAACTACTGGCGAGGATTGCGGCCTCGGCCCAGGCGCTTCTGGCGGAGAGCTAGGGAAAAAGCGGCGCGGGTCATGGCGATCCTCATGCGGGGTCTCGGTCATTAAATAGGCCACGGATTCGCGGAATCCTCGAACCCTAACGGAGTTCGGTCATGGCGCGATGGCGAGTCCGCCGGACACGGAAGACGACGCCGCCACCGCCCACGTGTTCGTAACCAACGGCTAGGATCGAACCGGCATGACCCGATCAGGCCGGACCGCGATGCGGCGGCGTGGCAAGCTCTTAGCCGTTGGATCAAATCCGACGGTCCACGTGCCTGAGTGCAGCCCGACTTCGTTGCGGCTCGAGCGTGGTTCGGTCGGACTCGGACTTCGAGTCGACTCGGGCTCGATCGGATGAAACGATACAAACCCACTCGTATTTTCCAGCGATTTAATATTTAAAATAATTCGATAATTCATTTAATTCATTAAAAATAGCAAAAGACTCGAAAAAATTCGGAAAAATTCTGGAAAATACTTTGGATCATTTTGGACTCAAATAAAATATTTCCAACAAAAATTTATTTGCAAAATTAAATTCTTTAATTATTTCAAAATGGAATAAATTCAAATAAATTCCAAATAAATCCAAATAAATTCCAGAAAATTCCAAAAATTCACCAAAGTGCCAAATCACACATGAATTTAAGAAAAGCAAAATTTTGGGATGTTACAAACCTCCCCCCCTTAATAGAATCTCGTCCCGAGATTCAGGGCTTACTAAAGGAATAGGTTTGGAAATTCTTTCTTCAAATCCTCTTCGGCTCCCAAGTCGCTTCGCTCTGCATGGTTGCTCCCTTGAACTCTCTGAAACGGGTTGACTTGTTTCTAGTTTCTCGATCCATTGTGTCTAGAATCCCCACGGGATACTCCTTATAAGTCAAATCCTCTTGCAACTCAATTGACTCCAATGTCTGCATTCCTCGAGAACTCGGAGACACTTCTTCAATCGGGACACATGGAATACATCATGTACTCCTGCTAACGATTGTGGCAACTCTAGGCGATAAGCAACTTCGCCTCTGCGGCTCAAAATCTTAAATGGTCCAACATAGCAGGGTGCAAGTTTCCCTTTGGCATGGAACCTCTTAACTCCCCGAGAGGCGTAACTCGAGGTATACAAAGTCTTACGGTTCAAAACTCAACTCCGGCGACGATTGTCAAGATAACTCTTTTGTCGAGATTGGGCTATCTTCAACCTTTCCCTAATCATAGCGACCGCTTCTTGACCTCTTGAAGAATATCAGGTCCAAAGACACGGCGCTCACGGTCTCATTCCAATTCAATGGCGTCCGACAGGGTCGACCATCTGATGCCTCAAAGGTGACATCTCAGAACTAGCCTGATAACTATTGTTGTAACTAAACTCGGCATACGGCAAACTCTTATCCCAAGAAGTAGCATAAGCCAATGCACAAGCTCTCAACATATCCTCGAATCTGGTTGACTCTTTCTGGCCTGTCCATCCGTCTGTGGATGATAAGTCACATCTTGAAGTTTAAACGGGTTCCCATGGCTTCATGCAACTTATTCCGTAATCTTGAGGTAAATTGGGTACCTCCGTCCGATACAATCCTCTTTGGCACTCGTGCAAACAAACAATCTGATCATGTACAACTCGCTAACTTATCTCCCGAGTAAGTGGTCTTCACGGGATAAAATGGGCTACTTTAGTCAAGCGATCCACTATAACCCATATGGAGTCATAACCTCCTTGAGTCTTGACAAGCCGGTAATGAAATCCATTCCGATTTCCTCCCACTTCCACTCAGGTATCTTCAGCGGTTGTAGCAATCCTGCTGGTCTCTGATGCATTGCCTTGACTCTCTGGCATACGTCGCACAATGCAACATGCTCGGCAACTTCTCGTTTCATACTCGGCCACCAGAATCTCTCCTTTAGATCCTGATACCTCTTGGCGCTTCCAGGGTGAATTGAATACGTCATGGGCTTCTTCCAGAATCAGTTGCTTTAACTCCTTTTTGTTAGGCACACAAATGCGATCCTTCATCCATAACGTGCCTTGCTCGTCCAATTTGAAGTCCTCTGCCTTGCCTTCCTCCTTTATGGACTTAATCCTGCGGATCTTGTCATCATCCTTTTGTCCTTCTCGGATCTGATCCTCTAGGGTAGGCTTTACTTCCAATGCGGCCAAGAATCCGCTAGGTACAACCTCAATCTTCATCTTTTGAAAATCCTCGCATAACTCATCCTGACTTGTGGCTAGCAACGTACTCACGGTATGGCTTTTCCGACTCAGAGCGTCGGCTACTACGTTGGCCTTCCCGGGATGGTAATGGATTCCAACATTGTAGTCCTTGATCAACTCTAACCATCTCCTCTGCCTCATATTCAGATCCGACTGGGTGAATATGTACTTAAGGCTCTTATGATCCGTATACACTTCACATCTGTTTCCAATCGATAGTGACGCCATATCTTCAAGGCATGCACCACTAGCCTAACTCTAGGTCATGTGTCGGATAATTTTCCTCATGCGGCCTCAATCGCCTTGATGCATAAGCGGCGACCTTTCCATTCTCAGACAAGACACATCCAAGTCCTTGGCGCGATGCGTCACAATAAATATCGAAGCTTTGAGCAACATCCGGTAGAACTAACACGGTGCTGATGTCAATCGCTTCTTGACTCTGAAATCCTTTCTCACATTCTCAAGGCGTCCATGCAAACTTCTTTTCCTTCTTCAGCAATTGCGTAAGAGGTTTCGCAATTGTCGAGAAGCCTTCGATGAAACGGCGGTAGTATCTGCCATTCCAAGGAAACTCGAACTGGGTCACGATCTTGGTGCTCCCAATGTAACACGGCTTCTACTTTGCTTGGATCTACAAATGACTCCCTCTGCGGTCATTACATGTCCAAGAAACTCCACCTTGTCCTTCCAAAAATCACACTTGCTGAACTTGGCGAAAAGTTGCTGTTTCCCTCAGCTTTTCCAAAACTCGCCTTAAGTGTTCGGCATGTTCATCCTTTGTCTTGGAGTAGACTAGGATATCGTCTATGAACACGACGACAAACTTGTCCAAATATTCCATGAACACCTTATTCATCATATTCATGAAATAAGCTGGCGCATTCGTCAGCCCAAAGGACATAATCAGAACTTCGTAATGTCCATATCTTGGCGAGAATGCAGTCTTGAATATCTTACGATCGGATCTTCAATCGATGGTATCCTGATCTCAGATCAATCTTGGAGAAAACTCCGGCTCCTCTTAATCGATCAAACAAATCATCAATCTGGGTAGCGGATACTTATTCTTCACGGTGACTTCATTGAGTGCACGGTAGTCAATGCACATCCTGAAACTCCCGTCCTTCTTCTTGACAAACAAAACTGGTGCTCCCCACGGCTGACGAACTCGGCCTCGATAAATCCTTTCTCCATTAACTCCTCTAGTTGTTTCTTCATCTCTACCAACTCCTCGGTAGACATCCGATAGGGTCTCTTTGCTATCGGTCTTGTACTGTACAAGCTCTATCACAAACTCTATGTACCTGTCTGTCGGCATACCAGGTAGATCCTCGGGAACAACATCTGGGTACTCAGTCACTACGGGGACATCCTCTAGGCTGATTGCCTAGGTACTGTTAACCATCAAGCTGTCCATCTCTAGCTGCAGTGGCTTGAAATTCCACTTTCTTCCCACACGGGCTCTCAATCGAGATAGTCCTTCGTCCACAATCCAATACAGCCTTGTGCTTGGATAACCAATCCATTCCCAATATAACATCTAAGGTGCAGGTCTCCAAAATTATAAGGTTTGCAGGAACTCTATTCCATCTATTAGTATTCTCACCGGAACATCCTACTTCCGTTCGGAGTTCGGAACCAGGGGTTTGAACTAAAAGCATGCACTTAAGTCTTGCAATCCTTAAATCATTTCTAGTAGCAAAGCCTTGCGAAACAAGCGAATGCGAAGCTCGAGTCAAACAAAATGCAGGTGTATCGAGTTAACAAGTAACTTACCCAAGACGACGTCCGTAGCATTCTGCGGTGCATCTGCGGTGACATGGTTGACTCGGCCTCTCACCACGATGCAGGGTGTGGCTCACGTGCTTGGCGTCCTAGCTGGGTGGTTCCTAGATTGAAGCGAACTGGGTCGCCTCGCTGTCTTCTTCGGACAAGCTGTTGGCAAAGTGTCCTGGCTCGTTGCGGTTGTAACGTCTCACTGTTCCTTCTGTTGCTCGAGTAGCGTTTCTAGCGGGTGGGTGCAGTAGTTCATCGCGTGTCTTGGTGCCGAGGATGGTGTCCTTGTTGCATTCTCGTGGTTGGAATCAAGAATTGATTCGGTGCAACTCTCAAGCGCCGCTATGCGTTCCTCGACGTGATCCTTCTTTGTTGCATCCTGCGCTTCTGTTCTCATCCAGTTCCTTGCGCTTGTCCTCAAGAATAAGCGCCTTATTCACCAACTCTTGGAAATCTGGAAAGGTGTGGGTGATCAACCCTACTTGCAATCTGAGTTAAGTCCCTTCATGAAACGAGACTGTCTGGATTTATCTGTCGCTACATCCTCAGTGCGTAGCGTGCTAGGCTGTGTGAACTTGTTCAGGTAGTCGGCCACCGGTGATTACCTTGCTTGATGCTCTGAACTCCTCTTTCTTAAGGTCCATGATTCCTTCAGGCACGTGATCTTGTCGAATGCATTGTGAACTCTTCCCAAGTGATATCTTGAGGGTTCTCTGCGTGGCACGAAGTTCTCCCACCATTCGTAATTTGTTCCTTCGGTGATGAGAAGCGTAGAGTACCTTCTCATTTCCTATGCACTGAGCTATGTGTAGCTTCCTCTCAATTGATCTTAACCAATCATCGGCCTCCAATGGATTGGCATTCCCAGAGAAAGTGGGTGGGTGAGTCCTCATGAACTCTGACAGCCTTGTATTCTGGCGTGGTCCCTGATTAACTTGATTAGCAGTGGCCTGAGCAGTGACGTGCTGCATTTGTTGCATCATAGTATGCATCAACTGAGTCTGAGCAGCAAGAAAGGCTCCAAAATTCTGCATATCAACTGGCGGTGCTGGTGCTCTATCATTGGGGTTTTCTACTGGGCGAGAACCACTCCTATTGCTTCCAAAGTTCCCACGGGTGTTCACCATCTGTTGATTGCTCTAGGTTTAGAGATGAGAGGGAAACAAGAATAGACAAGTAATATGGAACTTATGCGGGGCGAAAGGGGTAACTTTAAGGTCCAACTTTATTATTAATAACTTGGTATGGCTGCTTACAATGCCTAAGGGCCTTGCAACACATACTGCACACTCAGCAAACAAAGCAAATCCAAATCGAACTAACTCTGGAGTCTAACGCCTAAAGGGTGACTCTTTATTCTATGACTCGGCGAAGGAGTCTCACTATAGAACCTATGCTCACTCATCGAGAAAACCTTCATCTGTCACAAGAGTGCTTTACGTAAGAACTCGGAATTTTTAAATTGTGACAAGGTAAGGGAAAATTTCAGCAAGAGACAAGAAAAGAGAGAAGGGGATAAGTCGAGATGTCATTTCTTATCTTGACAAACTTTTAGCTTTAGAAAATAGGTTTTATCCTCACTACGACCATTCTAGCTTAGGGTTGAGCCTACGGTCAACCTGGCTCTGATACCACCTCTGTCGGGACCCCGAATTTGCAAATCCGGACCCTCTGTGTATTCAGCACTAGTCCAGGAACGCGCTAGTGCACACAGTCTTAACATCGGTATATATCACAATCATACCAAACGATACTATCAAAGTACTTTATTTAAATAATCAAAGGGTTACTCGACCTTATGGCCAAGTTACAAATATATGCCTTGCAAGGCAAAACTCATTCAGAGAGAAACAATAGCAGCGGAAAAATCAAATAAACTTCGTGGCGCCATCCAGTATACCACAGGCAACTGACTGGGCTCGCATCCCTAAGTAGACGGGTCTTCTTGGAAATCCTCCTCCGAAACTGGCGTAATCTCCTCTTCAACTGGTATTGTGTTGAGGCAAGGGTGAGTACTTGGTACTCAGCAAGTCATGCACAGAATGCAAGCTAATATACTATATGCATGGCTTGGTACAAAGGAATAGCTCAAGGTATATTTGCAGTAAACAGCTTTTGACAAGTAATAAGAGTAGATTTGAAAGCAGTAGAAATAAGTAAAGCATAAATAACTTCTCAAGAAATTTAATAAACATTTTCCCCATCCTAAACCACATTTCCATCATCTTCATTGTTAAACCAACCCAACTTTTCAAATCCAAGTTATTTTCAGAAAATCTACCCCTTGACTGTAATTCCCGAGCATTGTCCAGTACCGTGGACTCGGCTATTCAAATAGATTCTACACTCTGCAGAGGTTATGCACTTTACCCACAAGATACAATCCACTCACCACGTCAGCCGTGAATCGCCATACAAGAGTATGCGAATGAGCGATCATAACAAAGCCTTTCGGAAGCCTCAAACAACACAGGTGGTCCTCTCAGACGCGTGCTCTACACCATCCCTTCCCTTAGCCAAGGCGAAGTATGGGACCAACACACCGTTAGATGGGTACCTGGCCACAGCCCACGATACGCTCCCCGTACAATCACACAAACGGTGTAATCGACACCACTGAGGCTCCACAAGTGAGTCCTTAGCGACTTAGTCAACTAGGGCCGTCCCATTCCACCCATGTGGTTGCAAGTATGACCCAGTTCAAAGGCTTGCAAGGTTAAGTCCTTAGAATGACCAGGGCAAGACTACCCGAAAACCAAATCATCATCCCCAATGCCACAACCGGCCCACCTGATTACTCTTGCCACATGCCCCGATCGAAATCATTTATCAAACCCCGCTTGATTACCATGCACCACGTGCCATCAACATCACATGATACTTTTCCAAAACAGGTTCAATATATCATTAAGTCAATATTAGCATTTGATTATCCAAAATCATGTCATGAGCACGTAGTGTGTCTAAGCAGATACTACAACGATCTAAACCCATGTTGGCAATTTAATAATGTCCAACTAGTAAACCACAACTAGGGTGACAAGGGATCATGGCACATACTTAAGTAATCAAGGTGTCATATAGCAAATTGGTATTTATCTAACCCCCATGTTTAAACAAAGTATCTTTCTAATTAAACTAGCATGCAATAGTTTAAATCAAAATAGATTTCGAAATAGGATCAACATGGTCAAAGCACAACTTGCCTTCAAAAAGTACTTGCTCTTGGTCTTGAGTTGGATCCTGAGTCAACACTTCTCCTTGAATCCTTCAGACTTCAACGTCTACTCGTAAAGCGTGCAAATAGCAAATACACAAATAAACACTAGGCAAAAAGATCCCAAAACTCCAAATAAAATCCATAAACAGAGAGAACATAATTTCCTGGATTTTTAGAAACTGGAATCGTCAAATTTGGAGTTAAAACGCAAAAGTTATGATTATTTAAAGTTTAAATAATCAATTAAATAATATTACAGAGAAAAACTTTAGTCCAAAAATTAAATAAAATTCATATTTAGGTAGATCTCAATTTTATACAAATTTAGAAATTTGAATCACTCAAATCGGAGTTGAAACGCAAAAGTTATAAGCGTTTGAAGTTTGAATCTAAATTTTGAATCAATATTTCGAATTAATAAATCATTTTCTTTTTCGGAAATTAATTATTGCGTCAGCATGGACACGTGTCAGCCTCTGATTGGCTGGCTGACGTCAGCCGGTCCATGGACTCGGTCCACGCTTGGCTCGGTCCACCGTGGACACGGTCCACGGCTCAAGTCTCTGACACGCGGGACCCAGCTGTCAGCGACCCCGTGCGTGTGTGCACGGTGCGGTGCGGCCGTGCCACGCCGCGATCGGCGTGTGACACATGGGTGCATCACAGCCCTTGATTCCCGATCGAACGGATATGATCCACCCGAATTCAATCTACGCGATATAGCCCTGGCCGTTGGATCTAAATCCAAGGGCTGAGAATAGATCTAACCTAGGTCGCACGATTTCCATCTAACGGTTTAGATCTAATCTGGTTTTTCTACGGTGTGATGTGGGCTAACCTGGACCGTTCGATGAAGATCGCACGGCGGAGAAGCTTTGCGAGTCGGCGGTGGCGCGCGGCGCAGTGCCGGAGTGGAGGGGGACGACCACGGCACAGCGATTTGATGCCCCTCCGACGAGGTGAGTCGCGCCTCGGTTGCGGCTTGGCTTGACGGGCTCGAATCGCCACGGGGACGGCGGAGGAGCTCCGGTGACGGCGGAACGCAACAATGACCGAGGTGAAGCCCTAAGCAACTACGGCGAGGGATTGCAGCCTCAGCAGGGCGCTACGGGCGGAGACAGCTAGGGAAAAAGCGGCGCGGGGTCATGGCGATCCTCGTAAGGGTCTCGGTCATTAAATAGGCCACGGATTCCGCGGAATCCTCGAACCCTAACGGAGTTCGGTCATGGCGCGGTGGCGGAGTCCGCCCCGGACACGGGAAGACGACGCGCGCCAGCCGTCCACGTGTTCAGAACCAACGGCTAGGATCGAACCGGCATGACCCAGTCCGACCCGGACACTGCAGACGGCCGACGTGGCAAGCTCTTAGCCGTTGGATCGAACCGACGGCCCACGCGTGCTCGGTCCGCCCGACTTCGTTGCGGCTCGAACGTGGTTCGGTCGGACTCGGACTCGAGTCCGACTCGGGCTCGATCGGATGAACAAGATACAAACCCACTCGTATTTTCCAGCGATTTAATATTTAAAATAATTCCCGATAATTCATTTAATTCATTAAAAATAGCAAAAGACTCGTAAAAATTCGGAAAAATTCTGGAAAATACTTTGGATCATTTTGGACTCAAATAAAATATTTCCAACAAAAATTTATTTGCAAAATTAAATTCTTTAATTATTTCAAAATGGAATAAATTCAAATAAATTCCAAATAAATCCAAATAAATTCCAGAAAATTCCAAAAATTCACCAAAGTGCCAAATCACACATGAATTTAAGAAAAGCAAAATTTTGGGATGTTACACAAGTGATCCTCCCAACTGCCCTTCCATGCCAAAACACAGGATCTAAGCATGTCCTCCAAGGTCTGAATGGTATGCTCAGATTGCCCATCAGTTTGTGGATGGAAAGCGGTGCTAAGGTGAAGCTGGGCGCCCAACGCACTCTACAAACTCTCCCAAAACTTGGAGACAAACTTTGCATCCCGATCAGAAACGATGGTCTTTGGCACACCATGAAGTCTCACGATTTCCCGCACATAGATAGGAGCCAACTCTCTTGTGGAGTTTGTTGTACGAATGGGAATGAAGTGAGCAGACTTGTTAAAACGATCCACAATCACACAAATAGCATCTTTTCCTCGCCGGGTACGAGGTAGGCCAACCACAAGTCCATAGAGATATCATCCCAAGGCCAGATAGGAACTTCCAAGGGTTGAAGCAACCTAGCAGGACGTTTATGCTCAGCCTTCACCTTTTGACAAACCCCACAAGATGCTACATACTGGGCAATGTCAACCCTCATCCTCTTCCACCAGAAGCACTTTTTCAAATCCCGATACATTTTAGTCTCACCAGGGTGAACTGTATACGGGGTACGATGGGCGTCTTTCAGAATGTCATCCTTGACTTGAGACTTCTGGGGCACACAAAAGCGGCCTTTAAACCGTAATGCACCACATTCATGTAAGTTGAAGTCCCCAGATTAGCCCTCAACAATACACTTTTTCTCCTATTGGAGCAGCCGATCATGTTGATGGGCCTCACGCACATGCTCAGGAATCGCTGATTCCAGAATCAACTAAGTTTCAGCTTGCAACATGCCCACAAAACAGTAGGAGACTCCCATTGTCGGTGTTTTCAGCTGGCAGGCTATATCTTCGAGGGAGATAGTTCGATAGGGGTGCTTTTGCGGGTGGATCTCCCGGAAGTCCCTTCTAGTGGGATCCTGGTGGTCGAAGACTGAGGAGCTTGCACCAAACGCCGGTGGGCAAGGGGAAGAAGAGGCGCACAATGCCGATGAGGAGGAGAACGAGACACGCATCGATGTACCCAGGTTCGGGCCCTCGATATGGGTAATAGCCCTACATCCTGCTAGGTCGTTGTTTGCTATATGTGGAAATGGTTACAAGGCGTTTGGATATCGAGCTTGCTCTCCCCCTCTCCATGCACTCAGGCTCCCTTATATAGATAGGGCCAGCTCAGGCAAGTGAGAGGGTGATGTCACGCTGATACATAGATCATTATTACACTTGTCTCTTCAGTCTTGTCTCCCCGTTTTACTCTTCGTGCGGCCGCCCATCCTTGTCCGGGGAAGGCGCGAGGCGCCAGAGGGACAGGCCGCCTTTGCAATTAATGGCCCTAACATAGCTTGTTAGAGAAGGGGAGGCTTCGGGGCGAAGCCTCCATCCTCCACTTCTTGGTCGCCCGCCTTTTTGCCCGGTCGTCACGTGGGCTAACACCTGGCAGAAAGGCCCTGGTCGCCCGGCTGGTCATCTGGCCGATTGCCAACCTATTCGTCCGACCACCACGTGGGTCGGTGCTCGGCAAGAGGGGCCTGGTCACCGAGCTACCTTGTCTTGGTCACGGCGGAGAGGGTACCCCCAGCTAAAGTATGCCGACAGTAGCCCCTGGGTCCATCTCAGAACGTGTACCAGTTACATTTCAGATCGTATTAAATGCCGCCACATTCCAGGATAGAGCCAGATTCTCAGGGTACCCCAACCGCCTCAGCCTTCTCAACTTCTACCGTTTTTCCTTTGGTCCTGAAACGTCGCGTCCTTTTGCTGTTTTCATGAACCGTCGACGCGCAGGGTATAAATACACCCACATCTTCATGCCCAGCGATTTCATGCTTCCTGTGAAATCATGTGTTGAAAAATTGGCTTAGAATTGAATTTGCAAAATGTGTTCGTTCATGTGTTTTATCAATTTTCCAAGAAACCAGTAAGTTTTGCATGTACGTCGGACCAATTTCTTTGGTCAGTCGTGAACGGCTTTTTGAGGATTGATTTCGCATGTACGACGGACTGATTTATTTTAGTCTGTCGTGAACGTGTTTTCGCCGGAATGATTTCTTCTTGAAACCGATACTTTCACTTGTACACCGGACCGATTTTGTTGGTCCGTCGTGAATGGCTTCTTGAGTGACTTTTTCATGTGTACGTCGGACCATATTTCCTTGTCCGTCGTAAATGCGTTTTTGCTCGATTAGGGTTTTGAGCAAAATTGGAATTGTGTTTGATTTGTTTTTGAGATTATGAAATTTGTGAGAATTTCATGATGCTTGTTTTGAAGTGGACTTTATGCAATGCTCATGTGAGTAGTTGCATGGATTGACATTGAGTCAAGTCGTGGACTTGTGCTCGGATTTGTTTTGTGGTTTGTTCATGTGCAGGTATTGCTCGAAGACGAATGTGGTCGATGACGGGATCGGAACTAGGTTCATGGAGGAACTGAGGTTCGGGACTAGGTTCAGGAGGAACTGAGGTCTTGGTGGTCAAGGATGTCATGCGGGACGTTCGGGCTAAGAGAATGGTGCACATGAAGAATGGTTAGTCACGTGAGAATGGCAGGAGGTCATTCGCGTGCAAAGTGTTAGTCACGTGAGTATGGCAGGTGGCCATACGCGTGCAAAGTGTTAGTCACGTGAGTATGGTAGGGTTGCCATACGCGTGCAAGAGTTGTACTCGGCCAGGTTGGGCCAAGTAGAGTTGTGTTGGATACAGATTCCTTCTAGGGAATAGGAATCGTATTCAGAACTCCTTGTGGGTTGGTGCTTTAAATAGGAGGGGTTGTCTCCTGTTGAAGGGCATCGAATTGAGGAGAGCTAGGCGCATAGAGCCTTAAGCTCAAAGTTTAGGGTTTGTACTCTTTTGATGGGAGTACTTTAGACAAAAGAAATAAAGATCAATTCTTCTAGTTCCCGCATTGCTTCAACGTTCTCTTTTGGTTCTTGTTTGCATGCTTGTTCTAGTTCTAGATTGGTTTTTGTTCTTTAAGTTTTATCTTGATTTGATCCATCAAAAACCTCTCTAGGGTATTGATCTAGTGTTTCTCAAAGTCTAGTTGATCAATCTTTTGTCGTTCTTGTTTAATCTTGAAGTTTTGATTAGATTGATTCTCGTTAAGTTCTGGATCAGCAAGCTTGCAAAGCTCATAACTTTTGATCCGTAAGTCCGATCGAGCTGATTCTTTTTGGGTTTGATTCGTATTGTAATCTAGTTTCTTGTGTCTAAATTTCAGATCGTTCCGACGGTTGGATCTCCAGGAATTCTCGTTTTACCAAACCTCTATCATTCTGTTTTTTGTCGAAAACGAGGCAATCTTTTGAATCCGAGTTGGGGTGTTCTTCCAGTAGATCGAAAATTTGGTTTTAGCTTCCGCACAATCATTCACCCCCCCTCTGATTGCTATATTCGTATACTTCGATCCTACAAGTGGTATCAGAGCAAGGTTTTTCTAATCTATCTTAATCGGTGATTAGATCAATGGATCATTATTCGACAAAACCTTGTGTGTTCAATGGTGTTGATTTTCAGTTTTGGAAGGCCAAGATGGAGGCATTCATCCAAGCTCAGGGATTCGCAATTTGGGAGAAGGTCTACAAACCATATGAAGTCCCTACAAACGACAATGTCAACGACACCAATCGCGCACATGTTGAAGCAAATAGTAAGGCGCGCAACTTGATCATCCAAGGTTTGGGACGCAGCGACTTTGACCGTGTGATCCATCTCAAGTCCGCATATGAGGTATGGAAATCTCTTTGTGATTACCATGAGGGTTCTAACACTATTAAAGAGGTTCGGCAAGATCTTTACAAAAAAGAATACATGCGATTTGAGATGAAACCCGGTGAGTCGCTAGATGACTTCTTTGCACGTTTCAATAAAATTCTTAGTAATCTTCGTCTTTGTTGGAGTTAGCTTTGATGATGCTGCTAATGCTAGACAATTGCTTGGTGCTTTAGACATGTCTATTTGGGAGATGAAAGTCACATCCATTAGAGAATCTACTGTCATGAGTACACTTACCTTAGATGTTCTTTATTCCAAGTTGAAAACTCATGAATTAGATGTTCTTGCTAGAAAGAATGATCATAAATCAATTGCTTTGACATCTCAATCTAGCATATCTCATAATAGTGCTGCTTCAAGTTTTGCTCTATCTTTCTTGTCTTCACTAACCGATGAACAGATTGAGCAATTCCCAGAAGAAGACTTGTCACTACTCTCTTCTCGCTTTAACAAAGCTTTACAAAATGTGAGAATGAGAAAGAGAGGTGGTGATGGCCCTCCAAGATGCTATGAGTGTGGTGATCTCGACCATATTCGTCCAAACTGTCCTAAACTTACAGGTAAAGCATCAAGGGAGAAGGACAACGACAGTAGAAAAGAGAAGAAGTTCTCTTCAAGTAATAGAAAGAAGAAGAGCTTCATCAACAGCAAAGTTGTCCACCGAGTTCTTTCCGCTCTTGAACAAGTAAATTTGAGCGATGTGGATTCAGGGAGCAGTGAGGACGATGCAACTCCAAGCAAGCATGAGTTGACGGGGTTGTGTCTCATGGCTAAAAGCAGCAATAGCTTTACTGAGGACGATCATGACAGCGACTTCAATGAGGTAGATCCTTCTTACGATGAATTAGCTATTGCTGTTGCTCGACTTGGTAAATTGCTTGATAAACGTGACAAGAAAATTAAGAAACATGATTTTGTTGTTGAGTCATTGAATGCTGAAATTGCTAGACTTAAAACCTTGATTCCTGATGATGATGCTTGCAAATCATGTGACTTAATTTACAATGAGCTTACATTGCTTAGGAAAGAACATGTTACCTTGTTAGAGCAAATCAATGCTGAAAATGAGAAAAATGAGAAACTTGTTAAACATGCTAGTTGTTCTACCATTGATTTACATGATACAACTCCATGTTCTATATGCTCCATACTAGAATTGAAGTTGCATGATGCAAATGCTAGGGTTTCTCAAATGACAGAAGATTTGCTTACACATGAGGTTCTTTCATGCTCAACTTGTCGCAAGCAAAAAGGAAAAGTGGACGTTCCCTGTAATAATTGTTTAACTCTTTCTCGAAAAATTGATTACTTGGACAAGTCATTAGAACGTTTCACTAAAGGAAAGAAAAACCTAAACATGATCTTAGATCAATCAAAAGTCAGCACTCATAACAAAGGTTTAGGTTTTGATTCTTATGCTCATCATAAATCACATGCTCCCACTGTTGTCAAAACACTTGAAAGTGGAAAATTTGAAATTGTCAATGAGCCTAAGAAAACTGTCTTTAAATCTGCTGGTCTTTTATCTTCTACTATGATGAATGCAAAATGTGCTTCTACTGTTAAAGCAAAACATCATGTTAAGTACACTTGCACTCATTGTGGTAGAGATGGACATTTAGTAGACTTTTGCTTTAGACTAGCTAAACAACAAAAGAGAGAAAGGTTTAATGCTAGGTCTAATTTCAGAAAGGCACACTCTACTTCTCATTATGTGCCTAGGGTGAAACAAACACCTTTTGATGCTCACAACACGGAAAAGGCAAATCTGATTTTGTGCATAAGAATACTCGTGTTGTGCCTACTATTGTCGTCGTGTGTCTCGATCTTTGGATTCCTAAACATCTTATTTCTAACCCCAGTACCGAGACCTCGACACTTTCTGCTTCTATGTAGGCTTCTCACGTGAGGAGGGAGAACATGTGGCTAGTGAATTTCGGATGCTCACTTCATATGTTCAGTGATAAGATTTGGTTCTCCTTCACTCGTGCATCTCATGCTAAAAGTGTTGCCTTTGGAGATGCTTCTTCCACTTCTGTTTTCGCAAAAGGCACTAGTCCAAATGATGCAAGTACATGTGCATATGTCCAGGGGGAGAGTGTCTTTGTTCATAACAGATGATGATGATGCTGTTGAGGATGAGATAATTGGAGGTTTACATGAGAGACTCTTCCCACGTGCTTGTGTGTGCTTGTTTTCAAGCTTCCCACGTGCTTCACATCGACAAGCGTTCAAGTGAACTTTCAGGTATCTCCATGGTACTCAAGATTTTGGCATTTGGCTTTCTGCTTCCTTATGCATTAGTTTAAGAGCTTTTTCTGATGTTGACTTTGGAGGATGTTGAATTGATCTGGTTCATGCCACTTCTTGAGTAATTCTCTTTCTTGAACACATTGATATCAGATTTCACTTTCTTAGAGATCATGTTGAAAAAGGAAACATTGTGCTTCACCATGTGGATACGGAACATCAATTGGCAGACATTTTTACAAAACCTTTGTCTTCTTCTCATTTTGCTTTTATTCGGGGAGAACTTGGGATTGTTCATCCAATGAGTTTGTTTTGAGGGGGAGTTTCCTTGCCAAGTTCTTTCACTTGATAAGCTCACTTTATCATATTTCTTTATATGTTATGTAATTGAGCTAATATATGATAATCTAATTGTCTCACTTGAACTAAAAATGACATTGCGGAATTCCCTGGACTGATTGCCTATAGCTAAATACTCTGTGATATCTTACTCTTCTAGGCTTGATATTGAATCTTCTTGACAAATTTGGGCTATGAAGCAAGTGTGTTTTAGCTTTACTCTTTCATAAGACCTTTTAATCACTTTTGCATGTTTATAATCAAAGAAAAATGAAAAGAAAAGGGAATTAATAAAAAAAGGGTTGTTAAAAGCAAAAGCCTCAAGTTATGAGCTTCAGGAATGCTTTCCCTAAAAAAAATAAGATGTATGCTTCAAGCATGCCATTCCCTCAAAAGACAAGATGTATGCTTCAAGCATGCCACTCCAAGGAAATAAAAGAAGTATGCTTCAAGCATGCCACATGCAGTTTACTGTTTAAAGATTAAATTGGTCCACTAGATTGGAGTTGAAACTACTTGCTCACCCTGATTTGTTATTTGCTTCAACTTTGTGCCTTTGTTTTTCTACTAAAGGTTTTGCTTAGTACTTGGCTATAGTTGACTGAATTGAGGTTGAGATGCATGTCATTCCCTAACTTGTTAAAATCACATCAAGATCATGTATTTTGCATATTATGTGATATATAAGGTTATATGATCGAATGAGCTCATCCTTTCCTATCTTGGCACTCCCTTGTTTCTCCTTGTGAAATCTTTGCTACAGGAAAATTTTTGAATCTGTTCTCTCTCTTGTACTCTTGATGAATCCATTGTCAAAGGGGGAGAAATTTGGGAATCATTGAAAAGTTTAAGGAAAAAGGGGGAGAAGAAAAAGGGGTAATTGTTTTTGGATTTTTTGAGATTTTTTGGAGAAGTTTGGAGAATTTTGGAATTTTTGGGCACATTGCACATTCACACACATTTTCCTTCTCAGGGGGAGATTTTGTTTTGCATTTTGGTCAAAGGGGTAATTCTGTGTTTTCTCTTTTTGGTCCTTGATCCTTTGGAGTAAAGTGAATGCCAAATGTTCAATTCTAAGTGGTGTTGCCAATGTTTTCATCAAGGGGGAGATTGTGAAATCATGTGTTGAAAAATTGGCTTAGAATTGAATTTGCAAAATGTGTTTGTTCATGTGTTTTATCAATTTTCCAAGAAACCAGTAAGTTTTGCATGTACGTCGGACCAATTTCTTTGGTCAGTCGTGAACGGCTTTTTGAGGATTGATTTCGCATGTACGACGGACTGATTTCTTTTAGTCTGTCGTGAACGTGTTTTCGCCGGAATGATTTCTTCTTGAAACCGATACTTTCACTTGTACACCGGACCGATTTTGTTGGTCCGTCGTGAATGGCTTCTTGAGTGACTTTTTCATGTGTACGTCGGACCATATTTCCTTGTCCGTCGTAAATGTGTTTTTGCTCGATTAGGGTTTTGAGCAAAATTGGAATTGTGTTTGATTTGTTTTTGAGATTATGAAATTTGTGAGAATTTCATGATGCTTGTTTTGAAGTGGACTTTATGCAATGCTCATGTGAGTAGTTGCATGGATTGACATTGAGTCAAGTCGTGGACTTGTGCTCGGATTTGTTTTGTGGTTTGTTCATGTGCAGGTATTGCTCGAAGACGAATGTGGTCGATGACGGGACCGGAACTAGGTTCATGGAGGAACTGAGGTTCGGGACTAGGTTCAGGAGGAACTGAGGTCTTGGTGGTCAAGGATGTCATGCGGGACGTTCGGGCTAAGAGAATGGTGCACATGAAGAATGGTTAGTCACGTGAGAATGGCAGGAGGTCATTCGCGTGCAAAGTGTTAGTCACGTGAGTATGGCAGGTGGCCATACGCGTGCAAAGTGTTAGTCACGTGAGTATGGTAGGGTTGCCATACGCATGCAAGAGTTGTACTTGGCCAGGTTGGGCCAAGTAGAGTTGTGTTGGATACAGATTCCTTCTAGGGAATAGGAATCGTATTCAGAACTCCTTGTGGGTTGGTGCTTTAAATAGGAGGGGTTGTCTCCTGTTGAAGGGCATCGAATTGAGGAGAGCTAGGCGCATAGAGCCTTAAGCTCAAAGTTTAGGGTTTGTACTCTTTTGATGGGAGTACTTTAGACAAAAGAAATAAAGATCAATTCTTCTAGTTCCCGCATTGCTTCAACGTTCTCTTTTTGGTTCTTGTTTGCATGCTTGTTCTAGTTCTAGATTGGTTTTTGTTCTTTAAGTTTTATCTTGATTTGATCCATCAAAAACCTCTCTAGGGTATTGATCTAGTGTTTCTCAAAGTCTAGTTGATCAATCTTTTGTCGTTCTTGTTTAATCTTGAAGTTTTGATTAGATTGATTCTCGTCAAGTTCTGGATCAGCAAGCTTGCGAAGCTCATAACTTTTGATCCGTAAGTCCGATCTAGCTTATTCTTTTTGGGTTTGATTCGTATTGGAATCTAGTTTCTTGTGTCTAAATTTCAGATCGTTCCGACGGTTGGATCTCCAGGAATTCTCGTTTTACCAAACCTCTGTCATTCTATTTTTTGTCGAAAACGAGGCAATCTTTTGAATCCGAGTTGGGGTGTTCTTCCGGTAGATCAAAAATTTGGTTTTAGCTTCCGCACAATCATTCACCCCCCCTCTGATTGCTATATTCGTATACTTCGATCCTACACTTCCTAGGACCCTTGCGCTTACCGCTTCCCACCTTTTTTTGTCTTCTACCTTGGCAACTTCCTTCTGCTTCAATGGCTAAAGCTCTCCCCTCTTCCACCGTCGACCAGGAGAGGGTGAGGGTGCTCTCCTAGCTCATGCTTGAGGGCGCCTTGCATTTCCATCGCGGGACCCTTGTGCCACGGTGCGAGCCTGGGGAGATCGTCATCTTTGCCTGGGGAGTGCTTGCGGGCCTGGTGCCGCCCTTCTCCGAGTTCTTCCTTACCATCCTTCACTTCTATGACATCCACCACCTTCATCTCACCCCAAATCCATCGTCACCCTCGCCATCTTTGCGCATCTGTGCGAGATGTTTGTGGGGGTGATGCCTAATCTCCCTCTCTTCTGGTACTTCTTTATTTTTCGCGGCGTCGCTAACAGTGAGGTTTCGGGGAGTTGCCACATTCGCCTCCGCGATGAGCTGGTCCCCCGCTACATCTCCTTCCAAGCAATGTCCAACTGGAAGATGTGGTGGAGCGACTGGCTGTACGCCATTGATGAGAGTGGTATCGACGCCCTGGCGGTGCCTTCCGCACCAGCAAGATGTGGTGAAAATTGGGGCTCGCCCATCGAGGAGACGGCAGAGCTCCAAGCTATGGCGGCCTACATCTCCTGACCTTCCGCATTTGGACCCCAAGAGGACTCGCACCGGGGGCCAGACTTCGGCTGCTGCTGACCCCACCACGACTATGAGCGCGCTCGGGGCGACGGGAGGTTCGTTCGCGGTGGCGGGCACTGCCACCCTGGAGGTGGTGCCAGTTTTGCCGACGTCAGCTTCGTCGGATCCCTCTCCAGTGGAGTTGACTTTCCCAGCACCGAGGATCACCGCGGTCGTCCACCAGGGTGGGCTCACCCTTCCGGCAACCTCCTTCGCCTTCCGGTCGCCTCCAAAGGCGACCGCTCCAAGCGTCACCGTCGGACTGGCGCCCGCGGTGCCAGACGTTGTGGCAGGGACTTCCGCCAACGGCTTGCCAGGCACCTCTGCTGCGGTCACCGAGCCTTCTGTGGTCGTACTCACCCCTCCATCCTCCAGCTTGGCTGCGCTGCTGTCTGAACTCAACGCGACGTAGGCGTCCTCGAGCAACCTCCTTACGGCAGCCATCCAGCGCGAAGCACAGCTAACACAGCAGATGACGGTGCTGTGCAAGGAACTATCCCAGGAGAGGGAGTGAGGGGCAAAACTGTTGTCCCAGGAGAGGGCCACTGGGGTGGCCCTACTCGCCTGGGCGCAAGAGGTGGATGCGGGGCTGGAGCAGGCGCGGTCCGAGCTGCGCCGCACCTTGCACAGCCTCACAATCATGCTCCGAGCCTTCGAGCGCATGGTGAGGAGTCTAAGACCGCTGCGGGTGGTCCTCCGTGACTCCATCGAGTCCATGGCCCTGCAATATACCCACAGAATCACCCGGGTTGCCGAGGGCGCAAGAGGTGGACGCGGGGCTGGAGCAGGCGCGGTCCGAGCTACGCCGCACCTTGCACAGCCTCACAATCATGCTCCGAGCCTTCGAGCGCATGGTGAGGAGTCTAAGACCGCTGCGGGTGGTCCTCCGTGACTCCATCGAGTCCACGGCCCTGCAATATACCCATAGCATCACCCGGGTTGCCGAGGCCCATGGTGGCTTGCCAAGTGCTTTGGCTGCTCGCTCCGCCCAAGAAGGGCGGGAAGTGGCGGTGGCCACCGCCACGTTCATGTTGGTGTGCTGCGCCAGCCATGATGCCTCCTTCGATCCGATAGCAGTCGTGGCCGGCATTGAAGGGGACGAATCCCAGGCACGGGAGCGCGTGCACGAGGCGGCGGTGCAGGTGGCCGGGTTGATGGAGGTGGCGGATCCTGAGCTCAACGCCGCCATGGCGGCAGAGGAGGCCCAGGACGCATCCGAGCACATTGAAGTCACCAGTGAAGAGTGATCACCCGGGCCGTACTCCTTTCTTTGTTTTTTTCCTATTTCTTTCCCCTTTTCCTTGCATGTAAAAAACCTATCTCAGTAAGCCCAATGAAGTCGGTGCTTTTGGACTTTACCTGAATGCTTGCTTGGCCATATTTTGCTTGTGTTAGCTCGACTCGTTCATCGGACGACCCGCCCCTGGGTTGGTCATGGCACGACGATGAGTTTGGCTGGTGTTCTGGCATTCCATCGTTGCTTGTATACATAGCTGCTACAAACACAAGTAATTGTTTACGCGTAGAAAGAAGGCCAAACGAACACTCCCGCAAAGGGGAATGTCTTGGTTCCCTCCTTTCTTGGGACTTAGGTTCTTGTGTTTTTGTGGATCAACCGGCGGCATTGCGGGATAAGGTAGCGGGTTCCCAGGAGGGGTATTGGGCCAACGGTGTTCGCGGGGATGACTCATAGCATGCTCGCCGCATTTGAACCACCACGCTATACTCGCGCTCCTGGTTGGCCATCCTTGTTCGACGCGAACGCCGGGCATTATCACTCATCAACAAGAAGCTACTGCACAGGCAGTACCAAGGACACCCACTTTAGAATCGCTACCCATCGGGGCACAAGAAAGGGATATCAAAAAATGTCGATCAAAAAGGCCTATGAGACAAACAGCTGCACTGGTCAATGAGACCCATCAAACCCCAAGGAGATCTAGGGGTAGAATCTTCGGAGCAACTCCAGGTTCTAGGAGTTCGGCACCTCTTGACCATCCTTAGTGACCAATTAGAACGCCCCGGGTTGCGAGGTCGAAGCAACCTTGAAGGGGCCCTCCCACCGGGGGGACAGCTTGTTGAGGCCAGCGTGCGTCTGGTCCTGCGTAAGACCAAGTTGCCCACCGCCAGTGTTCTTGGCTGGACCCGAGCAGCGTGGTACCGCTTGAGACTCTGCTGGTATCGAGCAGCGCGCAGAGCTGCCCGGTCGCGCACCTCTTCCAGAAGGTTGACGTCATACCTGTGATGGTCCTCCTAGCCTTCCTCTGCGAATGCCGAGACGTGCGGAGAGCCAAGCGACAGCTTAGACAGGAGGACAGATTCCACTACGTAGACCAGGAAGAAAGGCATTTCTCCAGTTGCCCGGTTGGGTGTGGTTCGTAGCGACCACAACACCACCGGGAGTTCTTCTGTCCATCATGCCCCTCGCTTATGGAGTCGGTCGAAAGCTCTGGTCTTGAGGCCCTTCAGTACCAGCGCATTGGCGCGCACCGCTTGGCCGTTGCTCCTTGGATGGGCCACCGAAATGAAGCACACCATGGTCCCCATTTAACCGCAAAACTCAAGGAAGGCCACGCTGGTGAACTGAGTGCCATTGTCGGTGATGATGCGATTGGCGACTCCAAAGTTGGTGAAGATTCCATGCATAAACTTGACAGTGGCGGATGCCATGATGGCATGCACCACGTCGGCTTCAACCCACTTAGTAAACTTGTCAATGGAGACGAACAAGTTGGTGAAGCCCCATGTGGCCCGCGGGAACGGGCCCAGGATATCTAGCCTCCAAACCGCGAATGGCTAGGAGAGCAGGATGGTTTGTAACACCTGGGCGGTCGGTGGATCTACTTGGCATGAAATTGGCACGCCTCACATCGCTTCACCAGTTCGCTGACATCCTGGAGGGCAGTAGGCCAATAAAATCCTTGGCGGAATGCTTTGCCGACGAGCGTCCGGCCTGACATATGGCTCCCGCACATGCCTCCATGGATATCAGAGAGCAGGGTGCTCCCCTCTTCTCGAGTGATGCACTTCAGGAGGATTCCATTTTTACTCTAGCGATATAGGTCCCCACCTACCAGAGTATAGCACTTGGCCTTTCGTGCAAGTCTCTCGACTGAGGCATCATCGTCGGGGAACACTTGGTCTCACATGAAGGCGCGGATGGGGTCCATCCACTGCTCTTCCCGGCCAAGGGTGGTGATCACATGGTGATGGCCTGGGTACTCCGCTTGGCTAGGCATTTCCCCTGGCGCGACCTGGACGGTGCCGGCGTCTACCATCTCGAAGCAGGGGGCAGAGGCCGACGCGAAATACTTCCCCTGGAGCTGGGGGAAGGGATAGACACACCGCCCCCGCAGCCTGAACCGGAGGCCTCGACACCCACACCGTCATGCTCTCCCTCTTCAGGGGCAGCAACAGACGGTCGTGACAGTCTTTCTTCAAAGACTCTGACCGGCATAGAAGATCTTGATGAGGCGAGCTGCGAAAGTATGTCCGCCAGATGGTGGTCGCGTCGAGTAATATGGGTGTATCCCAACCCCTCAAAGCGATGCTCCATTCTTCTGACCTCCGCCAGGTAGCAGCCATGGTGGGGTCAGGGCATTGGAACTCCTTTCGTGCTTGTTTGATGACCAGTAGGGAGTCACCTTTAACGTGGAGGCGCCGAACACCTAAAGCCGAGGCGGCGCGCAACCCTGCCAGCAATCCTTCATATTCAGCGATGTTGTTGGTGGCCCTAAAGTCTAGGGCGACCACGTACTGGAGGACGTCACCGATCGGCGAGACCAGGACAACCCCAGCCCCCGCACCTTCGAGCCTAAAGGAGCCGTCGAAGAATAGAGTCCAGGGGGAAGGTGCGGGCTCTTCTTCAGCTTCTAGAGCAGCGGGAGTCCATTCGGCAACGAACTCCGCAAACTTTTGACTCTTGATGGCGGTGCGGGGGGCAAACTTAAGGCAGAACTCCCCCAGCTCCACCAACCACTTGGCGACACGACCCTCAACCTCCCGGTTATGGACGATCTCCTGGAGAGGGTAGGCCGTGACCACCATGATCTCCCATCCTTGGAAGTAATGCTGCAGCTTCATGGATGCCACCAGGACAGCGTACAGCATCTTTTGTGCTTGTGCGTAAAGCTTCCTGGATGCGATGAAAGAATAGCTTACCATCCCATTCCGGCATGCGACTAACAAGATGTGCTCGATCAACATGGCAAACAACGGATCGGTCCTCAACTGACACAGGCGAGACTACCACACTTGAGTCTCCACACCCAAGTGTATTTATACCCCATACTATGAAGTGTAATGATCTCAAGCGATGGAACCATCCACCGCTTGGCCTATACCCGACACCTAAGCAATTAAGCGTGGACACAACATATTACCCATATTCCAGCTCCAAAGGAGGTACTCAACAATCACAAGGGAGTGTATGTGCAACAAATGGGATCCAATACCTTCCCCACAATTAACTCCTAATGCATAACTTAACCTATCAATAACATTTTATTCACAAAATAATAGTTACAATAGGTCGAATATGCTTAGGTGCTTGCCTGATGCCTCTGCTTGAGTACCGACAGTGGCTTGCTCTTCGGCAATCCCCTCGACCACGGCCATGTCAGTCACCGCGATCTCGTTCTCTACACGGACACAATGCATGAATGAGATGCATGTAATGCAGATGAAAAAGAAATACAAGTGCATTCCCCCGCCGAAAATAGCACAACCGG
Source organism: Rhipidocladum racemiflorum (assembly GCA_036346355.1). NCBI lineage: Eukaryota > Viridiplantae > Streptophyta > Magnoliopsida > Poales > Poaceae > Rhipidocladum > Rhipidocladum racemiflorum. The sequence continues at coordinate 67,513,465 of CM070572.1, forward strand.
CAAGCACTGCGCGAGTCACAGATCAACCAACCCGGACAGTCTGGGTTTTTCATCCGGACAGTCCGGATGAGCCGGACACTCTGGACAATTTGTCCGGACTCTCCGGATTGTCCAGGACTTGGAAAATGGTGCGCAAGATTGAGGTGCTCCCAAGCCCTACTACTTCACGAGGGCCCGATGTACAACTTTCCTACACGCGGCCAAGCTGGAGAAGCTCCAAGCTAGCCCAAACACGAGGAAATGATGCTCCCTTCTAAAAACCCCAACCAAACTTAATCAAATGCTTAGGATGGCATCATCTACCCCCGATCTCTCACCAAAACCCAAGAATTGCTTAATCCACCCCAAAATCTAACCACCCACCAAAAACCCTAACACTCCAAAGTTTACCCCCAACCTCAAACTACAAGACCAAGCCCCAAATTTACTCCATGGACGCCCTAGAACCCAAGAACCTATGAATCAACTGCAAGAAGAGGTCTCACCTTCAAGCAGGGTGAAGAAGAAGGAGGGAAAGCCGGGTAGAGGAAGGAGGACACCGGCTTGGGGAGGATCTTGAGGACGCTGGGGTGAGGAAGTCACCCGGGGAGGAGCACGTGAGGTTGCCGGAGCGGGGAGCTCACCGGAGACGAGCTTGAGGTGGAGGAGGAAACGCACGGACAGTGGGGAGCCAATAGTGGAAGAAGAAATGAGTGAGGAGCTAAGAAACCAGAGTTTTTATACCCAACCTGCGCAAAGTCCGGATACTCCGGATGTTTAACCCAGAGACTCCGGGTTGGGGCCTTCGGTAGAATTAACCCGGACACTCCGGACATTTAATCCGGACATTCTGAGTTAGGGCTTTCGGATAGACCCCGTTCGGATACTCCGGATGATTTATCCGGATACTCCGGGTTCTATCTGGACATTCCGGATATTTTGTCCGGATAATCCGGATTACCCAGAATTTCGGCGCAGGATCCCATCGCCGCTGGAGTCTAACTTTGAAATCGAGGCCTTGACAAACCCTCCCCCCCTAAGGGAATCTCACCCCGAGATTCAGAACAAACGCATTGGCGGAACAGAATGCAGATAGATAATACGGTCACATTCTAACCGACCAGCTTCGAACTGTGAAGAATTTATACCTAGCACTTACATGGTATGGAAGAACTCGGGATACTCAGTCCTCAAACGATCTTCGGGCTCCCAAGTGGCTTCATCTTCAGTGTGATTACTCCATTGAACCTTGCAGTACTTGAGAGTCCGCCGACAGGTCTTACGTTCAGCTTCATCCAAAACCCGAATAGGATGCTCTTGATAAGACAGATCAGGTTCGGGCTGAACTTCGAGTTCGTCCACCTCTAGTGACTCGAAGGGAGTACGGAGGCATTTCTTCAATTGGGATACATGGAAAACATCATGGACCATTGCTAGAGAAGGAGGAAGCTCCAACTGATATGCCACTTGACTGCGCCTCGCAAGGATTTGAAAAGGTCCTATGTAGCGAGGTGCCAGCTTTCCCTTAACTCCGAAACGACGGGTGCCCCGGAGGGGAGACACCTTCAGATAGACATAATCACCAACGTCGAAGGAGAGAGGTCTCTTTTGGCGATCAGCATAGCTCTTCTGCCGTGATTGTGCTACCCTCAAATTCTCTTGAATGGTCTTCACCTTCTCTTCTGCAGCTTTAACCACATCAGGTCCAAAGAATGGTCGTTCCCCACTCTCGGACCAGTTCAGGGGTGTCCGATAGCTACGACCATAGAGTGCATCGAAAGGAGACATTTTGATACTGGTTTGGTAGTTGTTATTGTTAGCAAACTCAGCATACGGAAGACATTCATCCCACTTCTTCCCATAAGACAGATTACAAGCCCTCAACATATCCTCAAGGATCTGATTGACCCTCTCAGTCTGCTGATGATATGCTGAGCTGTGGACTAGCTTGGTCCCCAATGCCTCATGCAAACTTTTCTAGAATCGAGACACAAATTGGGAGCCTCGATCTGAAACTATCCGCTTTGGCACTCCATGCAGGCATACAATTCGGGATATGTACAACTCCGCATACCTCTTGGCTGGATAGGTGGTGCAAACCGCTAGGAAATGAGCGGACTTCGTCAACCGATCGACTATAACCCATATCGAGTCATGACCCGAAGAAGTCGTCGGCAGGCCGGTGATGAAATCCATCCCAATCTCTTCCCACTTCCATCTGGGAATGGGTAGCGGCTGAAGGGTTCCGGCTGGCTTAAGATGCTCAGCCTTCACCGTTTTGCACACATCGCATTCATACACATAGCGAGCAATCTCGCGCTTCTTGCGAGTCCACCAAAACCATTGCTTCAAGTCTTGATACATTTTGTTGCTGCCTGGATGGATTGTGAGCACAGAGTTGTGGGCTTCATCGAGAACTTTTCTTCGCAATTCCTAGTTCTTGGGGACGACCAAGCGCTCACCGAACCATAGAGTTCCACAGTCATCAAGATGGAAGTCAGTGGCTTGGCCGGAACTCAGTTTGCTGCATATTCGGGCAACATCACTGTCCCCCTTTTGAGCCTCCCTAATCTGATCCAACAGCGTGGAATTCGACTCCAGATTAGCCAGAAACCCTTCTTCAACCATTTCCAAGCCGACTTTCTGGAATTCGGCACAGAGGGTGGCACTCCGAGATTGAAGAGTGAGGCAATTGCATCGAGCCTTGCGACTGAACGCGTCAGCCACCACATTGGCTTTTCCCGGGTGGTAATGCACTTCCAAGCTGTAGTCTTTGATCAACTCAAGCCATCTTCTTTGCCTCATATTCAGATCTGCCTGAGTGAAGATGTATTTGAGACTCTTGTGATCGGTATAGACATTGCACTGATTCCCAAGGAGATAGTAGCGCCAAACTTTTAAGGCATGGACCACTGCTGCAAGCTCCAAATCATGAGTTGGGTAGTGCTCTTCATGGCGTTTCAACTGCCGAGATGCATAGGCGACAACCCGGCTTTCTTGCATAAGCACGCAGCCAAGATCGACACCTGATGCATCGCAATACACATTGAATGGCTTGTGAATATCAGGTTGGGTAAGGACAGGAGCTGTAGTCAGGCGCTGCTTCAGGGTTTGGAACGCTTGCCCACAGCCCACTGACCATTGGAATTCCGCACCCTTCTTTAGTAGCTCGGTCATGGGCTTGGCAATCTTTGAAAAGTCTTGACTGAACCGGCGATAATAGCCCGCAAGCCCAAGAAAACTACAGACCCCTGTGACAGTGTTGGGCTACTCCCACTTGAGAACGTCTTGCACTTTATTTGGATCAACAGCGATGCCTTGCTCGGAGAGGACGTGTCCTAAGAAAGATACTTCCTTCGGCCAAAATTCGCACTTGCTGAATTTGGCATAAAGGCGATGTTCCCGGAGTCGCCCGAGAATGATGCGAAGATGCTTCGCATGCTCTTCTTCATTGGCTGAATAGACGAGAATGTCATCAATGAAAATGACCACAAAAGAATCGAGCTCCTCCATGAAGATGGAGTTCATGAGGTACATGAAATACGCCGGCGCATTCGTTAGACCGAACGACATGACGGTGTACTCATATAAGCCGTATCGAGTGGAGAATGCTGTCTTTGGGATATCCTCCACTCGAATCTTAATTTGATGGTACCCGAGCCTCAAGTCAATCTTGGAGAACACCCATGCACCAGCAAGCTGATCAAACAGGATGTCAATCCGAGGCAGAGGGTACTTGTTCTTGATAGTGACTGCGTTCAGTGGTCGATAATCCATACAGAGTCGAAGGGAGCCATCCTTCTTGGTCACGAAGAGAGCCGAGCAGCCCCAGGGTGAGGAGCTCGGGCGAATGAATCCCTTGTCCATCAGTTCCTTCAGCTGAGTCTTCAGTTCGGCCAACTCATTTGGTGGCATCCTATACGGCCGCTTGGAAACTGGAGCAGTCCCCGGTTGAAGCTCAACTATGAACTCAATATCCCGATCGGGCGGCATCCCTGGCAGTTCCGCTGGGAACACATCTGGGTACTCCGAAACCACAGGAATGGACTCTAGCTCCTCAACTTCAGTGCCATTCAAGGAACAAAGAGCGTCCTCGCCATTCTCGAGAAGCAGGGTTAGCCGGTCGCCCTGCGGTCCCTTGAGCGAGATGGAGCGATGAGAGCAATCTAGGATAGCCTGCTGCCTTGTGAGCCAATTCATGCCCAAGATGACATCTATTCCATGAACATCAAGGAGCAGCAGGTTGACAAGGAAGGGAACACCTTGGATTATTACAGTTGCTTCTTGGACTACTTGATTAGCAACAATCTTTGAACCCGGTGCATCAATGAGGAACGAGGTGGTGCTACAACCCACCCTCAATTGATGAGCAAAGTCCTTGCGAATGAAGGAATGAGAAGATCAGGAGTCGAATAAAACTGTAGCAGCTTGTCCCTCAATGCACAACGTACAGTCAGCACAGTGGCGCCCTCGGGAATCGCCTCAGCATCAACGTAGTTGACTCGGCCACGGTACAGCGTAGGAAGTGGAGGTGGTGCAGTCACGCCTTGAGGTCTTGGGGCGTTGGAATTGTTACCCTCCTTGGAAAGGGACAATCGCGGATAAAATGCCCCGCACGCCCACAGTTGTAGCATGGGCCCGGTCCTGAACTCGCCCCCGCTCTCACTCCCGGCGGTGGTGGTGGAAGCCGGGGAGCAGCAGTAGGCGGAAAAGCCACTCCAGCCGGTACGGAAGGAGCAGGGGCAGGTGCTCTAGGTGGAGGAAGAGTAATTCGAGCCCGCTGTGAACTACCGCCCGCCACAAATTGCATCGTCCTCTTTCGCTTCTTTTCCTCTTGGTGGCTCCTCATCATGTGCTCTATAGTAATCGCCCGACTCACCAAAGCATTGAAGTCGGGGAAGTCACAAACAGAGAGCTTATCTTGCATCTTGGCGGTTAGCCCGTTCATGAACCGATTGAACTCCCTCGAGTAGTCCATCATGGACTTGCCCAACTGCTTGAGGGAGAGGAACTCCTGCCTCTTGATGTCCATGAGCCCCTTCGGGATATGATATGCCCGAAAGGCCTCACGGAACTCAGCCCAGGTCACCTGGTGATCGGCAGGCTGCATGACAAGGAAATTGGCCCACCAAGCACCGGCGGGGCCCTGAAGCCGCTGCGCCGCAAAAGGTGCCTTCTGGAGATCCTCACACTGGATAAGAGCAAACTTCTGCTCTATCATGCGTAGCCAGTCGTCAGCCTCCAAGGGATCGCTGTCCTGGGAGAAGGTCGACGGTTGGGTGTGCAGGAAATCCAAGTAGCCATTCGGTCGGCCTCGCCCTTCACCGTGGCCACCTGGAGCAGCTTGATTCTGAACCAGCATCTCCAAGATCCGGTTGGTAGTCTGCTGGTTCTGCTCTGATCGCAGCAATACATCCAGCAGGTTGCGAGGAGGCGGCGGATCGTTACCGCCAGGCTGCGATCGCCCAGCACCATCATCACCTCCCGAAGTTCCGCGGGTCCTCATTCTATCATCAACCAAAGTCAAACGACCAGAGTTAGACTCCATGTGGAAAGAATGGGCCTTAAACTTGGCAAAACCTCGAACTAAACCTATCCTAGACTGCAGCACTCCGCAACGGAGTCCTACAAGTCTAACAAACCCAAACACAACTCATGATGCAAGATGGCAGGGCACATGCATGATATGATATGAAATGCACGGTTCAACGCAACCCTTTCTTTCACACTTAACTTCTATAACATAGGGCGGGGATAAGTATTACCTTCTACCTAATGCATTATGCAAGTCCTAATAAATCCCTAAGTGGTCGTCAAGTTTTGAGTTCGTCTTCATGCACCTTGCTCTGATACCAGCCTATGGGAGAGGTGCTGCCCAAACCGTCCTCGGGTTATTTGAAGACTCGGTCGACCCCATCGGATTTGGAGGCTAACAACGGGTCGCCGAGGGTGCTCGTAGTGTTAGCACCCAAGCCCAATTGAGACAACGGTGAGACCCTTCGAATAACTCGACAACAATCCCGGTATTACCCCGGTATGCTACTCGAAGCTCGCCCAGGATCGCCCGCATACTGGTTTCTAATGCCATAAAAACTCAATTTGCATAAAGGGGGCAACAAACTCGAAACCCCACAAACAAAGTGCGCAACGCGGAAGCAAGACAAACCAAACCAACACCGGCACGAAGACAAAACCCGACACGGATACAACAACACAAACCGCACCCCACAACCACCAAGCATAGAAGTAACGAACGAGAGAAACGAGAGCACAAAAGAACACTAAAGATTTGCATAAAAGTAGCCGAAGGTTCAAGTGCAGACACAACATAGTTTAAACCAGCTGTACAACAAAATCTCACACACACTACTGAACTAGCAAAAGTACAACTCTTCCGGAAGTGTCCTGCCCCTGAACACTTTCGGGCGCAAGTAGCGACGCCGGTAGCCTCTACTCGGAGCCTCGCCCGATCACCGAGAGGCAGAACGGACAGTACTCACATCCGTCCGGATCCTCACCTGAAAACCACAAAGCAAAAGCATGAGTACAGAAGGTACTCGCAAGGCCTACCCGTGGTCCATATATGACCGACTCGAAAGAGTATGCATTTGGATGTAGCAAGGAATCAAGCTTACGGTGCAATGTGCGGAAAAGCTTAACTTTGTTGTTTAATTACACTCCACTACTCCATTTACAAATTTTATAACATTTGTGGACAGCACCTATTACTAGAGTGAAATCTGAAATTTTACAATTAAAATAAAGCAAGTGTCAACATAAATAGGTATTACCACCATATCCAACTATTATCAAGTTCAAGTTATTACTACGTTGAAATGTCAGATGACGCGAGCGTGCTCATATCCGAGAGCGCGGCAATTCGAATCGCTTATTCACCCTGAAGGGGATCATTAATCGCATGACATGTGCTACAAGGAACCTCATGTCAACCCTCCTCCCATCCATAAATACTCGTTGGGCCATCTTCATGCGGTCCGAGCACCTAGCACCCCCTCGAGCGGCCCAAGCCCGGCTTGGCCCCCGAGAGTCGGCCTAAGCCTCGCCCTCAACCACGCCCAACTGCATGAGGGCACACCCCATCGAATTGCATGCGATGAAAGAATAGCTTACTGTCCCATTCCGGCATGCGACTAACAAGATGTGCTCGATCAACATGGCAAACAACGGATCGGTCCTCAACTGACATAGGCGAGACTACCACACTTGAGTCTCCACACCCAAGTGCCCCAACTTTCTCGCCCGGTCTCATTTCATATTCCATTTCTCTCCATAGTCATAAGCAATGTAACCCCATACTGTGAAGTGTAATGATTTCAAGCGATGGAACCATCCACCGCTTGGCCTATACCCAACACCTAAGCAATTAAGCGTGGACACAATATATTACCCATATTCCAGCTCCAAAGGAGGTACTCAACAATCACAAGGGAGTGTCTGTGCAACAAATGGGATCCAATACCTTCCCCATAATTAACTCCTAATGCATAACTTAGCCTATCAATAACAATTTATTCACAAAATAACAGTTACAATAGGTTGAATATGCTTGGTGCTTGCCTGATGCCTCTGCTTGAGTACCGACAGCGGCTTGCTCTTCGGCAATCCCCTCGACCACGGCCATGTCAGTCACCGCGGTCTCGTTCTCTACACGGACACAATGCATGAATGAGATGCATGTAATGCAGATGAAAAAGAAATACAAGTGCATTCCCCCACCGAAAACAGCACAACCGGCAAGCACTGCGCGAGTCGCAGATCAGCCAACCCGAACAGCGTGGGTTTTTCATCCGGACAGTCCGGATGAGCCGGACACTCTGGACAATTTATCCGGACTCTCCGGATTGTCCAGGACTTGGAAAATGCTGTGCAAGATTGAGGTGCTCCCAAGCCCTACTACTTCACGAGGGCCCGATGTACAACTTTCCTACACGCGGCCAAGCTGGAGAAGCTCCAAGCTAGCCCATACACGAGGAAATGACGCTCACTTCTAAAAACCCCAACTAAAACTTAATAAATGCTTAGGATGGCATCATCTACCCCCGATCTCTCACCCAAAACCCAAGCATTGCTTAATCCACCCCAAAATCTAACCACCCACCCAAAAACCTAACACTCCAAAGTTTACCCCCAACCTCAAACTACAAGTCCAAGCCCCAAATCTACTCCATGGACGCCCTAGAACCCAAGAACCCATGAATCAACTGCAAGAAGAGGTCTCACCTTCAAGGAGGGTGAAGAAGAAGGAGGGGAAGCCGGGTAGAGGAAGGAGGACACCGGCTTGGGGAGGATCTTGAAGACGCCGGGGTGAGGAAGTCACCCGGGGAGGAGCACGTGAGGTTGCCAGAGCGGGGAGCTCACCGTAGACGAGCTTGAGGTGGAGGAGGAAACGCACGGGCAGTGGGGAGCAAATAGTGGAAGAAGAAATGAGTGAGGAGCTAAGAAAACCGGAGTTTTTATACCCAACCCACGCAAAGTCCGGATACTTCGGATGTTTAACCCGGAGACTCCGGGTTGGGGTCTTCGGTAGAATTAACCCGGACACTCCGAACATTTTGGGTTAGGGCTTTCGGATAGACCCAGTTCGAACACTCCGGATGATTTATCTGGATACTCCGGGTTCTATCCAGACATTCTGAACATTTTGTCCGGATACTCCGGATTACCCAGAATTTCGGTGCAGGATCCCATCGCCGCTGGAGTCGAACTTTGAAATCAGGGCCTTGACAATAGATCATTATTACACTTGTCTCTTCAGTCTTGTCTCCCCACCGTACTCTTCGTGTGGCCGCCCATCCTTGTCCGGGGAAGGCGCGAGGCGCCAGAGGGACAGGCCACCTTTGCAATTAATGGCCCTAACATAGTGTGTTAGAGAGGGGAGTCTTCGGGGCAAAGCCTCCATCCTCCGCTTCTTGGTCACCCGCCTTTTTGCCCGGTCTTCACGTGGGCTGACACCTGGCAGAAAGGCCCTGGTCGCCAGCATAGTCGCCCGGCTGGTCATCCGACCGATCGCCCACCCGGTCGCCAGCCTGGTCGCATGGCTGGTCATCCGGCCGATCGCTAGCCTGTTCGTCCGGCCGCCACGTGGGCTGGTGCTCGGCAAGAGGGGCCTGGTTGCCGAGCTACCTTGTGTTGGTCACGGCGGAGAGGGTACCCCCAGCTAAAGTATGCCAACACCCATGTTCTCAAAATCCGCTATAAGATAGTCAAGAGCAGGGGCAACGCCTTGCAGCTAAGAGCATCCGCCACTACATTTGCCTTGCCCAGATGATACTGAATTGTAAGATTATAATCTTTTATCAGCTCCAACCATCTTCTTTGCCTCAAATTCAAATCCTTTTAAGTGAAGATGTACTTGAGGCTTTTGTGATCAGTGAAGATATCATAAGGCTCGCCATATAAGTAATGCCTCTAGATCTTCAAGGCAAAGACCACTGCGGCCAACTCAAGATCATGAGTAGGATAGTTCTGTTCGTGCTTCTTCAGTTCCCTTGATGCGTAAGCAATAACTTTCCCCTTGTATAAGCACACATCCAAGGCCTACATGAGAAGCATCAAAATAAATGGTGAACCTTTCTCCTGGCTCAGGGAGGGTGAGATCAGGAGCAGTCACCAGCTTTTCCTTCAAGGTGCAGAAACTGTGCTCACAATCAGCAGTCCATTGGAATTTTACCCCTTTCTGAGTTAACTGAGATAGTGGCTTGGCAATAATTGAGAAGTCTTGAACAAAACGACGGTAATAACCAGCCAACCCAAGGAAACTACGCACTTCTTTGACATTAGAGGGTTTCCCCCAATCCACAATTATAGAGATCTTACTAGGATCAACAGAAATGCCTTTTTGGTTGATGATATGACCAAGGAAACCCACTTCAGAAATCCAAAACTCACACTTCTTGAGCTTGGCAAATAATTGATTCCTTCTTAACGTTTCAAGCACAAGCCGCAGATGATGCACATGATCCCCCTCTGATTTGGAGTAAATGAGTATATCATCGATAAACACTACCACGAAGTCATCAAGATATTCATGAAGCAAGTTGTTCATTGTCTCCATAAAAACAGCAGGGGCAAAGGACATAACCTTAAATTCATAATGCCCATACCTAGTAGAGAAGACGATCTTTTCAATGTCTTTCTCCCTTACCCGATTGAAGATCAATTTTAGAGAACACCTTTGCTCCCTTTAATTGGTCAAACAAGTCTTCAATGCGAGGTAGGGGGTATTTGTTCTTGATGGTCACCAAATTAAGAGCGCGATAGTCAACGCACATGCACCAACCCCCATCCTTCTTGGCAACAAAAAGGACAGGCGCTCCCCAAGGTGATACACTGCACTGAATCAACCCCTTGGACAACAGATCATCCAACTGCTTCTTCAACTCTTCTTGGAAAGGACGGGCCAAACGGTAAGGAGACAGAGAGATGGGCCGGGTGCCCGGAATAAGATCAATCCAAAACTCCACATCTCTTCTCGGAGGTAAGCCAGGCAGTTCATCTGGGAACACATCCATGAATTCCTTCACCACAGGAATCTCCTCAATATTTACTAAAGTAGTTGGTTTTTCTGACATGGCCAAAAGTACTCCCCATTTCAACATACGATGGCCAGCAAATAAACTATTCAGCATAAAGAAGGAACTGGATGGTACACCACCCTGGAAGACTAACTCCACTCTCGAACACTACAAGAAACAGGGAAAAATTCGTGGGCCAAAAACCCACGAATTTAGGCCAAAACCCACGAATTTAAGTTAAATTCGTGGGCAAACCGTCGAATTTAGTTCACGAATTTAACTCGACGAAATTAATCAATTAAATTCGTGGGTACCCACGAATTTAAATTAAATTCGTGGGTTACTGAAAAAACCCACGAATTTAAGCGCTAAATTAGGTAAATTTGAAAAAACCCACGAATTTAAGCTACTAAATTAGTGAAATTTGAAGAAACCCACGAATTTAACTGCTAAATTCGTGGGCTGAAGAAACCCACGAATTTAACTTAAATTCATGGGTACCCACGAATTTAACCGTTAAATTCGTGGGTTTTAAATGGCTCACGAATTTATCTGACATTTATACAAAAAAATATATATTCTCATATCGATATCACACTCATATCCTTATATAGGCCACATGCACTGTCCCGCAATGGACCCATAAGTGTGAATAATGGATGACACAATGCAAACAATAATATACTAGTAGCTAGAAGTGCAACACAGTGGCAATTATGAGATACCAATTGGACATTCATGTACTGCTTAGAACTGCAGAAAAGCAAAGCATATACCCCTTTCAGATGCTTTCATTGTGCACGGCTAGAGAAGGAACTAATGAACTAGAGCCCACCAAGGTCTCACAACAGGTCAATGCAGATCAAATGATGAAATATACAACCCTTCCCAGATTTAATTCAGTACACAACAAAACAAATAGTTTGTCTTGCACAAGTCTTATCCTTCGCCCAAATTCATTAGCTAAATTAGCTAGTCATTTCTCTACAAGCATTCTAGATGGTCACACCTAAGCTTTCCTTCCATGAACTATGCCTGAGCTTTCCTTCCATGAGCTAAACAAAAGTGAGCCTATCCAACTCAGAAGCCAAAGCTCCAACACAATAGATGGTCACACCCAACACATTACACAGATTAAGTCGAGCAGTTTAAACTTTATATTTATACTCTACACAGATTAAACATAAGCACGGGAATAACTAAATCAAGCACACCCGCAGTGCTCAAACTTCATGGCAAGAAGTTTTCTTCAAATTACTTAAGGGAGGGACGATGTACAAACTCCCTTCTATATTAGTAGAGATATAGAGTACTTGTACAAACCTTTCTACAAGCTTTACTTCTCATAATTAGCAATGAACAACTTATGTTTCTTAGCAATATTGACTCAAAGTGTTCTGCATGAACAAGAAAATGCCAATAGTACACCAAAGTCATTGCTACAAATATCTCTGATTAGTGATCAGTTTATAACATTCAATTCAATGTGAAGCTACTCTGCTTTATCTACGAAATAGTTAATTTGTTTCTATAAAGAAGCTACTCCTAAGAGTGTGCTTTGAAACATATTAATGGAGAATGTTTAACCATGTATCATCTCAGAGTCACTTACGAGTAACACCGTAGTATGAAGATTTCTTTTACCTTTTTGCTGACATATCAATTTGCTATGCTATCTTTTAAATGCTGCTTGTATTGTGAGTGTCCTTAGTGTACATAATTAATGACTCGCAAAATATCTTCCAGAGACTGACAAGGTAAACACACAGTACCAAACAAAATAAAAAGTTGCCAACTAGTAATTAGTATATGCTATGTTTCAGTTTTGCCAATTCAAATTTCTGATGCATACATAGTAGTATCCAAATGTGGCAACAGTAGCGACCAAGATATGCTTCAGTTCAAGTTCATGTAGTTTTAGACTATCAGTTCATTAAAAAAAACATGTAAACATTGATGAAAAAATGAAATGAATTTGCGAGATGAATCATCGACCTTGAAGAATTACCAATTCTATCATCCACAGACAACTGTTAAGAAAAAAAAATTATATACTTGAGAAGTGCAAGATGATTACTCAAAGTAGCCTTTATACGGCCGCATCGCTTAGCAAAGAACAACTCCTTCTCATTCACAATTTTTGCTCCAAGATTTCCTACACGATAGCAGAGCAAGTCAAATCAAAATATACACACAGAAAAAAAAAGACAAGACAATTCATGGAAGGGAGTACGTCCATGGAAGGAGGAAGAGACTGGCATGGGGCAGAGGACGGCGACCGGGGCGCGGATGAGGCCAGCCGGGGGTGGAGGCGGAGGAGGTCAGCCGAGGGCGGAGGTGGCGCTCACCGGCTCTGGGAGGGCGCTGGTGGCCGGAGGAAGGAGCGGGCGGCGCGGCGTCTGCTCGGGCAGGGAGAGGTCGGGGAGGAGACGACCGGGCCAGATGGCGACGGTGGCTGGCCGAGGAGGAGGCGGCGCGGTGGCCTCGGGAGGAGCAGAGGGCGCGGTGGCCTCGGGAGGAGCAGAGGGCGCGCGGTGGCCTCGGGAGGAGGAGGCGGTGCAGCCGGCGCGCGAAGCGGCGAGCGTAAGGGCCGGGCGGGGGTCGGGATGGGGCGCTGGCCGGGCGGGCCGACGAGGGGTCGCGGCGACGCCGGCAAAGCGGCGGGCGGCTGGGTCGAGGATGGGGCGTGGCACAAGCAAGGCGTGTGGATGAGAGGAGCGAAGAGAGAGACGACCGTGCGAAGAGAGACAGAGGGACGCGCAGCCGCGGGCTAGGTTAAAACCACACCCTTAATTTCGTGGGCCAGACAGCCAACGAATTTGAATAAATTCGTGCGCTAGTGTAAAAACCGACGAATTTAAAGTATAAATTCGTGGGTTTTTTTTGTACCCACGAATTTAATTAAATACGTGAGTTTTTTTTTAACCGACGAAATTAAATATATAAATTCGTGGGTTTTTTTTTGGCCCACGAATTTTTTCCTGTTTCTTGTAGTGGAAGGAGCATGCAAGGTAACTGTCTTCCAGTAACAGCATATCTTGGCACGGTACTGATGTAGCCAATCCATACCTAGAATGACATCAAACGGGGCCAACTGGATGACCATCAGATTAGCAAAGAAATCCTCATCATCAATAGTAACAGTGCAACCCGGGCATACCATTGAACTCGAAATAAGACCGCCCAGAGAAGTAACCACCACAGACTTAGAAATGCATTGCATTCCCAACTTAGCTATAACATCCCAAAATTTGCTTTTAATATATTTATTGTGTTTTTGGGATTATTTGGAATTTTTCAGAATTTATTTGGAATCTTTGAAGTTAATTTGAATTCAAGCCTTATTGAACCAATTGCATTAAATAAAGATCATGCATTTTTGCATAAGCATAAAATCTAAAATTTTATTTATAATAAAGATAATTGGAAGATGAGAGTGTTTCTCTCAAATATTTTGAAAAACATGCTATATAGATTAAGTTGTTGATTTTATAAAAATATGTACAAGTGTCTGATTCACTAAAAGAATTTTTATGAAAAATCTATATATCAAAAAATTACGAAACCAACTTTGTTAAGCTCCAAATAATTCCTAGTATTTTAGAGGAATTTTCCAAGATTTTTAGACCCCTTTTGTTATTTTATCCTAAACACGTTTTGAGAATATGTATGCATATATATGTATATGTACAGCATGTAGCCACGTGTATGCATATATACATGTATGCATGAATCCTGGATGCTTTCACTTTCCAGCCGTTTCCCATTTCTCATGCCATGCATTTGCTAGCTAGCAACGTTTCCGTTTCTCATGCAATGGATTGTTTCCGTTTCTCATGTAATGAATTGCTAGCAACATCTCCCATCTCCACACACACATGAAGTCCTCATTTACTTTCCAGCCGTTTGCTCCACAAGCACATAAATTCTTTTAGCTGTTTCTCCATTCGTTTCTTAATTCACATCAAAACCATCCAAACGTTTCCATTTCTTGCATTTAACTCTTCAGTCGTTTCCATATAACTCCCCAGCCATCTCCATTTAACTCTCTAGCCTTTGCATGCACATTCTTCATTACTAGCAACGCACGTCCTTCATTTCCTAAGCAATGCATGAATGCTTCCCTCTCCAGGCTTTCCATTTTCCATGGGCATATGCTTGAAGCCTTTTCATTTTCCATGTGCATGGATTCTTTATTTCTTCCAGCCGTTTCTTCTCATTACGTGTGAATTACTCCATCAGTTTCTAGTAACGTGGATTACTCCATCAGTTTCTAGTAACGTGAATTACTCCATTGAAACACCTCAATTAAGGAGTGGACATCAATTCTGTTTCTTTATTGCGTGCATGAAGCCTTCGGAAATCTACACATACATGCATGTACATTTCCACTCCAGCCTACTCATTCAAGCCCACTCATGCATGCATGCCATGGAATTTTATTCCAGCCGTTTCCATTCCATTTATGAATTTTCCATTGAAGCTGTTTCCTATTCTCAGCCTTTCCTCCATGCGCATGAAGCCATGCATTTTCTTCCAGCCATTAATTTCTATTTTCCAGCCATTTCCTTCCCATGTGCATGAAGCATGTCACTCCTTCTTCATTGCATGTGCATGTGCATGAAGCACGTTTCCTTCTTCATTGCATGCATGTATTAATACGAGTCCAGGACGTTCACTCCTTGCATTCCTTGCATGCATTATTTATATAAGGCCGGGATGTTTCCTCTAGCCGTATCATTTCCTGCGCGCATGAACTTCCAGCCACTTCTTTTTCTCTGTGTGCGTGAATTCCCAGCTATTTCTTCCACTCCTCAAGATCTTGGCTACCTCCTCTATTACATCCACGCATCCCTGCTATTTTCCCTGATTTGGCCGCCGTCGCCGCCGCCGTTGACGCCGCCGCCGACACCGACCTCCGGCCGACCTGCGCTCGTCGTTCTGGTCATCGCTGGTTGTTCCTTCTCTGTCTCTCTCGCGAAGCCAAGACACCAAGCCGAACACATGAAAAATACACATATATGCCATGAACAGTACAATGCATGCATTCTACGTAGCGTTGATTTGTTACGTTCACCAAAATTGTGAATTTTGTCTTTTCCGCTACAAATTCGTTCTAGCTCCAAATAGTATGCGACAAATTTTTTTAAGTAGTAGAAATTAATACCTTTCCATAGTAATTTTTATGAAATTTTATAAATAAATTTATACTGATAAATTATTCGCGGAAAGTCCAGACTTACGAATTTTGTAGATCTTAAACTACACGTTCAAAAACATCAATATAAATTTTATAAATCTTAGAAAATACTAAACTAATTATCTGGAAGTTTTCGTAAAATTACGAATTAGTTTGATCGGCGGCATTTTTCGAATGTGTGTTCATTCGTTGTTTTTGGATGTTTATTTGGTTCTTCATCTGCTACGCGTAGACGTTGAACTGTGCGAAGGTGCAGAAGTTGAAGATCAAGCTCACGATCAAGACCTAGACCAAGACCAGCTGATATTTGAAGGCAAGTTATGCTTTGATCATATTGACCCTATTTGTGAAAATTATATTGATTCAAATTATTGCATGCTAATTTAATTAGAATTGTTTTGAATAATTCTGGGGATTAGTTAAATGCCTAATTGTTGTATGCCATCTTGTCGTATATAATTGTATGCCACGAATCCTTTGTCACCCTAGATTGTGGATTAATAGTTGGACATTAATAATTTGCCAACATGGGTTAATTAGCTCGTAGATAGTATGCTTAGCCATGCCACGTAGATTTGCCATGATTTTGGATATTAAAGTTAATATTGACTTAATGAGATATAGAACATGTTTTCGAGAATGTGACATGTGCTGTTGAGTTTGATGATGGCACGTGGTGCATGGTAAAGAACTAGGGTGATAAAATGCTTTAGACTGGGGCAAGTGGCAAGATTGATCTGGTGGGCCATGATTGGTACCGGGAAAGTCGTTTTGGTTTTTGGGTAGTCTTGACTTGGTCAACCTAAGGACTTAACCTTGCAAGCCTTTGAACTGAGTCATTCATTCAACCACAAGTCTGGAGTGGGATAGACCTAGCTGATTAATTTCTTGATTCTAAACTTTAGTACTATTATGGAGGCGTGAGGCCCCCCGGGTAGGGGTAACCAGTCCTCGCACGGGTTGGCTCACATGGCGCAAGAGGGGGGCCCTGGATGTGGTAACCAGTCCCACCACTGTTGAAACCTCAGCGAGTAGTACTGGGTTTAGATAGACATTGGAAAGGCTTTGTTACGGACACTCGCCTTTGTGGTGTTTGACTGTAACTTGTGGGTAAAGTGTATAACCTCTGCAGAGTGTAAAATCTATTCGAATAGCCGTGTCCGCGGCATTGGACATTACTCGAGGATTACAGTCAAGGGTTAGACTTTCATGAAAATAACTTGGTTTGTGGAAAATACTTGGGTTGGAATTGTGAATTGGACTTAGGATGTGAAATGCTTTACTTGTGAAATATTGTGAAAGTTATTATCCTTACTATTGTTTTACTGCTTTGCAATCTATTAATGTATTTGTGAATGCTGCTTTACTTCAAATGAACCTTATCCTATCCTTTGTAATAAGCCAAGCATGTAGAATATTAGACTGCATTCTGTGCATGACTTGCTGAGTGCTCAAAGTACTCACCCTTGCAACAATACCTCAGTTAAAGAAGAAGCGACGCCAGTCTTGGAAGAGGAGCTTCAGGAGGAGCCGTCTAACTAGGGAGCGAACCCAGTCAGTTGCCTGTGGCAAACTGGGGCGCCACGAGTCTATTTTTATTCCACTGCAATTGTCTACTTTAATAAGTCTTCGCCCTGCGAGGCGTACTTTTGTAACTTGACGATAAGGTCAAGCAACCAGTTTGATTATTTAATTAAAATACTTTATTATTTCACTGAGTATGATTGTGATATGGACCGATGTTGAGACTATGTGCACTAGCGTGATCCTGGACTAGTGCTAGATACACAGAGGGTCCGGATTTGCACATTCGGGTCCCGACATTAGCCCTTCTAGCAAACTCGATCGACACAAAGGAGTAGGAGGCTCCTGAATCAAAAAGAATAAAAGCATTAATTGAATCCACAAGTAGGGTACCTGTCACCACATTTGGATGTCCCGCTGACTCAGCTGTCGGCAGGGCATAGACTCCTGGTGGCGTCGGGGCGGCGGGAGCCCTGACACCCTGCTGGGGCGGCATTGGGATGGGAGGCAATGCAGCAAACTGAGGGGGAGCCGACGGCTGAGGGTGCCAAAACGCTGCAGGTAGTGCCCACATAGAGGGCTATGGGAGGACAGGAGCCGCAGCCAACAACTGAACTGATCCCTTAGACAAGGCAGTCTGAGTCGAAGTAGTTGGCACCGGCTCCCACTTGATGATGCTATTGGGATTTGACCGGCACACTCGTCCCATATGGCCGGAATAGCCACAAAAATGGCACTCCCCCGTCCAAGCGCACTCCGCGGTGCGATGCCCACCACCGCACTTGAAGCAAATCATGCCTTGCCTAGGGACAGCGTGAGAAGCCAACCGCTGAAAGGACGATGAAGATGACCGAGGTTGCTTTACCCTGGCTCCAGAGGAGGAACCCTGTCCCCCCTGAACTTCTTGGAAGTAAGTCACTGACAAGACCCACCTCCACCACCCAAACCTCTCTTCTGCCCACCACCAGGAGCTACTGAAACTCCTGAACCACCCAGATGAACCTTTCTTTCGAAAGCTCCATTTCGAGCTCCATGCCCTTGGCCTGATCCACCCAGATGCGAAATCACGGGGGGACAGTGGCTACGATAACAACCCTAAACTCCTGATTGAGGCCCCTATGGAACCTCTGAGCTTTCTCTCGATCGTCTGTTGCCACTACTGGCATGAAGCGAACGATGTTGTTGAACTCCACCTCATGCTCCGCAACCGATCTCTTGCCTTGAGAGAGGGTAGACAAAGAATGATCCATCCTCTCAAGGAAGGACTCCGGGTAGTACTTGGCCCAAAAGTGATCGACGAAATCCTCCCACGCAGCTGGTCCCAAAGTGGGGGCCCATGCGACAAGAACCCCCTCCCACCAAATGTCTGCTTGACCCTTCAACTAGAAGGCCACAAAGCGAGCCTTCTGAACTAAGGTCATCTCCAGGATCTCGAACTACCGCTCTAGGTATCGAAGCCAGTCTGCAGCCTGGACCGGGGTGCCCTCTCTGTCAAAAGTATCCAGGCAGAGGGACATCCACTCCCGGAGGCTCATCCTAGCCTCCGGCACTACAGGGGCCACCGCGGGGGCTACTGCAGGTGGAGGCACTGCAGCAGGATCCGCCTGAACCTGATGGCACAGCTCCTGTACCTCCCTCTACAACACCTGCAATAGGGCCACAGTAGCAGCCTCTACCCCGGGCTGCACGGCTGGGACACCCTCACCCCGGCAACTGACTCAGCAGCATCCTGAGGTGAGTGACCCCCACCCCGACCATGGCGTCCCCGGCCATGGCGACCACGACCTCTACCCCTAAGCATGGCTACAACAATCACAAAAACGCAACATCAGCACAAGTCTCAATCACAACAGCATACTAGCATCCTCATCCCTTAATATCATAAAGCAAGCAACGGTAAAGCGTAATGCAATGTATTACCATACCTTTCCTATTGTGCTCCAAAGTGTGTCAAAATTTTAATTTCTTAGTTAACCTAGAACAAATTTTAAAGTTAGTTACCTAAACAAAATTTTTGTTAACCGTAAGGGAATTTACTAACTTCATACACCCCGGACCTAATGCCCGCTCTGATACCAACTGTAACACCCCGACACCCCGTGCCCCGAATGTTACACTCTCCAGCACCAACAAATACAAAACTCTAGGATAAAATTTAGCAAAGCAAGCGAGCAGGTAGGAGGTTGTCGAATTTATTGAAAATTTCGACAGCACAACCCCTAAAACTAGGACATCCACTCAGTAGACAGAAGACAATAACAGATATAACATAATAATAATAAGCACAACCAAAAGGGCGCATAGCGTCGATCATCCATCACCACCAACAAGCACCACCCAACCGACCACTTAAGGAAGGTATAACGACATGGCAACTATTACTTAAATCCTATTTACCCAAAATTAAGTTCTCTACAACTAGCATCGAATCCAAAAGTAATGTTGCGGCGCTATTCTAACAAAGTGAAGCTGGCGTGAGTGAAGTGCTAGCCCGCCTTCTCAAATGTCGTCCTGGCCTACCTAAATAAAATAATCAAGCACAAGCGTGAGTTTAACACTCAGCAAAGTGTAAAGCAATAAGGAAACAAGGCATGTTGAATAATCATGTATATATATAACAAGATTTAAACCAACCAATTCAAAAACTTATAAAACCACAAGTTCCAATCCCTTTTTTCATACGATGCAATAATAATGCTCATGAATGCAACCTTTTTAGCGCATACCGGTATTGCCGAGTGCACACCCGTCGGTGTGCACCCTCTCATTCCCTTCCAACCCATGGAGGGGCCTACTCTTATTGTCTCGCTCCCATTCACCTCGATGAAGGGGACTACGAGGTAGGACTTTTGCTCTCACTACAGGTGAGCGCCGAGGCCCACATCAACATGGGACGCCTCGTCTATTATGAATGCATAATGAAATCAACACAATTGAAATGTGATTACTATCATTTCTCGCATTCCACGTAATCATAACCACATGTATGAATAACAACCAAACTTCTAATTCATGGACAACCATTCACAATTGTCTAATCATCATCAAGAAAGAGATATAATAATGAATATTTCATGTCTATCGATACGTAATCTATAACCAACATCCTCATTTGCACTACACTTGCCTTCAACCGCGTGGAGTGGGATGGCGGGAAGTTGACGCTTCTCCCGATGCTACTCCTCCTGAAAAAGAAAGACATGCACACTCACTACAATGCAACAACGACAACACCTCTTCTCCCAACTCTCAAAACAGCCCTAAAACGAAAATCTAAACTTAACTAATCTCTGAACACACTACAGACTCCCGAATTTGAATAGAGACTTCCAATTAGCATAACTTTAGATCAATTGCACGTATTTTAGTGCTTTTGAGCTCCAAATGACCGTGGGAGAGGAACCTACACTTACTCTACCACCAAGACCCTGGGAGGCGATCCTAGCAGTCCCAAATCGCAGCTACAACATCGATTTCTACCTCACCTAAGGCACCAATCACATTCCCACTAACGGACTAGGATCAACCAAACCGCCGTCTCAATTCGGCCCAAATGAGGACCACCACACATGCTTACACTCCTCATGGTCATTTCCATCAAACACACAGTGAGCAAGAACAAGTCTTATCCAACCAAGGGCTAGCTTTCATCCACAATCTCAACCCTAGAAACCCTAGCATCCAAAGCAATCAACTGGAGCTCTACCCGCCGTTAAAGTACCAACTCGCACGAACAATTCCCTCCCGTTCCGACATTTCCTCAAACACATGGACTACACTCCTCTCTGGCATTTCATTGAGCACCTTGTCTACACTCAACCCTAGATCCCTCACCATGGCTAACACCTCCTCCTAGACCACACTAGCACATCCACAACTAGGATTCTCACCTCCACTTACCACCACAAGGGGAGACGAAGGAGGGGGTGGCGTCGGCAGGGGGGAAGGGACGGCGCCAAACTAGGGAGGAGCTGGGCTCGCCAGCACGGGGAAGATGCACGCCGGCCAGGGAAGGCGTCGCTCGGGGAGGGCGACCAGAGGTGGAGCAAGGGTGCGACGCCGAGCCAGGTGAGGGAGCAGCGCCAGCTGGGGAGAGGCCGGGACGATCCGCCGCTTGGGGAGAAGACCGGGAGAAGGAGTAGCACCGGCTCGGGTAAAGGGAGGAGGAGAGAGGCGGCGCCGACGACCGGCTGTGGGGAGGAACTGGCGGCGCTAGCCGGGATGTCGGGACCCCGAATTTGCAAATCCGGACCCTCTGTGTATTCAGCACTAGTCCAGGAACGCGCTAGTGCACACAGTCTTTAACATCGGTAAATATCACAATCATACCAATCGATACCATAAAAGTACTTTATTTAAATAATCAAACTGGTTACTCGACCTTATGGCCAAGTTACAAATATATGCCTCGCAAGGCGAAACTTATTCAGAGAGAAATAATAGCAGCGGAAAATCAAATAGCTTCGTGGCGCCATCCAGTATACCACAGGCAACTGACTGGGCTCGCTTCCCTAAGTAGACGGATCCTCTTGGAGTTCCTCCTCCAAAGCTGGCGTAGTCTCCTCTTCAACTGGTGTTGTGTTGAGGCAAGGGTGAGTACTTGGTACTCAGCAAGTCATGCACAGAATGCAAGCTAATATACTATATGCATGGCTTGGTACAAAGGAATAGCTCAAGGTATATTTGCAGTAAACAGCATTTGACAAGTAATATAAGTAGATTCGAAAGCAGTAGAAATAAGTAAAGCATAAATAACTTTTCAGAAAGTTTAACAACATTGTTCCCCATCCTAAACCATATTTCCATCATCTTCATTGTTAAACCAACCCAACCTTTCAAACCAAAGTTATTTTTGAGAAAATCTAACCCTTGACTGTAATTCCCGAGCGATGTCCAATACCGCGGACACGGCTATTCGAATAGATTCTAAACTCTGCAGAGGTTATGCACTTTACCCACAAGATACAGTCAAACACCACAAAGGCGAAGTTCCCGTGAATAAAGTCTTTCGGAAACCTCTAACAATACAAGTGGTCCTCCCGGTTATTGCGCAAGACTAACCCTTCCTTCGCTAAGGCGAAGTCTAGGCCAATCAACCGTTAGATGGGTACTGGCCTCACCCAGACGCCCCCCGCACAACTTACACAAAGGGTGTAGTTGACCTCCCGAGGTCCCACAGTGCGTTATCAGCAACTTAGTCAACTAGGTCCGTCCCATTCCAGACATGTGGTTGCACGTTAGACCCAGTTCAAAGGCTTGCAAGGTTAAGTCCTTAGGGTGACCAGGGCAAGACTACCCGAAGAACCAAATCAACATTCCCAACGCCACAACTGGCCCACCTGATTACTCTTGCCACATGCCCCGGTCGAAAACTGTTTATCAAACCCCAGTTGATTACCATGCACCACGTGCCATCAACATCACATGATACTTTTCCAAAACAGGTTCAATATATCATTAAGTCAATATTACATTTGATTATCCAAAATCATGTCATGAGCACGTAGCAGGTCTAAGCAGTATACTACAACGGTCTAAACCCATGTTGGCAATTTAATAATGTCCAACTAGTAATCCACAACTAGGGTGACAAAGGGTCATGGCACATACTTAAGTAATCAAGGTGTCATACAGCAAATTGGTACTTATCTAATCCCCAGGTTTAAACAAAGTATTTTTCTAATTGAACTAGCATGCAATAGTTTAAATCAAAATAGATTTCGAAATAGGATCAACATGGTCAAAGCACAACTTGCCTTCAAAAAGTACTTGTTCTTGGTCTTGAGTTGGATCCTGAGTCAATACTTCTCCCTCGAATCCTTCCGGCACTTCAACGTCTACTCGTAAAGCGTGCAAATAGCAAATTCACAAATAAACAATAGGCAAAAAGTGTCCAAACATCCAAATAAAATCCATAAACAGAGAGAACATAATTTTGTGGATTTTTAGAAACTGGAATCATCAAATTTGGAGTTAAAACGCAAAAGTTATGATTATTTAAGGTTTAAATAATCATTTAAATAATTTTGCGGAGAAAAACTTTAGTCCAAAAATTAAATAAAATTCATATTTAGGTAGATCTCAATTTTATACAAATTTAGAAATTTGAATCGCTCAAATCGGAGTTGAAACGCAAAAGTTATAAGCGTTTGAAGTTTGAATCTAAATTTGAATCAATATTTCGAATTAATAAATCATTTTCTTTTTCGGAAATTAATTATTGCATCAGCATGGACACGTGGCAGCCTCTGATTGGCTGGCTGACGTCAGCCGGCTCATGGGCTCAGCTCACGGTAGCGGTTTGGTCCACGGTGGACCCGGCCCACGGCTCCACGTGAGATCGACATGTGGGACCCACTGTCGCTAAGGGGTCTCACGCAAACGCGGCTGACGTGTGGGCCCTATGACATGCGGGGCCCGCGTGTCAGTGACCACGCCAGCGCTGCGCGGCGGCCTTCGGCTTCCTGACGCTGCGTGGCACAATCGTGGCCGTTGGTTTGAAATCCGACGGCTAGGATTGAGTTTGGCCTCATGTGCTTGGGGCGCACGTGACCGATCGTGGGCCGTTGGATCTTGATCCAACGGTCCAGATCCAATCTAACCTGGTGCAGTTCTTGATACGCAGCGCAACCTAAGCCGTTGGATCTAGATCCAACGGTTGGGATTAGATCTAGGATTTTCAACGGGGAAACTCACCGAGGTGACGTGGCACGATCTGGGCCTTTGGATCTTGATCGGACGGTTGGTGGAGCTCGGGGTCGGGCGATGGCATCACTGCGGAGTAGCGGCTGCCGGCGCTGAGGACGGCGACCACCCAAACGGCGGTTGGGGCGTGCTCCGGCGAGATGGATGGTGTCCACGGGTGCGCCTGGCTTCGGGGGTTCCGAATCTGGGGTCAATGGCGGCGGAGGACGGCGGACGGTGGCGAGGCGAGGCAAGGACTGTGGCGGCGCTTCACACAACTACGGCGAGCGATTCCGGCGAACCTACGGCGGCTAGAGCTCGGCGGGTTAGAGCAAGAAGTGCGCGGGGTCACGGCGGTCCTCGGGGTGCGATCCGGTCATTAAATAGCCTCGGCGTCCGTGCCCTAGACGGAAACCTAGTTCTTTACGGCGGCGGGCGCGGCGGCGGAGTCCGGCTCGGACTCGGCGGAGACGATGAAGCTCAGCCGTCCACGTGGCACGATCAACGGCCACGATCGCACGGGCGCGATCGGATCCGGGCCGGTTACGGCTCGAACCGGTACGGGCGGATCTCAGCCGTTGGATCTTGATCCAACGGTTGGGATTGATTAGGTTTAGGAGTGGGTTCGGTCGAGTCACGTGGCTCGGGTCGGACTCGAACTCGAGTCTGACTCGGGCTCGGTCGGATGAATGATTTGACCCGAGTTGATTTTCCAGCGATTTAATATTTAAAATAATTCCCGATAATTCATTTAATTCATTAAAAATAGCAAAAGACTCGAAAAATTCGGAAAAATTCTGGAAAATATTTTGGATCATTTTGGACTCAAATAAAATATTTCCAACAAAATTTTATTTGCAAAATTAAATTCTTTAATTATTTCAAAATGGAATAAATTCAAATAAATTCCAAATAAATCCAAATAAATTCCAGAAAATTCCAAAAATTCACCAAAGTGCCAAATCACACATGAATTTAAGAAAAGCAAAATTTTGGGGTGTTACAAACCTCCCCCCCTTAACAGAATCTCATCCCCGAGATTCAGGGCTTACTAAAGGAATAGGTTTGGAAATTCTTTCTTCAAATCCTCTTCGCGCTCCCAAGTCGCTTCGCTTTCTTCATGGTTGCTCCACTGAACTCTACAGAAATGGGTTGACTTGTTTCTAGTTTCTCGATCCATTGTGTCTAGAATCCTCACAGGATGTTCCTTATAAGTCAAATCCTCTTGCAACTCAATTGACTCTAGCGGTGTCTGTTCCTCAGGAACTCGAAGACACTTCTTTAACTGGGACACATGGAATACATCATGCACTCCTGCCAACGATCGCGGGCAACTCCAAATGGTAAGCAACTTCGCCTCTGCGACTCAAAATCTTAAATGGTCCAACATAACGGGTGCGAAGTTTCCCTTTGGCATGGAACCTCTTAACTCCCGAGAGGCGTAACTCGAGGTATACAAAGTCTTACGGTTCAAAACTCAAGTCTCGGCGACGATTGTCAAGATAACTCTTCCGCCGAGATTGGGCTATCTTCAACCTTTCCCTAATCATAGCGACCGTTTCTTCACCTCTTGAAGAATATCAGGCCCAAAGACACGGCGCCACGGTCTCATTCCAATTCAATGGCGTCCGACAGGTCGACCATACAAAGGCCTCAAAAGGTGACATCTCAGAACTAGCCTGATAACTATTGTTGTAATTGAACTCGGCATACGGCAAACTCGTATCCCAAGAGGTAGCATAAGCCAATGCACAAGCTCTCAACATATCCTCCAGAATCTGGTTGACTCTTTCGGTCTGTCCATCCGTCTGTGGATGATAAGCTGTACTGAAGTTCAAACGGGTTCCCATGGCCTCATGCAACTTATTCCAGAACCTTGAGGTAAATTGGGTACCTCTGTCCCATACAATCCTCTTCGGCACTCCGTGCAAACAGACAATCCTGATCATGTACAATTCTGCTAATTTATCTCCCGAGTAAGTGGTCTTCACGGGGATAAAATGGGCTACTTTAGTCAAGCGATCCACTATAACCCATATGGAGTCATAACCCCCTTGAGTCTTCGGTAAACCGGTAATGAAATCCATTCCGATTTCCTCCCACTTCCACTCAGGTATTTTCAATTTGTAGCAACTCGCTGGTCTCTCGATGCATTGCCTTGACTCTCTCGGCATACGCCGCACAATGCAACGTGCTCAAGAACTTCACGCTTCATACTCGGCCACCGTAATCTCTCCTTGAGATCCTGATACATCTTGGCGCTTCAGGGTGAATTGAGTACTTGAGTCATGGGCTTCTTCCAAAATCAGATTGCTTTAACTCCTTTTGTTAGGCACACAAATGCGAATTCTTCATCCACAACGTGCCTTGCTCATCCAACTTGAAGTCTTCTGCCTTGCCTTCTTCCTTGATGGACTTAATCCTGCGGATCTTGTCATCATCCTTTTGTCCTTCTCGAATCTGATCCTCTAGGGTAGGTTTTACTTCTAATGCGGCCAAGAATCCGCTAGGTACAACCTCAATCTTCATTTTCTGAAAGTCCTCACATAACTCATCTTGATTTGTGGCTAGCAACATACTCACGGTATGGCTTTTCCGACTCAGGGCATCGGCTACTACGTTGGCCTTCCCAGGATGGTAATGGATTCCAACATTGTAGTCCTTGATCAACTCTAGCCATCTCCTTTGCCTCATATTCAGATCCGACTGGGTGAATATGTACTTAAGGCTCTTATGATCCGTATACACTTCACATCTGTTTCCGATCAGATAGTGACGCCATATCTTCAAGGCATGCACTACGGCAGCTAACTCTAGGTCATGTGTCGGATAATTTTCCTCATGCGGCCTCAACTGCCTCGATGCATAAGCGACGACCTTTCCATTCTCGCATCAAAGACACATCCAAGTCCTTGGCGCGATGCGTCACAATAAATATCGGCTTTGAGCAACATCCTAGAGAACTAACACCGGTGCCGATGTCAATCGCTTCTTCAGCTCTCAAATCCTTTCTCACATTCTCAAGGCGTCCATGCAAACTTCTTTTCCTTCTTCAGCAGTTGCGTAAGAGGTTTCGCAATTGTCGAGAAGCCTTCGATGAAACGGGCGGTAGTATCCTGCCATTCCAAGGAAACTCCGAACTGGGTCACGCCTTTGGTCGCTCCCAATGTAACACAGCTTCTACTTTGCTTGGATCTACTGGCGACTCCTTCAAGCGGTCATTACATGTCCAAGGAACTCCACTTTGTCCTTCCAAAAATCACACTTGTTTAACTTGGCGAAAAGTTGCTTGTTCCTCGCCTTTTCCAAAACTCGCCTCAAGTGTTCGGCATGTTCACTCTCTGCCTTGGAGTAGATTAAGATATCGTCTATGAACACGACGACAAACTTGTCCAAATATTCCATGAACACCTTATTCATCATATTCATGAAATAAGTGGCGCATTCGTCACCCCAAAGGACATAATCAGAACTCAGAATGTCCATATCTTGACGAGAATGCAGTCTTGAATATCTTACGATCGGATCTTCAATCGATGGTATCCCGATCTCAGATCAATCTTGGAGAAAACTCGGCTCCTCTCAACTGATCGAACAAATCATCAATCTGGGTAGCGGATACTTATTCTTCACGGTGACTTCATTGAGTGCACGGTAGTCAATGCACATCCCGAAACTCCCGCCCTTCTTCTTGACAAACAAAACCGGTGCTCCCCACGGCGACGAACTCGGTCGATAAATCCTTTCTCCATTAACTCTTCTAGCTTGTTTCTTCATCTCTACCAACTCCTCGGTGGACATCCGATAGGGTCTCTTTGCTATCGGTCTGCATCTTACAAGCTCTATCACAAACTCTATGTCCCTGTCTGGCGGCATACTGTAGATCTTCGGGAAAAACATCGGGTACTCATTCACTAATCGAGACGTCATCTATGCTGATTGCCTTGGTACTGTTAACCATCAAGCTGTCCATCTCTAATCATGTGGCTTGAAATTCCACTTTCTTCCCACACGGGCTCTCAATCGAGATAGTCCTTCGTCCACAATCCAATACGGCCTTGTGCTTGGATAACCAATCCATTCCCAATATGACGTCTAAGGTCCGGGTCTCCAAAATTATAAGGTTCGCTAGGAACTCTATTCCATCTATTAGTATTCTCACCGGAACATCCTACTTTCGCTCGGAGTTCGGAACTGTGGGTTTGAACTAAAAGCATGCACTTAAGTCTTGCAATCCTCAAATCATTTCTAGTAGCAAAGCCTTGCGAAACAAACGAATGCGAAGCTCGAGTCAAACAAAATCACAGGTGCATCGAGTTAACAAGTAACTTACCCAGTACGACGTCCGTAGCATTCTGCAGTGCATCTGCGGTGACATGGTTGACTCGGCCTCTCACCACGGTCTGGGGTGTGGCTCCTGGTGCCGGCGTCCTTGTAACATCCCAAAATTTGGGTTTTCAAAAATTTTGGTTTAGTTTAGCTTCCCAAAAATTTTCGTTGATTTTCTCGCGTTTATAAAACTTGATTTGAATTTTCTAAAAGCTAAAACAATTTAATTTGATTATTGTAAACCTCAAATAAAATTTATTTTATTTTATTTGGATTCCTTGTGCTTCAAGAAGTTTTCCTGTAATTTTTGAGATTTTTCGGAGCTCGTTTGCTATTTATTGGATTTATTCGGAATCGATTTGTATTAAGCCCTTTTATGGAAATTAATTAATTATTTGAAAAAGTTTATATAAATTTTTGTTGCAAATATTTTATTTGAGTTCAAAATGTCTCAAAATATTTTCTGGAATTTTTCTAGAATTTTTCGGGTATTTTTATTGCCTCTAGTGATTTATTTGATTTATTGGAATTGTTTTTATTGGAAAATTAATGGGAAATTCCGAAATTGGCTTGGGCCAAAACCCCTTCTCTCTCCTGCGCCCAGCCCACTTCGCCAACCGGCCCACCGCCCACCTCGCCCCACTGCCAGGCCGGCCCACTCGCCTCCCTCATGGCAGCGCCATGGGCCGCGCCCAAAGACCCCCACGCCCAGGCCAGCCAGCCCAGCTGCCCCCACGCTGCCACTTGTCAGCCTCCCGATCGGCCACGTCGCCCGGATCCGAGTCCTGCACGGTAAGTGCTCGATAAAATGCCCAAACCGACCCAAACACCTCCAAACACGTCCAAACTTGATTTTTCTTGATCTAGCCTCTTCCCCAAACCTATATAAGTGCCTCTAGACCTCTCTCACGGATATACAACCTCCGGATCATCTCCAAAACTCCGAGATCCATCCAATGTCGCCCGAACGTCGCCCAACATCGGCCGAACTTTGGAGCCGCGTCCCGGGCAACTCGTCGACTCTTTTCGAGATCCGTTTCTTCCGTGGTGTGCCACAAGGTACCATCTACTTGCTGTCCAAAATTCAGCCAATTTGGTCCACGGGATCAAAAGTTACGGCCGTTTCAATCTCGAATCTTGCCGAGGCCATAACTCCCTCAATTTTTCGAGTTTGACGGT
The DNA here is from genome assembly GCA_036346355.1 of Rhipidocladum racemiflorum. Taxonomy (NCBI): domain Eukaryota; kingdom Viridiplantae; phylum Streptophyta; class Magnoliopsida; order Poales; family Poaceae; genus Rhipidocladum; species Rhipidocladum racemiflorum. Next base: position 67,542,895 of record CM070572.1, read on the forward strand.
GAAATTTTTTGTGTAGACTCCTGGGGATGTCCTCTACAGGATGCACATCTTGCCCCAAGGTTTTGCCCTCTGGATTTGGCGCAGAAAAATAAATTCTCCGTTTAGACTGCGCCTGCACAGCGGCAAACTTCCTCGCGCGTTCCCCGCTGTTCCAGAAGGTATTTCTTCGAGCCACCTGCGTCACGGTGTGCCTCTTGGTCCCATCTAGCTCTCGGTCAAATTTCGTTAAGTTCCGATCATTATTCTAGAAGTTATGGCCGTCCAAAGTTTTGATCCGAAACCCGTTAATCGCCAGTTTGTGATTAATCCGGAAGGGCGCCGCAAAATCCGCCTATACCGTTGAGCTCGTCTCGCCGCGTTCTACGCAGTAGACATTCTCTCTTTGCCATCCCATCCTCCGGAATTTTTTTTATATATTTAGGCCACCGCTTGTCGCCGCCGCGCCGCTTTTGACGCCGGTTATTTTGGTTCGCTCGGCCGTGTTGTCGCGTCCGGAGGATCATCTTGTACTGTTTTGGTCCATCTTTAGAGTTCTTTTGGTCTCCGTTTGCCGAGAAGCCCGATTCCGCCTAAACTCGTCGTCTTTCAACCTAGCCTGCCGCCGTTCGCGCACCGTTAGCCGCCCTGGTAGCGTTCTACGCGGCCATGTCGTTGCACCGACGGCCGCTACTTCGCTTCATGAAGTCTCCTATCATTGTTGACTTCCACCGTTAACGCTCGTTAACGATCCACCGTTAACGTTCGCCGTTAACGTTCCACCGATAACGCTTCGCTGCGCCGCTGCTAACGCTTTCCGTTAACGCTTCCCGCACGCGTTCTTCCGTTAACGCCTGCTAACGTTCCTCCGCTAACGCTTTTGCCGTCAATGTTTCACCGTTAACGCCTGCCGTTAACGCTCCGTCGGTAACATCTTTGCCGTTAACGTTTTGTCATTAACGCCCGTTAATGTTCCTCCATTAACGCTTCGTTAACGCTTCGTCGTTAACGTTCCTCCGTTAATGTTTCCCCGTTAACGCTCCGTCGTTAACGTTTCGTCGTTAAACGTTCCTCCGTTAACGTTTTGCCGTTAACGCTCTGTCGTTAACGTTCCACCGTTAACGTTTCATCGTTAACGTTCCATCGTTAACGATTGGCTCTCTTCGCCTCGTTGTCATCGCATGCGTGTATTCTTGCACAAACCCGAGTGCGATGCCTTCACCTGTTCTATCATCATGACGTGAGCCTAGTCTCATCGTCATATCATCTTCAAGCCGAATCAAAACCTAACCTAAGACCGGTTTGATGAACTAAGTTTATCGTGAGCCGCGTTGTTATCTTTGCAATCTTTCCCGTTGTTTCAACCGTGGTAAGACACTTGTCTTGTCTTATCCCTGAAAACCTAATCTGCCATTAATCGAGAATTCCTTCGTGGACTTGGTCGATAGACCATTGGCCATCTGTCATACCCCTGTGCCCGATCTATCCGTCTCTCTTTTGTTTGATCAGGTCCGCTCGGTCAACAAAAGTCAACTTCAAGAATCGCTTTAGTTCATCGTGAACTAACATATCATATGGACCCGATCTATAGATCGAGAGCCCATATGTCGCTATCTGTCTAATCAAGATAATAACTCGGAAGAAATATTCTTCGGAATATTATTCTTTCTTTCCATTATTAGTCTTTCCCTTTTCGGTGTTTTGCCGAAGCCCGTTCTCTTTTGTCAACTCTTCGATCTAATCCGCTCGAGTTCCCAAATCTCTCCCAAGCCGTTGTGCCCAATGCTGTTCGTTCTTAATTTGGAGTTTACTTGATTTGTCTTTTGAATTGGTTTGTATTTGCTTCTTCTTTAATCGCTAGACGTGTCGTCCGAAAGTCGTTCGAACGAGCTGAGGATCGAGAAAGTGGAAGTTGAAGCTCGAGGATCAAGGATCAAGGATAAAGAGTAAAAGACAGTAAAGTTTGCAAGGGCCAGGCAAGTTGTGCTTTGACCATGTTGATCCTATTTCGAAATCTATTTTGATTTAAACTATTGCATGCTAGTTCAATTAGAAAGATACTTTGTTTAAACATGGGGGTTAGATAAATACCAATTTGCTATATGACACCTTGATTACTTAAGTATGTGCCATGACCCTTTGTCACCCTAGTTGTGGTTTACTAGTTGGACATTATTAAATTGCCAACATGGGTTTAGATCGTTGTAGTATACTGCTTAGACCTGCTACGTGCTCATGACATGATTTTGGATAATCAAATGCTAATATTGACTTAATGATATATTGAACCTGTTTTGGAAAAGTATCATGTGATGTTGATGGCACGTGGTGCATGGTAATCAAGCGGGTTTGATAAACGGTTTCGACCGGGCATGTGGCAAGAGTAATCAGGTGGGCCGGTTGTGGCATTGGGGATGTTGATTTGGTTCTTCTGTAGTCTTGCCCTGGTCACCCTAAGGACTTAACCTTGCAAGCCTTTGAACTGAGTCAATCGTACAACCACATGGTCGGAATGGGACGGCCCTAGTTGACTAAGTCGCTAAGGACTCACTTGTGGAGCCTCAGGGTGTCAATTACACCGCTTGTGTGATTGTGCGGGGAGCGTATCGTGGTCGTGGGCCAGATACCCATCTAACGGTGTGTTGGTCCCATACTTCGCCTTGGCTAAGGGAAGGGATGGTGTAGAGCACGAACCGGAGAGGACCACCTGTGTTGTTTGAGGCTTCCAAAGGCTTTGTTATGATCGCTCATTCGCATACTCTTGTATGGCGATTCACTACCGACGTGGTGAGTGGATTGTATCTTGTGGGTAAAGTGTATAACCTCTGCAGAGTGTAAAACCTATTCGAATAGCCGAGTCCACTGATCGACAATGCTCGGGATTACAAATAAGGGTTAGATTTTCTCAAAAATAACTTGGATTTGGAAAGTTGGGTTGGTTTAATGGAAATGATGGAAATGTGGTTTAGGATGGGGAAAATGTTTATTAGACTTTTTGAAAAGTTATTTATGTTTTACTTGTTTCTACCGCTGAATCTACTTATATTACTTTTCAAAAAGTCACATCGCAAATATACCTTGAGCTATTCCTTTGTACCAAGCCATGCATATAGCTATTAGACTTGCATTCTGCATGACTTGCCGAGTGCTTTATGTACTCACCCCTTGCAAACAAACAATCACCAGGTGAGCAAAAGTCTACATCGTCGAAGAAGAAGAAGTTCCGTGAGAAGGCGATTATCTAGGAGTCGAACTCCTGTCGCTTGCCTCGTGGCGTATTGATGGGATTCACCGATGTTCTTCGTTCCGCTGCTTATTTGGAGTTGAAGCCGTCGAGGCTTCGCAAGTGTAAGGTTGACCTTAAGGTCGCTCAATAGTTTATATTCTATTATTGAGTTATTTTTACTATTCCGCTGCGTATGATTGTGATATTCATCTATGTTGAGACTGTGTGCACTAGCGTGATCCTGGACTAGTGCTGAATACACAGAGGGTCCGGATTTGCAAATTCGGGTCCCGACAGAGGTGGTATCAGAGCCATACTGACTGTAGGTCTTGACCTTAGATAGGTTGGCCGTCTTTAGGAGCTTCAAAATTATTTTCTAAAGAGAAATTTTAACTTGAAAGAATAATACGTTCTTGACTTATCTTACTCTTCTATTCTTTTCCCTTTGCTGAAATTTCTATCCTTCCCACCGATTTAAATGGAAATCTTACCTGAGTTGTTCCGAATAGTTAACGATGTTTCACACTTAAGGAGAAAGTACTGTATGTCGCCGTCAACCCTGAAGATCATGAAGTAAGGGATCGTCGCGCTCGAAGAGAAGTGGATCGATGAAGTGTTCTAGAAGCTTGAAGAACCAGTGCTTAGTAGTAAGTTGAGACTCATGTGTGAGAGTCACGTCTCTTAAGATAGGAGCGTTACCCTTTAGACGCTAGATTATGGTGTGATTAGGAATTTGGATCTTTCTTTATTGCTGAGTGTGCAGTATGCGTTGCATAGCTTTTAGGCTTGGATAAGCAACCATACCTAGTTTTTAGTTGTTTTTATAAGTTTTTGGGTTAAACCTGTTCTCCCCGCAATAGGATTCTTGAACCTCATCTATGCTTTTTCCCTCTTACCTAAAACCCCGGAGTGGACAAAAGATGGAAAGGACCAACTACAGCAGTAACTTTGAGGCAGTGCAAGTCGGATTGCTACTACTACCGTGTCGTTGTTAAAGCAAATCGTGACTAACAGCTGTCCCTCGCACCAACCGTGACAATTCGACACTTGGATCAGTTTGTCCCTACCTGCACTCACCATACAGATGATGGTGCAACAGATGAATGTTATCAAGTGCCAAAATCAACCCCTCCACCATCAAGTCGCAACCTCCTGCTCACAAATAAAGTTTGACTTGTTCATGAAGACCAACCCACCCGTGTTTGATGGATCAGCCACTCTCAAAGACGCAGAAATATGGCTTCGTGTCATAGGAGAGAAGCTAGCTTTGGTGTAATGTGAAGATGAAGAGAAGGTCCCCTGTGCTACTTGCCAGTAAAAAGGAGATGCATTAGTTTGGAGGAAAGGTTTCTACGCCACCTCGGAAGATGGACATACTATCACTTGGTTGGAAATTGCCACCGCCTCTTCGTCGCTTTGTTGCGCCATCGTAAGATAGTGTGACTACCGCGAGTTCAGAGAAGAGCACAACCCCTGCACCTAATACCATACCGAGATGTTGTTCTTTGAAGTGTTGTCAGCCAAACAAGTTAGAAGACCGTGCATGCATCCGATGTGAAGAAATAGGATACACCGCTGATGAACATGCAATCAATTGTTCCAGCTGTGAAGGAAGCCATTTACCCGGAGGATGTCCTATGAGCAATATCACCTGCTATCTTTGCGAAGGTCGTGATCATTGCCCAGCTCAATGTCCCTTAGATCCAATAGTGACCGCTGTGACTCGGCATCAGCGAGAGAATTTCCGAGCTGTCATTGCTCAAGAGTTAGCGAAAAGAGAAGGATTGTCATCCGCACTAGCTGTGCCACGTGAAGAAAAGAAGAGGAAACATGTCCACCCTATCCATCTACCTCAAGAAATCAGTAGTACTTGGTCACCATGGAATTATTTCTTGTGTGATAAATGAGATCCTTGGCCTAGAGAATGCCCCATCAACCCAGCACGATGACCCAAACGTTCATGTTACCACTGTGGCGAGTCAGGTCATTTGTTAAGGAATGCCACAGAAAGATCAAGCCATTTCGAAAGCCATGATCATCCCAGAAATTACATCAGTAAAGATTTTAACACAGAAAGTGAATGGTAAGGCTATGGAAGCAACTTGCTTAAGGAGCCAGTGGAAGCAAGAAGAATTGGTTAACAAAGGCCTTAACCTGAAAAATGAGTGCAAGGAATTGGAAGACCACCGCAAGCGTCAGAAAGTTTGTCAAGAAGGACCACCGCAATAAATAATGAGGAGTACCCTCAACAATTTAGTTGCCATATCGCTCAGACTTTGTTAGAGACACCTTCAATTGTGCTTACTCGATAGTTAGAGGTTCCATAACATCAACCTAGTGAAAAGTTCTCAAGGAAGAAGCCTGGTTTCTAGAGTCTGCTTTGCCTGCCGTCAGCCAGGATATTTTTCTAATCACTGCCCTCAAAAGAAAGTGATCACCGCTGATCGCATCGATCTCAGCTCTACCCTACCAAGATTAGTACCATGTCAGGAGAAAGCCAATGGATGTCAGTCAAGTGTTGCTTCAGATGCAATGAGCCGGGACACCTTGATAATAGTTGTCCTAGGGGAAAAGATATTTTATCTGCCCACTTCAATCCTAGTCCTTCACCTACCGAGACACTTGCGTCAGAAAGTGAATTGTGAAGGAGTATTCAGTTGATACAGAGTTTCAGTCAAAGAATCAAGCCGACAAAGATAGTGCCAGACCAACCGGAATGCTATTCAAGTTTTGTCGAAAACCACGTAATCACAAGTAAGCTTTGTTGTCGATACGACTGGCCCAATTTCTAGAAGAAGCAGAAAATCAAGTGTTTAGGAACAGAAGCAAGGAGCCTATCAATGGAGTTACCAGAAACGTCAGCATGAGTGCAGAAGATGTTCAAGATTTCCCGACAAAGTTAGTATCAAGATTTTCCGTAGAAGAAGTATCTCGTGGCCGAAAATCAGACACAGTTGGAGTCAGTGGACTTGTAAGAGGATCTCATCCGCAAGGAGCAGCCTGCAAAAATTTTGGATGTTACTAAGCGTTTGTTCAGAAGCGACCCCTGTCCAGTGTGTAGTTGCTTGGAAGTTCGAGGAAGCTCAAGAGTTGAGTCCCCCTAAACCTAATTCTATAGTCAGCCCTGAATCTCGGGGACGAGATTCTGTTAAGGGGGGTAGATTTGTAACATCCCAAAATTTGGGTTTTCAAAAATTTTGGTTTAGTTTAGCTTCCCAAAAATTTTCGTTGATTTTCTCGCGTTTATAAAACTTGATTTGAATTTTCTAAAAGCTAAAACAATTTAATTTGATTATTGTAAACCTCAAATAAAATTTATTTTATTTTATTTGGATTCCTTGTGCTTCAAGAAGTTTTCCTGTAATTTTTGAGATTTTTCGGAGCTCGTTTGCTATTTATTGGATTTATTCGGAATCGATTTGTATTAAGCCCTTTTATGGAAATTAATTAATTATTTGAAAAAGTTTATATAAATTTTTGTTGCAAATATTTTATTTGAGTTCAAAATGTCTCAAAATATTTTCTGGAATTTTTCTAGAATTTTTCGGGTATTTTTATTGCCTCTAGTGATTTATTTGATTTATTGGAATTGTTTTTATTGGAAAATTAATGGGAAATTCCGAAATTGGCTTGGGCCAAAACCCCTTCTCTCTCCTGCGCCCAGCCCACTCGCCAACCGGCCCACCGCCTCCACTCGCCCCACCGTGCCGCCTACCACTCGCCTCACACAAGGCCATGGCCGCCGCCCAAAGACCCCCACGCCCAGGCCAGCCAGCCCAGCTGCCCCCACGCTGCCACTTGTCAGCCTCCCGATCGGCCACGTCGCCCGGATCCGAGTCCTGCACGGTAAGTGCTCGATAAAATGCCCAAACCGACCCAAACACCTCCAAACACGTCCAAACTTGATTTTTCTTGATCTAGCCTCTTCCCCAAACCTATATAAGTGCCCCTAGACCTCTCTCACGGATATACAACCTCCGGATCATCTCCAAAACTCCGAGATCCATCCAATGTCGCCCGAACGTCGCCCAACATTGGCCGAACTTTGGAGCCGCGTCCCGGGCAACTCGTCGACTCTTTTCGAGATCCGTCTTCTCCGTGGTGTGCCACAAGGTACCATCTACTTGCTGTCCAAAATTCAGCCAATTTGGTCCACGGGATCAAAAGTTACGGCCGTTTCAATCTCGAATTTTGCCGAGGCCATAACTCCCTCAATTTTTCGAGTTTGACGGTGAAATTTTTTGTGTAGACTCCTGGGGATGTCCTCTACAGGATGCACATCTTGCCCCAAGGTTTTGCTTTCTGGATTTGGCGCAGAAAAATAAATTCTCCGTTTAGACTGTGTTCCAGACAGCGGCAAACTTCCTCGCGCGTTCCCCGCTGTTCCAGAAGGTATTTCTTCGAGCCACCTGCGTCACGGTGTGCCTCTTGGTCCCATCTAGCTCTCGGTCAAATTTCGTTAAGTTCCGATCATTATTCTAGAAGTTATGGCCGTCCAAAGTTTTGATCCGAAACCCGTTAATCGCCAGTTTGTGATTAATCCGGAAGGGCGCCGCAAAATCCGCCTATACCGTTGAGCTCGTCTCGCCGCGTTCTACGCAGTAGACATTCTCCCTTTGCCATCCCATCCTCCGGAATTTTTTTTATATATTTAGGCCACCGTTTGCCGTCGCCGCGCGTCGCCTTTTGACGCCGGTTATTTTGGTTCGCTCCGGCCGTGTTGTCGCGTCCGGAGGATCATCTTGTACTGTTTTGGTCCATCTTTAGAGTTCTTTTGGTCTCCGTTTGCCGAGAAGCCCGATTCCGGCCTAAACCCGTCGTCTTTCAACCTAGCCCGTGCCGCCGGTTCGCGCACCGGTTAGCCGTCCTTGGTAGCGTTCTACCGCGGCCATGTCGTTGCACCGACGGTCGCTACTTCGCTTCATGAAGTCTCCTATCATTGTTGACCTCCACCGTTAACGTTCGCCGTTAACGATCCACCGTTAACGTTCGCCGTTAACGTTCCACCGTTAACGTTCTGCCGTTAACGTTCGCCGTTAACGTTTTCCCGTTAACGTTTCCCCGTTAACGTTCTTCCGTTAACGTTCCGTTAACGTTCCTCCGCTAACGTTTTGCCGTCAATGTTTCACCGTTAACGCTCTGTCGTTAACGCTCCGTCGGTAACATCTTGCCGTTAACGTTTTGTCATTAACGCTCCGTTAATGTTCCTCCATTAACGTTTCGTCGTTAACGCTTCGTCGTTAACGTTCCTCCGTTAATGTTTCCCCGTTAACGCTCCGTCGTTAACGTTTCGTCGTTAAACGTTCCTCCGTTAACGTTTTGCCGTTAACGCTCTGTCGTTAACGTTCCACCGTTAACGTTTCATCGTTAACGTTCCATCGTTAACGTTTCATCGTTAACGATTGGCTCTCTTCGCCTCGTTGTCATCGCATGCGTGTATTCTTGCACAAACCCGAGTGCGATGCCTTCACCTGTTCTATCATCATGACGTGAGCCTAGTCTCATCGTCATATCATCTTCAAGCCGAATCAAAACCTAACCTAAGACCGGTTTGATGAACTAAGTTTATCGTGAGCCGCGTTGTTATCTTTGCAATCTTTCCCGTTGTTTCAACCGTGGTAAGACACTTGTCTTGTCTTATCCCTGAAAACCTAATCTGCCATTAATCGAGAATTCCTTCGTGGACTTGGTCGATAGACCATTGGCCATCTGTCATACCCCTGTGCCCGATCTATCCGTCTCTCTTTTGTTTGACTGTGTCCGTTCGGTCAACAAAAGTCAACTTCGAGAATCAGTTTAGTTCACTGTGAACTAACATATCCTTATGGACCCGATCTATAGATCGAGAGCCCATATGTCGCTATCTGTCCAATCAAGATAATAACTTCGGAAGAAATATTCTTCGGAATATTATTCTTTCTTTCCCAGTTATTAGTCTTTCCCTTTTCGGTGTTTTGCCGAAAGCCCGTTCTCTTTTGTCAACTCTTCGATCTAATCCGTTCGAGTTCCCAAATCTCTCCCAAGCCGTTGTGCCCAATGCTGTTCGTTCTTAATTTGGAGTTTACTTGATTTGTCTTTTGAATTGGTTTGTATTTGCTTCTTCTTTAATCGCTAGACGTGTCGTCCGAAAGTCGTTCGAACGAGCTGAGGATCGAGAAAGTGGAAGTTGAAGCTCGAGGATCAAGGATCAAGGATAAAGAGTAAAAGACAGTAAAGTTTGCAAGGGCCAGGCAAGTTGTGCTTTGACCATGTTGATCCTATTTCGAAATCTATTTTGATTTAAACTATTGCATGCTAGTTCAATTAGAAAGATACTTTGTTTAAACATGGGGGTTAGATAAATACCAATTTGCTATATGACACCTTGATTACTTAAGTATGTGCCATGACCCTTTGTCACCCTAGTTGTGGTTTACTAGTTGGACATTATTAAATTGCCAACATGGGCCCCTCTTCCTGGCAGGTACCTCAATCCTCACATCACAAGCCTTGATCAATCCTGCTTGCCTGATCACTTCCACTTGGTATTGTGGTTTCTCAAAATCTCCGAGAGTCTGTAGCATGTGCCAAAGTTCCGCAGCATGACCAACTCCCAGATCAACGTAGTTGAACTCTTCCTCCATCTGTCACAAGAGTGCTTTACGTAAGAACTCGGAATTTTTTTTTTTAAATTGTGACAAGGTAAGGGAAAATTTCAGCAAGAGACAAGAAAAGAGAGAAGGGGATAAGTCGAGATGTCATTTCTTGTCTTCACAAATTTTTAGCTTTTAGAAAATAGGTTTTATCCTCTCTACGACCATTCTAGCTAGGGTTGAGCCTACAGTCAAGTATGGCTCTGATACCACCTCTGTCGGGACCCCGAATTTGCAAATCCGGACCCTCTGTGTATTCAGCACTAGTCCAGGAACGCGCTAGTGCACACAGTCTTTAACATCGGTAAATATCACAATCATACCAATCGATACCATAAAAGTACTTTATTTAAATAATCAAACTGGTTACTCGACCTTATGGCCAAGTTACAAATATATGCCTCGCAAGGCGAAACTTATTCAGAGAGAAATAATAGCAGCGGAAAATCAAATAGCTTCGTGGCGCCATCCAGTATACCACAGGCAACTGACTGGGCTCGCATCCCTAAGTAGACGGATCCTCTTGGAGTTCCTCCTCCAAAGCTGGCGTAGTCTCCTCTTCAACTGGTGTTGTGTTGAGGCAAGGGTGAGTACTTGGTACTCAGCAAGTCATGCACAGAATGCAAGCTAATATACTATATGCATGGCTTGGTACAAAGGAATAGCTCAAGGTATATTTGCGATGCTTGACATTTGACAAGTAATATAAGTAGATTCGAAAGCAGTAGAAATAAGTAAAGCATAAATAACTTTTCAGAAAGTTTAACAACATTGTTCCCCATCCTAAACCATATTTCCATCATCTTCATTGTTAAACCAACCCAACCTTTCAAACCAAAGTTATTTTTGAGAAAATCTAACCCTTGACTGTAATTCCCGAGCGATGTCCAATACCGCGGACACGGCTATTCGAATAGATTCTAAACTCTGCAGAGGTTATGCACTTTACCCACAAGATACAGTCAAACACCACAAAGGCGAGTTCCCGTAACAAAGTCTTTCGGAAACCTCTAACAATACAAGTGGTCCTCCCCGGTTATTGCAAGACTAACCCTTCCCTTCGCTTAAGGCGAAGTCTAGGCCAATCAACCGTTAGATGGGTACTGGCCTCGGCCAGACGCTCCCCGCATAACTTACACAAAGGGTGTAGTTGACCTCCGAGGTCCCACAGTGCGTTATCAAGAACTTAGTCAACTAGGTCCGTCCCATTCGGACATGTGGTTGCACGTTAGACCCAGTTCAAAGGCTTGCAAGGTTAAGTCCTTAGGGTGACCAGGGCAAGACTACCCGAAGAACCAAATCAACATTCCCAACGCCACAATCGCCCACCTGATTACTCTTGCCACATGCCCCTGGCCGAAATCGTTTATCAAACCCCGCTTGATTACCATGCACCACGTGCCATCAACATCACATGATACTTTTCCAAAACAGGTTCAATATATCATTAAGTCAATATTACATTTGATTATCCAAAATCATGTCATGAGCACGTAAGGGTGTCTAAGCAAAGATACTACAACGGTCTAAACCCATGTTGGCAATTTAATAATGTCCAACTAGTAATCCACAACTAGGGTGACAAAGGGTCATGGCACATACTTAAGTAATCAAGGTGTCATACAGCAAATTGGTACTTATCTAATCCCCAGGTTTAAACAAAGTATTCTTCTAATTGAACTAGCATGCAATAGTTTAAATCAAAATAGATTTCGAAATAGGATCAACATGGTCAAAGCACAACTTGCCTTCAAAAAGTACTTGTTCTTGGTCTTGAGTTGGATCCTGAGTCAATACTTCTCCCTCGAATCCTTCCGGCACTTCAACGTCTACTCGTAAAGCGTGCAAATAGCAAATTCACAAATAAACAATAGGCAAAAAGTGTCCAAACATCCAAATAAAATCCATAAACAGAGAGAACATAATTTTGTGGATTTTTAGAAACTGGAATCGTCAAATTTGGAGTTAAAACGCAAAAGTTATGATTATTTAAAGTTTAAATAATCATTTAAATAATTTTGCAGAGAAAAACTTTAGTCCAAAAATTAAATAAAATTCATATTTAGGTAGATCTCAATTTTATACAAATTTAGAAATTTGAATCGCTCAAATCGGAGTTGAAACGCAAAAGTTATAAGCGTTTGAAGTTTGAATCTAAATTTGAATCAATATTTCGAATTAATAAATCATTTTCTTTTTCGGAAATTAATTATTGCATCAGCATGGACACGTGGCAGCCTCTGATTGGCTGGCTGACGTCAGCCGGCTCATGGGCTCAGCTCACAGCGCGGTTTGGTCCACGGTGGACCCGGTCCACGGCTCCACGTGAGACTGACATGTGGGACCCACCTGTCAGTGCGGGGTCTCACGCAAACGCGGCTGACGTGTGGGCCCTCTGACATGCGGGGCCCGCGTGTCAGTGACCACGCACGCGCGCGTGGGCGCGGCGGCTCGGCTTCCTGGACGCGTGGCACAATCGTGGCCGTTGGTTTGAAATCCGACGGCTAGGATTGAGTTTGGCCTCATGTGCTTGGGGCGCACGTGACCGATCGTGGGCCGTTGGATCTTGATCCAACGGTCCAGATCCAATCTAACCTGGTGCAGTTCTTGATACGCGGCGCAACCTAAGCCGTTGGATCTAGATCCAACGGTTGGGATTAGATCTAGGATTTTCAACGGGGAAACTCACCGAGGTGACGTGGCACGATCTGGGCCTTTGGATCTTGATCGGACGGTTGGTGGAGCTCGGGGTCGGCGATGGCTTCACGGCGGAGTAGCGGCTGCCGGCGCTGAGGACGGCGACCACCCAAACGGCGGTTGGGGCGTGCTCCGGCGAGATGGATGGTGTCCACGGGTGCGCCTGGCTTCGGGGGTTCCGAATCTGGGGTCAATGGCGGCGGAGGACGGCGGACGGTGGCGAGGCGAGGCAAGGACTGTGGCGGCGCTTCACACAACTACGGCGAGCGATTCCGGCGAACCTACGGCGGCTAGAGCTCGGCGGGTTAGAGCAAGAAGTGCGCGGGGTCACGGCGGTCCTCGGGGTGCGATCCGGTCATTAAATAGCCTCGGCGTCCGTGCCCTAGACGGAAACCTAGTTCTTTACGGCGGCGGGCGCGGCGGCGGAGTCCGGCTCGGACTCGGCGGAGACGATGAAGCTCAGCCGTCCACGTGGCACGATCAACGCCACGATCGCGACGGGCGCGATCGGATCCGGGCGATTACGGCTCGAACCGCAGACGGCGGATCTCAGCCGTTGGATCTTGATCCAACGGTTGGGATTGATTAGGTTTAGGAGTGGGTTCGGTCGAGTCACGTGGCTCGGGTCGGACTCGAACTCGAGTCTGACTCGGGCTCGGTCGGATGAACAGTACTTGACCCGAGTTGATTTTCCAGCGATTTAATATTTAAAATAATTCCCAGTAATTCATTTAATTCATTAAAAATAGCAAAAGACTCAGAAAAATTCCAGAAAAATTCTGGAAAATATTTTGGATCATTTTGGACTCAAATAAAATATTTCCAACAAAATTTTATTTGCAAAATTAAATTCTTTAATTATTTCAAAATGGAATAAATTCAAATAAATTCCAAATAAATCCAAATAAATTCCAGAAAATTCCAAAAATTCACCAAAGTGCCAAATCACACATGAATTTAAGAAAAGCAAAATTTTGGGGTGTTACACGGGAGCAGGAGGGAGCCGGTCGATCGGCCAGGGAAGGACTGAGCAGGCGCTCGGTCCTCTCTACTTCCTTTGTTTTCTTTTGGGGGGAAGAAAGAGTGACCAGGAGAAAGCAAGTGGGGAACAAGTGGACATAGGAAAAGATAAGGGGGAGTAGGTGGGAAAAGGTTAGGTGACGAGGAGGAAAAATTTCTTGGGACCCTCCCCCGTACAACCATTAATCTGGCAAGCTCACAAATAGGACCACCAATTTCCTGGTCTAGAAATTCCAGGACTTGGATAACATTCTGCGATACTACACTCTCCCCGCTTAGAGGAATTCGACCCCGAATTCCTAGAACGCTAACTCAACGAAACCGATAAATCAAGGAATTTAAATCACATCCCATACCTGGTAGGAACAACTCTGGAAATCTCTCACACATGTGAGACTCCAGCTCCCAAGTTGCTTCCCATTCGGATTGATGTGACCACAGAACCTTGAAGAACTTTAGCGTTCTGTTCTTCAACACCCGCTCTGATTCTTCCAAAGTCCGCACTAGTCGAGATTCGAAGGTGAGATCTTGATCAATCACCAAAGGCTTAAGCGGCATATGTAACACCCCGGCATTTAATATGCCCGAATGCTACCAAACATAGACTAAGCAACCTCTAAATACCACAAATACAAGTAAATTACAGCAAAGGCACGAATGCTAAAAACCAAAATTTCGGCAGCATCTCCTTTGTTTTAACATGAAAGGAAGGAACTACAACAGCATAGCAATATATGGCAATATAAGAGGCATCTAAAATAGCAATAATTAACGGTATGATAGCAATATAAGTCTAATTCCAAGCATTCAATGTCTCCATGAGCCAAACGAACAATAAGACTCTCATATCGCAAAACTAAACCATAAATCAATAAGCATCACACTTAATTTATTATCAAGACTCCAATTGAATGACTGTGGGAACAAATAAGTGAAGTTACGTGTAGAAGTGTGAATATTTCCCTTCCCCGCATGCCGGTCTCATGGTACCTAAAACAACAAGAAAGCACAAGCGTGAGTTCAACACTCAGCAAGTATATTGCAATGGTACAAAAGAACAATTACATGGCTACAACAACTCACATCATGTCTATCATCTTATTCATGTTCACATATCATTATCATCATCCTCATGTATGCAATGCGATGCGATGCGATGCACATGTCTCCTGGAAACTCATACACCGGTATTGCTGAGTGCACACCCATCGGCGTGCACCCTCTTCCCCCTTCCATCCAGTAGATGGAGGGTGCCTACGCATCGCTTCCACTCACCGCGTGGGTGGAATCACGAGGTAGGTCTTACAACCATGGCGCTCCGGATTAGTCATAACTTTCTCACCGACCTTACCAGACTAGTTATGACGTTCTCACCGACCGGGCCAGCTTTCATGCCATGTATGCAACATATGCTATAAACATAAACAACTTGCATCAAACTGAATTAAACATGGCATAGCATCATAATAGTCTATTTTCATCATATCATTGGCAAGCACTAATCATGGCAAGATATCACAACATGTAAGCAATTTGCATCTAGTCACAATTAGCAACATACATTACATTACCCATTACAATACACTTGCCTTAACCACGGGCGACGGATTGGCGAGAGGTTGAGGGCACTACCGGGTTCACACCACCTGTACAAACATAACACACACTCAAAACGTATCCCCAAAACAGTACGCAAAAGCTCGTCTACCCCGACTTCACAAACTACTCCCAAAACCTAAAAACAGAGAATCTGTCCCTCCCAGACAGCAGAATTCAAACTATCATATCTTGAGTTCTAGGACTCCGAATCGATTAAACGAGTACATCATCGCGAAGCTTAGGAATTTTCCTAGCTTTCTCTAAGTATTGGGAAAAGCTAATTCGGCATCTAAAATTGTTTAATCTACAAAACACTACATTCTATCCCAATTAGGTCACAATTTTGAACATGCTCGGTAAAACGATCATAACTTTCAAACGGCTGAGTGGAATTGGACACTCTTGGTATACACTGAAAGGTATTGAAATTATCTACAACTTTCACAACATATAGCCGATCAGAAAATGCCTCTAAAATTGTGAAAATCGCGACCGAAGGCCAACGACCCAATCTGTCGGAGGACAGAACGTGGGACAGCATTGCATTCTCCCTAATTACATCTAACCATAGCACCTAAACATGGGTTTTGGGTATGGATTCCCCCATCTAACCAGCACCAAAATTCTACCAAGGAATCCCCAATTGCTTACCTCATATGAAGAACCACACGAACGATGAACTTCTCCTCCTTCCCGGCCACGATCTCCCTCCAATCACCGGAATCGTCGGATGCGTCGGAATCGCCGAATCGCCTTGGTTGGATGGCTCCCAAATGGAGAGATCAAGGGAAGGGAAAGGGTTGTGTGGGGACGATAGGGAGGGGGTGGTGGCGCATGGGGGATGGGAGAGGAGGAGGTGGCGGCTAGGGGGTGAGGGGAGGGGCGCAAGGACAAGAGGGGGAGGCGGCTAGGGTTTGAGGGAGAGGGGTTGGGCGCATGGGCAGGGGCAGCAGGCTTGCTGCCCCAAAACCCCCTCCTTACGGGCCTAAAACTCCCCCACCGTCGGCCCAAATTAGTCCCCCAAGGCCCAAACTCCCCCGGAAGCCCAAATTCTCCCCCGGAAAGGCCCAAACTCACGGAAAAGGCCCAAAATATGACACCAAAGTTGTACCTTAGTGCCGACATCGAAAATGACTCATACCGTCATTCCGTAGTGTCACATTCTCCCCCCCCCCTTAAATAGGATTCGACCCCGAATCCGTGGCACACCACAATCAACAACAAAGTCCCCAAGGGACAAAAGACTTCTTTGCAACACAAAACAGTCACACAAAGACTCAAACCGGAACAAACGACAAGCGAGTTCTCAACACCAACACTAGCGAGAAAATGTTGATTTAGCTCAACAGAGTGCAACCTCTCACGGTTCCACCTTCACTTCAATTCCCAAATAGACCACGAAAGAAAACGGTCTCACACTCCTCATTCCATACATTCCTTGGCACTAACGTGCCCGACCCCTTTAATCGAAACTACTCTCCAGAAGAACGCGGTACCAGCCTCTAGTACCCTCTTCATCTCCCACGCACAAATGTGTTTTCACTCCTCAACCTCTTTACTGTGGTTTGCCGTATTCAAGACGACGACGAACCAGGTGAGACGTACACTCCAAGACCACCAACTATTTGAACAAACGAGGTTAAAACCTTGCAAAATATTGATCTTCTACAAAAGACCAATACGCAACACTACCACCAAAAGGAAAGGCCTACTTTACAACCAGGGTCCTTAAACCCGCAAGAAACAGTAACAACCGAACAAAATCGCTACGGTTGACACAACCTCGCTCAACCTCAGCGACAGAAAGATCCAATACACTCTGAAAAGGAAAAACAATTACTAGCAACCACCAAGTGGTCCACTAATAATTTAATCAACCCCACTTAGGAACACATCAATGACCCAATTCTCCAAGAAGGTTTGGATTGAGTCATACACAACCTTCCTTTACTCTTCACTTTTAAACTGTTTACGATCATCTACTAGCAACAACTAATATCTTAGGTCATTACCAACCCACACTAAATTCCTCTTTCTTAGAAGGTTTCGCCCTCGCATTCTTCCTTTCAAAGAATCAGAACAAAGGGTACAATCATAGAGTAAGCTCAACCAAGACCCATGTACCCAAAATGATCCACATCCAACAACTTGAACTCCAAAGCGCTAAAAGCCACTTTGGAAAGAATTCGGCACAACCAAAGAGTACTCATTTTATTTTTCCTAAGCCAAGATGCAAAGAAAGCTTAGATCTCTTACACCACAACCAACATACCAGAAGATATTCATTCTTACTTCTCGTACTAGAAGGCAATTGAAATCTCGATTCAGGACATGCATGCAGCTTTCCAAGAGCACTCCGGATTAGTCATATATCCTTATATGACTTTCTCACTGACCTAGCTCAACGACTCTTTTATCATTTAACATCTATAAACAATGTCATGTTTACTTTTTCACCATTCATTCATCATGTAACAATGCTAACGAATAGACATTCACAAGACGACTTCTTCCTCTGTATCACATGAATAAAACTCGAATAACATCGAGGATTGTGCTAATTCATATAAACTATGACGGCAGCATAGTTAACAGTAAGGCACCACATCGTATCAGAACCCCCCAATGATAGAAAGCTAAATTTGCAAAACATCGCATTTTAACCAAAATCAACATTTTGGAAAAGAACATCGACTCCAAAGTCAAACATCTGCACACACAACCACCACAAATTTTCTCAAAAGAAAAGGAAACTCATTCCCAAAAGAGAACTCTTCACTAACCAAATTCACTTATGAAACATTCATATAATCCACCTTTTTGAAGCACTCGCAAACATCACACACAATATGCAAATAAATCCAACTCTAGTCAAAAAGAGTTACAAATTAAATCTCAAGAGTTTCCAACACAACCCACTATGTCCATCTGCCTCCTTTAAAATTAATTCCAAAGATAATTCAGTGCGAACGCGAAGGGGCTCGATCCACTCAAAAACTTTTGGGTGTAAATCCATACTCATAGTACAAACTAAACAAGTTAGCCAAATCCAAAGGTTGGCATTAATCACTATGAGTTTTAGGGAAACTCTGAAACACAACAGAAGAAACACTTCGACCAAAAGTATTCGACCAAAATAGCAACCA
Organism: Rhipidocladum racemiflorum; assembly: GCA_036346355.1. NCBI lineage: Eukaryota > Viridiplantae > Streptophyta > Magnoliopsida > Poales > Poaceae > Rhipidocladum > Rhipidocladum racemiflorum. The sequence continues at coordinate 67,561,191 of CM070572.1, forward strand.
ACCAAACCAGTCCAAAAGGTTTTAGACACAAGCTCAGGATGAAACCCACCATATCTAGTATTTCACTATACTTACCATTTAAGCATTCAATATACACTATTTACTCATCGAGAAGCCTCATTATAATTCAACCAAAAGCTACATAACCAATTCTTTCTATAGTTACCTTTCCCAACATTTATAAATACAGTTTATGATGATTAACAAAACGTCTTCCATTCTATACTACCTCATCATGATCCCCACAGACCAACACATCATATAACAACGTATTCTATATTTCAAACATAGTACTTCAACAGATACTTAAGCATGATCAACGTATCAATTTTATACCATCCATACATCAACATCTTGACAATTAAAACTTGTTCAATCAATAAAATGACTTCAACAAATAAGTATTATGTCTACAAGATAAAATTCGTAAATAGGATTCTAAGATATGCATTCATTAAGGTTAAAATCTTACATCATGATTGTTATCCATTGTTCATCCCACCACAACATGTACATGACATAATTCCACAGTTTTACACTTTTCTCTATTGGATCAATGGTTTCCAACAATTAACAACACTACCAAATCATCAATATCAATTATTTGCATAATTTTAAAAACTGCAACATTACTTTTAGTTACCCTATCCAAAGGCTATAGCAAATTGTCACTACTCAACATGCTCCAACTATTTAAAACAAATTGAATGAGTTGGACCATCACAAAGCTCTTACCACAACCACTAAACCTATGTCTTCTCAACTGACATCGGTACTAGCATTATAGGAACACGTATGCAAGCTTCCAAATATACTAACAGTTCGCAACATCATAAATAACAACTCTAATCAACTTCCAAGTTAAGGTCACCAACACGATTAAATCTCTCTATTAACATGTAAAATTAGAACATCTTTAACAACCAGCAAAGTTTCTTTAACAATATCAGCAGTCTAGCTCATCTTAATATTCTAACTATGCTTCAGGGTTTAATACTTTAAACATTATAGGGGGTCATAATCACTTTTAAAGTAAACAACAGAATCTAAGCATGTACATTAACACCTTTAATCATTCTCGCTATAGAGTAATCTACAACACTAAAAGTTCATTTAATTTTAAGCTAAAGATAAATATTACATTTAACTAATTCAACTCACCAATTAACTTAGGAGTAAATCATTTCCCTAAACCGCATTGTTACATACTACATAACATGCTAAACAACCATTTTCACTTTTGACAACCAGGATGCAACTCAAGTTTTAAAGATAACCACAACTCAAGAACCAGAACGACCACCGATAGACAATTTCTCCTTTCCAGGCAAGGAAGAAAAACAAAACTCCAACAGGAATGCAGGAGAGCTCAACTCTCAAATTCCCAACTTTGATAGCCCAAAACTCTTCAAGAAATCTCAAGATCTATACTTCCAAGATGGAAGAAGGATACACCAGGGAAAATCAAATGTTCATTAAATCTTTTATGATAAAAGATTCAAACTTAGCTCCACCAACTCAAGGCCTGCACAAGGGGAAACTCCAACACTTTTTCTTAGATAGGGAGAACAACAACCACATAAGTTTCCTCCCCAAGACAGTCCACAATGACCAGCAAAACCGGGCGTCAAAGCAAAAATTATGACCAAAAGACGCGCAACACAAAACTCTTCTTCTTCTTCTTCGTCTTCAACCAAGGAAGAAAAAACCACGAACCGCCTACGGAACAATCCGCGTAAACCCAACACTTTTCATTTGATTTCAATCAACTAAAGCCAAGAAAAACAACAAAAACCGACCGTCAGAACGGTAAAGAACATACGAAGGAATCCACCACTAACTCTTCTTTTTGACTCCAATCAACTACCCAAACTGCGACAGAAAAGGTAAGCACTCTTTCCCCACAAGGGTTAATAGTTCTTCGGTGATGGCTTTAATCAGCCATACCATCAAACCACAACCTTACTAAAAACAAAAAGGTGACCGAAACCCTTCGGCACCACAACCCCACTTTATCACGATAACATGAGCAATTCAATCAATTATCTCATACACATAGCATCATACTTTATCACATAAAACATTCAACATCAAGGCTTAAATATAACATTTAAGCGTAAAGCAACGATACCCATACCCTTTCCTACTATGCATCCATGTGTGTCAAATTTTAAATTAGTTATTCCACATACACAAGTTTTAAGGTTGCTATCCTATAGCAGAATTTTAGTTATAACCTAAGCCATGTTTCTAGGTGTTGAGGAACGCGGTATGCTACTCTAGCACAAATTAAAATTTCTACCGCAAACCAGAAAAGCTACTCGCAAGAAGGGGATCATAGATCTATTACCACTAGACGCGCAGTTGCGGAATCCTTCGCACGTCGTTGTAGTGGATCGTTCTCGGCGTGGATCGTCCTCGCCGTGGATCGTCCTCGCCGTGATCCGTCCTCGCCGTGGATCGTCCTCGCTGTGGATCGTCCTCGCTGCGGATCGTCCTCTCCACGCCGCAGTAGCAGCAGCGTCACCACAGCAGTCCTCACGTCCGGGGATGGAACGCCGTGCGTCGGTGTGCAAGCACCGGGTCGCTCGGCAGGGGCAACTAGAGGAGGTGGCTAGGGTTTCTGGCGAAACACCTCTAAACCGCACGAAAGTCTGTCCTGCGTCCAGCCTCCTCCCCTCCTTATATAGCCACGAGGTGAAACCCTAGGCAGTCAGGGCCCATCTACGCGCTAAGCCCACGAGGTCCATTAATTACGGATCCAATCCGAATTGATGCTTCCCAGCCCGTTAAGTGTGTGACCCTGTAGGTTCATGCGTGTCGGCTTACTAACCAACAGGCACCCTAAGACTGGGTGCTTGAGAGATTCGGACTGGGGGCTTTTGTGGCAACCGCTCCAAAGACAGGAAGAACTGGATGTTGGAAGCAAGCAAGAAGACAGTCGAGTTTACCCAGGTTCGGGCCCTCCACAGGAGTAATAACCCTAGTCCTGCTTGGTGGTTTCCTCTGAGTTCAAGGTTCTTACAAGGCTGGGGAAGAAGACCCTCTGAGGTTCTGCCAACCAAGGATCAACAACCCTCCTCCCATGCATCCTAGCTCCCTTTTATACTCGGGCTGGCTGAGGCGCATGGGGCTTACAAGCTTGCGTAAAGCAAGCGTCTGACACGTTACTACAGTGCATTTAATGCACCCGTCATACTCTCTTACATCACATTTAATGTTTGTCCTAGCTGACTTAGACTTCGCCTTGGGCCCTTTGTCTGTCATTACCCTCGCACGCTCCGCCAGGAGAGAGGGGATGTCGACTCGGCACCACCCATCATTAATGCGCGCTAGGGAAGACGCGCGCCATACCACACACGCAATTAATGCGCACGTCTCGCATTAAATACCCTTGACCCTTCGCCTGAAAGTACGATTACGAGGTTGATTCTTGGGAACTACGCCCGAGGAGTGGCTCAACGCCACTGTCCTCTTGGCGAGCACCTTTGCCGTCGCCCAGGAGTGGCCTCAACGCCACTCGCCCTTCCTGGCGAGCCTCGTGGTGGTCGCCGAGGAGTGGCTCAACGCCACTGCCCCTGGCGAGCACCTTCGCTGTCGCCAGGAGTGGCTCGAACGCCACTGCCCTCTGGCGAGCACCTTCGCTGTCGCCAGGAGTGGCTCAACGCCACTCGCCCTCTGGCGAGCACCTTCGCTGGTCGCTTCGAGGAGTGGCTCGAACGCCACTCGCCCTCGGGCGAGCACCTTCGCTGGTCGCTTCGAGGAGTGGCTGAACGCCACTCGCCCCTGGCGAGCACCTTGGCTGGTCGCCGAGGAGTGGCTCAACGCCACTGCCCTCTCTTGGCGACAAGATTTCACGCGGCCACAGGTACCCAGCTTAATACGCCGACAAGAGCTCCCGCCCACCCAGGAGTGTCTTTATTCTTTCTTTTTCTTCGTCGAACGGTTCAATCTCCCGGGTGGGGCCCATAAATGCCCACGCACGCCGCGGTCTTTAAAAACTTGCCTCTTTTTCCGGTCCCGAGGTGGATACTGCAGCCGTTTCCGTGGCTTCGTGGGACGTGCCCACTTCCTTGAAAAATGCTTTGGTTTTCCCGCATCCGAACCGCCGCGTCTCTTCGACTTTTTCCCGCCAGGCTCTCCCTTGAATTCTTATAAATAAGCAGGCGACGGGGGGGGCATGTTCCCGTTTTCGCTTTTCGCCTCTGCTCCTTCCTGCCTTAGCTTCCTTTCTGCCTTAGCTGACTCTGATGGCCTCTCCGACTCCTGTCCTCCCTCCTTCAACTGTGGAAGAGAATGCCGCCGCTAAATGCTCCAAGGTGATCGCCCGCGGCGCTCTCCGCATGCGGGCCGGGACTGTCGCTCCCGATGGCCAGCCCGGGGAAGTCATCTTCTTTGTCTGGGCGATGATGGCGGGCTTGGTCCCGCCCATCTCGGACTTCTACATCGCCGTCCTCAACTTCTACGACATTCACAACATCCACCTTCCCCCTAACTCCATTGTGCTCCTCTCCGTCTTTGCCCACTTCGCGAGATGTTCATAGGGGTAATGCCCAATCTTCTCCTTTTCCGCTACTTCTTCTCGCTCCGCGTCAGACAGGGCAACCACATCTCCGGGTGCTGCCATCTGCGACTTAGAGACGGGGCCGTTGCGCGCTCCATTCCAAAGGAGACCCGATCCCGCTGGACACTGTGGCGCCACGAATGGTTGTATGTTGAAGACGATAAGCGGCATTGAAGCCACAGGGCTTCCAGGAGCGGTGGGCGGCAAATCTGACTGGGGATCTTCGGTCGCCGATACGCCCGAGCTACTTGCAATGTTGGCTCGGGTTGATCGGCTGCGGACAGCGGGGCTGACCGGAGGCATGGTTCTCCGGGACTTTGTGTCCCGGAGGATTAGTCCTTTGCGCCGCCGCCACCGTCCAGCCTGGCACTATCTGGGCGTGGATGACGGGACTCGGACGATTCCTGGAGGTAAGCTCTTATACTTTCCTTCTTTATCATCATCATTCTTTCATCAATTTTTTGTCGGTAGTGGAGAGCTGGGCGCCGCAGAATCGCTTCCTGGATGGGGCGATCGGGCAGTTGAGCAACGTTCCACCCTTCCCCGAGGCTGCGCTTCCACTCTGCGACATGCAGCCTCGGGATCGGGCGGAGATCGTCAAGGCGATGCCCAAGATGGACGCCATGGGGACGCCCATCATCGTCCATCAAGGGCCCTCGATAATCCGCGGCACTCCTACGGGCTGGCGCATCAGTGGAGGAACAAGCGTCTGCCGCCGACGACATCGCCCCCATCGAACGTCCGGCCGACCACGGCTATCGGGGCCATCTTCGTCGGCCGACGGCTGGATCTTCACCAGCAGCCCGCCATCGGGGACTTCCTCCTTTGCGAGGGGCTCTTCATCAACAGTCGCGACGCTCGCCTCCGCCATCACCGCTTTGCATCTGGTTATTTGGCGCGCCGCCGGCCGACCGCCGGCGCGCCTTCCTCCATCACCACCGCCACCGCCGGCGGCTGACCCGCCGGAGCTACCAGTGGCGGACCGACCGGCGCTGCAGCCTCCGTCGCCACCGCCACCGCCGGGCGGTGATCCGCCGGCGCGCGATGGTGGACTCCACCGGCGCAAAGATCCTCCGCCACCACCGCCACCAGCGGCCGACCCGCCAGCGCTTCCGGTGGAGCGGTCCCTGCCTCCGCCGCCACCGAGGCCGCCGGTGCCTCGAGGGGGGCGGGTTCTCGCTCCGGGAGTGCCTCGGTTTCCGAGGCCTCAGCCCAGGTACCAGAATCCTTGAAACACAAAACACACAAAAAAAAGGGACGGTAAAACTTTTTAACCTTCGAATGGAGCCTTACCTTTGCTTGCTTTTGCTTGTTCAGGCACCGCCAGACCCCAGCCGCTCTGCGGCTGCAGCCGAGAAGTGAGGTAGCGACGAGCAAAGGTGATCCGCCAGACGAGAAGAAGCCGGCGATCAAGATGACTGGCCAGCTCGGCCATAGTAGCCTCAGAGGCGCTGGGGCCACAGCCCACTCCGGATCCTCCGCGGACTCCGTTTCCGGACGCAGATGCACTGGCCGCCCTTGGACAGCTCTACTCCCACACCACCACCGCTGCCGAGCAGTAACGGCTGGCCGACGCGCCATCGAGATCGGCCGCCTCCGGCAGAGGTGGCTGATTTACATGATCGAGTGGAAAGGAAGGAGCGGAGCTGGTGGGGAGCGGAGCGAGGAGCCACTCGCGCCGAGCTCATGGAAGAGCTCGAGGCGCAGCGGACGAACCGCACCCAGTCCGAGGCAGACACTCTGCGGATGCTGAGGTACGCCTTCGACCGGATGGAGGACAGCCTCGCTCCATTGGGGTTGGTGCAGCAAGCGCCATCGAGCGGCCGGCGCACTACGCCTATACGCGCCTCGGTCGGATCGCGGACTTCACCGCCGGCTCGCCTCGCCCTGGCCGACCGGTCCACTCAGGAAGGACGCGCAGATGGCGGCGCTGCTGCGACGTTCGTTTACGGCGTCTTCGCGCGTCTAAGGACGCCAACTTTGATCCTCGGCTGCCGTCCGGGATTGAAGGAGGCTGGCGGAGGCGGAGCGGAGTGCGGCGGCCGCCGACCACGCCGCCGGTGGAGATGGTCAACCCGCTACCGGAAGCGGCAGAAGACGTGGCATGGGCGCCGACGCCGGACTTGCGGAAGACCTGCGATAGCGGCCGTGATGGCGGACGAGGAGGAAGAAGGATAGGATAGCCTAGACCCTTCTTCCCTTTCTCCTTTCTTTCTTTCTCTTTTTAACTTGTCGCCCGCAACAACTTTTGTAAAGCACTTTCATGGAATAGACATGACATTTTTAGACCTATTCAAAGCAATGTTTAACTTGTCTTCTTAGCCTTCCACTCCATCGATCGCCAGATTAACTTGAATGCTCTCGCTCGGCTTAAGGCTTAGAAGGAAAAAGAAGGGAGTAAAACACCCCTTGTGTCCGGCGATTCTTTTCGTTGCTTCTGATCCTGCAAGCGGCACGTACCCTTGTGGCCTCGCGGGCGGACATGATGTAAGGCGTGACAGGATGTAGGCTTTTGGTAGCGATGTTTAAATCGCCCGGCCCCACGGGGACACCGGAGTGTCATGACCGCGGGAGCCGAGTTCAAACCAGCCCAATTGCCCAATCTCGCTCGCCGCACTTACAGAGTGGTCCCGCCTTTGCCACTGGCGCCAGGATCGAGCGGACTAGAGTGATCGCCTAACACTTTGCCATAAAACATGAACTGTAAAGGCATGAAGTAATCGCTAAAAAACAACGGAACGTAATACTTAATTTACGAACAACAGTTGTTCCCGGCTAGTCGAGCGGCAAAGAGACATGATTCGGCCGGCGCGAGGAACAAAACACGAAACTTACAACCGTTCAAGGGTAGAACTTGCGCAGGTTCTCTATATTCTCGCGAGTTCGCCAGTTCCTCCTCGCCTCATTGGCCAACCTCGACCGCCCGGGTCGAGAGAAACCACCTTAAAGGGGCCCTCCCACTGGGAGACAGTTTGTGCAACCCACTGCGATCGAATCTTTCGCAAGACCAGGTCGCCATCGCGATGTTCTCTCACCGACCGGGTGGCGTGGTACCTCCCGAGGCTTTGCTGATACCGAAGCGGCGCAGTGGCCGCACGATCCTGGCTTCTTCCAGGAGATTGACGTCGTCTTGGCGCATCTCTTCACGATCTTCTTCCGCTGAACGCAGCAACGCGCGGCGACCCAAATGTCAATGCGAAGGGAGGACAGCCTCCGCTCCGTAAACCGAGAAAGAATGGAGTCTCTCCGGTAGCCGGTGGGAGTGGTCCGAGTGACCACAAAGATCGCCGGAGTTCTTCAACCCACCGTGAGCCACGCTGGTGAAGTCGATCAAACGCCCGAGTCTTGAGGCCCTTCGACACCAAAGTGCATTGGCTCGCTCAACTTGGTCGTTGCTTCTTGGATGGGCAACGGAGGCAAAGTGCACTTCGTGCCCATTTCTTCGCAAAAGTCCGTAAAAGCGGCGCTACCGGTGAATCGGGCGCCATTATCGGTGATGATACGGTTGGCGACCCGGCGGCGAAGATCCTCGCATGAACTTGACCGCGAGCTGCGGCGGTAATGGTTCTCACGGCTTCACTTCCACCCACTTGGTGAACTTGTCAATGGCGACGAGCAGATGAGTGTAGCCTCCTGGCCGCGCGAACGGACTCAGGATATCCGGCCCCAGCACGCGAAGGGCCATGAGAGCGGGATGGTTTGCGAGCTTGGGCTGGTTGGTGGATTTGCTTGGCGTGGAAGCGCACGCCTCGCATCTCCTCACCGGCTACGCAAGCATCCTGGAGGCGGTTGGCCAATAGAACCCGTGGCGGAAAGCTTTTCCCACCAGGTTCGGACCGGAAAAATGGCTCCCTTTGACACGCCTCCATGGATATCGAAAGCAAAATGCTTCCCTCTTCCCGAGTGATGCACTTGAAGAACTCCGTTTCCACCCGTGGTACAGGTCCCCATCTACCAGGGTGTAGCGCTTGGCCTTCGCGCTATCTTCTCGGTGACGCATCATCGTCGGGGCATACTTGATCCCGCAGTAGGCCAGGATCGGGTCCATCCATGTGCCTTCCCGGTCCAAGCACGGCGACCACAGAGTGATCGTCCGGGTACTCCTGGCTAGCGTTTCCACCAGGTGCCACTTTTCCTCCTGCAACGCTGGCTGAAGCGGCGCCACCATCGTCCCCACGTAAGCGGAGGTTGCGATAGGCGCGCCGCCTTCCCATCCGAGGTGAGGGCTGAAGCGGCATCACCATCCTCCCCACCAGAGACGGGGCTGAGATGGGCGGTCACGGAAGCCTTTCTTCAAAGACTCCGACGGAACAGGGGCTCTTGTCGAGGCGAGCCGAGCGAGCTCGTCCGCTAAATAATTGTCGCGGCGGGGTATGTGTGTATACCCTAGCCCTTGAAGTGTCTCTCCATCTTTCTAACCTCCGCTGTAAGCCGCCATGACGGGATCAGAGCGGTGAAGTCCTTCCTTGCCTGGTTGATGACCAAAGAAAGAATCGCCTTTAACTTTGTGGCGCCGTATGCCGATGGCTGCGGCGGCTCGAGCCCACCGGCAATCCTTCGTATTCCGCAACATTGTTGGTAGCTTTAAAGTCGGAGACGACTATATATTTGAGGGTCCCGGTCGGGAGACCAGGAGGAACCAGCCCCGCGCCGAGCTGAAGGATCCATCGAAGAGGAGCGTCCAAGGCGTGGGCACGGGGACTTCCTTATCTTCCCCATCTGCCGAGTCCATTCAACAATGAAGTCCGCTTGATCTTTGACTCTTGATAGCGGTCATGGGGGCAAATTTGAAGCCAAATTCCCCGGCTCGGCCAGACCACTTGGCGATACGACCTTCACTTCACGATTGTGAAGGATCTCCTTGAGAGGATACGAGGAGACCACAGGTGATCTCCTTCCTTGGAAATAATGTCGCAGCTTTCTTGATGCCACCAAAGACAAAGATACACCATTTTACGGGCCTGGGATACCTAGTTTCAGCATCATGCAGCACCTTGCTCACATAATAGACCGGCCGGCAGACGCCCTCTCGCTCTGCTACTAGTCTTTGCACTCACCGCCGAGGGCTTGCCGCTACATAAAGGAGAAGCGGCTCACTGTGCTCGGGGCGACCAAAGACAGAGGCGAGGAGAGATACTTCTTGAGATCTTCAAATGCCTGCTGGGCTTCCGGTCCACTCGAAGGAATTAGTCTTCTTCATCAGCTTGAACAATGGGAGACTTTTCTCCCCGGTAGAGCTATGAACCGGCCGAGGAGGCCAGCGACGACCTAAGCATCAAGCCGCTTGAGCCGGACAGTGGCTTCATTCGTTCAATTGCTTCAATCTTATGCGGATTGGCTTCGATCCGCGGCCGGAGACCAGAGGAAGCCAAGCAACTTCCCAGATGACACCCGAACACGCACTTCTCAGATTCACTTTAGCGGTAGTCTGGAGATGGGAGAAAGTTTCCTCAGATCTTCAACCAACCCATCGTGGCCTTAGCTTTTATCACCAAGTCATCAACATATACCTCCAGGTTCTTCCCAATTTGTGACTTGAATACAATATGCATGGCTCATTTGGTAGGTAGATCCGGCATTCTTCAACCCAAAGGGCATTCGAACATAACAGTACACACCAAAAGAGGTCACAAAGGCCGTCTTTTCTTCGTCTTCCTGCGCCATTCTAATCTGATGATATCCTGAGTAGGCGTCTAGGAAGCATAGAGCTTCACATCCTGCCGTAGAATCGACAACGAGGTCAATCCTCGGCAGAGGGTAAGGGTCCTTAGGGCAAGCTTTATTGAGGTCGGTAAAGTCTATACACATTCGCCACTTCCCATTGGACTTCTTCACGAGTACGGGGTTAGCCAGCCATTCAGGGTAGGCGGCTTCCCGCACAACTCCGGCTTGCAATAGCTTCTCCACTTCTTCCCGAATGGCTTCTTGTCGCTCTGGCGCCTGCCTCCGGATCTTCTGTCGGACTGGGTGCGCTCCAGGTAGCGTTGCCAATCGGTGCTCGATCACCTCCCTAGGGACCCCGGTCATTTCAGATGGTTCCCAGGCGAACACATCTAGATTAGACCAGGAGGAAGGTGACAGCGCGTCTTCCTATTTGGCGCCGAGATCAGCGCCAATTCTCCTGACCTTGCCGAGCCTTCCTCACCCACGGGGACCACCTTCACCTCACCCAAGGGTGGGTGAAGCGCTGGCCTTGGCCGAGGAGCACTCGAGGGTCTTACGTGCCACGCGCCGAACAGCGGCTCAGAAGTCTTGCACTTGCTTCTTGGCGCAAGGCTTGAGCTTGTCCACCTTTACCACAATTGGGCCCTCGGCCCGAGGATCTTCATCGGCAAATAAGCATGATGCGTAACTGCCATGAATTTGACTAGCGCTGGCCGGCCAAGCAGGGCGTTGTAAGGGAGGTCGAAGTCGGCGACCTCGAAGTTGATGAGTTCCGTCCGGAAGTTTTCAGCGCTTCCGAACGTGACGGGCAGCTGGACTTGTCCCAGGGGCATTAGGCCCATCCCGGGGGCAATTCCATAAAAGCGGTCTTGCGGCGCGATTCTTCATAAGGTATTTGGAGTGCTTGATACGCCCGATCGACAAAGAGTTGATGGCACTTCCTCCATCAACTAGTACTCGCCCAAGCTTCGCATTCCTGACCGTAGGGGCGACCACGATCGGGAGATGGTTTGGGCCTGAAGTGTTCGCCGGGTGGTCGGCCCGACTGAAAGTGATCGATTGATCCGACCACTTCAGCAGCCGACTCGTCCCGGGCTCTGGCATGGTGGCACACACCTGTCTCAGCTCTCGCTTGTACTGCGAGTTGGAAGAGTAGGTGGCCGAACCCCCATGAATGTATGCCACCGTGTGCTCGGCTTGTTGGAAAGCCAGTGGGGTGTCATCTTCGTCGTCATTATCTTCGCGATCCTTTTCGCGGCGCTTCTTGAGCCGCTTTTCCACCAACTTGGATACAACCTGACAATCTTCCAAGTCGTGCCCATTTGTGCGGTGGATGGGGCAGTATGGCTTGCCCCTGTCGTCTTCACGGCGGGGAGAACGGCGATCCCTGCGATTGTCTCGCTGGTCCCGGCAATCTCTCCTTCGCTCCTGATCGTCGCGTCGCTGAGGCTTGGCTTCTGGATCGGCCACCAAAACCTCTCGGGCGACGGCCTCCTTGCGCTTCTTCTTTTTACGGTCGGAGGACTTCGACGCTCCGGCTTCGTCAGGGTTTGAGGGCCCTGAGGCACCCTTCCGGGCCTCCGCTGCCCGGGCACACTTGTGAGCCAGGGAGAAAAGCTCGGAAGTGGTAGCGACAGTGCGGGTAGCCATCTTCTCCCGCATCTTCTGATCCCTAACCCCCCTCCGGAACGCAATAATAACCGACTGCTCAGAGATCCGGGGGATCGTGTTACGGCAATGGCTAAACCGCCGAATAAACTCCCTCAGGGACTCCCCCTCCCTCTGCTCCAAAGCGTGGAGGTCGTCCTCCACACCCGGTTGAGCGTAGGAGCCCTGAAAGTTGGCGACAAAAATGTCGCCTGATTCCTCCCACGAGTGTACCGAACCCCGAGGAAGGTTCGGCCGAGGAGGCGGGCGAACTGTCAGCGACATCGGGAAGTAGTTGGCCATAACTCTATCTGACCCCCCGCAGCACGCACCACCGTCGTATAAATCTGCAGGAATTCTTCAGGGTTGGTGGTGCCGTCATACTTCTCGATGGGCGCGGGACGAAATCTTTACAGCCACGCGCCGATTGGCGTGAGCGGAGGAAAACGCTGGCACCCAACATTATGTGGGGAGTAGTGTCGCCCACCAGCCCACGACCCTGAGATGGGGTCGAGGAGTGCAGATCTACACTCTCCCAGTCGGAAGGGGAAGCCCTTCCGGCGGCCGGCAGCGGGGGTTCGGCGCGTTGTTGCGGATGACGCCTCCGAAGAACTTGACGCAGATCGTCGCCCCGCTGGAGCCGCCCCTCATTGAGGCGTGCCTTTAGATCCCCGCGGTTCTCCTCCGGCATGGGAGTACCGCGGGAAGATCTGAAGCTTGTGCACGTCCCTCATTGCGAGAGGGGCTGCAGCCAGTACTCCCTTCCCTTTATCACGGCTCCTGCGGCCGGGAGAAGTCGCCAAAGAGCGACTGGAAGCTTGTGCATCCACCATACGAACTCCTTGGCGGAGGACGCCGGAAGCCCCCGGCTGAAATGCCACAAAGAACTCTTCTTTGGGCTGAGTTCACTAGACGGGCAATGTCACGGAGCCAAGGGGTGGCTGGGGTGTCGCCGTCGGTTGGACCAGGAGGATGATCCGAGAACAGCGGGCCGCATGAAGGCTTTGCATTGGGGTATCTTCCCCAACAAAGAAGCGCCGTTGGACCGGTGAACTCCGGGCTTGGATGCGGCTCGCGCCCCTCCCGCATGAAGGACCCGGTGACCCGACTCCCTTACCGGGGAGCCGAGATCGGCCGCGCCGCTTTCCTCGGGGAGGCGCTCTGGCTGGCGATGAGATTCCGCCATACCGGATGATCTTCGGATTCTTGCAAACTCCTCCAAAAGGAATGGAAGAAAGGAACGATCTAACCACTAAGCCCCTACCTGGCGCGCCACTGTCGGCTTACTAACCAACAGGCACCCTAAGACTGGGTGCTTGAGAGATTCGGACTGGGGGCTTTTGTGGCAACCGCTCCAAAGACAGGAAGAACTGGATGTTGGAAGCAAGCAAGAAGACAGTCGAGTTTACCCAGGTTCGGGCCCTCCACAGGAGTAATAACCCTAGTCCTGCTTGGTGGTTTCCTCTGAGTTCAAGGTTCTTACAAGGCTGGGGAAGAAGACCCTCTGAGGTTCTGCCAACCAAGGATCAACAACCCTCCTCCCATGCATCCTAGCTCCCTTTTATACTCGGGCTGGCTGAGGCGCATGGGGCTTACAAGCTTGCGTAAAGCAAGCGTCTGACACGTTACTACAGTGCATTTAATGCACCCGTCATACTCTCTTACATCACATTTAATGTTTGTCCTAGCTGACTTAGACTTCGCCTTGGGCCCCGCCTGTCTGTCACCCCTGCACGCTCCGCCAGGAGAGAGGGGATGTCGACTCGGCACCACCCATCATTAATGCGCGCCTAGGGAAGACGCGCCGCCATACCACAGCCTGCAATTAATGCGCACGTCTCGCATTAAATACCCTTGACCCTTCGCCCTGTAGCACAGATTACGAGGTTGATTCTTGGGAACTACGCCCCGAGGAGTGGCCTGAACGCCACCTGTCCTCTTGGCGAGCACCTTTCTTTGGTCGCCCGAGGAGTGGCCTGAACGCCACTGTCCTTCTGGCGAGCTCGCGTGAGTCGCCTCGAGGAGTGGCCTGAACGCCACCTGTCCCCTGGGCGAGCACCTTCGCTGGTCGCCCCGAGGAGTGGCCTGAACGCCACCTGCCCTCTGGGCGAGCACCTTCGCTGGTCGCCCCGAGGAGTGGCCTGAACGCCACCTGCCCTCTGGGCGAGCACCTTCGCTGGTCGCCCTGAGGAGTGGCCTGAACGCCACCTGCCCTCTGGGCGAGCACCTTCGCTGGTCGCCCTGAGGAGTGGCCTGAACGCCACCTGTCCCCTGGGCGAGCACCTTGGCTGGTCGCCTCGAGGAGTGGCCTGAACGCCACCTGTCCTCTTGGCGACAGTACTTAATGCGGCTGCGTGGGTACCCCAGCGCTTAATACGCTGACAATGCGCATTTGGACATGGATTCGGAAAACCCTTTTCTAATCCAATAGTCGGTAGCGGCTCCTTGCAGAGCATGCCAACTCCCAAACGCATATGATTAAAGTACTGATGTAATAATCCCTTTGCCAAACTATATCAAGATCGAACTCAAGGCGAGAAGCATGTCATCCTTTGACAGTTCCATCCATCTCTCGTATCCGTGATATATTAATAAGTTGTGATTGACTTCTCAATCACGGCATGGCCATGCACTTCCTTAATCATATCACACGAGTGGCCTAGACATATATCTCCGTTACATTGGAGTGACAAATTCCATCTCGACTACTCACTTCCCTCTGCATGTTTCATAGTAAACATGAAAGCTACCTTTATAACTATCCGGTTAGAAAATAGTGTTTGGTAACCCCAAGGTAAACTATTACACATGTAGGGAATATGACAATCTCAGGTCTAAGGATCTTACATCTACTATGTATGAGATACATTGATAACACATAAGAACGTAACATTCTCGCAGTGTCCCATTGTGGGTCTATCTAACCCATGTTCTTCAACATGCGTCCACAATGTATTGATGATATCTCCATATCCCATGATCTATGAAACATGATCATCGAACAATACATGTGCTGATCTATTCATCGTTGTCCTATACGATGATATCTGATCAGAGATATTTATCGAATTATATCAATAAGTAAAGAGCTTCATAAACAAGTCACACACTTGTTGATCAAAACAACGATATACATTCATTGGACCAATAATCATATTATTATTCATAAACATAGTCATGTTACAATCAACCATATGATTGCCTCAAGGGCATAACACTAACACTAGGTTATCCCACATCACATTTTAGTTAATACTAAGGTATAACACTAAAAATGCATGTTCCAAGGACCTAAAGCCCGCTCTGATACCAACTGTAACATCACGGCATTTAATATGCCCGAATGCTACCAAGCATAGACTAAGCAACCTCTAAATACCACAAATACAAGTAAATTACAGCAAAGGCACGAATGCTAAAAACCGAAATTTCGGCAGCATCTCCTTTGTTTTAACATGAAAGGAAGGAACAACGACAGCATAGCAATATATGGCAATATAAGAGGCATCTAAAATAGCAATAATTAACGGCATGATAGCAATATAAGTCTAATTCCAAGCATTCAATGTCTCCATGAGCCAAACGAACAATAAGACTCATATCGCAAAACTAAACCATAAATCAATAAGCATCACACTTAATTTATTATCAAGACTCCAATTTAATGACTGTGGGAACAAATAAGTGAAGCTACGTGTATAAGTGTGACTATTTCCCTTCCCCACATGCCGGTCTCATGGTACCTAAAACAAGAAGAAAGCACAAGCGTGAGTTCAACACTCAGCAAGTATATTGCAATGGTACAAAAGAACAATTACATGGCTACAACAACTCACATCATGTCTATCATCTTATTCATGTTCACATATCTTTATCATCATCCTCATGTATGCAATGCAATGCGATGCACATGTCTCCTGGAAACTCATATACCGGTATTGCTGAGTGCACCCCCATCAGCGTGCACCCGCTTCCCCATTCCATCCCGTAGATGGAGGGTGCCTACGCATCGCTTCCACTCACCACGTGGGTGGAATCACGAGGTAGGTCTTACAACCATGGCGCTCCGGATTAGTCATAACTTTCTCACTGACCTTACCGGACTAGTTATGACGTTCTCACTAACCGGGCTAGCTTTCATGACATCTATGCAACATATGCCATAAACATAAACAACTTGCATCAAACTGAACTAAACATGGCATAGCATCATAATAGTCCATTTTCATCATAACATTGGCAAGCATTAATCATGGCAAGATATCACAACATGTAAGCAATTTGCATCTAGTCACAATTAGCAACATACATTACACTACCCATTACAATACACTTGCCTAAACCTCGGGCGACGGATTGGCGAGAGGTTGAGGGCACTCCCGGGGTCACACCACCTGTACAAACATACCACACACTCAAAACGTGCCCCAAAAACAGTACGCAAAAGCTCGTCTACCCCGACTTCACAAACTACTCCCAAAACCTAAAAACAGAGAATCTGTCCCTCCCGGACAGCAGACTTCAAACTATCATATCTTGAATTCTAGGACTCCGAATCGATTAAACGAGTACATCATCGCGAAGCTTAGGAAATTTCCTAGCTTTTTATAAGTATTGGGAAAAGCTGATTCGGCCTCTAAAATTGTGTAATCTACAAAACACTACGTTCTGTCCCAATTATATCATAGTTTTGAACATGCTCGGTAAAATGACCATAACATTCAAACGGCTGGGCGGAATTGGACGTTCTTGGTATCCACTAAAAGGTATTGAAATTATCTACAACTTTCTCAACATATGGCCGATCAGAAAACGCCTCTAAAATTTCGAAAATTGCAACCGAAGGCCAACAACCCAATCTGTAGTAGGACAAAACGTGGGACAGCATTGCATTCTCCCTAATTACATCTAACCACAGCACCTAAACATGGGTTTTGGGTATGGATTCCCCCATCTAACCAGCACCAAAATTCTACCAAGGAATCCCCAATTGCTTACCTCCCATGAAGAACCACACGAACGATGAACTTCTCCTCCTTCCCGGCCACGATCTCCCTCCAATCGCCGGAATCGTCGGACGAGTCGGAATCACCGGATCACCTTGGTTGGATGGCTCCCAAATGGAGAGATCAAGGGAAGGGAAAGGGCTGCGTGGGGAAGATAGGGAGGGGGTGTTGGCGCATGGGGGATGGGAGAGGAGGAGGTGGCGGCTAGGGGGTGAGGGGAGGGGCGCAAGGACAAGAGGGGGAGGCAGCTAGGGTTTGAGGGAGAAGGGTGGAGCGCATGTGCAGGGGGCAGCAGGCTTGCTGCCCCCACACCCCCTCCTCACAGGCCTAAAACTCCCCCACCTTCGGCCCAAATTAGTCCCCCAAGGCCCAAACTCCCCCGGAAGCCCAAATTCTCCCCCGGAAAGCCCAAATTCTCCCCCGGAAAGGCCCAAACTCACGGAAAAGGCCCAAAAACATGACACCAAAGTCGTACCTTAGTGCTGACATCGAAAATGACTCATACCGTCATTCCGTAGTGTCACAGGATTACCAAATCCGGATCATGCAGGTACTTCCGCAACATAGACACATGGAACACATCGTGCACCCCATGCATCGAATCGGGAAGTTCCAACCGATAGGCCACCTTCCAACTCGGGCAATAATAGGGAATGGTCCAACATACCTCGGGCTAAGCTTCCCTTTAGGACCAAACCGAACCACGCCCTTAGTGGGAGACACCCTCAGCAACACGTTGTCTTCCACCTCAAACTCTAGATCTCGTCTTCTCAAGTCAGCATAACTTTTCTGCCTACTCTGAGCTGCAAGAAGGTTCTATCTAACCTCCGCCACTCGTTCAATAGTTTATTGAACCCAATCTGGACCAAGGATTGCTCTTTCCCCTATGGCATCCCAGCAAAGGGGTGAATGGCATTTTCGCCAGTAAAGCAACCGGGTAGTCACCTTTCTTCTTGGTGTATGGCTCAGAGGTGGTCTTACCTACCGAATTGGAATTTGTATCTCCAAGGGTCCAGAAATACAAGGAGGACGAGTCAGAGGAAATCCGAGTGGAAGACATCGACCGACTGGAAGAAGCTAGGGACGTCGCCGCAATCCGGTCGGCCAAGTACCTCCAAGGCTTATGTCTCTATCACGATCACAACGTACGGGGCCGTACTTTCTCTAAAGAAAATTTGGTTCTAAGAAAGAATCAAAAAGGCGCGCACAAGCTCTCCCCAAGCTGGGAGGGCCCCTACATTGTTGACGAAGTGATGCGCCAGGGGGCTTACAGGCTTAGGTGAGAAGACGGTGTCATCATCGGCAACACTTGGAACGTAGAGCAGCTATGTCGCTTCTACACCTAAACTCTTTACTCACGTGTGTTATTATGAATAAAGTTATTTTTTTCTTACGACTCAGTTATTTCTCAACTAAGCAGTAAGCCGAGGGCTACACTTACTAAGTGTACGATTGCGCGCACACATTTTTCTGAGATGTTTTTTATGACAAGCGTCCAACAAGTCCGAGTGCCCAAACCCTCGAAACGTGAAACTCTGATCCTTTAAAACGGCAAACTCCAGTCACTTGGAAAGCGCCTCTCAGGAAAATGGCCATGAGCTGAGCCCCAGCGCTCGGGGGCTGGACCAGTCGGGTAGAGTGCTTAGCGAAGAAGGGACCAAGCCACTTGGACAAATCGGAGTCAACAAGGGAAAAAAGAAAAGATAAAAGACATCACAGTCAAGTGGCAAAAGCAACTAGATATATGCATACATGTTGAAATGTTTTACATTGCCTAAGTCCCTATTCCTATGCATTTATAGAGGATTCAGATCCAGGTTTTCTACTAAAGCCTCAGAAGTGTCCTTGACCTCCTCAAGAAGAGAAGCAGCCTGGTCATCATCTACCATGCAGGCGAAGCCCTCCTTGATGGCCTCAAGATCCACTTGGGGGTAGAGCAACTTCAAAATTGCTAGCACTTGGCTAGCACTTGTGGTCGCCCTGTCCCTCAGGTGAGACTTGAGCCTCTCGGGCGCCTCCTATAGGCGTTGCAGGGCCTGGCTCTCACCGCTCGATTCGCCAGGATGCAGAAAAGATAGTACTGCTTGGAGGCTTGACGGAGTGTGGTATGTGACACTTCCACAGTTTTGATCCTTCACTCTAGGACATCAAACTGTGCCCGCATCTTTGTTCGGTACTCTGCAAGCGAAATGGATCAACAATCCAAACACTCTGAGTGCCGAAAAAACAAAAGAATGCCAGACATGTACCCTCTAGCTCTCACGTCAATCTCTCCAAGTTGATTTGGGCTTGGTACTTGTGATGCCTTAGAGCGTCAGAGCGATTCTAGGGTTCCTTTTCCTGGTTTTGTTTCGGGAGAGGAATGAAGGATTTGTCGGGGAATGAAATAATTGAAGTTTATGCGGCGTATTAATATTAAATTTGGAGTATTCGGGCTAGAAACAGTGGGCCGAGGAAAACTTGGGCCTGGGCCGGGAATTCTTTTCCCACCTCCACCTCCCCACCCCCCCTTGTGGGCCGGCCCACTTGGGTGCGCCCCACCATGTGGCGGCCACCCCCCCAACCCTAGGGCGCCTCCCCCATTCCCCCTAGCAGCCGCCACCCCCTGTTCTTCCTCCCTTGCATGGTGGCTCAAGATCCACCACGAAAACGCGAAGGAGAGAGAGCGAGAAGGGGATCCGTGGAGGCGAGGAGTTCGATCAGATTTTCGTTTCGGGGATCGTCGCGTGTTCTTCGTGGGATCTCAAGGGAGAACTCAAGGTAAAATTCCCAATCTTTTACCCCTGTTCTACCTAGGGATTAGGAGTGTATTAGATCTGGTGGTGAGTGGTTTGGATGGATCTTGATGGGGAGAAGGGTAGATGTTCACGTGGTGCTGTTTTTGGAAAGGGAGATTGTGCAGCGCGGATTGTTTCGCGTTTTACGTGGCATAGATGATTTTTCCTGCCAAAACCTATAACTAGAAAGTTGTATATAACGTCGAGACCTAGCTTCTGTAATTTTTCAGAATTTTTGGGGAAGTTTTCTGAGAGTTATCGCTGTTGCAAACCGACGAACAGAATCTGGGAACAGATTTCATCCACTGTGTTGGACGACTGTTTAGGCATATTTAACAGAGGAATTAGAATTTATGATCTTCTGGAAAGTTGTAGATCTCGTCAATATCTAGCTCCTGTAATTTTTTCATATTTTTATGTTCTGTAGAAAAAAAGATACGAAAAAAAGAATGGGGGTTGCTGCTGTTCGATCCGGACAGATCGGGGTTTCGGTGTTGGAAAAGGGGAACGGGTTGTAGGAATTGCGTGTCTGAGTTGTGTGATCAATTGTGGTGTTATTACATACTGAAAATATACTTGTACAGGTGGTGCCCCTTCTGGACGCAACTAGATCCGTCGTCTACGTCGGTAAAGGCAAGTGGAAGTAGTGTTATGGTTGTGCTATACATCGTTGTTTGCATTGCCTTCGTTATATTTCCGATGACATTAATCATACATGGTTTGATCATTTGCTGGGAAGATTGCAATAATTAGATTAGCAATGTGATGATGTGCTTTGGCTTTGAACCATGAGTAAAGAGAAGAATGATGTTGCCTATTGGTTGAATTGTCTAAATAGTTCATCTCAATGTTATTTGTTTTCTATCCATGTTATATGATGGCATGCAAATATGTGGACTCAATGTGGAAAATTATGAATGAATTCATGCATGAAGCATTAACTGCACAATCATGCATTGGAAGTTTGTCGACGCTAGCGTGCGCGACCGTGCAGTACAACACCGTGTGTTCTGAGAAAGGGCACGGTGAGGAGGATCATGGCATAAGCATGTGCACAATCATATGCATTTTACTGAGGTTGTGTGGACTCCGTAATGTGGTATTGGATATGAGGAATGTGGACTCTTTGTTGTGGTATTGTATATGAGGAATGTGGACTCTTTGATGTGGTATTGTATATGAGGAATTTGGTATGCTAGTTTTACTGTGGCTGTGTTATTTGTTAGAAGTTGTTCCGCTTGGCCGAGATTACCCAATCTCACCCCTTGTTATTTTGTTGTTTTCAGGTAGTTCTCATGAGTCATAAGCTTGAAGGGTGGGCTTAGTAGCACATTCAACCCTCCGGGTCATCACGAATCACATGGACTAGTGCATTTAATAATTCATTAGCTTGCTGAAATTTTATTAATCATAGACCTGTTGATGTCCTCTTTGGAGCTGTTTTACGTTTATGTTTGTTTTCTGGTTGATTTAGACTTGTTATCTCTAGTATTGATGCTTTTATGTTATTCCCGTTTGTAATGTTTATTATGAATCTTGCTGTCGCTTCCGTTTTGTCCTAATTTTTAGGAGAGATGCTGTCGAAATTTTCTTGTACGACAGTTTAGATTTGTAGGGTGTTATGATTGGTATCGAGGCGGTAGGTCCTTGGAATGTCTATTTTTAGTGTCATACTATAGGATACAACTAAAATGTGATGTGGAATAACTTAGAAACATGGCCTAGGTTTTAACTAAAATTTTGTCATAGGATAGCAACATTAAAACTTGTGTAAGTGGAATCACTAATTTAAAATTTGACACACATGGATGCACAGTAGGAAAGGGTATGGGTATCGTTGCCTTATGCTTAAAGGTTGAATTTAAGCTTTGTTGTTGAATGCTACTTTTGATGATGTATAATGCTATATTTATGATAGATTTGATTGAGTTGCTTCATTTGTGATAAAGTGTGGTTGTGGTGCCGAAGGGTTTCGGTCACCTTTTGTTTGTAGTGAGGCTGTGGTTTGATGGTGTGGCCGGGTAGAGTCACCACCGAAGAACTATTATACCCCTGTAGGGAAAGAGTACTTATCCGTGTCTGTCATAGATCGGGTAGTGACTGGAGTCAAATAGAAGAGGTTGGTGATGGATTCCTTCGGATGTTCTTTACCGTCTTTGAGTCGATTTTGGTTGGTTTTCTGGGTATGTGGTTGGTTCGAAACCGAGGAAAATGCTTAGTTTTGAGCACTCGCTGATTTGTACTTTTGGCGGTTTGTGGTTTTGTCTCCTTTGAGTGAAGACACAGAAGAAGAGTTCTACGTTGCGCGTCTTTTGGTCACAATTTTGCTTTGGCTTTGATTTATTGTTATGGTATCGTTGGGAGGAAATTTCTGTGGTTGTTGTTTCCCCGTTTTTTTTTTTTAAGAAGGGGGTTGGAGTTTCTCCTGTTGCAGTTCAAGCTGGATGGAGCTAAGTTTGAATCTTTATCGGAAAAATTTGGTTGGACATTTGGTCTTCCCTTTTGCATCTGTCTTCCTTTGTGGAAAGTGTAGGTTTTGGATTTCTTGAAGAGTTTTGGCTACTATGATTGGACATTTGAGGGTCGAGCTCTCTTGCATTTATGTTTGGATTTTGCTTTTCTTCCTTGCCTGAAAAGAAGAATTTTTTATCGGTGTTTGTTCTTGATCTAGAACTGTGTTTGTTTTTTTAATGTTTTGGATTGCCTCCTGTTTGTCAAGGGTAGGTGACCCATGACGGTGTTTAGAAATTTTATGTCTGTGTTACGTAGTATGTAACAATGTGGTTTATTGAATGATGTACTTCTAAGTTAATTTGTGAGTTGAATCAATTAAGATGTAATTGTTATCTTTAGCTTGAGATTAAATAAACTTCTAGTATTGTAGATTGCTCTATAGCGATAATGATTGAATGTGTTAATGTGCATGCTTAGGATTTATTGCATTATTTTAATGTGCCCTTGACCATGGACAATGTTTAAAGCTTTAAATCTTGATGCGTAGTTAGAACATTAAGATGATGTAAACTACTGTGAAGGTAATCGAAAATTGGTGGGTTATTTAGAGACATTTTAATATAAGGTCGGTAGAACAATTTAATTGTAATGGTGGACTACCGATATTGTTAAAGAAACCATACTGGTTGTTTAAAGATGTTCTAATTTAATCGTGTTGGCTAGTGACTTTAACTTGGAAATTGATTAGAGTTGATATTTATGACGTTGCAAACTATTAGTAGATTCGGAAGTATGCAGTTGCGTTCCAATAATGCTAGTATCGATATCAATTGGGAAGACATAAGTTTTTGCCATTGCCGTAAGAGCTTTGTGATGATTTCACCTATTCAGTTCACTTTAAAAAAAAGGCTGGAGTATGTCTTGGAGTGGCAATTTTGCTATAACCCGTGTATAGGGTAGCTAAAAAAAATTAAAAAAAATAAATTTAAATTTAATTTAGCGTTGTTGTTATAAGAGCTTTGGATGGCTTAAATTATTCAATCTATTTTACATAGTTGGAGTATGTTGTGTAGTGACAGTTTGTCATAGCCTATGGATAGGGTAACTAAAAGCAATGTTGTTATTTTACAATTATGCCAATTATTGATATTGATGACTTAGTAGTGGTGGTAACTGATTAGATTAATTGTTGAAAACCTTTGTTAAAATGGTGGAAATTGTAACATGTTGTGATGGAGTGAACCAGGGATAGTTAGCATGACGCGTGATTTTGTCTTTAATAAATGTATGTTTTAAACTTCTATTTATGATTGGTGCCTTGTTGAGATAATATTTACTTGTTGAGTCATCTTTTAGGTGAATAAATTTCCATTGTCGAGATGTTGACGCGTATGTGGTATGGAATTTATAGGTTCATCATGCTTTGAAAGACTTGTTGAAGCAATCGCCTTTCAAATTTAGAATATGATGATATAGGTTAGGCTTTGCTCCGTGGGGATCTTGATGAGGTAGTGTTGGTTGGATGTGTTTGATAAACCTTGTGAACTTTATTTATAATTGTGGAAAAGGTAATAAGAGTAAGAATTTGTTGTATAGTTGTTGTTAAATCCTGATGGGCCTTCTCAATGAGTAAATAGGGAATATTAAAATCTAAATGGTAAGGGTAGTGGAATGCTATAGATGGCGGGAGTTATGCTGAACTTATGTTTAAAAATTCATATGGATTGGTTTGTTTGTTTGATATTTGGGTTGAATACTTTCGGTCAAAGTATTCTTTGTGCTGTGTTTCAGAGTTTCCCTAAACTTAGAATGATTCTGCCAAATGTGGGTTAATTTCGAGGCTTAAAACAAGGATAAAAGAATGATTAACCTTGAAGTAATTTGTGGAGATTTTGGAATGTTATTCTATTAAATATCGTCATTCATTCGTCTTTTATAAGAAAACTAGCTTAAGTTATGAATGCGACATTTATGCTCAAGGATGTATGCTTTGGTGTGTCCGTAGTTTTCAAGGTCGAGTTATCGGTTGCATTGTTGATCAAAAGAAGTAGCTAATCCAATGTAAGATTTGGAACTTCATGATCTGGAAATATTTGTATTTCTATTTTGGGCTAGAGTTGTGTTGTGGTGTGAAGTGTTTGACAGTTTTTGTTTAAGAGACGATTCTTCTGGTTGTGACATGAATGATATTCGTGGTTGAAACAATTTTTCTGTTTGGAAGTGAGTTTGGTTCCTTTTTAAGGAAAAAGAGATGGTGGTTGTGTGGAAGCATTTAATTCCTTGATCGTTTTTTTTTTTTTTCTGAATGGCTTGGCCTTGGATAAAAGTGAGATAACTTGTTTTGGTAAAAGTGAAATGCATTTGCAGAAGACTTTCGCGGTGTTTCTCTTTTGAATAGAGCTCCTCCCCGAAGAAATTTTTTTGGTGTTTTTGGTTCTATGGAGTTCCTCTTCCAAGTTGAGTTCCCGTGTATGTGATTTTCAGCCTTTTGGTTTAAAGGCGGTGATTGTCGTCCGTGGTGTTAGTGAGAATTAAGTTTTCTTTTACGTTCAAGCTTGGGGGTAAGAAAATGAATGTTTATGTTATGGTTGAGTATATTCAAGGATTGTACTCCTTGCTCTGGTCCTTGGGTGGAAGAATGTGAAGGCGAAACCTTCTTACAAGGGAAAACTAGTGTGGTCGCTGATCGTAAGTAGTTTAAAAGTGAAGAGTAAAGGAATGTTGTGTATGACTCAATTCAAACCTTTTGGAGAATTGTTTTCATTGTTGTGTTCCTCGGTGGGGTTGCTTAATTTAGTAGTGGACAACTTGGAAGTTGCAGGTAATTACATTAATTTTTGGAACTTTTGTCATTTGGGTTCGAGCGAGTTTGTGTCAACCGTAGTGATTGTGTTCGGTTGTTATTGATTCTCATGGATTTACGGACCCTGGTTGTAAAATAGGCTATCTCTGTCGTTGGTAAGGGTGGATATTGGTTCTTTTTGTAAAAGATCAATCACTTGTAGGAGATAGGAGTTTGTGTTTGGGTTGATTTAGAGACTCACCTAGAGCGTTGTGTCTCACATGGTTCGCGTCGTCCAGAATGCGATGAACTGTGGTAGAGGAGTTGAGATTGGAATGCGGAGTTTCGCGATCGGGTTGAAGAGAGAAGTGGGAGTTGAGATTCCAGATCGATACCAGATTCACCTAATAGGTGTCCTTTATTTAATAGGGGAATAGTTCGTGTTAGTATCCAATGAAAGATTTGTGGACCAATTAGTATGAGCGGGATGCAACTTGGGAACTTGAGGACCGGATGCGGAAGAAGTATCCTACACTCTTTGAGGATCTTGAAGGTAAAGTGTTGATTACCATTTTGCCTTCCTTTTTTAAGGTTCCGTAGCAAAGAGGAGTAGATTCGGGACTAATCCTTTTAAGGAGGGAGAATGTGATGCCTTAGAGCGTCGAGGCGATTCTAGGGTTCCTTTTCTGGTTTTGTTTCGGAGAGGAATGAAGGATTTGTCGGGAATGAAATAATTGAAGTTTATGCGGCGTATTAATATTAAATTTGGCGTATTCGGGCTAGAAACAGTGGGCCGAGGAAAACTTGGGCCTGGGCCGGGAATTCTTTTCCCACCTCCACCTCCCCACCCCCCCTCGTGGGCCGGCCCACTTGGGTGCGCCCCCCCCCCCACCATGTGGCCGGACACCCCCCAACCCTAGGGCGCCTCCCCAATTTCCCATCCCAGCCTACACCACCTTTTCTTCCTCCCTTGAATGGTTGCTCAAGATCCACAACGAAAACGCGAATGAGAGAGAGCGAGAAGGGGATCCGTGGAGGCGAGGAGTTCGATCAGATTTCCGCTTCGGGATCATCTCGTGTTCTTCGTGGGATCTCAAGGAGAGAACTCAAGGTAAAATTCCCAATCTTTTACCCCTGTTCTACCTAGGGATTAGGAGTGTATTAGATCTGGTGGTGAGTGGTTTGGATGGATCTTGATGGGGGAGAAGGGTAGATGTTCACGTGGTGCTGTTTTTGGAAAGGGAGATTGTGCAGCGCGGATTGTTTCGCGTTTTACGTGGCATAGATGATTTTTCCTGCCAAAACCTATAACTAGAAAGTTGTATATAACGTCGAGACCTAGCTTCTGTAATTTTTTCAGAATTTTTGGGGAAGTTTTCTGAGAGTTATCGCTGTTGCAAACCGACGAACAGAATCTGGGAACAGATTTCATCCACTGTGTTGGACGACTGTTTAGGCATATTTAACAGAGGAATTAGAATTTATGATCTTCTGGAAAGTTGTAGATCTCGTCAATATATAGCTCCTGTAATTTTTTCATATTTTTATGTTCTGTGGAAAAAAAGATACGAAAAAGAGAATGGGGTTGCTGCTGTTCGATCCGAACAGATCGGGGTTTCGGTGTTGGAAAAGGGGAACGGGTTGTAGGAATTGCGTGTTTGAGTTGTGTGATCAATTGTGGTGTTATTGCATACTGAAAATATGCTTGTACAGGTGGTGCCCCTTCTGGACGCAACTCAGATCCGTCGCTCACGTCGGTAAAGGCAAGTGGAAGTAGTGTTATGGTTGAGCTATACATCGTTGTTTGCATTGCCTTCGTTATATTTCCCGATGACATTAATCATACATGGTTTGATCATTTGCTGGGAAGATTGCAATAATTAGATTAGCAATGTGATGATGTGCTTTGGCTTTGAACCATGAGTAAAGAGAAGAATGATGTTGCCTATTGGTTGAATTGTCTAAATAGTTCATCTCAATGTTATTTGTTTTCTATCCATGTTATATGATGGCATGCAAATATGTGGACTCAATGTGGAAAATTATGAATGAATTCATGCATGAAGCATTAACTGCACAATCATGCATTGAAGTTTGTCGACGCCCAGCGTCTTGGCGCGATCTGACAGTACAACACCGTGTGTTCACGAGAAAGGGCACGGTGAGGAGGATCATGGCATAAGCATGTGCACAATCATATGCATTTTACTTGAGGTTGTGTGGACTCCGTAATGTGGTATTGGATATGAGGAATGTGGACTCTTTGTTGTGGTATTGTATATGAGGAATGTGGACTCTTTGATGTGGTATTGTATATGAGGAATTTGGTATGCTAGTTTTACTGTGGTCGTGTTATTTGTTAGAAGTTGTTCCGCTGCTGAGATTACCCAATCTCACCCCTTGTTATTTTGTTGTTTTCGTGTAGTTCTCATGAGTCATAAGCTTGAAGGGTGGGCTTAGTAGCACATTCAACCCTCCGGGGTCATCACGAATCACATGGACTAGTGCATTTAATAATTCATTAGCTTGCTGAAATTTTATTAATCATAGACCTGTTGATGTCCTCTTTGGAGCTGTTTTACGTTTATGTTTGTTTTCTGGTTGATTTAGACTTGTTATCTCTAGTATTGATGCTTTTATGTTATTCCCGTTTGTAATGTTTATTATGAATCTTGCTGTCGCTTCCGTTTTGTCCTAATTTTTAGGAGAGATGCTGTCGAAATTTTCTTGTACGACAGTTTAGATTTGTAGGGTGTTACAGTACTCTCGGCCCTCCGATGCCTTGAGCTTCTCCTCTAGTGCCTTGCGTTGCTCCTCCGACGCCTTGCGCTGACGCCTAGAGTTGGTCCTGGAGCTTCAAGAGGGTGGAATCTCGAGCTGTAGAAGCAGAAGAAGTCAGAAGATGAGTGGCTAAAAATGGCGGCAAATCAACCGAAAGAAAGCTTACCTTGGAGGGAGCCAGAAATGTCCACTTTCTCCAAGAGAAGAGATTGAACCTCGGCTCAAAGCTCCCAAAGTTTGGCCTGGCGCTCGAACCAGACCCGCTCCAACTCATCATTGTATTCCTTGCACGTCTTGATTTCCAGGAGGACTCACGGAAGGAATTCTGACTTCCTCTCGGAGCGGTCTCCCAGGCTCTAAAGATAACGAGAAAAGGTAAAGAAGATGCGCTGCCAAGAGATAGATAAAAGAAGGAAGGAACCAAAGACTTACCCGGACCAGTCGGGCGCAATGGATGGTATGCTCGAGGAGCTCCCCCCTTTCCTTCTCCTCAGCCGCGTCATCACCAGCATTCCACTCTTCCGCCCTACTGCCCCACGCGGCTTGAAGAAGAGCCGGCTTGGAGCGTGGGGTCGCGCGTGGTCCTCGAGGGATCTCCTCCACTTGAGGGGGGCAGGTGGCGGCCTCCTGAACCATCGGGCCTGAGGACGACTCCGGGCACGGCTAAGGTGGTTAAGAAGGTGGCGTCGATTCGAGGACGACTTCAGTGTCCTCGGGTACGGGGGCACTCGGCGAGGCCGCCCTGTCTCGACTGGGGACATCTTCAGGATCAGCCCTCTCAGAAGTCCCAGTTGGCACGCCAACAGGAACATCATCAGACGGTTTCCTAACAAAAAGAAAAAATTAGAACACAACATAGCAAAAAGAAAAACTAAGAGTAGGGTGGAGAGAACTGACCTTTTGGATCTCCTTATCTTTAGCCCAGGTCTTTTCTGAGTGGCTGGACCACTAGCAGAGGGGCCTGGCTACAGAGCAGACCCCGGCACACGCAACGTAGACGGCACCAGGGGCTGGTCTGAGGATCTCAGAGCTCCTGGCATAGGAGGCATCGGGGGCTGCTCGGAAGGCTCCCAGATTGTTGGGTCGCCAGTCGGGCCGCTAGTCAGGGGCCGCAAGCTTGAAGGTCCTTGGGTCACTAGCCCTTTTCCCTTCTTCGCACTCAGTTCCTCGGCTGAGGGGTCGGCAGACCGCTTCAAGTCCGCCCCTGGGTACGGAGGATAGCTAGGCAGCGGGGCAGTAGAGAAGAAAGCCACATGATCCTACAGAAGCACAACTAGTTAGTAATTTGCCACTGTAGCGACTTGGCTGGGATTTGAATCCTAAACCTAAATTACTTAGGGAGGAGGGCAATTTAGGCAGAAAGACTTCAGGCACCCCCGGAGTCAAACATGGTGTTCGGGGCGAAGAAGTCACTTAACTGCTTGAAGAGCACCTCGTTCGAAACCCGCTCAGGCGCCTCCCGAGTAGGATCGGTCATTCCTTTGTACTCAAACCCTAGGTTGACTCATTCCTTGAGTGGTTGCACTCAGCGAATGACGAAGCTGGTGGCAATCCCGACTCCGTGCAGGCCATCCTTCTTCATCTTGGCAATTATCCTTCAAAGTTCTTCAACTTGCTCCATGTCGCAGGACGGGGGCGTTGAGGACCAGGAGGGCAAGACAATGGACTTGCGGCCGGAAAAGAGAGGGAGGGAAGGATCAGGATTGGCACAGTAGAACTATTCCTGGTGCCAACCCTTGTTGGAAGAGCGGAAAGGGATGGAGAAATAAGATTTCTTCAGCCCATCCCGAAGCTGAAAGCTAACACCCCCGATTGCTCTAGGAGCGCTCCAACTCAGGAAAGGCTTGAGAAGAAAAAGATGGCGAAAAAGACTGAAGTGGGGGCTAATGCCTGTTAGTGTTATGCCCTTGAGGCAATCATATGGATGATTGTAACATGACTATGTTTATGAATAATAATATGATTATTGGTCCAATGAATGTATATCATTGTTTTGATCAACAAGTGTGTGACTTGTTTATGAAGCACTTTACTTATTGATATAATTCGATAAATATCTCTGATCGGACATCATCGTATAGGACAACGATGAATAGATCAGCACATGTATTGTTCAATGATCATGTTTCATAGATCATGGGATATGGAGATATCATCAATACATTGTGGACGCATGTTGAAGAACATGTGTTAGATAGACCCACAATGGGGCACTGCGAGAATGTTACATTCTTATGTGTCATCAATGTATCTCATACATAGTAGATGTATGATCCTTAGACCTGAGATTGTCATATTCCCTACATGTGTAATAGTTTACCTTGGGGTTACCAAACACTATTTCCTAACCAGATAGTTATAAAGGTAGCTTTCATGTTTACTATGAAACATGCAGAGGGAAGTGAGCAGTCAAGATGGAATTTGCCACTCCAATGTAACAGAGATATATGTCTAGGCCACTCTGTGATATGATTAAGGAAGTGGATTAGAAAAAGGGTTTTCCGAATCCATATCCAAATGCGCATGAACCTACAGGGTCACACACTTAACGGGCTGGGACGCATTAATTCGGATTGGATCCGTAATTAATGGACTTCGTGGGCTTAGCGCGTAGATGGGCCCTAACTGCCTAGGGTTTCACCTTGTGGCTATATAAGGAGGGAAGGAGGCTAGACGCAGAATGTACTTTCGTGCGGTTTAGAGGTGTTTTGCCAGAAATCCTAGCCACCTCCTCTCGTTGCCCCTGCCGAGCGACCCGGTGCTTGCACACCGACGCACGGTGTTCCATCGCTGGACGTGTGGACTGCTGTGGTGACATTGGTGCTACTGCGGCGTGGAGAGGACGATCCGCAGCGAGGACGATCCGTGGCGAGGATGATCCGTGGCGAGGACGATCCGCGGCGAGGACGATCCGCAGCGAGAACGATCCACTACAACGACGTGCGAAGGATTCCGCAACTACACGTCTAGTGGTAATAGATCTATGATCCCCTTCTTGCGAATAGCTTTTCTGGTTTGCGGTAGAAATTTTAATTTGTGCTAGTGTAGCATACCGCGTTCCCCAACAGTGCCAATGTAGGCTTCGCAGAGGTGGACAAAGATAGCAATTTGGAGGATGGAATTGGGGTTCAGATGAACCAACTTGATTTCATAAAAGTGAAGAAGGCCGCGGAAAAAGGTGTTGGCAGGAGAGCCAAATCCGCGCTAGAAAAAGGATTCGAAGACAACTATTTCCTCCCGGCGGGGGGTACGAATGGACTCACCCGCTGCTGGGCACGCGCCGACCAAAATCAGTGCTGGAAGAACTTCGGCGACCACCATCTCCTCCAAGCGCGCCTCCGTCATCACCGAAACGGCCCAGTCCTTGGATGCGGGCGGTGCGCTAGAATCAGCAGAAGAAGTAGACGACATCCTGAATGCGGCGGTGGCACAGGGTCTATGGTGTAGCGGCGGCGAGCCCTAGCAGAAGAACCGCAGCGTGAAGCTTGAAGACGAAGAGGCAAATACCAAACAGTAAAAGGTGTGGCCCCTCAATTATGCCAAAAAGCCGTGTTTATGTGGGGGCGACGCTAGGGTTTTCACCTCTTGGCAGGAAAAGCGTTTCAGCTCCTATGCAGAAGGTCGGGCTCGAACAGTTTCCAATTTGGGTCTGGTTTGGGTTTGGATCTGATCCAGTTCGGGGGAAACGCTCTGAATTGGGTGAACCAGTTGTACATCGCAAATGTCGAGTCGAGCCACGATATGCCCCACGTTGGGTTACAGGCTACATGCCACGACATTTGGGTGCAATTACGATTTGGCTAAAGCCTAATCAAAGTTATGGTGCGCTCTAAGATAGGCTGATCTCCAATATCCTAATGGATATAGGTATGGTGCCCCTATGACGAGCTGATCTCCAATACCCTAATGGGTATAGCTACGGTGCGCCCTAAGATGGACTGATCACCAGAACCCCGGTAATTGTATTGGGAATCACTTGTGACATGCCCATGTTGGGCCAATTGCTAGTTGCCGCAAGTCAAAGCCGGGTGTCATGAACTAACTTTGAGTAATCGTCTCCGAAGGTATACCCCATGATGGGTTATCGGGTGTGCATCATGGTAGTAGGATACAAGTACCACTCGGTTAAGACTTATTCAAATTGTGGTACGCTCCAGGATGGGCTGATCACCGGTATCCTAATGGATACATTGAGTGTCACTCGGTGTACCCGATTGGTAGGGCTCTATTGAGTTCTTCGCAAGCTCCCTACCTGCAGCAAAGCACTCGACGTCAAAGGAGGACTAGTTAGGGAGCTGAGCCAAAAGACTGGGAGCACTCGGCATGAAGCAAGACTCAGTTGGCTGCAACCTGAAAGATGGCAATTCGATTGCGAAGCACTTGGGGGCTACAGTGGAGTATGTGGGCCCTGGGTATCTACACGATGGGCCGTAAGGACCCACCAAGAGGGGGCGTCCCAGGACGGTTATAAAGAATCGGGCTTTACTCGGACTCTCACCATCGTGTCCTACAAGAAAGGATAAAAGATGGTAACTAACTATTGTTAGGAAGGATATGATTGTATTCTGGAGATTGAATCTCCATCATGTAACCGATTATGAATCCACCCTGCAACCGACTCAGATCCCTCAACCCCCTACCTATATAAAGGGGGTAAGAGGTACAGGGCAGGACACAGACAAACACAATAGAGTGAGCAACCCACAATACGTGAGATACATACCTCTCATAATCTCAGAACACAAGACTAGGGTATTACCTCCACCGTTGAGGGTTTGAACCTGTCTAATCCCTTGTTTTGTGTTACCATCAAGTTTGGATCCAGCGCATAGCCCCATATAAATTATTGCCGACAACAAACGTCGACACCATGTGCTTGTCACATTCTTAATCTTACTCTTAATCTTATAGTAAAGCTGTTTCATTTTTTGGAATTGTGCAACGAATATATACATTATTTTCGGATTCTACCAAAAGATGGAAAGTTTTACATGACCTTGTGCCAAGTTTAACTATGAAATCATTGTGCAATACTCATTGGGAGAGTCGTATCAAAAGTGTTACAGCAATTAGATATCAAGCTCCTCAGCTAAGGTTAGCTTTGTTTGAGTTACATCAAGCTTCTGATACCAAGTCCATGGCAAAGAGTGATGCAAAGAATTTGTATGACTTGCTTGGTATCTTTGAGTTTATACTTGGTATGGTTATTTGGCATGACATTTTATTTGTTGTAAATGTTGTGAGCAAGAAGTTGCAATCACCATCCATGTGCCTCGACTCTACATTGGAGCAAATAGAAGGTTACTTTGACAAGTACAGAAATGAAGGGTTAGGGTTTGCTTCTAGTATGACCATTACCAAGGGTATTGCGTCTGAAATGGGTGTGGAGGCATCATTTCTAATAAAGCGACGTGCTCTTAGAAAGAAACATTTTGATGAAAATGATTGCAGTAGTGAAGCAATTCTACAAGGTGAGAAAGATTTTGAAGTAAATTACTTTTTGGTTATGGTTGATATGGCAAACAGTTTATTGAAAAACAGATTTGAAGAACTCCAAGTATTCAATGGTATATTTGGGCCTCTTCTATGCTCAACAACTTTGAAGTCATTGAATAATATTGAACTTAAAGATTATTGTACTAAGTTGGCAAAAACTTTCTCTGTTGATGATTCATCTGATTTCTGAGTTAAGAATATTGCAAATGACTTTGCCAGATAGACCAATGTCTGCTATGGAGATTTTTGAGTCTGTCAGGGATGGATTATTATGCTAATATTTATGTTGCTTATCGGATCTTTTTTACTGTGCCGGTAACTGTGGCATCAGTTGAAAGAAGCTTTTCAAAGTTGAAATTATTGAAGAACTATTTAAGGTCTACAATGTCTCGAGAAAGGTTAAATGGTCTAGCAACTTTATGTATTGAGAAGTTATTGGATGACATTAATGTTGAGGCCATAATTAATGATTTTGCATCTAGAAATGTTAGAAGATATTTTCTAAGATGATCTCTACAAAATGTTTGAGGTAAATTATCTCATTTTTGTACTTCCATTTATTTATTGGTAACAATTTGTATAATACACTGAATATTATCTTTTCAGTTGATATATAGTAGTATAAAAATATCTTGATGCTTATATTAGGGAGAGCCTCTGTTTATAATTTCATCTTGGACCCTCAGGACCAGTCCTGGTTTAAGTTTGTATCAAGCTCAAACCTAGTAGCCCGTCCTAATTCCATGCACATTCTCACTGTGTGCATACAGAAACCGATGGGTTGCATAAGGGGGAGCAGACCAGATCGGTCGTCCGGTCGACGTTGTGGTGCAAGTGTGCAACAGCTACCGAGGTCAGCTGGCAAGCTCGATCGATCGGATCGGACCCATGCAAGCATCGAACATTTTTCAAAAGGGAAATGCAACATGTAGATCGAGTGATATTCTTAATATGCCCGTTTAATTAATTCAACCTGCGCATACGAACCAAGGACTGCAACTGCAGGAGTCAACATGCATGGTGTGACAATAGATAGATGCCGGGGCACACGTTATTGTATACCGCACGCAGTAGCGTCACTGCGATGACAGTAGTAGCCCTACAGGAGATCTGAAAATCGTACGTTGCTGATCTCTGATCTGACGGCTGTGAGGGACATGCATGTACGGCACTGTAAAACACTGCCTTTACCACATGGCCACAGCTAGCCCTGTTGCATGTACTCACTAGGTAATATTAACACCCTTATGAGGTCTAACATCGGCGTCTATAATTTTTTTTTTAGCAACTTGAAATCTAATATTTTTTGAAACGTGTATTATTTATTTTTTTGCAAGAAGACCCATTGTTACGCAGGTTCGTCGACGATTCCTATCTAACGTATTTGAATAAAAAAGAATTTAGATCTTCCTGTTTTCTTTCAAGAAAAAAATTTAAATCAAATTTTGCACAACGCGGCGGAACGCGCAAATCTTAGTAGTATATTATGTATGCCATCTATAACCTTAGCTACGAGCTTGATTGATTGCTGGGACTGTTGCTTGGAGTGCGAGTATCCCGGCATCAACAGTCGGCGGGTACAATCCTCACTGCTACGGTGTACTACAGGACAGTTGGCAAATTCAACTTTTTTCCTTGGGAAAAAACACAGAGAGAGAAACCTTCATCTTTAATCATCTTCATTTCGCACACACGGACACGCATATGTATAAACCTGTGGCGCCGACATCCGGCAAGCTCAGTGCATTGCCCATCATCAGTACAGCACAGTACAGATGATTCCTTTCTTTTTCTTCGACAAAGGGCGCTGTTAGTTAATAGAGTTTTATTTCAGGCTTAGCAACTGGGTTGTCATAAAAAAAATTTATAAGGAATCCAGCTAATATATATTCCGCTCGTCACATAAAGTTGTCAATTTGAATATAGGTGCAGTCAAACTTTCAAACCTTTAAATATCAATATCTCTTAAATATTTAAATTGGATACATAAAATTTATATGTGTATATTGTCTTAAAAAGTGTTTTAATATTATTATAATTTTTTTGGGTTTTAGAAATATATTATAATAGAAATTAGTGGTGAAAGATGTGTATTAGAAACTGTATCGATGTCCAAAGCGATAACTATTTATAACCGGAGAGAGGACTCTAGTTACTACTACTCAAACTTTGGCATCCAGCCAGACAACACACATTTTTTACTTCTCCCTCGGTTCGCAAATAATCGTCGCTCTCGACTAAGGCATGATCACCTACATTACTATTCCCTCTAGTCACAAATAGTTATCATTTTTTATATTGTTGCACTCAAATTTTTAAAATTTTGAGTGTTAATATCTTTTTAAATATTTAAATTAATACATGAAAATCATATGTGTATATTTGTCTCAAAAAGTACTTTCAGAATATTATAATTTTATTTATGTTTTATAATATATTATAACAAAAATTAGTAGTCAAAGTTGTGTTTTGAAGACTGTATCGATATCCAAAATGATAATTATTTATGACCAAAGGAGTATTTTCTAAATTCAATGTGACAAAAAATGCCATTTAATCCAATTGACTCTGGGACCACAGATGGAAGGGGAGGGGAATAATTAATATGGGTAAAAATGGAAAGTTCATAGGAAATCGTTGAGTAACAAATACTAACTCTTTTGCTTTCCGTACGGCATATTGTGGCTATTGTAACGCCCATAATTTTTTAAATAAAAAACCTTGGGCCAGCTGAAACTGGCCCATTTTCCCTTTTCTTCTCGGCCCAGCCCGCCCAGCATCCCTTCTTCCTCCCTCTTTTCTTCCTCCTCGCGCCCTCTCTCCTAGTCCTCCATTGTCGACCCAACCGAGCTCCCTCCTCCCTCTTTCTCGCGCCGGTGCCCCCCCCTCTCTGCGTGGACGAATGTCGGGACCCGAATTTGCAAATCCGGACCCTCTGTGTATTCAGCACTAGTCCAGGAACGCGCTAGTGCACACAGTCTTAACATCGGTAAATATCACAATCATACCACTCGATACTAATAAAGTACTTTAATTAAATAGTCAAACTGGTTGCTCGACCTTATGGTCAAGTTACAAATAGACGCCACGCAGGGCGAAACTTAATAAGAGAGAAATAATAGCAGCGGAAAATAAGATAACGTCGTGGCGCCATCCAGTATACCACATGCAACTGACTGGGCTCGCTCCCTAAGTAGACGGTTCCTCGTGGAGCTCCTCCTCCAAAGCTGGTGCAGGCTCAAGGTATATTTGCAGTAAACAGCATTTGACAAGTAGCATAAGTAGATTCGAAAGCAGTAGAAACAAGTAAAGTATAACTAACTTTTCAAGGAGCTTAGTAAACATCTTTCCCATCCTAATCCACATTTCCATTAATCATTATTATTATCCCAAACCAACCTTTCAAGTCTAAGTTATTTTTGAGAAAGTCTAACCCTTGACTGTAATTCCCGAGCGATGTCCAATACCGCGGACACGGCTATTCGAATAGATTCTACACTCTACAGAGGTTATGCACTTTACCCACAAGATACAGTCAAACACCACAAAGGCGAGTTCCCGTAACAAAGTCTTTCGGAAACTTCTAACAATACAAGTGGTCCTCCCCGGTTATTGCACACTAACCCTTCCCTTAGCTAAGGCGAAGTTTAGGCCAATTAACCGTTAGATGGGTACCTGGCCTCAGCCCCGGTACGCTCCCCCGCACAACTTACACAAAGGGTGTAGTTGACCTCACGAGGTCCCACAGTGCACGTTATTAGCAACTTAGTCAACTAGGTCCGTCCCATTACAGACATGTGGTTGCACGTTAGACCCAGTTCAAAGGCTTGCAAGGTGAAGTCCTTAGGGTGACCAGGGCAAGACTACCCGAAGAACCAAACCAACACTCCCAATGCCACAACTGGCCCACCTGATTATCCTTGCCACATGCCCCGGTCGAAAAACTATTTATCAAACCCCAGTTGATTACCATGCACCACGTGCCATCAACATCACATGATACCTTTCCAAAACAGGTTCAATATATCATTAAGTCAATATTAACGTTTGATTGTCCAAAATCATGTCATGAGCACGTAGCAGGTCTAAGCCATATACTACATCGGTCTAAAACCCATGTTGGCAATTTAATAATGTCCAACTAGTAAACCACAACTAGGGTGACAAGGGGTCATGGCACATACTTAAGTAATCAAGGTGTCATACAGCAATTTGGCATTTATCTAATCCCCCATATTTAAATAAAGTATTTTCTAATTGAACTAGCATGCAATAGGTTAAATCAAAATAGGTTTCAAAATAGGATCAACATGGTCAAAGCACAACTTGCCTTCAAAAAGTACTTGTTCTTGGTCTTGAGTTGGATCCTGAGTCAATACTTCTCCTTCGAATCCTTCCGGCACTTCAACGTCTACTCGTAAAGCGTGCAAATAGCAACCAATGAATAAAACAGTAGACAAAAACATCCAAACATCCAAATAAAGTCCATAAACAGAGAGAGCATAATTTTATAAATTTTTAGAAACTGGAATCGTCAAATTCGGAGTTAAAATGCAAAAGTTATAGCATTTCGAAGTTTAAATAATCAATTAAATAATTTTACAGAGAAAAAATTTAGTCCAAAAATTAAATAAAATTCATAATTAGGTAGATCTCAATTTTATACAAATTTAGAAATTTGAATCACTCAAATCGGAGTTGAAACGCAAAAGTTATAAGCGTTTGAAGTTTGAAACAAAATCTGAAATCATTATTTCGAATTAATAAATCATTTTCTTTTTCGGAAATTAATTATTGCGTCAGCCTGGACACGTGGCAGCCTCTGATTGGGCGGCTAACGTCAGCCGGTCCATGGACTCGGTCCACGCTCGGCTCGGTTCTACCGTGGACCCGGTCCACGGCTCACGTGAGACTAACAGGTGGGACCACTCGGGTGACGTCAGCGGGGCTCAGCCCACGGTGCTGACAGGTGGGACCCACCGAAGACGTCATGGGTGACGTCACGGTGCTGTCGCTGACACGCGGGCCAGGCGTGTCAGTGACCCACGCGCACGCCCGCGTGGCGCGGCGGTTCGGCTCCCTGGACACGTGGCGCGATCGTGTCCGTTGATTTGAAAATCAACGGCCGTGATTAGATCCAGGGTTAACACGTTGAAAACTACAGGGTGATCGTGGGCCGTTCGATCTAGATCGGACGGTCCAGATCTAACCCTACGCTAACGCTGTTACCGCACGTGATGGTCGTGGGCCGTTGGATCTTGATCCAACGGTCCGGATCTGATCTGGTTCCTGGGTTTGGGGGAGAACGTGGGCTCACTGTGTGCGTTCGATCTTGATCGGACGGCTGTCCGAGCTCGCGAGGTTGATGGCGACGCGGCGGCGCTGGCCTGGCCGGAGACGAAGACGGCAACCTCCCGAACGGCGTTCGGACGCGATTCCGGCGAAGTGAGTTGGCCTCTCGGGTGCGCCTTGGCCTGGGCTTCTCGGATCTGGACTCAACGGTGACAGGAGACGGCGGATGACGACGGAGAGGACGAAAAACCGCGGCGGAGGAGTGCTACAACTCCGGCGAGCGATTGCGGGCGCGTCAGGGCACTGCGGCGGCGACGGCTAGGGCAACGGCGCAAGGTCAAGGTGGTCCTCGGTGTGACCGGGCATTAAATAGCCTCGGCTTCGCGTGGAATCTGAAACCTAGAACCACGGCTGGCGGCGCGCGGCGGAGTCCGGCTCGGATCCGGCGAGGGGACGACGACGGCCGACCGTCCACGTGGCGCGATCAACGGCCACGATCGCACGATCGAAACCGGATTCGGTCCTGTTTACGAACCGCAGACGGACGATCTTGACCGTTGGATCCCGATCCAACGGTCGGGATCGATTAAGGTTAGGAGCAGGTTTGGTCGAGTCAATTGGCTCGGGTCGGAGTCGAGTCCAACTCGGGTTCCGACTCGGTCGGATGAATAGTACATGACCCAACTCGAATTTCCAGCGATTTAATAATTAAAATAATTCCCAGTAATTCATTTAATTCATTAAAAATAGCAAAATGCTCAGAAAAATTCCAGAAAAATTCTGGAAAATATTTTAGGGTATTTGGGACTCAAATAAAATATTTCCAACAAAATTTTATTTGCAAAGTTAAACTCTTTAATTATTTCAAAATGGAATAAATTCAAATAAATTCCAAATAAATCCAAATAAATTCCAGAAAATTGCAACAATTCACCAATGTGCAAAACAATATTTTAATTTCATAAAAAGCAAAAATTAGGGTGTTACAAACCTCCCCCCCTTAATAGAATCTCGTCCCCGAGATTTAAGGCTTACTACAGAATAGGTTTGGAAACTCTTTCTTCAAATCCTCTTCGCGCTCCCAAGTTGCCTCGCTCTCTGTATGATTGCTCCACTGAACTCTACTGAAACGGGTTGACTTGTTCCTCGTCTCTCGATCCATGGTGTCCATAATCTTCACGGGATGCTCCTTGTAAGTCAAATCTTCCTGCAACTCAATTGACTCTAGCGGTGTCTGTTCCTCAGGTACTCGGAGACACTTCTTCAACTGGGACACGTGGAACACGTCATGTACTCCTGCTAGTGACTGCGGTAACTCTAGCTGGTAAGCAACTTCGCCTCTGCGGCTCAAAATCTTAAATGGTCCAACATAACGGGGTGCAAGTTTTCCCTTTGCATGGAATCTCTTTACTCCTTTGAGCGGTGTGACTCTGAGATACACGAAATCCTCTGGTTCAAAACTCAAGTCTCGGCGACGGTTGTCAGCATAACTCTTCTGTCGTGATTGGGCTATCTTCAACCTTTCCCTAATCATGGCAATCTGCTCTTCAGCTTCTTGAAGAATATCAGGCCCAAAGACACGGCGTTCACCTGTCTCATTCCAGTTTAATGGCGTTCGACAGGGTCGACCATACAGTGCCTCAAAAGGTGACATCTGTAAACTAGCCTGGTAACTATTATTGTAACTGAAATCGGCATACGGCAAATTCTTATCCCAAGAGGTAGCATAAGCCAATGCACACGCTCTTAGCATATCCTCCAGAATCTGATTGACTCTTTCGGTCTGTCCATCCGTCTGTGGATGATAGGCTGTGCTGAAGTTCAAACGGGTTCCCATGGCTTCATGCAACTTATTCCAGAACCTTGAGGTAAATTGGGTACCTCTGTCCGATACAGTCCTCTTTGGCACTCCGTGCAAACAGACGATCCTGATCATATACAACTCTGCTAGCTTATCTCCCGAGTAAGTGGTCTTTACGGGGATAAAATGGGCGACCTTGGTCAAGCGATCCACTATAACCCATATGGAGTCATAACCTCCTTGAGTTTTCGGCAAACCGGTAATGAAATCCATTCCGATTTCCTCCCACTTCCACTCAGGTATTTTCAACGGTTGTAGCAATCCTGCTGGTCTCTGATGCATTGCTTTGACTCTCTGGCATACGTCGCACAATGCAACATGCTCGGCGACTTCACGCTTCATGCTTGGCCACCAGAATCTCTTCTTCAAATCCTGATACATCTTGGCACTTCCTGGGTGGTTTGAATACTTGGAGTCATGGGCTTCCTCCAAAATCAGCTGTTTTAATTCCTTCTTGTTGGGCACACAAATCCGATCCTTTATCCATAACGTGCCCTGCTCATCTAACTTGAAATCCTCTGCCTTGCCTTCTTCCTTGATGGACTTAATCCTGCGGATCTTGTCATCATCATACATCCTTCTCGGATCTGATCCTCTAGGGTAGGCTTTACTTCTAATGCGGCCAAGAATCCGCTAGGTACCACCTCAATCTTCATTCTCTGGAAATCCTCACATAACTCATCCTGACTTGTGACCAGCAACATACTCACGGTATGGCTTTTCCGACTCAAGGCATCGGCAACTACGTTGGCCTTCCCGCGATGGTAATGGATTCCAACATTGTAGTCCTTGATCAACTCTAACCATCTCCTCTGCCTCATGTTCAGGTCTGATTGGGTGAATATGTACTTAAGGCTCTTATGATCAGTGTACACTTCACATCTGTTCCCGATCAGATAGTGACGCCATATCTTCAAGGCATGCACTACGGCAGCTAACTCTAGGTCATGTGTCAGGTAATTCTCCTCATGCGGCCTCAACTGCCTTGATGCATAAGCAACAACCTTTTCTGCATCAGATCAAAGACACATCCAAGTCCTTGACGCGATGCATCACAATAGATATCAAAGCTTTGATTAACATCCGGTAGAACTAACACCGGCCGATGTCAATCGCTTCTTGACTCCTGAAAACCTTTCTCACATTCTCGACGTCCATGCAAACTTCTTCTCCTTTTTCAAAGCAATTGCGTAAGAGGTCTCGCAATTGTCGAAAAGCCTTCAATGAAACGGCGATAGTATCCTGCCATTCCAAGGAAACTCAGGATCTGGGTCACGATCTTGTTGCTCCCAATGTAACACAGCTTCTACTTTGCTTGGATCAACAAATGACTCCTTCATGCGGTCATCACATGTCCAAGAAACTCCACCTTGTCCTTCCAAAAATCACACTTGCTGAACTTGGCGAAGAGTTGCTTGTTCCTCAGCTTTTCCAAAACTCGCCTCAAGTGTTCTGCATGTTCATCCTCTGTCTTGGAGTAGATTAGGATATCATCTATGAACACGACAACAAACTTGTCCAAATATCCCATGAACACCTTATTCATCATATTCATGAAATATGCTGGCGCATTCGTCAGACCAAAGGACATAACTGTAAACTCGTAATGTCCATATCTTGACGAGAATGCGGTCTTTGGGATATCTTCTGATCGGATCTTCAACTGATGGTATCCCGATCTTAGATCAATCTTGGAGAAAACTCCGACTCCTCTCAGCTGATCAAACAAATCATCGATCCTGGGTAGCGGGTACTTATTCTTCACGGTGACTTCATTGAGTGCACGGTAATCAATGCACATCCTGAAACTCCCGTCCTTCTTCTTGACGAACAAAACTGGTGCTCCCCACGGCGACGAACTCGGTCTGATAAATCCTTTCTCCATTAACTCTTCAAGTTGCTTTTTCATCTCTACCAATTCTTCGGTGGACATCCGATAAGGTCTCTTTGCTATCGGTGCTGTACCAGGTACAAGCTCTATCACAAACTCTATATCCCTGTCCGGTGGCATACCAGGTATATCTTCAGGAAAAACATCTGGGTACTCATTCACTACCGAGACATATTTTATGCTGATTGCCTTGGTGTTGTTAACCATCATCTGTCCATCTCTAACTGCAGTGGCTTGACACTCCACTTTCTTTCCACACGGACTCTCAACTGAGATAGTCCTTCGCCCACAATCCAATACGGCCTTGTGCTTGGATAACCAATCCATTCCCAAAATGACATCTAAGGTCTGGGTCTCCAAAATAATAAGGTTCGCTAGGAACTCTATCCCATCTATTAGTATTCTCACCCCAGAACATCCTACTTTCGTTCGGAGTTCGGAACCAGGGGTTTGAACTAAAAGCATGCATTTAAGTCTTGCAATCTCCAAATCATTTTTAGCAACAAAGCCTTGTGAAACAAACGAATGCGAAGCTCCGTAATCAAACAAAATCAAGCAGGTGCACGAGTTGACTAGCAACTTACCCAAGATTACGTCAGTAGCATTCTCGCAAAGGCATCCGCGGTGACATGGTTGACTCGGCCTCTCACCACGATGCAGGATGTGGCTCACATCTTGGCGTCCCTAGCTGGTGTGGATCGAGGTTGAAGCGATCGGGTCACTCCTGCTGTCTTCTTTGGGCAAGCTGTTGGCAAAGTGTCACGGCTCGTTGTAGTTGTAGCGACATCTCACTTTGTTCCTTCTTTGCCTGGAGCGGCGTTTTGGTGGTGGGTCTGATAGTTCTGATTGACGGGTCTTGGTGCTGGTGACGATGTCCTGGTTGCATTCTGTGGCTGAAATCTGAAAAATTGATTTGGTGCAACTCTCAGACGCTGTTGCGTTCCCTGGTGTGATCCCTGCTGTTGCATCCTGTGCTTCCTATTCTCATCCAGTTCCTTGCGCTTGTCCTCAAGAATAAGCGCCTTATTCACCAACTCTTGGAAATCTGGAAAGGTGTGGGTGATCAATCCCACCTGCAATCCTGAGTTAAGTCCCTTCATGAAACGAGACTGTCTGGCTTTATCTGTTGCTACATCCTCCGGTGCGTAGCGAGCAATCTGTGTGAACTAATTCAGGTATTCGGCCACTGGCTGATTACCTTGCTTCAGTGCTCTGAACTCCTCCTTCTTGAGATCCATGATTCCTTCAGGCACATGATACTGACGAAATGCAGCTGTGAACTCTTCCCAAGTGATATCTTGAGGGTTCTCTTGCGTGGCACAGAAGTTCTCCCACCATTCGGCGGCTATTCCTTCCAACTGATGAGAAGCGTAGAGTACCTTCTCATTTCCCATGCATTGAGCGATGTGTAACTTCCTCTCAATTGACCT
The DNA here is from genome assembly GCA_036346355.1 of Rhipidocladum racemiflorum. Taxonomy (NCBI): domain Eukaryota; kingdom Viridiplantae; phylum Streptophyta; class Magnoliopsida; order Poales; family Poaceae; genus Rhipidocladum; species Rhipidocladum racemiflorum. The sequence continues at coordinate 67,604,836 of CM070572.1, forward strand.
TAACCAATCATCGGACTCCAATGGATTGGCATTCCCAGAGAAAGTGGGTGGGTGAGTCCTCATGAACTCTGACAGTCTTCTATTCTGGCGTTGTCCCTGATTAACTTGATTAGCAGTGGCCTGAGCAGTGACGTTTTGCATCTGTTGCATCATAGCATGCATCAACTGAGTCTGAGCAGCAAGAAATGCTCCAAAATTCTGCATATCCAGTGGCGGTGCTGGTGCTCCATCATTGGGGTTTTTTGCTGGGTGAGAACCACTCCCATTGCCTCCAAGGTTTCCGCGGGTGTTTATCATCTGTCGATTTGCTCTAGGCTTTAGAGATGAGAGGGAAACAAGAATAGACAAGTAGTATGGAACTTATGCGGGGCGAAAGGTGTAGCTTTAAGGTCCAACTTTATTAACTAATGATATCAATAACTTGGTATGGTTGCTTACAATGCCTAAAGGCCTGCAACACATACTGCACACTCAGCAAGCAATGAAAATCCAAATTGAACTAACACTGGAGCCTAACGCCTAAAGGGTGACTCTTTATTCTATGACGCGACTCGGCGAAGGAGTCTCACTATAGAACCTACGCTCACTCATTGAGAAAACCTCCACGGCCTGGGTACGGATGCTGCGGCATAGGCGCGAAACGATTGCCATGTCCAGCAACTGTGTCATCTGTGGTAGTCGAAGAAGCAATGTCCTCCTCAAGCTCTGGCTCCTCCGGGTCTGGTTCGTGTAGCTCGAGCATTGGCTCCGGCTCTAGTGCGTACAATGCTGTCTCTAACTCTCTAATCCTTTGCAGAAGGTGAGACACATACTCTTGAGCTTCCCGCCATCTGTTCTTTTCTGTCGTGATCTCCTTGCGGGCCTTCTGTAGCTCCTTGCTCGTATCATCGAGTACATCCTCCTGGGCGACAACAAGTCGTGCCAACTGTGTAACCATGGCATTCTCATCCTGAATCGCCTTCGGGTCAAGAAGGTTATTGCTGCGCGGATGATATCGGAACACCGTGCTCTCCAATTCTCTGGCGTAGATGCGGGTAATGTGTCGCATCGCTCGTCGTGACACTTCCTGGATACCCATCTGCATTGTAGACCTCCTGGCAGTGCAGTGTATCGGGCGATTGCCTGGGCCCTTCTTCCTAGCAGGTATCACAATCTTCACGTCACAAGCCTTGATCAGTCCTGCTTGTCTGATCACTTCCACTTGGTATTGCGGCTTTTCAAAATCTTCGAGGGTCTGTAGCATACGCCAAAGTTCTGCGGCGTGACCAACCTCCAGGTCGACGTAGTTGAACTCTCCTTCCATCTGTCACAAGAGTGCTCACATAAGAACTCGGAATTTTTAAATCGTGACATGGTAAGGAAAAATTCAACAATAGACAAGAAAAGAGAGAAGGGGATAAGTCGAGATATCATTTCTTATCTTGACGAACTTTTAGCTTTTAGAAAATAGGTTTTAACCTCTCTACGACCATTCTAGCTAGGGTTGAGCCTACGGTCAACCTGGCTCTGATACCACCTCTGTCGGGACCCGAATTTGCAAATCCGGACCCTCTGTGTATTCAGCACTAGTCCAGGAACGCGCTAGTGCACACAGTCTTAACATCGGTAAATATCACAATCATACCACTCGATACTAATAAAGTACTTTAATTAAATAGTCAAACTGGTTGCTCGACCTTATGGTCAAGTTACAAATAGACGCCACGCAGGGCGAAACTTAATAAGAGAGAAATAATAGCAGCGGAAAATAAGATAACGTCGTGGCGCCATCCAGTATACCACAGGCAACTGACTGGACTCGCTCCCTAAGTAGACGGTTCCTCGTGGAGCTCCTCCTCCAAAGCTGGTGCAGTCTCCTCTTCAACTGGTGTTGTATTGCGGCAAGGGTGAGTACTTGGTACTCAGCAAGTCATGCACAGAATGCAAGCTAATATACTATATGCATGGCTTGATACAAAGGAATGGCTCAAGGTATATTTGCAGTAAACAGCATTTGACAAGTAGCATAAGTAGATTCGAAAGCAGTAGAAACAAGTAAAGTATAACTAACTTTTCAAGGAGCTTAGTAAACATCTTTCCCATCCTAATCCACATTTCCATTAATCATCATTATTATCCCAAACCAACCTTTCAAGTCTAAGTTATTTTTGAGAAAGTCTAACCCTTGACTGTAATTCCCGAGCGATGTCCAATACCGCGGACACGGCTATTCGAATAGATTCTACACTCTGCAGAGGTTATGCACTTTACCCACAAGATACAGTCAAACACCACAAAGGCGAAGTTCAGTAACAAAGTCTTTCGGAAACTTCTAACAATACAAGTGGTCCTCCCCGGTTATTGCACACTAACCCTTCCCTTAGCTAAGGCGAAGTTTAGGCCAATCAACCGTTAGATGGGTACCTGGCCTCAGCCCTAGTACGCTCCCCCCGTACAACTTACACAAAGGGTGTAGTTGACCTCCTGAGGTCCCACAGGTACGTTATTAGCAACTTAGTCAACTAGGTCCGTCCCATTACAGACATGTGGTTGCACATTAGACCCAGTTCAAAGGCTTGCAAGCTGAAGTCCTTAGGGTGACCAGGGCAAGACTACCCAAAGAACCAAACCAACACTCCCAATGCCACAACTGGCCCACCTGATTATCCTTGCCACATGCCCCGGTCGAAAAACTATTTATCAAACCCCAGTTGATTACCATGCACCACGTGCCATCAACATCACATGATACCTTTCCAAAACAGGTTCAATATATCATTAAGTCAATATTAACGTTTGATTGTCCAAAATCATGTCATGAGCACGTAGCAGGTCTAAGCCATATACTACATCGGTCTAAAACCCATGTTGGCAATTTAATAATGTCCAACTAGTAAACCACAACTAGGGTGACAAGGGGTCATGGCACAGACTTAAGTAATCAAGGTGTCATACAGCAATTTGGCATTTATCTAATCCCCCATATTTAAATAAAGTATTTTCTAATTGAACTAGCATGCAATAGGTTAAATCAAAATAGGTTTCAAAATAGGATCAACATGGTCAAAGCACAACTTGCCTTCAAAAAGTACTTGTTCTTGGTCTTGAGTTGGATCCTGAGTCAATACTTCTCCTTCGAATCCTTCCGGCACTTCAACGTCTACTCGTAAAGCGTGCAAATAGCAACCAATGAATAAAACAGTAAACAAAAACATCCAAACATCCAAATAAAGTCCATAAACAGAGAGAGCATAATTTTCTAAATTTTTAGAAACTGGAATCGTCAAATTCGGAGTTAAAATGCAAAAGTTATAGCATTTCGAAGTTTAAATAATCAATTAAATAATTTTACAGAGAAAAACTTTAGTCCAAAAATTAAATAAAATTCATAATTAGGTAGATCTCAATTTTATACAAATTTAGAAATTTGAATCACTCAAATCGGAGTTGAAACGCAAAAGTTATAAGCGTTTGAAGTTTGAAACAAAATCTGAAATCATTATTTCGAATTAATAAATCATTTTCTTTTTCGGAAATTAATTATTGCGTCGGCTGGACACGTGGCAGCCTCTGATTGGGCGGTGGCGTCACCGATCCATGGACTCGGTCCACGCTCGGCTCGGGTCTCGTGGACCCGGTCCACGGCCACGTGAGATCGGCGGTGGGACCTCTCGGGTGGCGTCATTCTTGGCGTCGGCGGGCTTAGCCCACTGGCGGCAGGTGGGACCCACCGATGACGTCATGGGTGACGTCCACGGTCTTTATCCGACACGCGCGGGCGGCGTGTCGATGACCTGCACGCGCCTTGCGCGTGGCGGCGGTCGGCTCCCTGGACACGTGGCGCGATCGTGTCCGTTGATTTGAAAATCAACGGCCGTGATTAGATCCAGGGTTAACACATTGAAAACTACAGGGTGATCGTGGGCCGTTCGATCTAGATCGGACGGTCCAGATCTAACCCTACGCTAACGCTGTTACCGCACGTGATGGTCGTGGGCCGTTGGATCTTGATCCAACGGTCGGATCGATCCGGTTCCTGGGTTTGGGGAGAACGTGGGCTCCTTGTGTGCGTTCGATCTTGATCGGACGGCTGTCCGAGCTCGCGAGGTTGATGGCGACGCGCGGGCGCTGGCCTGGCCGGAGAGCGAAGGCGGCAACCTCGAGCAGCGTTCGACGCGATTCCGGCGAAGTGAGTTGGCCTCCCGGGTGCGCCTTGGCCTGGGCTTCTCGGATCTGGACTCAACGGTGACAGGAGATGGCGGATGACGACGGAGAGGACGGAAAACCGCGGTGGAGGAGTGCTACAACTCCGGCGAGCGAATCTGGTAGCGTCGAGAACGCTGCGGCGGCGGCGGCTAGAACAGCGGCTGCGCCAAGGTCAAGGTGGTCCTCGGTGTGACCGGGCATTAAATAGCCTCGGCTTCGCGTGGAATCCGGAAACCTAGAACCACACGGCGGCGGGCGCGGCGGCGAGTCGGCTCGGATCCGGCGGGGCGGCGGCGATCGGCCGATCCGTGGCGCGATCAACGGCCACGATCGCACGATCGAAACCGGATTCGGTCGATTACGACTCGAACCCAGACGGACGATCTTGACCGTTGGATCCCGATCCAACGGTCGGGATCGATTAGGGTTAGGAGCAGGTTTGGTCGAGTCAACTGGCTCGGGTCGGACTCGAGTTCGACTCGGGTTCCGACTCGGACGGATGAATAGTACTTGACCCAACTCAAATTTCCAGCGATTTAATAATTAAAATAATTCCCAGTAATTCATTTAATTCATTAAAAATAGCAAAATGCTCAAAAAAATTCCAAAAAAATTCTGGAAAATATTTTAGGGTATTTGGGACTCAAATAAAATATTTCCAACAAAATTTTATTTGCAAAGTTAAATTCTTTAATTATTTCAAAATGGAATAAATTCAAATAAATTCCAAATAAATCCAAATAAATTCCAGAAAATTCCAACAATTCACCAATGTGCAAAACAATATTTTAATTTCATAAAAAGCAAAAATTGGGGTGTTACAACGAATGCCCAAAGCCGCTCGCCGCCTTACCCCTCCTCCCTAGTGCCCTTATCCCCCCCCTCGCGCGCTGCCGGCCGTTTTGCGCTTGCCTCCTTTTTTACTCGACCGCGCCACCACCCCTATCCGCCCCAACCCCTCTATAAATAACAACCCCCCCGCCCCGTGCTCCCTCTACCCGTACTCCTCGCTCCTCTCCTCGCCTTCCCCACGCCCGAGCACCACCTCTCTCTTCTCCGGCTCCGGCGCCACTGTCACCGACGTCGCCCGCCTCCCTCCATTGACCTCCAGCCCCGCCGCCACCTCCACCAGGTCCGCCTCACGCCGCCGACTCCCTCCCCCCTCCCCTCCGCTGCCAAACGGTTTGCCATGTGCCGCAACAACACGCGCCCCGAATGTTTGCATCGGGTGCACAGTGCACCCGGTCACCGCGTGGGCTCGATCCACTGGCTGATCCCCACTTGTCAACCTAGACGATTTTTCTTTTAAAATTTAATTCACGGAAATTCATTTATGACGCAAAGCGCTAACGTCATAAATCGGTTTTTCAATTTAAAATTGTATTTGAAAATATGAAATTACCGCTAACATCAGCATTGCGCAATAATTTTTATTTTCTATAGAAAAATAATTTTAAAAATCAGGAAAATTCTATTTTTCTCCTTTTTATTTGTTTTTAAACTTCTGGGAGCCCATTTTCGTACATTCGAACTCGTTTGGCTTCATTTTTCTTTTTAGATTCATCTAAAATTTTGAATTTCTATTTTATGCTAGTTTGGTATTTTATTTGAATTTACTTGTATTTTATTTGAATTCAGATATTTTTTCGTATAGATTCAGAGAGTTTGAGGAGTACACGAGCGACGACTTTGAGCAGCTACCCGTCGAACCAGACAAGTCACACCTCCTTGACCACGTTGATCTTAATTGTTAAACATATATTTTGAATTTAAATTATTGCATGCATAATTATTATAAATGTAATTTTATCCCAGTTTTAAATTCATAGTTATACCCAGAATTGTTAGGTCACCTTTGGAAATTGAATTCTTATACCATTGTAACATTAGAAAAATGCTAATTATTATATGTTGGTGCTTAGAAATTGCTTAGACATGCTTAGAACTGAACTTAGGAAATTTTGGAAATTTATGCCAAAACAAAGTTCTATTAAAATGAGAGTCATGAGTTTAATATTATTTGGAAATGGTTAAAACAAAAATGTGATTTAGACTAGGTGAGAAATGATTGGGTGGTGGTGTGGTTATGGATCTGGATTTGTGGAAAGTCTCACCTAGTCAATTAAGGACCTGTCTGAGTTTCGAGTTTTGCTGAATATAAAGCCTAATCATACTACCACAAGTCTGGAATAGGACAGATCTGGCTAGCCGTATTAAAATATACCATGGATAGCATGCCATTAGGTGGTAGTGGCGTGGTGAAAGCATGATGTTACCACTTTGGCGCAAGAGGGGGTTTCTGACTAGAGGAATTCTTTTAGTGGTAAAATTTCAGCGAGCATAACTACATGGATGGTTTTTATAGGGGCCTTGTCATGATTTTCTTTGTCACAGACCAAAGGAAGTGTGTTAGTGCAAGGGGACTATCACGTCTTGTGAGTAAAGTTGTACAACCTTTGCATAGTATAAAACTAATCGATTAGCTGTGCCCGTGGTCATAGGCATGCTGATCAAGCCATTCACATATTAGAGTTTGGTAATTTTAAAATTTGAGTTTAGAAAAATGATATTGGGATTGAGTGAGTCCATCACGGGAAATTTTGGATAGATCTAGGAGGGATTCCTGAGTTGAAAATATTTAAAAATGAAATTTCATTAAAATTATGCAATTTGAAATTACTTAGAATGTTTAGAAAATTACTACTTTATGCTAAAATCAACCATATAACCTTCCTTTGTCACCTTTACATTAATGTTACATTTTTTGATGTGATTGGCTGAGTAAGTTTGTACTCACCCTTGCTTAATCTGCTAGTTCAGAGGAGGCGTTCTACAACGGTGAGGACCAGTTGGACTAGGTTGCATCCCCAGTCGATTGCTTGTTGCAATACAATTGGGATTTTCTACTTTTCTTTTATTTATGTTGCCTCTATTTATTTGTTTATTTAGTTGTTAGCCTGCGTGTTAATCTTTTTGTTACCCTGGATAATTATTATTAATAAAATACGCTGGATATGATGTGATTTCACTTCTATTGTGTGTGCTAGCTTTTTCTATACTAGTACAAGATACATAGATGATTTCAAAGGTATTTTTCTGGGTTCCGACAGAGGTGGTATCAGAGTCATATCGACTATAGGTCGTGGCCATATTTGATTAAACTTTAGGACCTTACTTTATAAAGACCAATATTTTCAAATACTTTTATTCCTTTTCTCCCTCTCTATTCATCTCCTTCTATTTATAAAATGTATTTCTAAGTCATGCCTTTCTCAAAAAATTATATATGGGAGAGATTTCGACTAATGTTTTGTACGGGATGTACTTAGAGAACTGGATGAAGATTTTGTTAAACATGATATAGTATCTCGGGTTCACTCAGAGGCCCATCTACCACGGCATCAGGACGCTACTGTTCTCATAGGAGAAGTGGGGGGTAGAGATCCACATCTACGCTCAGGACCAGGGCAGGACCATCTCGCACATCTATGAGGCATCGATGCTATAAGACTCCTTAGCCATAGGTATCTAGGATGCAGCCCGTGAGGCTGTGCAGATGATGGGGAGACTCTCGAGGTGTAGCTTAGTGTCTCTGAGTTTCTCTACCATCCCATCAAGTACTAGTGCAGCACTTACAGTTCTTTCTGCCCCACCACGATGAGCAGCTCCTAAGTTCCGTGTCGACAGCTGGCACTCACGGAGGATATGGAGTTTAGCCACCAGGATGCACTCGACGATCTAAGGACAACTCAGTAGAGGCTTCGCGAGGTGTAGGAAGAGCTGGTCATGTACAAAGACAACAATGAGGGCTCTTTGGTATAGGGAGAGACTTAAAAGTACTCAGAGCCTATCCCCGCTCCAAAGAAGAGAAGGACCGGTGATAAGAAGACTTATCTGAGCCAGTTTCGTGGACCCAGTAGGACTAGAATTTCTTTTTAGATGTTTTAGATGATGATTAGTTTGATGTGTGAGCTATCATTTCTCTTTGTGAACAGCTGCCATCTAATAAATGAAGATTAATAAAGATTTGATTTCATTTATTTATTTATATGTGAGTTTGGTTTATTTCTTCTATTTTAGCTACATCTCATCTTTACTATAAACCTTAAGGGTCTATTTGATAAACTCTATTTTGAAAAAAATTTACTCTCATCTTGTGCTATCTTACTCTTACCCTAAATCATTATCTAAAAATCTTAGCTAATATTTCTTCTCTTTCAAAATAATAGATGGTCAGTGTCAACTTTGCATCAAGCCACGGATGGATGCTATTTCTTAAGTATCAACTTCGGCATTTGAGGATCAGGCGGTGACCAACCTACTTCCTAGGGGAAGAACGATATGAAGGAGAAGTTATCAGCCACTACGTCAACTTGCTCATCACTATGCCCGCTCGATTTGGAAGACTTTGCTACATTTTCAAGGGACATGGCTCCACATCGTATGATGCGAAGGAGGAAGCTGCCCGCAAAGCAGTGCGATAGTTTTGCCATCTCTTCAACATTCAACCTCAAGGACCAAGACATCGCTTTGTTCCCCATAGGCCCTAAGAAATTACAACCAAACCTTAGAAACTTTTAAAATAAACCAACCATTCCTTAGGAGATTGTGAGCTGTCTTTTATTCTTTTGTGTGCAGCCACAATAAATAAATTATCTCAAGAAAAGAATAATGTGGTATTTATTGAAGTTTATTGTATGTGTGGGATTGGGTGCTTGAGAGATTCGGACCCTAAGACCGGGTGCTTGAGAGATTCGGACTGGGGGCTTTTGTGGCAACCGCTCCAAAGACAGGAAGAACTGGACGTTGGAAGCAAGCAAGAAGACAGTCGAGTTTACCCAGGTTCGGGCCCTCCAAAGGAGTAATAACCCTAGTCCTGCTTGGTGGTTTCCTCTGAGTTCAAGGTTCTTACAAGGCTGGGGGAGAAGACCCTCTCAGGTTCTGCCAACCCAATAATCAACCCTTCTCCCATGCATCCTAGCTCCCTTTTATACTCGGGCTGGCTGAGGCGCATGGGGCTTACAAGCTTGCGTAAAGCAAGCGTCTGACACGTTACTACAGTACATTTAATGCACCCGTCATATTCTCTTACATCACATTTAATGTCTTGTCCTAACTGACTTAGACTTCGCCTTGGGCCCTTTGTCTGTCACCCCTGCATGCTCCGCCAGGAGAGAGGGGATGTCGATTCGGCGCCACCCATCATTAATGCGCGCCTAGGGAAGACGCGCCGCCATACCACAGCCTTCACACCCTGCAATTAATGCGCACGTCTCGCATTAAATACACGTCTCGCATTAAATATCCTTGACCCTTCGCCTGTAGCACGATTACGGGTTGATTCTTGGGAACTACGCCCGAGGTGTGGCTGAGCGCCACTGTCCTCTTGGCGAGCACCTTTGCTGGTCGCCGAGGAGTGGCTCGACGCCACTCGCCCCTGGCGAGCACCTTCGCTGTCGCCCGAGGAGCGGCTGAACGCCACTCGCCCCCGGCGAGCAACTTGGCTGGTCGCCTCGAGGAGTGGCTCGACGCCACTCGCCCCTGGCGAGCACCTTCGCTGTCGCCAGGAGTGGCTGAACGCCACTGCCCCCGGCGAGCAACTTGGCTGGTCGCCTCGAGGAGTGGCTCGAGCGCCACTCGCCCCTGGCGAGCACCTTGGCTGGTCACCCGAGGAGTGGCTGAACGCCACCTGTCCCTGGCGAGCACCTTGGCTGGTCGCTCAGGAGTGGCTCAACGCCACCCCCCTGGCGAGCACCTTGGCTGGTCGCCTCGAGGAGTGGCCTGAACGCCACTGCCCTCTTGGCGACAAGATTAATGCGGCTGCGTGGGTACCCAGCGCTTACGCCGACAAGAGCTCCCGCCCACCCAGGAGTGTCTTTATTCTTTCTTTTTCTTCGTCGAACGGTTCAATCTCCCGGGTGGGGCCCATAAATGCCCACGCACGCCGCGGTCTTTAAAAACTTGCCTCTTTTTCCGGTCCCGAGGTGGATACTGCGGCCGTTTCCGTGGCTTCGTGGGACGTGCCCACTTCCTTGAAAAATGCTTTGGTTTTCCCGCATCCGAACCGCCGCGTCTCTTCGACTTTTTCCCGCCAGGCTCTCCCTTGAATTCTTATAAATAAGCAGGCGACGGGGGGGGGCATGTTCCCGTTTTCGCTTTTCGCCTCTGCTCCTTCCTGCCTTAGCTTCTTTTCTGCTTTAGCTGATTCTGATGGCCTCTCCGACTCCTGTCCTTCCTCCTTCAACTGTGGAAGAGAATGCCGCCGCTAAATGCTCCAAGGTGACGCGCGGCGCTCTCGCAAGATGGCCGGACTGCCGCTCCCGATGGCCAGCCCGGGGAAGTCATCTTCTTTGTCTGGGCGATGATGGCGGGCTTCGTCCCGCCCATCTCGGACTTCTACATCGCCGTCCTCAACTTCTACGACATTCACAACATCCACCTTCCCCCTAACTCCATTGTGCTCCTCTCCGTCTTTGCCCACTTCTGTGAGATGTTCATAGGGGTAATGCCCAATCTTCTCCTTTTCCGCTACTTCTTCTCGCTCCGCGTCGGCCAGTGGCTCCGGCATCTCCGGTGCTGCCATCTGCGACTTAGAGGCGGGGCCCGGCGCGCTACATTCCAATGGAGACCCGATCCACCGGAAAATGTGGCGCCACGAATGGTTGTATGTTGAAGACGATAAGCGGCATTGAAGTTCAGGGCTTCCACCGAGCGGTGGGCAGCAAATCTGATCGGGATCTTTGGTCGCCGAGCACGCCCGAGCCACTTGCAATGTTGGCTCGGGTTGATCGGCCATGACAGCGGGCTGACCGGAGGCATGGTTCTCGGGACTTCGTGTCGGAGGATTAGTCCTTTGCGCCGCCGCCACCGGCCCAGCCTGGCACTATCTGGGCGTGGATGACGGGACTCGGACGATTCCTGGAGGTGAGCTTTTATACCTTCCTTCTTCATCATCATCATTCTCTCATCATTCATTTTTTTTTTTTTGTGTCAGCCGTGGGAAAGCTGGACGCCGCACAGATCGCTTCCTGGATGGGGCGACTGGGCCAGTTGAGCGACGTTCTACCCTTCCCGAGGCTGCGCTTCCACTCGCGACATGCAGCCTCGGGATCGGGCGGAGATCGTCAAGGCGATGCCCAAGATGGACGCCATGGGGACGCCCATCATCGTCCATCAAGGGCCTCGATAATCCGCGGCACTCCTACAATGGGCGACGAGGAGGAACAAGCGCCCCGCCGACGACATCGTCCCCATCGAACGCCCACCGACCACGGCTATCGTGGCCATTTTCGTCGGCCGCCGGATCTTCACAGCCCCGCCATCGGGACTTCCTCTCACCGCGGGGCTCTTCATCAACGGTCCACGACGCTTCCGCCTCCGCCATCACCGCTTTGCATATCTGGTTCCATTTGGCGCCGCTGGCCGACCAGCCGGCGCGCTTCCTCCATCACCACCGCCACCGCCGGGCGTGACCGCCGGCGCTACTGGTGGATCTGACCGGCGCTGCAGCCTGCCGCCACGGCACCGCCAATGGCCGACTCCGCCAAGATCGCTGCGATGGCGGATCCACCGGCGGTTGACTCCGCCCGGCGCTTCCGGTGGAGCGGTCCTCGCCACCGCCACCGAGGCCGCGGTGCCTCGAGGAGGGCTGGCTCACTCCGAGTACCTCGGTTTCGAGGCCTCACCAGTAATGTAATCCTTGAAACACAAAAGCGGTAAAACTTTTAACCTTCGAATGGAGCCTTACCTTTGCTTGCTTTTTGCTTGTTCCAGTGGCACTGCCGCGAGACCCCTACCGCCTCGTGGTCGGGCGCATCGGCTGAGGTAGCGGACGGAGCAAAGAATGATCCGCCAGACGAAGAAGCCGGCGACAAGATGCACCGCCTGGCCGCCGGGCTGCGGCAGCCTCAGAGGCGCTGGGCCATGCCCACTCCGGATCTCTCCCGCTGACTCCGTTCTCTTCGGCTGACGCAGATGCATCGCTGCCGCTTCTTGACAGTTCTACTCCCACACCAGCCACCGCTTACGCCGAGCAAGCAACGGCCGCCGACGCCTCGAGATCGGCCGCCTCGGCAGAGGTGGCTGATTTACATGACCGGATGGAAAGGCAGAGCGGGAGCTGGTGGGGGAGCGGGAGCGGGGGGCCGCTCGCGCTGCCGAGCTCATGGAAGAGCTCGAGGCGCAATGGCACACCGCATCACCCGAGGCGCACTCTGCAGATGCCGAGGTATGCCTTTGACCGGATGGAGGGCAGCCTCGCTCGGCGGGGTTGGTGCAGCAAGCGCCAGCTGGAGCGAAGCCGTCGCCTCATACGCCTCAGTCGGATCGCGGACTTCACCGCCCGGCTTCCCGCCGCCCTGGCCGACCGGTCCACCCAGGAAGGACGCGCAGTAGCGGCTGCTACTGCGACGTTCGTTTTGGCGTGCTGCGCGTCCAGGGACGCCAACTTTGATCCTCTGGCTGCCGTCCAGGGGATTGAAGGAGACTGGGCGGAGGCGGAGGCGCGGGTGCAGGCAGCTGCTGACCACGTCGCTGCTCAGCTGGAGATGGCCAACCCTGCGCTGGAGGACGCAGCAGAAGAGGTGGCACTGGCGCTGGACGTCGGGCCCCTCGCGGAAGACCCTGCAGTAGCAGCCGCAGTGGCGGACGAGGAGGAAGAAGGATAGGATAGCCCAGACCCTTTTTTCCTTTTCTCCTTTTAACTTGCTGTCCTGCAACAACTTTTGTAAAGCACTTTCATGGAATAGACATGACACTTTTTAGACTTATTCAGCAATGTTTAACTTGTCTTCTTAGCCTTCCACCTTACTGACCGCCAGCATTAACTTGAGTGCTACTGCCCGGCTTAAGGCTTAGAAGGAAAAAAGAAGGGAGTAAAGTATCCCTTGTGTCCGGGCGATTCTTTTCTCGTTGCTTTACAGTCCTGCAAACGACACGTACCCTCGTGGCCTCCGCGGGGCGGACACAGTGTAAGACGTGACAGGATGTAGGCTTTTGATAGCAGTGTTTAAATCGCCACTTCACGGGACACGAGTGTCATGACCGTGCCGGAGCCGAGTTCAAACCACCGCCTAATTGCCCAATCCTGTTCGCCGCACTTACAGAGTGGTCCCGCTTTGCATCGGGCGCCACAGATCGAGCGGACTAGAGTGATCGTGAACACTTTGCCATAAAACATGTAACTGTAAAGGCATGAAGTGATCGCTAAAAACAACGTAACGTAATACTTAATTTCGAACAAGCTGTTCCCACGACTAGTCGGCAAAGACAGAGACATGATTCGACCGGCGCGAGGAACAAAACCTGAAACTTACAACCGTTCAAGGGTAGAACTTGCGCAGGTTCTCTATATTCAGCGAGTTCGCCAGATTCCTCCTCGCCCCTGGCCAACCTGACCGCCGGGTCGAGCTAAAACCACCTTAAAGGGGCCCTCCCACTGGGAGACAGGTTGTAACCCAACCCGATGCGGCGAATCTTCGCAAGACCAGGTCGCTCGCCGCGATGTTCTCTCACCGACCGGGTGGCGTGGTACCTCCCGAGGCTTTGTCGATACCGAAGCGGGCGCAGGGCCGCACGATCCCGGCTTCTTCCAGGAGATTGACGTCGTCTTGGCGCATCTCTTCCTGATCTTCTTCCGCGAACGCAAAGAACGCCGCTGGGCGACTCCAAATGTCAATTACGAAGGGAGGACGGCCTCCGCTCCGTAAACCGTAAAGAATGGAGTCTCTCCGTAGTCTTGGCCGGGAGTGGTCCGAGTGACCACAAAGATCGCCGGAGTTCTTCAACCCACCGTGAGCCACGCGGTGAAGTCGATCAAACGCCCGAGTCTTGAGGCCCTTCAAAGACCAGGGCATTGGCTCGCTTCAACTTGGCCGTTGCTTCTTGGATGGGCAACGGAGGCAAAGCACCTTCGTGCCCATTTCTTCGCAAAGTCCGTAAAAGCGGCGCTGGTGAATCGGGCGCCATTGTCGGTGATGATACGGTTGGCGACCCGGCGGGCGAAGATCCTCGCATGAACTTGACCGCGGCTGCGCGGTAATGGTTCTCACGGCTTCAGCTTCCACCCACTTGGTGAACTTGTCAATGGCGACGAACAGATGAGTGTAGCCTCCTGGCCGCGTGAACGGACTCAGATATCCGGCCCTGCACCGCGAAGGGCCATGAGAGCGAGATGGTTTGCGAGCTTGGGCTGGTTGGTGGATTTGCTTGGCGTGGAATCGCACGCCTCGCATCTCCTCACCAGCTCATAAGCATCCTGGAGGGCAGTTGGCCAATAGAACCCGTGGCGGAAAGCTTTTCCCACCAGGTTCGATCGGAAAAAATGGCTCATGACACGCCTCCATGGATATCGAAAGCAAAATGCTTCCTCTTCCCGAGTGATGCACTTGAAGAACTCCATTTCCACCCCGGTGATACAGGTCCCCGTCTACTGTGGTGTAGCGCTTGGCCTTTCGCGCTATCTTCTACCGACGCATCATCGTCGGGGCATACTTGATCCCGCAGGTAGGCCAGGATCGGGTCCATCCATGTGCCTCCCGGTCAAGCACGGCGACCACAGAGTGATCGTCAGGGTACTCCGGCTGCCAGCGTTTCCACCGGTGCCACCTTTCCTCCTCGCAGCGTGGTGGGGCGGCGCCACCATCGTCCCCACCGTAAACGGGGTTGCAATAGGCGTCGCCTTCCCATCCGAGGTGAGGGCTGAAGCAAAGATCACCATCCTCCCCACCGAGACGGGGCCGAGATGGACGGTCGCGGAAGCCTTTCTTCAAAGACTCCGACCGAACCGGGCTCTTGTCGAGGCGAGCCGAGCGAGCTCGTCCGCTAAATAATTGTCGCTACGGGTATGTGTGTATACCCTAGCCCTTCAAGTGTCTCTCCATCTTTCTAACCTCCGAGGTAAGCTGCCATGACGGGATCAGAGCAAGTGAAGTCCTTCCTTGCCTGGTTGATGACCCGAAAGAATCGCCTTTAATCAGAGGCTCAGTATGCCGATGGCTGCGGCAATGAGCCCGACCAGCAATCCTTCGTATTCCGCAACATTGTTGGTAGCTTTAAAGTCCAGGACGACTATATATTTGAGGGGGTCCCCGGTCGGGGAGACCAGGAGGAACCCAGCCCCCGCGCCTTCGAGCCTGAAGGATCCATCGAAGAGGAGCGTCCAAGGCGTGGGCACGGGACTTCCTTATCTTCCCATCTCACGAGTCCATTCAACAATGAAGTCCGCCGATCTTTGACTCTTGATAGCGATGGGGGGCAAATTTGAAGCCAAATTCCCAGCTCGACAGATCACTTGGCGATATTTAGACCTTCTTTTCACGATTGTGAAGGATCTCCGCAGAGGATACGAGGAGACCACAGTGATCTCCCTTCCTTGGAAATAATGTCGCAGCTTTCTTGATGCCACCAAAGACAAAGATACACCATTTTCTCGGGCCTGGGATACCTAGTTTCAGCATCATGCGGCACCTTGCTCACATAATAGACCGGCCATTGCCGCCCGCCCGCTCTGCTACTAGTGCTGCACTCACCGCCGAGCGGCTTGCCGCTACATAAAGGAGAAGCGGCTCACTGTGCTCAGGGGCGACCAAAGACAGAGGCGAGGAGAGATACTTCTTGAGATCTTCAAATGCTCTGGGCTTCCGGGTCCACTCAAAGGAATTAGTCTTCTTCATCGGCTTGAACAATGGGAGACTTTTCTCCCCACCGGCTATGAACCGTACGAGGAGGCTGAGCGACCAGCTAAGCTAATCAAGCCGCTTGAGCCGGACAGGGTGGCTTCATTCGCTCAATTGCTTCAATCTTGTGCGGATTGGCTTCGATCCCGCTGGCCGAGACCAGGAAGCCAAGCAACTTCCTGCACGACACCCGAACACGCACTTCTCAGATTCACTTTAAGCGGTAGTGCCGAGATGGGAGAAGGTTTCTTCAGATCGTCAACCAACCCATCGCCTTAGCTTTTATCACCAAGTCATCAACATATACCTCCAGGTTCTTCCCAATTTGTGACTTGAATACAATATGCATGGCTCACGGTAGGTAGATCCGGCGTTCTTCAACCCAAAGGGCATTCGAACATAACAATACACACCAAAAGAGGTGACAAAGGCCGTCTTTTCTTCGCCTTCCGCGCCATTCTAATCTGATGATATCCTCGAGTAGGCGTCTAGGAAACATAGAGCTTCACATCCTGCCGTAGAATCGACAACGAGGTCAATCCATGGCAGAGGGTAAGGGTCCTTAGGGCAGGCTTTATTGAGGCTCGGTAAAGTCTATACACATTCGCCACTTCCCATTGGACTTCTTTACGATGCACGGGTTAGCCACCACTCAGGGTAGGCGGCTTCCCGCACAACTCCGGCTTGCAATAGCTTCTCCACTTCTTCCCGAATGGCTTCTTGTCGCTCTGGCGCCGCCTCGGATCTTCCGTTTGACTGAGTGCGCTCCAGAAGCGTTGTTAATCGGTGCTCGATCACCTCCCTTGGGACTCCGGTCATTTCAGATGGTTCCTGTGCGAACACATCTAGATTAGACCAGGAGGAAGGTGACAGCGTTTTTCCTATTTGGCGCCGAGATCGGCGCCAATTCACAGCCTTGCCCGAGCCTTCCTCACCCACGGGACCACCTTCACCTCACCCAAGGGATCGGGTGAAGCGCGGCCTTGGCCGGGAGCGCTCGAGGATCTTCTCAGGCCACGCGCCGAACAGCGGCTCCAAATAAGTCTTGTACTTGCTTATCGAGGCGCAAGGCTTCAAGCTTGTCCACCTTTACCACAATTGGGCCCTCTGGCCAGGGATCTTCATCAGCAAATAAGCATGATGCGAATCGCCATGAATTTGACTAGCGTGGCCGGCCAAGCGGGCGTTGTAAGGGAGGTCAAGTCGGCGACCTCGAAGTTGATGAGTTCCGTCCGGAAGTTTTCGGCTTCCGAACGTGGCGGGCAGCTGGACTTGTCCTGTGGGCATTAGGCCCATCCCGGGCAATTCCATAAAAAAGCGGTGCGGGCGCAGCTTCTTCATAAGGTATTTGGAGTGCTTGATACGCCCGATCGACAAAGAGGTTGATGGCACTTCCTCCATCAACTAGTACTCGCCAAGCTTCGCATTCCTCGACCGTAGGGGCGACCACGATCGGAGATGGTTTGGGCCTGAAGTGTTCGGCCGGGTGGTCGGCCCGACCGAAAGTGATCGATTGATCCGACCACTTCAGCACCCGACTGCCCCGGCTCGCATGGTGGCACACACTGTCTCACTCTCGCTTGTACTGCGAGTTGGAAGAGTAGGTGGCCGAACCCCCATGAATGTATGCCACCGTGTGCTCGGCTTGTTGGAAAGCCAGTGGGGTGTCATCTTCGTCGTCATTATCTTCGCGATCCTTTTCGCGGCGCTTCTTGAGCCGCTTTTCCACCAACTTGGATACAACCTGACAATCTTCCAAGTCGTGCCCATTTGTGCGGTGGATGGGGCAGTATGGCTTGCCCCTGTCGTCTTCACGGCGGGGAGAACGGCGATCCCTGCGATTGTCTCGCTGGTCCCGGCGATCTCTCCTTCGCTCCTGATCGTCGCACCGCTGAGGCTTGGCTTCTGGATCGGCCACTAAAACCTCTCGGGCGACGGCCTCCTTGCGCTTCTTCTTTTTACGGTCGGAGGACTTCGACGCTCCGGCTTCGCTGTGGTTTGAGGGCCTCGATGCACCCTTCCGAGAGCCTCATTGCTCGGGCACACTTGTGAGCCAGGGAGAAAAGCTCGGAAGTGGTAGCGACAGTGCGGGTAGCCATCTTCTCCCGCATCTTCTGATCCCTAACCCCCCTCCGGAACGCAATAATAACCGACTGCTCAGAGATCCGGGGGATCGTGTTGCGGCAATGGCTAAACCGCCGAATAAACTCCCTCAGGGACTCCCCCTCCCTCTGCTCCAAAGCGTGGAGGTCGTCCTCCACACCCGGTTGAGCGTAGGAGCCCTGAAAGTTGGCGACAAAAATGTCGCACAGTTCCTCCCACGAGTGTACCGAACCCCGAGGAAGGTTCAGCAGCCAGGAGCGGGCGGAGCCTGTCAGCGACATCGGGAAGTAGTTGGCCATAACTCTATCTGACCCCCCGGCAGCACGCACCACCGTCGTATAAATCTGCAGGAATTCTTCAGGGTTGGTGGTGCCGTCATACTTCTCGATGGGCGCGGGACGAAATCTTTCTGGCCACGCCCGATTGGCGTAGACGGAGGGAAAACGCCTGGCACCCAACATTATATGGGGAGTAGTGTCGCCCACCAGCCCCCTGACCCTGAGATGGGGTCGAGGAGTGCGAGTCTACACTCTCCCCAGAGTCGGAAGGGGAAGCCCCCTTCTGACTGACCGGCAGCGGGGGTTCGGCGCGTTGTTGCGGATGACGCCTCCGAAGAACTTGACGCAGATCGTCGCCCCGCTGGAGCCGCCCCTCATTGAGGCGTGCCCTTAGATCCCCGCGGTTCTCCTCCGGCATGGGAGTACCGCGGGAAGATGCGGAAACTTGTGCACGTCCCCCTGCTGCGAGAGGCTGCGGCGATACTCCTTCCCTTTATCCCGGCTCTGCGGCCGGGAGAGGTCGCCAAAGAGCGGCGGAAGCTTGTGCATCCACCATACGAACTTCTTGGCGGAGGGCCGGAAGCCCTCGGCTGAATTGCCACAACAACTCTTCTTTGGTGAGTCCACTAGACGGGCAATGTCACGGAGCCAAGGGGTGGTGGGGTGTCGCCGTCGCTTGGACCGGAGGATGATCCAGAGCAACCGGCCGCATGAAGGCTTTGCATTGGGGTATGTTCCCCCAACGACAAGCGCCATTGGGCCAGTGAACTCCGGGCTTGGATGCGGCTCGCGCCCCTCCCGCATGAAAGGACTCACTGACCCGACTCCCTTGCAGGGAGCCGAGATCGGCCGGGCGCCGCTTTCCTCGAGGGCGCTACGCTGGCGATGAGATTCCGCCATACGGATGATCTTGATTCTTGCAAACTCCTCAAAAGGAATGGGAGAAAGGAACGATCTAACCACTAAGCCCCTACTCGGCGCGCCACTGCTTGGCCATTACTATTCAACAGGCACCCTAAGACCGGGTGCTTGAGAGATTCTGGACCGGGGCTTTTGTGGCAACCGCTCCAAAGACAGAAGAATCGGGCGTTGGAAGCAAGCAAGAAGACAGTCGAGTTTACCCAGGTTCGGGCCCTCCAAAGGAGTAATAACCCTAGTCCTGCTTGGTGGTTTCCTCTGAGTTCAAGGTTCTTACAAGGCTGGGGGAGAAGACCCTCTCAGGTTCTGCCAACCCAATAATCAACCCTTCTCCCATGCATCCTAGCTCCCTTTTATACTCGGGCTGGCTGAGGCGCATGGGGCTTACAAGCTTGCGTAAAGCAAGCGTCTGACACGTTACTACAGTACATTTAATGCACCCGTCATATTCTCTTACATCACATTTAATGTCTTGTCCTAACTGACTTAGACTTCGCCTTGGGCCCCGCCTGTCTGTCACCCCTGCATGCTCCGCCAGGAGAGAGGGGATGTCGATTCGGCGCCACCCATCATTAATGCGCGCCTAGGGAAGACGCGCCGCCATACCACAGCCTTCACACCCTGCAATTAATGCGCACGTCTCGCATTAAATACACGTCTCGCATTAAATATCCTTGACCCTTCGCCCTGTAGCACAGATTACGGGGTTGATTCTTGGGAACTACGCCCCGAGGTGTGGCCTGAGCGCCACCTGTCCTCTTGGCGAGCACCTTTGCTGGTCGCCCCGAGGAGTGGCCTGGACGCCACCTGTCCCCTGGGCGAGCACCTTCGCTGGTCGCCCCGAGGAGCGGCCTGAACGCCACCTGTCCCCCGGGCGAGCAACTTGGCTGGTCGCCTCGAGGAGTGGCCTGGACGCCACCTGTCCCCTGGGCGAGCACCTTCGCTGGTCGCCCCGAGGAGCGGCCTGAACGCCACCTGTCCCCCGGGCGAGCAACTTGGCTGGTCGCCTCGAGGAGTGGCCTGAGCGCCACCTGTCCCCTGGGCGAGCACCTTGGCTGGTCGCCCCGAGGAGTGGCCTGAACGCCACCTGTCCCCTGGCGAGCACCTTGGCTGGTCGCCCCGAGGAGTGGCCTGAACGCCACCTGCCCTCTGGGCGAGCACCTTGGCTGGTCGCCTCGAGGAGTGGCCTGAACGCCACCTGTCCTCTTGGCGACAGTACTTAATGCGGCTGCGTGGGTACCCCAGCGCTTAATACGCTGACACCCCGGACTAGTCATAACAGTTCTCACCGACCCTACCGGAATAGTTATGACTTATCTCACCGGCCGGCCATGAAAAATATGCCATGTGTGCAAAACGGACAGCAACATATACATGAATAGAACTATTGCATATCAACACTTGGCATCGAAACATGTAGGTCCGTACTCAACAATCGACGGTAACCATTCAAAACATGGCATGTGATTCATTCATCAACAACACACATTTTTAATCATGGCATGTGGACACCATATCATAGATAACCTTTAAATCATGGCCTAAGGATGTCATATCAATTATAACATGTAATTCATGGCAAGACAACATGTTATCTATTCCGAATGCTATCTAGCAAATCTAGCAACGCATATAACATACAATCCACGCAACACACTTGCCTTCAACCACGGCAACGGAGTGACGAGAGGTCGAGGGCACTCGGGGCACACCACCTGCAAACACGTGCCATACACTCAAATCGAGTCCACAAAACAACACACATAAATCCCACTACCCCGACTTAAACACAACTCCTAAAACCAGAAAGCAGCAAATCTGTCCCTTCGGGACAGCAGTCTTCCAACGGGCATAACTTCTGTTCTAGGACTCCAAATTGAATAAACGAGTACACCCTCGCGTAGCTTAGAAAATTTCCCAACTTTTTCTAGTTATATGGAAAGACTGATTCGGACTCTAAATTAGTTTAATCTAATGTTGAACACGAACTGTCTCAATCTTGTCACAGATTTGACAGCGCTCGGTAAAATATCCATAACTTCCAAACGGCTGGGCGGAATTTCAATTTCTTTATGTCCACGGAAAGATAATGAAATTATCTACAACTTCCTAAAAGTCCGTACGGTCAGATTCAATCTCTAAATTGGCCAAAACTCCTGCCCTAGTTCGGGTTCCCAATCTGCCCGAACCAGAACGTGAATACAACTCTAGTTTTCAACAAATCTACCCCATGGCAGCACCTCCCTTGATCTAAAAAACATGGTAATGATCCTTAGAACAACACCTAGACCTAACCCACAGATCACCCATGCCATACCTCGCCAAGAAGATCCGAAACCGACGAAGCCTTCCTTCCCGCCGGCCGCTCCTTCCTCCCGATCCGCAACGGTTCGCCGGAGATTCTCGAATTCCGGCGATCCTCCGAGCGGGACAGCGAGGAGCACCATGAGAGGGGATGCCGTGGGGCTGCTAGGAGAGGGGTGGATGGCTTGGGAAGGGAGGGGAAGGGTGGAGGCGCAATGGGGAAAGATGGGGGTGGCTAGGAGAGGGAGATGGGGAGGAGGAGGTGGCGGCTTGAGGGGGGAAGAGGAGAGGGCGCCTAGGGCAAGGGGAGGCCGCCCCCAAGGCAGGGTATGCTGCCCCCCACTCCCTCATGGGCCCAAAAATCCTCCCACTAAAGCCCACGACTCAACCCCCTTAGGCCCGAACTCTCCCAGAGAGGCCCAAACTCCCGAAATCGGCCCGGAAACGCGATTAAAATTCATGCCGTAAAGTTTAATACCTCCATTTCACATTCTATAATGTCTTTGCCATCCCGTGGTATCACACACTATGACAGAATACCTGTACAAATTCAACCATCTGGCCATATATGCTCCTGAGGAGTTGGCCATCGATGAAGCGAAGCAAGAGCGCTTCATTAAAGGACTGAATGATGAGTTGGCAGTTCAACTCATATATCATGTCTACATTGACTTTCAGCAGTTAGTCAACAATGCCATCCGCCAGGAGGGCAAGCACCAGGAGATGGAAAGCCGCAAGAGAAGAATGAATTTCTAGAGGAACAACCCCAAAGGACACCCCAAGCCTCGCACCATGACACCTCAGCCTTCGCAGCATGCTAGACCTCACGCATCCTCCTCTTCTTCCAGGGCATTAGTGGCACCGCAGCGCCCCGCTAACCCCAACATCAAGCCACCACCAGCTTCGACAGGCAGGAAGATCCAGAGGACTCCTCCGCCTGCAGCTGGAGTCAAGTTCTATTTTTACCATGAGATGGGGCATTTCACAAATCAGTGCCCTAAGAAGTGAGCAGTGCTAGCACCAGAACCAGCCTAGCCCAACACTTCGGCTCTAGCATCAGCAGCTCCCCGAAGGCCAGTACCTGCAGTGAGAGGTTATGTCAATAATATCATGGCAGAAGAGGCTCAGGACACTCCAGATGTGGTTTTTGGTACGTTCCTTGTAAATTGTGTACTAGCATCAATTTTATTCGACTCTGGAACTTCGCATTCTTTTGTTGATAATCGATTTGTGAGTAAACATGGGGTAGCAACTTTTCCTCTTGATAACCCTATGATAGTCAGCTCCCCTAGCTTATAAGTAAGAGCAAATGCAATTTGCATAAAAGTTCCTTCAATTATAAAAGGAGTGACATTCCTAGCCAACTTTATAGTTTTGCAATCGTAAGATTTAGATGTAATCCTTAGCATGGATTAGTAAACCAAGAATAAGGATCAAATTAATTGCTTCACCTAGATTATTGAACTCACCAATGAAGATGGAATCAAGGTTGAGTATGGGTCCAGGATCACTGGAAATAAACAACTTAGTCTTAACAGACTCAAGGGTATCAGCATAGAACAAGTACCGGTGGTACAAGAATACCAAGATGTATTTCTGAAGGAACTATCTAGAATGCCCCTTGACAGGGACATTGAGTTCATAATCAATCTCACCCAAAGTACAGCTCTGATATCAAAGAGACCGTGCCGAATGCCCACTAATGAGTTAGCTGAGCAGAAGTAAATCCAAGAGCTGCAAGACAAGGGATATGTCAGACCAAGTTCATCACCTTGGGGTGCACCTATTCTTTTTGTCAAGAAAAAGTACAATAGCCTGAGAATATGTGTGGATTATAGAGCCCTTAATGAAGTCACTATCAAGAATAAATATCCCCTACCTAGAATTGATGACACGTTCGATCAGTTGAAGGGAGCAGGTGTCTTTTTCAAGATAGACATTCGATCAGGTTACAATTAGCTGAAAATTCGACCCGAGGATATACCCAAGACAGTCTTCACCACCCGATATGGACTTTATGAGTTCATGTTTATGTCTTTTGGGTTAGCCAATGCACCAGCCTATTTCATGAATATGATGAATAAAGTATTCATGAAATTTTTGGATAAATGTGTAGTGGTACTCATTGATGATATTCTCATCTACTCCCGAGATGAGAAAGGGCATGAGGAACATCTAAGGTTAGTATTGGAAAACTCAGGGATCACCAACTGTATGTCAAGTTCAACAAGTGTGAGTTTGGCTGAAAAAAGTAGGATTTCTTGAACATATTGTATCAGCAAGTGGAGTTGCAGTAGATCCAACAAGGGTTGAAGCAATAATGGGTTGGGAGCACCCCAAGTATGTCACTGAGGTTAGAAGTTTTCTTGGATTGGTTGGATATTATCGGAGGTTCATAGAGAGTTTCTCTAAACTTGTACATCCGATGACTCAACTCTTAAAGAAGGAAAAAAAAGTTTGAATGGATGGAATCCTGTGAGAAGAGCTTTGTAGAGCTAAAGGAAAAACATATCTCTGCACAAGTACTAGTTCTACCAGATATTCACAAGGATTTTGTGGTTTTCTGTGATGCCTCCCATCAAGGTTTGGGATGTGTGCTAATGCAAGAAGGCAATATGGTAGCCTATGCATCACGTCAGCTAAAGCCTCATGAGACAAAATTATCCTACTCATGACTTGGAGTTAGCCATGATTGTGCATGCTATGAAGATTTGGCAACATTACCTCATTGGTAATCATTGCGAAATATATACTGACCATAAGAGTCTGAAGTATATATTCACCCAGACCAAGCTCAACTTGAGATAAAAAAAGATGGCTAGATCTGATAAAGGACTATGATCTTGGTATCCATTATAACCCAGGCAAGGCTAATGTGGTAGCTGATGCATTGAGCAAATAAAGTCAGGTCAAAATGATCAGTATTAGAGAAGACCAATCTGAGCTGTGTCAAGAAATGAGACGGCTGAATCTGGAGATAGTCACTTATGGATCAGTTAATGCACTCAACGTATAGCCCATGCTTCGAGATCATATCAGAGAAGCTCATAAAGAGGATGCATGTAGATATCCAAGAGATTAAGAAGAACATGAGAAGAGAAAAATCTTTGGGATTTTGAGAAGATAAATATGGTGTTATTTGGTTTGAGAATAGATTTTGTGTGCCAAACCATAAAGAGATAAAGGAGGTAATTCTTCAAGAAGCACATGAGTATCCAAACTCCATCCATCCCAGCAGTACAAAGATGTACCAGGATTTGAAGAAAAAGTATTGGTGGGTTAGCATGAAAAGGGAAATTGCATAATATATTGCTCGCTGTGAGGTCTGTTATAGAGTCAAAGCAAAACATCAGAGACCAGCAGGCTTGTTGCAGCCATTATCGATCTCAGAATGGAAATGGGAAGAGATTGGAATGGACTTCATCACTGGACTTCCTAAAACCCAAGCAGGCCATGATTTTATTTGGGTAATAGTGGATCGTCTCACCAAGGTTGCCCACTTCATACCAGTGAATACTTGGTATGGTAGTAATAAAGTGCCAGCGCTTTATATAAACAAGATTGTGTAAACACATGGGGTACCTGAGAAGATAGTTTCAAATTGAGGTAGTCAGTTTACCTCGCGCTTATAAAAGAGTTTACATGAAGCCATAGGGACCCAACTGAATTTTAGCACAGCATACCACACTCAGACAGATGAACAAACAGAGCAAGTGAACCAAATACTGGAGGATATGTTACGTGCTTGTACTTTGGACTACAGTGCCAGTTGGGACAAGTGTCTTCTATTTGCCGAATTTTCGTATAATAATAGTTATAAGGCCAATTTGAAGATGTCACCCTTTGAGTCATTGTATGGAAGGAAATGTAGGACATCACTCTTATGGGATCAGGTTGGAGAGCAACAACTGTTCGGTCTGAGCATTCTTAAAGATGCAGAAGAGAAGGTCAAGCTTATCCAAGAGAGACTCAAGGTAGTCCAATTTAGACAGAAGAGCTACGCAAGCAATCACTGAAGAGAGTTGGCCTTTGAACTAGGAGATCATGTGTATCTCAGAGTCACTCCCCTTAGAGATGTGAGAAAGTTTGGAAATAAAGAAAAACTTGCACCAAGGTATGTGGGCCCATACCCCATACTGTCAAGGAAAGGGGAAGTTGCTTACTAGCTGAATTTACCAACGACACTATCAGGAGTGCACGATGTTTTCTATATATGTGTCGTAGCAAAAGAAATGCCTTCAAGTCCCCATGGAGCAGGCACAGTTGGAAGCCACTGATCTTCAGGAGGATCTGACCTATAAAGAGCATCCAATTAAGATTCTCGATACTGCCAAACACACCACTCGGAGAAAGACCATTTGCTTCTGCAAAGTTCAGTGGAGTCACCACTTAGAAAAGGAAGCTACTTGAGAAAAAGAGGAAGAGTCTAAGTATCCCAACTCTTTGCTAGCCATTCTGAATCTCAGGGTCGAGATTCCTTTTAAGGTGGGTAGGTTTGTAACACCTGTAATTTTTTTAAAAAAAACTCGGGCCGACTAAAACCATCCCATTTTTCTTTTTCTTCCTGGCCCAGCCCGCCCGGCCTCCCTTCTTCCTCCCTCCTTTCTTCCTCCTCACTCCCGTGGCCTCGCGCCCAGCCTGGCAGCCTCCCTCCTTCCTCCCTCCTTGTCGGGACCCGAATTTGCAAATCCGAACCCTCTGTGTATTCAGCACTAGTCCAGGAACGCGCTAGTGCACATAGTCTCAACATTGGTAAATATCACCATCATACTCAACGAAATAATAAAGTACCTTTAATAGTTAACCAAACGGGTTGCTCGACCTTAGGGTCAAGTTACAGATATACGCCACGCAGGGCGAAAACTTATTAAAAGAGAGATAACTGTAGCGAAAAATAAGATAACATCGTGGCGCCATCCAAAGATACCACAGTAATCGATCGGGCTCGCTCCCTAGTTAGACGGTTCCTCTGGGAGCTCCTCCTCCAAAGCTGGTGTAGACTCTTCTTCAACTGGTGTTGTATTGCGGCAAGGGTGAGTACTTGGTACTCAGCAATCATGCACAGAATGCAGCTAACATACTACATGCATGGCTTAATACAAAGGAGTGGCTCAAGGTATATTTGCAGTAAAGAGCATTTAACAAGTATCATAAGTAGTTTCGAAAGCAGTAAAAACAAGTATAGCATCAATAACTTTTCCAGGAGTTACATAAACATCTTTCCCGATTCTAATCCACATTTCCATCAACATCATCATTAAACCAAACCCAACCTTTCAAGACCAAATTATTTTCAAGAAAGTCTAACCCTTAACTATAATTCCCGAGCGATGTCCAATACCGCGGACACGGCTATTCGAATAGATTTTACACTCTGCAGAGGTTATGCACTTTACCACAAGATACAGCCAAACACCACAAAGGCGAGTGTCCGTAACAGAGTCTTTCAGAAACTTCTAACAGCACAAGTGGTCCTCCCCGGTGATTGCACACTAACCCTTCCCTAAGCGAAGGCGAAGTTTAGGCCAATCCACCATTAGATGGGTACCTGGCCGCAGCCCCGGTATGCTCCCCCGTACAACTACACAAAGGGTGTAGTTAACATCCTGAGGTCCCATAGGTACGTTATTAGCAACTTAATCAACTAGGTCCGTCCCATTACAGACATGTGGTTGCACGTTTGACTCAGTTCAAAGGCTTGCAAGGTTAAGTCCTTAGGGTGACCAGGGCAAGACTACCCGAAGAACCAAAACAACGTTCCCGGTGCCACAACTGGCCCACCCGATCATTCTTGCCACATGCCCCGATCGAAAACTATTTATCAAACCCTAGTTGATTACCATGCACCACGTGCCATCAACATCACAACACATGATACCTTTCCAAAACAGGTTCAATATATCATTAAGTCAATATTAACATTTGATTGTCCAAAATCATGTCATGAGCACATAGCAGGTCTAAGCAATATACTACAACGATCTAAATTCCCATGTTGGCAATTTAGTAATGTCCAACTATTTAATCCTCAACTAGGATGACAAGGGGGTCATGGCACATATTTAATTAACCAAGGTGTCATACAACAATTTGGCTTTTATCAATTTCCCATAATTAAATAAAGCAATTTCTAATTAAACTAGCATGCAATAGTTTCAACCAATTTAATTTGAAAATGGGATCAACATGGTCAAAGCACAACTTGCCTTCAAAAAGTACTTGTTCTTGGTCCTGAGCTGGATCCTGGGTCAACACTTCTCCTTCGAAGCCTTCGGGCACTTCAACGTCTACTCGTAAAGCGTGCAAATAGCAAATAATAAATAAATAGTAGACAAAAAGTGTCCAAACATCCAAATAAAGTTCATAAACAGAGAGAGCATAATTTTATGAATTTTTAGAAACTGGAATCGTCAAATTCGGAGTTTAAATGCAAAAGTTATAACCGTTTAAAGTTTAAAGAAAACATTAATTAATTATAAACAGAGAAATATTCATCATCAAAAATTAATTAAAATTCATATTTGAGTAGGTCTCATTTTTATGAAAATTTAGAAATTTGAATCACTCAAATCGGAGTTGAAACGCAAAAGTTATAAGCATTTGAAGTTTGAATCCATTTTTGAAATCAATAATTCGAATTAATAAATCATTTTCTTTTTCGGAAATTGAATTATTGCGTCAGCATGACACGTGGACCAATCGGGAGCCGCCACGTCGCCTCGGGTCCATGGACCCGGCGCACGGTTTGGCTCGGTCCACCGTGGACCCGGTCCACGACTCGTGTCTCTAACAGGTGGGCCCCTCTGGTGACGTCAGCATGACGTCAGCGCACGGCTCAGCCGAGTGGGCTGACACGCGGGCCCCACCGTGACTTCAACATGACGTCACGGGTGACGTCATGGTGCGGTTTCGCGTCAGCGGCGACGCGGGTCCCATGCCGACGTCACGCGCCGACGCCGGGCCGGCGATCGGCGCGGATCATACGACGCGACGGTCCACCTTTCCTAAGACGCGTGGCATGATCACAGCCGTTGATTTGAAAATCAACGGCCCAGATCAGATCTGGCTTAACACGTTTGGAAAACAACTCGGGTGATCTGGACCGTTCGATCTTGATCGGACGGTCAAGATCCAATCTGGAGATTACAACGTGGCTAACCCTAGCCGTTTGATCTAGATCTAACGGCTAAGAATGGATCTAGTACGGTGCGGTTAAGGCTACGTGGCACAATCTACGCCGTTGGATCTAAATTCAATGGTTGGAAATAGATCTGAGGATTAGCACGTGGGATCTCACCGGGGGGTGACGTGGATGCTTCTGGGCCCTTGGATCCGGATCGGATGGCTGATGGAGCTCGGTCGACGGCGATGGCTTGCGGCAGCGCTGGTTCACCGGAGACGAGGACGGCGACACGCCCGACGGCGTTTGGGCGCGATTCCGGCGAAGTGAAAGGTCCCCTCCGACGCGGCTTGACCTTGCGGTTCCGGATCTACGCTCAACGGCGGCGGGCGGCGACGGCGGAATCGGCGACAATCATGGCGGAGCGCTAGACCAACTACGGCGAGCTCGCGCGGGCAACCGGCGGTGGCTCAGGCGGCGTGGGCTAGGGCTACGGGTGCGCATGGAAGTCGGCTACCCGGTGGCGGCGGCAGCGCATTAAATAGGGCCCTCGGCGTCCGTGAAACTCGCGGAAACCGAGGCCCACACAGTTGCGGCGGCGGAATCCGAATTGGATTCGGATTGGGTGACGTGGCTCAATGTGAGCCGTTGGATCAAGATCGAACGGTGCGAGGGTTTGGGCTCGGATCCGGCTCGGGCGACCTGGCTGGCTCGGTCGGGCTCGAGTTCGGGCGACGTGGCTCAATCTCGGTCGTTCGATCTTGATCGGACGGTCGAGAGGGTTAGGGTTAGGCGACTGGGTTCGACCGGATCGGCTGGCTCGAGTCGGACTCGAGTCTGACTCGGACTCGGGTCCGTTCGGATGAACAGTGCAAACCAACTCGATTTAATCCAGCGATTAAATATTCAAATTAATTCCAAGAAATTCATTTAATTCGTTAAAAATAGTAAAATACTCGGAAAAATTCCAGAAAAATTCTAGAAAATATTTTGGAGCATTTTGGACTCAAATAAAATATTTCCAACAAAATTTTATTTGCAAAATCAAATTCTTTAATTATTTCAAAAAGGGAATAAATTTAAATAAATTCCAAATAAATTCCAGAAAATTCCAAAAATTCACCAAAGTGCCAAATCACACTTGAATTTAAGAAAAGCAAAATTTTGGGGTGTTACACTCCTCCCTCTTTCTCACACCAACCCCCACTTTCTCCGTGGCGAACGCCCCCAACCGCCCACCGCCTTATCCCCTCTTCCCCTGCACCCTTATCCTCCTTTGCACTGTCGGCCATTGTGAGCGCACCGCCATTTTTCCTGGCTGCGCCCCGACCCCTATCCACCCCCTACCCCCTATAAATACCCCCCCGCTCCTATCCTCTCCTTCCCCACGCCCGAGCGTCGCCTCCCCACTGCCTCTCTCTTCTTCGGCTCTAGCGCCGCTGTCCCTGGCATCACCTACCTCCCTACATTGACCTCCAGACCTGCCTCCACCTACACCAATTCCACCTCGTGCTGCCGTCACTGATGCGCTACGCGCCGTCGACTCCCTCCCCCTCCGCCGCCGGCCGGCACACCGTTCGCCACACCCGCACGCGGCCGCTTGCTTCGAATGCGTGCACCAGGCGCACAGTGCACCCAGTCCACCATGTGGACTCGGTCCATCGGCTGGTACCACCTATCAATCTAACCGGTTTTTCTTTTAAAAAATTAATTCACGAAAATTCATTTATGACACAAGCTCTAACGTCATAAATCGGTTTTTCGATTTAAAATTAATTCCAAAATCTAGAATTGCTGCTGACATCAGTATTGCACAATAATTTGGACTTTCTTTAAAAACATAATTCCAAAAATCAGGAAAATTCTTTTTTCCCCTTTTTTATTTGTTTTTAATCTTTTGAGAGCCTATTTTCGCCTGTTTGAACTCCGTTTGGCTCCGTTTTTATTCCTAAATTCATCTAAAATCCTAAATTTATGTTTTATACTAGTTTGGTATTTTTATTTGAATTTAGATATTTTTTTGTATAGATTTCGAAGAGTCCAAAGAGTACGTGAGCGACGACTTTGAACAACTACCCATCGAAGCCACATTGACCACATTGAGCAGTTATGACTTTGCAAGTACACCTCCTTGATCACATTGATCCCAGTTGTTAAACTTGTCTTTTGAATTTAAATTATTGTATGCATAATTGTTATGAATATTTTTTCTGTCGCAGTTTTAAATTCATAGTTATACCAGAATTGTTAGGCCATCTTTGGAAATTGAATTCTTATAACATTATAACCTTAAGAAAATGCTAATTATTATATGTTGGTACTTAAAAATTGCTTAGACATGCTTAGAAATGAACTTAGGAATTTTTGAGAAATTTTTGACAAAATAACGTTCTATTACAATGAGTCATGATTTTAATATTATTTGGAAATGGTTAAAATAAAAATGTGATTTAGACCGGATGATAAATGGTTAGGTGGTGGCGTGGTTATGGTTCTGGGTTTATGGAAAGTCTCTCCTAGTCAATTAAGGACCAGTCCGAGTTTCACTGAATGTAAAGCCTAACCGTACTATCATAAGTCTAGAATGGGACAGATCTGGCTAGCCGTATTAAAATATACCATGGCAGTCATGCCATTTGGTGGTAGTGGTGTGGTGAAAGCATGAGGCTGCCACTCTGGCTCAAGAGAGGGCTTCTGACAAGAGGGATTCTTTTAGCGGTGAAACCTTAGCGGTCATGACTACATGGATGGGTTTTTATAGGGGCTTTGTCATGATTTTCTCTGCTGTACACCAAAGGAAGTGTGTTGGTGCAAGGAGACTATCATGCCTTGTAGGTAAAGTTGTACAACCTTTACAGAGTGTAAAACTAATCGATTTACCGTGCCCACAGTCATAGGCATGCCGAGCAAGCCATTCATATAATAGAATTTGGTAATTTTAAAATTTGAGTTTAGCAAAATGATGTTGGGATGGAATGAGTCCATCATGAAAAATTTTGGATAGAGCCAACAGGGATTCCTAAGTTAAAAATATTTAAAAATGAAATTTTATTAAAATTATGCAATTTGAAATTACTTAGAATATTTAGAAACTTGCTGCTTTATGCTAAAATCAATTATATAATCTTCCTTTATCACCTTTACATTAATATTGAACTTTTCGGTATGATTTGTTGAGTATGTTTGTACTCACCCTTACTTAATCTGTTGCTTCAGAGGAGGAGTTCTACGATGGTGCAGACTAGTTGGACTAGGCTACGTCCCCAGTTGATTACCTGTGATAATTCAATTGGGTTTTTCTACTGTTGTTTATATTCACTACATTTATTTATTTGTTTATTCAGTTGTTAGCCTGCGTGCCAGTCTTTTTGTAATCTTGGATAATTATTATTAATAAAGTACGTTGGATATGCTGTGATTTCACTTCTACTATGCATACTAGCTTTTCCTGAACTAGTACAGGATACACAAAGGATTTTGGAGGTATTTTCGGGGTCCGACTGTTATCCATGTGGATTGAGGGGATGACAAAACCGAAAGAAAGACATGAGAAAAGAATGATGCTATCTATACTATAAATACATTTGTGAAGATGTGATAAATAAGAACAGACAAAGAAATATATCAAAAAAATTGCATGCGTATCTTATATTTTAGAGTAATTTATAAAAACTTATATAAGCTATATTTTTAAATACAGAGAGCACTCTGTTGTTGAACAGATAATAAAGTGGTCAAAATTGACGAGTATTTGATGCCTAGTTGATAATCTGATGGTGATCGTGAGATAGATAATGCACCGGGCCTTACAACGCCGGGCCCATTTTCCTTTATTTTTTGGTTTGGAAAAAACTTGCGCTGTATGCCGATGTCCAGAAGGGCAACCTTTCAGTCATTTGATGGGTATTGGAAAATGCGGACTCTTGTGTAAAAGAAGATGGGCTTAAATGGAGTAGTTTGACATCGGCCGTGGTAGGCCGAATATGGGCCCATCCAGGGCGTAAAGTACCGGGTAATAACTGGGGTCCTACTCCACTTATCTTACCATGTAGCCACGTGTCGTAGGGCACTTTATGCCTGCCCCGCGCCTCAGGAATTTTTTGTTATTTAATATTTATTTTAAATCTTCTTTTTAAATCTAATCGATGGAAATAAAAAAATTGCAAAAATAGGTACCCGTCGCCCCAATATGGGGCGATCGCCCAATATTGAGGCGATAGGTACCTGGATGTAAAAAATGTTGGTAAATCCACTCATTCATGTGTTTATTTTCACAAGTGCATTTTTTGCATCTAGGTACCTATCGCCTCAATATAGGGCGATCGCCCCATATTGGGGCGACGGGTACCCATTTTTGCAATTTTTTGTTTTCATTGACTAGATTTGAAAAAATATTTAAAATAAATATTAAATAAAAATAGCGGGTGGAAAGGAGGCCGGGGTGATGTGGGCCCACCTGTCTGTCTAATGGGTCCATGTAGATTGGACAGGTCGCGGTTGCGTTGACGTGGATAGTGGCCCAGAAAGACTGTGCATGCACGAAAGATTACCCTTTCACCAGCAGCAGCAGCAGCAGCAGATGGATTGGCTGCCTAGTTACTTTTCTTTTCTTGTATACATGCTTGAAAGTTTGAAATATATACATTGATTAATTCCGAGTCAGACTAACCTCTAATTAACATTATCCTCGGTGTGCAATTCAAAAGAACTAACTAGGAAACACAGGTCGTCGTCGTGCTCCCCTGTAATCAATCTCATGCTAGCTAATTTTATCCAGAGTTGACATGACTAGTCTTGCTGTACTGTACTACACACAAGAGCTGATGTACAAACCTAGCTCCTAAATCTGAAAATATATAGAGAGAGAGACACACACATTAAGAAAAGCATAAAAGCCAAGGCTATGCAGGGAAGGTTGAACTGGTAAGCCGCAATTAACTAATGCCCCCCATGACATGGATCGATTGCCTGGCCGGCGCATCAGTACGTGATATACATCTGCAGAGTTGTAGTACAACCCTCCCCTCGCAAAGTCAGCACTTGTACTGCATGCACATGCACAAACAGAGCAGAGCTCGCTACACAAGGAACGATTAGAACATCAAGACCTAGCTTACCTACGTAATTGAGTTCTCCTTATTTTATTAATTGATCTCTTCAATTGAATAAGTATACATGTAATTTTATCATTTAGAGCACATCACTAATGATCCAAGCATCTGCATTAAACTTCAGGAGAGGAGGAGAGGAGATACCATAAATCACCTCCGATCTCCTCTTGTGGCCAACGGACTCATGGTGATGGTGGCTAGGATGATGAGGACAACGCCGCTCGTTTGCACCCTGCTCCTCCTCTCGCTGCTCTGCTTCCAGCAGGCAAGCGGCCATGGCGGGATCGACGACGGCGATGGTGGCGACACCACTCCCGCATCGCCTGCCGACGCGTCCAACCTCCGTTCCAAGGGCCTCGTCGCCGTGAAGGTGTGGTGCCTGGTCATCCTCCTGGCGTTCACCTTCCTCGGCGGTGTCTCGCCCTACTTCTACCGGTGGAACGAGAGCTTCCTCCTCCTCGGCACGCAGTTCGCCGCCGGCATCTTCCTCGGGACGGCGCTCATGCACTTCCTCGCCGACTCCACCAGCACCTTCAGGGGCCTCACCAAGAACCCGTACCCCTTCTCCTTCATGCTGGCCTGCGTCGGCTTCCTGCTCACCATGCTCAGCGACTGCGCCATCGTCGCCGTCGCAAAGAGGAGCGGCAACAGGCAGGTCAACGAGGTAGAGGCGGGGAGTGTTGCGGAGGAGGCGGGGCCTCACCGGAAGGAGGACGCGGCGCACCCGATGCTCATGAGCACGTCGTCGTTGGAGGACGCCGTGCTGCTCATCATCGCGCTCTGCTTTCACTCAATCTTCGAAGGGATCGCCATAGGGGTTTCAGGTATCAGTTCGTGCAATTAATGTTATTATTTGTATAAGTAATCACATACAGTAGTGCTGTATGAATCCATATATAATTCTCTAGGAGCGGAAAAGTATATCTGTATATGGTGGTGATGGAAGAGCAATTAATGTTGTTGCATTTCATCAATTTGATTTTATGCGGAAACCATTATGCAAAGACAATCTGAAATGAATCATTTGTTTGGTTTTTAGTTCAAATAAAGAAAATACAATACTGTCTATGCACACATAGCTAGAGAGCATGAATGGTTAGTTTTACCTAATTGATCTTGCCACTTACTATTTCGATTCTCGATGCTCTTTGTTTCCTCAATTCAGAATCAATGCAACAGTGCTATTAGCGGCTAGAATTTGCCGACAAACTTGTCGGAACGATGAAATCGTATGTTTTATAGCATGGTTTTCTTCAGAAGACAGCATTAATTTCAGTTAATTACTTCATTTCTACAGTACTTGAAATTATGCACGTTAAACACTACGAAATTATTCTAAAAGATATTACCCAGAGACCCATGCCATGGCAAAATATAGAGAATTTTATCATGCATGAAGGTTGTGCGTCTTGTGTTCATCAAAAACTTCCAGTCCATTTATGTCACAAGTACACCATTATTACTACTAGCTAGCAGCTAATTTATGTCACAAGTATACCATACATATATACATGACTAATAACAATTTGCAGCTACCAAGAGCGACGCGTGGAGGAACCTGTGGACGATCGGTCTTCACAAGATCTTCGCGGCGGTTGCCATGGGCATCGCGCTCCTCCGCATGGTCCCGAAGCGGCCGTTCCTGATGACGGTGGTGTACTCACTGGCGTTCGCGGTGTCGAGCCCGGTGGGCGTGGGCATCGGCATCGCCATCGACGCGACGGCGGAGGGGTCGGCGGCGGACTGGACGTACGCCATCTCCATGGGGTTCGCGACGGGGGTGTTCGTGTACGTGGCCATTAATCACCTGATGGCCAAGGGGTACCGGCCGCAGCAGCCCAACTACATGGACAAGCCGCTCTTCAGGTTCCTCGCCGTGCTCCTCGGAGTCGCCGTCATGGCCGTCGCCATGATCTGGGACTGATCCACGATCACATATGTCCGTTAGAGAGGCATCCCGGCCCATGCAGCCGCACCTACGGCAAGATCGACTCCAACCTTTACACGGCAACAACTTTCAGTTTTCATCTTGTGTAAACTAACCTTAATTGGCATGTAATCTTGTTTTCTGTTTGCCGTTGCATCCTGTATGACTCTATATATGCCAATCCAGCTATATCAATCAAGCATTAATTGCGTATTCTGCCTTTAGCTTGTACGCTTTAAAGGTATCAGACTACGGTCCCATGACCTCCATATTCCGCTAATCCATCTGCGCCACCACCATGGCCAACGACGACGCCGCCGCAGCCGCTGCTGAGCTTGAGCGCGAGGCCGCCGCAGTCCAGGAATGCGCATGATAATAGGTTAGGTCCCGATCTTTCGATGAGAGGGGGAATGAATTTGATTTGGAGGGAGAAGACGTTGGCGATCCGACCACACCGTCCCCAGACAATATTGCGCCTTAGCAATCGTTACACCGACTCCTGAAGTTGTTATTGATCTTACTAGCGCACGATCAATCTGACCACGAAGGCATTTGTCCCTGCAAGCAATCGAAAAACGCGCAAGAACAAGATGAACAAGCAACTGAAATTAGAATTGAAACCACGAGTTCAATCAGAATCACAAGAAAAAAAAAAGAGTAGGGTTCCGAAGACAAGTAATTCGGGCGGTATAGTCACACTACTACAGATTCGTACATCACAATCGGTTCTTTTTGGTCATCACAGTCGGTTTTGGTGGCGATAGAAAGTCCAACGACAGTGACAAGGTAGATATATCACAGTCGGTTTTTAACCGACACTAATAATATCTTATCACTGTCGGTTCTTTTTCGGAACTGACGGTGATAATAATATTATCACAATCGGTTCTCTCTTAGAACCGATTGAGATAAGTATAATATCACAATCGGTTCTTTTTAGAACCAATTCAATTGATTACAGTATCACAATAGGTTTTTTATTGGAACCGATTGGGATAAGTACATTACCACAATCGGTTCTTTATTCGAATCGATTGTGATACTAAACCTATCCCAATCGGTTTCAGAAAGAACCGATTGTGATACTGTACATATCCCAATCGGTTCCAGAAAGAACCGATTGTGATACTGTACATATCCCAATCGGTTCCAGCAAGAACCAATTGTGATGATATTACTGTCCATCGTCCGAAAATAGCCTCGCATTCAGAATATGACACATTCATCACAATCCACAATATCACAGAACATATACATCACAATCCACAATATCACAGAACATATACATCACAATCTACACACATTACATTCACATTAATATTGTTTTCAATCTGTAACAGATCACATTCACATAAATTTTGTTTACACTTTATGGACTAGTATTTGCTTGACTGGTCTCTATATCTACCATCCTCCGCTATAACTTCTATCCAGTACCACTGGCATAAATGGTCTCGTAATTTCTTGAGATCAGTGTTGGTAAGGCTCTTCCGGAGGATATCAAGGTCCTGCAAAATAGATAGTAGTGCACTAATATATTTAAGTCTTAAATTTTTATTGTAAAAGGCTGATAGTGTTATACTTGTAAACAAATATGTAACACCCCAAAATTTTACTTTTCCTAAATTCATGTGTGATTTGGCACTTTGGTGAATTTTTGGAATTTTCTGGAATTTATTTGGATTTATTTGGAATTTATTTGAATTTATTCCATTTTGAAATAATTGAAGAATTTAATTTTGCAAATAAATTTTTGTTGGAAATATTTTATTTGAGTCCAAAATGATCCAAAGTATTTTCGAATTTTTCGAATTTTTACGAGTCATTTGCTATTTTTAATGAATTAAATGAATTCTCGGGAATTATTTTAAATATTAAATCGCTGGAAAATCAAACTCGGGTCAAATCTTGTTCATCCGACCGAGCCCGAGTCGGACTCGAGTTCGAGTCCGACCGAGCCACGTGACTCGGCCGAACCCACTCTAACCCTAATCAATCCCAACCGTTGGATCAAGATCCAACGGTGAGATCCGCCCGCACGGTTCGAGCCAGAATCGCCCGGATCCGATCGCGCCGCGGCGATCGTGGCCGTCGATCATGCCACGTGGGCGGTTCCGTGCCGTCTTCCCGTCGTGTCCGAGCCGGACTCACGGTGAGAGCCGCCGTGGCCGACTAGGGTTCCGCCGAGCACGCCTCCGGCTATTTAATGCCGGATCGCACCGAGGATCGCCATCCCACGCCGGTTCGAAACCTAGCTCGCGCCGCTAGGATCCCCACCGCCTCGCCGTTATTGCTCGCCGGAGTAGAGGAGTCTTCCGCCATGATTTTCGTTGATCCTCGCCGCCTCGCCGTTCTCCGACGCCATCAAGCCCGAGCGGAGATCGCCGTGTCGCGCCGCGCTGGGAGTGCCGGCCTTCACGCCGGAGTTGCGGAAAGCGCCACGGGAGGTCGTCGTCTTCGCTCTCCGGTCAAGCCGGCGCCGCCGCGTGCCATCGCCGTCCCGAAGCCGTGCACCGTTGGATCGGTCGGACGGCAGCGGTGAGTTCACGTGTTTTCCCAAACCCTAGAAACCCGATTAGATTCGACCGTTGGATCAAGATCCAGCGGTTCACAATCGCCACGCGTCTTTGTAGCAAAGGCGATTATAGGATTAGATCTCGACCGTCCGATCTAGATCGAGCGGCCCACGATCAACGAGTAGTTTCAGCGTGTTAACCCTGGATCTAATCCGCGCGTTGAATTTCAAATCAGCGGCCGTGATTGCGCCACGTGTCGGGAAGTTGGGCCGACGGTCGGCGCAAATCCGCAGCTGGCGTGCGTGCGGCCCGACACGCGAGGCCAGCGTGTCGAGGGCCCGCATGTCGCTGGTCGACCGCTAAGCGCCGACGTCACCCATGACGTCACAGTGGGTCCCACTGCCGACCGTGGTCGAGCCCCGCCGACGTCGGCGATGACGCTACCCGAGTGGGCCCACATGTCGATCTCACGTGGAGTCGTGGACCGAGTCCACGGTGGACCCAAGCCAGCGTGGACCAAGTCCATGGATCACCGACGCCACCGACCAATCAGAGGCTGCCACGTGTCATTGCTGACGCAATAATTAATTTCCGAAAAAGAAAATGATTTATTAATTCGAAATATTGATTCAAATTTAGATTCAAACTTCAAATGCTTATAACTTTTGCGTTTCAACTCCGATTTGAGCGATTCAAATTTCTAAATTTGTATAAAATTGAGATCTACCTAAATATGAATTTTATTTAATTTTTGGACTAAAGTTTTTCTCTGCAAAATTATTTAAATGATTATTTAAACTTTAAATAATCATAACTTTTATGCTTTAACTCCAAATTTGTGATTCCAGTTTCTAAAAATCCACAAAATTATGTTCTCTCTGTTTATGGATTTTATTTGGAGTTTTGGGATCTTTTTGCATAGTTTTTATTTGTGTATTTGCTATTTGCACGCTTTACGAGTAGACGTTGAAGTCTTGGGAAGGATTCGAAGGAGAAGTGTTGACTCAGGATCCAACTCAAGACCAAGAGCAAGTACTTTTTGAAGGCAAGTTGTGCTTTGACCATGTTGATCCTATTTGAAATCTATTTTGATTTAAACTATTGCATGCTAGTTCAATTAGAAAGATACTTTGTTTAAACATGGGGGTTAGATAAATACCAATTTCTTTGTATGACACCTTGATTATTTAAGTATGTGCCATGACCCTTGTCACCCTAGTTGTGGTTTACTAGTTGGACATTATTAAATTGCCAACATGGGTTTAGATCGTTGTAGTATACGCTTAGAGCACCTTTCGTGCTCATAACATGATTTTGGATAATCAAATGCTAATATTGACTTAATGATATATTGAACCTGTTTTGGAAAAGTATCATGTGATGTTGATGGCACGTGGTGCATGGTAATCAAGCGGGGTTTGATAAACGATTTTCGGCGGGGCATGTGGCAAGAGTAATCAGGTGGGCCGTGTGGCAATCGGGGATGTTGATTTGGTTTTTCGGGTAGTCTTGCCCTGGTCACTCTAAGGACTTAACCTTGCAAGCCTTTGAACTGGGTCATACTTGCAACCACATGGGTGGAATGGGACGGCCCTAGTTGACTAAGTCGCTAAGGACTCACTTGTGGAGCCTCAGGGTGTCGATTACACCGTTTGTGTGATTGTGCGGGGAGCGTATCGTGGTGTGGCCGAGATACCCATCTAACGGTGTGTTGGTCCCATACTTCGCCTTGGCTAAGGGAAGGGATGGTGTAGAGCACGAACCTGAGAGGACCACTGTGTTGTTTGAGGCTTCCAAAGGCTTTGTTACTGAACTTCGCCTTTGTGGTGTTTGATTTGTATCTTGTGGGTAAAGTGCATAACCTCTGCAGAGTGTAGAATCTATTTGAATAGCCGAGTCCGCAGTCTTTGGACAATGCTCGGAATTACTGATCAAGGGTTAGATTTTCTGAAAATAACTTGGATTTGAAAAGTTGGGTTGGTTTAACAAGGAAGATGATGGAAATATGGATTAGGATGGGAAAAATGTTTGTTAAACTTCTTGAAAAGTTATTCATGCTTTACTTATTTCTACTGCTTTCGAATCTACTTTTATTACTTGTCAAAAGTCACATCGCAAATATACCTGAGCTATTCCTTTGTACCAAGCCATGCATATAGTATATTAGCTTGCATTCGTGCAGGCATGACTTGTCGAGTACCAAGTACTCACCCTTGCCTCAACACAATACCAGTTGAAGAGGAGACTACGCCGGTTCGGAGGAGGAGTTCCAAGAGGACCCGTCTACTTAGGGATGCGAGCCCGATCGGTTGCACTGTGGTATCTTGGATGGCGCCAAAGTTATTTGATTTTCATTGCTGTTATTTCTCTCTGAATAAGTTTCGCCTTGTAAGGCATATATTTGTAACTTGGCCATAAGGTCGAGTAACCACTTTGGTTATTTAAATAAAGTACTTTGATAATATCGATTGGTATGATTGTGATATTTACCGATGTTAAAGACTGTGTGCACTAGCGCGTTCCTGGACTAGTGCTGAATACACAGAGGGTCCGGATTTGCAAATTCGGGGTCCCGACAAAGGTGGTATCAGAGCCATACTTGACTGTAGGCTCAACCCTAAGCTAGAATGGTCGTAGTGAGGATAAAACCTATTTTCTAAAGCTAAAAATTTGTGAAGACAAGAAATGACATCTCGACTTATCCCCTTCTCTCTTTTCTTGTCTCTTGCTGAAATTTTCCCTTACCTTATCACAATTTAAAAATTCCGAGTTCTTACGTAAAGCACTCTTGTGACAGATGGAGGAAGAGTTCAACTACGTTGATCTGGGAGTTGGTCACGCTGCAGAACTTTGGCATATGCTACAGACTCTCGGAGATTTTGAGAAGCCCCAATACCAAGTGGAAGTGATCAGACAAGCGGGATTGATCAAGGCTTGTGACGTGAGGATTGAGGTACCTGCTAGGAAAAAGGGCCCAGGCAATCGGCCGATACACTGCACTGCCAGGAGATCTACAATGCAGATGGGTATCCAAGAAGTATCACGACGAGCAATGCGGCACATTACCCGTATCCACGCCAGAGAGTTGGAGAGCACGGTGTTCCGTTATCATCCGCGCAGCGATAACCTTCTCGACCCGAAGGAGATTCAGGATGAGGATGCCACGGTTACACAGTTGGCACGATTTGTCGTCGCCCAGGAGGATGTACTAGATAATACAGGCAAGGAGCTACAGAAGGCCCGCAAGGAGATCACGACAGAGAAGAACAGATGGCGGGAAGCTCAAGAGTATGTGGCACACCTTCTACGAAGGATTGACGAGTTGGAGATGACCTTATGCGGACGGACCAGAGCCAAGATTGAGCTACACGAGCGATCCAGATCGGAGGAGTCGGATCTCGATGAGGACATCGCTTCTTCGACTACCACAGAGGACACGATTCTTTGCCGGACATGGCGATCGTTTCGGCGCCTATGCCACAAAGACCTGCGTACCAGCCGTGGAGGTTTTCTCGATGAGTGAGCATAGGTTCTATAGTGAGACTCCTTCGCCGAGTCGAGTCATAGAATAAAGAGTCACCCTTTAGGCGTTAGACTCGAGTTGGTTCGATTTGGATTTGCTTTGTTTCTTTGAGTGTGCAGTATGTGTTGCAAGGCCCTTAGGCATTGTAAGTGACCATACCAAGTTATTAAATAATAAAGTTGGACCTTAAGGTTACACCCTTCGCCCGCATAAGTTCCATATTACTTGTCTATTCTTGTTTCCCTCTCATCTCTAAACCTAGAGCAAATCGACAGATGGTGAACACCCGTGGAAACTTTGGAAGCAATGGGAGTGGATCTCGCCACAGAAAACCCCAATGATGGAGCACCAGACCGCTTGATTGATATGCAGAATTTTGGAGCCTTTCTTGCTGCTCAGACTCGATTGATGCATGCTATGATGCAACAAATGCAGCACGTCCTTTGCCAGGCCACACCCAATCAAGTTAATCGGGGACCACGCGAGAATACAAAGCGTCGAGTTCATGAGGACTCACCCACCCACTTTCTCTGGGAATGCCAATCCATTGGAGGCCGATGATTGGTTAAGATCAATTGAGAGGAAGCTACACATAGCTCAATGCATAGGGAATGAGAAGGTACTTTACGCTTCTCATCGGTTGGAAGGAACAAATGCGAATGGTGGGAGAACTTCGTGCCACGCAAGAGAACCCTCAAGATATCACTTGGGAAGAGTTCACACCGCATTCCGACGGTATCACGTGCACTGAAGGAATCATGGACCTTAAGAAGGAGGAGTTCAGAGCATCAAGCAAGGTAATCAGCCGGTGGCCGACTACGAACAAGTTCACACAGCCTAGCACGCTACGCTTTGAGGATGTAGCGACAGACAAATCCCGAGCCTCGCTTTTATGAAGGGACTTAACTCGGGATTGCAAGTAGGGTTGATCACCCACACCTTTCCAGATTTCCAAGAGTTGGTGAATAAGGCGCTTATTCTTGAGGACAAGCGCAAGGAACCGGATGAGAACAGAAGCGCAGGATGCAACAGCAAGGATCACGTCGAGGAACGCATAGCGGCGCTGAGAGTTGCACCAAATCAATTCTTGATTCCAACCACGAATGCAATAAGGACACCATCCCCACCAAGACCTGCCAATCGAACTACTGCACCCAGCCCCGCTAGAAACGCTACCCCGTCGGCAAAGAAGGAACGGTGAGACGCCGCTACAATCGCAACGAGCCAGGACACTTTGCCAACGATTGTCCAAAGAAGACAGCAGAGCGACCCGATTCGCTTCAACCTAGGAACCACCCAGCTAGGGCGCCAAAGATCAGGAGCCACACCCTGCACCGTGGTGAGGCCGAGTCAACCATGTCACCGCAGATGCACCGCAAAATGCTACTGACGTCGTCTTGGGTAAGTTACTTGTTAACTCGATACAGCAGTTTTGTTTGACTCGAGCTTCGATTCGTTTGTTTCGCAAGGCTTTGCTACTAGAAATGACTTGAGAATTGCAAGACTTAAGTGCATGCTTTTAGTTCAAACCCCTGGTTCCGAACTCCGAACGGAAGTAGGATGTTCCGGGGTGAGAATACTAATAGATGGAATAGAGTTCCTAGCAAACCTTATAATTTTGGAGACCCAGACCTTAGATGTTATATTGGGAATGGATTGGTTATCCAAGCACAAGGCCGTATTGGATTGTGGACGAAGGACTATCTCAGTTGAGAGCCCGTGTGGGAAGAAAGTGGAATTTCAAGCCACTACAGTTAGAGATGGACAGTTGATGGTTAACAGTACCAAGGCAATCAGCATAGAGGATGTCCCAGTAGTGAATGAGTACCCAGATGTTTTTCCCGAAGATCTACCTGGTATGCCGCCAGACAGGGACATAGAGTTTGTGATAGAGCTTGTGCAGATGCACGGCACCGATAGCAAAGAGACCCTATCGGATGTCTACCGAGGAGTTGGTAGAGATGAAGAAACAATGGAAGAGTTAATGGATAAAGGATTTATCGAGACCGAGTTTCGCCGTGGGGAGCACCAGTTTTGTTTGTCAAGAAGAAGGACGGGAGTTTCAGGATGTGCATTGACTACCGTGCACTCAATGAAGTCACCGTGAAGAATAAGTATCCGCTACCCAGGATTGATGATTTGTTTGATCAGTTAAGAGGAGCCGGAGTTTTCTCCAAGATTGATCTGAGA
This sequence comes from Rhipidocladum racemiflorum, assembly GCA_036346355.1. NCBI lineage: Eukaryota > Viridiplantae > Streptophyta > Magnoliopsida > Poales > Poaceae > Rhipidocladum > Rhipidocladum racemiflorum. The sequence continues at coordinate 67,648,686 of CM070572.1, forward strand.
TCGGGATACCATCAGTTGAAGATCCGATCAGAAGATATTCCGAGGACTGCATTCTCGTCAAGATATGGACATTACGAGTTCTGATTATGTCCTTTGGTCTCGATTTAATGCGCCAGCTTATTTCATGAATATGATGAATAAGGTGTTCATGGAATATTTGGACAAGTTTGTCGTCGTGTTCATAGACGATATCCTAATCTACTCCAAGACAGAGGATGAACATGCCGAACACTTAAGGCGAGTTTTGGAAAAGCTAAGGGAACAGCAACTTTTCGCCAAGTTCAGCAAGTGTGATTTTTGGAAGGACAAGGTGGAGTTTCTTGGACATGTAATGACTGCAGAAGGAGTCGCCGTAGATCCAAGCAAAGTAGAAGCTGTGCTACATTGGGAGCACCCGAAGACTGTGACCCAGATTCGGAGTTTCCTTGGAATGGCAGGATACTACCGCCGTTTCATTGAAGGCTTTTCGACAATTGCGAAACCTCTTACGCAATTGCTGAAGAAGGAAAAGAAGTTTGCATGGACGCCAGAATGTGAGAAAGGATTTCAGAGGTGAAGAAGCGATTGACATCAAGACCGGTGTTAGTTCTACCGGATGTTGCTCAAAGCTTCGATATTTATTGTGACGCATCGCGCCAAGGACTTGGATGTGTCTTGTCGAGAATGGAAAGGTCGTCGCTTATGCATCAAGGCAGTTGAGGCCGCATGAGGAAAATTATCCGACACATGACCTAGAGTTAGCCGCCGTAGTGCATGCCTTGAAGATATGGCGTCACTATCTGATTGGAAACAGATGTGAAGTATATACGGATCATAAGAGCCTTAAGTACATATTCACCCAGTCGGATCTGAATATGAGGCAAAGGAGATGGCTAGAGTTGATCAAGGACTATAATGTTGGAATCCATTACCATCCCGGGAAGGCCAACGTAGTAGCCGATGCTCTGAGTCGGAAAAGCCATACCGTGAGTGCGTTGCTAGCCACAAGTCAGGATGAGTTATGTGAGGATTTCCAGAAAATGAAGATTGAGGTTGTACCTAGCGGATTCTTGGCCGCATTGGAAGTAAAGCCTACTTTAGAGGACCAGATCCGAGAAGGACAGAAGGATGATGACAGGATCCGTAGGATTAAGTCCAAAAAGGAGGAAGGCAAGGCAGAGGACTTCAAGTTGGATGAGCAAGGCACGTTGTGGATGAAGGATCGCATTTGTGTGCCTAACAAAAAGGAGTTAAAGCAACTGATTCTGGAAGAAGCCCATGACTCCAAGTACTCGATTCATCCTGGAAGCGCCAAGATGTATCAGGATCTGAAGGAGAGATTCTGGTGGCCGAGTATGAAACGTGAAGTTGCCGAGCATGTTGCATTGTGCGACGTATGCCAGAGAGTCAAGGCAATGCATCAGAAACCAGCAGGATTGCTACAATTAGTGAAAATACCTGAGTGGAAGTGGGAGGAAATCGGAATGGATTTCATTACCGGTTTGCCGAAGACTCAAGGAGGTTATGACTCCATATGGGTTATAGTGGATCGCTTGACTAAAGTAGCCCATTTTATCCCCGTGAAGACCACTTACTCGGGAGATAAATTAGCGTAATTGTACATGATCGATTGTCTGTTTGCACGGAGTGCCAAAGAGGATTGTATCAGACAGAGGTACCCAATTTACCTCAAGGTTACGGAATAAGTTGCATGAAGCCATGGGAACCCGTTTAAACTTCAAGATGCCTTATCATCCACAGACGGACAGACAGACCGAAAGAGTCAACGGTTCTCGGAGGATATGTTGAGAGCTTGTGCATTGGCTTATGCTACCTCTTGGGATAAGAGTTTGCCGTATGCCGAGTTCGATTACAACAATAGTTATCAGGCTAGTTTACAGATGTCACCTTTTGAGGCCTTTGTATGGTCGACCTTCGGACGCCATTGAATTGGAATGAGGCCGTGGCGCCGTGTCTTTGGGCCTGATATTCTTCAAGAGGTGAAGAACAGATCGCCATGATTAGGGAAAGGTTGAAGATAGCCCAATCACGACAAAAGAGTTATCTTGACAATCGTCGCGAGATTTGAGTTTTGAACCAGTAAGACTTTGTATACCTCGAGTTACGCCTCGTGGGAGTTAAGAGGTTCCATGCCAAAGGGAAACTCGCACCCGTTATGTTGGACCATTTAAGATTTTGAGCCGCAGAGGCTAAGGTTGCTTATCACCGGAGTTGCCACAATCGTTAGCGAGGAGTACATGATGTATTCCATGTGTCCCGATTGAAGAAGTGTCTCCGAGTTCTCGAGGAATGCACACCGCTGGAGTCAATTGAGTTGCAAGAGGATTTGACTTATAAGGAGTATCCCGTAAGGATTCTAGACACAATGGATCGAGAAACTAGAAACAAGTCAACCCGTTTCTGTAGAGTTCAGTGGAGCAACCATGAAGAAAGTGAAGCGACTTGGGAGCGCGAAGAGGATCTGAAGAAAGAGTTTCCAAACCTATTCCTTTAGTAAGCCCTGAATCTCGGGGACGAGATTCTATTAAGGGGGGGAGGTTTGTAACACCCCAAAATTTTACTTTTCCTAAATTCATGTGTGATTTGGCACTTTGGTGAATTTTGGAATTTTCTGAATTTATTTGGATTTATTTGGAATTTATTTGAATTTATTCCATTTTGAAATAATTGAAGAATTTAATTTTGCAAATAAATTTTTGTTGGAAATATTTTATTTGAGTCCAAAATGATCCAAAGTATTTTCCAGAATTTTTCTGAATTTTTACGAGTCATTTGCTATTTTTAATGAATTAAATGAATTATCGGGAATTATTTTAAATATTAAATCGCTGGAAAATCAAACTCGGGTCAAGTACTGTTCATCCGACCGAGCCCGAGTCAGACTCGAGTTCGAGTCCGACCCGAGCCACGTGACTCGACCGAACCCACTCCTAACCCTAATCAATCCCAACCGTTGGATCAAGATCCAACGGCTGAGATCCGCCCGTACCGGTTCGAGCCGTAACCGGCCCGGATCCGATCGCGCCCGTGCGATCGTGGCCGTCGATCATGCCACGTGGACGGTTCCCGTGCCGTCTTCCCCGTCGTGTCCGAGCCGGACTCCGCCGGTGAGAGCGCCGCCGTGACCGACTAGGGTTCCGCCCTGAGCACGCCTCCCGGGGCTATTTAATGCCCGGATCGCACCCCGAGGATCGCCATCCCACGCCGGTTCCGAAACCCTAGCTCGCGCCGCTAGGATCCCCACCGTCTCGCCGTTATTGCTCGCCGGAGTAGAGGGAGTCTTCCGCCGCGGTTTTTCGTTGATCCCCGCCGCCTCCGCCGTTCTCCGACGCCATCAAGCCCAGAACGGAGATCGCCGTGTCGCGCCGCGCCTGGGAGTGCCAGCCTTCACGCCGGAGTTGCACGGAAACGCCGCACGGGAGGTCGTCGTCTTCGTCTCCGGTCAAGCCAGCGCCGCCGCGTGCCATCGCCGTCCCCGAGCTTCGTGCACCGTTGGATCCAGATCGGACGGCAACGGTGAGTTCACGTGTTTTCCCAAACCCTAGAAACCCGATTAGATCTGGACCGTTGGATCAAGATCCAACGGTTCACAATCGCCACGCGTCGTAGCGAAGGCGATTATAGGATTAGATCTGGACCGTCCGATCTAGATCGAACGGCCCACGATCAACGAGTAGTTTCAACGTGTTAACCCTGGATCTAATCCGCGCCGTTGAATTTCAAATCAACGGTCGTGATTGCGCCACGTGTCGGGAAGTTGGACCGACGCGGTCGGGCCGCCCACGCGTGGCGTGTAGGACGCCGACACGCGGGCCAGCGTGTCGAGGGCCCGCATGTCGATGGTCGACCCGCCAAGCGCTGACGTCACCCATGACGTCACAGTGGGTCCCACTGCCGCAAGACTGCGGCCGAGCCCGCCGACGCCGATGACGTCACCCGAGTGGGCCCACATGTCGGCCTCACGTGGAGTCGTGGACCGAGTCCACGCGGACCCAAGCCAAGCGTGGACCAAGTCCATGGATCGTACCGACGCCACCGACCAATCGAGGCTGCCACGTGTCATTGCCGACGCAATAATTAATTTCGAAAAGAAAATGATTTATTAATTCGAAATATTGATTCAAATTTAGATTCAAACTTCAAACGCTTATAACTTTTGCGTTTCAACTCCGATTTGAGCGATTCAAATTTCTAAATTTGTATAAAATTGAGATCTACCTAAATATGAATTTTATTTAATTTTTGGACTAAAGTTTTTCTCTGCAAAATTATTTAAATGATTATTTAAACTTTAAATAATCATAACTTTTGCGTTTTAACTCCAAATTTGACGATTCCAGTTTCTAAAAATCCACAAAATTATGTTCTCTCTGTTTATGGGTTTTATTTGGAGTTTTGGGATCTTTTTGCATAGTTTTTATTTGTGTATTTGCTATTTGCACGCTTTACGAGTAGACGTTGAAGTGCCGGAAGGATTCGAAGGAGAAGTGTTGACTCAGGATCCAACTCAAGACCAAGAGCAAGTACTTTTTGAAGGCAAGTTGTGCTTTGACCATGTTGATCCTATTTCGAAATCTATTTTGATTTAAACTATTGCATGCTAGTTCAATTAGAAAGATACTTTGTTTAAACATGGGGGTTAGATAAATACCAATTTGCTGTATGACACCTTGATTATTTAAGTATGTGCCATGACCCTTGTCACCCTAGTTGTGGTTTACTAGTTGGACATTATTAAATTGCCAACATGGGTTTAGATCGTTGTAGTATCTTTGCTTAGACACGCTACGTGCTCATAACATGATTTTGGATAATCAAATGCTAATATTGACTTAATGATATATTGAACCTGTTTTGGAAAAGTATCATGTGATGTTGATGGCACGTGGTGCATGGTAATCAAGCGGGGTTTGATAAACAGCTGATCGGGGCATGTGGCAAGAGTAATCAGGTGGGCAGTGTGGCAATCGGGGATGTTGATTTGGTTTTTCGGGTAGTCTTGCCTGGTCACTCTAAGGACTTAACCTTGCAAGCCTTTGAACTGGGTCATACTTGCAACCACATGGTGGAATGGGACGGCCCTAGTTGACTAAGTCGCTAAGGACTCACTTGTGGAGCCTCAGGGTGTCGATTACACCGTTTGTGTGATTGTGCGGGAGCGTATCGTGGCTGTGGCCAGATACCCATCTAACGGTGTGTTGGTCCCATACTTCGCCTTGGCTAAGGGAAGGGATGGTGTAGAGCACGAACCGGAGAGGACCACCTGTGTTGTTTGAGGCTTCCGAAAGGCTTTGTTACGGGAACTCGCCTTTGTGGTGTTTGACTGTATCTTGTGGGTAAAGTGCATAACCTCTGCAGAGTGTAGAATCTATTTGAATAGCCGAGTCCACTGTGATCTTGGACAATGCTCGGGAATTACAGTCAAGGGTTAGATTTTCTGAAAATAACTTGGATTTGAAAAGTTGGGTTGGTTTAACAAGGAAGATGATGGAAATATGGATTAGGATGGGAAAAATGTTTGTTAAACTTCTTGAAAAGTTATTCATGCTTTACTTATTTCTACTGCTTTCGAATCTACTTTTATTACTTGTCAAAAGTCATTTGCATTGCAAATATACCCTGAGCTATTCCTTTGTACCAAGCCATGCATATAGTATATTAGCTTGCATTCTGTGCATGACTTGCTGAGTACCAAGTACTCACCCTTGCCTCAACACAATACCAGTTGAAGAGGAGACTACGCCAGTTTCGGAGGAGGAGTTCCAAGAGGACCCGTCTACTTAGGGATGCGAGCCCAGTCAGTTGCCTGTGGTATACTGGATGGCGCCACGAAGTTATTTGATTTTCCGCTGCTGTTATTTCTCTCTGAATAAGTTTCGCCTTGTAAGGCATATATTTGTAACTTGGCCATAAGGTCGAGTAACCACTTTGGTTATTTAAATAAAGTACTTTGATAATATCGATTGGTATGATTGTGATATTTACCGATGTTAAAGACTGTGTGCACTAGCGCGTTCCTGGACTAGTGCTGAATACACAGAGGGTCCGGATTTGCAAATTCGGGGTCCCGACAAAATATCACATTAACAGTAGTGCAAATAATCAGCTCTATACCTTAGGGAAACGATCTGCGCGACCAACCAAAATGAGCATGTGCTGCATCACGTAAAAGCCACACAGATCATCGCACCCTTGTTGATGACACTGTGAACAAAGAAACTTAAATTAGGAGACGAATTAAAAATAGGTGTCAGAAAAAAATCCTATGATAGACACTTGTACCTTGAAGCGCTTCCATTCCAGTTTGGTGCCTTGTTTATCATTGTGTCGGCCACGTTCAGCTACGTAATACAAGAAAGCCCTATACATTGGAGAGATGCCATTGAGGTAAAAAAATATCTAACGTAGTTCAATATGTAAAGTGTCCGGTTAGAGGAATGTACTTACTTCTGCAAAACAGGCTCGATCGCATAGTCCATCGGTCTATTTTCGAGTGAGTTCAACGTGTAGACCTTGTTTTGACTCGGAACAACCACAAGTAGAACCCAATGGTTGCTTATTAAACGGTACATAGTGCAAGAGAATAAGTTCATATACGGTTGAAGTGTGTACATGTAATTGAATTGTATAGTAGTACATAGTCCTGGTGGTACGGGAAGAGAATGAAGTCCTTTTTCGCCTCGTCATGAAATGACTGCTTGATGTATTCTCCAAGGAACTCCGATTGATACCTCGCCATGGTCGCAGACACCATCTCGGGGTCGACAAACCCGACAGGGTGTCGACCCGTCACGGCTCACTGCCTCATGATCCTGCAATTCATGTCAATTGTTAAAAAATATAATACAAAATTAGTAAAGAGTCATACGAATGAGTATGGTGCGATACTCAAAGCGTCCATGATCGTATGGTAGAAATATCGACGGCTTTCAAGCTGTACATAAAGTACAGATCCTCAAAACCGACAGGGAAGGTCCCATCCTCTTTGCGGTGGAATTGTCCCCCTCGATACTTCACTATGAAATCGTGGCGAGGCTCGGCTTGATGTGACTTATCGATGTACCATCCATGTAGCTGGCGAGCGAACAAGCCTAAAGTATTCAATTCATGGCTTGCGAGAAAGGGCTTTCCATGTATGTACCGCTTGAGATCATCAGGGTGCTCTGTGTCCTCTGACAACTTTGCCTTCTTCACGGAGGGACTCTCTGAACTCTGCTTTGTATCTTTCGTCAGCGTGGTCGAAGTCCTTTTGCGCACCACCTGTGCACCAGCATTTGTAGCTGCAGGTGTAGGTGCAGGAGGTGCAGCTGCGGGCCTAGGTGCAGGTTGTGTAGAAGGGGCAGGAGCATGTGCAGCAAGAGTGTGTAGCAAAGAGTAGCAGGAGCAAAGTGTGTAGCAGTAGTAGCAGGAGCAGGAGCAGCAGTAGTAGGAGCAGAGCAAGAATAGAGCAAAGCAACAAGAGCAGGAGCAGTGTGCAGCAACAAAGAGCAGCAGGAGCAAAGCAGCAGCAGAGGAGCGAGTAGTAGAAGCAGGAGCAGTGAGCAAAGAGTGAGTAGCAGTAGCAGTAGCAGAGCGTGAGCGTGATAGCAAGAGTGAGTAGTAGCAGCAGCAGAGCGTGAGCGAGCAGGAGGAGGTGCTTGCACTACGACACCCGTCACAGGCCACTTGATGAACGACATCCGTGCTTGCCCGAGAGTGGTGATATCTTCGTTCGGGGGAACTCCAGGGCATGAGATAGGTAAACATCGTGGACATAGTCCACCTGCACCCTCATGTAGCCCTTCCCCAAAGGTATACCATGCACCGTGTCATCCTCCTTGCTTGGAAATGCGACCCCGCGCGCAGCCTCAATGTGTATTCCGTCGTCGATCAGGACTAGCTGGCACTTGGCAGGACCCTGAAAGAAGTGATCAGCATCTTCATCATAATCTTTGTTAAGCTTACTCATGTACCTTTTGGTCCGAAACAGTTATTACCTTGAGGTGTGGAATGCACAGTTCCTTATTGGAAGCGCAGCTGCTAGGACGTAGCATAGGCGATGGTTCAGGACTCTGATTCTGGGAGAACATCGCCATCATCTCAGCCTTTAAGTCCTCCTTTAAGTCCTCCTTCAACTCCTCCTTCATCTGCGCCCTAATCCGCGCGCTCACGTGCTTCCCATGATCTTGCCCTGGCACTGGAAGCGCTCTCCTCTACAAAGAAGGACCTCTTCGTATGCCCCGCACCTGCGGCAAGCACCCGACCCTTATGATCGGGCTTCCCGTTTGCCGAACACAAGATGTCCCTTGACCCTTGGCTTTGAAAGGCTCCTTGCTCTTTCTGCTGGCTTACCTCCTCCTGCAAGTCGCAAATATAAATTATTGCTAAAATACAATGGGAAGGGTCAGATGCAATGTACTATGTTGGATATCTTACGATGGTCGTGACGATCTGTGCGGTTGCGGGGTTTAGAACGACAATCTGACCGTCGGAGGTTTTCTTCGTCCTCACTAATACCCAGTCGCGTGCCCGCTCCTCGCATATGTGGGAGTAAGGCATCGTTGTCCCATAGGTTGCACACTCCTCGGCTAGTCGCGCCCACTCTGCCTTCTTCCCTACATACCCACCGGAACCGAGGTGGTGCGCGTGTGTGTTACGCCTCTGTATACCGATATTCTTCTCTCTCAGCTCCTCCGCCTCGGGCGTATTCCTCATCCTTGCGAACTCCTCCCAAACCTCGGGAGTAACAAATGGATACCTTTGGAAGGGAGTACGGTTTTTCAACATGAACTCGGCATGCATGGTAACCCTAAAATGCCTCAAAGCCACACCCATTCTCTTCAAGGCGTACCATCTCGCATTGATTTCATCTTCCTCTAGTATAATCCATTTCCCCTTAACTTCGTCCCACAGTCGGTTCTTCTGCTCGTCGCTTACTTCGTTCCTCCAGTCCTTAACTGTGATCGGCACTCTCTCCCTCACCAATTGGCCGAGAAAAGAGGAGTAGCGCCCCTTAAACTTGCTAGGACCCGTGCAAACCCCAGTGGCATTGAAGTGGAGCACTTGCGGCGTTCTCCCTGTGGCTCCTTTATTCGGTCCTCTGCCCTTTCTGACCTTCCTCGATGGGGTAGGAGGACCTTCTTCTCTCTCTGGCGTTGAGCCGGTGCTCTCTCTTTGCGACATTTCGAACTAAGTACGTATATGTCAAACCTAAACTTCATGAGAGAAAGCAATTCAAATTTCTAACATGATTATATTTCATATAAGAGAAAGCAATTCAAATGTCTATCTGTAGGCCAACTAAGTACGTACGTACTAACGATGACTCCTGATCTCTAATTAGGTTAGGTCCTAATCCCATTCGAGGATATGTGGTTCGGGCAAGTTCCTAAGCTGTTGTACAACTCTAGAGAAAATTTCGGCAGTATCTCCCTGCTGTTCTCCAAATACACGTCTCGACAACAGGTCAAGAGGGTGTGTATTCGGAGAACACCAGGGAGATGCTGCCGAAACTTTCTCTAGAGTTTGTACAACAGCTTAAGAACTTGCTCGAGCCACATATCCTCGAACTGTCCAAAAAACGTGGACAATTCGAGACTGCTTATTTATAAATATGTCATTTTAGCATACTTATAAACAAGCACCCTCGAACGGGAGACGCATAGGTTACGCAACTAAACTCGATAATAAAATGCGATAATATAGCAGATGTTACAAGTTTCAAATTGCAATGAGAATATAATCTGCACATATTACTATAGAAGGGTTGCTAAATTAATTAGCCGAGATGGATTGCTCTCAGATTGCTATAGAAGGGTTGCTAAATTAATTAGCCGTCCAACTTCTAGATGGCCAATATATCACAGGCTATTACATCTGAAAATTTTAGGATTACAACCCTAGAACAGCACTGCTCTAGCACAGAAGGAATAAGTACAGCATAGCACAGAAGGAATATAGCACTGCTCTAACCCTACCAAAATGCATTAAGAGCAAGTGCCACCAAATTGTCAGCTAAGAATAGAAAGGAATAAGCACATCACTGCTCTAACTCTAGAACAATGCATTAAGAGCAAGTGCCACCAAATTGTCAGCTAAGAGCAGTACTTATCTAGGTCTAGCAAGTTCCTTTAATGATCAGATTAATCAAGCCTCGATTTTAAGCAATCATCATCGAGCTATTTACAACCAATTACAGCCCACAGTCCAATATCGTTCTTACAGTGCGCCGAACCGAGTCGACAATGGGGGAGGACTCCGAGGGGGCCGCCGATGGGGGAGGAGCCGGCCGGAGGGGGACGCGCCGATGGGGGTGGCGGGGGGGAGGAGCCGATGGGGGAGGCGCCGGGGGGGCGAGGAGCCGAAGGGGGAGGAGCCGGAGGGGGAGGCACCCACGGGGTACCCGCCGATGGGGTAGGCGCCGGGGGGGAGCCGGAGGAGGAGGCGCCGGAGGGGGAGGCGCCGGTGGGGGAGGTGGTCGAGCTAGGGTTGTGGAAATGAGCGGGATGAAACGAAATCAGTGCGCGCCGAAATGAACTGAGTGTAGTGCGCGCCGAAATGTATATGCCCGCCATGTGGGGTTTTATCACGGTCGATTAACCAAAGAGACCGATCGCAATATTTACTATATGTGTCGGTTCTTTAAATAAACCGATCGCAATATATACACTATCTGTGTCGGTTCTCTAAAAAAACCGACCGCAATATGTACACTATCTATGTCGGTTCTCCAAATAAACCGATTGTGATGACTATGATCCAATTTCTAATTTTTTTTAAAAAACATAGTCTTCATTCAAAAGAGTCGAAAAGTCAAATCTTTTTCAAATTTGCTATACTATAAGATCCATTTGACATATATATTCTACAAAATGCTACATTATACATGGAATTCTTACAACTTAATTTATTTACAATACAACCCTTCTTGATGATATACACGCATGTAATGTGTTCCATGTGTGCCATCGTCACCGCTAAGACATGCCCCATCTGCAAACGGAGGTGTTTCATCAAATTGGTTGTACTCTTCTTCATCTACGACATTTTCAACTCCAACAATCCTCCTCTTGCCATGAAGTACGACCTGCAACCTCGGATTGGCCAGATCACGCACGTAGAAAACTTGAATTGCTTGCTTTGCTAGGACGAACGGTTCATCTCTGTAGTCTAGTCTATTCAGATCAACAAGAGTAAAACTTGTCTTGTCGACCTTAACTCCGTGAGGAAGTCTCACCCACTTACATCGGAACAATGGAACTTGGTATATTCCATAGTCAAGCTCCCATATTTCTTCGATCATCCCATAGTAACAGTTCATTGCAGTTGAGGATCCTCTTTTCGAGTGATCATCGGACAAAGCATCTATGCTCAAACCACTATTTTGCACTGTACTCTTTGCATCTTGACTTTCAGTATAAAATGTGTAGCCATTAATATCGTAACCTTGCCATGTCTGTATATTAAATCTCGGTCCGTCAGCCAACCATTTGACAGCCTTAGTACTAACGGAGACCTTCACCTTTTCTTTGAACCATGTGAGGAATCGATCGTTGTGTTCTCGTGTGATGGAAAGCTCATCCATAAGTGGATTCTCTCCCTGTAATATCAACTTGTGCTGTTGGATGTATGGATGAACTTGTGCGCTGTGTTGCAGGACTGTGAAATGCGCTTCACAGTACATATCAAATAGTTGACTCATTAGATTTGACCCAGTGGTTCCTTTGCCACCAAGTCTGCCCTCATGATGAGATATAGGAACACCAATCGGTTGTCTTTTACCTAGATAGTCCACGCAGAACTCAATAACCTCTTCAGTCCCATAACCTTCAATAATACTACCCTCAGGCTTCGACCTATTCCTCACGTATGACTTTAATATACCCATGTACCTCTCGAACGGATACATGTAACGCAGGAATGCGGGTCCATAAATCTTAATCTCTCTAACAAGGTGAACAACGAGGTGGACCATGACGTCGAAGAACGACGGGGGGAAATGCATCTCAAGCTGACAAAGAGTCTGCACCACCTCACTCTGTAAGTTGTCCAGTATTTCGGGATCAATAACCTTGCATGAAATCGCATTGAAGATATAGCATATCTTCGTGATTGCCAACCTGACATCATCTGGTAGAATATTTCTGATTGCAACAGGGAGCATTAGGGTCATCAAGACATGACAGTCGTGGGACTTCATACCAAACAACTTCAAATCGTCCATAGACACAAGCTTCTTAATGTTTGTGGAGTAGCCCGATGGAACTTTAATATCGTGGAGACACTTGCAGAGGTCTTCTTTCTCCTTCTTGGATAAGGTGTAGCATGCAACGGGGGTGTACGGCCCTTTTCCATCCTCCTCCATCACTGCAAGCTTGGGCTTGATTCCCATGTAGGTCATATCGCGGCGAGCATTCACACCATCCTTGGTCTTCCCAGGTATGTTTAGTAGGATGCCTACCAAATTATCACAAACATTTTTCTCAACGTGCATGACATCAATACATTGACGGACATCTAACTCCTTCCAATATGTTAAGTCCAAAAATATCGACCTCTTTTTCCAAATGGTCCTAGGATGAATAGATTTACGGCTCTTACCATACTCGTGATCGATATCCTCTACGCGTGAATATGCTTGCCTTCCACTCATAGGCTGCGGGGCTGCACGAACTTCCCTCTTTCCATCAAATTTGTCATCCATCTTACGATATCGATGACTTCGGGGTAGAAACCTACGGTGACCCATGTACACCGCTTTTCTTGGTCGCTGACCACAAGCTATTAGTGTCCTCTTCACAAATTGGACAAGCTTTGGCTCCTTCGTCTCGTGAGCCGCCAAATTACCAAGGGCTGGGAAATCATTTATGGTGCAAAATATCATAGCCCGTAGGGTGAAGTTCTCTCTTTTGTATGCATCCCACACCTCGACCCCCTCATTCCACAATTTTACCAAATCCTCAATTAGTGGTGCTAGGTACACATCAATATCATTACCATTTGTTTGGGTCCCGAGATTAGCAACGACATCATGATATACTTCGCTTCATGCATAACCAAGGAGGCAAATTGTAGATACACAACAAAAGCGGCCACATCTTGTGTCGACTGCTCATATTACCAAACGGATTCATTCCATCTGTACTCAATCCAAATCTTATGTTCCTCATCTCGGCACCAAACTCCTCTTGTTGCCAATCAATGTTTCTCCATTGAGTCGAATCAGCGAGATGTCTCAACTTGCCATCTTCCTTTCGAGATTCATAATGCCAACACAACAATTTGCCTCTTTGGGATTTGCAAAGAACCGCTCTAAACGGGGAATGATGGGCAAATACCACAACACCTTGGCTGGTGCCCCTTTTTCACATCTTCACCGTCGTCAGTTCGGTTCTTACGCTTCTTGTCATTACGCTTCTCATTTTGTTTGTATCGGGGTACACCACAAACTGGACAAATGAGCAGTTCCTTATGGACGTTGCGATATATTATGCAATCATTTGGACATGCATGTATCCTTTCTATTTCCATTCCTATGGGACATAATAGCTTCTTCACTTCATAAATACTTGTTGGCAACTCGTTTCCCTCTGGAAGCATATCCGATAGAAGTATTAAAAGTGCATTGAAACTTGTATCTGTCCAACGGTGTTTTACCTTCAGTTCAAACAATGCAAGGACCGAACCCAACTTGGTGTATTCCCCTTTGCAACCCGAAAACAATGGTTTGGCATCATCATCCATCAAGCTTTTAAATTTTTCGAACTCTCTTTCCGTGTAATTTCCCTCCACATCCCGCAACATTTGATCTAAATTATCCTCATCAAACATATCACGCTCCAACTCATGATCAGCTTCCAACATGTCTTCGTTGCATATCACAGGGGTACTACATGTCTCCCCATGATGGATCCAACATGACGGGAGCCGCCCAGACCGTTCTCGGGTTATTTGAAGGTTTAGTCGTCCTGAGTGGATTTGGAGGCTAACAGCGGACCGCCGAAGGCGCTCGCAGAGTTAGCACCCAAGCCCGATCGAGACCACACAAGAACCCTTCGAATAACTCGACAACAATCCCGGTATTCCCCTGGTATGCGACCCAAAGCTCGCCCAGGATCCCCGCATACCGGTTTACAACCTTGTATCGCATCAATGTGCATAAAGGGGTGTGAGACCCCGGATCAGCTATCCAGAATCTCCTGTGTATTTCCGTACTAGTCCCAGATCAGTAGCTAGTACACACAGTCACAGTGATACATCATTGCCGAACATAACGAAACTTGTAATGTAAATATTCAAGTATGGGCCACATGGCCACTTATTACAATACTCGGTCCAACGACCGGCCACACAAAACAGCAGAAGCAAAAGAAAGCAACGAGCGAACGCCACAACGCCACAAAGCATTTACTAGGAACGCAACTAGTCCTCCTGGCAATCCTCCTCGAAGAACTCCTCTTCTTCCTCGGCATCTTGATAAATCTCTGATGATTACAATGTTGGTGTAGCACGTGAGTACAAAAGTACTCAGCAAGTCGGGAAATTATGATCATGAGGGGCTTTCCAAAGGAAGCTTAACAGGGTTTATTTGCATAAAGCCACATTTGATTAAATCATACTTAAGTAATAAATTTCACAAAGCATATTTTACAACTCTTTTTGATAATTGAATTATTTATTATTGTAGTGAGGTTCTAACCACCATCACTAGCATAAAGGCTCTATCCGCCAACAGTTTAAAGGATTAAATTTAATCATGTGACTCCATCCGTCAAGTGCAAAACAGGTTCTATCCACCTGGGTTGGCTCTTTCCGCCAAACAACATTCGAGAGTTCTAACCACTCCCGAACCCCAAAACAAAACACTTTTCGGTTTTAAAAACAAAATCAAAGTCTACCAATATGAAAGCATTTCTTGCTTTGCCTTTGACCGTAGGCACGGCTATTCGAATAGTTTATACTCTGCAGAGGTGTACAACTTTACCCACAAGACAAGATAGACCCTTGTTGCCATGCAATTAACACACTTCCTTAGGTGTGCCGGCAGGGATATCTTGACAAGGCTGTTACAATGTATCTACCTAGCTAGACCCACCCGCTGAGGTTTCACCGCTGTTAGGGTTCCCTCCACCCAGTACAGAAGCCCCCTCTTGCGCCGTGTGAGCAAAACAACAACCACAACAATGCCTCCGTCCGGCT
Source organism: Rhipidocladum racemiflorum (assembly GCA_036346355.1). Classification (NCBI taxonomy): domain Eukaryota; kingdom Viridiplantae; phylum Streptophyta; class Magnoliopsida; order Poales; family Poaceae; genus Rhipidocladum; species Rhipidocladum racemiflorum. The sequence continues at coordinate 67,663,863 of CM070572.1, forward strand.
CTCACACAACAACCGAGTGGTGAGTCTAAACTAGGCTTCTACAAATTAGTGAGCCAGGTCGTACCATTATAGACATGTGGTAGTACGGTGATGCTTAAAATGGCAATCATAAGCGTCGGTCCTTATATGACTTGGGGCGGTACTTTGCACAAAAGGATCAAGACTTGATCCGCTTCCACCTGACATTCCAGGCCGCCCAAGTCAAAATCATTTTTACTTTTCTTTTATTTTAGAAAACAGGACCAAAATCATAATAATAACTTTCAAATCACGTTTAATATCATTCTTTTTGAATAATCCCACCCCTGGGTTGTTTTTGTCGGAAAAGGTCCTAAGCAATTCTACCGTACTACATAGCAACTGATACCATATAAACATAGGCATGGTATAAACAATGTTCTAGGGTTACAATGGATATGATTAACAATGTCATGGAGGAATCAACAAGTTCGGAATAACTAGCTCTTATATTTGACATATTTAATTAAACATAGCCATGCAACTTTATAAACAGTTTTAAATCATTTCGCAAACATAGGAGCAAAGTGCATCAAGGAGACTTGCCTTCAGTTGCGGCGGCGGTGTCGAACTCGGAAGGCTCGACGGCGAAATCGGCGGTCGCGGCGGGATCGTCGACTACACGCAAAACGAGGCAACAAATAAATAACAGAAAATAAATAAAATCCAAAAATTACAAAATTAGTACTGGCAGGAAGGTCTTGATTTATGATGAATTTAGAAATTTGAATGAGGTCAAACGGAGTTCGGATGAGAAAGTTATGAGCTTCCGAAGTTTGAATTTCGAATAAATCGAAAACCGGGAATATTCCGGGAATATTCCTTTCGGGTTTGACTGGGTCAAAGTTTGACCGCGGACTTTGACTTTGACTGGGCTGGTTAGGAGTGAGTCAATGACAGTGGGGCCTAGGTGTCATTGGGAGGGAGTAGCTTCTCCATGAAGCTTCCCATGCCATGGCAATGGAGGAGAGAGAACTTGAGGGAGAGAGAGAAGGGGGGGCTCGCCGAGGGGCGCGACGGCCATGGCGGCGGGGGTCCGGCATGGCGCCATGGCGGGTCGCCGGCGGTGGCATGGCGCGGCGTGGTACAGACGACGCTGCGGGCGGGGCGGCGGGCGCAAGTGGCATGGCGGCGGCGGGCGGCGGCGGCCGGCCGGCCGGCGGGGCACGGCCCCACATGCGCAGGAGCAAGGATAAATAACAGAGAGCTCCAACACGAGAACAGAGAACCACTTTGCCCCAAAAAAAAACGATTTTGAACTCATTTTTGCACAGATTTGATCCAAACAAAAAGCTAGAACCTCTAGAGGACCTCCTTAGCAACATCTAGGAGGAAGGAATCGAGCCAAATCTCACCGGAGAAGATGAAATCGACGACGAACGGCGGTTCGGCCGAAAGCTCCAAAACGCGAAATTCGTCGAGGAAACTTGATGAACCCTGAAATTGATGGATGGATTAGAGACTAGACATCCATGCTAACACAAAGAAACGATCGGGAGGAAGAAAGATCCACCGGAGTGGAAGATATGAGCAAGAACACGAAGAACGCGAAGAACACGAGAGTTCGTCGGTTTTCTTGATCTTGCGGCCGATTGGGTTTGAGAGGCTAAAGGAGGGTGACACCACCGGAAAGAGGGTTCTTATACGGAGAGATGAGAGGTGGAATCACGCGGAACGGATTAGAAACGGCCGCGCAATCACCAAAAGAGTGGATTTCGGGTTTCTTGCAACCGTTCAAAAACCAACGCGATCTTGGGTGCAACAACCCCAGGGATAGAAAAAGGAGGCCGTTGTGATCCCAACGGATCCGGCGGTTCGCGATTTGGAGTTGTATTGGAGGAGCTAGAAGGATTTAAAGAGAGCTCCCACCATTTTTGCTTGCTTGAAGCTCCTTTGTTCATGCATGGCAAGAGGTTGAAGATGACACTATTCACTTGCCACGTGGCAGCATCCTATTGGTCCTCCTTTACGCAAATGATTCGCCCTAAAGAAAAATAAGGAAAAATGGCCTAAAAATTCCGAAAAAATTCCTAGAGCCATTTTAGATTATTTGGAACTCAATGGAAGTGGTTTGGTTGAATTTGGATGATTTTTGTGGAATTGGATATTCGGGCGCGAATCGCAGGCATTAAACAAAAGCCGCGCGAGATAAAATAGGAACGGATGTCCAAAAATCCGGGAAATGATTCCTAAAATCATTTCAGAATATTTGGAACATTTTAGAAGTGGTTTGGAGATTTTTGGAGCACTTTTGGACTCGGGTGAATTTTAGAATCTGCCGTGATGCTTTGGAAAATCTGATTTTTCGCCCGGGAGGGAATTAATTCCCGATTTCAAAGGGGAATGGATGCCAGGTTATTATAAACACCAAAGAAACTCAAACTTTTGAGTTTACTTTATTTAAATTAGGTTTTTCTCCAGAAAGCCAAAACGAGGATGTTACAAGGGGCAACGAACGCGAAAACCCCACAACCAGACACGCGCGGAGGCAAAACTAACCAAGCAACCAAACACACTCGGCACAAAGACAAAACCCCACGACCACCACCAACAACAACAGGGCACGAAGGCCAACACGGAAGAAAAGAGAACACAAGCACGAGGTGGGAAACAACACGCACCAGCGTTTACTACAAAAGAAACAAGTACTCCAGACAAATAAGACATCGGTTAGACTAACTATACAACAAAAGAGTACACGTCTACTAAACTAGAACCAAAAGTAGAACATCTCCGGAAGTGTTCTGCCTCTGAACACTCCAGGGCGTGCACGACGGCGGTAGCCTCTACTTGGTGCCCCGCCCGGTCACCGATAGGCAGTAGGGGCAGAACTCACACCCCACTGGATCCTCACCTGCAAAACCACAACAGCAGAAGCCTAAGTACGGAAGGTACTCGCAAGTCTTACCCAGGGTCCATATATGACCGACTTGAATGGAGTATGCATTTGGAAGTAGCAAGGAAATCAGCTGAAGGTAAAAGTGCTAAAAGCTTAACTTTGTTTGTTGTTTAGTAACACTATTCAATTCGCAAATTAAAGCAGTTGTAATGGCACCTATTTCTAGAGTGGAGTTCAACATTTAATATTACCAAAGCAACAGATCTCATAACATTTTCGAGCTCAAACCCAAAGGTGAACTTCAGTTCAAGTATTTACTATGTGTAGTAACAGATAACCAAGCGTGCTCATATCCGAGAGCGCGGCAATTCGAATCGCTTATTTAACCCTGCAGGGAAGCATTAATCGCACGACATGTGCCACAAAGAACCTCGTGTCAACCATCCTCTCATCCATACCAATTCGTTGGGGACATCTTCATGCGATCCGAGCACCTAGCACCCCCTCGAGCAGCCCAAGCCTCGCCCTCAACCACGTCCAACCACATGAGGTGTATGCCCCATCGAACGGCATGCGATAAAAGAATTGCTTTACCGTCCCATACCGGCATGCGATCAACCAAGGTGTGCTTGGCCACAGTTAAACATCGGATCGGTCCTTAGCTGACTCAGGCGGGACTACCACATTTGGGTCTCCTTACCCAAATGTCCAACTCTCCCGCCCGGTCTCCATTTATACATTTTTCCACAATATAACCATAACCAAAACGTTCCATATAATGTAAAGTGGAAGTTCTCAAGCGGTGGAACCATCCACCACTTGGCCCAATCCCGACCTCTAAGCATACTAAGCATGACACAACTTATACCCATAATCTAGCTCCAATGGAGGTGTTCGACAAGTATCAAGGATGGCACATGCAGCAATTAGGATCTAGCCTATCCCACATTTCAATTCCTAATGCAACACTTAATCATCTAGTAAGCAGTTTATTCGCAAAAGTAAATTACACATATGGTTCAAGATGCGTAGGTGCTTGCCTTGTGCTTCTGCTGGCGGATCGACGACAAGTTGCTCGTCGGCAATCCCCTCAACCACGGTCACGTCAGTCATCGCGGTATCGTTCTCTACACGAACATAATGCAAGAGTAAGATGCATGCAATGCAATGAAACAAAACACAATTGCAAAACAACGGTTTACAACAACTTCCCCCACCGAACTGAACAGGTAAACCCAGACAGCCCGGGTTTAACTGTGACACCACGGAGTGTCGTATCTTATAAAATGTGAATGTTGAGGTCAAAAACTTTATAAAATGTGAAAATGGAGGTTAAAACTTTACGTTATGCCGTTTATAGCGTGTTTTTGGGCCGTTTTCGGGTGTTTGGGCCTCTCCGGGGTACTTTGGGCCTTGGGGGTTGAGTTGGGCCTCCGGTGGAAGGGTTTGGGCCCAAGGGGGGGACTTTTGGGCAGCTAAATCTGGCCCCCACCCCTTGGTGCGCCCCAAACTCCCTCTCCCAACCCTAGCCGCCACCCCCTAGTCCCCCCCATGCGCCTCCACCCTTCCCCTTCCTCTCCATCTTCCCCCATGGCGCCACCACCCCTCTCCTCCCCTATCCACCTCCCTTGCTGCCCCTAGGGGAGTTCTCCACCTCAACACCTCAAATATCCCTCCATTGGAGCGCTCCACGACGAGGAGATCCGGTGGATTTGGAGCGAGGAAGGAGATCGCGCGAACCGGGAGGAGATCAGTTGAGTTTTCGGTCGTCGGGCGAAGGTATGGCCATGGGAATCCTTGGGGTTGGTCTAGGATCTGTTCTAAGGGTGATTATCATGTTTTTAGATCAATTGGTGGTGCTGGAATTGAGTAGATTAGAAGGAATCTTGAGTTTGCCACGTTCTCTGTTTCGGGCAGCATGAGCAGTCGACCTAGGGCTTGGGTTTTCGTCAATTTAGATTCAGAATTTGGTCGTACGGATGTTGAAGAAATTGTAGGTAATTTCAATATCTTTCCGTGGGTATAAAGAACGTCCAATTCCGCCTAGCCGTTTGAAAGTTATGATCATGTTGCCGAGCGTGTTAAAATCTGTGACGTGATTGGAACAGATCACGGTATTTTGTAGATTAAACAACTTTAGAGTCCGAATCAGTTTTTCCATATACTTATAAAAAGTTGGGAAATTTCCTAAGCTACGCGAGGATGTACTCGTTTAATTGATTCGGGGTCTTAGAACCCGAGTTATGCCTTTTGGAAGGCTGCTGTCCCGACGGGACAGAACCTCTGTTTTTGGGTTTAGCGAGTAGTTTGCGATGTCGGGGTAGAAGAGGGTTTGCTTACTATTTTGTGGAAATGATTGTGAGTGTGTGGTACCCATGTGCAGGTGGTGTGACCCCGGGAGTGCCTTCTACTTCTCGCCAATCCGTTGCCTGTGGTTGAGGCAAGTGTATTGTAATGGATAACGGTTTGTAGGTTGCTAGTTGAGACTAGATGAAATTGATTATATGATATGATCACTTGCCATGCTTTAATGATTGCCATTGATATGATGAGTATGCTTATTATGTTATGATGCCATATGTTAATGTACAAGTTAATTATGATGTTGGCATGTTTGCATACATGGCATGATACATGGCCCGGGCGGTGAGAAAGTCATAACTAGTCCGGGGAAGGTCGGTGAGAAAGTTATGACTATTCCAGAGAGCCAATGAGTAAGTCCTACATCGTGATTCCATCCACCGCGGTGTTTGGAAGCGAGGAGTAGGCACCCTCCATCTTCGGGATGGAAGGGGGGAGAGGGTGCACGCCGACGGGTGTGTACTCAACCATACCGGTATGAGTTTCCAAGGAGACATGAGCATCGCATCGCATTTCATACATAATGGTGATGATATTGATATGTGATCATGAATGAGATGAAAGACATGATATGAGTTGTTATAGCCATGTAATTGTTTTTGTGTACCATTGCAATATGCTTGCTGAGTGTTGAACTCACGCTTGTGCTTTCTTGTTATTTTAGGTACCATGAGATCAGCATGCGGGGAAGGGAATTAGTCACACTTCTACACGTAGCGTCACTCAATTGTTCCCACAGTCACTCAATTGGGTCTTGATAATACATTAAGTGTGATGCATATTGATTTATGGTTTAGTTTTGCGATATGAGAGTATTATTGTTCGTTTGGCTCATGGAGACATTGAATGCTTGGGATTAGACTTATATTGTTGTCATGCCTTTAATTATTGCTGTTTTAGATGCCTCTTATATTGCCATATATTGTTATGCTGTTGACGTTCCTTCAATTCATGTTAAAACAAAGGAGATGCTGCTGAAATTTCGGTTTTTAGCATTTGCTCCTTTGCTGTAATTTACCTTAATTTATGGTATTTAGATGTTGTTTAGCCTATGTTTGGTAGCATTCAGGCATGCTAGATGACGGGGTGTTACATTAACATCCGGATAGTCTGGACAACCCGGACAGTCCGGACCATTTGGCCGGACACTCCGGTTGGCCCAGGGCTTGGAAGACGGCGCACAACACGGAGGTGTTCCCAAGTCTCACTACTTCGCGACGGCCCGATCTACGACTTTCCTACACGTGGCTAGGCCGGAGAGGCTCCAAGGTTAGCCCAAACCATGACGAAACGAAGCACGCTTGGGTGGCTCACGGCCCAAACTCAATCCAGTGCTTAGAATGTCATCATCCAACCCCGATCTACAACCCTAGCACCCAACATTGCCCAAACCACTCCAAAAATCCAACCACCCACCGAAAACCCTAACATTCACAAAGTTCACTCCAACCCCAAATCTACAAACCTAACCCCAAATCCAACCCCAAGGACTCCTTAGAACCCAAGAAGAGGTCTCACCTTCAAGGAGGATGAAGGAGAGGAAGAGGAAGCCGGGAAGAAGGAAGGGGACGCCGGCTTGGGGAGGAGCTTGAGGTCACCGGGGTGAGGAAGTCGCCGGGGAGGAGCCACGGGAGGTCACCGGAGTGGGGAGCTCACCGGAGACGTGGGTGGGGTGGAGGAGAGACACACGGGCAGTGGGGAGCAATGGGTGGAAGAAGGAATGAGTGAGGAGCCACGAAATGGAGCTTTATACCAAACCCCCGCACAATCCGGACTCTCCGGACAATTAACCCGGAGACTCCGGGTTGGGGTCTTCGGTAAAACTAATTCCGGACACCCCGGACACTCCGGACAATTTGGTCCGGATACTCCGGGTTGAGGTGTTCGGTAGCACTAACTCGGATACTCTGGACATTTTGTTTGGACATTCCGGGTTATATCCGGATATTCCAGACATTTAATCCGTATACTCCGGATGTCCCAGAAACTAGAAGTTGAGGGCCTTGACACAACATGTGTAATTCCTCACGAAGCCACGTCGAATCAAATGGCCTTCAATTTGAGCTGAGTTGTTAAATCTCCTGAGATTGGTGCAATCAATACAAGGACAATATATGAACTTTACACCCCTCATAACCATATCTACTTCTGCAATTCTTATGAACTCCTTAACTCCCCTCTGAAATTCAGCACTCACACGGCTTTTTTGATACATCCATTCTTCACGGTCTATTTACAATTAAACCACAAACAATAAATTAATAATGCCCTAATCAATGAAATAAAAGAAGGGTTGAAGCATTAACAAAGTTGAGAGATTGAATGATCTCTTGACCAAATAAGTACATACGTACCAACGATGACTCCTAATTGCTAATTAGGTCAGGTCCTAGTCCCATTCGAGGATATGTGGTTCGAGCAAGTTCCTAAGCTATTGTACTAACTCTAGAGAAAATTTCGGCAGCATCTCCCAGTTGTTCTCCAAATACACGTCTCGACAACATGTCAAGAGGATGTGTATTCGGAGAACACCGGCCAGGGAGATGTCGCCAAACTTTCTAGAGTTTGTACAACAGCTTAAGAACTTGCTCGAGCCACATATCCTCGAACTGTCCAAAAAACGTGAACAATTCGAGATTGCTTATTTATAAATATGCCATTTTAGCATACTTATAAACAAGCACCCTCGAACGGGAGATGCATAGGTTACGCAACCTAAACTCTAGCATTGATCATATTATAGCAACAATATAATGACATGTAACCCATTCACATGCTCACCTTTTGAAGGAAATTAACCACAAATGAGGGGAAATATACTCAAGCTATATAGGGTTTCAACTTTAGCCTCAAACCGATCTCCTCGAGGAGTTCCTTTATAATTTCTGCAACAATATTGGTACATTTCAACCATATATAATAGCATTAATGACATACAACACATGCATTTGAAAGAATTTGAAGGAATGCTCACCATTTGAAGAAATCATCAAACGAGGGAAAATAGAGGGGAAAATCTCTTCAAGCTAGGGCTTCAACTTACCCTCTTAACACACGACCTCAAAGATTTCATATTTTCTCCCCCAAGTCTAAGTTTAAATAAGAATATGTTCTGTTTTTCGGGGTGGCGACGGGTTTTTTTTTTGCAACAGAATTACAACAGAGGAGAGTTCATCCCGAGGGAATATATAAAACCTAGCGAGGCTTATTACAATCGGTTCTTAGAAAACACCGATTGTGATATTAGCTACTTTATCATAATCGGTTCTAGATAAAAACCAATTATGATATTATTTATCACCGACGGTTTTATCTGGAACCGACATAGTTCGAATATTATCTGTGTCGGTTCTATATAGAACCCGACTGTGATAATATAATCACAGTCGGCTTCTATATAGAACCGACACAGATAATATTCAAAACCCTTTGTCAACCGATAATTAAGAACGCGACTCTTCGTGTTTCGATGCCACATTTTTAACCAATCGGCCGGCCGTCTCTCAGCTGAAACCTCACGTGCAATCTCAGCTTCTTGTGCCAAAGTATCTCCCTGCAAAGTATCTCAGCTTCTCTTCTTCACACGCTAGCTCTCATGGCATCGCCGCCGCCTCGTCCACCTTCTCCCTGCAGCTCTGACACTACTGTCGAGTCAAAGTATGTGGAGTTACCGCCATCACCGCCGCTGGCAACGCCGGCACCTGAGCCCCCTAAGGAGGAGGAGGAGGACGATGACAACGACGACGAGGAGGAGGACGATGACGACGACGAGGAGGAGGAAGACGACAAGGAGGAGGAGGACGACGACGAGGAGGACACCTTCCCCCCTTCACCCGTTGGGGCACCGGTGTCTCTTCTGGGTCATCGTCGGAGGATGAGCCATCGCCATGCAGCGACGATGATCAGCCACCCTTCTTCGACTCCGACGGCAGCGACAGCCCTAGCGGTGATAGCCATGGACTTTCGTTCTATAAGTAAAATGCATGCATGTGTGTGAACAATATAGATATAGATATATATATATGTGTGTGTGCTGGATGTGTGAACAATATGTGTGTGCTGAAAGCAATATGTGCTTTCATTATTTATATATGTGTGTGCTGATAGCTGGCCATATGTGAGTATGTTCTGTTTTTTTCTTGCGGCGGCGGCTTTTCTTTTTGCACGCGTTACATCATCACAATCGGTTATGGAAAAGAACTGATTGTGATAACCCCTATTTTCAGCACAATCGGTTTCTTCCCAAAACCGATTGTGATAATACCTACTCATTACAATCGGTTCTAGATAAAAACCGATTGTGATAACAAAATGATTATCACAATCGGTTCTTATCTAGAACCGATTGGGATTATTATCGTATCACAATCGGTTACTTCTCAGAACTGATTGTGATAACCTGTTACCAAGATTTTCAAATGAAATATACTTATCACAATCGGTTTTTTAGTCAAAAGTTTAGAACCGACACAGATAGAGCGATAGTAATGTGTCATTCTGTAGTAGTGTCAACACGCACGATTACAGGAAGTAGCAACTGCTATCTTTGATCTAAACAAAACCCAAACCCTAGAGGTGGTGGCGGCTAGCTATTTATAAGCAAAAAGGTGGGAAAAGTTGACCAAGGGTCGGCCAGGACATGACCAGGCCGAGTACAACCCGAGATACAAAGCCCAAGGCCCACTTTGTTTCAGACTGGAAAAGTGATGCCACTTGTTTTGTATATTCCCGTTGACTCAGAAGGAATTTGGAGACGTGGTTGGATGCGTTGGAAATATGATGAAAAGATCTTTCTATTGACTACTCATGGGCACCTAGAAACATTCTGGATCAAAAGTTATAGCCATTTTAAGTTAGTGCAGTCAGGATGGTCGAATCTGACTCGAACAGGATCTCTTTTCCAGGAACCGAGTTGGACTCAAACTTGTGCCCAAAATGAATCCTGTTTGGCTCTTCTCCCTAGTTCCTAAGAACAATGAAATCATCACAAAAATTAAATAGCATTCCATTCATTGAATAACTTGTAGAAAAACCTAGGAATGCGTTCACCTAATATTTAAGCTGATGTGCACGAGCTCAAGTGATTGGTCCTTGTAATACAGCTGGCTCAGGTTGGTGTATTGTATATGAATGATATGGATGAGATGGCATGTTTGTATCTATGGAAAGGATGTCCTCATCATCCTCCCCTACTTGCATTTGAGTCGTCCTCGACTCAAGCTCGTCCTCTTCTCTAAAGTATGGCTTCAAATCTGCAATGTTAAATGCGGGAGTGACCCCAAGATCTGTAGGCAACTCAAGCTTATATGCATTATCGTTAACTTTTTCCAATACTTTAAAAGGACCGTCAGCTCTAGGCATCAACTTAGACTTTCTTAATTCACGGAAACAGTCCTTCCTCAAGTGCAACCAAACAAGATCACCAGGTTCAAAAGATACATGTTTCCTTCCTTTACTACCAGCAAGCTTATATTTCTCATTCATGGTCTCAATGTTCGTTTTAGTTGTCTCATGTATTTTTAACATCAATTCAACACGTTGTGTAGCATTAAAATTCAACTTCTTCGAAGGCGAAATAGGTAATAAATCAATGGGAGTATGAGGAACAAAGCCATACACAATCTCAAAAGGGCACAACTTAGTAGTAGAATGCAGCGAACGATTATACGCAAACTTAATATGAGGCAAACATTCTTCCCACATCTTTATGTTTTGTTTTAAAATAGCCCTAAGCATGGTAGATAATGTTCTATTGATAACTTCGGTTTGCCCATCAGTTTGGGGGTGACAAGTAGTAGAAAACAGCAGCTGAGTCCCCAATTTAGCCCATAAAGTTTTCCAAAAGTAGCTAAACAATTTAGCATCACGATATGAACTATTGTGTTTGGCACACCACGCAATCAAACAATCTCACGGAAAAACAAGTCAGCAACATGGGTAGCATCATCACTCTTATGACAAGGTATGAAGTGTGCCATCTTAGAAAATCTATCCACCACAACAAAGATGTTATCCCTCCCCTTCTTTGTTCTAGGCAATCTTAAAATAAAGTCCATAGAAATATCCTCCCAAGGCACGCCAGGAACAAGAAGGGGCATGTACAAACCATGTGGGTTAAGTCGTGACTTAGCTTTTTGACATGTTGTGTAGCGAGCGACAAGATTTCCACATCCTGCCTCATTTTTGGCTAAAAGAAATGGCTAGCAAGTATGTCATCCATCTTCTTCACACCAAAATGTCCCATCAGCCCACCTCCATGCGCTTCCTGTAGCAACAACAAACCAACGAAGCTAGCTGGAATGCATAGCTTGTTAGCTCTAAACACAAACCCATTATTGAAGAAAAATTTATTCCACATTTTTCCCTCTTTACAATTCAGCAACACGTCCTTAAAATCAACATCATGCTCATATTGCCCTTTAATCGTCTCCAGCCCAAAAATTTTGAAGTCAAGTTGGGACAACATAGTATATCGCCTAGACAAAGCATCAGCAATAACATTTTTCTTTCCCTTTTTGTGTTTAATGACATAAGGAAAAGATTCAATTAATTCAACCCAGTTAGCATGCCTTCGGTTCAGTTTCCCTTAACTTCGAATATGTTTTAGTGACTCATGATCAGAATGTATAATAAATTCCTTAGGCCATAAATAATGTTGCCATGTTTCTAAAGTTCGAACTAGTGCATATAACTCCTTATCGTAAGTGGAATAGTTCAAACTAGGTCCGCTCAATTTCTCACTAAAATAAGCAATAGGTTTTCCTTCTTGCAACAACACACCTCTCAACCCAATTCCACTAGCATCACATTCTAGTTCAAAGGTTTTATTGAAGTCTGGCAATTGGAGAAGTGGTGCATGTGTCAACTTATCTTTCAACATGTTGAAGGTGTTCTCTTGTGCTTTTCCCAAAGCAAATGGCACTCCTGTGTGACCGTTGTTGGTGCTGAAATCCTTCACAAAGCGGCGATAGAATCCAGCAAGTCCTAGAAAACTTCGCACATGTGTGACCGTTGTTAGAACCAGCCAGCTGTGTATTGCTTCAACCTTGGCTTGATCAACTTCAATTTCCTGTGAAGTAACAATATAGCCAAGAAAAGGGACTCGATCTGTGCAAAAGGTGCACTTTTCAAGGTTACCAAATAAATGAGCATCACGTAAAGCATGAAATATAGCACGCAAATGATCAAGATGTTCTTCTAGTGATCTACTATAAATCAGAATGTCATCAAAGTATACCACCACAAATTTTCCAATGAAATGGCGCAGAACCTTATTCATTAATCTCATGAAAGTGTTGGGTGCATTAGTGAGTCCAAATGGCATTACTAACCACTCATACAATCCAATTTTTTTTTAAAAAAGCTGTTTTCCATTCATCCCCCAATTTCATGTGAATCTGGTGGTATCTGTTACGCAAATTGATCTTAGAGAACAAAATAGAGCCACTCAATTCATCAAGCATATCGTCTAACCTAGGAATAGGATGACGATATCTGATTGTAATGTTATTAATCGCTCTACAAACCACACACATGCACCATGATACATCTTTCTTAGGCACTAAAAGTACTGGAACATCACATGGACTAAGAGATTCATGCACATACCCTTTGTCAAGCAATTCTTGCACCTGGTGTTGTATCTCCTTGGTTTCTTCTGGATTGGTTCTGTACGGCGCACTGGCGTACTTCATGTACCTCATGAACTCCATCTTCATGGAGGAGCTCGATTCTTTTGTAGTCATCATCATTGATGACATCTTAGTCTATTCAGCCAATGAGGAAGAGCATGCAAAACACCTTCGCATTGTTCTCGGGCGACTCCGGGAACATCGCCTTTATGCCAAATTCAGCAAGTGCGATTTTTGGCTGAAGGAGGTATCTTTGTTGGGACAGTCCTCTCCGAGCAGGGTGTTGCCATCGATCCAAGTAAAGTACAAGATGTTCTCAAGTGGGAACAGCCTTAGACGGTTACAGAGATCCGTAGTTTCCTCGGACTTGCCGGCTATTATCGCCGTTTCATTCAGGACTTCTCCAAGATTGCCAAACCCATGACTGAGCTACTGAAGAAGGGTGCCGAATTCAAATGGTCAATGGGCTGTGAGCAGGCATTTCAAACCTTGAAACAGCGCCTTACTATAGCTCCTGTCCTCACCCAACCTGATATTCACAAGCCGTTCGATGTGTATTGCGATGCATCTGGTATTGGCCATGGCTGTGTGCTTATGCAAGAAAGCCAAGTTGTTGCCTATGCATCTCGGCAATTGAAACGCCATGAAGAGCACTACCCATCTCATGACTTGGAGCTTGCTGCAGTGGTTCATGCCTTAAAAATTTGGCGCCACTATCTCATTGGGAACAAGTGCAATGTCTATACCGATCACAAGAGTCTCAAGTACATCTTCACTCAGGCAGATTTGAATATGAGGCAAAGAAGATGACTTGAATTGATCAAAGACTATAGTCTGGAAGTGCATTACCATCCGGGAAAAGCCAATGTGGTGGCTGATGCGTTGAGTCGCAAGGCTCGATGCAATTGTCTCACTCTTCAACCCCGGAGTGTCACCCTCTGCGCTGAATTCCAGAAACTCGGCTTAGAGATGGTCGAAGAAGGATTCTTGGCTAATCTGGAGTTGAATTCTACGCTGTTGGACCAGATTAGAGAGGCTCAAAAGAGGGACAAGGGCGTTGCCCAAATTTGTAGCAAGCTGGATTCCGGCCAAGCCACTAGCTTCCACCTTGATGACTGTGGGACTTTATGGTTCGGCGAGCGCCTAGTTGTCCCTAAAGACCAAGATTTGAGAAGAAAGATTCTCGATGAAGCCCACAACTCTTTGCTCACCATTCATCCGAGCAGCAAGAAAATGTATCAAGACTTGAGGCGACGGTTTTGGTGGACTCGCATGAAGCGTGAGGTTGCTCGCTATGTGTCTGAATGCGATGTCTGCAAAAGGGTGAAGGCTGAACACCTTAAGCCAGCGGGCACTCTTCAGCCGCTGCCCATTCCTAGTTGGAAGTGGGAAGAGGGTGGCATGGATTTCATCACCGGGTTGCCAACGACTTCTTCGGGTCATGACTCGATATGGGTTATAGTCGACCGGTTAACAAAGTCTGCCCATTTCCTAGCTGTTCGCACCACCTATCAAGCCAAGAGGTATGCGGAGTTGTACATCTCTCGGATAGTATGTCTTCATGGAGTATCGAAGCGAATAGTTTCAGATCGAGGCTCTCAGTTTGTTTCTCGATTCTGGAGATGTTTGCATGAGGCATTGGGCACTAAGCTACTCCACAGCTCAGCATATCATCCGCAAACTGACGGCCAAACCAAGAGGGTCAATCAGATCCTTGAGGATATGTTGAGGGCTTGTGTTCTGTCTTATGGGAAGAAATGGGATGAATGTCTTCCATATGCCGAGTTTACTTACAACAACAGCTACCAAACCGGAATCAAAATGTCTCCTTTCGAAGCACTCTATGGTTGTAGCTATCGGACACCCCTGAACTGGTCCGAGAGTGGAGAACGACCATTCTTTGGACCTGAATTAGTCAAGAAAACCGAAGAGAAAGTGAGGACCATTCAAGAAAATTTAAGGGTAGCACAATCACGACAGAAGAGCTACGCTGATCATCGTAGGAGACCTCTCTCCTTCAGCCTTGGCGATTATGTCTATTTGAAGGTGTCTCCCCTCCGGGGCACCACTCGTTTCGGAGTTAAGGGAAAGTTGGCACCTCGTTGCATAGGACCTTTTCAGATCCTTGCAAGGCGCGGTCAAGTGGCCTATCAGTTGGAGCTTCCTCCCTCTCTAGCTATGGTCCACAACGTCTTCCATATATCTCAATTGAAGAAGTGCCTCCGTACTCCCTTCGAATCCTTGGAGGTGGACGAACTCGAAGTTCTGCCTAAACCTGATCTGTCTTACCAAGAGCATCCTGTTCGGGTTTTGGATGAAGCTGAACGCAAGACCCGTCGGAGGACTCTCAAGTTCTACAAGGTTCAATGGAGTAATCACACTGAAGATGAAGCCAATTGGGAGCCCGAAGATCGTCTAAGGACCGAGTATCCAGATTTCTTCGGTACCATGTAAGGTGCTAGAGTACAAATTCCTCGCAATTCAAGGCAAGTCGATCGGTATGTGCCTGTATTGTCTGTTTGCATTCCATTCTACCTATGCGCTTGTTCTGAATCTCGGGGCGAGATTCCCTTAAAGGGGGAGGGTTTGTTAGGGCCCCGAATTTAAAATTCGATTCACACGGTGAACCTTAACCCTAAGTAGTCTGTAGCTGCGTTGGAGGTCGAATACTAACTCCCAAGAGTATCCTAAACCGTCCCGTAGAAGTGTCCAAGGCTCAACCGCAAGTTTGGAGCTGGGACACTCCAATCTGCAAATGTGTTTTTCATCCAAGTTTGGAGCATTGTAACTTGAGATCCGGGATGATCTAGGATGTGTATGTTGCTTGGTCGCGAACTAGAAACTTTCCTCTCCGACATGGTGAGGTTTGCACCGAGATCCGACATCTAACTCTAGTTTAAACTTGGCGGGAAAAATCAAATCCTGTGCCAGAAATTCTGGGCCATCCGGAGTATCCGGACAAAAAGTCCGGAGTATCCGGATTGGCTCGACCGAAGGCCTCAACCCGGAGTATCCGGACTAATGGTCCAGAGTGTCTGGACCTTGCGGGGTTTGGGTATAAGGTCCCGTCCCTTGGCTCCTTAGTCATTCCATTTCCCTACCTCCACTTCCCCGTGCGTGTCCCCCACCTTGAGCTCCTCTCCGGCGCCTCCCCACCGGCTGGCGTCCTCCCGTGGCTCCTCCCCGGTGACTCCTCCACTCCGGTGTCCTCAAGCTCCTCTCCAAGCCGGCGTCCTCCTTCCCCTACCCGGCCATCCCTCCCTCTCCTTCATCCTCCTTGAAGGTAAGTCCTCATCTTGGAGTTGATTTGTGATTCTTGGGTTCTAGGAACTACCATGGGGGATGGATTTGGGGCTTGGTTGTGTAGATTGGGGTTGGGGCAAACCTTGGGAGTGTTAGGGTTTTGGTGTGTAGTTGGATTTAGGGGTGGATTAGTCGGTGTTAGGGTGTAGGGTGAGAGATCGTGTGGAGGTAATGCCATTCCTAGGGTTGGGTTTAGTTTTGGTTGCGGGCTACACAAATGAGCATCGTTCTATTGTGTTTTGGGCTAGCTCGGAGCTTCTCCGGCTTGGCCACGTGTAGGAAAGTTGTAGATCGGGTCCTCGCGGTATCGTAGAACTTGGAAGCACCTCGATCCCTCGAGTTAATTGGGCTAAATGTGCGGTGTCCGGTCCGGACTATCCGGATGAAATGTCTGGACTATCCAGGTTGCCTGATATGTTTGATGGGGGAAATGCATTCATGTTTCAATTCAATTGCATCGCATGCATCTCATTCATGCATTGTACTCGTGTAGAGAACGACTCCGCGGAGATTGGCGCGGAGGTGCCTAAGGGGAGTGCCGAAGAGCAAGTTGTTGTCAATCCTCAAGCAGAAGCGACAGGCAAGCAACTAAGCATATTCAGCTTTATATGTAAATTATTTTAGTGAATCAATTGATTATAGGATGAATAAGTCATGCATTAGGAGTTGAATTGTGAGAATGGTGCTAGATCCTATTTGTTGCACTTACACCCTTTGAATACCTCCTTTGGAGCTAGATTATGGGTATTATATTGTGTCCGTATTTAGTTTGCTTAGATGTCGGGTATGGGCCAAGTGATGGAGGGTTCCATCCCTTGAGGTTATTTACTTCACAAATGTTGGGTTGCAATGGTTGTGGTTGTGTTGGAATGTTGAATTGAGACCGGGCGAGAAAGTTGGATCATTTGGGTGTGGAGACCCAAGTGTGTAGTCTCACCTGTGTCGGTTGAGGACGATCTGTTGTTTGCCATGTTGATCAAGCACACCTTGTTAATCGCATGCCCGATAATGGTACGGTAAGCTATTCTTTCGTCGCATATTGCCCTATGGGTCATGCCCTCATGCGGTTGGACGTGGTTGAGGGCGAGGCTTAGGCCGACCCTCGAGGGCCAAGCGAGGCTTGGGTCGCTCGAGGGGGTGCTAGGTGCTCGGACCGCATGAAGATGGCCCAATGAGTAGGTATGGATTGGAGGAGGGTTGACATGAGGTTCCTTGTGGCACATGTCGTGCGATTGATGATCCTCTGCAGGGTGAATAAGCGATTCGAATTGCCGCGCTCTCGGATATGAGCACGCTTGGTCATCGCACATTCAACGTAGTAATAACTTGAACTTGATGCTAGTCGGTTTGGATGGTGATACTTGTTTGTGATGTCACTTGCTTTACTTTAATTGTAAAGTTTCAGATTTCACTCTAAGAATAGGTGTTGTCCACAAATGCTATAAAATTTGTAAATGGAGTAGTGGAATGTAATTATACAACAAAGTTAAGATTTTTCGCACTTTTTACCGTAAGCTTATTTCCTTGCTACAACCAAAGGCATATTCTTTCGAGTCGGTCATATATGGACCATGGGTAAGTCTTGCGAGTACCCTTTGTACTCATGCTTCTGCTTTGTGGCTTTTAGGTGAGGATTAGGGCGGATGTGAGTTATGTCCGTACTGCCTCTCGGTGACCGGGCGGGGCACCGAGTAAAGACTACCGGCGACGTTATACACGCCCGGAAGTGTTCAGGGGCAGGACACTTCCGGAGATATCTTACTTTTGGTTTGATTTGGCAGTTGTGTACCTTCTTTTGTTGTATAGATTAGTCTTAAACTATGTCATGTCTATACTTGATCATCTGAATACTTTCGTTGCAAATCTTTAGTGTACTATTGTACTCGTGTCATATCTCGTTTGTTCCTTCCTTGCTTGGTGGTTGTTGTGGTGTTGTTTCGGTTTTTGTTTGTATTCTTTTGGTCGGGTTTTGTTTTCGTGCGTGAGTTGGTTGGTTGTTGTGCTTCCGCGTTGCGTGTCTGGTCGTAGGGTTTCGAATTCGTTGCCCCCTTTATGCACATTGAGGTGATATGGCATTGGAAACCGGTATGCGGGGCGATCCTGGGCGAGCTTCGGGTCGCATACTGGGGGAATACCGGGATTGTTGTCGAGTTATTCGAAGGGTCTCACTGTTGTCTCAATTGGGCTTGGGAGCTAACCTTGTGAGCGCCATCGGTGATCCGTTGTTAGCCTCCAAATCCGATGGGGACGACCGAACATTCAAATAACCTGAGGACGGTCTGGGCGGCTCCTCTCAATATATAAACCTGTGGCGTCGACATCCTGCTAGCTCAGTGCATTCCCATCGTCAGTAAACTATGCAGAACCGTGTGGCAATGCCGCACCGTGCAAAATTTGGTTCGGAATTCTTTTTTGTGAGAAAAACGCCAGAGAAACGACCTAGTCGTATTTTTTTGAGTTTTTTGGGAAGGCGCACACCGCCACGCGAACGAAAAACGAATTTGCAATTGTTTTTGGGAAAATGGACCACAAAAACATTTTTTCCGGGCTCCGAAAAAAAACGAACTACGAAAACATTTTTTCCGGAAAAAATGGAGAAGGGACGAATGAAAAACGGATTTGTGTGTTTTTTTTTGAGAAAAAATTGACTATGAAAACATAAACGCGGCGCACGCCACGCGCGCGAACGAAAAACGAATTTTCGCCTTTTTTTTGAGGAAAAATGGACCACAAAAACATTTTTCCCGGGCTCTGGAGAAAAAACAGACCACGAAAACATGTTTCCCGGGATCCGAAGAAAAAACGGACCACGAAAACATTTTTTTCGACAAAAATGGAGAAAGGACGAACGGAAAACGTGTATTATATCAGAGAAAGGACCAAGTTCACCGAGTAATAAAATGTTTTCTTAATGCGTTCATCGAGTAGTAATACACGTTTCAAAAAATATTAGAGATCGAGTTGGGGAAAAAAATTAGATATATATTTTTCTACTGGCATACACATATTTCTATTGGCGAAAATTTAGATACACATATTTCTATTGGCGAAAATATTTTTTTCGGGAAAAACGGAGAAAGGACCTGAACGTAAGGGCTGGGGACCTATTTGTTATATATTTGGACCTAATCGCTATTATGAAAAATTAGAAAAGGGCAAATTCGAGATTCGTATTTAGCAGGGGGCTTTGCTGCAAAGTAACGAACCAGGGATCTGAACGTAATCTAAAAAAGTTTTTTTATACTCACAAAAAATCGCAAAGGACCTCTTTGTAATTTACAGGGACCAATCCGTAATTTAGAGAAAGTGGGATGGCTGATTTGCAAAATGGCATGGGGGTGGCGTGGATGCCCTGAGAGGCTGGTAATTCTTTACTATGTAATAGAGTTGATATACAGTACAGTACAGATGGTGTGTTGTTTTTTTTTCTTTGACAAGAGGCGTAGTTAGTTAATAGAGTTTTATTTCAGGCTTAGTAACTAGGTTGTCATAAAAATTTTACAAGGAATCCACCTAACATATACTTAGTCTCCCTCTGGTCATAAGTAATTATCGTTTTGAATACTAATATGGTCTTTAAGACATAGATTTGACCACTAATTTCTATTATAATATATTTATAAAAACTAATAAAATTATAATATTATAATTGTTTTTCGAGACAAATATACATATACGATTTTCATGTATTTAATTTTAATATTTAAAAAGATATTAACAGTCAAAGCTCTTAAAGTTTGATAACATTTATATTCAAAAATGATAAATATTTGTGACCGAAGGGAGTACTGCATAAACTCTATCCTCCAACCAGACAAAAACATATTTTTACTTATCCCTCAGTTCGCAAATAATTATCACTCTTGATTAAGGCATGATCACCTATGTTATTATTTTCTAAATTCAATGTGACAAAAAATGCCATTTAATTCAATTGACTCTGTGCATGCGTCATACATGCAGATAGTGAGGCAATGTATTGCGTTTTGGGTCGTTCTTACATGTGTGTCGTCAATTGTCAATTATGTTATTGTATGAAGTATGAGTTGAGAGGAGAGTTTTTTTTTTGAAATTAGACCAAGAGCTATTTACATTCGCTAAGAAGAGAAATAAAAGCTACACTAAATCTAACTCTTACGAGCACTACATATCGAGCGAGCTTGAACACGAACAAATGTGTCACCCATCGGCATGCCGAGTGGAGAGGTTTGGAGTCCCTGAATAAAGTCTCCATTTCTCTGAATATATGTATTCTAGTTTTAAAATTTTGTTTTTAAATACGTATTATTGTATAATTTTAAGATAACTTTTAACGTTTTTTTCTTTTGTATACATTTATCATTTATTATTTCTAAGGTTATTTATTACGGTTGATTATAGTAGCGTGTGCGATTCAAAAGCAATAAGTGAGCTAATAAAAAAATGTGTTAATTCGTGTCATTCAGCACAGGAGGGATTAGCCATGGTCTTCGTGGACACGAGGTGTACCGAGTCCGTGACACACGGCCCAACTATGGATTCAACGAGCGGCCCATGGATCTCCCGACACTATCCTTTCCCGTTCCTTCCTTCTAATGCAAAATTGTCTACGGAGCATTCCATTTTTCTTGAGCAATTTACCTTGGGGCGCCCAAACACATCAAGTTTGCCTTTCTTTTAACACTCCGACTCCGACGATTTCACAGGCAGGGAGGACAAGAACATACAACGAACAATGCCGGAAAATGCCAGGCAGTATCACGTACTCCTTCTGTCTCACAAAGAGTACATTTCTAATGTTCAAAATTTGTCCCACAAAGAGTGCATATTTAGTCCGTAGGACCCAGCTGTAAGTGTATGCATGCTCATTTAAGTGCCTGTGGCTGTGGAAACCGAAGTACCAGTATGCTTATGTATGGAGTAATGAGTCTTACAAACCTAGAAATGCACTCTTTGTGAGACAGAGGAAGTATTGTTTTACATATAACCTAAAATGAAACAAAGGTATGTATAGGCGGCGATGTACACAGTACGCTATTATGGCAGACAGCACTGATGCAAACTTTTAAGCAGGAAAAAAATCAGTACCATGTGGAAATTAAACAAGAGATTCACAAACCATGTGGAAGTTGGGTATGTCCTTGTCAGCTGCTAACTCCGACGAAAGTGAAGTTTCAGTAGTGGTTCACAGTAGCAAGCCAACGTACTGTTTTTCTTCAGACAAGGATCATATTAAATATGAGTAAAGTAATAAACATTTCACAACAAGCTGTTCCATTGATTCACCTCTGGCTGTTTCATGCCTCATGTGACAAACAAGAAATCATGCCATTTGGTGTAATGTAATCGCAGCGGCAATGGAATCGACCAAACACCAGCCAACAGTTTCGTTCTCCCACATAAAAACACTGAAAAGAAAATGAAGGATAATGAGATTGCAGCAGTACTAGCACATGAACCAACCAGAAAAGACAACAATTTGGTATCTTCACCGGCCACCAGCAGTACTCTGCAATTGCAGCTCAACAACCAGAGAACCTTAGTGGCATGACTAGGACAAGAAGACCTAAATCATTGGCAATCAGGGTCACACAAGGCAGCACTCGCTGGACACTGCAGCAGTTATTGCATGGACCATTTTCTGAAAGAAACATTTCTTGATTCCAAAAGAAGGGTAACATAACGAAAATGCAGCTGCACTTAACAGCATGTAGCACAAATCAATAGACCGGGGTGGATATAGGCCCCGGGCTGCCCGTGCTGCAGCCCGGGGCCTAGTACCGAAAGTCCATTAAATTTTTTTAAAATGCTATTGAAAAATGATTAAAAACAAAGATTTAGTTTAAGATCAGTTAGCTCAGCCCAGGGTTTGGGCCTGGGCTGGCTCCGCCCCTGCCTTTGAGGGAAGACAAAACTCGCTGCAAACGGCAAAGTGGTGTCAACCGTCAGATGGAAGAACTCGAGAACATCAAAATATGAAATATCTCCATCGATGGCAAAGTCTGGACAGTAATACTGCGTATCACCGGAAGAAGATCATTTTAGCAACACCCGAGTGGAAACATAGAGAAGATAGGCTGTGTGTGCATTCGTGATTAACGAACGTAGAATAGTCTAATAGAACAGAACAAATTCTGACGACAATTATTCAGGTTAAACTGGAAACTTCATATTCATAGTCTATACTAAACACTTTCCACTTGGATTATACAGTCACAACTTACATGACAAATAGGTATGCCCACGTGATCTGGCTAAAGCAACAATTATGGATAAACTCGATTAGCTCATGCGTACTGCTTTTATTAGGGCAAGTAAAACACTAGGTAAAATAGACTAAGGTTCTGTTTGTTTCGGCTTAGGTTTTTTGGCTTTTGACTTAAAGCTAGTTTTTTTGTTTAATGAGCTTTTAAGCTATCTGCTTTTAAGCCAAGACATGTTGTTTGGTATCCTGGTTTATTAATGGGTTAGATGGTATAGTTTATAGATGAAAAGTCTAAAATACCCTAAATGAGATTGGGGAGGAATTCTCGATTTATATATGATGGCATTTGGTGGGTAATTTTGGAGACTTTTAGTAGCAAAGGGTTATTTCATTCAAAAAAGCCCAAAAAAGCTTCTCTTATCTAGTTTTTGGCTTATAGTTATACATAGGCTTTAGGTTTTTTAAAGATCAGCTTAAAAGCCAGCCGTTTGTTTCGGTTTAGGCTTTTTAGCTTTTAAACCGATGAAAATCCGAAACAAACAGAGCCTAAACGTATGCAAATATATCGTGCTTTTGACTATACAGAGATGTCCCGTTTCTGACGAAACTACCAAATAGAGCTGAAATGAATTTAATTGTTTATTTCAGCAGTTTAGCAACATACATTATTACACCCTAATGGATGTTGTGCAGTTCTTCACATACAGAAGAGATCTTAGATCTCTCTTTTGGAAGAAATGTCCACATAATTGATGGAGATTTTTCCCTGATGATAATCATTTGGAAACTATGACAAGAATGTAAGGATGATGATGATACGAAGAGAGCGTCCAAAATGCAGTCAAGTCATTAGGCATCATGAACAAGATAATCTGACCTCCTGTCCCTAGTGAAGATAGCTAGAAAACAAGGATGAGAAGATGCCCCCGATCAAGACAATGATATCCAAATCAAGAACAACTGAACAAGCTGTAGGCTGAAGCACAAAATATCTTTGGAGTGATGTTTTATTGAATAGCTTCTGTAACATCTAAAACCTTCAATAGGTTGAAGTACAATAAAAACGTGCCACATCGAGTAGAATGGAATTAAAATAAGTTACCGACTGTTACCAACAATTTAGGCGACAAATACCCAAATGCTCGTCTAAGTAACCATAATTCTCTTGCTCATGTTCCAAAATGCAATAGCACGACCATCTTGAATATGCAAACCCAATGATATTTCCATTGCAACATTTCAAGATCTGCTCTATGTACAAAACAGCAATTTCACTCTACAAATCATCTCCTTTCTTGCTCTCTTAATTCATATATAAAACATCAAGCAAAAGCAAACAGCTGCAGCTGTCCAACATCTAATGTAATATTTCCCCAAGCCAAGCAATCATCATCTGGCAATTGCATCAGGATGCCCGTCTTCGGATCTCCAGCTTGCGCTCCGGCTCCTCAAACCACGGGTGAACACCGAGCTCGAGGATGAGGCTTGAGCATTGGTCGAATGGACATGCCTAAAGCATGCAAACATGTTGTGAAACAAGCGTCTAATAATGCCTCTTTCGGACGAATGGCGCCCTCTCGATGACCACGAGATCCTCCTCGGTGCGCCGCCATTGTTGAAACCTCCATCCACCTCGGTGTAGACAACTGGGAGCTCCCTCTCACCAGCCCTCCTCCCACCAGCGAACCTCCCAACAGCAAAGCCTCCACCGGGAAGCCTCCAAATCGTCAACCCCACGGTCTCCTCCTCGCCTCCGGCCCCTGCATTGCTCCTGTGGTCATCGGCACCTGAGTCACTCACCGGAGGCCGTGCCACCTCCGTGGGCATCTCATGGCGGCACACAGGGCACGAGTTGCGCAGCGCAAGCCACGGCAATATGCAGTCCTGGTGGTAGATATGCTTGCACGGCATTTCCCTTGCCTCGGTACCTAGCTCGAAGGACTCCTTGCAGACGGCGCAGTGGGAATCGCCGCCAACGTGACACGCCGCGATGATGATGGTAGGCATGGACTCCACGGCGGCCTTGGACGCCGGCGGATTCTCACACGGACGGACGGCGCCGAAGCCGCCGGCCTCGATCTGGGCGAGCTGGTCGAGGAGCCGCTCGAAGCCGGAGCCCATCAAGAAGTCGGACATGCTCTCCGGGAGGGGGCGGATGCCGGTGCCCGCGCCGTCGTCGTAGAAGAGCTCGAAGCTGCTCGTAGCACCGGGTACCTCGTCGTCGCCGGGGATGACCGCGGAACGGCGGATCACGATGACGGGGTTGTACGGCGAGCGGTCACCGGAGGCGACGGCGCGCCGGTTGCGGCGTGGACGGAGCTCGTTCCCGTGGAGGGCGCGCGGGGGCTCCGCGCGGCGGCGGACGTAGGCGGAGACCGCGGCGCGTCGCGGCGGCGCGTCCATCTCCTGGAGGAAGCCGCCGTCACAGCCGGGGCAGGTGACCCCAGCCTCCCCCTGCGGTGCAGCGCGCACGAAGCGCTCGCATCTGTAGCACCAGTAGGACGGCGGCGAGTTCCCCTCCGGCGCCGTGGTGGGTGAGGTGGAATCCATGGCGACAGCCCCAAAAGCTAGCTAGCCTTGGGCCTTGACCAAAAGATGGCGCCTTAAAACCTCAGATCCAACCAAGAGACCACGAAAAGAAACTGCGACGGCGGCTCGGAGGTGAAGGCGCGATCCAGGCAGGCAGCGATAGAAGGAGCAAAACCCAAAATTAATGGCGGCGCAAAAGCGGGCGAGGTGGGAGGAGGCGAAACCCTAGGTAAGAGGTGGGAGGAGGCGTGGGGAATGGGAAGGAAGCGGTGGGTGGTGGTGGCCGCCCTTGCTCCTTAACCTTATTGCCGGCGAGGCGACGAACGGCAAGGAAGCGCGTGAGAAGACAGAGAAGCTGGCGTAGTCGAGACGCGCATCTTCTTCGTCTCCATTGCCCCGTCAGTTACTAGCGGACACGGCATGCATTTCTTTGTCTAGTACTCCCCCGGCCACGCCTATTTTTTTTAATCCTAGTTATAAATATATATATATATATTATATTTCATATTCTAATATAAATTAGCATGATATTTTCTTTATAGTCCCAGTAGATATCCAACTTTACTTGATACACTTTACATTTATTATTGATTACAGTGATTATAGATAATAATAAAGAATAGTCTAGTTATGTTTAATACTTTCTTGGTCTAACTTAGACGAAGAAAGTATTTTTTAATGGTCTAGTCCATAACATAAATGGTATTTGATATTCCAATTTCAACACTAGTGTGTTGCTCCTTTCATATCCTAATAAATATTCATTTTTATTTTATATTCTCTACATGCACATATTAAATATAATGCTTGGTGATAATAATTAGGGGCAATCTAGTTATTTTAATATCTCTTTAGTCTGTATACTAAGAAAAATACATGTTATAAAATTAGACGAGGAGTATTGTATTACAATTCCTCTCGCAA
This sequence comes from Rhipidocladum racemiflorum, assembly GCA_036346355.1. Lineage (NCBI taxonomy): Eukaryota > Viridiplantae > Streptophyta > Magnoliopsida > Poales > Poaceae > Rhipidocladum > Rhipidocladum racemiflorum. The sequence continues at coordinate 67,689,652 of CM070572.1, forward strand.
CTTTTCTTTACTTCTTTTTCCTCGTGAAAAAGAGGAAGCTCCTTTTCTTCTTTTGAGAAAGCACTTTGACAAGCCTTCGAATGCTCTGATAAAAAAAAAGGGTGTCACAATAAAACACAGCTTTGGCTTGAGCTCGTTCCGTCCAGCGGCAGCGAATTTAATAAATCTAAAATCCAAACGCAATCTATCTCTCTGTATATGGTCCCATGCCATGATCCAAGCAAAGAAAAGGAATTGAATCTAAATGTGCCCGCACGCTAGCTACGGTGTGAACGATTGGCCCGTGACGTTGATGAACGGCGTGAGGGACGGGGAGCGGACGGTGTCGACCGTCGAGTCAAAGGCCCGCCGCCCGTTGAAAAGGCAATCCATCCTCGAGCGCGACTGAAATGACTAGAATGCCCTCTCCGGCCTGGCTTCCCACGAAAGCAATTGGGTAAACTCGGCTCAAGCCTGCGTACAGCTGGATCGTGTTGTGAAACGAGTCGGTCTCCCGCTATCAATTGAAAATAGATTTTTGGCAAGACTTAGTGAATAAATCTGCTAGATCTTTACATGATTTAATTTGTAAAATCTTTACCTCATCATTCTTCTGGAGTTCATGAGAATAAACAAATTTAGGGGAAATATGCTTCATGATATTGCTCTTTACATAACTCATTTACATTTGTGTAACGCAAGTAATATTATCTCTATGGATAATCATAGAGGTATCGACGGTATTAAAACCACATTACTTCTGTATATAGCTAATTACACATCTCAGCCTAACACTCACGTGAGGCTATAATCTCTGAGTGGTTAGTAGAAGTAGCTACCAAAGTTAGCTTAAAAGATCGCCAAGAGGTGATTGAACAACCGCAAAGAAATACAAAACCTCTTATATTTGGCACTATGGGGATCAAACAGATAACCAACATCCATATATCCCACCATGGTTAAGTCTTGGTCCTTTAGGAAAAACAATCCAAGATCTTGAATACTTTGAAGGTATATGAGTAAAGTCTTGACACTACCCCAATGTCTTTTGGTTGGGACTACACTATTTCATGCTATCAATTTTACTGCGAATGCAATCTCAACAAGACCAAAAACTTTCCTCTTATTAAGCGAGCGTTGTCTCAATTACTTCTTTTTATTTGATCCTATTTGAGCGCTTCTAGCATTCTGTCATGGATTTTGATTCTGGATCCAACTTTTAGCAATTTTTAGAGGCAAACTATATGTCGACAATTGTAGTCTTTCTTTTATACGATTCTCCTGCATTATGTCAAAGATATTTTTTCATTAATTTCTTCTAGCTCCTTGTAATTTTCCACAACGATAGAGTCTGGGTGTTCTAACTTCCCAGCGTTGGATTGTGAATCCAAATATACGCTGGGGTTATTATCTTCAAGGATGTTACCATCTCCTAGATGGCTTACTTCAGGGATTTTATCAACATCAGATTGAACTTCTTTCACTATCATGGGTAGTGTTCTCATTTGTTTAGTTCTCTACTTCTGCAGACGCTTCCGTGAAATTGAGTCCCATGCACCTGGAGGCCTCCCCCTCATTTTATCATGAGGGTCAAGAGTGGGTTCAATATCCTTCTATGATATTTTCACTCTTTCAGGTGCATATACTGTAGGTATATGAGATCTTTCCATTTCCTTATGATCAGTGAAGGCATTTGGCTTTGTTGCAGATTTATTATCCATCGAACTTCAAGTTCAGTCTTTTTAGTACATGAATGTAAGGACTCGGTATTCTTTAATGTGGTACTTATCTCTCCCTAATGCCGAAAAATATCCTTAGTACAATCAGCGTACTGAGGCGTGCATAGGTCCCCCATCATAGGCTCTAGGAATTAAATAATTAACGGACTGCAATAGGTAAATTTCATGATGTGCGGTTAGTCTGAGTTGAATTAATATTGCAGAGTTCAGCACTGTGTGATCCCAACAACTGGTGGGTAGCCTATTTTTCTATAAGAGTGGCAAAGCAATAAAATTATTATTCCTTTTATGTAATGACTTTGCAAGGCCATTTTGAGTGTGAACATAAGGTACAAGATGCTCTACATTAATTCCAAAAGCCATGCAATAATCGTTAAATGCCTTTAAGGTAAACTTACCAGCATTATCCATTCGAATAGACTTGATCATTTCTTCTGGAAAGTAGACTCTTAACTTAATAGTTTTGGCAAAAGCATGGTTCCTAGAAGATAAGAGACATACGTGGGACCATTTAGAAGAAGCATCTATCAGTACCATAAAGTATCTGAAAGGGCCCGACAGGGGCTGGATATGTCCAAAGATATCACATTGAATTTTCTCTAGAAAATTCAGTGATTCTTCCCTAACTTTTAGGTAAGAAGATATATCTATAAGCTTTCCGATAACACAAACAGGGCATGATAAATCTTCAGGTATAGGAAAGTCTTTATGCCATGACCAGCAGAATTATTAATTATTCTTCTCATAATATTCAACTCAGGACAACCCAGTCGATCTGCCATATCTTAAATATTTCTGAGTTTTCATTGCAACACAAACTTCAGGTTTTGTATATACATAGTATAATCTAGAGAAGGAAGTTTTTCAACCACACGTTTATTACACCCATTAAATTTAGTCATAAGTAAGTATTCCGTACCACCCTCGTTCACTGTCTCCATATGGAAACAATTCAGACTAATGTCTTTAAAATTTAAGAGAGTACGACTGAACTCAGGGTGTAATAGGGCATTCTTCCGGTGCCAATTATGAGAGCATGGTTTTCGATGATAGTCATAATATTTCTTATTCATTTAGTGTGGTGCAACTATCTTCTAGATAGATTTTCTCCATTATTTGGATTATACTTTGTTCTATTTTACAAATATGATTTCACAATCATACAATTGTTGCATTAGGAACAGATTGTAGAATATAGAACAAACATAGAACAATTAATCAAATATCTGATAAATAGGTAATTATTCAAATTTTAAATGATAATCACTCAACAGGAGAATAGAACAAATGTTCATTTAGGAACTAGGGCTAAACTGGTAAGGAGACTTATAAGGAATATACGACATCGACTAGCAAAGCGAAGGAATACTTATGAGACTAATCCAGGTTCCATATGAGTTGTGGGTGTTCTCCTGGGACTACTCGAACTCAATGATTTCAAGAACCATGTCATCAAACTTTTCAGCATCCATATCAACAATAGATTTGAATGGCAAAGTATGATTCAATATTGTTTCCCCGGGTCTTATTAATTTTCCAGTGGATTTCATGTAAAGGTCTACCATATACTTCGAAATGCGATAGTTGCACGACTAATGGCCAGTACATCCATACCTAAAACAGGGTTATTCAGGGTTTGCAGCCTTATTACCTGAGTCTTACTTATGGAAGCCCTCTGGCCCTTTACCTTTACTTTTTCACTATGGACTACCTCTTCCACTATCTGATCTTCCATTCGTTCCTTTGGCCCTTTTTGTGGCCATGGCTATATGATGAGACCATTCTCATCATGGACAGAACCAATACCGCAAACATATGGTCATCACCAAGTGTTGCTGAAGTTATATTAACTACGTCCTCTTGTTCCATTACGTTTGTGACAAGTTGGCGACGCTTCATGGCATCCTCTACTTCGTATACATCTACTACGATGGCTCCATGTGCATGGCTTCATCCACCCCCACCTTGGCCATCCTTCTCCATCTTTTCGGATACATTAACTACAATGGCTCCATTTGCATGGCTTCATCGGCCCCCACCTTGGCCATCCTTCTCCATCTTCGTCAGTTCAAGGACCATTGACTCGAGCTCGAGCCCGTTAACTCAATTATCAGGTAAAGTCGTTCGTAAGCATATCTAATTACACTTTTTGAGAATAATCCACTACCTTATGTGTGTGATGTGCTTACACTTAGGAACCATGGTTTGGATCAACAAGGATGCACATCTACGTCAAGCAAAGTTAGAGATCAAGTGTGCCATGTTTTTGAAGCCAACTCAGCCTCCGGATAACAGCCTGAAGTAAAACAAGCATAACTTTTGCATACGGAGTCCAATTGATATGTTCTTGTACTTGTTTGAAAGATTTCTTCATCCTCTTTCCAACGGATCTGGCCTCATCTCCAAATTTCTTACGAGTCGACGGGAATATGCAAAACAAGTCAGGTCAACTTTCTAGTCCGAGTCAAACTTGGGCCTTGGGCCTTGTAGGAGTCCTACTTGGCCACTCTTCTTGTTGTGGCCGACCCTAGCACGAATTTCCCCCTATTTCTTCTATATATAGCTAGGGAGTCCCCCAAAATTACTTGGGTTTTATTTATCTGATAGTTTAGCCATTGCTACTATTTTGAGTCTTTTCAGACGTGCTCAACAGCCACCTAAGAAGCTCTCCGTATCGGAATCCCAACTTATCAATCCTTTATCTATATTTGCAATTTTAGATTGCTTTTGCTTTGTTTTTGCTTGTTCTTCGATTGCTTGCAAGAATTGATCTTTGTGATCAGGTTGATCGTGCCTACGGCAAGGTCAATAACCCTCTAAAGTTGGTTTAGTGATTGCTAAGGCGCATCATTATCGTACGGTGTAGTCGGATTGTCAAATTCGTCTCCATCCAAATCGAACATGTGTTTCTCATCGAAAGATCTTGTGTCGAATGATTACTAGTTTTGAGCTCGAATTTTGAGTTATATCAGTCAGAATTGTGTTAGGTTAGTGAATTTGCTTCAATGCTGGTTCTATATTTGCGTGGAATTATGGTACTCTGAGGCAGGGTTGGCAAAATCGCAGAAAATCGGGTGAAAATTGCGATTTGGATCATATCGAAGGGGTAAGACTTTTAAAATCGGCCGATAAATTAGTTAAATTCAAAAAATTCAAAAATTCAAAAAAAATTATGGGGTGCAAATATCGCGATAATCGGTGAAAATCGAGAGAAAATTGCTCAAGGAATCGGCTTTGAGAAACAATCAATTGGCCGGTAAAAATCGAAAGAAAATCGGTCAAAATCGGGTGAAAATCGGTCAAAATGAGAGAAAATCGCTAAAAAAAATCGGCTTCGAGAAACATTCAACTGAACAGTGAAAATCAGGAGAAAATCGAATTTTTTTCTTCAAATTTTTGGATTTTAAAACCATACGATATCTAGCGATTTTCTACCGAATTTTGAGCAATTTTTTTCCGATAGTCTAAAAACAAAAATCGTTCGATTTTCTTAAAAAAGAAAAGGTGAACCTGCTCTGGGGGATTGGAGATCCGATTTTTTACTAGTTGGTTCGGATTGACGTGAGAAAATCTCAAGATGAGCTTGGTTTGGACTTTCGTTTGGTGATTTGACTCTGTAGTTTTCAACATCTTATCTTGGCGCAGGATTCGCATGTTTTTAGTTTTTGATTTTGCCTATGCCTCGCCCTCGACGCCCGGGATCCTCGCTCGCTTCCCCGCTGTATGGAAGCTGGCACTGTGCGTTCGCCGCGTCGAGAGCGTCGGTGACCTCGCGCTCGTGCTCGTCGCCGACCACCTCGGCCCTGGTCTCTGCTGGGCCCATCCAGCCAAATTGCAAACTATCCAAATTAATATCCAATTCAAGCTTATGCTTAAGGAAAATCATTAAGCAAGGTTCTGCATGCACCACCCACTAGCGAGCCGATAATAATCTGAAATATATGCACGCCATCTTCTTAGTCCAATGTTTGAACAGCCAACCAATCAATTAGTAATCTGATCGTTGCTCTCTAGCGGCATGACATGCATGTTCGGACATAATTATTAGTACGACGATGAAGAGTATTACTACATGTGTATAGGCTGGGAGAAGAAAGGTGCATTATTACTAGTAAGTAGTACTCCATCCGTTTCTTTTTATAAGGTGTATTTGGTTTCGTTAGGACAAGACTTTGACCAACGATTACTTCATTAATATATCATTTATGCAATACAAAATCATAATTATATACAAGTACTTTTGAATACAAATCTGCTAATATCAATTTTGTGTCATAAAAATTATATGTAATAGAGTAATTGTTGTTCAAAATCTTGTCTTAACGAAATCAAATATGTCTTATAAAAAGAAACAGAGGGGGTACATTACAAGATTGGGTTGTCCTGTCCAGCGGTGCTAGCTAGCCAGTTACGTGGGTTGAGAAACAAACGGAAACTAGTAAACACACTGTCAGCTAGCTAGCACACAGAAGGCCCCCCACAAAGACGAAGAAGGTGATTAGTTTATTCATTCGTGCTTCGTGTGTGCCCTGTAGCTGATAGGTGCATTGCCCATGCTTAATTAGGCGTTGACCGTCAATTTCTCTTACGATATATTATTTATAACTATAAAATCATGACAGTGAGAAAAATACTTTCAAATACAATCAAATAATATCACTTTATATCACAAAACTAGCTTATATATGGCTAGACTAATTGGTGATATATAAAATATTACGAAGTTTTAAATCTTAAAAATACGCGAGTGCATGCAGGTGCCTTTATTTTATGAGGGAGGGAGTAGCAGTGGAGTGGATCGAGTACCACATGGGGTCGGGGCGGTCAAGAACAAGAACGCGATCTTTTCTTAATTATATGGTTGGATCAGAATACGCCGCGTAATGCATGATGAATATATATATATTTTTGAATGGTTCGTGATTGGACCGCGTAAAGCCCATGCAAGCATGGAAAAAAATGATACTAGTTGATAAGACTATCTTCAGCAATTTCTCTTCATTTCATTTCTTTTCCTATATTCATTTCCTTTATTTTGATCCTACTATCTCCAACAGCATCCCCTCAAAGGGATTTCTCTCTAGGATTGGAGAGATAATTTGTTTCTAAAGGGATTCTCTCTTCAAATTCCTTCTGAAGAGAAGGCTGAAGAGAATCCGCTAGAGCATTTAGGATCAATTCGCGAAGGGATTTAGAGACTAAAGAAAATCCGTTGAAGATAGTCTAATACTCCAGCAAAGTCCAAACATAAAAGAAGAGAATAATATTGGGTCAGGGCAGGCGCAAAACCGGGCCTTCGATTGACAGAAGGATATATACGCTACGCTGGCTTTGCCGAATAATTGCCACATGCGCGCATGACCAACGACATTCTTTCTTTCTCTGTTCCTCCCTCCCATCACTTCTCGACAGGTGTATGTTATGTACTCCATACATGAGAACAATTCTCTTGCTATCAATTAATTCCCTAATGATATTGTGCTGTGCTGTGCTCTAGGATGCAAGGCAGCAGCATACGCATAATGCATATTGCGTCCCCTCCCCTCCTTTCTTTGGGATGCCCTGCCGAAAGCAGGTCGATATGCATCGCATCTGCAAGCTAGTAATGCAACTATTATATATGCTTGTGGACTTCAAATTTGGGAGATGCTTCAATACAGTACTATTTGAAAGTTAAATAAATATTTTCTCTGGTCTTTCAAAAAGCTGATGTTTAAGATATCGATATGGTCTTCAAAACTTAACTTTGACCACTAATTTTTATTATAATATATTTATAAAACTTAATAAAATTATAATATTGTTGAGGGGAGGTGCCCTTATGCCCTGTGGGAGTGCTATGGGAGATTCCCTCATGCCCCAAGCCAAGAGGTCCCCTCATGCCCCGCGGGAGTGCTACAGGAGGTGCCCTTATGCCCCGTAGGAGTGCTATGGGAGATTCCCTCACGCCCCAAGAGGTCCCCTCATGCCCCGCGGGAGTGCTACGGGAGGTCCCCCTTATGCCCCGCAGGAGTTCTACGGGAGGTCCCCTCGTACCTCGCGGGAGTGCTACGGAAGATCCCCTCGTACCCCGTGGGAGTGCTACGGGACGTCCCCTCGTATATTTATAAAACTCAATTCTCGTACAATTTTGACCACTAATTTTTATTATAATATATTTATAAAACTCAATAAAATTATAATATTATGAAAGTACTTCTGAGACAAGTCTACACATATAATTTTCATATATCCAATTTAAATTTAAAAATATATCAATAGTCAAAGTTTCAATGCGCGACCAACCGTGGTTCTACCCCGCGACACCACTGCGGGTGGAATCCCACATTATCATGCGCACATAGACGGGGCCAAGAGTTCTCAAGATAACTTACCACCATCGACTCCTTTCTATGTGTTCCCAACGTCGAGTGTTAAGCCGACAGAATCACCCATGCGATCACAATACACTGAGCCAATTCTACCATTGGATCTGGCACCTTACAAGGTTGTGACGTACGTTGAGCCATTTGTTCCGCAACCTGAACAGGTGTTTAGGAGGCAAAATGTCGGCTATGAGCAACCACATTTATAGCAGCCAGCCCAGGCACTATGCCAACCTGAGTTCGCACTCGGTGGCAGCACACCAATTACGCTCATAATTGGCCAACACCGCACATAAATGTATGTCTCATCAGCTAACGAAGTCGATTGGGCTAAGGCAATTTCTATGGTCTTACGAGATCAATTTGGAATACAGCCAAAGGGGAATGTTATTGGCTATCAGGAGCCGTATCCCAATTATATTGATCGGATCTTGACCCCAATGGCTATAGTGTTTCTGATTTTGCCAAATTTTCGGGGGATGACTCCACCACAACCTTAGATCATATCGGACTCATTGTCACACAATGCAGGGAAGCATCATAGTCCGATGGATTAAGTGTGAAGTTATTCCATTATCTCTACCAGGGCCTACTTTCACTTGGTTCACGACATTACCCCCAGATTCGGTCACCATGAACAGATTTGAAAAATCGATTCTATGAGTATTTTTTCTTTGGTAGTTTAGAACTAAGAATTTTTGATCTAAGTTGTCTATCAGAAATTTGGGGAACCGGTGAATGATTATGTCAAGAGGTTCAGAGAAGTTAGAAATCGATCTTTTAGTGTTACATTGCCTGATAATCAACTAGCTAATTTAGCTTTCCAGGGTTTAATCCCTCTGCTCAAGGAGAAGTATGGTGGTCAATAATTTACTGATTTAATCCATCTTCTTCATAGAATATTGGCTCAGGAAAGCCGATTCTTTAATAACAAGGGCTTCAAAGATCGACTTAAAAATAACAAAGAAAAGGAGAAGCCCAAAGTTAATCTCGTCGAATATGAATTAGATAGTTCATCTGACGACAAAGAGGTTGAAGTAAATATAGCAGAGTGGTCAAGGGAAACAAAAAATTCTTGGTTTGTTCGTGGCTCAAGCCGACTAAGAGCAAGTTGGAAATTCAATACACTTTTGACATGACTAAGTATGGGTATTCACAAGCCCGAGCCCCCGCGGTCGGAGAGCGGTCGGGGTTTAGCGGTCGGCGGCGCCGACTGGAGGTCGGCGACGTTGATGATAATCAAGCTGCTGGCGTGCGCTTCGCCAAAGGGCCCGGGTGCGCGCGAGTGCACTCGGTGGGTGTAGCCCCCGTAGCCCCCGAGCGGGTCGGAGAGCCGGTCGGGGGTTTGCCTTGCCGGCGCCACGACCTGGAGGTCGGCGACGTTCGATGGCGCAATCGGCTGGCACCGCGCTTCGCCAAAGGGCCCGGGTGCACGTGAGCGCACCCGGTGGGTGTAGCCCCTGAGCCCCCGAGCGGGTCGGAGAGCCGGTCGGGGGTTTGCCCGGTCGGACTCTGGTCGGCCATGGTTATGGGACCTTTAGAGTCATGTGAGCGAATGCGCGTTTACCTACGTCGGTTTGAACACCGTGCTCGTGCGAGCTACAAACGGGCAATCCGGGTGGAATCTTGGCGATCCCCCTCGAGGGGGTCGTTCCCAAGCGGACGTAACTCCCGGCGTGGGCGCCCGACCCACTGTGGGCATTCCATGAGAACCTTTCCTTACTCGATCCCGTATCGGGCTACCGGGTCGTCCGCCGACCGAGCGCCGGGCCGGCCGCTACTCATGGATGAGCTCGCGAGAGTGTGAGGTATGGTCCGGATGCGGGTTAAGCGTGATTGGGTCGTCCGCCGACCCAGCGGAGGCCCAGCAGGAGCTCACCCGCCCGCCTCGCTCTGTTTTTTCGTCTTTGGGCGGCTTGATTCAGTTGGCCGGACTTGGCCTTCGTAACCCCAACACGGTGCCGGGCCTCGGGTGTGAGCCCGAAGGCAATCCACCGTCCCCAAGGCCGGGCGGCCCAGCGGGCCGTTTCATACCTTTTTTCGGGTTGCCTTGGCCCATTGTGCCCGGCGGAGTGCGTGGCGCCGTGCGGTGTGCGGCGCGAGGTGGCTGTCCTGTCGGGGCAGTTAATGCTTAGTGGGAATTAAATGAGCCGCGGCGCGTTACCGGAGTAGTGGCCGAGGTGGCAGGCGGACGATCGGCAGCTGCGTCGGTTGTAGCGAGGCGTCGGTTGGGCGCGAAGATGCGTCTGTTCCCGCCCAGCGCTTATAAAGGAAGGCGAGTGCGGTGCGGGGAGAAAGGCTTCCGTTTGTGTTTTCTGCAAAAAAGAAAAGGAAGGAAAGAGACACGAGGGGAAGGAAAAAAGCTACCTACTTCGTTGTGCCGCGCCCCGCCTCTTCGCCTGCATCGGAGATGTCGCTGGTTCCGCACTCGTCCGCGGCAGGCCGCTTCATTGGCTTGGAGAGGAAGGGGTTCCTCCCTCCGCGAGATGAGTCCGGCTGGCGGACGCCGCCGGCCGGGACCGAGGTCCCCGAGGTGGGTGACGGGGAGATCATTACGCTGGCTGCCTTCTACGAGCGCGGATTTGGCCTCCCACTCCACCCGTTCGTCCGCGGGCTGCTGCACTTCTACGGGGGGGAGGTGCACCAGCTGAACCCAAACGGGGTCCTCCACATCGCGACCTTCATCACGCTGTGCGAGGCCTTCCTGGGGATCGAACCCCATTGGGGGCTCTGGCGTCACTTCTTCTTTGCGCGGCTACCGTCGGACGCCGCCGGTCTCCTTGGTGCCCTGGCCATCCAACTACGCCCCGGCCGCAAGCCGTTCTATATTGACGTGAAGGTGCCGTCGTCGAACCGGGGGTGGCACAGCGAGTGGTTCTATGTTCAGAACCTCGGCAACAGCGCCCCAGCCTTCAGTGGGAATCTGCCGGTGCAGAGTCCCTGCTGGACTTGGGGTCCCGACTCGAAGGACAAGAGGAAGGTGGAGACAGTCCTCGAGCGGCTTGAGGATCTGAAGCGGCGAGGCCTGACAGGCATGGTGGTCATCCGCACGTTCATGGAGAGGCGCGTCCAACCCTTTAGGGATCGGTTGCGCCCCATGTTCGAGTACACCGGACTGTCCGACCCCACGAGGTCGTCTGAGGTGGAGCTCCCTGCGTCGGAGGTTCTTGCGCGCGTGACTGCGGTCTCCCTCGTGGGCGATCGAGGCGGCGGTGGCGAGGCGCGCTGCCGTTCTCGGCGCAGAACCCGCAGAATTTGGTACGTTTGGTGGTTTCTGGTTCTTTCTTCTCTCGCTCCCCCGCCCCCTTATCCGAGTGCGTTTTCGTAGGGGCTCGGTGGCATGATCTCCCGGGCCTTCCTCCCGGGGGAAAAGGAGGCGAGAGCGGCAGCGCGCCTTATCGCGGACCAGCGCGACGCCGCCCTCCAGGCGCAGAGGGCGGACAAGGAGGCCGCGAAGGTGCGCAAGAGGAAGGAGCGCGCGGATCGGGCCGTGCGCAGCGAAGAGGTCTCCGACGAGACTCTGAGCGACGACGATGAAGAGTCGGCGTCGAGCGAGGAGGGCCCGAGTGCCGGGGGCGACTCGGGCGGCTCCGACGTGGGTTCCGTCCACGGGGTCGGCGACCGCGATCCCGGGGACGATGCCGCAAGCGCAGGATTCGTCCTGAGGAGACAGAGGTCTCCCACGCCCCCTCGTAGGGGCCCGGCGAAGAGGGCGCGTCAGGCGCTACTCGTTCGATCTTCACGGTAAGCACCTCGCGCGTGCCCCGACCGATCTTCGTCAGCGTTTGTTTTATATGGTTTTCCGACTGGTCGTCGTGTGCAGGGGGCATTCCAGTGTGGGAAGGGCGCTGAGCCCCACCTCGGCGGCGAGGGGTCGCACACTCGCCGCCACGGGTCCTTGGGCGGCGATCGTCGGAGTGAGGGTCCCGCAGGCGCCCTTCCCACGGCGGAGCCCGCTGGTGAAGTGATGCCGCCGGCCGCGACACCGGTGGGGGAGGTCCTGCTAGGCCCGCCTCCCCCCGCGGCGCCGATCGTGGAAGTCGGCGAAGTCCTGCCGTCCTCGTGGGAACCGCTGCTGGGCGGTTCGAGCGCTTGTGAAGGCGCGGCCGTCCGCCGCGGATGCCAGTAGGCGAGGATCTGGGTCAGTCTGCCGCCGGTTGCCGCGTCTTGACTGGCCCGACAATGACGGCCGGAGAGCCGGCGTTCGTCTTGGACGACGAGGCGGAACGTGGGGACTGGAACACTACGGAGTGGTGCGAGAAGGAGGTGGAGGAGGAAATGGGAAGGATCCGCACCGACCTTCTCCACGCCATTGACGCTTCCTCCCGGGCGATGAGGCTCATCGTTCAGGAGTCCCGCCCGGTCGGATCGGTAAGATTTGACGGGGATCCGCTTTTTGTAGATATTTTTTGAATGAAAAAAGGAGGCTGACCGAGCAAGCGATCCACTTGCAGCGTCTGGTATCCCGGGCGGTGGACAAGTCAAGGTTCCTCCGGCGTTTGCACGGCCAGGGGAGTATCGCGGAGGGGGAACTGCGCGACGCCCAAAGGGCGCTCGTTGCCGAGCAGGAGAAGGCCGCCGCGGCCGGTCAGCGGCTGGGGGAGGTCACTGCAGCCTTGCGAGAGGCTCAGCGACTTACGGAGTCATTGACCAGCGAGGGGGAGAGGGCCAGGTCAGCCCTGGCGGAGGCCGAAAGGGCCAAGACTTCTGCGGTCCGCGCAAAGGAGTCCGCCCGGGCGGAGGCCGTCCTCTTTCGAGAGGAACTTGAGTCGGCCCGAAGGGAGGCCGACCGACTGTGCGGCGAGCGGGATCTTGCTCGAGGGGAGCTCGCGTCCGAGCGGGAAGCACGCGGCAAGGTCGAGGAGGAGCTACGTGCCAAGGAGGCCTCTGTGACCGGTGGGTGGTCCCACCTCTTGGTAGTTGTCGTAGCGGGCGTCTTCTGATGCCGTTTTGTTTTTTGTAGAGCTGCGGAAAGACCTTAGCGACATGCTGGAGTCGTGAAGGGCGGCGGTGGAGCTGCGGGATGTGGCGGTCGAGTCACGAGACTCGGCCCTTGTGGACAAGCGGGTGGCGGAGAGGGATGCGGCCAATACAACGGTCGAGCTAACGACCCTCCGGGTGGCCAGCCAAGCCGTCTGCGACCGACTGTTTGGGCTAACTCCGGGCCCAGTGTCATCTCCACCATCCTCGGGAGGGTCCCAGGGCACGTCGAAGCGTCGATGTGGGAGGCGGCGGTGCTTGGCGCCTCCTCGGCCCTGGTTAACACCGTCTCCTACTACGACGGTGTCGACCTTGAGGCGGTTGGGAGCGGCGTTGCCACCGATCGGAGCGATGAAGAGGTCGAAGCATTTATGGCCCAAGTCGACCCCTGTGCCCAGGAGATCGCCAGCCGGATCTCGCCGCGGGACATCCTCCACCGTGGGGAAGGAGACGATTAGCTTTCTTCGTTTTTTCTTTTGCAGTATATGTAATGAACATAATTGCTTCAAACGAGTCCGACCTGCCGGGTCGCTTTAAGTTTTCGCCCGCCTGCCCCGTGCTTCTTCTGTGATTGGACAATCTTACGACCGTAGCTACAGGGTCCGCGGGGGTGCCCTGAGAGCGTAGGTGTTGTGCCAATTACAGCCGAAGAGAACACGGGATAGGACAAGCGACCTAGAGCGCTTGCTTCGCGGAGGAGAGGTGCTTTGAGAAAGGCATTGTATCGCTTAGTTCAGACTGCCTCCTTCGCGAAGCTTCCGTTTGGTCAGTTGGAACGCTGACTTAAGTCGGAGCGTTCCGACCGACCCTAGCGTCTCTTGCTCGGAGGACTTGTTTCCTCACAAAGTGCCACTTTGAAGCTGTAGCCACAGGGGCGTAGGCCGCAGCATTTTGGGCCGAGAAAATAGCCGCGAGGTAGATAGCTTGGTCGGTCGAATTACAGGCCTAGGTCAGCGACTCATATGCCTTTTAACGACGTCCCAGGTCGGACTGCCCTGACCGATCAAGCTATCTTCTGCTCGGGTAACTCCCTTTCCTCGCGAAATGCTACTCGGGAGCCGTAGCCACGGAGGCGTAGGCTGCAGCATTCGGTTTGAGGAAATTACCACGAGGAAGATTGTTTGGTCGATCGGGGTTGACCTGGGTTAAGGTAGATCGTTCGCTCGGTCGGTCTGCTGACCCAAGTCGAAAGGTTCCGACCGGCCTTGGCCTCTTGCTCGAGTAGCTCCCCTCTTTCGCAAAGTGCTACTTCGAAGCCGTAGCCGCGGGGGCGTGCGCTGCAGCATTTTGGGTCGAAGAGGTTACTATGAGGAAGGTAGCTCGGCCGGTCGGGTTATCGACCTAGGTCACCGACCCCTGGGTCGTAAGCAGCCCCCGAGGGGTGCGTGGGGACTGGAGGTGCGATCGCGCGCAAGACCGCTGAGCTGCGCGGTAGCGATAAATTGAGAGAAGGATTTTTTGGAGATAAGGCTGGATTAACTCGCCTGGAGGACCGTGCCGATTTTTGGAACTGGTGTTGAACGTTTCGGCTTCCGCTCCCTGGCGCAACTTGGGGCGCTTCATCTCCCGTGCCGCGGGCCATAAAAGGAGAGGCGCTGGTGCGCTTGTTACTCTGTCAAGACTGCCACCAAACAAACCTTCTTCGCGCGCTATGGCAGACCGCTGCACACAACTTTGAGAGGAGGTGGGCGACGAGCAAGCCTGGCTGCGAGTGGTGGCGGAGGTCGAGGCCGAAGCCGTGGGTAGGGATGCGTGGCGAGTTGGCGTCCTCGTCGCGGGCATTCCCCTGCTGTGGGAGGTGAGGGCGCCGCTGATTCGGGCGGTGACTGAGCAACGTCACGCGTTGTTCGGCTGGCTGGGCGCGCACCAAGAGGAGTACCGTGCCTTTGCCGAGTAAAGGGACCTTGGCGGGTGGTTCTTTTTCGGCTGGGCTGATGTTCCTCCTACAAATAAATAAAGTGCTTTTCGTTTGCTCCCTGTTTTTCTTCTTCTTCGAGAATTCCGTCCTCGCGCTCGCCCATAACCGTAGCCTTTAGGGACCGCAAGGGGTCAGGGGTAGGTTCGAGGCGGTGCTTAGTGCGTGTTTGTTGTCGGAACGGAACGGCCTGACCAACTGTTGGTCGGTCGTCCTTGTATTCGCGGACTTCGTGACCTCTGCCTTCGGGGCGGAGGTCGTAGTACTTGTGGTCAATCGAGAACGGGAGAGATTTCGAGAGAGAGAGAGAGAGAGAGAGAGAGAGAGCACTTGGTCGGTCGTCCGACTGCCGCGGCTTCCTTTGCTCAAGTATCTCTCGAGTGGTACAAAAGAGGAGAGAGGTTGACTATGAATAGAACCTTCTCAGCTTCTCTATGTTCCACGCGTTAGTCACGAGATTCCTTCAGTGTCCTTGAGACGGAAGGTGCCGGGTCGGAGGACTTCTGCGATGGTGAAAGGGCCCTCCCAAGGCGGAGAGAGCTTGTGTCTGCCCTTCACAGATTGAACTTGTCGTAGCACCAAGTCGTCGACTTCGAACGACCAGCTGCGAACCAACCGGCTGTGGTATCGGCGCAGAGTTTGTTGATACTTGGCCGACCGCAAGACTGCGACGTCTCGTGCTTCGTCGAGTTGGTCGAGGTCGTCTTGCTCCGCCTCCAGCCCCCGTGCGCCGTTGTAGTTCTGCACTCTTGGCGCGCCGTACTTGAGGTCGGTCGGGAGGACGGCCTCCGCTCCGAATACCAAGAAGAATGGCATGAACCCGGTCGATCGGGTCGGCGTGGTTCGTAGGCTCCAAAGAACGGGAGGCAGCTCGGCGGCCCACCGTCCCGCGAATTTCTTCAGTCGACTGAAGATTCGCGGCTTGAGTCCTTGGAGGATCATGCCGTTGGCCCACTCGGCCTGGCCGTTGGCGCGAGGGTGCGCAACCGCCGCCCAGTCGACTCGGATGTTGAAGTCGTCACAGAACTCGAGGAACTCCTTCCCCGTGAACTGTGTCCCATTGTCGGTGATGATGGAGTTGGGCACCTCGAAGCGGTAGACAATGTCGCGAAAGAAGCCTGCTGCCTGCGCCGAGGTGATAGTCGCCAATGGCTTGGCTTCTATCCATTTGGTGAACTTGTCCACGGCGACGAGTGAGTGAAGCCCCCGGGCGCCTTTCTGAAGGGCCCGACCAGATCGAGCCCCCAAACCGCGAAGGGCCACGTGATGGGGATTGTCTGCAGGGCTTGCGCAGGCAGGTGCGTCTGCCTGGCGAAGAATTGGCATCCTTCGCAGGTGCGGACGATTTGCGTTGCGTCCGCTACGGCGGTCGGCCAGTAGAAACCTTGTCGGAAGGCCTTTCCTACCAGGGACCGCGGCGCGGCATGGTGCCCGCAGACCCCGTCGTGGATGTCAAGCAGAAGGTGCTTCCCTTGGTCGACCGGGATGCACTTCTGAAGGATTCTGGACGGGCTCCTTTTGTAGAGGGTGTCGTCGACCAGGACAAAAGACTTGGCCCGCCGAGCGAGGCGTCGAGCCTCGGTGGTATCGGTGGGGAGTGACCCGTCTGTCAACCGATCGATGAAGGGTTGTCTCCAGTCGGTCTCGACGTTCAGGATGCCCAAATCTGACCCGGGCGGGTGAGCGTCCGACCGATAATCGGCCGGAGCATCCGCCTTCGGGGGGTCGGTGGTGCCCTCAGCACTCGGGTCCAACCGGATTGATGGTTTATTGAGGTCGGAGATGAAGATTCCGGGGGGAACCGGCCCTTTTCCGGAGGCAAGGTTGGCGAGGGAGTCGGCTTCACTATTATAGCGTCGGTAACTGTGATGGAGCTTGAAACCCTTAAACTTTTCCTCGAGCTTGCGGACCTCCAAGCAGTAGGTGGCCATCCGAGCGTCGCCGGGCTCGGTGGCTTTCATCACTTGGTCGACGACCAACTTAGAGTCGCTGTGAACGTAGAGCCGTCGTGCGCCCAGGTCGGCGGCGATCCGAAGGCCGTTGACGAGGGCTTCGTACTCGGCGATATTGTTGGTGGCGTCGAAGAGCAGACGGATGGCATACTGGAGCTTGTTGCCGAGTGGGGAGATGATGACGATCCCCGCGCCGGCTCCATTCTTGGTGTAGGACCCGTCGAAGTACATCGTCCAGTACTCGGGGTCCTCGACCACCGCAGGGACTTGCGCCTCGGTCCACTCGGCGACGAAGTCCGCCAAGACCTGTGACTTGATCGCCGTTCTGGGGACGTACGATGCGTCGAGGCCGTTGAGCTCGAGAGCCCACTTGGCGATTCTTCCGGTGGCGTCGCGGTTGTGGACGATTTCTCCGAGTGGCGAGGAGGTCACAATGGAGATAGGGTGTCGGTCGAAGTAATGGACGAGCTTCCTCTTGGTAATGAGCACCGAGTATAACAGCTTCTGTACCTGGGGATATCGGACCTTTGTTTCGGAGAGTACCTCGCTGACGAAGTAGACCGGTCTCTGCACCTTGAAGACACGACCTTCCTCCGCTCGCTCCACAACAAGCGCCGCGCTGACGACCTGAGTCGTGGCGGCGATGTAGAGGAGCAAAGGCTCCTGCGGTTCCGGGGCGACGATCTGGAGGCGAGGTCGAGAAAGCTTCCGATCGAGAGGCTTCACGAGCCGTGGAGTCCAGCAGAAGCGATCGGACTTCTTCATCAGCTTGTAGAGTGGCATCCCGCGCTCGCCGAGGCGGGATACGAAGCGTCTTAGTGCCGCGAGGCACCCCATTAGCCTCTGGACCCCCTTTAGATCGTTGATTGGCCCCATCCTCGCGATGGCGGAGATCTTATCGCGGTTAGCTTCGATGCCGCGCTCGGAGACGATGAAGCCCAGTAGCTTGCCCTTGGGGACCCCGAAGACGCACTTCTCGGGGTTGAGCTTTATGCGAAACCATCGGAGGTTCGCAAAAGTTTCCTCCAGGTCGGTGATGAGGGCATCGGCCTTCCTGGTTTTGACAACGATGTCGTCGACGTAGGCCTCGATGTTACAGCCAATTTGGTCTGAAAAACATGCCTGCATACACCGCTGGTATGTAGCACCTGCGTTTTTCAGACCAAAAGGCATCGTGACGTAACAGTACGAGCCATACGGAGTGATGAAGGAGGTCGCGAGCTGGTCGGACTCCTTCATCGCAATCTAGTGATAGCCCGAATAGGCATCTAGAAAAGAGAGGGACTCACACCCGGCGGTGGAGTCCATGACCTGATCGATGCGAGGTAATGGGAACGGGTCTTTTGGACAGGCCTTGTTGAGGCTTGTGTAATCAACACACATTCTCCATTGCCCCGACTTTTTCTTTACAAGGACGGGATTGGCGAGCCACTCGGGGTGGCGCACCTCCCTTACAAAACCGACGGCCAAAAGTTTGGCGATCTCTTCCCCAATGGCCCGGCGTTTTTCTTCGTCGAAACGATGCAGGCGTTGGGCGACCGGTCTGGATCCTGCTCGGATGTTCAGGGAATGCTCGGCAACCTCCTTCGGAACTCCCGGCATATCCGAGGGTCTCCAGGCGAAGACGTCTCGGTTTGCTCGGAGGAAGTCGACGAGCGCGCTTTCCTATTTGGCAGTGAGGGCGGCCCCGATCCGTACGATCTTGGTGGGGTCTTCGGGATCGACCGCGACCTCCTTCGTGTCCTCCGCGGATTTGAAGGAGCTCGGCCCTGACTTGCCGGAGTCGGGGGCGGATTCGAGGGCCTTCTCTTGGAGCTGGGTGAGCTCAGCGGACGCGACGACCGCCGAGGCCAGCTCGCAACTGCTTCGCACGCAGTTATAAGCGAGCTGAAAAGATGCGGCCACGGTGATGACACCCTGCATCCCTGGCATCTTCAGCTTGAGGTAGGTGTAGTTGGGGACCGCCATGAACTTTGCGTAACATGGCCGTCCCAAGATAGCGTGGTAGGAGCCGGGAAAGTCCACAACCTCAAAAGTGAGGCTCTCGGTGCGGAAATTGTTCGGGTTCCCAAAGGTGACGGGTAAGCTGACCTGCCCGAGAGGGTGGGCCTGTTGGCCTGGAACGACGCCGTGGAAAGGCGCCTTGCTCGGCCGGAGGGCGGAGCGAGGGACCCCCAGGTCATCCATGGTCTCAACATACATGATGTTGAGACTGCTACCGCCGTCCATGAGCACCTTGGTCAGGCGCTTCGTCCCCATGATGGGGTCGACGACGAGCGGGTAGCGTCCCGGGTGCGGGACATGGTCGGGGTGGTCGGTCCGATCGAAGGCGATCGGGCACTCCGACCACCTTAGGTAGCAGGGCACGGCGGGGGTCACCGTGTGCACCTCTCGGTGGGCGAGCTTCAACCGTTGCTTGTCGGTGTAGCACTCTGCCCCTCCGAAGATCATGAGGCAACCGTCGAGTTGCGGGAACTCGTTGGCTGGCTCATCGCCCTTCGCCCCGGCGTCGGGTGCCGGGTCGCGCTTCTTCCCCTTACCCCGCGACGCCGTGGGGTTCCCAGAGAGGAACCGTTTCAGGACTTCGCAGTCCCGATATTTGTGTTTGACGGGGTAGTCGTGGTTCGGGCACGGACTGTCCATCAATCTTTCGAACCGGTCGGGCGTCTGCCGCGCTTGCTGCTTGGCAGGGCGGTCGGCGGCGGCGACCATATGGTCTTCGCGGCCTTGCTTCCCCTTTCGTTTCTTCTTGCTGGAGCGGTCGGAAGGGGCGCCAGCCTCGGACCCGGACGCCTTGCGGGCTATTCTCCTTTCGAAGATGGCCCCCACGGCTTCCTCGCCGGAAGCATGGTTGGTGGCGATGTCGAGGAGCTCCTTGGTGGTCCGGGGCTTCGCACAACCCAACTTGTGGACCAGGGCCTCGCACGTGGTGCCGTAAATGAACGCCCCGATGACGTCGGCGTCACGGATGTCGGGGAGCTCGTTGCACTGCTGGGAGAAGCGGCGGATGTAGTCCCGGAGGGTCTCCCGGCCGCTTGCAGCTCTTCAGGTCCCAGGAGTTGCCAGGGCGTTTGTACGTGCCCTGGAAGTTCCCGACGAAGAGATTTGTCAGGTCGGCCCAGCTGCCGATGGTGTCGGCAGGCAGGTACTCGAGCCAGGCTCGGGCGGAGTCCGCGAGATAGATGGGGAGATACTGGATGACGAAGAGGTCGTCAGTCACTCCCCGGCAGCGTAGCGGTAGTCTTCTAGCCACACACTGGGGTTTGTCGCCCCTGTGTATTTGGCTATGTTAGTCGGAGCCCGGAATCTGGCTGGGAACTTGGCGCTGCGGATGAGGCGGGTGAACGCGCGCGGCCCGGGGCCGTCGAAGCCCGGGTCGGAGTAGTTGCGTCGCCTGCTATCCGCGACCTGAGATGACGCCGCCAAGCCGGCGACTCTCCTCCGCGCGTCGAGAGTGGCGCGAAGGTCACGGTTGTCCCCCAGTCGGTGGCGCACCGGGGTGCGCAATGCCTGGGGGAGATCCTGGAGTGGGGCCGTTTTAGCTAAGCTCTGATGACCCTGTGAGGGGGAGCGGCCGAGACGGCCCGAGGTTGCACCCGAGTGCCGGGAGCCGGAGCCCTGGGCGTGCTGTACGACGACACGCTCGACCAGCCCCCGGAGGTTCTGGTAGGTGGCCTTGGCTTCCGGATCCGTCGGCTCGGGCAATCCGCGAAGCAACATGGCCGCTGCAGCGATGTTCTGGTTGGCGTGGGGGAAGAACGGAAGATCGCCAGCCCCCTCAGCTAGCTGCTGATGCACTTGACGCGCGCGGGCGCGTGCGCCAGGGACGAGCGGTGGCTCGGGCTGACATTGCTCCAGGTCGGCCTGGAGTTTGTCGAGCTCGGCCTTTCGGGCCTCCAGCTCCTCGCGCTGCTGACGGAGGTCGGCGAGGCGTCGCTGGTGGCGCGCGTCGTCTTCCCGTCGAGATTCCTCCCACTGCGCTTCGTCGCGCGGGAGGAGGTCCCGAGGGTTGCGGGGGTGGAGGACGGTTCCGCCGCACCCGTCATGTTGCACTCTCGGGAGTTTATCATGCGCGGGGGGTGCTCCCTGTCGGAGCTGGAGCTGCGGCTGGAGGAGTCCCCCAGTAGGTCGTGGAGGGAGGTAGGCGCGTAGCCGGTCATGGCCACGAGCCGGGAGCTCGCGGAGGGCGAGATCATCGCTCGTCGTGAATCGCGCGTGGTGTTGTCAGAGGCAACGCCGTCGCGCGATGAGGCCGCCGAGGAGGCCCATGCCGGGGTCTCGAGGCGGAGGTTGCCGAGAACATCGGCGACCACGTCCAAGCTCGTGGAGGGCGCCCGATCTCGGAGGGCAGCGGGGACGAGAACTAGCTCCCCTGCCGTGGTGACGATGAAGTCGAGGGCTCCGAAGCGGATCAAGCCCCTCGACGCCAGCGAACCATCGCGAGCGAAAGAAGCCATCGGGGAGGAAGATGGGAATCCGTAGGAGGATGCGGCGATGACGCACGATGCGCCCCTACCTGGCGCGCCAACTGTCGGTGTTTCGTGCACCGGCAATACGAATTTATGGTCAGAGGGGGTCGCGCGCTCCATCTCCCCGAATGGTCAACTCAGGAAGTCAGAGGTTTATACTAGTTCGGGCTGAACGTCCCTACTCCAGTCCGCTTGGTCAAGGTGTATTGCCCTTAGCGTCGAACAGTCACCGTGGGGATACAACGAGAGCTGGTCTCGACGGGGACGAATGTATCGGTGAGTTTTTGCTTCGTGATTTTCTTTTTTCTTTTCCTCCTTCCCTCCCGGGGTCCTGCCTCTCCTTATATATCCGGAGGCGGCAGGTTACAAATGGGAGTTGGAGAAAAAGAGGAGGGGGTACTGTACGTCTTGGAGTCTGGTCTTCTTGTCTTGTCGTCCGACCGGGCCCCGACTAGTCGCTATGCCGGGTTGGTAGCCCTGTGGCGGGAAGTCTTTAGCCATGCTGACGAGGTGACGCATCACACCGGGCGGACGTCAGCCCGGCATTTAATGGTTCTTGACCTCGGGTTGGTCTCGGGAGGGGGCGCTTCTCTGCGGTGTGTCAGCGGTGACGGGACCGGGGCTTGACTTCTTGGCGAACCCTCTAACATCCTCGGGAAGGAGCCGCCTACCCCGGTACGGATATCAGAGGATGTCATGTACACAGAGCAGTTGGCCCTTCGAGTGTTAGTGGAGCCGGTCGACCATGCGCTTTGCGGCCCACGAACCTTTGCCAGAACTTGGGCTTTTGAGGGATGTCTGCCCGCTCGCAGTCTCGGGCTGATGGAGGTACCCATGGTATGGGTATTCGTCACTACTGTAATTGGCATCGCCGATCGCGACTCCTCTCTAGCCTGCATGCACAAGCGCGCCATATTCGCTGTAGCCGCCTGCGCGCCATATTCGCCGTTGCCGATCGATTTGGGCCGCGATTCGCCGCCATGCCGCCGCCTGGCCGATCAGATTCGCCGCCCCGCCATACAGTCGTCTGGCCGGTCTCTGTTATTTTTTTCTCACGTAGCAATTGCCCAAACCGAACCCATATGCAACCAAGGAGTATACACATATACCCGGGAATAGTGCCATGCAAAATTCTTACGTAATTCATTTTTCTCCAAATTACGAATTTTGTCTTTTTCGCTAAAAATTCGTTCTAAGTCCGAATCGCTTGCAACAAATTTTGTTAATTAGTAGAAATTAATACCTTTCTATAGTATTTTTTTATGAAATTTTATAAATAAATTTGTACTATTAAATTATTCGCGGAAAGTCCAAACTTACGAATTTTGTAGTTCTTAAACTATACGTCCAAAAATTCCAAAATAAATTTTATAAATCTTAGAAAATGCAAAAATAATTATCTAGAAATTTGCATGGGGATTATAAGCAAGTTTGATTTGTAGCATTGTTTTCGAATGTGTGTTTATACGTTGTTCCAAGTGCTTATTTGGTTCTTTATTTGCTACGCGTAGACGTCGAGTTGTGTGACGCTGTCGGAAGCGAAGATCAGGACCAAGATCAAGATTCAGACCAAGACTCGCTGCTTTACGAAGGCAAGTTGTGCTTTGACCATGTTGCTCCTAAATTTTGAAATGTATTTTTATTTAAATTATGCATGCTATATTGATTAAAATGAATTTAAATTAATTTGGGTAAAATAGTTAATAAACCTAATTGTTAATTCCACCCTTGGTGTTAATATTTGTAGAGAGGTGCTTCTATGCTCTTCCTTTTAAAAATTGCACAACTATTAAAGCATGAATGAATGGTAGATGGTGATTACTTACCCCTTCGCTTGCTTCAAGATTTGTGCAACTTGTACTAGAAGGAAAAGCATAGAAGCACCTCTCATATTTGTATACCATGTATTCCATTGTCACCTTAAGTTGGGTTAAAATAGTTGGATGATATGATTGTGCCAACACGGGAGGCTAGACCATGAATAGTTGCTTAGCCATGCTTACGTGAAATGTGTTTCAAATGGCAAAATAATATTGACTAATGATATACGGAATGAATTTTGGAATCAGTGTAATCTTGCCACGTGATGATGTGAAGTGTAGGTACCTTTGTGGTTCTACATGGTAACTGATATTATTGTTAGCATGTGTTGCACAATAATGGAACAGGGGTGGAAAAGATTTAGTCTGGGGCAAGTGGTATGAGGTTTTACGCCAGGTGGGCCTTTATGGCACAGATTTTGAAATAACAGCCTTTGCGGCAATGGGATGAGTGATGTGAGAAGATTTGGGTCAGGGACTGTGAGAAGGATGTCTTGCCCTGGACAGTTAAGGACTTCACCTTGCAAGCCTTTGAACTGGGCCTTACGTACAACCACATGACTGGAGTGGGACGGTCCTAGTTTAGTAGGATTCTGAAATCTTACCTTTGATACCTCAGGGTGACAGTTACATTGGGGTAACTGTGTGGGGGAGCGTACCGGAGCTACGGCTTGGTACCCTATCCAACGGTATGTCGGTCCTATACTTCGTCTCTGCTGAGAGAAGGGATAGTGTATGGCAACCGGAGAGGGTCATAGGTGGAGATCGAGGTTTCCGAAAAGCTTTGTTATGATCACTCATTCGCATACTCTTGTATGGCGATTCACGGCTGACGTGGTGAGTTGATTATATCTTGTGGGAAAAGTGTACAACCTCTGTAGAGTGTGTCAAAACTATTCGAATAGTCGAGTCCACGGTACTGGACAACGCTCGGGGATTACAGTCAAGGGTTAGACTTTCGAAAATAAAATGTGGGAATGGGTGGCTATAGGCCAGAGATAATTGCCAAAGTGATATAGGGCTTGGTGCCAAACTGTTTGGAAAAGATATTGATAACTTATTGTATAATATGGTTTTACCGCTTT
This sequence comes from Rhipidocladum racemiflorum, assembly GCA_036346355.1. NCBI lineage: Eukaryota > Viridiplantae > Streptophyta > Magnoliopsida > Poales > Poaceae > Rhipidocladum > Rhipidocladum racemiflorum. The sequence continues at coordinate 67,713,956 of CM070572.1, forward strand.
TGAATCTATTAAGATTATTTAATCAAAGCAAAATGCTATTTGATGCAAAACAACTACTTAAGACATTCCTTTGGATGAAGTCATGCATATAGTAATAGGATTGCACCCCTGTGCATGACTTGCTGAGTATGTTGTATACTCACCCTTGCTTCCAACAAATTCATCAGCTGAGGAGAAGACTACAACTTCAAAGGAGGAGAAGTTCTGCGAGGATGCAGTTATCTAGGAGTTGAACCTTGTCAGTTGCCTGTGGCATACTGATGGGTGTCACCGACGTTCTTTGTTTCGCTGCTGATTATTTACTTTTGTTATTGTAAGCCCTGCATGGCAGACTATTTGTAAGTTGACCTTAAGGTCTTGTAACTAGTTTATTTAATGTTTGAAGTACTTTATTATTAATTCCACTGTGTATGATTGTGGTACTTCATCCCTGTTTAACTGTGTGTACTAGCGTGATCCTGGACTAGTATAGAATACACAAAGGGTCCGGATTTGCAGATTCGGGTCCCGACATGCTGGGATCCGCTTTTCAGAGTGCGGGTGACGCGCACATCACGTGCACGTCGACAGTCGTCCTTCCTCCCTTTTCCCACATAACCTTGCTCCCTCCCTCTTCCACCCAATGCCAGGGGAGAGCCCCTCCCTCTCTCCTTCTCCCTCATTTCCTCCCTCTCCACCTTCTTCTTCCTCTCCTCCTCCTCCATTTCTCCCCCAACCGAGTTCCCTTAGCCACCGCCTCCATTGCCGGCTAGTTGGAGCTCGAGGAGACCAAGGAGAAGCACGGGCAAGCCCTAGGAAGCTTCATCAAGCCCTCAAGAAGCTCCTCAAGTGATGGATTCAAAGTTGGAGCTCATTCCTTTATGTTTGGATCAAAACCCTAGCTCATCCTCATTTATTCTTTTTCATCCTTTTGATGTAGCCCTAGAAACCCTAGTTCTAGTGGTAGATTAACATTTAACTAGGTTGCTAGACCTAGGTTAGGCTCGTAGGAATTAGTTGGCTTGATCGATTCGATTCGAAAACCCTAATTGCCAGTTTGACGAATTTAATCGCCAAAAAGTCATTTTCTTGTGTTCTTAGAGTTCTCCCTTGGAACCCTAGCTTCAAGAGCCATGAAAACGATGCTAGATTATATCCGATGTCGCCCAAGTTTGATTTTTGTGAAAAGAATTGGGTTTGAACTCACTCGAGTCGGAAATCAAAGTTTGGGGCTAATTAGGATTTTCGAGATTGAAAAATGGAAACCATTTTCACCGAGCTTAAAACCTCAGTTAGGTAGCGTAGATAAGACCTTAGTGCCATAGAGTTCCTGTTGTCGCAAAGAAAATCGAATTTGGACTCCTTTTGAGTCGAAATCCGATTTTCCGTCATTTTCGTATTTCGTGAGGTCAAAAAGGGTAAATTCGAGCAAACGAGCTCACAACTCATCGTGGCCAACGTGGATGGGTCCCTAGCGTCACTAGGAACCTAGTCACGTGACCGTCCCGGAGTTCTGATTTCGATTGCGCAAAAAACCAATTTTGAAAATCCTGAACTCTCTGTAGATCGGCACTACTGACATTATAAAGCTGGTACTGCCGCCCGAGCGGCACTACCGGGGTTACAACTTCAGTAGCTATTTTCCAGAGCGTGCTAAATTGTGTCCTTTGAAGGTTGGTACTACCGGTGTTTGGGGCTTGTATTCCACCCAAGCGGTAGTACCGAGAGCAACACTTCGGTACCTTTTTTCCAGAGAGCACCCCATTTCGGTCCTCGACCGTCGGCACTATCGCCAGTGAAGGTCGGTACTACTGGGCACTGTGTGTTGGTACTGCCGGAAGGGCGGTACTACTGGGCACTGTGCGCTGGTATCCTTTGACCATTTTGATCCTATAATTGCAAATTCTATTTTGAATTGTCCAAACTATTATGCATGCTTGTATGTTCAGTAAAGATGCTAGTTGTGGGAAATCGGTAGTTAAACCTGAATTGGTGGATCTCCTTAATCCTAATTGATCTATGAACCTTTTTCAAACTTAGTCTAATTCTAGGCATAAAAATAAATGTCCCTCGGGTAATAATGAGTAATATCTGCATGTGCTTAGTTGTGCTGTAGAATGTACTGTATGACATTGCGACTCAATCAAATACAATTCTCCCTGGAAATTTGTCGGTTTGGTTTGGATTTAGTCCATGGTTCGGTGTTGAGTATTGGTTTGGGAAATGGTTGTGTGAGTAAAGGTGGAAAAAGGAAAAGGAGTATTTAGACACGGGCGAGATGCGTGGTGATTGGTGGTTCAGAATCTGGATTGGAATGGTTTGGTTTGGTTGGAGTTGGTCATGGATTTCAAGCAGGAGCTTGTACGTTGGTTTGATTAGTTTGGTTTCTGGTTGGATTGTACGAACAGGAGCTCGTTGTGGTTGCCTTGCTATGTGGAGGGTGTGGGCTAGTGGGAGCTCTGAGGGGCCGCTAGTGACCAGCCTCTATGACCATAGCAAGTGGTTTTGGAAGATCTCGCCCGGGTCACCTTAAGGACTAAACTTGATGTTATCACTGAGTTAAACAGTGCAATCACATGTGCTAGTTATGGGATAGCCTTGACTTAATAAATCAGGAAGGGTTTAATCTTGCACTATTAGGCGGCAGAAGAGTTGGACACACTTGTGGTAGAGGTGTGTTCTAGGGAACTCCCTTGTCGGGGCGTCAAGTGGGAGTTTGCCCAATACAACGGTGAATGCCTGGTTATGGGGAGGGTGAGGGCGATGTGACGCAACTCCATCGTGAGCACAGTGGGTGTGGTCTAGTGACCCCTGTCGCCATAGTAGGAACACACATTATCGGGCTGGTGCAAGGGGTAAATCCTAACCTTTTGGAAAGTCTCGTCACGGTCTAGCAAAACATATACGATGAGTATCGCGTGGCATGGTTGACATGATTGCTAGAGTATGTCATGTGGGTAAAGTTTACAATATCTGCAGAGAAATAAATAAACTAATCGATTAGCTGTGCTCACGGTCACGAGCAGCTTTAGAAGTACTGTCAAGTATAGAATTTTGGGTATTGGTTTTGGTTTTGGTTTTGGTTTTGGTTTGGTCATGGTTCAGTTTCAGAACAATGGAGTGGGTTGGAACTTGGTTTAGTCTTGGTTAGGTTATGGTTTGGTAATGGAAATGGTTGGAAACTTGGTTCAGGAGAATGATATGCATGGTTAATGGTTCTTGGAAAATGGGATGGTTGGATAATTGGATTTATGGTTCAGATGTTATATGTTTATTGATTACATTAAAATGTTCTCTTCATACCTGCTTTATAAATGGCAAATGATTTGCATCTATAATGTTATTGTAAATAAATTTGGCTTTGTGCTCAAACAAACTTAGTGTAGAAACCTGCATCCTTTGTCATAGCTTGCATCTACCTTATATTTCCATACACTAAAGTCTTGCGAGTACATACATGTACTTACCGTTTGCTCTAACAAATTTTGGCTAGAAGAAGAAGGCAATGGAGAAGATCTTGAAGATTCGCAGTACTCGTTCGAGTTCGATGATTTGGCTTAGGATTAACTGGGCTTCCTTCCCAGTCAGTTGCCTTTGTAGAGGCACACTGCGTGGTTTTATTTTGAACTTCCGCTATAATTTTATCTATCTTTTGGGTTTGTATTTGGCCATGTGGCCGTAAACTGTAACTTAATCGGCTGTAATAGCTTTACCTTTCAGATGTAAGTTATTTACCTATGCATGGTTGTGATGCATCTCGAATGAACAACATGTGAGTGCTGGGCTACTGATCCAGGGAACCAGTGATAGTCACACGGTTGCGGGAAGCTCGAATTGGCTTCAATCGGTTGGCACGGACACTCGTGTCGAGTGGCTGCCGATCAATTGGTTCCAATCTAAGTGCGATTTTAGTTAAGCATTCGCAATTCCTGCGGGTTGCGTTAATTGCCAGTCCAGCGCAACAGTAAGAACCCGGATCGCTAATCTAATACTGGAGCCCCGCCACATACTTAGGGTGTGCATCAATTTTAGAGATTTAAATAAAGCCACACCCAAGGATGAATACCTGATGCCTATAGCCGATATGCTTATCGATGCTACATCTTGTAACATGATCATAAATTTTCTAGATGGTGATGCTGGCTATAATCAGATATTCATCGCTAAAGTTGACATACATAAAACAGCTTGATACGTACACTCCTCGACTTAAGATGCATACGCACGAGTTTGGTCCCGATCTTCCGTCGTAGGAGAAATTCCTGAAGGACGAGTTGTGACTTTGACGAAGGGGTGGCTAACCACGATCCAAGAACACGACTAGCAGCCTCACAATCGCTAAACCACTCCTCAATTTGTTATCAACCGTATCAAAACACGACTGACCTGTTCACGAAGAACGGCCCGAGCAATTTGATGAGAATTGAAAGAGCAACAGCGGAAGAAAATCACTCGAAGATGAATAATTGAATGAGACTTTAAGTGTTTGGGGCCATGAGGCCTTACAATAGTAGTAGCTAAACCAAAAATCAAAGTCTGCTATTTCCAACAGTAAGCACCGAATAAAACAGGTCCCCTTGCGCCCGTAACTCCATGCATGCATGTTTCCTTGTGCGGTGGACACAAAAATAGGAAGTTCGGATTTTTGTTGTGTGCGCCATGGTGCATGCCTCCCCCTATTGCAGCCATGAAAATAGGAACCCAAATCCCCCCTCACGATTGGCACAAAGTGGACCTTCCTTGCATGCAAGCCTCCACAAAAATAGCAAAAGTTTCCATGGCTGAAAATAAATGGCGTGCCACAAAAAAATGGGTTCTCTCCTTTTCATTGCATGCAGCCATACTATTGCACCTCCTTCTCACGGCAGCATCAACCAAACAAAATACTTCTTTTCTTTTCTTAATGTTGATCCTTGTCTCTCACAAATAGTTCTTCCTTGTCTCTGACAATCAGTTCTTCTGAAGTGCCTTCACATGTGTCAGGTCCTGAATTTGAAATTTGATTCGCGCGGCAAACTTAAGCCCTAACTAGCCTGTAGCCGCGATTGAGGTTCGAGTGATAACTCCCTAGGGTATCCTAAACCATCCCTTAGAAGTGTCCAAATCTCAACTGCAAGTTTGGAGCTTGAACACTCCAATCCGGAATTGTGTTTCCATCCAAGTTTGGGGCCTTGCAACTTGAGATCCGGGATGATCCAAGATGCGCATGTCGCTTGGTTGCAAACTAGAAACTTTTCTCTTCGGCATGGAAGGTTTGCACCAAGATCCGACATCTGACCCTAGTTCAAACTTGGCGAGAAAAATTGAATCCTATGTTGGAAATTCTGGGTGATCCGGAGTATCCGGACAAAAGGTCCGGAGTGTCCGGGTTGGTGTGACCGAAGGACTCAACCCGGAGTATCCGGATAAAATATCCGGAGTATCCGGATTGGCTCGACCGAAGGCCTCAACCCAAAGAATCCGGACTAATGGTCTGGAGTGTCCGGATTGGACGTGGGTTGAGTATAAAATCATGTTTTCTTGGCTCTTGGGCCACTCCTCTCCTCCAACCGGTTGCTCCCCATTCCCGAGCGTCTCCTCCACTCGAGCTACTCTCCGGCGCCTCCCCACCGGCCGACGTCCTCGCGTGGCTACTCCCTGGTGACTCCACCACTCCGGTGTCCTCAAGCTCCTCTCCAAGCCGGCGTCCTCCTTCCTCTACCCGGCTTTCCCTTCCTCTTCTTCATCCTCCTTGAAGGTAAGGCCTCTTCTTGGAGTTGATTCGTTGATTCTTGGGTTCTAGGACCATTCTTGAGGAGATTTGGGGCTTGTGTTGTGGATTGGGGTTTGGGGCAAACTTTGGGGTGTTAGGGTTTTTGGTGTGTAGTTGGATTTGGGGTTGGATTTGGCGGTGCTTGGGTTTAGGGTGAGAGATCGGGGGTAGATGATGCCATTCTAAGCGTTGGATTAAGTTTTGATTGGGGTTTTTAGAAGTGAGCGTCGTTTCATCGTGTTTGAGCAAGCTCGGAGCTTCTCCTGCTTGGCCACGTGTAGGAAAGTTGTAGATCGAGTCCTCTCGGTGTCGTAAGAACTTAGGGAGACCTCGATCCCTCGTGCCATTGGGCAAGTTGCGCGGCGTCCGGAGTGTCCGGACAAAATGTCCGGCTTATCCGGACTATCCGGATGAAATATCCGGACTATCCGGGTTGCCTGACCTGTTGATGGGGGAAATGCATTCATGTTTCAATTCAATTGCATCGCATGCATCTCATTCATGCATTGTACTCGTGTAGAGAATGACTCCACGGAGATTGGCGCGGAGGTGACTGAGGGAGTCGCCGAAGAGCAAATTGTGGTCGATACTCAAGCAGAAGCAACAGGCAAGCACCTAAGCATATCAACCATATGTAATTGTATTTTGACGAATAAATTGCTTATTGGATGATTAAGTATGCATTAGGAGTTTAATTGTGGGAATGGTATTAGATCCTATTTGTTGCACATACACTCCTTCATACTTGATGAACACCTTCCTTGGAGCTAGTATGGGTAATTATATTGTGTCCATGCTTAGTTTGCTTAGATGTCGGGTATGGGCTAAGTGGTGGATGGTTCCATCGCTTGAGGATATTTACTTCACAAGTATTGGGTTGCAATGGATATGGTTGTTCTGAAATGTTGAATTGATACCGGGCGAGAGAGTTGGATTATTTGGGTGTGGAGACTCAAATGTGTAGTCTCGCCTATGTCAATTGAGGACCGATCCGTTGTTTGCCCTTTGATCGAGCACACTTTGTTAGTTGCATGCCTGATAATGGTACGGTAAGCTATTCTTTCATCGCATACTACCCGATGGGTCATGCCCTCATGCAGTTGGACGTGGTTGAGGGCGAGGCTTAGGCTGACTCTCAAGGGCCAAGCCGGGCTTGGGCTGCTCGAGGGGGTGCTAGGTGCTCGGACCGAATGAAGATGGCTCAACGAGTAGGTATGGATGGGAGGAGGGTTGACATTAGGTTCCTTGTGTCACATGTCATGCGATTGATGATCCCCAGCAGGGAGAGTAAGCGATTCGAATTGCCGTGCTCTCGGATATGAGCACGCTTGGTCATCGCACATTCAACATAGTAGTGACTTGAACTTGATGATAGTTGGATGTGGTGGTGATACTTGTTTATGTTGACACTTGCTTTACATTAATTGTAAAGTTTCAGATTTCACTCTAGTGATAGGTACTGTCCATAAGTGCTATAAAAGCTGTGAAATTGAGTAGTGGAACGAAATCTAAACAACAAAGTTAAGCTTTTCCGCACTTTTTACCTTAAGCTTGATTACTTGCTACATGCAAATGCATATTTTTTCGAGTCGGTCATATATGGACCACGGGTAAGTCTTGCGAGTACCTTCTGTACTCATGCTTCTGCTTTGTGGTTTTCAGGTGAGGATCCGGACAGGTGTGAGTTCTGTCCGTACTGCCTCTCGGTGACCGGGCGGGGCACCGAGTAGAGGCTATCGGCGACGCTGCTTACGCCCGGAAGTGTTCAGGGGCAGGACACTTCCGAAGATGTCTTACTTTTGTTTTAAGTTAGTAGTTGTGTGTCCCTTCTGTTGTATAGTTAGTCTTAAATTATGTCATGTCTATACTTAAGCATTTGGCTACTTTCGTTGCAAATCCTTAGTGTACTATTGTACTCGTATCTTATCTCGTTTGTTCCTTCCTCGTTGAGATCACGTTGCTTGGTGGTTGTCGTGGTGTTGTTTCGTTTTTGTATGTGTCCTTTTGGGTCGGGTTTTGTCTTCGTGCGTGAGTTGGTTGGTTGTTGTGCTTCCGTGTTGCGTGTCTGGTTGTGGGGGTTTTGAGTTTGTTGCCCCCTTTATGCAAATTGAGTTGATATGATAGTTAAAACTGGTATGCGGGGCGATCCTGGGTGAGCTTCGGTTCGCATACCGGGGGAATACCGGGATTGTTGTCGAGTTATTCGAAGGGTCTCACTGTTGTCTCAATTGGGCTTGGGTGCTAACACTGCGAGCGCCCTCGGCGATCCGTTGTTAGCCTCCAAATCCGATTAGGATGACTGAGCCTTCAAATAGCCCGAGGACGGTCTGGGCGGCTCCTCACAGCGCTGGTATCAGAGCAAGGTGCATGAAGACGAACCCAAACTTGACAACCACTTAGGGATTGAGTAGGACTTGCATAATGCATTAGGTAGAAGGTAATACTTATTCCCGCCCTATGTCATAAATGATGAGTGTGGGGGAAAGGATTGTGTTAGATCCGTGCATTTCATGTCATATCACGCATGTGCCATGCCATTTTGCATCATCGATTGTGTTTTGGGTGTGTTAGACTTGTATGACTCCATTGCAGGGTGCTACAGTCTAGATTGGTTTAGTTCAGAGATTTACCAAGTTTAAGGTCTATTCCCTCCCAGTGGAGTCTAGCTCTTGTTGTCTGACGTTGGTTAACGACTGAATGAGGACCCGCGGGGTTTCGGGAGATGATGGGGGTGCTGGGCGATCGCAACCTGGCAGTGGCGATCCGCCTCCTCCTCCCAACCTACTGGATGTCTTGATGCGCTCGGAGCAGAATCAACAGACTACCAATAGAATCTTGGAGATGTTGGTCCAGAATCAGGCCGCACCAGGTGGCAGCAGTGAAGGGCGAGGCCGACCGTTGGTTACCTGGATTTCCTGCACACTCAGCCGCCGACCTTCTCCCAGGCCAGTGATCCGTTGGAGGATGAAGACTGGCTGCGCACCATAGAGTAGAAGTTTGCTCTCATCCTTTGTGAGGATCTTCAGAAGGCACCCTTCGCTGCGCAGCAACTTCAGGGTCCCGCTGGTGCTTGGTGGGCCAACTTCCTAGTGATGCAGCCTGCCGGTCGTCAGGTGACTTGGGCGGAGTTCCGTGAGGCCTTTCGGGCATATCATATCCCGAAGGGGCTCATGGACATCAAGAAGCAGCAATTTCTTGCCCTCAAGCAGTTGAGCAAGTCTGTGATGGACTACTCGCTGGAGTTCAATTATCTAGCCCAGTATGCACCAGAAGAAGTGAACACTGATCAGAAGAAGCAAGATCGCTTCATGAATGGGCTATCAGCCAAGATGCAAGACAGGCTCTCTATATGTGATTTCCCAGACTTCAACACCTTGGTGAGTCGGGCGATCACGGTGGAGCACAACATGAAGAACCACCAGGAGGAGAAGAAGCGGAAGAGGATGGTGCAGTTCTCAGCGGGTGGTAGTTCGCAACGGGCCCGAACTGTCCCTCTTCCACCACCGAGGGCCCCTGTTCTTGCGCCTCCCCTACTGATTGGGATGGCCCGGCCTCCTGTCGTTGCTCCTCGGCCTCCGCAGCCACAGCCGGGAGTGCGTGTGGTGAGAAACTCTGGACCGGGCCCATGCTACAACTGTGGGCGTGCGGGGCATTTCATCCACGATTGTCCCTTTCCGAGGAGGGGCAACAATTCCAATGCCCCAAAACCTCAAGGCGCGACTGCACCACCTCCACTTCCTGCGCCGAACCGTGGCCGCGTCAACTACGTTGATGCAGAGGCGATTCCTGAGGGCGCCACTGTGTTGACTGGTACGTTATGCATTGAGGGACATGCTGCTAGGGTTTTATTCGACTCAGGGGCTTCTCATTCCTTTATTCGCAAGGATTTTGCCATGCATCATCGAATGAGAGTGAGTTGCAGCAATACCTCTTTCCTAACTGAAGCACCGGGTTCAAAGATTGTTGCTAATCAAGTAGTCCAAGGAGCAACCATGCAAATCCAAGGGGTTCCCTTCCTTGTCAACTTGCTACTCCTTGACCTTCGTGGGATGGATGTTATCTTGGGCATGAATTGGCTCACACGGTAGTAGGACATTCTAGATTGCTCTCATCGCTCCATTTCGCTCAAGGGACCGAAGGGCGATTGGCTGACTTTGCTTCTCGAGGATGGAGAGGCCACTCTTTGCTCCCTGAATGGCGCTGAAGTTGGAGATTTAGAGTCCATTTCCGTGGTTTCGGAATACCCGGATGTGTTCCCAGTGGAATTGCCAGGGATGCTGCCCGATCGGGATGTTGAGTTCGTAGTTGAGCTTCAGCCCGGGACTGCCCCAGTTTCCAAGCGGCCTTATAGAATGCCGCGAAATGAATTGGCCAAACTGAAGACTCAACTGAAGGGACTGATGGACAAGGGATTCATTCGCCCGAGCTCCTCACCTTGGGGCTGCTCGGCTCTGTTTGTAACCAAGAAGGACGGTTCTCTTCGCTTGTGTGTTGATTATCATCCCTTGAACGTAGTCACGGTCAAGAACAACTACCCTCTGCCTCGGATCGATATCCTATTTGACCAGCTTGCGGGTGCGTGGGTATTCTCCAAGATTGATTTGAGGCTTGGGTATCATCAGATCAAGATTCGAGCAGAAGATATCCCAAAGACAGCATTCTCCACTCGTTATGGCTTATATGAGTACACCATCATGTCGTTCGGTCTAACGAATGCATCGGTGTACTTCATGTACCTTATGGACTCCATCTTCATGGAGGAGCTCGATTCTTTTGTGGTCATATTCATTAACGACATCCTCATCTATTCGGCCAATGAGGAAGAGCATGCAAATCATCTTCGCATCGTTCTCGGGCGACTCCGAGAACATCGCCTCTATGCCAAATTCAGCAAGTGCGAGTTTGGCTGAAGGAGGTATCCTTCTTGGGACATATCCTCTCCGAGCAAGGCATTGCTATCGACCCAAGTAAAGTACAGGATGTTCTCAAGTGGGAGCAGCCCAACACTGTCACAGAGGTCTGTAGTTTTCTTGGGCTTGCCGGCTATTATCGTTGTTTCATTCAGGATTTCTCAAAGATCGCCAAGCCCATGACTGAGCTACTGAAAAAGGGTGCCGAGTTCAAATGGTCAGTGGGCTGTGAGCGAGCATTTCAGACTCTGAAACAACACCTGCTACAACTCCTGTCCTCACACAACTTGATATTCACAAGCCGTTCGATGTGTATTGCGATGCATCAGGTATCGGCCTTGGCTGTGTGCTTATGCAAGAAAGCCGGATGGTTGCCTATGCATCTCGGCAATTGAAACGTCATGAAGAGCACTATCCAACTCATGACTTGGAGCTTGCTACAGTGGTCCATGCCTTAAAAATCTGGCGCCACTAACTCCTTGGGAACAAGTGCAACATCTATACCGATCACAAAAGTCTCAAGTACATCTTCACTCAGGAAGATCTGAATATGAGGCAAAGAAGATGGCTTGAGTTGATCAAAGACTACAGCCTGGAAGTGAATTACCATCCGGGAAAAGCCAATTTGATGGCTGACGCGTTGAGTCGCAAGGCTCGATGCAACTGTCTCACTCTTCAACCCCGGAGTGCCACCCTCTGTGCCAAATTCCAGAAACTCGGCTTAGAGATGGTCGAAGAAGGATTCTTGGCTAATCTGGAGTTGAATTCCATGCTGTTGGATCAGATTAGAAAGGCTCAAAAGAGGGACAATGGCGTTGCCCGAATTTACGGCAAACTGAGTTCCGGCAGAGCCACGGGATTCCATCTTGATGACCGTGGAACTCTGTGGTTCAGCAAGCGCCTGATTGTCCCCAAAGACCAAGAATTGAGAAGAGAGATTATCGACGAAGCCCACAACTCCTTGCTCACAATTCATCCGGGCAGCAACAAAATGTATCAAGATTTGAAGCAACGGTTTTGGTGGACTCGCATGAAGCGCGAGATTTTTTGCTATGTGTCTAAATGCGATGTCTGCAAAAGGGTGAAGGCTGAGCATCTTAAGCCGGCTGGCACTCTTCAGCCGCTGCCCATTCCAAGTTGGAAGTGGGAAGAGATAGGAATGGATTTCATCACTGGTCTGCCAACAACTTCTTCGGGTCACGACTCGATATGGGTTATAGTCGACCGGTTAACAAAGTCTGCCCATTTCCTAGCTGTTCGCACCACCTATCAAGCCAAGAGGTATGCGAATCTGTACATATCTCGAATTGTATGTCTTCATGGAGTGCCGAAGCGTATAGTTTCAGATCGGGGCTCTCAGTTTGTTTCCCAATTCTGGAGAAGTTTGCATGAGGCATTGGGCACCAAGTGTTGGTGATATGCCCTAGAGGCAATCATGTGAGATGATTATATCATACGTCTATGTTCATGTACTTATCAGTTCCATGAATAAATGTCACTCCTTTGTTCATTGAGTACGACTTAATTGTGAAATACATTGGTTATATGATATTATTCTAAATGATCCCTCATCACATATCATTATGTGGGACAATAGTGATTTGACCAGCACATATATTGATTGATGGTAATGTTTCACATACCATAGATATGGAGATATCAAATCAATAATGTGGGCACATGTTAGAGAACATGGGGTTGGATAGACCCGCTCCGAGACACTGCTGAGATTGTTATCTTAAGAAGTGCCATCAGGATGTAGTCTCGAGTGGTATACCTATATGATCCTTTGACCTGAGATTCTTATTGATTCTCAGCATGTGTAATTGTATACTTTGGGGCTATCAAACGCTTCACCATAACAGGGGAGTTATAAAGGTAGCTTACGGGTATGCCATGAAACATGACGTGAGATGTAAGAGATCAAGATGGAATTTGCCCCTCCTTGATAACGGGAGAGATATCTCTGGGCCCCTCGGTGTGGATGGATAAGGAAAAGTGCATGGCCATGCCAAAGTGATTAAAGAGTTAATCACGAATTATATCCATTACAATGACGAGTGAATTTGTCGAGCTATCACAAGGGTGGCACGCTTCTTGCCTTGAGCTTGACTGATATCGTGTGGCAAAAGGATCCTATGTGAGTATATCAAGGTTCAACTGATTCGATCATTGTGTACATTTGGGGGTCAATATGTCCTGCTAGGTACCGCTATTGACTTGTGGTTTGGAAAAGGGGTTCTCCGGGACCGCGGCTGACTTGTACATGAGCCTAATGGGTCACACACTTAACGGGTTGGATCATGTGTAATGGATCGGATCCATTAGTGGGTTTATGTGGATTTGGATCCTCTAGCGTCTTAATGGATTTCTATTATAGAAGATCCATTAGTGCGAGCCCTAGTGGGCTTCTATTACAGAAGGCCCGTTAGTGCGCTCTATATAAAGGAGGTGTGGGGGCGTGCGGAGCAATAGTCTCCCCACCACAAGCCCTAGCCGCCACCGCATCCCACTAAACCCTAGCCGCACGCGTGGGTGCTAGCACACCAGCACGCGGTGATCCCACCTCGGACGTGTGGATACCGTAGAGGCGTCATCGCTGTTGCGTCGGCACTGATCGATTCAATCGGCTACATCAACTGTGCGACTACAACGAAGCTGTTGTGACGGCGATCCGCGACGAGGAGGAGGTGTACCACGTCGTGTTCGACTACGCATCGCGGCTTCGGAGCACGCGGGGAGGCTTCACCCACTCTACTTCCGCTGCTAACGTGCTCCAAGGGTAATGCTCCATGATCTCTGACTCGCATGTTTCCTGGGTGTTCGCAGTAGAAAAGTTTTGTTTTCGGCTAGCGTAGCACCGCTTTCTCCTTCAGTGGTATCAGAGCCAATCTTGCGTTGTCTTGGATCTGGATGCTGCACATATGTTGATATGTTGTTGAGTTGGTCACGGGTTGATGCGATCAATCGGTATAGGGTTCATGAGGTACGAGTTGGTAGTGCCTTGAGGCCAAAAAGATTAGTTCATGCTTTATCTAGATTGTGCCGCGACTTGTCCATACGGGCTGGAAACACCATCTGGACTTCCGTCATGTGCCATCTATGATATTAGCCAACAGATCGAGGCTACATGCGCACAATCTTCTCGAGGGGCCTACACGATCAAAAGATTAGTTCGTGCTCGTTTTCTTTCATGCCGTGCATTACCCCTACCGGTTGGTAACACCATCGGGGTAGTAGCCCATGCCGAATAGATCGTGACAACAGATCGAGATCGGTGTGGTCGCCGCCTTCTCATGGATCTTATTGAAATTGAGGCATTCTGATGGCTTGGGATCGGTATGATTTGATCAATCCGATTGAATTTCCATAGCGTTTCCGCCGATAGTTAGCGTAGCGCCCACTAATTAAAACTTGTTCACATCGTGCGCGCTAGAATTTGATCCAGCGCCTAACTTGTTTTTGCAGGGAATGATGTGAATGGTATGGCTCCCTTGTGTGTATGTGATGCATTAATGTAATTTTCATAGTCTGCGTGCTATGGTTAATTGCAGCTTGGGCTGCCATGTTATTGTATAACGACTGCGTCTTTGATTTGTGATGCTTCATATCCTCATGTAATTTGCTACTAGCTATTATGTGTAGTAGCTTAGTGTATTTTCATGGAGGCTTCTAGCATGGTGACTCGGTCGACATGAAGCGTGATGATGGAGATCGGAACGCCACGGGCCATACCATTTCACAAGTCAATATGATTGTTTGTGATGATTCCTGTCATGCTATTCCTTCATATTTCATAGTTTGTGGATATGATTTTCATATGATAGAATAGTTTCCCTCGAAAAATTAAGTGTTCGATGCCCTTCCAATAGCTGCACCCATAAGGTCTTGTACATTAATTGGCAGTTTTAGCATACAGCAGGGTGCCATTAATTTCCTTGACCATTGGGATGAAGTCGGACTTCACACGCATAGTATTGGTTTACTTATCGAGGCTATCAAAATGGTTTTGGGCCTCGGGCTAAAGTGTTGGGAGCCGGGGCATTGGATGCCACCCAACGAACAAAAGTCACATACGATGTGATTGGCAAGGGGTGCCTACCTATGTCACTTAGTCCTAGGAGTCGCTTCCGCGCACTAGATCTTTGGATGACTATGGATCTTGTCCTACTGAAATGCACTAGAGGGAAAGTGATTTTAATGGGAGCATCTTTTATTAAAATTGTTTAATAGAAGGTTTACACGAACATTGTGCTAAAACTTTGCTTTACTGTTATAGATGGCGCCTAATACTGTCAATAACTCTGGTTTTAACTTGCGATCGATTCTGGAGAGAGAAAAGCTCTCTGGAACAAATTTCATTGATTGGTATCGTAACTTGAGAATTGTTCTCAAGCAAGAGAAAAAGGAGTATGTCATTGAGGAGCCATATCCTGAGGAACTAGCTGATAATGCTACTGCTGCTGAACGACGTGCTTATGATAAGCATGTCAATGATGAGGTTGATGTTGGCTGTCTCATGCTTGCTACAATGAACTCTGAGCTTCAGAAGCAATATGAGAACATGAATGCCTATGCTATGATCACAGGGCTTCGTAGCATGTTTGAGAACCAAGCTAGGGCTGAGAGATTCTCGATCTCAAAAGCTCTGTTTGCGTGCAAGCTAACCGAAGGTAGTCCGGTGAGTCCTCATGTGATCAAGATGATTGGTTACATTGAGAACTTGGAGAAACTGAACCCGCCCTTAAGCCAAGAGTTGGTCACTGATGTGATTCTCCAGTCGCTTCCTGCAAGCTTCGAGCCTTTCATCATGAACTTTCATATGAATGGCATGGAGAAAAACATGTTTGAATTGCATGGGATGCTTAAGACAGCAGAGGAAAGCATCAAGAAAAGCAATAATCATGTGATGATGGTCCAAAAGGATGATGGTAAGAAAAGGAAGCGTGGGGCAAAAGGCAAGGGTAAGGATGTGATCTCGAACCCGAAACCTAAGCATGACGGTAAGACCAAGGGTGGTCCTGCTGCTTCCGATGAATGTCACTACTGCCATAAACCTGGTCATTGGCGTAGAAACTGCAAGAAATATCTGGAGGATAAAAAGAATGGAACTTTGGCTTCCACTTCAGGTATTAATGTTATAGAAATTAATCTTGCTACTTGTCCCAACGAGTCATGGGTATTTGATACCGGATCAATGATTCACACTTGCAAATCGTTGCAGGGGCTAAGAAGGACTAGAAGTTGTGCAAGTCGTGAAGTGGAAATTCGCGTCGGCAATGGCACAAAGGTTGCTGCAGTGGCCGTTGGCGTTTGTCCCTTATCGTTACCTTCAGGATTAGTTTTGGAATTAAATAATTGTTATTACATTCCAGCTTTGAGCAGAAACATTATCTCTTCTTCATGTTTGGAAGAAGATGGTTTTGATTTTGTAATAAAGAACAAACGTTGTTCAATTTATTTCAATGGTATGCTCTATGGTCATTGTCCATTATTGAATGGGCTATATGTGCTAGAACTTGAAGATAAATTTGTCTATAATGTTAATGCTAAAAGGCTCAAAACAAATGATTTTAATCGCACTTATTTATGGCATTGTCGCTTAGGCCACATAAATGAGAAATGCGTGCAGAAGCTCCATAGAGATGGTCTTCTTGATTCATTTGATTTTGAATCATTTGACACATGCGAATCTTGTTTACTTGGCAAGATGACTAAGACGCCATTCAACGTTCAAGTGAGAGGGCCAGTGAATTGTTGGCTTTAGTACATACGGATGTATGTGGACCAATGAGCGTTGTGGCCAAAGGTGGATTTCAGTACTTCATTACTTTTACTGATGACTTTAGTAGATATGGCTATATCTATTTAATGAAGCATAAGTCTGAATCTTTTGAAAAGTTCAAGGAGTTTCAGAATGAAGTACAAAATCATTTGGGCAAGACAATCAAATTTCTGCGATCTGATCGTGGAGGTGAATATTTGAGCCATGAGTTTAATGATCATCTTAAGAGTTGTGGAATTGTTTCACAATTGACTCACTTGAGTGACGCCTCAGTTGAATGGCGTGTCTGAACGGAGGAATCGAACTCTGTTGGACATGGTTCGATCTATGATGAGTCAAACTGATCTTCCGTTATCTCTTTGGGGACATGCTCTAGATACTGCTGCGTTCACCTTAAATAGGGTTCCATCGAAATCCGTAAGTAAGACACCATATGAGATGTGGAAAGGGAAACGTCCCAATTTGTCTTACCTAAAAATTTGGGGCTGTGAGGCTTATGTTAAACATTCGATGTCAGATAAGCTCCACGCTAAATCACACAAGTGCTTCTTTGTGGGGTACCCAAGATCTGTAGGGTATTACTTTTATAACCGGGAGGAGGGCAAAGTGTTTGTCGCCCGGAATGGTGTCTTTTTGGAAAAGGAGTTTTCAAAAGAGCCAGTGGGAGCAAGGTGCAACTCGAAGAAATTCGGGAAACATCTGAAAATGTTTCAGCTCCCACTGATCCACATGAGGAGATGCAAAACGTTGCAGAACCGATGGAAGAGGCACCAGTCCCACGAAGGTCTACAAGGGAAAGCCGCGCTCCAGAGAGGTATATGTTCCTCGCTACGGAACAGCGCAACATTTTCTTGTTAGACAATGATGAGCCCAAGAACTATGCGGAAGCGATGGTGGGACCGGACTCTGAGAAATGGCTGGAGGCCATGAGATCCGAAATAAAGTCCATGCATGATAATCAAGTTTGGGACTTGGTTGATCTGCCTGATGGTGTGAAAACCATCGAGTGCAAATGGGTCTTTAAGAAAAAGATAGATGCCGATGGAAATGTTCACATCTATAAGGCACGGTTGGTGGCAAAAGGGTATAAGCAAATTCATGGTATCGACTATGATGAAACTTATTCGCCTGTAGCCATGCCGAAGACTATCCGGATGATGCTAGCAATTGCCGCATTTCACGACTATGAGATACATCAAATGGATGTCAAAACGGCTTTCCTAAATGGAGACCTAAGTGAGGATGTGTACATGACACAATCTGAAGGTTTTGACGATCCTAAGAATGTTGGCAAGATATGCAAGCTTCGAAAGTCCATTTATGGACTGAAGCAGGCATCTCGGAGTTGGAATCTTCGTTTTGATAAAGTGGTCAAAGAGTTTGATTTCATCAAGAACGAAGACGAGCCTTGCGTTTACAAGAAGGCAAGTGGGAGTGCAATTGTATTTTTGGTCTTGTATGTGGATGACATTTTATTAATTGGAAATGATATTCCAATGTTAGAAACTGTTCAATCTTATCTGAGAAAATGTTTCTCGATGAAAGATTTGGGAGATGCAGCTTACATTTTGGGCATAAAGATCTATAGAGATAGATCGAGGAGGCTAATCGGATTAAGCCAAAGTATGTACATTGACAAGGTTTTGAAACGGTTCGAAATGCATAATTTCAAGAAAGGTTTCCTGCCAATGTCACATGGTGTTAGTCTTAGCAAGACTCAGTGTGCTTTGACACCTGATGAGCTGGATAGAATGAGTAGGATTCCATATGCCTCTGCTATTGGATCCATTATGTACGCCATGTTGTGTACTCGCCCAGATGTTTCTTATGCTCTAAGTGTTACGAGCAGATACCAATCAAATCCAGGTGAGAGTCATTGGATGGCTGTAAAGACTATTCTCAAGTACTTGCGAAGGACTAGAGATATGTTCTTGGTCTTTGGAGGTGAAGAAGAGCTCGTCATAAAGGGTTACGCTGATGCTAGCTTCCAAATCGATAAAGATGACTCACGATCGAAATCCGGTTTTGTATTCTGTCTCAATGGTGGGGCAGTGAGCTGGAAAAGTTCCAAGCAAGAGACAGTAGTTGATTCCACTACAGAGGCTGAGTATATTGCAGCTACGAAGGCTGCAAAGGAAATTTGTTTGGATCGGAAAATTTTTACGAGTTGGGAGTTATCGCTAGTGCATCCTGTCCAGTGGACCTCTATTGTGACAATAGTGGTGCCATTGCACAAGCGAAGGAGCCTAGGTCTCACCAAAAATCCAAACACATACTCAGGCATTATCACCTCATCCGAGAGATCATCGATAGAGGAGATGTGAAGATTTGCAAAGTGCACACGGATCTGAATGTCGCCGATCCGCTGACAAAACCACTTCCACAACCGAAGCATGAGGCACACACAAGAGCCATGGGTATTAGATACTTGCATGATGCACTCTAGTGCAAGTGGGAGATTGTTGGTGATATGCCCTAGAGGCAATCATGTGAGGTGATTATATCATACGTCTATGTTCATGTACTTATCAGTTCCATGAATAAATGTCACTCCTTTGTTCATTGAGTACGACTTAATTGTGAAATACATTGGTTATATGATATTATTCTAAATGATCCCTGGTCACATATCATTATGTGGGACAATAGTGATTTGACCAGCACATATATTGATTGATGATAATGTTTCACATACCATAGATATGGAGATATCAAATCAATAATGTGGGCACATGTTAGAGAACATGGGGTTGGATAGACCCGCTCCGAGACACTGCTGAGATCTGCTGAGATTGTTATCTTAAGAAGTGCCATCAGGATGTAGTCTCGAGTGGTATACCTATATGATCCTTTGACCTGAGATTCTTATTGATTCTCAGCATGTGTAATTGTATACTTTGGGGCTATCAAACGCTTCACCATAACAGGGGAGTTATAAAGGTAGCTTACGGGTATGCCATGAAACATGACGTGAGATGTAAGAGATCAAGATGGAATTTGCCCCTCCTTGATAACGGAAGAGATATCTCTGGGCCCCTCGGTGTGGATGGATAAGGAAAAGTGCATGGCCATGCCAAAGTGATTAAAGAGTTAATCACGAATTATATCCATTACAATGACGAGTGAATTTGTCGAGCTATCACAAGGGTGGCACGATTCTTGCCTTGAGCTTGACTGATATCGTGTGGCAAAAGGATCCTATGTGAGTATATCAAGGTTCAGCTGATTCGATCATTGTGTACATTCGGCGGTCAATATGTGCTGCTAGGTACCGCTATTGACTTGTGGTCTGGAAAAGGGGTTCTCCGGGACCGCGGCTGACTTGTACATGAGCCTAATGGGTCACACACTTAACGGGTTGGATCATGTGTAATGGATCGGATCCATTAGTGGGTTTATGTGGATTTGGATCCTCTAGCGTCTTAATGGATTTCTATTGTAGAAGATCCATTAGTGCGAGCCCTAGTGGGCTTCTATTACAGAAGGCCCGTTAGTGCGCTCTATATAAAGGAGGTGTGGGGGCGTGCGGAGCAATAGTCTCCCCACCACAAGCCCTAGCCGCCACCGCGTCCCACTAAACCCTAGCCGCACGCGTGGGTGCTAGCACACTAGCGCGCGGTGATCCCACCCCGGACGTGTGGATACCGTAGAGGCGTCATCGCTGTTGCGTCGGCGCTGATGGATTCAATCGGCTACATCAACTGTGCGACTACAACGAAGCTGTTGTGACGGCGATCCGCGACAAGGAGGAGGTGTACCACGTCGTGTTCGACTACGTACTGTGCTTCGGAGCACGCGGGGAGGCTTCACCCACTCTACTTCCGCTGCTAACGTGCTCCAAGTGTAATGCTCCATGATCTCTGACTCGCATGTTTCCTGGGTGTTCGCGGTAGAAAAGTTTTGTTTTTGGCTAGCGTAGCACCACGTTCTCCTTCACCAAGCTACTTCACAGCTCAGCATATCATCCGCAAACTGACGGCCAGACCGAGAGGGTCAATCAGATCCTTGAGGATATGTTGAGGGCTTGTGTTCTGTCTTATGGGAAGAAATGGGATGAATGTATTCCATATGCTGAGTTTGCTTATAACAACAGCTACCAACCAGCATCAAAATGTCTCCTTTCGAAGCACTCTATGGTCATAGCTGTAGGACTCCCCTGAACTAGTCCGAGAGTGAGGAACGACCATTCTTTGGACATGATGTGGTCAAGACGGCAGAGGAGAAGGTGAAGATCATTCAAGAGAATTTGAGGGTAGCACAATCACGGCATAAGAGCTATGCTGACCGCCGTAGGAGACCTCTCTCCTTCGACGTTGGTGATTATGTCTACCTGAAGGTGTCTCCCCTCCGGGGCACCCGCCGTTTCGGAGTTAAGGGGAAATTGGCACCTCGCTACATAGGACCTTTTCAGATCCTTGCAAGGCACGGTCAAGTGGCATATCAATTGGAGCTTCCTCCCTCTTTAGCAATGATCCATGACGTCTTCCATATATCCCAATTGAAGAAGTGCCTCCGTACTCCCTTTGAATCTCTGGAGGTGGACGAACTCGAGGTTATGCCTGAACCTGATCTATCTTACCAAGAGCATCCTATTCGGGTTTTGGATGAAGCTGAACACAAGACCCGTCGGAGGACTCTCAAGTTCTACAAGGTTCAGTGGAGTAATTACACTGAAGACGAAGCCACTTGGGAGCCCGAAAATCGTCTAAGAACCGAGTATCCTGAGTTCTTCCTACCATGTGAAGTGCTTGTGTACAAATGCTTCGCAGTTCAAGGCAAGTCGATCAGTATGTGCCCGTACTGTCTTTTTGCATCCCATTCTACCTATGGGCTTGTTTTGAATCTCGGGGCGAGATTCCCTTAAGGGGGGAGGGTTTGTCAGGTCCCGAATTTGAAATTCGACTCGCGCGGCAAACTTAAGCCCAAACCAGCCTATAGCCGCGATTGGGGTTCGAGTGATAACTCCCTAGGGTATCCTAAACCATCCCTTAGAAGTGTCCAAAGCTTAACCGCAAGTTTGGAGCATGAACACTCCAATCTACAATTGTGTTTCCATCCAAGTTTGGGGCCTTACAACTTGAGATCTGGGATGATCCAAGATGCGCATGTCGCTTGGTTGCAAACTAGAAACTTTTCTCTCCGGCATGGGAGGTTTGCACCGAGATCCAACATCTGACCCTAGTTCAAACTTGGCGAGAAAAATCGAATCCTGTGCTAGAAATTCTGGGCAATCCGGAGTATCCGGACAAAAGGTCCGGAGTGTCCGGGTTGGTGTGACCGAAGGACTCAACCCGGAGTATCCGGATAAAATGTCCGGAGTATCTGGATTGGCTCGACCGAAGGCCTCAACTCGGAGTATCCGGACTAATGGTCCAGAGTGTCCGGATTGGGCGTGGGTTGAGTATAAAATCCCGTTTTCTTTGGATTTTGGGCCACTTCTCTCCTCCAACCGGTTGCTCCCCATTCCCGTGCGTCTCCTCCACCCGAGCACCTCTCCGGCGCCTCCCCACCGGCCAGCGTCCTCGCGTGGCTCCTCCCCGATGACTCCTCCACTCCGGTGTCCTCAAGCTCCTCTCCAAGCCGGCGTCCTCCTTCCTCTACCTTGCTTTCCCTTCCTCTTCTTCATCCTCCTTGAAGGTAAGGCCTCTTCTTGGAGTTGATTCATTGATTCTTGAGTTCTAGCTAGGATCATTCTTGAGGAGATTTGGGGCTTGGTGTTATGGATTGGGGTTTGGGGCAAACTTTGGGGTGTTAGGGTTTTTGGTGTGTAGTTGGATTTAAGGTTGGATTTGGCGGTGCTTGGGTTTAGGGTGAGACATCGGGGGTAGATGATGCCATTCTAAGCGTTGGATTAAGTTTTGATTGGGGTTTTTAGAAGTGAGCGTCGTTTCATCGTGTTTGAGCTAGCTCGGAGCTTCTCCGGCTTGGCCACGTGTAGGAAAGTTGTAGATCAGGTCCTCGCGGTGTCGTAAGAACTTAGGGGCAACTCGATCCCTCGTGCCATTGGGCAAGTTGCGCGGCGTCCGGAGTGTCCAGACAAAACGTCCGGAATGTCCGGCTTATCCGGACTATCCGGATGAAATATCCGGACTATTCGGGTTGCCTGACCTGTTGATGGGGGAAATGCATTCGTGTTTCAATTCAATTACATCGCATGCATCTCATTCATGCATTGTACTCGTGTAGAGAATGACTCCGCGGAGATTGGCGCGGAGGTGACTGAGGGAGTCGCCGAAGAGCAAATTGTGGTCGATACTCAAGCAGAAGAAACAGGCAAGCACCTAAGCATATTCAACCATATGTAATTGTATTTTGGCGAATAAATTGCTTATTGGATGATTAAGTATGCATTATGAGTTTAATTGTGGGAATGGTACTAGATCCTATTTATTGCACATACACTCCTTCATACTTGATGAACACCTTCCTTGAAGCTAGTATGGGTAATTATATTGTGTCCATGCTTAGTTTGCTTAGATGTCAGGTATGGGCCAAGTGGTGGATGGTTCCATTGCTTGAGGATATTTACTTCACAAGTATTGGGTTGCAATGGATATGGTTATGTTCTGAAATGTTGAATTGAGACCGGGCGAGAGAGTTGGATCATTTGGGTGTGGAGACTCAAATGTGTAGTCTCGCATGTGTCAGTTGAGGACCGATCCGTTGTTTGCCCTTTGATCGAGCACACTTTGTTAGTCGCATGCCTGATAATGGTACGGTAAGCTATTATTTCATCGCATACTGCCCGATGGGTCATGCCCTCATGCGGTTGGACGTGGTTGAGGGTGAGGCTTAGGCCGACTCTCGAGGGCCAAGCTAGGCTTGGGCCGCTCGAGGGGGTGCTAGGTGCTCGGACCGCATAAAGATGACTCAACATGTAGGTATGGATGGGAGGAGGGTTGACATGAGGTTCCTTGTGGCACATGTCGTGCGATTAATGATCCCCTGCATGGTGAGTAAGCGATTCGAAGTGCCGCGTGTTAGTGTTATGCCCTTGAGGCAGTCATATAGATGATTGTAATAGGACTATGTTTATGAATAATAATATGATTATTGGTCCAATGAATGTATATCATTGTTTTGATCATCAAGTGTGTGACTTGTTTATGAAGCTCTTTACTTATTGATATAATTCGATAAATATCTCTGATCAGTAAGTATGTGACTTACTTATGAAACTCTCTACTCATTGATATAATTCTGTAAGTATCTCTGATCGGATATCATCATAGTGGACAACGATGAATAGATCAGCACATGTACTGATCGATGGTCATCTTTCATAGATCATGGGATATGGAGATATCATCAATACATTGTGAACGCATGTTGGAGAACATGTGTTAGATGGACCCGCAATGGGACACTGCGAGAATGTTGCATTCTTATATGTCATCAGTGTATCTCATACATAGTAGATGTATGATCCTTAGACCTGAGATTGTCACATTCCCTACATATGTAATAGTTTACCTTGGGGTTACCAAACACTATTTCCTAACCGGATAGTTATAAAGGTAGCTTTCATGTTTACTATGAAACATGCAGAGGGAAGTGAGCAGTCAAGATGGAATTTGCCACTCCAGTGTAACAGAGATATATGTCTAGGCCACTCGTGTGATATGATTAAAGAAGTGCATGGCCATGCCGTGATTGAGAAGTCAATCACAACTTATTAATATATCACGGATACGAGAGATGGATTGAACTGTCAAAGGATGACATGCTTCTCGCCTTGAATTCGATCCTCATATAGTTTGGCAAAGGGATTATTATATCAGTACTTTACTGTTATGCGTTTGGGAGTTGGCATGCTCTGCAAGGAGCCGCTACCGACTATTGGATTAGTAAAAGGTTTTCCGAATCCATGTCCAAATGCGCATGAACCTCTGAGTGGTCACACACTTAGCAGTAGGGACACATTAATTCGGATTTGATCCGTAATTAATGGACCTCGTGGGCTTAGCGCGTAGATGGGCCCTGACTACCTAGGGTTTCACCTCGTGGCTATATAAGGAGGGGAGGAGGCTGGGCGCAAAACACACTTTCGTGCATTTTAGAGGTGTTTCGCCAGAAACCCTAGCCACCTCCTCTCGCTGCCCCTACCGAGCGATCCGGTGCTTGCACACCGACGCACGGCGTACCATCCCTGGACGTGTGGACTGATGTGGTGACGTTGCTGTGACTGCGGCGTGCGAGGACGATCTGCAGCCGGATGAGGCGAGGACGATCCACGGCGAGGCGAGGATGATCCACGACGGTGTGAGGACGATTCGCAGCCGGACGAGGCGAGGACGATCCACGACTACAGCGGGAACGATCCACTACATCGACGTGCGAAGGATTCCGCAACTGTGCGTCTAGTGGTAATCGATCTATGATCCCCTTCTCGCGAGTAGCTTTCTGGTTATGCGGTAGAAATTTTTTAATTTGTGCTAGAGTAGCATACCGCGTTCCTCAACACCGCGCTCTCGGATATGAGCACACTTGGTCATCGCACATTCAACGTAGTAATAACTTGAACTTGATGATAGTTGGATGTGGTGGTGATACTTGTTTATGTTGACACTTGCTTTATGTTAATTGTAAAGTTTCAGATTTCACTCTAGTGATAGGTGTTGTCCATAAGTGCTATAAAAGCTGTGAAATTGAGTAGTGGAACGAAATCTAAACAACAAAGTTAAGCTTTTCCACACTTTTTACCGTAAGCTTGATTCCTTGCTACATCCAAATGCATATTCTTTCGAGTCGGTCATATATGGACCACGGGTAAGTCTTGCAAGTACCTTCTATACTCATGCTTCTGCTTTGTGGTTTTCAGGTGAGGATCCGGACAGGTGTGAGTTCTGTCCGTACTGCCTCTCGGTGACCGGGCGGGGCACCGAGTAGAGGCTACCGGCGACACTTCTTACGCCCAGAAGTGTTCAGGGGCAGGACACTTCCGGAGATGTCTTACTTTTGTTTTAAGTTAGTAGTTGTGTGTCCCTTTTGTTGTATAGTTAGTCTTAAACTATGTCATGTCTATACTTAAGCATTTGGCTACTTTCGTTGCAAATCCTTAGTGTACTATTGTACTCGTGTCTTATCTCGTTTGTTCCTTCCTCGTTGAGATCGCGTTGCTTGGTGGTTGTCGTGGTTTTGTTTCGTTTTTGTTTGTGTCCTTTTGGGTCGGGCTTTGTCTTCATGCGTGAGTTGGTTGGTTGTTGTGCTTCCGCGTTGCGTGTCTGGTTGTGGGGGTTTTGAGTTCGTTGCCCCCTTTATGCAAATTGAGTTGATATGACAGTAAAAACCGGTATGCTGGGCGATCTTGGACGAGCTTCGGTTTGCATACCGGGGGAATACCGGGATTGTTGTCGAGTTATTCGAAGGGTCTCACTGTTGTCTTTATTGGGCTTGGGTGCTAACACTGCGAGCGCCCTCGGTGATCTGTTGTTAGCCTCCAAATCCGATTAGGATGACTGAGCCTTCAAATAGCCCGAGGACGGTCTGGGCGGCTCCTCACAACATGTAACAAGTGAACAACACTCATTAGGTAGTATCATTCGTTCTGTAATTAAATAATTAATTTTTTTAAGAAACGAATTCACCTTTTGTCCAAGGCGCCGTGTACGGGCTCGTGTCATTGGACCTTGCATGCTAATTGAATCTTCTTCGTGTGTGCTAGTGACGTCCTCGTCACAGCTTTCAGGTGCCCTAGTGCCTTGGGTTTGTTTGAGTGGGTCGTGATGACATTCGACTTGAAAAGTGCGGGTGCTATGTATCAATGTGCCATGAATTTGATCTTTATGTGTTAATCGGTCGTAATGTGGAAATCTACATTGATGATGTTGTTGTGAAATCAGGAGAAGATTATCAACATCTAGCCGATTTGGAGAATGTATTTAAAAAAATAAGAGCACTTGGTTTGAAGATGAATCCCTACAAATGTGCTTTTGGAGTATTAGCTGGCCAATTCTTAGGGTTTATGGTGCATGAAAGAGGAATTGAAGTTAACCAAGAGCAGGTCAAAGATATAACCGATACAAGTCTGCTAAGGTGCAAGAATGATCTTCAAAAGTTGATCGGCAAAATAAATTATTTAAGGTGGTTTATATCAAACTTGTTTGGTTGGATTGACGCCTTTACCCCACTACTAAAATTAAGAGAGAACAAAGAGTTTGTATGGGGAGCTAATCAACAAAGAGCCATTATGGATATTAAGGAATATTTATCTAAAACTCCAGTCCTAGCTGCACCACAAAGAGGTATACCATTTAAATTGTAAATATTGACTAAGGAGGCAATAATTGGAGCGGTCTTGATGCAAGAGGTCAGTGGAAAGGAGAAATTTATTTTCTGTTTAAGCAGACGGCTAATTGATGTGATAACAAGGTATCCTCCCATTGAGAAACTGTGTTTATCTTTATATTTTTTCTGTACTAAATTTAGACATTATATATTGGCATCGACTTGTAAAGTCGTATGTAAGGACGATATAATCAAGTACATACCGTTTGCTCTAATTTTGAGAGGCCGTCTTGGAAAATAGGCTTATGAGTTTATTGAGTTCGACCTAACATATGAATCGGCTAAAGCTATCAAAGGACAAGTAGTAGCAATTTCATAATAAATCATAGAACCGATTCCAGGATAAATCTAGTAACCATAGCACATTGGCATTTGTATTTTGATGGATTGTTGTGCAGAGAAGGTGATGGCATTGGCATAGTGCTAATATCCCCAAAGGGATTCAGTTTTGAGTTTGTCTTTAGGCTCAATTGCAAGTGCTCAAATAATCAAGTCGAGTATGAAACATTACTCAAAGGACTGCAACACTCGACAACATTGGTGTCGACTCTGTGGAAGCTTATGATGATTCCTTGCTAGTAGTTCAACAAATAAAAAGGGAATACAATTGCTATGATAGGATTTTGGTCAAATACTTAGAGTAGTGTTATAGTATAATCGGCTCATTCAATTCCTTTTCAATCCATCATATTCCTCGTGAGCAAAATGATATAGCCAATTTATTGGTACAATAAGCATCAGGGTATTATTTGGCCGATTGGAAGGTTGTGAGCCGATGGAAAAAATGGTAATGTGCACCGATACAGTTGATTGGTGAAAGATTAAGAGACAAGCCTTGAAATACGTTGTGCTCGGTAATACACTTTATTATCAGACTTTGGAGGGGTTGTTGTTAAAGTGTCTTGGTACATAGGCGGCAAAATCAGCAATGAGAGAAGTTCACGAAGGGATCTGTAGCACTCATCAGTCGGCTTATAAAATGAAGTGATTGTAAAGGTGCACTAGTTATTTTTGGCCGACAATGTTGGAAGATTGCTTCAAGTATTATAATGGATGCCAAACTTGTCAAAAATTTGGTAATGTGTAATTGGCGCTGGCATCAGTATTGCACCCAATCATTAAGTCTTGGCCATTTAGAGGATGGGGGTTGACATAATTGGTTAAATATACCTAGTGTCATCTAAAGGGCATAAGTATATTTTAGCTACGGCTGATTATTTCTCTAAATGGGTAGAAGCAATTCCTTTTAAAAAGTTAACTAGTGTTGAGGTGAACGGATTTGTCAGGAAACACATTATTTATCGGTTTAGAATTCCTTAGACCATTACGACCAATCAAGGAACCGTGTTCATGTTCGATGTGTTTCAAGGTTTCACTAGAGGTCTTGGGATCAAATTGTTAAATTTGTCACCTTATTATACACAAGCCAATGGACAAGCTGAGCGTCAAATAAAATGTTAATCAAATTAATTAAGAGGAAAATTGATGATAAACCAAGGAATTGGCATGTAACATTATCAGACTCATTGTGGGCTTATCAGATTGCATGCCATAGAGCGACTAAATTGTCACCATATCAGCTCGTATATGGACAAGAGGCTGTATTGCCGATAGAAATCAGTATGAGCTCAATAAAGGTTGCCAAGCAGAGTGAATTATTGTAACATCCCAATTTTATTTTTGCTTCTATTGAATTTATTGAGTTGTTTGAATTTTTGGAATTTTCTGGAATTTATTTGGTTGGAATTAATTTGAATTGGGCCATTTGTTGAATTATTTAAATATTTGAAAATTTCATATAATTTTTTATTGGAAATATTTTATTTGAGTCCAAAATGTCTCAAAATATTTTTCAGAATTTTTCTGGAATTTTTCTAACATTTTGGGTATTTTTCTCGCTTTATTTGAATTACTAGAAGTATTTTCAATAATAAAATCGAGGAAAATCAGGAAAAAAAAACCCTAGCGAGCCGAAGCCCATTGGGCTATCCCATTAACACCGGCTCAGCCCAGCCCAACCTGCTTCGCTAACCCTAACCCTAACCTCGCGAACCGTGGGATCTGGATCCAATGGTTGGGATCGCGCCTCGTTGCGAACGGATCGGACCGATCGGATTTGCTACGCATGGACGTGGGAGATTGTACCATGTCACCCTTTCCGAATCCCCGCCGGACTCCGCCACCGCCGCCAACCGTCTGCGGGATTCACGCGTGACACAGACGCCTAGGGGGTATAAATGCCCTCGCGATGCGCATTGTCACATGCTGATTCGGTTGCCCTAGGTTGTCACACCCGAGGTGCCTCCACTGCGCTACAATTTCTCACTGTTGCTCTAGTGCCACTGCCATGATTTTTGCCTCGTGCCATCGCCGTTCGTCGTTTCCCAGTGTGTTGGAGCCCTGATTCAGAGTTGCCACGGCGAGACGTTTGTGGCGGGATAATTCACTCCTTCTGAGGTTGCGCGAAATGCTGTTGCCCGTGTCATCTTCAACCTCTCCAGTCAGAGCTATGCGCTGTGCCATTGCCAGTCTTTGCAAGCTTCACCGACTGTTAGATCAAGATCCAAGGTCCTAGGTTTGTCCATGTAGCTGTCTCGTCGATTCCATCAGATTAGATCTAGATCGTTGGATCTAGAATGAATGTACTGGATTGAGCCACGTAGCAGCTCGGTAGAGTAGTAGATTAGACCGATGTAGTCCATTAGATCACTAGATGTGAGGTTGTGATTGAACCATGTAGATGCTTTGATGGCTCGCCATGTAACACTTCATAGCCGCGTATTAGATTTAATCTCAACCGTAGGATTTACTTTGGATGGTTTAAATTGACTCAGGTATTCACAGTTAGATCGAGTAATGACTGTTTGATCTAGAATCAAAGGCGTATATCCTGCCACGCGTCACGGTCCGGGCTATGCCACGTAGACAAACTTCGCTAAGGATCAGATTCAATCCTAGCCATAGATTTTGGATTCAACGATCTGGATTGATTCATGTAGTGTTGCATTAGATCTATTTGTAACCATTCGATTTGGAGTGGACGGTATAGATCGGAGCCACACGTAAGTCACCGGGACAATCCACGTGTTCCGTGAAATCGCGTGGACTAGAGTCCATCTGGACCGTCGAATTTTGAATTGATGGTTTGGATTGCACCAAGTATTCAACCGATTAGAAGCCGCCATGTGTCCGGCATGGAACACGAAGCGTCGCCGCTGACGTCAGCATTGGGGCCCACCTTTCAGTCGGGTCAGTCACCACGATGACGTCAGCGATGACGTCATGATGACATCATCGGTGGGACCCACACATCAGCCGAGAGAGCCATGGGTGCTGACGTTAGCAGTGGGGCCCACATGTCAGTGAGACCGAGCCATGTGGACCAGGTCCACCGTAGACCAGAGCTATGTGGTGGACCAAGTCCATAAATCGAGCACGATGTGGCAGTGCCAAAGCTCACCACATGTCCAATGATGTCATGATGACACAATAAATCGAATTTTCAGTAGAAAAACAATTCATTTAATTCAAAATTTTCTTTTTATTGTATTTTTAAACTTCAAATTGCTTGTTCTTGCTCATACGAGCTTCGATTGAGGTGATTCTAGAGCCTTAAAATGTGTAAAATTGTGCTATATTTAATGGTAAATTTTATTTGATTTTTGAAGTTGCATTGCTCTCTATTTTTTGTATTTATGTGTTTATTTGCCCGTTTCGCGTAGACGTTGAAGTGCCGAAAGGGTACAAGGGTGAAGTGCTAACCCAAGAAGCAGGTTCCGAGCAAGACCAAGACCTTTCCTAAGGCAAGTTGTGCTTTGACCGTGTTGATCCCACTTTTTAAATTTATGTTGTTTTAAATTACTGCATGCTAGTTTAAATTAAAATGATTTCAATTAACTTGGGATTAGCTGAACACCCATATGAATGATGCCGCCTTGTCTTTAAGAATTGAATGCCCTAATTCATTTTGTCACCCTAGATTGTGGACTAATAGTTGGACATTAATACTTTACCAACACGGGTTAATTAGATCGCAAATAGTCTGCTTAGCAATGCATCGTGTTATTGATATAATTTTGGAATATCGAAATTAATCTTGACTTAATGAGATATGGAACATGTTTATGAAAATGTGACTTGTGTTATTGATGATGTTGATGGCACGTGGTGCATGGTAATCAACTGGGTGATAAAATGATTTAGACGAGGCAAGTGGCAAGGCAATGGTGGGCCTATGTGGCAATGGGTGATAAGTGGTTGTGCGCCATTGAGCGTGGAAGCCTTGTCTCGGTCATATAAGGACTTAACCTTGCAAGAATTTGAACTGAGTATAGCATACAACCACATATCTGGAATGGGACAGACCTAGTTGAGTAAGTTACTAATATGTTACATGTGGTACCTCAGGGTGATAGTTACACAGGGTTGTAGCTGTACAGGGGAGCGTACCTGTGCTAAGGCTTGGTACCCATTCAATGGTATGCGTCGGTCCTATACTTCGGCTCGGTGTGAGGGGAGTCATTGTGAAGGCAATACCGGGGGGTGTTCACATGTTAAGATAGAAGTTTTCGAAAGACTTTGCTATGGTTATTCGCCTGTGTGGTGGGTGATTGTATCTTGTGGGTAAAGTGTATATCCTCTTCAGAGTGTAAAACCTATTCGAATAGCCATGTCCGTGGTATTGGACAATGCTCGGGGATTACAATCAAGGGTTATACTTTCATAAAAATAAATTTAGGATGATGGACACTTGGTATGCAAATGATGAAATTGATTAGGGATGATAAATGCTTTACTTGGAAAATAATTGTGCAAGTTACTATTATTATTATTGTTTACTGCTTTTCAATCTATTATGAATAATTGTGAATGCTGCTTTATTGCAAAATAGCCATTCAGACTATCATTCGGAATAAGCCATGCATGTAATAGCTTGCATTCTATGCACAACTTGTTGAGTGCTTTAAGTACTCACCCCTTGCAACAACTCAAACATTAGTTGAGGAAGAATCCACGTCAGCTTTGGAGGAGTAGTTCCAGGAGGAGCTGATGAACTAGGGAGCGAGCCTAGTCAGTTGTATGTGGCACATTAATTGGACATCACGAGTCTTGCTTACTTTTACGCTACAATTTATTTATTTGAGACTTAACCTTGAGGCATATCTTTGTAAGTTGGCCATAAGGTTAACTCAACTGGTTATCTTTTAAATAAAGACTTTGTTTATTATTCTGCTGTGTATGATTGTGATATTCATCTATGTTGAGACGGTGTGCACTAGCGTGATCCTAGACTAGTGTGGAATACACCGAGGGTCCGGGTTTGCACATTTGGGTCCCAACAATTATCGGCTCAAGATTACAAAGATTTGATAGCTGATAATTTAGATGACTTGGCCGAAGCTAGGGTTGACGGGCTATCTCCTGAATACCGACTTCAAAAGTAGCCCTCCGAACTGTGATGTTGACGGGGTGACTCACCTTTGTCTTCTCTCGGGCATACACCGTGATCTTTGTGACCATGCCTCAAGCCTTCCCGTTCACAATCCAAGTGCTGGCTCGATAGATCGGCCGCTCAAAGCCTCCCAACACCTGGAGCATCCTCCACAACTCTGCTACGTAGCCGCTCTCATGCTCACCATAAGTGTGAATCCTCTTCATCTGCCGAAAGACACTCTCGTAAGAACACAACATTTTCAAACAAGTAAGAACAAGAAGAATTCAACAAGGGGTATGAAACAAGAAGAATGGGATAAGTCAAGAGATCATTCTTCATCTTAGCAAATTTTTAACTTTTAGAAAATAATTTTATCCTCTCTAGCGACCATTCTAACTATGGGCAAGTCCTACAGTCAGTATGGCTCTGATACCACCTTTGTCGGGAACCGAATGTGCAAATCAGGACCCTCGGTGATTTTCACACTAGTCCAGGATCATGCTAGTGCACACCGTCTCAACACATATGATTATCACAATCATACACAGTGTATAATAAGTAAAGTCTTTATTTATAACAAAAGTAGTTGAGTCAACCTTATGGTCAACTTACAAAGTTATGCCTCATTGGGCAAAGTCTTAACTAAATAAACTGCATTGGAAAGAAAATAAATGAATATGTGGCGCCAACCAATATGCCACAGGCAACTGATTGGGCTTGCTCCCTAGTTTGTTGGCTCCTCCTGGTACTCCTCCTCCAGTGCTGGTGTTGATTCCTCCTCAACTGATATTGTGTTGTTGCAAGGGGTGAGTACTTAAAGCACTGAACAAGTTGTGCACATAATGCGAGCTATTAACTACATGCATAGCTTAATACAAAGACAGGCCGTATGGCTATTTTGCAGTAAAGCAGCATTCACAAATATTCATAATAGATTGAAAAGCAGTAAATAATAATAACAATAGTAAATTGCACAGGAAATTTCCAAGTAAAGCATTTATCATCCTTAGTCAATTTCACCATTTGCATACCAAGTACCCCAATATTCCAAGCTCCATTTTAAGAAACTCTAACCCTTGACTGTAATCCCCAAGTGATGTCCAATACCGTAGACTCGGCTATTCGAATAGGTTGTACACTCTGCAGAAGTTATACACTTTACCCATAAGATACAGTCGCTCACCACACAGGTGATTAACCGTAACAAAGTCTTTCAAAAACTTCTAACTAAACAAGTGAACCTCTCCGGTATTGCCTTCACTATCACTCCTCTCACACAGAGCCGAAGTATAGGACTGACACATACTGTTGGATGGGTACCAAGCCTCAGCATAGGTACGCTCCCCCGTACAGCTACACCCCTGTATAGCTATCACCCTGAGGTACCACATGCAAGTTATTAGTAACTTACTCAACTAGGTCTGTCCCAGACATGTAGTTGTATGAGTAACTCAGTTCAAAGGCTTGCAAGGTTAAGTCCTTAGATGACCGAGGCAAGATTTCCAACACTCAAATGGCTCCTAGCCCTCACA
This sequence comes from Rhipidocladum racemiflorum, assembly GCA_036346355.1. NCBI lineage: Eukaryota > Viridiplantae > Streptophyta > Magnoliopsida > Poales > Poaceae > Rhipidocladum > Rhipidocladum racemiflorum. Next base: position 67,747,635 of record CM070572.1, read on the forward strand.
TCCACTCTTTACCCATTGCCACACAGGCCCACCAATTCCACGCCACTTGCCCCCATCTAAATCATTTCCCACCCCGGTTGATTATCATGCAACACATGCCAACAATAACTCAACATCCATGTAGACCCACACATGCTTCTACATATCAACATCATCATGTGGCATCTTCACACTAACTCAAAATACATTCCATAGTCCATTATTCAGTATTATGTTTGCATTCCAAAATTACGTCAATGGCACGAAGCATGGCTAAGCAAACTACTATTGGTCTAATCGACCCATGTTGGAAAATTATTAATGTACAACTCGTAAACCACAATCTAAGATGACAAAATATTTAGGGCATATAATTAATTAATCAAGGTGGCATAAATTCAAGTGGGTTGTAACTAATCCCAAATTAATTTAAATCATTTTACTTTAAACTAGCATGCAATATTTTAATTCAAAATACATTTCACAAATAGGATCAATATGGTCAAAGCACAACTTGCCTTGGAAAAGGTCCTGTTCCTGTTCTTAGACTTGTTCTTGAGTCAAGCAACTCAAGTCTAAAAATTAAATAAAATTCACCATTAAATAGATCTCAGTTTTACAAATTTTAAGAAACTGGAATCACCTCAATCGGAGTTCAAACGCAAAAGTTATAGCAATTCAAAGTTTGAAAATACATTAAAAAGAAAAATCAGAATTAATTGAAATATCTTTCTATTGGAAATTCGGAATAATGACGTTAGCAACTAATTTGGATTTCGACCGAATTATTTTTCTATAGGAAAATTGAATTATTGCGTCAGCTTGCGTCAGCCGGGGCGTGGACTTAGTCCACGGGTTGGTTCGGGTCTACGGTGGACTCGGTCCACCAAACCACTAGATACTGACACGTGGGCCTGTGTCGGGACCCGAATTTGCAAATCCGGACCCTCTGTGTATTTAGCACTAGTCCATGATCACGCTGGTGCACACAGTCTCAACATCCGTAAATATCACAATCATACACATCGATAGTAATAAAGTACTTTAATTAATTAACCAAACTGGTTTCTCGACCTTATGGTCAAGTTACAAAGATACGCCACACAGGGCGAAAACTTATTAAGGAAATAAATTGCAGCGGAATGAAAGCATCAACGTGGCGCCATCCAGTATACCACAGGCAACTGACTGGGCTTGCTCCCTAGTTGGACAGCTCCTCCTGGTATTCTTCCTCCAAAGCTGGCGTCGACTCTTCTTCAACTGATGTTGTATTGTGGCAAGGGTGAGTACTTGGTACTCAGCAAGTCATGCACAGAATGCAAACTAATATTCTACATGCATAGCTTAGTTCAAGGGATAGGCTAACAGGTACATTTGCAGTAAAACAGCATTTAACAAGTAGCATAAGTAGATTTGAAAGCAGTAAAAGTAACGATAATATAAATAACTTTTCCAGGAGTTAAGTAAACATTCTTCCCTTTCCTAATCCACATTTCCATCAACGTCATCAATAAACCCAACCAAACTTTTCAAGTCCAAGTTGTTTTCATGAAAGTCTAACCCTTGGCTGTAATTCCTGAGCATTGTCCAATACCGTGGACTCGGCTATTCGAATAGGTTGTATACTCTGCAGAGGTTATGCACTTTACCCACAAGATACAGTCAAACACCACAAAGGCGAGTGATCGTAACAAAGCCTTTCAGGTACCGCAAACTAAACAAGTGAACCTCTCCGGCTTTTGTCATACACCATCCCTTCCCTTAACAAAGGCGAAGTATGGGACCGACATACCGTTGGACGGGCACCATCCCTTCCCTTAACAAAAGGTGTAGTTGACACCCCGAGGTACAACATGCAAGTTATTAGTAACTTACTCAACTAGGTCCGTCCCATTACAGACATGTGGTTGCACGTTTGACTCAGATCAAAGGCTTGCAAGGTTAAATCCTTAAGGTGACCAGGGCAAGACTACCCGAAGAACCAAAACGACTTCCCCGATGCCACTCAGGGCCCACCACATCATTCTTGCCACTTGCCCCGGTCTAAATCTATTTATCAAACCTAGTTGATTACCATGCACCACGTGCCATCATCATCATCACAACACATCATACTTCTCCAAAACAGGTTCAATATCTCATTAAGTCAATATTAACATTTGATTGTCCAAAATCATGTCATGTGCACGTAGCAGATCTAAGCAATATACTACGACGGTCTAAGTACCCAATGTTGGCAACTTAATAATGTCCAACTACATATTCACAACAAGGGTGACAAGGGTTCATGGCACATAATTTAATTTATCAAGGTGTCATACTGCAATTTGGTATTTATCTAATTCCCAGAAATAATTAAAACAATTTCTAATTAAATTAGCATGCAATAATTTAAATTAAATTAATTTCAAAAATGGGATCAATATGGTCAAAGCATAACTTTCCTTCAAAAAGTACTTGGTCTTGGTCTTGAGCTAGCTCTTGGGTCAAAACTTCACCTTCGAAGCCTTCGGGCACTTCAACGTCTATACGTAACACGTGCAAATAGCAATAAATAATTAAACAGTAGACAAAAAGTGTCCAATAATTCAAATGAAGTTCATAAACAGAGAGAGCACATTTTTATAAATTTTTAGAAATTTGAAACGTCCAAATCGGAGTTAAAACGCAAAAGTTATACTCGTTTAAAGTTTAAAAAATCAATTAAATAAATATAAACAGAGAAAATTCCTGTCCAAAAAATAAATAAAATTCACCATCATGTAGAGCTCAATTTTATAAAAAATTATAAATTAGAATCACCCAAATCGGGGTTAAAATGCAAAAGTTATAAGCGTTTCAAGTTTGAAAATTCAAATAAAAGAATAAACCGAATTAATTCATTTATTTTTCTATTGAAAAACCCGATTTATGACATCAGCATGACGTCAATGTGGAAATTGAATTTCCATCGAATTACTTTTCTTTTGAAAAATCGAATTATGACATCAGCAATGCGTTAGCCGGTCCATGGACTCGGTCCACGGTTCGGCTTCGGTCCACAGGTGCACGTGTCACTAACACGCGGGACCCACACGGATAACGCCAGCGCTGACGTCAGCACGGCTCGGCCGAGCGAACTGACACGCGGGCCCCACCGTGACGTTAGCGTGATGTCACGGGTGACGCCACCGCACGGTGGACTGAGCTGCTAACACGCGGGCCCCACGCTGACGTCACGCGTGACGTCAGCGATGACCAGGCGCGCCCGCGTGGACCTCGCCGGTTTGGCTCCCATGCACGTGGCATGATCTGGGCCGTTGGTTTGGAATCCAACGGTCCAGATCAGATCTAACCTCACGCGTTTGGAAACAACGTGGTCAATCTGGACCGTTCGATTTGAATCGGATGGTTGAGAACCGATCGGGTTTCACCGCATCATGGGGGCGATGTGGCATGTCCCGGCATGCGACGCGTGGCTCAATCTTCACCGTTCGATCTCGATCGAACGGCTGAGATCGCATCTAACGCTACAACGCGGATTAACCCTAACCGTACGATCTAGATCTAACGGCGGAGATCAGCCCTAGCACGGTGCAGTTTACGGCTACGTGGCTCAATCTAGAGCGTTGGATCTAGATCCAACGGCTGATAACATATCTAAAATTAAAACGTGGAACTTACCCACGAGTGATGTGGACGAATCCTGGCCGTGCGATGAAGATCCACCGGCGGAGAAGCTTCGCGGGTTCGACGATGGCCACGACGAAGCTAGGTGCCTGAGACGAAGACGATGGCGAGCCCGACGGCGTTTTGGTACAGCTCCGGCGAGGTCAGTGGTACCCTCCGACGCGTCTCGTCACGACGGTTCCGGATCTGGGCTTGTTCACGGCGGAGGATGGCGGAAACTACGGCAAACGGCGGAAAACCGTGGCAGGGCAGAGATCCAACTACGGCGAGCTCTCGCGGGCGAACGGCGGTGACTTGAGCTCGACGGCCTAGGGCAAAACGTGCGCACAGAAGAGGAAAGCACGACACAGTTGGCGACGCATTAAATAGGGGTCTCGGCTTCCGTGAAATCCGCGGAAACTGAGGCCCACTCGGCGGCGGCGGCGAAATTCGACGGGGATTCAGATTTGGCGACGTGGCGCAAACGTGACCGTTGGATCAAGATCCGACGGTCGCGAGGTTAGGGCTCGGGTCGGGCTTGAGTCCGGTTCGAGTCAGACTCGAGTCTGACTCGGGTCCGACCCTGTCGGATGAACATTAAAACCCGCTTGGGTATTTTCCAGCGATTTAATAATTAAATTAATTTCTAGAAATTCAATTAATTCAAGAAAAATAGCAAAATAAACAAAAAAATTCCTGGAAAATTCTGGAAAATACTTTGAGACATTTTGGACTCAAATAAAATATTTCCAACAAAATTTTATCTATAACTTTTGATTCTTTAATTATTTCAAAAGGAAATAAATTCAAATTAAATTCAAATAAATTACAGAAAATTCCAAAAATTCTCAAAAATGCAAAATAACATTTAAATACATGAAAGGCAAAAATTGGGGTGTTACAGCAAAAGTTTATATGAAATTTCCAAATATTTAAATAATTCAATAAATGAATTAATTCAAATTAAATCCAAATAAATTCCAGAAAATTCCAAAAATCCAAATAACTCGATAAATTCAATAAAAGAAAAAAATTGGGATGTTACATTACTTTCCTTCCGATGGTCCTGATACCCTGGAGCCTCCCCTCATGGCGAGAACAAGAGACACCTATCTGTTCGACCTGAGCCATGTAATCGACGCAGAACACGATAACCTCTTTGGTTGCATAACCTTTGATAATGCTACCATTCGGACGAGATGATTCCGTATATAATACTTTAGAATTCCCATGTACCTCTCGAACGGGTAGATGCTACGTAGGAACACATGCCCGCATATCTTTATCTCTATCACAAGGTGAATAATGAGATTGACCATAATATCGAAAAATAACAGAGGGAAATAAATATCAAGATTATAGAGTCATCAACACCTCGGCCTATAGAGCATCTAGTCCTTTGGGATAGATGACCTTCTAAGAAATTATTTTAAATAAATAACATAGCTTCGTGATTGTCTCCCGAACCTTGACCAGCAAAATACTTCTAATTGCAATAGGGAGCATCTATGTCATCAGCACAAGACAATTATGAGGCTTCATGCCAATTAATTTCAAATTTTGCATTGAAGCAAGTCTCTTCATGTTGGAGGAGTAGCCAAACGAAACTTTTACACCATGCAAGCAATGTCACAATTCAGTTCTTTCGGCCTTTGACAGAGTGTAACAAGCAGGTTTGTAGTACGTACAGCCTTTATCGGTCTCTTTTGGTGCTAGCTCAGATCTTATACCCATATCAACCAAGTCAGGCTGTGTGTTGATACCATCCATTATTTTACCCTTAATGTGTAGTAAGAGACCAATCAAGCTACCACAGGCATTCTTCTCTACATGCATGACGTCGATGCAGTGGTAAACTTTTAGGTGCTCCCAGTAAGGTAGGTCCCAAAATATTGATCTCTTCTTCCACATGCTCTTCTCATGGGTCCTTGATTTACGTCCCTTTCATGCGCAACATCCAAATCCTTAACAATGTCATAAACATCTCTCCCACTTAAAGGCCTTGGAGCTGAACCATTTCCGTTCTTTCCGTTGAATAGTTTCTTCATCATGCGGGTATGGGTGATTCCTCCGAAGGAACCTATGGTGACGCATTTACATAGTTTTGTGCGAGTGATTTAGCCACACACTCTCAGTATCATCTAAGCAGTGAGTGCATGTTTTTACTCCTTTTGTACACTGGCTCAACAAGTTAGCAAGGGCAGGGTAATCATTTATAATGCAGAACAACATGTAGTGCAAAGTGAAGTTCTCTCGTTTGTATGCATCCCATACTTGTACCCTAGGAACCCATAGTGTTTTTAGATCTTCCACCAATGGAGCTAGATACAAATTAATATCATTCCCTTGTTGTTTTAGTACTTCCTCTTCATGAACAACAAAATGTGGACAACAAAGGAGGAAGGTTATAGATACAAAGATTTACAGGCCAAGTGCCATGCTGGCTGCTCATGTTATACCAAAAGGATTCATTCCATCTATACTCAATCCAAACCTTATATTCCTCGAATTCGCACCGAATTCTTGAAACCTCCTATCGATGTTTCTCCACTGGGTGGAATCAACAGGGTGCCTTAGCATTCCATTGTTCTTACATTCCTCATAGCACCAACGCAACAGTTTTGCCTCCTTTGGGTTCACAAACAAATGCTTCAAACGGGGAATTAAAGGCAGATACCATGCCACCTTAGCATGAGGTTGTTTCTTCACCTCGATGCCCTCATTGTCATCATCTCAATGATTCTTACACTTGTACCGAGATGCATTGCACACCGGATATGCATGCAAGTTTGCATACTCTTTGCGGTGCAGGATACAGTTGTTCGGACATGCATGCATTCTTTCTACTTCCATTCCCAAGAGACAAAGAACCTTCTTAGCTTTGTAGGTGGTTGTCGGCAACTCGTTTCCATCCGGAAGTATGTCTGCCAATGGACATAACAGCGTTGTGAAACTCTTGTCGGATCAACTGTTGCTTGCCTTCAATTTCAGTAGTTCAAGCACAGATGACAACCTTGTATATTTCAACTTGCAGCCTGCGAACAAAGGTTTCTCCGATTCCTCTAACATACCCCGAAATTTACCATTTTCCCTGTCACCACGGTTCCCTTTTGCGTCGTGCAGCATCTGATCTAGATTGTCATCCTGCAACCTATCCTCATTGAAAGCACAATCGATATGATTATCTGGCATATCGTTGACTTCGTCAATGTTGTTAACACTACTAGGGATGGCAATCGGGCGGGTTCGGGCGGGTAGACCTCTCGCAGACCCGAACCCGAAACCCGAAATTCATACCCGAACCCGAACCCGAAATCTCTCACGGGTACATACCCACGCCCATACCCGAACCCGATGGGTACCCGAACCCGAACGGGTACCCGAACCCGAAATTAAATTCACCTAATCACCTTGCAATTAAATTTTCAACCATCAATTGTCAATCAATTCATTTGTAATTTCTATGTTTAAAGGAAAAATATATGGTGTATATAATCATGAAAGTTACCGCATCTTACATCTCAAACGATGCTTGAAAATCTTGAATTAACTTTCCATTATTTTTAATTTATATTAATTAATTCGGGTACCCATGGGTACCCACGGGTGCAGAACCGAACCCGAACCCGAACCCGAACCCAAACCCGAACCCGAAATTTGAAACCCGCGGGTCTGAAATCAAACCCATACCCGAACCCATCGGGTCGGGTACCCACGGATACCCGAACCCACGGGTAATTTTGCCATCCCTAAACACTACCAGCTGCTTCCTGTATATTCTGCTCTTTACAGTGACTGGTCCAACATATGTACCCCCTTTTGAAACCCCTTAGACCTAAGTGTGCTTCGATCTGCCCTGAGTTTCGAAACATCCTCAGATTTTCACAGTCAATACATGGACAAGACATAAATTGCACCCCCTTAGAAAACATATCCTCCTCTGTAGCTTTTCTAAAAACAGAGACGCTATTAAGGTACTCGACACTCGTACGTTTTCCAGCTTACATCTAGCTTCGATCCATCTACGCTACACATGTAATATTCAATCTTAAATATTAAGTATGTTAGGCGTGCGCATGCACACATTCTTTAGTTAATTATGCAATGCTAGCTACTTCTTGAATATAATGCAATTATATAACCAATTATTACCTTACATCTCAAAGAAAAAAATTAACCTACAAGTTAGATCTAAACACAATCTTCAAATTCTCTCTTCACCAAACTAGCTAGCTAAATCTTAAATATAATAATAAAATTAGAACCCATTACTAACTTTAGATCACCAAGAACAACTTGATCTATAAGCTAGATCTAAACAATCTTTAAATTCTCTCATTACCAAGCTAGATCTTGAATATAATACAATTAGAACCCATTACTGACATTAGATAACCAATAACACATGGATCTATCAGATAGATCTAAATAATCTTTAAATTCTCACCTAACCAAGCTAGATATTGAATATAATGCAATTAGAACCCATTACTAACCTTAGATCACCAACAATACATGGATCTACATGTTAAATCTAAACAATCTTTAAATTCTCACTTAACCAAGCTAGAGTCATCAAAGACGGTTTTATTAATAAACTGTATGTGATATTGATGTATATCACTAACGGTCTATTAATAGAACTGTCTATTACGTTGTCACTGATAGTTGCACTATAAAATCACCAGTAATATTTCTCATCATAAATGATTTTTTAAAATTGTGTATAATGAGATGTATAATATAAGTAGTGATTAGAGTATGCTCAAAAGTGTGTGTACACCCCCACGCTCGTCGTGAACGGAGGAAGCAGTGTATACAGAAGACTAGTTATATGCCTGTGCGTTGCTACGAAAAATAAAGATTAAAAAATAAAAAAATACTATTTCATAAGATCAAACATCTATCTTTAACGCTTCCTTTCTTGTAAAAGCTGGCTAATTAAAGCAACGCTTCGTTTCTTGCGTAGGGCAATTAAGAAGGGCAATTAAGTAGAGCAATTAAGCAAGGCAATTAATGTGACGTGGGAAGAAACTCCCACTTTATATAGTAGAGATAAAGCTTAGATAAGTTCACGCACCACAAGGTCAAGCACAAATCTGACTTTGCAGGCAGGGCTATCCTCAACAAACAAACTTTGACCGAATTAATGAATGAACGAATGATTGTCCATTTTCCAATTCAAGCGAGAGTATGGTTACTTGTTTCCCTTGTACTACTATCATACTCCTGCGCAACGAAATATAATGAAAGAATATCAGATAGAATTGGAAAGATAGAATATCAGATAGAATTGGGAGTGGACTGTCCACAAAGAGTGCATTTCTAATATTCAAAATTTGTCCCATAAAGAGTACATCTTTAGTCCGTAAGGTGCAGCTGTAAATGTATGCATACTCATTTAAGTGCCTATGAAAACCGAAGCATCAGCATGTTTATGTATGGAGTAATGAATGTCACATTAGTCATTTACCTTGCACACTAATCTATCTTAAAAAATCTAGAAATGTATTCTTTATGGGACAGAGGAAGTATATATATAAAATATGTATGTATAGCCAAATAACAGTGGTCAGCGAGGCGACCGAAATGATCATCTTTCGCTTGCAGTTCTCCCGAAGTCCCGTGAAATACCTAGGATAACATTGTCCCTTTTGATGGTACTTGGAAGATATACTAGAAGGTACTAGCACTTAAAAAACATTAACCATTGATTACTTATAGGTTAACTGAGGTATATGGATTTTTTAAACAATGTTATATTTGGTAACTATTAACTGCTCCAAAATCTAAATCGTCAAAGCCCATGACCATGTTGGTTGCCTAGATTTTTAATTGCGCTTCCTCCCTTGGTGATAGAAATGTACCCGCATGTATTTATATGGACAAACCACATTCCCTTTTGACCTTGTAAATTACTCAATTACTATGTAAATATGTAATATACTAATCGACTGCAATGTATGCATGGTTGTGGCGCCTAGAGATGGCCAAACGGGCGGCCCGGCACGGCCCGTTTAGGCCCGGCTAATAAACGGGTCGTGCCGTGCCGGCCCACGTGCCGGGGTACCGGCCCAAGCACGGCCCGGTTGCCAAACGGGCCGTGCCGTGCCGGCCCATGCTTACGCGGGCCAAACGGGACTAAACGGGCCGGGTCGGCCCGTTAGTGCATAAAAATTGAAATTTTGGAAAAAAAAAACAGAAAAAATTGGAAAATATCCAAAAAAAATTGGAAAAAATCCAAAAAAAATCAGAATAAATGATAAAAGTTAGAATAATTAGAAAAACAAAAGAATGTAGGAAAACTTTTAAAAATATATATAAATTAAGGAAAAGCTAAAAATATAAAATAAATTCTACCGGGCCGAGCCTAATCGTGCCGTCGTTTACCGTAGAACGGCCGTCTGCCGTCTTAGCCGCCGCGGCCTTGACCCAAGCTGGCCCGGCTAATCGTGCCGTGCCGGCCCGGCCCATTTAGATCCGTGCCGTGCCGTTAACGGGCCGTGCCAACAGTGGCGTGCCTCGGGCCGGCCCGTTTGGCACGGCCCATTTGGCCATCTCTAGTGGCGCCATTGCCGTCTACCGCCATTGGCATCACCATTAATGAACTACTTTTGGTTATCGCCGCCAAAATGATAAGCACTAGGCTTCTAGCCGGCATCAGCAAATGCTGATACAACAATAATTACTAGGAAGATAAGCGCGGCGCACGCCGCGTCCGTGAACGAAAAACGAATTTGTGTTTTTTTCGGAGAAAAAAATGGATCGAGATGTATTTTTTAAAAATTTTGGAGGGTTTTTTGGAGCGGTTTTTTTGAATAAATTTTTTTGCGGGGAAATAGAACAAGACATTTTTTATAAAATTTTCGTAGGATATTTTCACTTTTTTTTGGAAAAATGGACCAGGACGAAAAAATAGACAAAGACATAGTTTCTAAATCTTCAGATGTTTTTTTTTGCGGTGGCACTTGAACGCACTCTAAAGTCCTCAAGCCTCCCAACTTTAATACATATTATATATTTTCTCAGGAAAAATGGAGAAATGATCTTCTTTTGCCAAGTTTAACACTCTATACGTTAACTGGTCAATAATACATGCTTCGAAAAATACTATAAATCGAGTTGCAAAACAAACTATAGAAATACAACCATACACATATTTCTTATTCCGTAAAATATTAGAAACCGAGTTACAAAAAAAATAGAGAGAGAGAGAGAGTTGTACACATATTTCTTTTGACGAATTTGGTTAACACTCTATTATTACCCGGTCAACCTTCTATTGTTGAGTTTAACACTCAATGCGTTTACCAAGTAATAATACATGTTTAGAAAAATATTAGAGATCGAGTTGGGAAAAAAGAATAGAGATTAGGGATCGAGTTGGGAAAAAAAGTCTAGAGATAGAGCTGTACACAGATTTATGTCGATGAAAATATTTTTTAGAAAAATATTAGAGATCGAGTTGTGGAAAAAAGTCTAGAGATTAGAGATCGAGTTGGGAAAAAAGTCTAGAGATAGAGCTGTACACAAAGTTATGTCGATGAAATTTTTTTTTCGAGAAAAACGAAGAAAGGACTGTGTTCCGAAAATTATCAGAGATATGAACCTTCTTTTGTCGAGTTTAATACTCTATGCATTCACTGAGTAATAATACATGTTTCGGAAAAATATTAGAGATCGAGTCGGGAAAAAAAATCTAAAGATTAGAGATCGAGTTGGGGAAAAAAGTATAGAGATAGAGCTGTACATATATTTATGTTCACGGAAAAAAAAATTTCCAGAAAAACGGAGAAATGATCATGTTCCGAAAATTATCAGAGATGCGAACCTTCTTTTGTCGAGTTTAACACTCTATGCGTTCACCGAGTAATAATACGTGTTTTAGAAAATATTAGAGATCGAGTCGGTGAAAAAAGTTTAAAGATTAGAGATCAAGTTGGGGAAAAAAGCATAGAGATAGAGCCGTACACATATTTCTGTTAACGAAAATATTTTTTTTGGGGAAAAACAGAGAAAGGACTTGGATGTAAGGGCTGTGGACCTATTTGTTATATTTTTGGACCTGATCGCTATCTCGAAAAATTAGAAAAGGGCTCGTTCGAGATTTGTATTTAGCGGGGGATTTTCCCGTAAAGTAACGCACCAAGGACCTAAACACGATATAAAAACGTTTTTTTTTACACACAGAAAATCACGAAGGACCTCTACGTAATTATGGGGACCCATCCGTAATTTGACAAAAGGGAGAGACTTTTTTTGTAAAATCACGGGCAGTGATGTGGAGGCCCTCCCTGGCGGCCAATCCTAGCCCTTATAAGTGGGGTTTATATATGCAGATTTAGGAAGAATTTGTACTGCACATTCAGTTACATAGTTTCATATATCATCAGGTTGCAACGAATGAACAGTTATCATTACATCTAGGGATGAAAGTGGATGTGGGATGTCCGCCAACCCACTTAATTTAGTCCGCATAAAACTTAAAGCGGACGCCCACAACCCATTTTGGTGGCGCTTGCGGGCTTTGTGGCCGTCACACTAGCCCGCATCATGTCCGCATCGCGCCCGCATTGTTCCTCCTCAACCGAGTCTATGACGGCCACAAGAGGGTGTCGTGACGTCGCACTCGACGCAGGGAAAGGCTTTGATTTGTCTTCAAGATTGGCATAAAGCAACTAGTAAACTCTTTTTTAACTGCTTCTAACTTTTTAGTTTACTTGATAATAATCATATGTCGATTTTTGATTTTTCAATGTTTCAGGCTCTTCTCATCAAAAGAACACGCCAACAGAGGATATGGATGATGGTGATGACTACTGAGATGTATCTATAATCAATATGAGAGGTGATTTTTTATGAAAACAAGAATAAAGAAAAGGTCAAGGCCATCATTTATTTTCTATTACCTTCATCTTGTACCGCGATCATGGTCTGTATCCTTGATTTTGGTGAATAGAAGCTAGCTCCAATTAACTTGCATGCTAAACATGGTTTTTTTTCTGAACATCGAAACCTGATAGGTTTCTATATCACTTTTTCTTGTTGTGGGTTTTGTGGGCGCCGCATTGCCCGCATAAATCTTTCGTGGGTTGCCGCAATATCCCATATAAATATTTGTGGTCAATATGGACAATGTACAATCAACTCATATTACATCCCTAATTACATCTATGCACCGTAATTCTAGTGATCATCAGCAACTTTGGCAACTGGAGAAGGAAGTGAAAGCTTCCGTGCAAGTAAATAATCTATAATGTACATGGTAATGCAACGTTTCAGTCATCTAACAAAGAACAGTAGCCAGTGATACAAAGGTTTAGACTTGAGAAAGGCCTTTGCTTCAATCATATCTTCACCTCATAGTTCTGTCTGAAGCAATGTCTGTACAGGCTGAAAAAGTAACAAATGCAAAATCATCACCTGAGATTAGTTGTGTGGTCAATTTTGGAACCCCTTAAGTATGTTCAGATGTACTCCTGTTAAAAACAAAACAAAGATAGGATGCTCTTGTTGCTTATTTGCTAAATCAGAAAAGGAAGATGGCTATTTGCCTGTGGCTACTGAGTTACCTTGACAAAACGTTTGTATCTATTTGCAAACAAGGCATACCACTTGTTTACCATGAAAGGAAAATGGTGTCCAGGCGATATATTTTCATTGCAAATGAAAACAGAGATTCAACTTCTACTGCAATGGGGTGCACTACAAACGTGATGTGGAAACCATTCCTTGGGATTTTAGGACCTGACAAATATATGTTAGTTCCATTCTTGCATGTTGTTTGAGCACATGGCATAGAGATAGCTTTTTATGCAGGTTTTCATTTTGTATATATGGGCATTGCAATGAAACTAATGTCACATTTAATTTTTATTGTGTTTTTCAGCAAATAGTAAGCTATAAAATGATATCTGACAAAAAAGGGCTTAATTGTTGGCTGTTCCACGCGAAGTTTGCCCTCAAAAATAAAATCTCATCTCATGTTTCATTCCATGTGCAGTTTGCTTGAGAAGCATGCTTGCACTTGCAGCTCTTCAGAACTCACATACAATACAGTACTTAGGATGCAGGCTTGCTTTAGATAATAATAATGTCCCTTTCTGCACCCATCCTTCATGCTTAAAAGCAAAGTTTCACAGACCAAATCTGAGACTATTGCTTAAAGCTCTGGCATGCATGATTCATCGGTCCTACACCCTCTAAGACATTTTCCAAATACCTTTGCTTTGAAGCAAGAAGAAGCTTAGCAAACCTATATATATATACATGCATGCTCTTGCCACACCATGCATCAGGGCAGGCCTCAAGCTTCCCTCTCTCAACTATTTCTTGCAACAAGCATACATACATGATGGCTTGCGCTCCCCTGAAGCTCTCCCTTGCCCTCCTCCTCTGCGTTGGCGCTTGCCTAGCTCGCCCCAGCGACTTCTCCATTGTCGGCTACTCCGAGGAAGACCTGGTGTCGCACGACAGGGTCATCGAGCTCTTCGAGGAGTGGCTCTCCAGGTACCGGAAGGCGTACGCGAGCTTCGAAGAGAAGCTCAGGAGGTTCGAGGTTTTCAAGGACAACCTGAAGCACATCGATGAGACCAACAGGAATGCGAGCAGTTACTGGCTTGGTCTGAATGAGTTCGCCGACCTGACGCACGACGAGTTCAAGGCGACGTACCTCGGTGTGAGGACCGATTTGCCGAGGAGCAGGGACGCGTTGTCCTCGGAGTTCAGGTATGAGGGTGCGGTGGAGCTGCCAAAAGCCGTGGACTGGAGGAAGAAGGGTGCAGTCACCGACGTTAAGAACCAGGGCCAGTGTGGTAACTGCTCCTGTAGACTACTTCAGATTGTTTTGATCTGCTGTTGGTTTTCTGAAGGAATAAACCAAATGCAGGTAGCTGCTGGGCATTCTCGACGGTGGCTGCGGTGGAGGGCATAAACCAGATTGTGACAGGCAACCTCACGGCCCTGTCGGAGCAGGAGTTGATCGACTGCGACACCGACGGCAACAATGGCTGCAACGGAGGGCTGATGGACTACGCCTTCAAGTACATCGCCGCAAACGGCGGCCTCCACACCGAGGAGGACTACCCGTACCTCATGGAGGAAGGCAACTGCGAACGGAAGAGGGTAAGCTGGCCCAGGAACATTAGATGCCTATGGCTATGGCTATGGCTACCAGATCAGTAAATTATCTCTACTATTATAAAGCAGCAGTTGGTGGCAATGGTGAGTTCTACCCACGTTATTAATTGCCCTGCTTAATTGCCCTACGTAAGAAACGAAGCGTTGCTTTAATTAGCCAGCTTTCGCAAGAAACGAAGCGTTAAAGATATATGTTTGATCTTGTAAAATATTTTTTTTATTTTTTAATCTTTATTTTTCGTTATCAATTTTGTTTTTCGTAGCAACGCACGGGCATGTAACTAGTGTTCACCTATCTCCTTGTTTTGTTTGTCAAAATGTTCAGTCTGAAGACAGCAACGTGGTGACCATCACGGGGTACGAGGATGTGCCGAGGAACAATGAGCAGGCCCTGCTGAAAGCCCTTGCGCACCAGCCTGTCAGTGTTGCCATTGAGGCTTCAGGCAGGAACTTCCAGTTCTACAGTGGGGTGAGCACGGAATCACACTGATCGAGCGCTTTTCTTTCCGGGGCATTAATTTGATCATCTGCCCAGAAGTTCATGTGCAATTGATCATTTGCTCCGTGTGTCTCACTGACATATGGCCACCTTAGGACCCACATGTCAATGAGATATCATGAGAAAACGATCAATTCCACGTGAACTTCGGGGTAAATCATCGATTATTCCCTTCTTTCTGCCTTTTTCCAGGAACGCACAGGGAAGTTTGTGCGTCATGTTCATTAACATAGGAGTTTCTTTGCAACTATATTTATTAATACAGTGGAGTAATTCACTGACACGATGAAATATCTCTTGTTCAAATTAATGATGTGAGCCCATTCCGTACTTAATTAACCAATGCCTGACAGCTGTTTACCTAAATTACTACTCCCTCGGTTGAAAAATATTGGGTGTATTTGAATTTGCACTAGATTAAGAAGATGATAAAATTGAAAAAAATATAAGAGAAAATAACTTGGGTACTCTTCGTAATTGTCTTAATAAGATGAGTGAGAATACACCCTTTGTTTATAAATGCATATAATAGAGAGAACATAAATAGAGCTTTATAGAAGAAAAAACATCATTAAATCTACGTACTAGTCTTATATTTATTAATAAAATCTTCCGAATTATAAACCTTATGTTTATTTCTTAAAGGAGAGATCATATTTCTTTTCATAGCTGCTGTTCTTTTTGCCGCGCGCATGCAGGGTGTGTTTGATGGCCACTGTGGGACGGAGCTGGATCACGGCGTGGCCGCCGTCGGCTACGGGACGGCGAGCAACGGCCATGACTACATCATCGTGAAGAACTCGTGGGGCCCACGCTGGGGCGAGAAGGGGTACATCAGGATGAGGAGAGGCACAGGCAAGCACGAGGGGCACTGCGGCATCAACAAGATGGCGTCCTACCCAACCAAGAACGCCTAGCATGTTGTCAAGAAAGCAAGCCAAAATTAAGGGCTACCTATTGATTTTCTGTTGAATCCAACAGCAAAAGCAAAGCCTTAGCTCTATGTATTTGGAAGTTACCGTGTATACCTTGGCTTGTTCCTCTTCTTTCTCTTTGACATTTCAAGATTGTTTCTTTCTCTCTTTTTTTCCGAGCAAAGAAGATGATGGCTGTAATTAATACTCCTCCGAAGTTTCTCTTGTTTTCAATAACAAGGAGAGTGTCGTGCACCACTACAGAAATATACATCTCAATCATTTTTTTTATCATCATAGTTAGTTTTGGTGGCAATACAAAATCTTTAGATAGTGATAAGGAGGTTCTACCACAGTCGGTTTTCGCGCGATAATGATAACACTATCATCACAGGTGAGAACCGATTGTGATGACTTCCTCATCACAATCTATTCTGAGATGAAATTGATTGTGATGAGGGGGCACCTAGAACCGATTAATTATAATGACCCATTCACCACAATTGGTTCCAAGATGGAACTGATTGTGATGAGGGGGGGGGCATCACAATCGGTTCTCACCTATAATTGATTGTGATGCAGCCCCAAATTCATAGCATCACAATACAAATCATAGTACACATACATTCACAATATCATAGAACATTCACAATACTTATATATAGCACATAACATTCACAACACAATCATATCACATTCACAGTACATATATCACATTCATATGACATAATATTATTTACAACATATATATGGACTAGTAGGAGCCTGCCTCCTTTCTATACCTACCGTCCTCCGCTATAACTTCTATCTAGTATCATATAAATAAGTGGTTTTGTAATTTGTTGAGATCTTTGTTGTCTAGGCTCTTAAGGGGGATATTGAGTTTTTACAAAATAGAAAGTAATACACTAATTTAAGTTTTAACATAAGTATGTAAAAGGCTGAGCATATTATGCAGTACATATACCTTAGGGAAAATGTATGAGCTACCGATCAGGATCAGCATATGATGCATGACGTGAAGCTGCACAGGTCGTCGCACCCCAGTTGATGACACTGTGAACAAAGAAAATCAAATTAGGAGACAAAGAATAACTGTCAGAAAAAATCATATGCTAGACACTTGTATCTTGAAGCGCTTCCACTTCATCTTGTCGCGTAGTTTATCATCGTGTCGCCCTCTTTCAGCAACGTACGACGAGAAATCCCTACATACATTAGAGAGATGTCATTGGGGAAAAAATAAATGTAGTTAATTATAGAAAGTGCTACTTTAAAGTAATGTACTTACTTCTGCAAAACAGACTTAATTGCGTAGGCCATTGATCTCTTCTCGAGCGAGTTAAAAGTGTAGACATTGTTTTCGCTCGGAGCGACTATGAGTAGAACCCAATGGTTGCTTTTAAAGTGGTATGCAATGCAAGAAAATAAGTTCACATACGGTTTATGTTCGTACAAGTAATTGAAGGATAATGTCATTAGAGTAGTACTTATTCCTTGTGGTACGGGAAGAAAATGAAGTCCTTTTTTGCCTCAGCCTGCAATGCATGCTTGATGTATTTAACGAACTTCGGTTCAAGCCTAGCCATGATCGAAGACACCATCTCGGGGTCGACAAACCCAACTAGGTGACGATCTGTAGTGGCTCGCTGCCTCATTATACTGGAACTCTTGTCAATTGTTAAAAAACATTACACAAAATCCTATAACAGTCATAGGCTCATGCTATATGGTGCGATACTCACAATGTCCAGTGTCGTACAATAGAAATATCGATGGCTTTCAGGTTGTACAAACAGAACATATCCTCGAAACTTACTGAAAATGTCCCATGCTCCTAGCGATGAAAATGTCCTCCTCGATACCTCATATTGAAATCGATGTGATGCTCTTCGACGATCATCCTCGATCACTGGAGCTACCAACACTATCAGGGTCACCTGTTGCGTTGTTGCTACCAGCACTATCATTGATAAGTGTTGCACCAAAGCAGACCACCAAGTCGGCTACTATGCCCCTTACGACACATGCCGATACTTCACTTTGTGGCCAATCATCTCCCATCAAGACGACCTATAATAGACAGCGAGGCAACAAGGGCAAATCGAAGTGGACCACGGAGGTGACAAAATACATACTTTTACCCCACAACCCGGGATAAGTGCTTCACTAGTTGCTATACATGTCGATTTGTACTTTACACGCAACTCAAAGTTAGGTTGAATAACCATGGCGACATACACGTGTAGGTTTCACCTGGTTCTAATTGTAATTATACCAAGCAAGAACCGGGTAGTGTACCTTGATTCCTCAAAGGATGGCACCAATGACTTGAAGCCTGTCGCAAAATTACTCGAGATGTCGTTCAATGTCTACAGAGCTCGTGGAGGGCCACACAAAGACTCATCACAGATGAAGCACATATATAAGTTTCCGCTATCACTAGGACACAGTAATCCTATATCACGCTCCATAATAATGCCCTTTGAAAACCAATTCTATTTTCAAGTGCCACCAGCAGCCAAAGGGCTGAAACTATTGTGGATTCTACGTTTGCCACAACATGCAACTCATCATCGGTGCAAAGAAGACCAATTACCTACAAGTTTGTCAATCTTGCAATAATTGTTTCATACTTATCAATTTGTATACATGCAAGACTTTAGTCCTTCCATCGACAGGCTTGGAAATGCGGTAAATCTGTGTTGGAATAGTCTAATCTATTAGGAATTCGAGGATAACTATGTGCCTTCTTGCTACGTGAGGTCATAAACCCAGAAGACGAGTACCACTTAGCCTAACCTGATAAGTTATGAATTTGTTAACTACCACTTGGGTTAGTTTGTGAAACTTGTACTGTGAATTTGTGAATTCTAGCATGCATTATTAATATATTTGAGTTGATTTCTGAAATGGATGTGCTGTATGTGGTGTAGTATGTAATCCGAGTTGATGTCTGGAATAGATGTGATAATATGCTTGTGATGCAAAGTCTGTAATCTGCTTGTTTCAAAGGGCATGGCTAACATTTCCTGAGGCTAGCCAATAAACAGAAAAAAAAATCCTCAATACAAAAACTTATCACAAACGGTTCTAATTAAAAACCGTCTGTGATATCATTATATCATATAAGTTTCTGAACCTTATGTGATATAATGATATCACAGACGGTTTAGTTAGAACCATCAGTGGTATCATTATATCACAGATGATTTCAAAACTGTCTATGATGTGTTGTTATATGACTGACACATCATTACAGACTATTCCGAAAATCATTTGTGATGACGGTTCTGAACCGGCTATGATGCTATAATATGTAGTAGTGTATAAATATAAAGATAATAATCGCAGCACAGCCTAATCAAAGGTATTCTGTAGGCCAAACCTACAGGTATAATTAACCGAACGTCATGCAAAGGCACCGTGAATGACCGGACTACGAAATCTCCAGTCAGATATCGTCCTTAAGCCTAGACGCGTAAGATAAAAAAAAAAATGAACTCGCACAGGTGCATATAAATTTTGTATATTTCAAAAAAAGATGAACTCATACCGGTGCATGTAAATTTGTTATATTCCATTGTTTTCACAAACAGTAGCAAGGTGAACAGTGAGAAGATGATGCCGGCTCTTCGGGAGTGGGCAAAATGGAACAACTGCCAGCTGGAGTCAAAGCTGATTGGTGGTAGTAGAGGTGGGCGTCGTGCCGTGCCGTGCCGGCCCGGCCCGGGCCCATCGTGCTTCGGGCCGGAACCGTGCCGTGCCACGCCGGCCCACCGTGCCCACCGTGCCGGGCCGTGCCGGCCCAGCTCGCTTTTGCCGAGCCCAAGCCCGGCCCATTTATACTTCGTGCCGGCTTCGTGCCGTGCCGGCCCAGACCCGGCCCATTTACACTATTACGATAAGAGAAAAGAACCTAAAGACGCACATCAAAATTTTAAAATCACACGCAGAATAATACATAGGATTTCCCGGGATTCAAATCCAATATGATGTCAAATTGAAGCAACAACTAATTCGGCTCCCTAATCCCTTCGATTTTGCAGCCGGTCAAGCATTCATTATGAGTGACTGGCCCTCGTCTGGGGCTTTGGGCGCAAGTTACAACTGACAAGGCACAAGTACCAACTGCACAAGAAAGCAAAGCAAAAATGGTTGAACTGCTAGAAATCAAAACTGGTTGAACAGTTGAACTGCTAGAAAGCAAAAGCAAAAGCAAAAGAGAAATGATCGAGCACGCCTCCCACGACCAGCCTCTGGCGATCCGCCGTCGGCCACCCGGCGCTGCTGGCCATCTGCCGCCTGGCCTCCTCCATTCCGCGCCGAGCTTCCTGCGAGTACGGGCACGGCGGGCGATGGGCAGCGCGTTCGGCGGCACGCTCCTCTCCTCCACGCCGAGCCGAGGTGGTGCGGGCTCCTCTCCACGGGTGGCCGAGGCGGCGCGGGCGGCCGAGGCGCGGCGCGGCGGGCGGCCGAGGCGCGCGCTGGCTCTCTCTCCATCGCTTTCCACGGCGAGCGGCCCGAGGACACATGGCGGCGACGGAGGGATCGGGCGCCGTCTGCAGCCGGGCCGGCACGGCATCGCCCAAATCGGCGTCGCCGGGCCGCCTGCCGTGTTCGCTCTGCGCCCGGCACGGCCCGGGTGCACAAGAACGTGGCAGACGGCACGGCCCAACCCGTGCCGTGCTGGGCTTCGTTCCGGGCTGGGCTGCCGTGCTTCGGGCCGGCCCACGTGAGCACGGCCCAGATGCCCAGGTCTAGGTGGTAGTGGTTCAGAGATAGGAGTAGTAGACATGAATCAATGACAACGAGCGACGGTGGAGCTAACAGTCGTGGTGGCCACGGTGACACAGGGCTGGCATGGGAGGAAGAACTACTAACGACAAAAAGGTAGGAGACGACGAGGGGATGGTTGTGCGCCAACTACTCGTACCAATCCTGAACGGAGATGATGAATGGCGTCGGGGAAGACAACAGGATGCAAAACACGAAAACAGCCAATTCGTCGTGCTGCATGAAAGGAAATTGAATTAATTCTGGGTATGAGTTTACCAAGGGCTAGAAGACGATATGACATGAACATATAATAGGGCTCTTGGTGTGTGTGAACTGGATTGTTTAGTGACCGTTGGATCTAGATCCTACGGTACAGATTTAACCACGTAGTTGAGTCGTTGCATGGGATTAGATCCATTCTTAGCCGTCGGATCCAGAACGAACAGTTTAGATTGAACCAAGCATCACCGTTTGAATCCACTATTAGCTGCACGATCCGAATCACATGGTCCGGATCAAACCACGTGGCGTCCACCAGGACTATCCACGTCAATCCCTTTAACCCAGCCAGCCAGAGTTGATCTCAGCCATCCGATCCGAATCAAATGCCACATAGCTCCGTGCGCGTGGGATGAGATTGAATCTGGGCCGTCGGT
Organism: Rhipidocladum racemiflorum; assembly: GCA_036346355.1. NCBI lineage: Eukaryota > Viridiplantae > Streptophyta > Magnoliopsida > Poales > Poaceae > Rhipidocladum > Rhipidocladum racemiflorum. The sequence goes on from CM070572.1 coordinate 67,769,249, forward strand.
TTTTGAATCAACGGACGAGATCGCACAGCGCCCAAGCCAATGCTCGCGTGCCACATCATGCGCGGGATTCAAAGCGCCAGGGCCGAGCGGCACCATCGCCGCTGATGTCATGATGACGTCATAGTTGGGCCTGCATGTTAGTCGCTGACCACCCGTGCATGTGATGTCAGCGATGACATCATGATGCGTCACGGTGGGGTCCACCTGTCGACCGAGCCAAGCCGTGCGTGGATGATGTCAGTGCTAACGTCATAAAGCTGGGCCCATGTGTTAGCGACACGTGGACTCGTGAGCTGGGTCCACTGTGGACCAGAACCGAGCGTGGACCGAGTCTATGGATCGGATGACGCAAGCATTGCGCAATAAATCGATTTTTCTTTAGAAAAATAAATCGACCGAAATTCAAATTCGGTGCTGACGTTAGTTGACGTCATATTTTCAAATTTTCAATAGAAAAATAAATCGGATAATTCGATTTATTCTTTTAAATTGATTTCCAAACTTCAAATCGCTATAACTTTTGCGTTTTAACTCCGATTGAGGTGATTCTAGTTTCTAAAATTTTGTAAAATTGAGCTCTATTTAATGGTGAATTTATTTAATTTTTGGACTTGAGTTTCTCTCTGTTTTTATTTATTTGTTGTTTATTTATCCGCTTCGCGTAGACGTTGAACTGTACGAAGGATTCGAAGGAGAGGTCTTGACCCAGGAACAAGTCCGAGACAAGGAACAGGACCTTTTCCAAGGCAAGTTGTGCTTGACCATATTGATCCCACTTTTTGAAACTATGTTGATTTAAATTATTGCATGCTAGTTTAATTAAAATGCTTTTAATTAATTCCGGGGATAGTTATACGACCTACTTATTGTATGCTACCTTGTCTATATTAATTGTATGCCATGAATCATTTGTTACCCTAGATTATGGAATATTGTTGGACATTAATAATTTACCAACATGGGTTAAATAGATCGTATGTAGTATGTTTAGCCCTGCAACGTGTCGATAACACCGTTTCGGATTATTAAATGTTAAATTTGACTTAATAAGATATGAAAAATATTTATGAAATATGTAACATGTGTTATTGATGATGTTGATGGCACGTGGTGCATGGTAAATCAACGAGGTGACAAAATGATTTAGACTGAGGCAAGTGGCAAGAATGTTTATGGTGGGCCAGGTGTGGCACATGGGAGATCGTATTTGGTTTTTGCTGAGGTGGATACTTGTGAACTCTTTGGGTAGTCTTGACTTGGTCACACAAAGGACTTAACTTTGCAAGAATTTGAACTGAGCCCAACATACAACCACATGTCTGGAATGGGACAGATTTAGCTGATTAATTTGTGATGTCTAGATTTCGGTACTGTCATGGTGGTGTGAGTCCCGGATGTACAGGTTGTCTCACTTGATGCAACAGGGGGGCCCTGGGTGTGGTAACCAGTCGCTTCAGTGTTGAAACCTTAGCGGGCAGTACTGGGTCTAGAAGGAACATTGTAAAGGCTTTGTTACGGTCACTCACCTTGTTGGTGTTTGATTGTATCTTGTGGGTAAAGTGTATAACCTTTGCAGAGTGTACAACCTATTCGAATAGCCGAGTCCACGGTATTGGACATTGCTTGGGAATTACGGTCAAGGGTTAGACTTTCCTAAAAATGAACTTGGAATTATGGATACTTGGTACGAAAATGATGAACCTGATTAAGGATGATAAATGCTTTACTTGAAAAATTGATTATGAAAGTTATTATTGTTTTACTGCTTTCCAATTGACTATTGTTATTTGTGAATGTTGCTTGTTGCAAAAGAAACACTATAGCCTGTCATTTGGAATAAGCCATTCATGTAGTTATTAGAATTGCATTCTGTGCATGGCTTGCTGAGTGTGTTAAGTACTCACCCTTGCCACAATACAAACACCAGTTAAGGAAGAATCAATGCCAGCATTGGAGGAGGAGCCGACGAACTAGAGGCGAGCCCAGTCATTGCATGTGGCATATTGGTTGGCGCCATGAGTTATTTATTTCTGCTGCAGTTTATTTAATTAAGACTTTGCCCTGCGAGGCACATTTTTGTAAGTTAACCATAAGGTTGACTCAACCACTTTCGTTATTTAAGATTTCGCTATGTATGATTGTGATATTCATCGATGTTGAGACTGTGTGCACTAGCGTGATCCTGGACTAGTGCTGAAAACACAGAGGGTTCGGATTTGCACATTCGGGTCCTGACACAGTGCTGCTACCCAGACCTCCTACTAGAGGAAGTAGACTCACGCTGCTGATATCCACCTCGATGGGAAAAATGAGGAATATCATGAGGACGACAGAGAAACTGACTCAGGACAGGTCTAAGGCAAAAACCAGAATTAGAACCCGAAAAATCAAGCCTCGTAGCTGTCCAAGAACATGAAACCCTCTAGATTGTCTATCTTGTCTAACAACCGTGGGTGCCTTAGGAGCACTCGGAGTCTGGGGATGACCCTGAATACCCCTAAGGACACGCGCACGCTCACGTCGTGTGATCTTGGTGCATCTAAAGAAGAAATTAGCAATATATCCATCCTTCTAACAGAAGGTGCAAGTATACTTCGCATTAGAGGCTGAAATAGCAGGAGAAGCACCCTTCTCATTAGAAGTCCCATGGACAATTCGACTGATCTAAATACAGTGGTGCTCTTCTGAGAAGCCACCACAATCTCTCCACCCTCAGAGGCACGCACAACTATAGATGGATGTGCCCGTGAGTGCTCTAAGTAGTCAAATCAAAGACCCTGATTGAATCTACTGATATTAGATTGGTCTAGAATGAGATTGAGCTTCTTCTTGCCTCCTACAAATTTCTTGAGAGTGCTCATAAAGAACTCATACTCCTGAAAAAGCAAGGCACATGAAGAACAAGGAGAAGGAGTAGAAGTACCAGAAGAGAAAAAAACAAACAGTGCGTGCATATCTCTACTTATGCACGATTGCCTCAATCTTGAGGGCCTCACAAAAAATGCAAGGGGCATTTTTAATCCTAGTAACCTGGGCTCCTAATTTCTTTCTAAGCTCAACATGGATTTTATCCATGTCCTCCTTAACCCCAACACACAGCAAGCAACCATTTTGTGGCTTAGCTAGTAAGTCCTTAGCAAGTTCAGCACACTTGACTTCAAGAGCATCATTATCAAGTTTTAGCTGCCTACAGCTCTCACATAAGCTAATTGGGTCCTTAGAAGCATGTGATTCAAGTTTATCATTTCTAGCAAAAATATTCCTAAGGTAAGTACTCACGGCATCAATTTCAACTAGCAATTTAGGGCAATTTTCATATGATGCAGTAGTGTAAGTATAAAGAAAACTAGCATCTAGAGGAATGGGATCAATGGGACAGGTGCTAGCATTCTTCGACCTAAGACCATCAAGTTCAAAAAGCACACTATCATGCAAGGTCCTTATGTTCTCAAGCGCCACAAGCAAAGCATCACATAAAGTGCAATCAGTGTCACGGAAGGGAGAAGATATAAGCGAAGCTAACTCCCGTGACAGACTATCAACCTCCTTCTCTAACTCTAAACACCTCGACTTGGCTCTAGCATGGAATTTGCCTAATTTACAAAAAACATCATTAAGCTTGTCGTAGGTGGGTACCTCATCGGCATCGCTGTAGAGGTCATCGTCGCTGATGTCGTTGGTGTCCGCCATGAAGCACATGCCGGAGAAGTCATCATCACCCTTCTTCTCTTGTGAATCATCCTCACCCTCATCGCTCCACGTCTCCGTGTCAGAGAGGTCGATGTCATCAATGTTGGTGAAGGGGTAGGCAACACTAGCTACAATCGAAAATTTTCTATCGCAAACACCCAAGATCACATGCAAGTAGAGGATCATGAGTCGTTACCCTTGACGCGCCGATGCAGCCGAAGCAGATACGTGCGCGTAGAGGAAGTAGTCGTTCACGTCCCGATTAGCGCCGAATGGTTCCTGATCTACGCCAAGTGGTTGATCGCCAGAAGTCGTCGGAGATCCAACTGAACAGTGCATCCGCGTGCGGCGGCGCCTCTACCGGTATCCACACTTACTGAGCAGGAACATCATGCGGGTTGTGCTAGCACATCGCCACATGGCTAGGGTTTCTAGGGAGCAGTAGGGGCGCACGGAGGCTCAACGTGGTGAGGGCTCAACTCATGCCGCACACTATACTAGCCTTGCCTTTTATAGACACGCTAGTGGGCCAAAGCTCACTAGGGTTCCACCTCCAACGCGGATCTCATCCACGCACAAACCCATTAAACAGTTCCAACTCGTTAAGTGTGTGACCCATTAGGTTCAGTGCAAGTCGGACGTGGATCTAGAAACCCATTTCCAATTCAGTGATCAACAACGGCACTTAGCAGTACGTATTGACACCCGAATGCACAGAATCAATTTTCAGCTGAACCTTGATACACTCACATACCGATCCCTTTGCCACACGATAACAGTCAAGCTCAAGGCGAGATGTACGCCACCCTTGTTGATAGCTCGACCACTTCACTCGACAGTGTGATGGAGACAAACCATAACTAACTCCTTAGCCATCTTAGCATGGCCGTGCGCTTTCCCTATCCATCCACATGAGGGGCCCAGAGGTATCTCTCCCGTTATCTAGGAGGGGAAAATCCCATCTTGATCATCAAACCCTTGGCGATGTATTGTTGGATACCCAGTAGTCATATTTATAACTACCCTGTTACGATGTAGCATTTGATGCAACCAAAGCATACAAGTCTACATGTTAGGTATCCATGACAATCTCAGGTCTAAGGACCATATAGGTGTACCACTCGAGACTATACACTGGTGGCACTATAAGAGATAACAACTCACAGCGTCTCGGAGTGGATTTTGTCTGACTACCCATGTTCTTCAACATGTGTCCACATTATCGGTTCGATATGTCCATATCTATGGTATGTGAAACATTACCATCAACCAATACATGTGCTGATCAAATCATCACCGCTCCTCGCAATGATATGGATCAGGGACCCGTTTAGAATAATGTCACTTGATAATGTGTTTCACAATCAGGTCGTACCAAATGAACAAAGTCGTAACATTTATTCAAGGAACCGATAAACAAAGTTATCATAATGACATGAACAAAGACGTATTACAATCATCACCATGATTGACCTAGGGCATATTCCGAGAAGTTGTGGTACTTCTTCTCATGCGTCGGTTCACGAGCTGAAGTCTTCTTGTTGCGGTTCATGTCGGTGTAGTTGTTCTTGCTTGAACCGCCAGAGTCATTCTTGCCCATCTCCAGCTTGCGGCAATTTGCTCGAATGTGGTTGGGGCCACCACACTCAAAACAGGTGACTGTGCCACCCCTCTTCTTCTCCCTCACTCTCTAGTAAATATTGGAAAATTTGAGAGCGACAAGAGCAAGCTCATTTTCTGGAAATTTTTCCAGAATTTCATCGCTTACATTTCAAAGAGCAGAGATAGAAACCAGAAGAGAAATCAAGAGAAGATCCAGAAGAAGATTCAATGAGATCGGTAACCAAGGTCATCGACTGAGATTTAGTCTTATGAGAGACGACGTCGATCTCATGAATCTTGATACGGGAATAGAGCCCATCAAGAGTCAAGGTCGACAAATCAGTAGAGTCCTTGATGGTGGTCACCTTCATCTCCCAAATAAGAAGATCGAGCGTCAGAAAATACCTAGCGTTCTCTGAGTCAGAGTATGTGCAACCAACTGATCGGAGATTGCTAAGGATCTTAGTGAACCAAGTAAAGCACTCATCAAGACTCTCACCAGCGTGCTGCTCAAATTTGTTGTAGTCATGCATGTACTGGTCCTACCTCACCATCTTGATCTGAGTGGTGGCCTCATGGTAAGCATCAAGGGTCACCCAGATCTGATGGGTGGATTGTAGGTTAGGGATTCAGTCACACTCTGTAACGTCCTGAGTTTGTAATTAGATAATTAAGTGCTTAATCATGCTTCGCATGTTAATCATTTTTGTTTTGGTTTTATTCGTGCCCAGGTTAAATCGCTCGAGCCGTTCGGTCGATTTCGACCCGAAACCCCGAGTTTCGAATCCAGCCTAAATCTTTCGAAATCCTTAGTAATCCAAATCCCAAAGTCTTTCTTTGGAGTCCCAAGACCTTTTCCTTGAGATCCTCGAGATCGATTCCTAGAGCCAAAGTAAAAAATCACAAAGGAACCCAGAGTTTTGCTGCCAGAGTGGCACTACCGTCAGCCTGAGGGAAGTAGTACCAGTTAGGAGGCACTACCACTCGTAATGAGCGGTACTGCCGGCTGAGTGATCAGGCAGGGGTCAGAGGCGATCGCTGCTGCTCGTGCCCGGCCACCTCAACGATTCCAGCGACTTCCACCCCTCCTTTTCACCCCCAACTGGCTCTCTCTCCTCCTCACTCCCTCCCAAGCTCTCTCTCTCTCTCTATTCCCCTTACTCTCTCTTCATTTCTCTCCTTTTCTCTCTCTAGTTCTTCCTCCCTCTCTCATTTTTCGGTTGATTTGCAATGAGTGGGTTAAGGAGAAGCTAAGTGGAGGTTCTAGGGAGCTTCCTCAAGCCTTGGACAAGTCTCAAGGTGAAGGAAACAAAGCCCTAGATCAATCTTTTGAATTTCGGAGCTAAACCCTAGTTCTTTCTTCTCTTTTCTCTCTTTTCCTCATTAGTTTAACCATAGAAACCATGTTCTAAAGGGTGGTTTAGGGTTTGAGTAGGTTGCTAGACATAGGTGTGGTCTAAAGAAATCTTTTGGTGCGAAAGGTTTGACTCGGAAAACCTAGAATGACTTATATCAGATAGATTCACTGAAAAGTAAGATTCTTGAGTTTTGGAGCCCTCCTCGAAGCTCTAGCTCCAAAGGCCAAAAAAATAACTTTGAAATGTAGTTGATGCCGTTGGGGTTTGATTCTCACAAAAAGAACCCAGTTTGGTTTGGATTCGGGACAAAAATTGAATTCCGACAGAAATTCTGGTCTTCGATGATAAAAAAGGCGGGAATTAAGTCAAACGAGTTCGAAACTCGACGAGATCTACGTGGATGAGTCTCTGGTGATGCTAGGAACCCAACCACGTGAATCTCTCAAAGTTTTGACTCTGTTTGTGCAAAAACCCGAATTGGAAAACCCTAATTTTCTCTGAGGCTAGCACTACCGCCCCATGGGGTCGGTACTGCTGGGCATGGGCCGCGCGAACGGTTGGAACCCGGTGCCTTTTTTCAAGAGAGCACCCTTCGTGCCTCTGTGTAACAGCCCCAAATTTGCGTTGCTTGTTAAGTTGTGCATGGCATGCTCATATCATACATGTAGTGGTATCAATTATACTCATTTAGAACTCCATTAGTGCTAATATGGCTTTATGCATGCTTGAGTATGAATCTATCATATTCATGACACCTTAAAACTGCTACTCACTTGTACCCCTGTTCCACCTACCCTTAGACAATGACAAGTGGACCCACTTGTAAGTGTGAGAAAGTGGACAGCACATACTACTCTCCTTTTCTCACTTTATGCCCTTCTACCCACCTCCCCACCCACTCCATGACATGTGGGACCAAGCCCCACATGTAAGGGGTGGAGTGGACCACTATATAAACCCCCTCACCTTGGTTTCTCCTCCCCCACACTCTCATTTTCTACTCACCCCATTTTTGAAAATAGCAAGGAGAGCAAGCAAGAACACTCCTCCTTCACTTCCCCATTTCACCCCACACAATCCATCCAAAAACTGAGATTGAGCTTGTGCATGCAACATCATTGTGATCCTTAGATCAAGGGCTTCAAATCCATCCAAGTGTATTTTGAATGTGCCAAGTTTTGGGTGAGTTCTAATCCTTCCTTTACTCTCCCTTTTTCTGAAATTTTGTTATGTGGAGCTCATCCATCTTCCTTTCCATGAAAATCATCTCCCCGTCGATGATCAGGTCGTGCATGTTGTGTTGCAAGCTTGAGGAGGAGGAGTTGACGCTACTACAAGCTCAAGAGGAGGAGGCATTGCTTCTACAAGAGAGGAGGAGTTGATACCAGGAAGAACACCGAAGATCACCTTCACGGCGTCATTCTTGATCTCTTCATCAAACCAACCTTCCACCAAGTGTAAGAATCCTTGTGGTGGTAAGGTTCTACCCTACTCCATTTTCTTGAAGTGTAGGAGCACAATGTGCAATAGCCATTCAAAGACTTGAACAAAAATCTTGTTGGATTGTACAATTCGACACACATCGGAACTTCTGGCCCCAAATCGGAACATCCGATGTGGCTAAAACTCCAAAAAAATGTTTAAATCCTAACCCTGTCTACGCTGGAAATTTACACATATCGGAACATCTGATGTTCACATCGGAACTTCCGAAGTTTCCAAAGAAGCACCTTTCGTCTATTCTAACGGGAAAAATTTTCTAAGTCTGGATCGGAACTTCCGATGTCGGATCAGAACGTCCGATGTGTCCAGAGAAGCACCTTTGTGAATTCCAACTAAAAATTTTCTAAGTCTGGATCGGAACTTCCGACTGAACCAACTTCAAATGACCATAACTTTTGCATCGTAAGTCCAAATTGGGTGAAACCAATTCCTATGCTTTCATAGGATCATCCTCTATCATTTCCAATAGAAAAACAAGACTTGGGTTGCATATATGAGGATCTATCATAGGATCTTTAACAAGTTGTAGTATTGTTGACCCTCACCCAAACGATATTGTTTTAGTGATAACTTTTGACACACAAGTCCAAACTTCACAAAGTCAAATCGTATGTTCATATTATGACTATTACTCTAAAATCATGAGCATTTCATGCATGATTGTGCATATTTCAATTATGATTTATTGTTTCGTTTGTGTTCTTGATTGGAGTTATTTGAATTGAATCTCTCGATAGGTGTTGACACTTCGGAGGACACTCCCGAGTACGACTACGCTTACGATATCAAGAACGAGAAGCAAGGCACTATTTTACTCCTTGAACATGATTGCTCCTACTAGTTGAAATTATGCTTTGAAGATATTTTTTCAAATTGCAATGTCTAATTTCAATTATGTCGATGTTGGGGTAGAATGCTTAGTTATTACCTCGTTGACATGTTATCCTCTTACCATGTTCCTTTCGTGTACCATTGCCGCCCTAGGTGGTTGGTTTATTATTATGTATGGGTTCGTACGATTTGCTTAGCCATGCTTAGAACATCGTTAGAAACCACGATAGATGGACTTAGTCCATCGGTCACAATGATCAAAATGAGTACGATGATGATGGTTCCATTGTGGTTAATGTGTAGCAATGTTGGTTAAGGACCTTAAGGATTAAATCCTGGTACCGTCTCATCAAGTAACTATCGTGCGAGCCACACGCTGTTTATGGGACCAGCTTAACCAAGTACTTGTGTATGACTAGGGGTGTTTAAACCATATGCACTCGGGATTCCTTGAGCTCGTTGGAGTGTCAAGGAATGTCCGCCGGAGTTCCTTGAGCCCGTTAGAGTGTCAAGGAACGTCCTCAGAATCCCTCGAACTTTGTGAGAGTTGGGGATGTCTAACAACGAGTGTACTCCTTGGTCCACACACACGGAGCACTGAGCACGAGGGATCAAGGGTCACAGTCACCCGGGTGGTTTAAATGCACTATCATGCATACTGGAAAATGGGTTTGTCACGTTCACCTCGGTCGGCACATCAAAGAAATTGTGCTCATAGCTTGGCTTACGAGTGTGGCGTGTCGTGTGGGTAAAGTCGTACCTCTGTAGAGATTAAACTATTCGAATAGCCGCGTCCATGGTCAAGGACGCTTGCTTGATGTTGTTAGCTGCCAGGCAAGTTTTAAGGACTTGGTAAGAATGGGATGGATGTGGAAAATGACACGAGTATTGGAGTACTCGTGTGTGTAGGCAAACACGAGCGTTGGACTCATGGTTCGGAGAATGTTTGGAGGCATGAAATGAATATATGATGGTTATGTTTATGATGATGTTATAGTATGTATTAGATTTTACAAATGTTTATCAAACCGCAAATTCCAATCTATAAGCATTTATGGTTTTACTCAAATGTTGCTTTATGCTGAAATTACCATTACCTTCCTTGGTGAAAAAGTGAATCAACCTCATGTAAGTAGGGTTCTAGGCATAATCTATCCTATTGTGCGAGTACACTTTTTGTACTCTACCGGATTATCCACTTGCTGCAGGTGAGGATGAGGCACTGCCCGGAGACTTTCACTGGGCAGATTTCGATGATGCTAACGCTTAGGGGCACGTTCTTACTTCCAGTCGGTTGCCTGCGGGCTATGGCACACTACGCTGGGCTCTTTTGTTGTCTATGTTATGTTTCCGCTGGTAGTTTATGTAATAATTTTAAATATGTCGTTTTGGACAGCAATCCTGCTTTTGTACGTAAATATGCTTATGCTTCCGTTAATTATGTATGTGTTGTGATACGAACTGTTATGCATTGTCGCGCGTGTTGGTGAACTTTCCTGGGACCAACACGGGCATATATGCGGGCCGCTTGAGACTCCCTTGATTTACTTGGGTTGTGCGATGCTACCGAGTGAATCAATGGAATCCCGGGGACGGGTCCCCACACTCTGGAACTATCGGGCCAGAGGGTCGGTACTGCCATGAAGGGTGGCACTACCGGGATTTCAAAATCGGTACTGTCGGGTCCTAGAGTTAGCTCAGGAGTTTTGCAGGCTATTTTCTTCCTCGCTTTGTGGATTTGCTTGGCTTTTGTAGTTGAGTCTCTTGTGATGTATTTGAGTATTATTTGACACTTCTTTTGCCTATTCCTTTTCTTCATTTGATCTTTTAGACGTTGGCAAGTCGGGAGTCATTAGCGAGGACTCCAACTACGTTCCCAAGGACATCGTCAGTGAAGAGCAGACAAACAAGCACCCCCTTGATCATATTGATCCTATATTTGCCAATTTAAATCTCATTGTTTAAAACTATTATGCATGCCATATATTCTGTAAAAGTGCTAATTGGTGGGTAAATGGTAGTTAGAACCGAAATTCATGGATTACCTCAATCATACTCCACATAACGAACTGAACCATCCTTAGAACTAGGTTATCCATTCTAGTGAAATGGAAAATGGGTATACTTGCTTGATGCAATACTTGTGCTTAGCCAAGTTGTAGCATGGTCAGTCTTAGAAGTAGGATTCAATTACAATGAACATCGATTGAAATATCCTCATGAGGGATGGCTTAAATGGTTTGGATTTGGGAAGATTTCACCTGAGACAGTTAAGGATCGAACTCAATGTTGACTAACTAAGTCAAATCGTATGACCACATGGGCTAGGATAGCCCCAATCTAGTATAGTAGTTGGGTAATTAAACTGCACTTGGGGAAGGCTGAAGTGTACAGGCGATATCCAGGTTGGGTACCGTTCGAGGCAATCCCATTTCCGAGTTCGGGTTGGGAGCATGCCGATACAACGGCGTATGCCTTGCTATGGAGTAAGGGACACGGTGGACTGTACACCACCATTGTTACTGCGTGTTCACAGTTGAAAGAGCGCGATGGGGAGTAAACCCTCATGAATCCTGCGGGATGGGTTGTACTTTCAACTAGTCTGGGAGAGTGCGATGGGGCGTAAACCCATCGTGAGTCCTGCGGGACAGGCTGTACTCCCACTCATATAAGTAATAACATCCATCGGGCTGGTGTAGGGTTAATTCCAATGAATAGAACAATTGAGTCACAGTCTAGCAAAACGGGTACGACGTGTATCGTGTGGCATGGCCGACATGATTGCTAGGGTGTGTCATGTGGGTAAAGTGTACAATCTCTGTCAAGAATAAATCTAATCAATAGTCGTGTCCACAGTCGAGAGCAACTTGGGAAATGTTGTGAGTATAGATCTTCCGGTCTTGGGTTTCAGTTATGTTTTGGGAAAACGATTAGTACATGGTGGTAGTTCGGTAAATTGGGATGGAAATGGACTATGGCTTGAACCATAGTATGTAAATTTGGAATTGGATGGGGAAGGGTAAGTGGGATTTGGATTGGAGATTACTTGGTTGAAATGTGACCTGTTGGAATCAAATGATTACATGTATTTACTTATTCGTGGAATAACTGCCTTCTCCTTCAATTGCCTTTTTAAATTCCGCATTGTTTCATAAATTACCGTTCTTTTTCAAATAAATTCGGCTTATCGCAAACTGAAACCAGTATAGAAACTTATTGCATTGTCACAGCCCGCATTTAATAGTATTACTTGTAAACACTAAAGTCTTGCGAGTACATATGTGTACTCACTGTTTTCTCTAAAACTGACGACATGCACAGAAGATGGCGACGAAGGTAATGACGACGAGTTCGATGGCTCATTCGATGGAGCGGGTCCCAACAACGTTTGAGTTGGCTATCTAGGCTTATCCCCTAGTTGGTTGCCTCTAGGTGGAATGGCACACCGCCGCCGCTATCGAGCTTTTGATTTCTTTTTTGGGGCCGTAGCCTGTGAGCTGTGTTGTAATTGCTGTTGAATTTGTGAAATTGTTTTATATATCGATGTAATCAGATCGCTTGATTTTATATCCAGAATGTTTGTATATGTGAATTGATGCAACTTGTTGTGACATATGTGGTGCTAGGCTACTTATCCAGGGAACTAGCACTGAACACATATTGCAGGAGCCTCGAATTGGAATCAATTAATTGGTGCAACCGCGTCCGGCGTGCATCGTACCGACTAATTGATCCCAATCCGAGTACGGTTTTAAATTAACGAGCAAATTCCTTACAAGTTGCGTTAATTGCCAGTTCTACGCAACAGTAAGCACCTGCATCGCTAATCTAAGACGGAGCCCCCACACACTCACTGCGACTAAGTCCCTATATGAGAATGTTCCTTGCCTTAGCGTTTGCCACAACGTCAGCCATATTTGCAGCATTGACGTTCTCATTGGCAGGAACCTCATCAGGGAGTATCACCTTTTGCCAAATCAGGAAGCCCTAGGCAGTGATGTATGACTCCATCCTCGACTTTCAAAAAGGATAGTCGATTTCTGAGAAGATCGAAGGCTTGATGGAATACTTGTCTGTCGCCATGGCTCTTGAGACTGGTCAAGATCAAAAAGAGCAAAACTGGGCTCTGATACCAATTGAAAGTTTGAGATGGCGATCAAAGGGGGGTTGTCGGGACCCGAATTTGCAAATTCGGACCCTCTGTGTATTCAGCACTAGTCCAGGAACGCGCTAGTGCACACAGTCTTAACATCGGTAAATATCACAATCATACCACTCGATACTAATAAAGTACTTTAATTAAATAGTCAAACTGGTTACTCGACCTTATGGTCAAGTTACAAATGTACGCCTCGCAGGCGAAACTTATTAAGAGAGAAATAATAGCAGCGGAAAATAAGATAACATCGTGGCGCCATCCAGTATACCACAGGCAACTGACTGGGCTCGCTCCCTAAGTAGACGGTTCCTCTTGGAGCTCCTCCTCCAAAGCCGTGTAGTCTCCTCTTCAACTGGTGTGGTATTGTGGCAAGGGTGAGTACTTGGTACTCAGCAAGTCATGCACAGAATGCAGCTAATATACTACATGCATGGCTTAATACAAAGGAGTGGCTCAAGGTATTTTTGCAGTAAACAGCATTTAACAAGTATCATAAGTAGATTCGAAAGCAGTAGTAACAAGTAAAGCATAGATAACTTTTCAAGGAGTTTGGTAAGCATCTTTCCCATTCTAATCCACGTTTCCATCAACATCATTATTAATCCAAACCCAACCTTTCAAGTCCAAGATATTTTCATGAAAGTCTAACCCTTGACTGTAATTCCCGAGCGATGTTCAATACCGCGGACACGGCTATTCAAATAGATTGTACACTCTGCAGAGGTTATGCACTTTACCCACAAGATACAGTCAAACACCACAAAGGCGAGTTCCCGTAACAAAGTCTTTCGGAAACTTCTAACAGTACAAGTGGTCCTCCCCGGTTATTGCACACTAACCCTTCCCTTAGCTAAGGCGAAGTTTAGGCCAATCAACCGTTAGATGGGTACCTGGCCTCGGCCGACGCTCCCCGCATACAATTTACACAAAGGGTGTAGTTGACCTCCTGAGGTCCCACAGGTACGTTATTAGCAACTTAATCAACTAGGTCTGTCCCATTACAGACATGTGGTTGCAAGATTGACTCAGTTCAAAGGCTTGCAAGGTTAAGTCCTTAGGGTGACCAGGGCAAGACTACCCGAAGAACCAAAACAACATCCCTAGTGCCACAACTGGCCCACCTGATTATTCTTGCCACATGCCCCGGTCAAAAGCTATTTATCAAACCCCAGTTGATTACCATGCACCACGTGCCATCAACATCACATGATACCTTTCCAAAACAGGTTCAATATGTCATTAAGTCAATATTAACGTTTGATCGTCCAAAATCATGTCATGAGTACGTAGCAGGTCTAAGCAGTATACTACAACGTTCTACAAACCCATGTTGGCAATTTAGTAATGTCCAACTAGTAATCCACAACTAGGGTGACAAGGGGGTCATGGCACATATTTAAGTAATCAAGGTGTCATACAGCAAATTGGTATTTATCTAATTTCCCATAGTTAAGTAAAGCATTTTCTATTTGAACTAGCATGCAATACATTAAATCAAAATAGGTTTCAAAAATGGGATCAATATGGTCAAAGCACAACTTGCCTTCAAAAAGTACTTGTTCTTGGTCTTGAGTTAGATCCTGAGTCAATACTTCTCCTTCGAATCCCTCCGGCACTTCAACGTCTACTCGTAAAGCGTGCAAATAGCAATACACGAATAAACAATAGGCAAAAAGTGTCCAAACATCCAAATAAAATCCATAAACAGAGAGAACATAATTTTATGAATTTTTAGAAACTGGAATCGTCAAATTTGGAGTTTAAATGCAAAAGTTATAGCATTTTGAAGTTTAAATAATCAATTAAATAATATTACAGAGGAAAACTTTAGTCCAAAAATTAAATAAAATTCATAATTAGGTAGATCTCAATTTTATACAAATTTAGAAATTTGAATCACTCAAATCGGAGTTGAAACGCAAAAGTTATAAGCGTTTGAAGTTCGAAACAAAATCTGAAATCATTATTTTGAATTAATAAATCATTTTCTCTTTCGGAAATTAATTATTGCGTCAGCGAGGACACGTGGCAGCCTCGATTGGGCGGTGGCGACGTCACAGTCCATGGGCGTGGTCCATGGGTTGGCTAGGACCACCGTGGACTCGGTCCACGGCACGTGTCGGCGGTGGGACCACTCGGGTAGCGTCATTCTTGGCGTCGTGAGGCTCGGCCACGGTCTTGACAGGTGGGACCCACTGTGGCGTCATTCTTGGCGTCGGCGCCTTCTTTGGGGACATGGCCGACATGTGAGCGCCATGACGTCGGCGTGACGTCATGGTGCGATGTGGTGGCGGCCGACATCACGGGCCCCGCGTGTCGGCGTCAGCGCCGCAGCGTGCGTGGGCCAGCGCGACGCGGCGGTCAATCTCCCGCACTGCGTGGCTAGATCTCGCCGTTGATTTGAAAATCAACGGCCCATTGAATCTGGACTCACGCGTTTGGGGTGAACAGCGTTTGATCTCGACCGTTGGATCTAGATCCAGCGGCCGAGATTGGAATCTGGGATTTTGGGCGGGATCTCACCGTGAGATGACGTGGCGTGATCTGGGGCGTTGGATCTGGATCGGACGGTGAGGAGCTCAAGTCCGGCGATGGCTCACTACGCGCTTGCCGGGGTTGGGGACGACGACCACGGCAACGGCGCTTCGGGCGTGCTCCGGCGATGTGAGTGGTCTCCTCCGACGCGGCTTGACCTCCCGGTTCTGGATCTGACCTCAACGGCGGCGGAGGATGACGGAGACGGCGGCAATCGGCGAAGAACTACGGCGGAACGCTACGGCAACTACGGCGAGCGATTGCGGCTAGACGGCGGCGGCTCCGGCGACGTTGTCTAGGGCTACGGGTGCGCAATGAAGCGGGCTTCACGATGGCGGCGACGGCGCAATAAATAGGGGCCTCGGCCAGGTGTATCGCGCGGAGACCGAGGTCGACACGGCCTTGGCGTGAGTCCGACAGCGACTTCGGATTGGGTGGCGTGGCGCGCGCCGCGGCCGGTGGATCGAGATCCACCGGTGCGTGGGTTTGGGTTCGGGTCGGACTCGGGCGAGCTGGCTGGCTCGGTCGGGCTCGTGTCCGGCGACGTGGCTCAATCGTGGCCGTTGGATCAAGATCCAACGGTCACATAGGTTTGGGCTCGGCCGAAGCGGGTTTAATTTGGACCAATCTGGCGCGGTCGGACTCGAGTCGACTCGGACTCGGTCGATCGGATGAACAAGAAACCCACTCGCATTTAAATAATCCAATTAAATTCCCGGAAATTCAATTAAATCATTAAAAATAGCAAAAGACTTCGAGAAAAATTCGGAAAACTTGGAAAATATTTTAGGGTATTTGGGACTCAAATAAAATATTTCCAACAAAATTTTATTTGCAAAGTTAAATTTTTTAATTCTTTTAAAATGGAATAAATTCAAATAAATTCCAAATAAATCCAAATAAATTCCAGAAAATTCCAAAAATTCACCAAAGTGCCAAATCACACATAGATTTAAGAAAAGCAAAATTTTGGGGTGTTACAGGGGTGAATGATCCCAATTTCAATATTCCCACCTCTTGGACAAGATTAATGCTTTCTACAACAATGAGCTCCAAGAACCAAGTTAGATAATCAAACTAAGCAAAGGAACCCTCAAGAATCAAGAGCAACCATGGATCATCTTAAAAACAAACAACACATCTCCCTAATAAAATTTCCATAAATAAAAATTTGTGGCTCATATGGTCATGGAGATTTTTTTTTTGTACTACTGGTTGTTGAGAGTCCACCAAAAAATAAATCAATTTAAAATCATCTTTATAAAAAGAGGGATTAATAAGACAAGATATGCTGCTTCTAAAAAGCAAAAGTGAATTTCAAGCACAAAAGTAACTCAGTCAAAAGGTGATCTCTCCAAATCTGTGACTCATTTGAATTTCAAAAATTTTATCTAATGATATAATGGAGTCACGAAACTACCCGTCAAAATTCAGATCCAGATCAAGCATAGTAAAATTATGATGAAAATAATAAGCTCTACCACACAAAGAACTCAGACAGAACATTTGGAGCTTGACAAAAACCTCATGGCTCAAAAACCATGATTCGTATGAACTTCCCACTTGGAGGAATAATATGCATGAAAGTCACGCAACTTTTCTAACATGAATCACTCCAATATCATATCATATGAATTTTCTATAAAATAAACAAAGACTGCTGCATAGAGAGAATGAACTTGAGCAAGAAAGAAACTTCAAGAACACAACCTTCAAAGATTTCTCAAAGATTGAACATAGAACTGGTTTGAGAGAGAAATCAAAAGAAGTGAAGCCTATATAATTGGGATATGATCTAAGAAGATTCATCCATCAATCATTCATCCTTGGCTTAAGAACCACAAGCATTTAGAAGGAGGGGAGGCAAATATACGGAATTTAAATGTTTGAAAGTAAATACTGAATTTAAATTGCATAAAGTAAAGACATAATGTAAATACAGAATTAAATTTACAAGTAATGTAAAGAAATTCTTTGTATTTCTGGAAGGAAGGTTTACAAAGCATCACAACAAGTGGACAAAGCTCAAAGGAGCACACAAAACCTTCAAGTGGGGAGGCTACCCCTACCCCTCTATTTATAGTGTCCATGGGTTATTCTCTACCATTGGATGAGTTGCTTCTATCCTAAGCTACCCTTCAAAGACCAGGATTTGATCCCACACACTTACCCATTGAGCTAACCCGAAATCCAATAACAAAACGGGTTTTACACTCTTCTAAAAGTAAACTAGACTTAACAACTACTCTGTCCTATAGAACCATGATTCAACGGTTCTCCTTGATCCTAGCAACGACAAGCTAAATTCTCTAAGGTCCCCTTGACTTTTTGACTTGCTCCAGCTTCATCTTCGGCCATCTTTCGGCGATCCTCGGCCATCCGGACCTCCAGCTTCCCTCGCCTAATTCTAGCCATTCTTCGCCTCTCCATCATCAAACACAAGGAAAACCATCACATAACATTGCCCAACAAGTTATGCACAATAATCATTCATCCAATGAAATTTGCATAAAAAACTGGGTGCCTCGCAGTTGAGGCCGGTACTACCGCCAGTATAAGCCGGTAGTACCGCAAGGTCGGTACTATCGCCCTATGACCGTCGGTAGTGCCACATTTGACTGAAACAGCTCAAATTGCTTCAAATTGAAAATCCAATTCAAATCTAAACTCAAACCAGAGCAATCTAAGCACAAACAAAGTCAAATACTCATCACAAATATGGATGGACCTCCACATGGTTCTTCACGATCACATATATTTATTCGGATATCACGCAAAAGCAAAACTCATATATGTCATACGTAAAAAGAATCAATCAGTTGTATAACATGTTTAAAATAAAACTCATTAGGAGTTCAATATTCGAAAAAGCTTTGTGGCTAATTTATCTCTTTGGCCCACGCTGGGCAAGTGAGAGGGTAGTTATGTACTTATGGGCTTATGGCTTTATAGGTTTGTTTATTGGACTGATATCCGAATATCCGAAATAAGTTTATCGGATACTATCTGATTAAAATTCTGGATAGCTCTAAATCCAACAAATACTTTCGTTCTAAATCCATTTTTATACCCAATAAAAATTATTTAAATCCAACTTCGATATCCAAAAACACAGACATATATTCAATTTTATGCTTGAAATACAATCCAAATTTATTTGATGGACAGGCAGTCGAAACTCGGAACTATGCACCCCGATTGCACCTCTACACATGATACTGTTGTAGTTGCGATTCCTGCAGCTCCTCAGGTAGGTGTGTAGATGTGGCTGGTTGGGGTGGGTGAATGGATAGACTATGTCTCGTGGGCCCTATTTAAGATACAGCTTACCTCTTACCTCGCCAATTATCGAGCGAAAATCGATGGTTTTTGAATTTTTTATAAAAAATTTGGTTTTTAAAACTATTGATCAATTTTTAACTTGATTTTATCGATTTTGGAAAATCAATTTTCGCACCATTTTTGGTAACTGAAACCCTGGTGCTAACTAGTTGGCGAGTATCCATCGTCTTCGCATCTCGTTTCGTTGGATCCAAAGCCAATATACCATCTCTCTCCATACTCTCGCTCTCGTCTTGACTCTTCGACATCACGGAGCGCAAATCCTTCTTAGTCAATCGAGGGAGGGAGAAAGGAAGATGTCGAAGGTGTTCACGCTCGAGGAGGTCGCCAAGCACAACACCAAGGACGATTGCTGGCTCATCATCGGGGGCAAGGTTTCCTGATTCTTTCTTGATTTCTCTCTCAAGATTGCCTCGTCCTGTTTCCTGATTCTTTCTTGATTTCTCTCTCAAGATTGCCTCGTCCTGTTCCCTTGCCCTGTTCTTGATCCTCAAGGTCCAGTGCTTCATGTTCTCTTCTTGGGAATTTTTCCCTAGAATCAGACACCTTGTGGATTGTAACCCCCAGTCCCCGACCCCCACTTAGCCCTTGATTTGGGTTCGATTTCCAAGCTCCTGCCCTTGATTTCCCTACAAGATTCCTGATTCTGTGGGGGGTAGCGGGGTACGGTACTAGTGTTTAGGCTTGCTAGGGTAAAAAAGATCTGACAACAAACAAGTTTCACTTTTGATGCTATAATTCTTTTCTAGTATACAAATGCTTTGTGGATTATTATCTATTTCTTGTTCATGTCAGTTTTACTGTTGATGAGTTGCATGCCTGTGCTTTCTAATTCTGCCAGATGTCGTCTTCGGGGTTGTGTTATTGGGATTCATTGTTTGTTTCTGAATCGCATCTAAGCAGATCGAGCCATGGATGCTTAGGATATTGACGACCATGTGAATGCGATGCCAACATATTGTAAACCTTAAAGGCTTGCTCGACTGCATAGTATTACTATTCATTCACACACAGAATAAGGAGTATGCTGGACTAAACATCTCATCATTCAGATCATGATATGAAAAAACAAAATAATCAAGTTTGTTATGTTCATCTCATTCTCCTCAATTTTGTTTCTTGTCGAGTAGTTGTAAGACCTGATGTAGTCATGGGTTTCCATTTAACGGAAATTGGTTAACTTTGCTCGAAGGATGCAGTTCAATTTTGTTCAGGAGAGCTTACTAGACCAAACAGACTCTCTCTTTGTAATCTTGGTTTATTAGGTTACAGTTACATAGTGCTTAATTGTTTCATCCTCACTTTTCTCTTCAGTACTATGAACTTTTTTGAGATTCTGTCTTGCTCGGTACCTTTAGTCAATTAAGCATTCCATCAGTATGCTGCTTTGTAGATGATAGGAAATGTTTGTCTAATTAATGTGCCTGTACTGACCTTCTTGTTGAGTGTTACCGTTGTATTGAGTGTCTGTATGTGCACCTAAACATCCTTTAATTGGTAATCTATCATTTTCTTGGAGCCCACTTCCAAAGAAGATGTTGATGCAGCCTAAAATATTTGGTGGCTTGATTCCAAAAGCTGGGCCTTGTAATCTAAGTGTGTGGTTCTTGAATTCTTGTTATTTCTTTTATTGCATAGGATTCACAATTGTACACGACATGTGTGATAGTTCCAAAGTGACTTGTGTTTTCTTACTTGCATTATTATTTTTATATTGACAAGGCCATATATATATATCTATATAATAGATAGATATATACACACACACACACACATATATATATATAGAATGGAACCACTAGGCTATCAACAGTTGTTCACAGCAGTGATATAAAGAAAAAAGATGAAATTATGTGAATGTAATTAAAGAATCATAACTGAATGAATGAACAACCCAAATGACAATAAAAAGTAATGCTTGCATGCATCTCATGTATGTCATAATGCTCCATGTCATATGGCAATATTGCAATTTTACCCAAATAAACGGCCTGATAAAACGAGTCTGTTAAACGTTAACGGTCATTAAACCGAATAAACGACTCGATAAGATGGGCTAATCTTGAAATGTCCATAAATGTAATAGGTAGAGGACTTTTACCGTTTTAATAGCCGTTTAAAATGTCTTAACAACCTTTATTTAGAATACTGGACAAGGCCTTATATGATGAAAAAGTCTATCCTTTCGACAAATCAAACTCACTGAAGAATATGTTGTGCTTGCATAGGTGTACAATGTGACTAAGTTTTTGGAGGATCACCCTGGAGGTGATGATGTCTTGCTGTCTTCAACTGGTACTGCCCCATTGCATACTTCTTGGGTGGATAAGATTGCAAGCAATGCGATTCCCGCTTACAAGGTTACTTAATATTGCAGCCAAGGATGCAACTGATGACTTCGAGGATGTCGGGCACAGCACCACTGCTCGGGCGATGATGGATGAGTACTACGTCGGTGACATTGACGCGACCACGATACCCACCAAGGTGAAGTACACTCCACCAAAGCAACCGCACTACAACCAGGATAAGACATCGGAGTTCGTCATCAAGATCCTCCGGTTTTTGCTTCCCTTGGCGATATTGGGCTTGGCTGTCGCTGTAAGGATCTACACCAAGTCGGAGTCTGCTTAGTGTTGTTGTCAGTCTTTTGAATGATCAAGAACTGAATAAGTAAGTGGGGATTGCAAATTCTGTACGAGCATGGCCTGTCATGACTTTGAAAACTGTTCTTGGTCGTGGTGGTATGGTTGTAAGACATCCACTGGTAAAATGTGACTCAAAACAATAGATATTTGGTTCCATTTTTCAAATTGCGGATGAATGTTGCAATATACCTATTCTCATTTGATGTGATTTTTCGCCTGTATCACTTGTTCGACTCAATTTCTACACATGCTTCTGGATGTAGTTGCAGCCTTACAGGTTCCGTACTGTCAGGTAATTTTAGCCGAAATGACGTGTACGTGCATCGAATTTCTAAGAGTCTAAATCACCACAGATCTGTCCAGCAAAGGGAATAGCAGGCCTCATTTTTCCACGGTCAGAACAGATATAAAAAGAGACTGTCAACAAATTGCAGACCGACAGTGTAAGTACATCAAGCAATGATTATCAAACATGTAACTCTACGCACTCTATTCAGGAAAGTGATTTTGTCGAGTGGAAAATGGTACAAAACATAGCCTAATAACTGCTGAGGAGATGAAGTATAACTTTCCAACACATTGAAAATTTCAGTTGTACAACAAGATAACCTCAACATAGTTAACAAGCTACTGTAAGACTACAACCAAAAATTTCAGTTGTACAACAAGATAACCTCAAAATAGTTAACAAGCTACTGTAAGACTACAACCAAAAATTTCAGTTGTACAACAAGATAACCTCAACATAGTTAACAAGCTACTGTAAGACTACAACCAAAGCAGCCTTCCCTGCTACAATCTGAACATTGGATTAGCAAAATTCCATTGCTCACACATCTGAGTGATCCTGATGACTTTTTGCACGGGTTGTTGCTGAAGGACAGGATGTCTAGAATCTGACAAATGATCCCACAAATGAAGAGAAAAAAACTGACATGCACAATTCCCTGAGCCTTGCTATGCCGCCAGTAGAAAAAGTATGGAACTTTCGGTCTTCAGGACCTTTAACAAGCCAAAATTATTCTCGATGGCATCTTCAGAGAATAACCTTCAGTGGAGCCCTGAAAATGGATTCATGTTAGGATAGAAATTGATAATTTAATGCCTAGCTGAGATTAATATGATGCCACAATTTTTTCTGAAGAAAGAAACTGGGTCAAGAATCCCTATGAGCATATCAGACTTGCTGCCAAATGAATTTTGGATTTTTGGTTCAAGTTTTTAACTATTGTTTTGTTGCTCTTTCATATAAATCCTGTTCGGGTCTTTATCCAGGGTTACATCAGCAAATCACTTTCTGCACAAAAACAGCTTCTTCTTCTTTTTTTTGCTGATTCTTTGGTCCTTGCTCCCCATGAAGGTAGACAAATGATATGAACATCTAAATATGAATTAAAACGACATGAAGATTTATACTATGATAAATCCGTAAATCTGTGAAAGGTTCAAGTGGTTTATTTTGGGTTCATATGTAATGCATATTGGAATAAGGTACTACATTTAACCACAAGTAACATGTTTCCTCTTCACCTTCACGTAGTAGCTATACTTGTTTGTTTATCTGGCATCATGCACAATTTTAACTCAGGCAAAGGCTATCATAATCTTGTTGCAATTGGTTGTTGGCATGAGATCGGAGAATATCAAGCGAAGTCATTGTCCAGGAAATACATAAATACCACATGAAAACAAAGATGAATTCCAAGTAATACTAGCCTACGTTACAATATAGTAAAAATGACGCACATAATATTAAAAGAAAGAAAGCATAAGAAACACATGCTATTCCAAAATGAAAAGCAACTGAATAACTGATAATCAACTACATTGCTTTGGCTATAGTAGAAGGATCTCATTGTCAATGGGTTACAAACAAGAGTACTTGCAGGGTACATGGATGTGAACTTTGCAAGTATAGTTGTTCTTTTCCATATCTTGAGAATAGTAGGAATAGTATACACGCGGCATTTCTGTTCTTGACTAGTAGGGACTTTTTTATTCTCTCCCATAGTCTGAAACATATAAATATTAACAAACTTTCAGCTATAGATACAGTTGGAGGTATTAGTTAGTGGTGACGTCACTCAAAAATTACTAAAAGGAAGCTGTTTTCTGCTTTCAAAGACCAAATTTTTTGTTAAGTCCAATAACATTAACTGTCTGAACCCTGGGGCAGAAAGAAAACTGGGATGAAAACTTTCACATAACCTAATTAGTGAGATACCTCAATGACACACTTTGATAATAATGAAAATGGGTTAATACAATAAACCTACGAAAAGCTTCAAGGATATAGATGAATACATCTGCCTCAGAAAAGCTTGGAGCAACATTTAAAGTTTCTCAATAATACAGCACACTGGAAATCTACAACATAGAAATTTAGCTTTTAGTTATTTTATTGAATAATTTGCTAGCCATGTCAAAATGTCAACTCTACAATCTTGGATTCCAGTCGATTCAGAAAATTAAAGTGGGATGAGGAATTTGAAGTTACTAATGATTTCTAATTTTCTATTCCTGTGTTTCACTCATGGTTGTCACGGCGGTAAGGCGTCCGCGGCGTGCCAGAACCTTTTTACCTTTTAAAAGGTTAAGGCGCGAGGCGAGGCGCCTTTTTAGACATGTATGTAAGGCGAATAAAAAAAAAACAAATTGCAACATAATAAGACATTAAAATAGTTGACAAGTTGACACCACCAAGTCTAATACATAACATAGTTCACAAAATAATGTAGTTTGACGCCACATGACCACAATGACATAACATAGTTAACAAAATAACATAGTTTTGCATCTCAAACCCTCTCTCATCTAGGCATAACCGCATAATCAATAATCATCCATCAAATCGTTATCGGTATTAGGTCAGAGCAGCATACCAGAGGAGAGGAGATCGACACAGGAGCAGAGGGCTGGGCGTCTGGGCGTCGGGAGGAGAGGAGAGGGCTCGGCGGCACGTCAGGAGAGGAGAGGGCTCGGCGGCACGTCAGGAGAGGAGAGGGCTCGGCGGCACGGGAGGAGAGGGTCGCCGCCGACAATAGAGCGCTTGGAGCTTCGAGCCGTGGCTCGGCCGGCGAGCGAGCTGGCGAGCGGCCGGCGAGCGAGCTCGAGCCGGCTTCAGCCGACCGGCGGAGAAGAGCTCAGCGGCGGGTGAGGCGAACTCAGCCGTCAGGCCGACCGAGCAGAGCTTCAGCGGCCGGCGGAGTGGAGCGTCGCCGGAGCTCGAGCAAGGCGGCGAGCGAGCGGAGCGGCGCGCGAGCGGATCACCAACAAGCTTTTAGGTCTTCCTTCCTCTCTCGGCCCGAGTCCCCACTCTTCCATTTCGGCTTTAGGGTTCCTTCCTCTCATAAGCGGCCTTTTTTAGCACAAGGCGTCGCCAGGGACGCCTCGACGTCGCCTCGCCGACGCCACGGACGCCTCGCCGACGCCATAGGCGAGCTCGGTAAGGCGTCGGCCGTGGCGTCTGCGCGGTACCGCCACGCCGATTAGGCGACGATTAGGCGACGATTCGAGGACGCCATGACAAGCATGGTTTCACTGTAAGACAATGGAGCTTCTTCCGCAATAAATGTTCTCCATGATTATAGTTCTACTTCTGTACTGTCCATCAGCGAAAGTAGCCTCATAATTAAAATGTCAAACCTCCATTTGAAATATATATACCACGATATACAACTTTCGTATCCATTCCCAATGTCTTGATCAATAGTTTGGAATCGGAAATGCCATTCCAATTTTACAATTTTCCTACCAAACTCCATGAATTACCCGAACAGGTTTAGGGTACAAAGTTCGTGTTCATAGTAGAAATTGAAAGAAAAAGTGGCGAACCGCGAACTCGAATCCCGCGCCGCGACTCGGACGAACCGCGTTTCTAGTAACTATGGTTAAGACTAATAATGTTTAAAAATTTCAAGATGAGATAGTGCTTGACTTTGGCATAATGAGAGTTCTTGGTATTCATGGATCCCCGAAAAAATACAATTGACGGCAAAGCATGAAGATCACGGACGTTGTGTTTAGCAATGATGCAAAGTGTTGAGGATGAGATCATTGTAGAGTAGGTCTTTATTTTTCTTTGGCTATACTATTAAAAGGGGTCTAGGCTAGTAGCTTGAGTTTGGTTACGTTGAGTAGCTAGTTGTGATGCACGTTAGGTTTGTCTAGCACATCTATAGTCAAAGAAGCCCATGAAAAGTTGAAGTTGCAATGCAATCAATGTTGGAGCAATATTGGCTAAGTTTGAAAATTGTCAATGCATTCCTAATGATCCTATAGCTATCGGACAAGGGAGAGGATCATTGAAGCCAAAGGTGGTATTTTTCAATGCATTGGAAAGTTACACATTTCGGATTACCCTATAGCTATCGAACAAGGGAACAGATCATTGGAGACAGAGTGGTATTTTTCAATGTGTTGGAAAGTTATACATTCCAAATGATCTTATCGGACAAGAAAACAGGTCATTGGAGCCGAAGGTGGTGATTTTCAATGTGTTGGAAAGTTACACCTTCCAAAAGATCATATAGCTACTGGACAAGCAAGCAGATCATTGAGACAGAGCATTGGTTTTCAGCATGGGCTGAAATTTTTGTACATTCAAGATGATCCAAATGGAAAGGATCATCCGGATGTTATGATTATCCGGAAGCTATTGGATGATACTTTAGGCCTAGAACGGCTAGTTTTTCGACTGTTGGACTTCAAGCTTTAAGATGATCTGGAAAGACTTTGAATGATCCAGAAGGTGTTAATTTCAAAGTGAGTGTAACGGCTAGTTTCCTCAAGGGGGCTATAAATACTGACATCTTTGTGATGGACCCTTGGCCACTCTACAGGTCAATCTCATACCAAGGGAAGATCAAGAGCACTCAAGAGCATTAAAGAGTATATTTTGAGAGATTTGAGAGGTAGCATAGCACTTTACTCTGCATTTTCTTGACCTTTCTCGATTCAAGTGATGATCTAAGCTTGCTACCTTTGGAGATCGGCATCTCCTAGATGGCTTAGAGGCGTAGGTTCTCGGTGACCTTCCAAGGAGGAGCTTGTTGAAAGGCACCGGGAGTGTTGTGAAGGTTCGGAGTCCACCTATCCGCAGCAGAGGACTACCACGACTGGACGGATTGATTCCTTATACGGTTTCAAGTCAGAGTGATACTCCTGCAAGAGTGCTCCAACGAGGAGTAGGAGAGATCGCTGAATCTCCGAGACCTTGGTTACAAAATTGGTCATGCTCTTTGTCTCGTTTACGTTTCCGCATTTGCTTTCATGTTTTTTAATTCCTAGATACTGACTTGTGTAAGATTGAAACTTAGGTTGGAAAACTTCACTACACTTGTGTAGATGTTGTTTGGCCACACCAGAAACCATAGACGCATAGGTTGGGCTAGGAAAGGTTAAGTTTTACAGATTGCAGTATCTAGCTCAGTAATACAGTGTAGAACCCCCAATGATGGAGAGGTTGGGCGTGTGCTCACTGTATTCAACTATTGATGTAGGAGACAGTTGTCCAATGCAAATCTCATGTACAGTTGACAAAAGAGGAAACAGTTCTTGCCACCCTTGATAAGTCAAGACTTCATACACTTCTCTTGCTGTGGACACTCCCTGTGAAACTAACAAGATTGGATGCAACGAGCAGACGATGCATCATCATATGTTCTAGGTTTCAGATATTTTGCTTTACTTGGAATTTTTGGCCATACAACATCTCTGCCTCCAGCTCATCAAAAGACCTGTCAGAATGA
Source organism: Rhipidocladum racemiflorum (assembly GCA_036346355.1). NCBI lineage: Eukaryota > Viridiplantae > Streptophyta > Magnoliopsida > Poales > Poaceae > Rhipidocladum > Rhipidocladum racemiflorum. Next base: position 67,796,667 of record CM070572.1, read on the forward strand.
TGATGACACAGAGTTGTTGTATACACAGGACAAAAAAAACATAGCTATAATAACTCGTCAGCGTAGGCCATGAACATCAACAGATTTCTTATTTGTATTCACTAACAAGGGCCAAGCATAGACAAACTATTAACTATCCCAGTATCCCTAGATTAAAAAATGAAGATGTATGGTTTAGACGAGAAATCTTTTGCCGCCATTTCTTGCGAAGGCCTCAGCCACTCCTGTTTCTCCCACCAACTGCCATGGAACACTCATCATTTTCCAATATGTGTCTGTTCAATAAAAAAGATTGAGAACAATGAAGAACGTACGTCGTTATTAGGTCAGCCACACTACAGCTCTCAAAGAACGTGTTGTCTCTAATTGAAGAGAACAGAAGCTTAGAGAAAGCACGCATTTCCCGCAAACCAATCCTCATTATTGCAGCCTAACAAACAGACAAAAGAGGCCATAAGATTATGTGATACCATAAAAATTCTTTTTTTTTGTTCAAAATGTTTCAATAACAAAACTGCAACCTTGGTATTGTTTCCCATCTCCAAGCTGTTAGACAATATCCTAGTTACCTAATATAAGAGATTGCTAATGCCTTGTATAGATATTGTTAGCCTTGTATAGATAGTCTTATATAGACTTTCCTTCAATACCCTCATATACATGTATATATACTGGCTCATTGGCCTCATGTTGAATACAAATGCTATACATAATATGGTATCAGAGCAATAGGTTCTAGGGTTAGGGCTTACCAGTGTTTGCATTTCACCTTTTTTCTAGCTTAATTCTTCCGTCGCTTTGTTGCCCGACCTTCTCCCTACGACTTCGCTTCTAAACGCCGAAGCTTCTCGCCGACGCGCCGTTACCAGCGCCGCCAGACGCCGTGATTCGCCGGCTTTACGCTCGGCACTCGACAAGCGTCGCTGCCCCTGGCCTGGAAGCGCCGTCTCCCGGCCTCTCACCGGCCGATCCACTCTCGCGGCCGCTCCTCCGTGACTAAGAACTCCGACGCGCCGATGTACCGCCGCACCTTTCCGCCGACCTCTACACCGCCACTTTCGAAGCCGGGCCACAAATGCACCGACTTCTCGACACTACTATCGCCCGCCTTCGTCACCCGAGACCGAGTCGCCCAAGACCAAGACCCATCGATTGGATTTCAAATCCGATCGGAACTGGTCTTAACGTTTCAAGTCCGCTCGGCCATTTTCTAGCGGCTCCGCTATGGTTTTCGCTGCCCAAAAAATATCGCCGCCTACGTGCTCTTTCGTGGATCAAGCTTCGCTCGTCAGCCGCCTAAATATCTTTGATGGTCTCAATTATCGAGACTAGGTTCATATAAGAATCAGCCATCTGTGGCCGCCTGATTCTCTAGGACTGAGGTTTGCCGTGACGCGCTGGCCAACGCCAAAGACTTCATTTAGAACTTCGCCACATCTATGACTTCCTGACACATCTTCAGGCTGAATTTGAGCAAATTCGCGCTCACCGCTTTGCTCGCTCATCCTCGGTGACCTCGCTGGAGGCCCTTGCAGCTATTCGTGACCGAGGATACTCGCTGTCAAAGGTCTCGCTGTTCTCTTCAATCTTGGCTGTCTCATTCTTCTCGTCGCTGACGCCCTACTCAGCTGGCCATCGAAGTGGTCTTCACTGCACCTACTGTGACAAAAACGGACATGTAGAGCAGTTCTACTACCGGAAGAAGAATCTTGCTCATCGAGATGGACGCCCTTCTAAGGGCACTGGACTCTTGGGTGCCTCCCCTCAGCGGACCTCTATTGGTTCTGACTCCACCCAGGAGATTCTTACGTTACTACATCGCATGGCTGCCTCTACACAAACAAGTTCTGCTGGTTCTACTACTCAGTCTTCCAGTGAGAAACCACCTTCCTCATCAGGTATCACACCATGGATTCTTGACTCTGGAGCTTCATTTCATATGGCATCTAATCCAACGTTTCTCCATTCCATTAGTCCTCTTGCTGCTCCTATCACTGTGCAAACTGCAGATAGTATTTCTCTTTTTGTTGCAAGACGAGACAGCTCATGCTCTTTTACTTGCTTCCACTTTCCATCTCACTTCTGGGCTGAAGCTGTTTCCACTTACTTGATTAATATTCAGCCTTCTTCTGCTCTTCAGGGTGGGATTCCAGTTGAGCGTCTGTGTGGCATTCCTCCTGATAATTCTAGTATTCGCTTCTTTGGGTGTGTGTGCTACGTTTTTCTTGAACCTCGTGAACGCACCAAGCTAACCGTTGAGTCTGTTAAGCGCATTTTTCTAGGATATAGTGATGAGCATAAGGGATATCGTTGTTGGGATCCTGTTGGTCGACGGATTGATGAGTCTCGTCCCTTCTACCCTCGTCCTTCATCCACTCCAGCGTCTCATGTCAAGCCACTTTCTTTTCTGACCTTTCCAGATACTCCTGTTGCCATTTTTCCCTTTCCAGGGCTGGCGTCTCCTTCATCGCGGTCTCTCCTTTGGTATCTTCTTCACCACCAGTGCCTTCTCACGAGGTTTCTCATTATATAGTTTCCTCTTATCCTTTATATTACACTCGTCGCCCGGGAGTTGAGTATTCTCCTACTGAGCCATCTTCTCCTCCTCGCTATGCTCTTCGCGATCGCCAGTCTATTCGGCCTCTTGAGCGCCTTGGCTTTATTGTTGCAGTTCTTGCCGAGCCGACTTCTTACCGTGATTCTGTTATTCATCAGGAATGGCAACATGCGATAGCAGAAGAGCTTGCTGCCCTTGAGAACACTGATACGTGAGATCTTGTACCTCTTTCTCTACGTGTCCGTCCCATTACATGTAAGTGGATCTATAAGATTAAGACTCGTTCTGATGGTTCTCTTGAGCGCTACAAGGCTCATCTTGTTGCGCGTGATTTTCAGCATGAGCATGGGTGTGATTATGATGAAACTTTTGCAGTTGTGGCTCACATGACCACTGTTCGCACTCTATTTGATGTGGCCTCTGTTTGTGAGTGGTCCATCTCTCAGTTTGATATCAAGAATGTCTTTCTTAATGGTGAGCTGCATGGGGAGGTCTATATGCAACCACCACCGAGGTATTCTGTTCCTGAGGACATGGTTTGTCAGCTTCGTCGCCCTCTTTATGGACTTAAGCGAGCCCCTCGAGCTTGATTTAAGCATTTTTCTTCTGTGCTCATTGCAGCTGGTTTTTCTGCTAGTGCTCATGATCATGCACTCTTTGTTCACACTTCGTCTCGTGGTCCGACTCTTCTCCTTCTGTATGTTAATGATATGATCATTACTAGAGATGATTCTCAGTATATTGTCTTTGTAAAGGCTTGTCTCAGTGAGCAATTTCTCATGTCCGATCTAGGTCCTCTTCGCTACTTTCTTGGGATTGTGGTTTCTTTTACATCTGAGGGCTTCTTTCTCTCTGAAGAGAAGTATATCCAGAATTTTCTTGATCGTGCTTCTCTTACTGATCAGCTTACAGCCGAGACTCCCATAGAGCTCAATGTTCACCTTCGATCTACTGATGGTGAACCTCTTAAGGATCCTACTCGCTATCACCATCTTATTGGGAGTCTTGTTTACCTTGGTGTCACTCATCCTGACATTTCGTCAGATCCGCTCATATCTTGGGCCGCCTAAGCTCGCTTCCCACTCACCCATTATAGTCATCTTCTTCGTGTTCTACGATATCTTCGTGGAACTATTGCCTTTTCTTTCCACGCCCGCCTTTACACTCTGCATACTCTGATGTTACCTAGGCTAGTGATCGCTCTGATCGTCGTTCTCTTTTTGCTTACTGTATTTTTCTTGGTGGTTCTCTTATTGCTTGGAAAACTAAGAAGCGGACAACAGTTTCTCGTTCGAGTGCTGAGGCTGAGTTGCGGGCCAGGCTCTTTTGACAGCAGAGGTTACTTGGCTACGGTGATTACTTGAGGATTTTACTATTTCTGTTTCTACACTAACTCCTCTTTTATCTGACAGTACAGGTGCTATTAGCATTACTCAAGATCCAGTGAAGCATGAGCTCACCAAGCATATTGGGGTTGATGCTTCTTATATGCGGTCACAGGTACAGGATCAGGTTGTGACTCTTCAGTATATGCCTTTAGAGCTACATTTGGCATATTTCTTCACGAAGACACAAACTAGAGCTCATCATAACTTTTATCTCTCCAAACTCAGTGTTGTAGATCCACCATAAGTTTGATGGGGGGTGTTAGACAATATCCTAGTTAACTAATATAAAAGATTGCTAATATCTTGTATAGATATTGCCTTATATAGGCTTTCCTTCTATACCCTCATGTACATGTATATATACTAGCTCATTGACCTCATGTTGAATACAAATGCTATTCATAACACAAACCATCAACAAGGCCAGCAAATTAATTCCATCAAATAAACCATTGAAACTTGACAGGAAACAATGGATATAATGATAAAGAATACTGCTGTATGCAAAAACTGCTGCAATGGCCACAACATTTTTCAGTGTCCCACATAATTCAACTCCCTCAATAACTTCTACCTGCACAGGAAGGGTACGAATGCACTAATATGAACTTATTCACCAGTAGTTTTATATTACGTGAATTACACTTCCAAAATTGTTTTTCATTTTCTGCTGCCCTTTAGTTCATTGGTACCTCATTACCTGTTCATAACTATTTTCAAAATTTTAGCATTTATTAAGAAGATGACCTTAATATTTTCCATGCATCACTATGTTGACAGGACCAGAGTGTAGGAATTCCATTTCTATACGAGGTTATAGCTAAAGAACTAACAGTAGAAACAAGGAAGTAAGATGTGGTGAAAAGTTTAGCCCATCGGATCGCCACTTCCTTATCTTTCCTATATCCAACCGTTGCTTCACTGAACTTCTCAACAGCAATCTGCATTTGAAATGTACACCCACTTATTTTTCACCTTTAAAAACTAAAAAAAATGCATGGTAATTTCAACAGATGATTGCCTCATTTGCAATGGTAGCACCCATGAGGACACAACAATTGATTCCAAGTGTATCGGTGATTAATTTGGATATCATGCATGGTCCTTTCATCTTGACCTCCATGCCCTTGACGAGGGAGATAGCCTCAGCTCCTGGTCTTAGTTTGCCAACAAGCTTTTTACATATGCCCTCCACAAATTGATGGGGAGTAACAAAAAACAGCATATTGGAGTCTTTGACTAAGAAAACCAAATGAAAATTGTAAGGGTATTTATTTGACAACATGCAAACACTATGATGTAAGCTGTAATGATAATGACAACGGGTTACTTATGAACTTGAGAACTTCATATTGTAATGTCCATTATTCTTTTTGAAATAGCATCCAATAGCCTATGCAAGCCAAAATTATTAAGGATATCTGTGCACTCTAAATTTCCTTGTGCTGAATCGTCTGCCCACTCTTTCTAAAGAGCAGTTTCCTTGGTCAACTAGAACTGTATGTATTACTAGCATCCAAGAGTGATCTTTCCTCACAATAAGCATCAAAAATGAGTTACAGTGTGGTTACCTGCATTCTCCAAGTCAGGATCAGCGATTACATTAGCTCCAAGCTTTATACCAGGTAAGTATTTGCAGTTCTCCTGTAATATGTGAGAATAATTTTACAATCATTTACTACTTTACAAGCCATTCACCTTACTCATTCCAGAAGGAAAATAAATTATGTAATTAGTTCCAACCCTTACACTGGCTTGGTTAATGTACTCAGATAGCTTCTTGTCTGTTGGCAATATTTCTTCAAATACCCACATCCTTACTTCATCTACAAACAATTTACCAGGAAATTAATACAAGTACAAGAATGCAGCTGGTCAAATTTTCATAATATGTAATACCGGACCCACCTAAAAGAAGCATAGCTATCATTAAACTTAACCCAACAAATACTACACACAATGCGAGGTATGGTAGATAACTTGGTGACAACAACATTTCAATCCAATAGTTTTGCAGTTTGAAATCCCCTTATAGATTACTAGGTGGAATGGCATAGACCATAAGACCATACATAGAGTTCACGAGTAATGCCATTTCTTATCCACACCAAATGGAGTTATTTGATTTTGGATTATTCTAATACTACTAAAAGAGCCAAATAAAAAGATGGGATATATGTGGTCTCCTATTGCATTGCATGGTTGAATGCTGCAAAGACAATCAGAAGCAACAATCCAATTGGCATGACCCTGCAGTTCAAACAAACGCACTGTATATGCACAGCGCCTGCATGTGCAATGTATAATTCAAGAACACAATGCATCAGGTACTTGGCGTAGCAACTTACCGTAGAAGGAGGGCAACTTAGCGGTGTTGGAGGCGATGAGGTGCGAGGCGACGCTGCCCCAGTTGTCGCTGCCAATGACTGCCACCCAGTACTTGACATGCCCGTTCTCCATCTCTGGTGACCAAAATGCAGATCAAGAAACTTACCAATCCAGCAAGAGAGAGCAGACCAAGAACAAGAACAAAAAGGCACTACTAATAGGAAGGAACTGGTGCCTCACAATCAGCAGCATATATATACGGATTGGGAAGGGGAAAGAGGACAAGAAAGAAAGAAAACAAAGGAAAAGGTGAAGAATGTTAGGACGAGAGGATGGGCATCCCCAGGATTTGCATGTGTTTGTTTCATGCGGGTCGGTTTACCAGTTTGTTCGCAATGAGGCAACAGTAGCTAGCATTGCAATATTGGGATTGAAACTCTGTGGGGAGAAGAGAAGGGAGGTGGTGGCATGGAGGGATTGTCGATCCGGTGATCTCGACTCGGTGGTATCGGAGGCAGGCAGGCAGGTAGCTCTGTCTCGCTTTGAATTTGCATTTCTTTCTCTGCAGGCGCCATGCCACCACCACTTGGCCCAAAACAGAAGGCCCAAACAGCCTTCCCATCCAAAGTCATCTTCTCCTCCTCCCCGTGCATCCCATGCATGATGCATGTCCCAATTTTTCCAACCACAGCCGTTCCTTCAGAAACTTTTCCAACCATGGTTGTTGCTCCATCTGAGACAGCAAAACCAATCTTAATTCTTAAGCTGACATCAAATTGCCATAGTATAACAGAATAACCAGGCCATCAAGCAACAGGTATGAATATCTGGCTTGCATACCACCCTTTGGTTGCCAGAGTACCAAGTGAATTCTTCGATTTCTGGGGCACCCAAGGCCAGACAGGACATGGATTCTAACATCACGCCAATCGTTTTCCATTTTTAATCTTGCTGTTGGCCTGTTCGATGGTTACCAACTCAGGCCATTCGGTCTTGATGGACGAATTGCATGCTTCCGGTTAGGTTGGTTACTTGTGTTCTATGAAATCTGAACTCCTCTTCCCGCGGTCAATGGAAGTGAGCCTGCTTAGTGGATCCAGATTATAATCTGCAGAAGTGATAACATGCATTAATCAAACAAGAAAAGTTCATTATTGGTACTAAACTAGTGTGTATAGTGACAAAAGTGTAAGGATGGAACCTATGCAACATCTTGTGATAACAGTATGGCATTTGCTAGCTTGTTATGATGTACCATTTTTACTCTATCTGTTGTGAAGGCCCTAGAACTAGCAACCTGTCAATTTATACATATACAGGCATGCTTCATGCAGGAACAAACTCGGGAAAAAACAAAAATTAAGAAATTAAGCTCAAGTACAGAATAAAGCGACCTGATTCTTGTTTAACTGAGGTACAGAAGTAAGATGCCGGTATACTTATCTGTTCTTTGAAAAGAACATGTAGCAAATTTGGGTTCATCACATCAGTTTAATCTAGGTTTTGGTTAGCCAAGATTCAAGTAGTCCTGGTTCCAGTAGCACCCTATCCTTAGAATATCAGAAAATTTTATTCCACTGCTGCAATTGCTATGCTGTAATGATGTATAAATGATTAAATGATACTATGACGGCATCTGATTTGTGTTCTAATCCATATATACAATGAGCTATCTTTGTTCTCCTAAAATTTATCAGTGAATCATTAAATTTGTGACTAATTTCTGGCATACCAGCATTCAGTAAACACTGCCACAAAGGTTGATTTTTCAGTCAAGCCGAGTTAGCAAGAAAGGCAATTTGGTTCGCCAAATGGCATGCATTGTGTAATCTCAACCTTTTTATCCAACTGGCATTTGGTCCTCGAGACAACTCCAAGCAGGTTTTTTCACTATTCCTTTACCCAACATGGCCTCCCTGATCTCAGCAGCATTACCCCAATGACCATCACCAGCAAAGGCATTTGATAACTGAACATGAGCAGATGAGTCATGAGGGTAGAGCTCAATCAGGCACCTCGACACCCGTATTGCGATCTCAAGGTTGCCATGAATCTGGCAGGCACAGAGCAGAGCTCTGTATACAGAGACACCAGGTTTTATAGGCATACCATTAATCAAAGATTCAGCTTCTTGGAGATAGCCTGCTCGTCCAAGAAGATCAACCATACAGGCGTAGTGCTCTAGCCTTGCTCCCACAAGGAACCCCTTTTCTTTCATCAAGTTGAAATACTCAAGCCCTTTATCAACCAAGCCAAAATGGCTGCAAGCTGTAAGCACCGACAAGAAGGTGCTGTGGTCTGGCTGAACATGCAGTCTCCTCATCTGTTCAAACATCTCAACCACCTCCTTTCCATAGCCATGTTGAGCACATCCCGAAAGAAGTGAATTCCAAGAAACCAAGTCAGGTTCTTCCATGGAAATGAAAACATTCTTGGATTCCCCTATCGCACCACGTCTTGCATACATGGAAATCAAACCATTCTGGACATCCACATCGGAACCATATCCAGTCTTGAGAATAAGAGCATGAACTTGCCTTCCCTCCAGCGATGAGGATGAGCTCCCTATAGCCTTGAGCATGCTGGCAAAGGTGAACACATCTGTGTCGGTGCCGTGCCTTCTCATCTCCAAGAACTTCTGAAACGCCTCCTCACCTCTTCCGAGACAGGAGAGCCCAGAGATCACTGAATTGAACGATACCTGGTCCTGACATGAAACAGCCATCTGTACCTTCCTGAAATCTTCGAAACTGCCACATTTGGAGTACATGGTCACAAGAGTAGACAAAACATATTGATTGTACTCCAGACCCTTCTTTAGCACTGCACAATGTACTTGCCTCCCATGATCTAGGTCCTCGGGGCACGTGAATGAGCTGAGAAGGCTACTGTATGTCATCACATTTGCTGCTATTCCTGACTGTTCCATCTCCCTGACCAACGCCATGGCATCACGAGGCTTTCTGTCTACAGCTAACCCACCGACAAGTGCCGTAAAAGTGACCACATTCTTCTCTTCCATCTCCTCAAGAACCTTCTGTGCCGCGCGCACATCATGGCATTTGGCGTACATGTCTACCAACGCAGTCCCCACGACGACATTAGCACAGACCCCACACCTGAGTCCAACGGTGTGCAGCATTGCTCCAACGATCGCTTCCTCCAGCTTCGCGCACGCGACCAGGACGCTGGACATGGACGATGCGGTGGGGGCGACACCGGCGTGCACCATGCGAGCGAACACCCCCACGGCGAGGTATGGCGCGCTGGACTGCGCGTGGCCGTAGATGAGCGTGCTCCATGTGACGGCGCTCTTGTCGGGCATTTCGTCGAACAGCTGTTGGGCCTCCCGGGGGCGGCGGGAGCGGCCGTAGAAACCGAGGAGGGCGGTGTTGGCGAAGACGTTGGCCGCGAAGCCGAGCTTGGTGGCCACTGCATGGCACTGCTCCGCGGCGGATGGATGCGGCAGCTCGGCGGCGAGGAACTGGACGAAGGCGTGCGGGGTTCGCGCGTGCCGGAGGATGCCGCGCAGGGACATACCTCGTCGGGCATGTAGATGGCGAGGGTGTCGCTTCGCTTGAACAGAGTCACAGACCAGCCGATATGTGTATCAGTGTACTAGGCCGTAAGCGCGGCGCACGCTGCACGTGAACGAAAAATAACTTTGCGTTTTTTAGATGAAAAAAAAGACTTAAACGTATTTTTAAAATTTTTTAAGGTTCGAGAAACCATAGAGACCGAGCCGCATGCATGAATGGAAAACGAATTTGCGTATTTTTTTAGGTTAAAATGGGCAACGAAAACATTTTTTCTGGGCTTTGGAGAAAAAACATACCACAAAAATATTTTTTTCCGGCAAAAACGGAAGAAGGACGAATGAAAATGGGTCTGTGTTTTTGTTAAGGAAAAATGGACCACGAAAACTCAAAAGCGGCGCACGTTGCATGAGCGTACGAAAAACGGATTTGTGTGTTTTTTTTTTTAGGAAAAATGGACCACGGAAACATTTTCCCCAGGATTCGAAGAAAAAATGACTACGAAAACATTTTTTCAGCAAAAATGGAGAAATGATGACGAAAAACGAATTTCTGTTTTTTTCTAAGAAAAAATTGACCACGAAAACGTTTTTCCCGGGGTCTGGAGAAAAAACAGAGAACAAAATCATTTTTTCCAATAAAAACGGAGAAACAACGAATGAAAAACAAATTTGCATTTTTTTTTAGGAAAAACGGTCAACGAAAACGTTTTTCTCATGCTCCGGAGAAAAAACAGACAACGAAAACATTTTTTCCAACAAAAATCGAGAAACGACGGATGAAAAACGAATTTCCATTTTTTTTTAGAGGAAAAACGGTCAACGGAAATATTTTTCCCATGCTCCAGAGGAAAAACGGACCACGAAAATATTTTTTCCGGGCAAAACGAAGAAAGGACCTGAACGTAAAGAACGGGGACCTATTTGTTATATTTTTGGATCTGATCGCTCTCCCGAAAAATTAGAAAAGGGCTCGTTCACGATTCATATTTAACGGGAGGTTCTTTCCGTAAAACGACGAACAGGGGACATAAAAGCGAATCGAGAAAAAAATTCTTCCCCTCACATAAAATCGTAAAGGACCTATTCGTAAATTCGCAGGGACCTATCGTAATTCGAGAAAACATGAGGGCTTTTGCGCAAGATGGCTAGGGGACGCGTGGGGGTCCTCTCGGCGCGAGCTTCCTCCGAACTTTATATTCGGTAGGATGTACTATGTGGAATCTAGCGCGTTGCCACAGGAGACATCTCAAAGAAATTAGAATGAAAATACCCTCTATAAATCAACTTTAAGTAAACAGAATCTAAATAGAGATTCTAAAATACATAGAACTAAATATGGATCCGAATGAAAATGCACTCTATATAAACCGAGTTTTAACATAGAAAAGAAAATTTCTTTTTAAAATAGGGGAAATAAAAATAACAAAATACCGTAATTCTAATCTAAACAGAGTGTAAGAAATTTTCAAAAATTTTCAAAAAAAATTCAAAAAGTATTCGTGCAATTAAAGTATTCGTGCAACCACCATGCAACCCTACTAAAAAAAGTTTTGAAAAATTCTGAAAAAAATCATGAATGTACATCTCAACTTACTCCATCTACGTATAAAATTTCATGATCAAATTCGTCCTATGCTAGAAGTTACAAAAAAGATAAATTTTTGACAAACTTGAATAGTTCAAATGCACCCCAAAATTTGTCTTTTTTGTAACATTTAGCATAGGACGAATTTGATCATGAAATTTTATACGTAGATGGGGTAAGTTGAGATGTACATCCATGATTTTTTTCAGAATTGTTTGAAACTTTTTTTAGTAGGGTTACACAGTGGTTACATGAAAACTTTAATTGCACTGGATATGCTGCAAAGAAAGAATACACTGGGGTCTAGGGCCAAATCAACCGATCAGTTGTATCGATTACGGAAAGAAATCAGAGATGACATTACATTAACAAGTTAGTTCCAGCTCCAATTCCACAAGCAACTGCCATTGTTTGCTGTCTGTCTGTACATCACATCACAGCCAGCAGACTACCTAGGATTACAAATAATCGCAACGTCAACATCGTCTGATCAATCATGTACACTCTTCAATTTAGTGGCAAGAACAAATCCTGAAGTTCAAGATTTGCCAGTCAGCCACGCCCAAGCTGTCATACTTTCGGCCCCTTCGTTATGAGTCAATGACCAGCCAGCAAGTCATACTTTGGCCCCTTCCACAACACCTTGAAGCAAGCGTGCCAATTCTTTTTTCCAGACTTCCTGTAAGATTGCTGCAAGCTATCAGGCTCATGTCACTTCAAGCATAAAGATCCAACAACAGAACTGAAGTTGGGCTAATAATATATACCTCTGTTAAGGAGTGCACACTGACAAATCATCAGGAATGGGGTTGTAAGAAAGCCCTCAGAAATCGTCTCTAGTTATCACTGGAAATATATAAACAACTTTAGCACGACTGCATGAGATAGATACTTCATAGCATTGAAATGAAGTTCGCTATGATAACAACGGAATGAACAAAATGGGAGTACAAAAAGGAGACATTCGAATCCCACACGTATCATTAGCATATTTTTCCATGGGTTAATATTTCAGTACTAGTCAAGGAATTACATGACTGTTGAGGAATAAAAGATAACTTCCACCATGTTAGAACACCAATTGAGCAACTCTATTTTGTCAATTACCTCGCCCTGTAATCTTTGGATCCTCTGAGCTTCTTCTCTGATCGAAACAAGGTTGGTCTTGATTTCGTTACAGATCATTCCTTCCAGTAGCCTCACAGGAACCCAGAGCTTTGGTTCCAGCTCCACCACATAAGAAAGTGTAGTTTGAAATTCCTGGTCCGCTGAAATCTCCCCACCTTCATCAGTACTACCATAAACCTATACAAAACCCAACTATATTACTCCCTCCGTCCCGCAATATAAGTCCTCATTCTTGGGAAGCGTGGTCCCACAATATAGGTTTATTGCAGATATCAGAGGTGTAGTTATTGCAATATCCGTATATCCCTCCTTTAATGTTGAAGAAGTGAATGAGTAGTTTAGTACACCGTTTCATAGGGGTATACATAGTCTAATAGCATTAACTTTTTCTTACATTTTGTGTTTGCTTAGTATGTGCATATGGTGGGCTATAGACTTATATTGCGGGACGGAGGGAGTATCTGTCAACCTTAAAGATTTGCGATCAAAAGATTATGGTTCTGACATTTTCAAGCAAAATGTTATCCAGACCTGCTCCAAGCAGGATTCTCGAGAAACAAACTAATGCTCGATGCAATGAGGTGATCTTATGAACAAGTGAAAACTTAGACAGTCCGCAATGCAATATGGCTGTGAAAGCATCAAAGCAGTGAATCTATAGTAGTATTCGGCCATCGTTGTGGCAAGGTTGGGGTGATTTGATTCATCAGTGCCAATGTGATCGCAGCACGTAGTGTTATAATTTGGAAGATGAAATTGTAAGCAACAACAGGCTATCGTGTTACCTCCTCAACGGACCATTTGCCCTCGAAAACCTTGAAATCGCCCTCGATCATCTTGAACGCGATCTCCCTCCTCCTCGCCCCGGCTGGAAGGACCTCCATTTCACCCTCGTAGCAGTCTATGGTGCCCTTGGCGTTGAACCTGATCCCCAGCGCCAAATCCTGCTCCCCAACCTGCAGGGACAAGACCTCAACAGCCATTAAACGACTACACCCATACAGTGCAACCAACTTATTCGACGAATTGCCTGGGAGAAGCGCAGGCGTGCATAGGCGCAGACCTGGTAGAGGCGCGCGAAGCTGGCGTCCTGGTCGAGGAGGCGGCACTCCAAGAGGCCCGGAATGAAGTCGGCGAGGCCCTCGTAGTCGGTGAGCGTGGCCCAGACGGCCTCCAGCGGCGAGTCAACGCGCACCCGCGCGCGCACGAGGCGCCGGTTACGCTTGGGCAGCTTGCGCACCTCGATTTGGAAGCCGTAGCGCTCGTCCTGTTCCTCCTTGTCGCCGGTTACCGAATCGTCTTCGTCGGTGTCGGCGACGACATCGAGCGGTGACTCGGACGAGGAGAAAACGGGGGAGGGGAGCTTCGGGGAAGGGGCGGAGGGGAGGATAAGGCGGAGGCGTGCACCCGTGCAGCTGCTGCTGCTGAGGAGGCGGAGGGGGTGGCGGTGCAAGTGGAGGAGACCACGGGAGGCCATGGGCGAGGAGAAGCAGCACGCGGAGGAAGCCATGGCCATGTCAGGTTCCGCTTTCTCCTACGGTCCTACCTAGTGTTAAGCTGTCGCGTTTTGGAAGCGATTAAGAATTGATATTAAATTTTTTTGGACAGGTAGACATTGGATGGAGTAAGATAAAGGATACCGGCAAAATCAAATCAGTGATTCAAGCTGTACATGTACATGTACATGATTTGCTCCGTATAAGAAATTGTACTCCTTTATCCAAATTTATATGATGAATTTATTGATTTGTGCTTGATATGTGCTTCATTTATTCAGGCGTCGGTTGTACTATATTATGAGGTTGTCTGATGGGTGATCCCAAGATGAATATATTCTTATGTCAATGGGCTCCACTAGTCATGTGGACCACACTAGGCAGGGATGCTTTGTGAGGTACTCATAAGACAAAGTCATGGAACGGCTTTGAGGGGTGTTCGTGAGACTAAGTTATATGAAGCACCTTTGAGGGTTACCCACGTGACTAAATCATAGAGCACCATGCTGCCACAAGGGGTCACACCCCTAGTAGGCTCGAGGGGTGCCCATCGAACTGAGTCATTAAGCACCTTTCATGTAACTAAATCATAGAGCACCATGTATGGTGTTTTTGCCTAGCATCCTTAGCATGACGTTTTTGTAGGGCACATCTACAGGGGTGCCCATGACCAAGCCAAACTTTGTCTCGATGGGCACGTGAGCACTCAAGACTTAGCCAAATCTTGGCATTATGCCGCAAAAGTGTTTCACACAAGGGGCCAGAGCTCTGTGCTAGGCACGAGGGATACGCACGAGAGCACCTACGAGTTAGCCAAATTTTGTCTCAGTGGGCATGCAGGCACCTTAAACATAGCCAAATTTTGGCTCAATGCCACTCAATTGTTCCTCATGAGGGGCAAGGGCTCTATGCAAAGCTCAAGGCTCGAGGGATACACGCGAGGGCACCCATGACAACCAAATTTTGGCTCAATGCCATGCGAGTGCGCCAAGCAAGGGGCGAAGGCTCCACGAGGCATGAGGCTTGAAGGATTCAAGCGAGAGCACCCATGACTTACTCAAATTTTTGCTTGATAGGCATGCGGGTGCCCAAGACTTAACCAAATTTTGTCTTAATGCCATGTGAGTGCTTCACACGAGGGGCAAGAGTTTCCCTTCGAGGCATGAGGCTCAAGAGATCCTCGTAAGGGCACCCATGGCTTAGACAAATTTTGGCTCAATACCGCGCGAGTGCTCCTCACAAGGGGCAAGCTCTGTGCAAGGCATGGGAGCGAGGGGCACCCATAACTTATCCAATTTTTTGCTCAATGTCAAGTGAGTGCTTAAAGGGAGAGGCAAGGGCTACACAATGCACAAGACTCGAGGGCTCCACTCAATGGTACCCATGATTTAGTCAAATTTTGGCTCGATGGGCACACGGGTGCCCAAGATTTTGCCAAATTTTGGCTCGATACCACACAAGTGCTTCACACAACCAACGAGGGCTCTGTGTGAGGCACGAGGATTCACGCAAGGCCACCCATGACTTAGCACATAGGCGCCAAGTCTAAACTAATTTTTTTCTCATTTGGCACACGGGGTGCCAAAGACTTAGCCAAACTTTGACTCGATGCCCCGTGGGTCTCTATGCGAGGATGTTGTGTCAGGGCTTCGCACAAGGATGGGTGCCAATTTGATGCTTCTCATTAGTCATTAGCCCTTCGTGTGGTGAGGTTTTCCTTGTTCCATTTTCAATGGCAACCATAGCTTCGCTAACTCGGTAGCTATTTGTGCTCAAGCACGGCAAGATGAACATAATGGACATGTTAGATGCTTGAAGCAAGACCCAAGTGATCCAACGTGTAGCTGCTCAAGGCCTACAATGATAGAAGTGCTATTGTGGAAAGACTTTTGTTGTCATGGTGTGTTCCTTTTGCATGCACCACTAGCCCCCTCTGTCCCTAGATGTGACAATGAAAACATCGAGGGAGAAGTGCAATCATCTATTACCATAGGACGTGGAAATGCCTTGTTCACTTAGAGCAAGGGTTGAAAAATAATCAAGGCACTAGCAGTGATTGAATTTTTTTTATAAATATTTATTTTTTATCCGTGTATTACAACAATATACCCGTATTTTATTTTTTTGCAGAAATGACTTCCAATCGCGCCACGCTGCGGCGCACTACTTATCACGCGTCATGCGAGAGAGCTGATCGCGCCACACGGGCGCGACAAGACCACGTGGTGCCTGACGTGGCGAAGCGTGAGACGGCCAGCGAGGCGGCGTGGAGGCGGCGAAGTCGCGCGAGGGTGGCGATCGCGCCACCCTGGGCGCGAGAGTCGCGTCGTCGCGCTGCCTGTGGCGCGATAGGAGGGCATGGAGCGAACATGCACCTGGTCACCTGTATTAAAGCATCAATATCGTTGACAAACAAATACACAAGTTATTAAACATGTCGGAGTTAACTCAGACACTAAGATTAACTTTGATGAACCATAAAGATTAGCAAAAAATTAAGATGCCAGTTAGCTAACTTTGATGAAACATGAAAGCCAAAATACAAAATTGAGTTTAAAAATCAAGGGAAATTTGGCAAATAGCACAAGTCGGGACATTTATATAAAATGAAGAAATAATGAGATTGGAATTCTATGACACTCAAATCTTGATGATACGATAGCATGAACTAATTGTGCAAGAACAATCATTGTTGAAAAAAATTGTGTGTGAGGAATACACAGACATAAGAATTTACAGGATAATAAGGAACAATCATACGCCAATTATTTGAGATAAGCCGAATAGTTACTCCCTCCAGTTTGGTAATATCTGTTGTTTTGAACATAGTGATGGTCAAACTTCCAAAACTTTGACTATCGATATATTTTTAAATATTTAAATTTGATATATGAAAATTATATGTGTAGACTAGTCTCAAGAAGTACTTTCATAATATTATAATTTTATTGGGTTTTATAAATATATTATAATAAAAATTAGCGATCAAAGTTGTGTTTTGAAGACCGTGTCGATGTCCAAAGCAGCAGATATTACTAAACCGGGAGGGAGTACCTTATCTGGTTTCCCCACAACTTTGTCTTGATGAAATCAGACTACGATGACGATACCAGTGCTAGGCTCTCTGCACCCTGGGTTTGTTGGCACATATATCTAGAAAGTTATCAAACAAGGTTGTTCTTAGCCTTCATAAACACACCAAAAAGAAAAGATTGATTACAAAAAAAGTTTAAAGACAATTATCATCGATGCTGTCATTACAAGGAAAGAATTTATTCTCAGGCAACACAAAAGTTTGGAGGGGGAAAAGATAAGGTCTGGTGTATCTCTAGCAAAAAGTAAGGATATATAAATAAGATAACAACTGAGAAATGCAGAAATGAAGTTCCAATTGACGAATTCAGCAATAACGCGGCATCCCACCTTAGTGTTTGAATTTGGTTCAGAACCATTTCCCCTTCCGTTTCTAGCAGCAGTCCAAGCATGGTTAAGTATAGCTTGAGCTGTTAGTCCTGAGTTCTTGTCTTCTATGTAGGAAACAATGCTATAAGGGAAGTGAAGTTGCCACATTTTCAAACAGAAAAAGGTTGACTTGTTGAAATAATACTGCATCAGTGCAGAGTATGTCGACAAACATCCTCCATACCTTTGTTATGCTAACCGTTGGGAATGAGATTCCAATAAAGAAACCAAACACCACCCCAACAATTGTTACTACAATAAGCCTCATGCTTTCGTTGGGTTTCCTAGGTGCACTGCATGGGCGCCAAGAGAAGGATAAAAAAAAGGGTAGCACAGTCCTATCGCGCCCTGTGCGACGGCGCACTCCTCTCGCGCCAGGGTGACGCGATTGGCCACCCTGGTGCGCCGACCTCCGATACCCTCCACGCCACCCGCGCTGGCCCATTGCCTGCCACGCGCGCCACGTGGTCTTGTCGCGCCAGCGTGGCGCGATTGCCTTTCTCGCGCTGACATGGCGCGATAAGCGCACACTCGCGGTTACGTGGCGCGATTGGAAGTCATTTATGCAAAAAAAAAATATGGGTATATTGTTGTAATACACAAATAAAAAAATGAATATTTATAAAAAAAATTCAGCAGTGATTGCCCCTAATTGTTTAAGGGTAGCCCCCATGAGACTAAGTCATGGAGTACCTTCTATGGTATTCATTAGAATAAGTTATGAGCACCACACAGCCACAAGGGGTGAAGCCCCTGGTGGATTTGATGGGTGCCTTGAGACTAAGTCATGGAGCACATTTGAGAGGTGCTCAACAATGATCAGGACATACTTTCCACTAATACAACCATGCCATCTACAATACACCAACCTGAGTCGGCTATATTACAAGGACCAATCACTCGAGCTCGCGCACGTCAGCTTAAATATCAGGTGAATGCGTTCCTAGGTTTTTCTACAAGTGACTCACCGAATGGAATGCTATTTAATTTTTGTGATGATTTTATTGTTCTTAGGAACCAGGGAGAAGAGCCAAAAAGGGTTCATTTTGGGCACAAGTTCCAGTTCGAGTCAGATGCAGCCCTCTTGACAGCACCAAGTTAAAATGGCTATAACTTTTGATCCAGAAGGTTTCTGGGGGCCCATGAGTACTTGTTTGAAAGATTTTGTCATCCTCTTTCCAACGGATTTATCCTCCCCTTCAAATTCCTTCTGTATCAATGAGAATCTGCAAAACAAGTCGTGTCACTTTTTCAGTCCGAGTCAAATTGGGTTGTGGGCCTTGTAATAGGGTTAACTCGGTTTGGGAACCTACTGGACGACCCTAGGTCGACCTCCCCCTCCCCTTTGCTTATAAATAGCTAGCCATTGCCACTTCTATGGTTTGGGTTTTGTTTGATTAAGTTAGCCTTTGCTACTTCTTGTAATCGTGCATGTCGGTTAGACCGCCCGAATTACTTATCATCAGAACCCTACCATACTTTGTTTCTTGATTCATATCTAATTTCATATTCACAAACAGAGTTGCTTGTTCATCTTGTTCTTGTTATTTCTTCCATTGTTTGCAGGAACCAAGACCCTTGTGGTTAGGCTGATCGTGCTCCGGTAAGGTCAATAACCCTCTGGAGTTGGTGTATCGGTCACTAAGGCGCAACGTCCTGGACGGTTGTAGTCGGGCCGCTAACGTTGACTCACCACAAATTCGAGATTTATCCTTCTTATCGAAAGATCGGGACCGCTGTTGCTATCAAACAGACTAAGTTATAAGCGCCATATGGCCACAAGGGGGCGAAGTTTTTGGGGACTTGATGGGTGTCTTGAGACTAAGTCATAGAGCACATTCGACGATACTCACGAGACTAAGTCATAGAATGTGACGGACCGCCCTTTTCAGGGGGTGCGTTTAAATCCGCAACGGCTACCCAGGAAGATTAGCCGTCGGGAACCAAGTCATACATTGTCAGCATAAGAGCGAAATCATCTGCTTTATACAAATAAGGCATAACGGCCAGAGTTTACAAAAGGAAGTGGCAAGCTCCAAAATATTACATTACCAAAAGACCACACAGGCAAGGCCTGAGCACAGAAAAAGAACCCTAAAAACCAGACTGCTTCGCCATCTACGATCTTCTGGAATTCTCCTGCGTCTTCAAATTCTAAAATAGGTTGAAAAGCAAGACTGAGTACACAACAGTACTCAACAAACCGCACAGGAATTTCTGAATATTACATGCGGGGATATTCTCAAAGAAATGGCAGTAAGGTTATTATGATGGTGGATGCAGTTTTGTTTTCCAAGTCATTTTACATTTGAAACACAAACCATACATAATAGAAATAAGCAAATTTGAGTTTTCACAAGTTCATCATTACGTCAAATTGGAAATAACAAGCCTACATGGGTTAGGTTACGGAATTCACCCCAGTTCAAACTTAGCTTCGTTTACCGGAAGCACGACGTATTCAAATACCATTTAAACATGACCCGGCAGAGTTGCTCAGCTTTACCCACAAGATATCTTCGACCGTTAATGCCACGCGCGAACTTACATGCAACTTAAATGCGTGCGGCCGGGCCGAGATTATCAAAGCCTTTCGTTGAACTACCCATCTTTAGCACTTACCCAGTAGTTCTCAAAACCACACAGTACTCGGGTCCCACGGGCCACGGCGGGATGCACGATCCGATACTAAGGGTATCTACCGTTGTGAGAATCAGCAGGTGACTCCACCGATCAACATCCATTGCACCCCGTTCGCCTCGCGGGCATACTATCTAACACACACAGTATGGAAGCTACATCCTATAAGTATTCCAAGGGGGAGTTCAAGTACCGAGCTAGGTCGGATCGTGTCAACGAGGCTGACCGACCCAAGTTGTGGTTGAACGGGATCTAAGTTATTTACTTTACCCAAGGTTGTGATTACTTAATTTATGCCTAAGACTTAGCCAAATCCAAACCAACCATCCACATCACTCCACATTGGCCTCGTCAACGGTCGAGGTTCGAGCACGTAGCCATCTAGTGGTTTGCCCGCCAAAGTCCTCTCACCGTGGCACATTTTAAACATATTATACATCAAGCCTGTCGCTTGATGGTTTTATTTTAATATGCAAAACCTTTAATGTTCAACTAATTAATTAACTACTAGCATACGAGGTTCAATAGCTAAGTCTAGGATTTGCAAGGGAAAAATGTCACAACAATACAAAGTGAGTCTTTAATCAAGCTAGGTACTAACTAGGTCATCATGGCATTCTAAAATAAACATTTCTAGCATTTAACATACCAACATAATGCGATATTAAAATAATTATTACTACATTATTATCATGGGTTCAACATGTTCAAGGAGTGCGGCTTGCCTTGCGAGGCGAGGGGAGTCCTAGGTTGTCGTCGACGTACTCGAACTCGGTGCTAATCGCGTCTGGCTCTTGCTCCTCGTACTGCTCTGGGACGGGTTCCAACAGTTCTTCGGAAGCCGGTTCTAGCGCAAAGTAAAACGAGCAATAAGTAAATGAATAAAACAATAAAGAAAAGAAAAGAGAAAAACAAGAAAAGGAGAAATGAAAAGGGATTGAGAGAGAAAGGGCCGGAGGTGAGTTTGAGGGCATTTTGGGTGTTTTGGAACTTTGGGGACTTCAAAAGGCGAAACGGAGGCCGTATTTGGACTCAGTGGATCGAAACGATGAAGATGGTGTATTTGGGCCATTTTGGAGTTTCCGGGGATTTTCGGAGTATTTTTGGCTATTTTGGGAATATAAAAAGGATTTTCAGATTAAACTAAATCCAAAAGAAAAGAAAAATAAGAAAACAGTGCTGGGCCGCACTCAGGCTGAGCCCAAGCCGGCCGAACGGCCCAAAACAGCCCGTGGCCCACACACGCGCGGCAAGATAGCAGCCGCTCGGCCGACCAAGAAAAGGGCGCGGGGATTTCGGCTAGGGCATGAGTAGGGGGCGACGGTGGCGGCGAGGGGCGATCTGGGGTGGGCGAGGCGGCGGCTTGGTGGCGATACTAGATCAGAGGTGGGCGTCGGCGGGGCTCGGTGGGGGAGGCGTCTGGGAGAGGCTAGGGTTAAGGCTTCGGCCCGGGCGGAGATGGGAGTCGAGGCGACAGGGCGAGTGGTGGCAGCGCGAGGCCAACCAGCCGGAGGGGGAGGCGATGAGGAGGGGGCGGTGGTGGAGGAAGGTGAAGGGGTCGGGCTCGTCTAGGGTTAGGGTGGCTTGGGGCGGCTTCGGCCAGAGGGGGAGAGAGATGAGGGGTGGCGGCGGAGTGGCCTTCGGCCGGGGGTGGAGAAGAAGGGAGGGGGTGGCGGGGAGCTCACCAACGAGGGAGAGGAGAGGGCCTGAACAAAGGTGACCCCAGGGGCTTTATACCCGAAGGCGGCATGGGCACGGAGGGGGAGCAGGTGAGCAAGCGGCGTGGGTGACGACCGCGACAGAGGGGACAGGCGAGGCGACGGGCGTCGGTGAGCGCGGCGTCCAAGGCAACGACCAACGAGAGAGGGAGCAGGCGGCTGACGCGGGCGCGGCCAACAAGGGTGACGCGAGGAAGACGAAGCCAGGCGATGGGACGGGAGCAGCTCAGGGATGACGCGGGCGTGATGCGCGCGACGACCAGTGATGGAGACGAAGCGGCGGACCGGTCCGCGTGCAGGAACGACCGAAGGATCGGAGGTCCAAGAAGGTATGAATGACAGGTGAGTTTTCCAAATCCAAACCCTAACTCCCAATTCCAAAAATCCAATCAAGATCCAAATTAACTCGAATGAAACTTCAATTAGGGTTTTGGTTAGGGTTGATTTTTGCTTTTGAAATTTGGGGATATTTCATAGAACAACATGTGGACACTAGAGGTTGAAGCCCTAATGGGCATGAGGGGTTCTCACGAGACTATGTTGTGGAGCACATTCGAGGGGTGCCCACGAGATTAAGTCATTGAACGCCACATTGCCACTAGGGGTTGAGCCCAGTGGGCATCAGGGCTGCTCACGAGACTAAGTCATACAACACCTTCAAGGGGTACTCATGAGACTAAGTCATTGAACACCACATTGCCACTAGGGTTGAAGCCCCTAATGGGCATAGGGAATGCTCATGAGACTAGCTCATAGAGCACCCTCGAGAGGCACTCACGAGACTAAGTCATTGAACACCACGTTGCTACTAGGGGTCAAAGTCCCCGTTGGGCATAAGGGATGCTGATGAGACTAAATCATGGAGCACATTTGATGGGTGTTCATGAGACTAACTCATTGGACACCACGTTGCCACTGGGGGTCAAAACCCCTGGTAGGCATGAGGGCTGCTCATGAGACTAAGTCATGGAGTACCTTCGAGGGATGTTCAGAAGACTAAGTCATTAAACAATATGTTACCCCTAGGGATTGAAGCTTCTGGTGGGAACGAGGAGTGCTCATAAGACTAAGTCATAGAGCACCTTCGAGGAGAGCTCGCCATACTAAGTCATTCAACACCACATTGCCACTATGGGTCGAAACCCTCAGTGAGAATCAAGGGTGCTCATGAGACTGTCGGGACCCGAATGTGCAAATTCGGATTTTATGTATTCAGCACTAGTTCAGAATCACGCTAATGCACACAATCTCAACATTGATGAAATACCACAATCATACATAGCAAAAATATAATAAAGGACTTCATTTATTAATATAACCTATTTGAACGACCTTATGGTCAACTTACAATAATATGCCACGCAGGGCAAAGACTCAAAATAAAGAAAACTGTAGCGAAAAAGAAGACTCGTAGTAACCCATCAATCTGCCACATGCAACTGACAAGGTTTGCACCCTAATTATGTGACTCCTCCTAGAACTCCTCCTTGAGAGCTGGCATAGACTCCTCCTTGAGAGCTGGCATAGACTCCTCCTCAACTGGTGAGTTGGGTGTTGCAAGGGGGTGAGTACATAAAGCACTCAGCAAGTCATGTACAGAATGCAAGTTAATTAACTACATGCATGGCTTATTCCAAGTGAATGGCTGAAGTGATTATTTTACATAAAGCAACATTTACAAAAGATTAACATTTATAGTTTAAAATGATTGTAAATCAAATATTATTACTAAGTAATTTTCTCATTTATTTTTTAGGATTCACTTGCACATAACCTAAACCAATTTCATCATTTTCAGTGGCACACAGCCTCCCTTCCCAATTTTATTTTTCAAGATCTAACCCTTGACTGTAATTCCCGAGCATTATCCAATACCATGGACACGGCTATTTGAATAGGTTTGACACATACTCTACAGAGGTTATACACTTTGCCCACAAGATATAATTAACTCACTACGTCTATCGTGACTCACCATACAAGAGTATGCGAATGAGTGATCATAACAAAGCCTTTCAGAAACTTCTATCCTAACACATAAACCTCTCCAGTATTGCATTTACTATCCCTTCCCTCACACAGAGCCAAAGTATAGGACCAACATACCGTTGGATCGACGTGAGACCGCAGTACACCACATCCTCCCCCATAACCCCACCCCTGTTTGACTATCACTCTGAGATATCACATGCTAAGACATATGTAACTTATTTAACTAGGCATGTCCCATTCCAGATATGTGGTTGTATATTTGACCCAGTTCAAAGGCTTGCAAGGCTAAGTCCTTAATTGATCGAGGTAAGACTACCAGTCACTCAAATAACCAATGGCACACAGCCCTCACTTACTCTCATCAACCCATTGCCACATAGGCCCACTATGGCACAGAGCTTCTTGCCACTTGCCACAGTCCAAATCATGTCCCACCCCCAGTTGATTATTGTGCAACATATGCCATCAACGAGTCAACATCCATGTAGAACAACACATAACAACACGTGCCTCTATATCAACATCATCGTGTGGCAACACATGGCACACCATTTCAGAAATGCATTCCATATTTCATTAATTAATATTAAATTGCATTTCCAAAATGATATCAATAATATGTTGCATGGCTAAGCACACTATTCACATTCTAGCAACCCATGTTGACAATTAATAGCATCTAACTAACATTAAATTATCTTAGGATGACAAATGAAAATGGCATACAAATGACAAGGTAGACACAATTTAATTTGGTTGCTTAAATATTCCCAAATTAATTTAAATTATTTTTAATTTGAATTAACATGCAATAATTTGAAACAAGGTAATTTTAAAACATGGGACCAGTATGATCAAAGCACAACTTGCCTTGAAAAAGCTCTTGCTCCTGCTTTGGACCTTGTTCTTGAAGTAGCAACTCACCCTCGAATCCCTCGGACATTTCAACATCTACGCATAACGAATAAATAAATAATTAATACAAAAAATAGAGAGCAAATTAGACTTCAAAAATTAAATTAAATTAATTTTTCTAAGGAAAAATCTATTTATGATGTCATAGGACACATGGACTAATCACGTGATGACACGTTTCACCAGTGCATGGACTCGATCCACAGAACTACTCGGATCCACCGTGGATTCGACACATGATGCCTTGGTTGCTACGTGCGCCATACGTCAACACGCGATTGGCTGCGGCATCGTCCAACAGCGACAACGCCCGGGATTGACACGTGGCTCAATCATATCTACATGATTTTGTTCTATCGCTGTGATTGTGTGCGTGGTTAATCGAAGCGGTAGAGACACGCGGCGTGATCTCGACCGCTCATTCCAAATCGGAAGGCCAAAATTCAACAAGCAGTGGCGACATTGTGCACACACGGCAAACTTGTAACACCCCGGCACCTAGTATGCCCAGAATGTCACCACAACAGCTAAAGATAACAACCAAATGTCACAATTAAAGATAAATTACAGCAAGTACGCTAATGTTTTAAACAAAATTTTGGTAGCATGCCCTCTGTTTTTCTATGGTTTTAAGTAACAAAAATAATACCATAACAAGATAGCATAATGGGAGACAACAATAACATGGCAATCTAGGTTTTCAACAACATTTCAGGCCCAACACATAAATTAACCTCTCATGAACTAATACGGGGTGAATAATTAATCATAGCAAATGACACGTCATAAACCAAATCTAGTTCAATAAAGTAATCCATCACAACTATCGAATGGGCATGAAATTTTCTGTTCAGGTGATGCCAAGTGAAGGCGTGTGTCTAGCTCCCTTTCCCAAATGCCGAACTCAAGGTACCTAAAAAAACATTAAGCAACAAGCATGAGTTCATCACTCAACAAAGTGTATTGTAATGGAATAAACAATAACAATATTCATTAACATCTTCATTATCCTCTCAAATAACATCATCATAAACATCTCATAAAACAACTTCCTTAATGCAATGCAATGCACATGTCTCTTTGCTTAGCACATACCGGTATTGCCGAGTGCACACACGTCGATGTGCACCCTCTTTTCCTTCCATCCCGTGGGGAGTGCCTACTCTTACTGACTCGCTCCCATCCACTACTGTGGATGGGACTACGAGGTAGGTCTTTTGTGTTCACTATGTGTGAACACAGAGGCCCGCATCAGAATGGGTCGCCTCTTCCATTATGCATGCACATATGCCATAAACATGAATTTACTTGCATATAAACTCGAATTAAACAATGGTATAACCATTCAACCATTCACATTCATCATATCACATGCAAAGATTAAACATGGCAACATTAACATAACACATGGATAACTATATCATCACGTAACATAATGGCCTCCTAAGCCACAACCAATACAATACACTTGCCTTCAACCACGCGAGACGGAGTGGTGAGATATTGAGGGCACTCCCGGGGTCACACCACCTGCACATAGGTATAATACACTCAAAAACATGCCCACAAAATAATACAAGAACAATTAACTACAACGACTTAGCAACCCATTCCTAAAACCCAAAAAATAGAGAATCTGACCACCGGGACAGCAGTCTTCCAACAAGCATAACTTGAGTTCTACAACTCCAAATCAGGTAAACGAGTACATTTTCTCGAACCTCAGGAAATTTCCCAACTTTTTCTAAGTATTCGTGAAAACTGATTCGGCATGTAAAATCTTCTAATCTACAGTTGAACACAGACTGTACCATTCACGTCACAGATTGTACAGCGTTCAGTAAAACGACCATAACTTTTAAACGTTGAATGAAACTTAGCATTTTCAGTGCCCAATTAAAGGTAATTCGATTACCTACAACTTTTGCAACAGCCGGTCCCCCAGGAAACGACTCTAAAGTCCTCAAATCTGCACTTGAAGTCGGCTTTGTAAACTGGCCGAGAGCAGCATGTGAAACAGATCTACAATCACTTTAATCCCCTCTAACGACAGCAACTAATTGGGGGTTTTAGACATGGATTCTCCCATCTACCAGCACCTAGATCTCCACAAATTAACCACAATTCATTACCTCTTCTTGGAGAATCGAACGAACGACGAACACCTTCCTCCTCCCAGCCGCTACTTCCTTCGGATCCGCAGCGATTTGCCGGAGTTCTCTGGACGAATGAACCTCCAAGCGCGGCCGCGACGACCACCGGGGAAGGGAAAGGAGAGGGCTGCACCAAGGGAGAAGGGGGCGCCCAAAGGGGAGGGGTGGCGGCGGCTAGGGTTGGGAGGGGAAGGGGGAGGCACATGGGGGAGGCAAGGGGGGAGGTGGCGGCCACTAGGGGGAAGGGGGGAGGGGGGCGCACCAAGGAGGTGGGGGCTAGGGTTGGCTGCCTAAAAGCTCTCCCTCTTGGGCCCAAACCCTTCCACTTAGGCCCAATCCTTCCCACTTGGGCCCAAACCTTCCTACCGGAGGCCCCATTCAACCCCCAAGGCCCAAAAATCTCCCGGAAGCCCAAACAACCTGAAAAACCAAAAACTCAACAAAAACTCGTACCGTAATGTCACAAAACTAACATGCTGCCTACGTGGTTGAATCTAAAGCGTTGGCTCGGATCGAGTGGCTGAAATTTGATTGAATCTACGGCCATGCGACGGCAATGTTGCAACACGAGATGATGACACATGGTGGTATCTCGACCCTCCAAACTAGATTGAACTGACACGAATAAATGGTAGAGTCTGGCGGCGCTAGATGGCAAGGTACTCACTGAGGATAAAGATGAAGCCCTCTCGCGTGGTGCTCCGGTGGCTCTCCAATGACAACGACCGATGGATCTGAAGTGGTGCAGCACAGAGATCCCGGATTCGGGCTCAGATGCGGCCAACGGAGCTCAACGCCCACGGAGATGACAAGGAACCACGACAGCACATTCTCACAACTTCTACGAGCTCATTCTCCTCGTTAGCAGCACCTCGGTCGATGGCATCTAGGGCAAATGGAGCGACACAATGCGATGCATTCAATGCGGGGGTTGGTGGATTTAAATAGCCCCTCAGCGTATGTGAAATCATGAAAATCGAGGTCGGTTAGGATACGACGGCGGAGCGGAGTCCCGTTCAATCATGCAAGAACGATAATGGAGAACTGTCCACGTGTCATGATCCGACAGTCCAAAACACAAGAACTACACGGCACACTACTATCCATTGGATTGCGATCTAACAGTCTCGGCGTGAGCGAGCTAGGGTTTGACAACGAGTGGGCCAAATGGGCTGGTTTGCGACACAGTTAGCGATGCGTGTTTCAGACTATGCCCGATTAGGGTTTCGGCCCGAACACTATTCTAAATCATATTTCTGATTTTTCTCTTTTAAAATTAATTCTAAAAACTAAATTAAGCCAAAATAAATAGTAAAAATATCATAAAAATCCTGGAAAATATTTTGAGATATTTTGAACTTAAATAAAATATTTTCAGTAAAACTTTATTTGAACTTTAAACATTTAAATAATTTTAACAAAAGGCTTAATTCAAATAAGATCAAAATAATTCTAAAAATTCAAATAGCTCAATAAATTCAAGAAAAGCAAAAATTGAGATGTTACAAAGACTAAGTCATGGAGCACCTTCGAGGGGTGCTCACAAGACTATGTCACTAAATACCACATTGCCACTAGGGGCCGAAGCCCTCGGTGGGCATGAGGGGTGCTCACAAGACTATGTTATGAAGCACCTTCAAGTGTGCTCACAAGACTAAGTGATTGAACACCACATTTCCACTAGGGATCGAAGCCCCCAATGGGAATGAGGGGGTGCTCACGAGACTAATTCATGGAGAACATTTGAGGGGCACTTATGTGACTAAGTAATGGGACACCAAATGGCCACTAAGGGTGGTAACCCTTAGTGGACTTGGGCACCCATAAGAATAAGTCACGGAGCACATTTGAGGGGCTCCAAAGAGGCATAATCATTTTTTGT
This sequence comes from Rhipidocladum racemiflorum, assembly GCA_036346355.1. Taxonomy (NCBI): domain Eukaryota; kingdom Viridiplantae; phylum Streptophyta; class Magnoliopsida; order Poales; family Poaceae; genus Rhipidocladum; species Rhipidocladum racemiflorum. Next base: position 67,825,449 of record CM070572.1, read on the forward strand.
GCCCGAAGTCCTCGAAAAGCAAACTTCCTTCACACACTAATGGGTGAGGAAAGGATTCTTCCTTGGTTATCTCATCGGTGCATGAGCATGTGACTTAGTCTATGGCATACTTAGTGTTGCACAACAACTTTCCATTGCGGAGGCCATGACCAACCACCCACAATATGAACATGATAAGGACCAATCTCTAAGTCCCCCGTGAGGGGCATGTCATGACCTTCACAAAATATGTGAGGAGTTGAGCACATAGTTACCGCATTTGCTATAAACCCGGTGAATCGCGAACTGGATTCGTCGAACTTGAATCGGTTTAGGGTATGAGGTTCGTGTTCACAGTGGAAATGGAAAGAAAAAGTGATGAACCATGAACTTGAATCTTGTACCGTGATTCAGACGAACCCCGTTTCTGGTAACTATGGCTGAGCTCCTTTACCCTGTAGGTAAGGGTTTTTCCAAGTAGATCAGGAGTGCACGAGAGTGGTTAACCGTGCCAAGCAGTGGAATGAGGCGATGGGTGACCTAGAGGTCATTCGCCAAATGGCCTGGAGTCAAAGGGGGATGAATCCTTAGCACATCCATCAACTTGGGCTCAAGAGCCAAGCTGTCATTTGTGTCCTAGGTCTAGGAGGACACAAACTACCTAAGTACAGATGATGAATGCCTAGGCCACCGAGGTCATTGATAGGGGAGGCCGCGGAGGCCATGCACCCTAAACACCGCTAGGGTGAAATCTCTTGTGAGACCATTGTTTCCTCGTGTGCAGACACAAAGATCTGGACCATCTCAGAGGTTGAATTCGAGAGACAGCAAAAAAAATAAAAAAGCCTAAAAGGCATATAGGAAATGCCTCGTGTAGCCCCCCTGGGCGGTGGGAATGGAAGAGTCCATTCCCTACTATTTGGCCAACTTCATGGTTGAAGCATCGATGACCTTCGAAGAGCTATATGCTCCTATATGTAACATAAGTATCAGGATAAAGCATATTCTTATATCAGTGGGCCCCACTAGTCATGCCAGGTTCAGTAGGCAGGGTGCCGTCTTTAATGTCCTTTATTCCCAAATGTAGTTCCCCTTATGACTCCCAGGGTCACAGGAGGTGTGGGGTCTTTATAATGGCCTCTTGTACTTGAGTAAAGTGGGTGTGGATCTATCGTTCACTGGGCTCTTTTCATCCCAACAAGATAGGTGTTAGTCCTTTCTCCAGAAGATCTTCCTCTCCCTTGCCCGATCTTTTGAATGGTTGAGCAGTTTTCGGTTTAAGCGTTTCAAGAGCAAAATTCACAACCAATTACAACCGGAAAGAAGAGAAGAGGCAGTTTCAAGAGCAGTTTTTGGTTGCCTGAACTAAATTCTCCTCGATTTTCTTCTGCGATGAATCTTAGCACTGAGGTCCGGAAGGATAACGAGATGTATACGTGCACTTCTCTCCTCCTTTGGTCATGCAGGTGCAGGTCAGGTCCCACCATCCTTTTCCAGTCAGCTAGGCTAGCTACATCCAGCTAGCGTACGCGTGCCGTAACCATCTTCTATGCACGTAAATCCAAATCCAAAACGAAATGGAAATGCAAATGCCATATCCCGGCAATTGCGGTAACTTAACTTGCATTCGTGGGTCTGTTTGTTTTTACTTTTAGTTCTGGATTCTGATCCTAAAAGCTAAATCTAAAACAATCCCAAAAGCTAAATCTAAAACAAATTTACTAATTCTAGAGTCTGATCCTCACAATTCAGCTAATTCGTATACAGTAGAATTCACAATCCATTTTATATTTTATATGTGCATTTGGATTCTAACTTTTAGAGAATCATCTTCGCAATAACAACGATCCAAAATCAGCTTTTACAGCAGTAGCATGATTAGACGATGGTGCAAACATCCAACTCTTTCTCTCATCACAACCCCAAGGTAGACAGATGGACACCAGTTACAGGTGAGTAGAATCAATTTTTCCCCAAGGGGACATGATGTGCAGCCATACACACGGTGACAAGTCTAATTTTCTCTGCTTACTTATCTGTAATACACAAGAATTGCTCCTCCCCGATCGGTTAACCTGAGGAGTAATTAAGCAGTAGGATGATTAAATCGACACAACCAGCAAACACACAGGCAGGCAGGGCATCTGGAATTCTGAATCTCACAGGCGGTGGAACTGGAATTGCTTGTCCTGGATGGATTTTATCTGTCGCCGTGGTGGTACTGCGGGTAGGACACGCCGACGCCGTGGCCGTGGCCGTAGCCGTTGTACACGGCGTGGCCGTTGTGGTGGTGGCCGTGGCCGCCGGTCATTGGCACCACGCCGACGGCCATGCCCATGGGCACGGGGTGGTACATGGCCGCGGCTGGCGCGGCGTACGGCATGGGCACGGGCACCTGCGCCTGCGGCTCGTGCAGGCTCTGCGGCACCGGCGTGGAGGCGAAGATGTGGTCGGACGGCGAGGGCCCCTCGTTGGAGAGGCCCTGCATCCGCTTCACGTACAGCCGGTACTTCTGCAGGTGGCTCGCCACGTTCTCGCGGGTCAGCCCCTCCACGTTCATCAGCTGCATGATCGTCTTGGGCACCGCGTTCTTGATCCCCAGGTGCGCCACCACGTCCACGAACCGCTTGTGCAGCTGCGGCGTCCACACCAGCCGCGGCCGCTTCACCGCCGCGCCCGCCGATGCCTCCGCCGGCGCCGCCGACGAGTCCGCGTCGTCCATGGCCGCCGCCGCCTTCGACGGCGGCGCCGAGCACCCGTCGCCGCCCGCCGGGAAGGGCGGGAAGGAGCTGGACGAGGAGGAGGACGCGCGGCGGAGGCGGGAGACGGTGGCGGCGGAGGCGCGGTGCACGTCGAGCAGCGTGCGGCCCGCCTCCGGCGGGATGCGGAAGGCGGCGGCCAGGCCCGGGGGGACGAGTGGCTGGGAGAGCGGGGTGAGCTCGTCGGCGCCGGGAAGGCCGGTCTCCCACTCCATGACCCTCTCATGCTCGCCGCCCCCGCCGCCGCCGAGGATGTCGAAGTCGTAGTCGTCCGCCGCCTCCTCGCCCATCCCCACTCGCCCGACCTGATTAAAATTGGAAAGCAATCCAACCCCTCCCAATCAAATCAACCAATCAAGAGGCCATAATCCCACGCCACTACCAGTATCTAGCTCTAGCCCTAGGCGGCGGCCGGAGGCGGTGGGTGAGGGAGAGAGATTTGCGAGGTGACTCCGGTGAGAGGTGAGGAAGAGGGGAAAGGGGGGCGATGTTTTAATGGCGGAAAGGGAATAAAGCGAAAAGCGGAGGGGTGGGGGCGAGAAAAAGGGATGCCGGCAGGTCCACGTGGACCGGTGAGCCGGATATTTTTGATTCGGGGGCCGCGCTTTTGCATCGCCGCCGTCCATCCCGTCCTTTTCCGGTGGCACGATGGTAATTCCCATGCTCTTTTCGGGGCGCCCTCGGAGGAGATGAGGACTGGAGATATTTCTTTGAGATTCCAACATAGCCCCAATCCAACGACGGACCGTCATCTCTCCTCAGTGCGCTGCCTGGCCCAACCCCTCTCTCTCTCTCCCTGTCTCTCTATTTATTTATTTATGCGATTCCATCTTCTCCCTATGCTATGCCTTCTGCATCTCGCACATTTTGGATCGGAGAATTTGCTGAACGTTGGTTCAAACGGTTAGACAACCTCGCTATCGAATAGTTCAGGATTACTCAATTGAAGAAGAGAGAGAGCGAGACACCAATAGGAGGAGGAACGGATTGCTATGCCTCCTGCATTTGCTGTTTATTGGTTCAAACAAACAAACTGTTTGCACCAAGATTTGGCACGTACAGAAATGGAAAGATTGATACACATGCAACGGATAAAGGTCGTGATCAACAAGGACTCAGTTGCCGAAACGGAAAGGAAAGATCGGGTCGTAACCGATGCAGATTCGGTTGTCGTGTCCATGCAGGATTCGGATCGGCTGAGGCATATAAAAAGGGGGACAAGCCAGAAGACGAGGACCATCAACAAATCAACCAACACACTTTTATTTGCGTTTTCATGTTTTTCTAGTTTTCGTAGCAATCTTTCCTCTGTAAGCCGTCGGGATCAATAAAGAGTTGCACATCGCCGATTTGTTGTTCTCATCGACTTGTCTCTCCAGATTTGATCTATTTTGCTTGTTGCGCATCGCCTTTCAAAGTCGATCTACCTTTAACCTCGGATTAGCCTTAATCGGCTAATTCAGTTATTCCCTCATCGGCCCTTAGCCGATCGATGTTAAGCTGATAATTGTTGTTATCGGCTGGTGTCACTCACGATCACATCACCTTGTCAATTACAGGTCAAATTGACTGGCACGCTTTCAAACTCGACGTTTGTCTTGTGTGTTTGAGGCGAAAAACCCTACTTCACATTTTTTGCGCAAACATATTTTGGCACGCCCGGTGGGACATGAAGGAAAATTCACATGGCATCAACTGGGAAATCCACGGCGACAACCGATATCGACCCAGACGCAATAATCGTGCCTACATTGGCCGATTTGACTCCTGAGCAGCAGAAAGAAATTGAAGATCAAAAAGCTGCGCTGGAGGAGATGATGCTGAAGTGTTATCAAAAGACCCGACGAGGGGTCACCCAAAAGGCCGCGCTCCCAAAGATAAACCCTACCAGTGGCGCCCCTACTAAATCGATAAGCCGATACATGCCAGGTCAGGTTGAATTGTCTAGTATGATAGAGCAATCTGTACATCATGCGCTAATCAATCAATCATCGGCTCTAGTCACCACATTAAAACCGATGATCGAGAATAGCGTAAAAACAATTGCTCAGGAGCTGGCTATATCAGGAAGCCTATTGGATCCAATAAAACCTCTCCCATCGTACCCCGTTTATTCAATAGCACAAAACACCGGTACGGTGAAGGTGTTGGCTCCAGCCCCCTCTGCAATGCCGGCTCAACCCACCATAGTAGCATCGAATAACCGATCGGGGTGGAATAATGCATTACCATGCATATACCGATGTAGCAAATCTAAACACAAGTTGTCCGGGACCATCGACCAGTATGTTCGTTCAATCGGCTCACAAGCCGACTGAAGTGGATAGGATATCTCGTGCTCAAAGACCAATTCCTCCTAAAGAGCCAACCCCACACAGAATAGTATCATACACCGACCCATTTGTGCTTATGCCCGAGGTATCGGCTACAAGGAACGATGGCTACTGTGATACTACGGAATGACGGTATGAGTCATTTTCGATCTCGGCCATAAGGTACGACTCTTGTAACATGTTTTTTGCGCCGTTTCTGCAAGTGTGGGCCTTTCCGGGGGATTTTGGGCCTTTCCGGAGGGGAATTGGGCCTTCCGGGGGAGTTCGGGCCTTGGGGGGTCCATATGGGCCGAAGGTGGGACATATTTGGGCCTTTTGGAGGTGGTCTAGGACAGCAAAACTACTGCCCTAGCCCTACCTGCGCCCCAAACAAGTCCCCTCCCTAGCCCTAGCCCCCACTTGTTTCCCCTCCACCCCATTGCCTCCTCCTCCCTAGCCGCCACCCCTCCCTCACCCTTGCGCCTCCCCTTGCTCCACCACGTGCCCTTGCTGCGTCCCCCTTGCTGCCATGCCACGCCATGGTGCTGCCCTCGCCGGTAGGAGGATCCGCGACGAGGAGAACCGGTGGCCACGACGCGTGGGGGAGCGAGATCGAGGCGATCGAGAGGCATTCTTCGTGTTCGTCGTTCGTCGGACTAAGGTATGTCCATGGGGAAACCTTGGGGAAGGTCTAGGTGCTGTTCTCATGGTAGATTTGGAGTTATTAGATCAAGAGGACGTGCTGCCATGGAGTAGATCTGAAAAGAACTAGAGTTCGTATTGTACTCAGTTTCGGGCAGATTTGGAGTCCGTTTTAGGGGGTACGATTACGCAATTTTAGATTCGGAATTTGGCCGACCTCCTGTTGAAGAAGTTGTAGGTATCGTCAAGAACTATTTTGTGTATTTTTTTGAAAATTTTTGGAGTTACGGTCTGAAAGTTATGGCCGTTTTGGTGGGCGCTGTCCAATCTGTGTCGAGGTTGGGACAGTCTGTGTTCAACATTAGATTAAACTAATTTAGAGTTCGAATCTGACCGTACGGACTTCTAGGAAGTTGTAGATAATTTCAATATCTTTCAGTACATATAAAGAAATTGAAATTCCGCCCAGCCGTTTGGAAGTTATGCCTGTTTTACCGAGCGCTGTCAAATCTGTGACGAGATTGAGACAGTTCGTGTTCAACGTTAGATTAAACAACATTAGAGTCCGAATCAGTCTTTACCTATAACTAGAAAAAGTTGGGAAATTTCCTAAGCTATGTGAGGATGTACTCGTTTATTCAATTTGGAGTTCTAGAACTCAAGTTATGATTTTTCGAAGCCGCTGTCCAGAACGGGGCAAAATCTGTGATTTCGGGGTTTTGGAGTATTTAGCGTATTAGGTGTAGTGGGTACTGTTTTGAGGAGTCGAATTAAGTATGTGGCACGTGTTTGCAGGTGGTGTGCCTTCGGGAGTGCCCTCAACCTCTCGTCACTCCGTTGCCCACGGTTGAAGGCAAGTGTGTTGTGTGGATTGAACATTATACGTGTTGCTAGAATTGCTTGATAGTGTTTGGGATAGATAACATGCTGTCTTGCCATGAACTACATGTTATAATTGATATGATGTCCTTATGCCATGTTTTAAATATTGTCGATATGATGTCTTCATGCCATGATTAAAATGCTTGATGATGATAAGTGATTTACATGCTATGTTGTGAATGGGCACCGTCGATGGTTGAATACGGTCCTACATGTTGAGATGCCATGTGTTGATATGCAATATTTCTATTTGTGTATACATTGCTGTCCATTTTGCATGCATGGCATATTTTCATGGCGGCCGGTGAGATAAGTCATAACTATTCGGTAGGGTCGGTGAGAAGCTATGACTAGTCCGGGGCTAAACTTTTGAGTAAGACCTACATCGTGATTCCATCCACCGCGGTGAATGGAAGCGAGTGATAGGCACCCTCCATCTTCGGGATGGAAGGGGGAAAAGGGTGCATGCCGACGGGTGTGCACTCAACCATACCGGTATGAGAATTCCAGGAGACATGTGCATTGCATTGCATGAATGATATACATGAATGAAGAAGTTTATGAATTAATGATGAGAGTACTCATGAGGTGTTCATGAAATGATTATCATGTTGTTTTAAAGAGTGTGTATAATGTCAAGTATGATGTGTTGTGGTATAACTGTGAGACCGGTATGATGGTTTGTTGTTTTGATCCTTGTCGATTCATTATATTACACCTTGCTGAGTTTTGAACTCACGCTTGTGTTTTTCGTTGTTTGTTTCTTTAGGTACCATGAAATTGGCGCGCGAGAAAGGGATTTAGCTACACTCCTCCACGTAGCATCATAATCTAGCTAATTCACCTGTTTTGGAGACATTGCAATAATCATTAGTTTATGGTCTTAATGTTTGGTTGTTTCCCCATGTGTATCATGTGGGGCTATGGAGTGAATCGTTATATCTTCCTAGATTTAAATTGATGCTTATTCTTTTGCTAGCGATGCCTATTGATGTTTTAATTGATGATTGGTTATCATTATCGCTGCGTGTGAAGGTCTTGTTTATCCTACTTATTGATATGATGATTATGTTGTTAAGTTTCATGCAAAAACAAAGGAGATGCTGTCAAAATTTTCAATTATTCTAAATGATTACTTGCTGTAATTTACTTTAAATTATGGTATTAAATGTGTTATGGTCTATGTTTGGTGACATTCTGGGCTTAGTAGAAGCTGGGGTGTTACAGCTACAAACAATTGCCTCAACGTCAGCCAATGCGTTACGGTCAGCCACCGAAGTTTGCACTCGGGGGGCAGGACGCGAACTGCGTTAACTGGCAGGGCCCAGGGGTCGTACGGGCCGATAATGTTAACTGGGCTGAACAAATTGCTGCTGTATTAAGAGAGCAGTTCGGCCTACAACCCAAAGGGAGAGTAATCAGCTATAGGAAGCCGTATCCTGATTACATAGATCGCATGCCCTACCCACATAATTATAGGATCCCAGATTTTGCTAAGTTTTCAGGTGATGGTTCTGTTACCACTCTCGAACACGTCGGACGATTTATAGCCCAGTGTGGTGAAGCAACATAGTCCGACGAGCTAAAAATAAGGCTTTTTTCGTTATCCCTGTCCGGGGCAGCGTTCACTTTGTTTACCAATCTGCCCCTAAATTCGATCCATCTTTGGAACGATTTGGAAAGCCGATTTCATGAGTATTTTTTTTCTGGGACCATGGAGCTGAGAATTTCTTATCTAAGCTCGACCTGACAGAAATATGGTGAATCTGTCTCGGATTACATTAGGAGATCTAGAGATGTGAGGAATAGATGCTTCAATGTCACGCTACCCGATGACCAATTGGCAGATTTAGCATTCCAAGGTTTGATCCCGCCATTAAGAGAGAAATTGGCAGGGCAAGAATTCGCCGATTTGGGCCATCTGCTTACCGCGTATCGGCACAAGAAAACCGATATGCAGAAAATAAAGGGTTTAAGGACAAATTTAGGTTGAATGGTAATGAAAAAGCTAAAGTAAACATGGTTGAGTACGATTTAAGCGATACCTCCGAAGATGAAGCAGAAATAAATATAGCCGAGTGGAGCAAGGGTTCCAAAAAATCACTTGTTTGCTCGTGGCTTAAGCCGACCAAAAACAAAACAGAAGTAAAATACGCTTTCAACGTGTCCAAATGTGATCGGATATTTGACTTGTTGCTTCAAGAAAAGTTAATACGGTTACCCAAAGGACATGTTATTCCGTCGGCTGACGAAATCAAGAAACGAAGATACTGTAAGTGGCATCACTCTTTTTCACATAACACTAATGATTGAAATATTTTTCGACAGCAGATACAATTGGCTATTGAGGATGGACGCTTAAAGTTCGCAGAGGAATCAACCATGCAAGTGGACGTGAACCCTTTTGCCATCAACATGGTTCAATGTTCACACAAAGGGAAAGAACCCATGGAGGACACTTGAAAGTGCATCTAGGCCCCTCAAATTATTTTGGTGATTAATGATGATACAATTAAAGTGATCTAATGTTTCAACTAAGATTAATGCAGATATCGAGATCACATCAAGTTGGAATGGGATTGGATGCCCCCACAACCTCTTAAAAAGTTGAAATGACGGCATCAAGACAGTTTTTTGTAACTTTGTTTTATATTTGTGTCTTAAGGATAGCCGTACTATTAAGAGGGTTCGACGTGAAATCACTTTTAGGATGTGCATGTGCTCAACGTCAAGTCTTGCATCTAAAATTAGCCCTCCTGCATTTTATTTGGAAAAGTTTTAAATTGAAACCGAACTGGGTAACCTGGACTCTCCGGACATTCAATCCGGAGTATCCGGACAATATGTCCGGAGTATCCGGACAATATGTCCGGAGTCTCCGGGTTGGACCCCTCGGTCTCTTTTAAATTCCAGTCATCCGGAGTATCCGGACATTTTGTCCGGAGTCTCCGGGTTATTTGTCCGGACACTCCGGCCTGTACAAAAACGAGAGTAACGGCTAATTTTTGAAAAGACTATTTAAAGCCTCCACTCTCTCCCAACGGCTTGGAACAAATAGAGCTCATTCATTGCAGCATTCAAGCCCTCTCTAACACTCAAAAAGCATTCAATAGAGCCCCCACTTCCTCCCACCATTTGACTTGGTTGTTGATCCATTTTGGTGAGGAGAGGAAGAAGTAAAGTGCTAGGTGCATTCAATTCGAGTTGTTGAGCACTAGTTCATCCTCCAAGCGACTTCCGTGGTGCTATTACTCTTGGAGGTTGAAGGTCTCCTAGACGGCTAGGAGTCACCGGGAGCTACCAACGCGTGTGGTGAGCCTCGGTCGTTTGTGAAGGCGAGTCTCGCCTCCGAAATGGAAGAGACAAGAAGTGAAGCCGGCGAGTGCATTTGTGCAACACCGGGAGGAAAGCGGGTTGAAAGAGACCCCGGCTCAAGTGTGACCGAGCCACCTCAATGGAGACGTAGGATTCCCTTCAAGAATCCGAACTTCGATGAAAAATCGCTTCTCTCGCTCTCTCTTTTCTTGTGTGTTGCTTGTGTGGATTTGTCTCCGTAAAGCCTAGATCTAGCTCTTTGTCTAGCTTTAATTCAAATCCATACTAGCACTTGTTCTAGGTTGCTATTGTCATTTACTCTTAGTAGTATTTTGTGCAAGTTTGGGCAACTTGTGTTGCGTTCCCGAGCTGCCCAACTCGGAGACTCCGGTATCCAATACCGGACAAGCCGGAGTATCCGGACCAAAACCCGGAGACTCCGGGTTGACCTGCTCGCCCAGTTTTAATTCCGCTGCGATTTTTTAATCCGCCTATTCACCCCCCCTCTAGGCGACATCGTTGGTCCTTTCAACACTAAGCCAATACAAAAAGTCGATGGCCGGACGAAGGCCAACGGGGACAAAATAGTGCAAATAACAATCGGCTCAATACAAATAGAAGCCGACCGGAATGGTCGGAACTCGAGGAATATAAAACCAAAGGGAGAGCTAGAAATTGGGAAATGGTACAAAGCCGAAAAATCCCCTCCGAGGAGGCCAAATACCAGACCCAAACCTACCTTTTCACAACTACTGGAGAAATACGAAAGGATAAGTCACCGACGAAGGCAGTATAACCATCGGTCAGTTGGCATTTATCGGCCAAGAAACGAAGAAGAAGCTCATTGGCAATGTCCTTTCTGGCAGTTTTGCTGGGAAAGAGGAATGACTTTGCCCACAGTACGGTCTTGTCCTATGCAGCACCCTGTCAGGCACTGGCCAAGGTAGTCGGTCAAAGATAGGTTGTCTAGACCTGTGCACGACTGATTGGAGCCCAGAAATAAGAAGCCGGTCCATGAGAGGTTGTCAGTATCCGAAAAGGGAGAATCCTCCAACGCTTCAAAAACAATGCCTGGCAATACCTCCAGATAGGAATCTAGTGGTGAAATAAGTAATCTGCCTGGAAAGATTCAAAAGTCGATTGAGCCCAAACAAAGATGGTGTCCCGCAGGCCTCAGCAAGTCACAGCGCAGGCGACTCCAACGGCTCAAGACACACAAAAAAAGAGAAGCTGAAGAAGAAAGAGAAAGGGATCAGGTTTTTAATGAGTTACGGCCAAGGCCGGCCGAAAGGCAAGAATGGAGGAAGAAGGGTCAGGCCGAGAACGACGACTCAGACGAGTCAGTCGAATCGGGATCACCCATGATCCAAGATGACACTCCCCCCACGGATATAAATATGTTGTTCACACTACCAGCTGAATTCAGGACCGAAACTGAATCGGCCCAAGACGCATTTGCTCAGTTGTGTCTTGGTGAAAGGGACGTTGTGTTTGAAAAACCACAAGATATGCATCGACATTTGAAGCTGTTGTACCTTAAAGGACATATCAATGGCCGACCAATATCTAGGATGTTGGTAGACGGTGGAGCTACGGTGAATTTGATGTCGTTAAGCACCTTTAAGAAGTTGGGTAAAGTCGGCGAAGATTTGATCAAAACGAATATGGTGCTAAATGATTTCACAGGCGACTCGACTGAAGCAAAAGGAGTCATGGTTGCGGAGTAACGATCGGCAGCAAAACTTTGCCGACAGCGTTTTTCGTAATTGAGGCTAAGGGAAGTTACAGCGTACTCCTTGGACGGGATTGGATTCACGCTAACTACTGCATACTAGGGGTGGAATTGAGCCGAGCCGAGCCCGGCTCGGCTCGGCTCGTTCGAGCTCGCCGATAATTGAGCTCGGCTCGGCTCGGCTCAGAGTATGAAACGAGCTACAAAGTTGGCTCGGCTCGGGCTCGGTCGAGCCTCGAGCCGGCTCGTTGAGGCTCGTGAGCCAAGCCTACCGCGGCCACCAACCAATCCACCGAAGGTCTTTTGACTTCTTACCTGACCGCTTGAGGCTTGACCGACTCGACTCTGCCCAAATCCATCGACTGCCCAAATCAATCGAAGAGCAGAGGCGCAGAGCTAGGGCCTAGGGTTTGCGGCTTCGACGCCAGCGCGGCGGGCCTCCCTGACTCCGCAACTCCGCCGGCCGACCCCGTCCCCCGACCTCCTCGCCTCAGCAACTCCGCCCCCAGGCCCCAGCTCCTCGCCTCCGCAGCGCCGCCCTGACCACCAGCTCTGTCACCGCTTGGCCCGCCTCTCCCGGCCCCGCCCGGCCGCCCCGGCGGTTAATCATGGATTTGTGCTATTTCCTTAGATGCAGTACCAGGTGGTAACTTAAGATGCTTGGGAAATCAACTGCAGTAAGGTGACGAGGGGGAATCGACTGCAGCATCAAGGTGATGTGCTGAAGTCTATTCAATGCTGCATTATGTTTGAAGAATCGAGGTGTTTACAGTGGTGCTTTGTAATCTCACTTGCGACATATCTACTTTGTAATAATGCTGGAGGACATATTGCTTGTGGACCTGTGGTTATATCCAGTTTTCCTTACTCCTCAGACCTCAGTTGAACCTACTTTTATGCTATTGTTCTTGGTTGGATGCATTTGCTTCGCCCTTCCTCTATTGTGATCTACTATGTTTGTTGTGATGATTAGATATATTTTGTATATGTGATATTCCTTTGTGTGTAAATGATGATAATTCTATAGCACCAACGAGCCTAACGAGCCAACGAGCCGCTCGCGAGCCAGCTCGGGCTCGGCTCGTTGGCTGAGCGAGCTAAGTAGTAGGCTCGGGCTCGGCTCACTGTTGCATCGAGCCGAGCCGAGCCGCACCGAGCCGAGCCGAGCCCGAGCCGAGCCGCGAGCCTCGAGCTTAATTTCCAGCCATACTGCATACCTTCAGCTATGCATCAAAAACTTGTACAATGGAACGATGATGAAGTGGAAGTCGTATCGGCTGACACATCGGCTCATATTGCCATGGCCAGCCCTGAGGCCAATTGGCAGCATGAGGAGGCCGAATGCATATTAGGCAAAGTTTTGGATGATTGTGATTTCATTTGCATCGGTAAATCAGGTTTCATGCCGATCAGTGTCAAGCCAGGCACGTTTGATCAGGCAAATGAAATAATAAGAAGATGGAGTCCAAAACAATAGCAAAGCTGCAAGAAAACATGAGAAGCTATCGGCAAGTAGAATACGAAGAGGCCATCGAAGAATTCCAGGAAGAAAGAGGGGGACAAGGGTTGACCTCTGCCGATTTGCTTGAAGAAGTCGATATAGGCGAAAACGATAGGAAAAGAGCAACGTTTGTAAGTGAAAAGTTAGATTCAGGATATAAGGCAAAGTTGGTTGATTTACTTAGAAAATATAGAGACTGTTTTGCATGGGAATATTATGAGATGCCTGGTTTAAGCCGACAGCTTGTCGAACATCGGCTACCAATAAAGGCAGGGTATCGGCCATTCAAACAAATTCCGCGACGATTTAACCCAACGCTGCACGATGCCATCAATGAAGAAATAGAACAATTGATGGAAGCCAAGTTTATCAGACCTTGCTGATACGCTGATTGGGTCTCAAACATCGTTCCAGTAAAAAAGAAAAATGGTAAACTCCGGGTGTGCGTGGACTTTAGAGATTTAAATAAAGCCACGCCAAAAGATGAATATCCGATGCCAATAGCCGATATGCTCATCGATGCTGCATCTGGAAATAGGATTATAAATTTCCTCGATGGGAATGCCGGGTACAACTAAATATTCATGGCAGAGGCTGATATACCTAAAATAGCCTTTAGATGCCCTGGGGAGTTAGGGCTCTATGAGTGGACTGTCATGACATTCGGCTTGAAAAACGCTGGCGCCACATATCAACATGCTATGAACCTCATCTTTCACAACTTAATCGGCCACGTTGTCGAAATCTATATAGACGACGTTGTCGTAAAATCAAAAGAAGACTGGCAACATTTGGCCGATTTAGAAAAGGTGTTTCAGAGCACAAGGGCGCACAGGTTGAAGATGAACCCTCTTAAATGCGCTTTTGGAGTATCGGTTGGACAATTTCTTGGGTTCATGGTGCATGAACGAGGGATTGAAGTCGATAAAGCGAAAGTACAAGCCATAGCCGATACTAAACCACCGACAAACAAAAATGAGCTGCAGAAATTAATCGGCAAGATCAACTACCTACGACGCTTCATTTCAAACTTGTCTGGACAAATTCAAGCTTTCACCCCGCTGCTAAAACTTAAAGATAACCAAGAGTTTGTATGGGGAACCGACCAGCAGAAGGCCTTCGAAGATATAAAAGGATATCTGGTAAACCCTCCGGTCCTAGCGGCGCCAAGGAAAGGAATCCCATTTAAGTTATATATATCGGCTGAAGGTGAAACTATTGGAGCCGTTTTGACCTAAGAAGCCGATGCAAAAGAACAAGTTATTTTTTACTTAAGTCGACGACTACTGGACGCTGAAATCAGGTACTCCCTCGTAGAGAAATTATGCCTATCCCTATACTTTGCATGCACAAAGTTAAGACACTATATTTTGGCATCAACGTGTGCTGTAGTATGCAAAACCGACATTATTAAATATATGCTATCTGTGTCGATCCTACGAGGACGACTTGGTAAATGGGCGTACGCCTTAACTGAGTTCCACCTAACGTATGAATCGGCTAAAGCCGTCAAAGGACAGGCTGTTGCTGATTTCATTACAGGGAGTAGCACCCTAACTGGGATTGTCGATGTCGCTCCTTGGCAGTTATACTTTGACGGATCGGTATGTCAAGAAGGCGAGGGCATCGTCATAGTATTAATCTCCCCAAGAGGGCAAATGTTTGAATTCATGTATCGGCTTAATAGCCGATGTTCTAATAACCAAGCAGAATACGAAGCACTACTCAGAGGATTGCAATTGTTGAAAAGCATAGGAGTAGGCAATGTAAAGGCCTCCGGGGATTCCTTGTTGGTGGTGCACCAGATCAAAGGCGAGTTTCGATGCAACGATGACGTGCTGATACAATACCTGCAAAAATGCCTTCAAATCATAGCCTCGTTCACAACATTCTCTATCGAGCATATTCCTAAAGAGTTGAACGACAGAGCTAACTTGTTGGCACAAAAAGGCATCGGGATATAGAAGCTATGACCCACAAGGGGTGACTGAGTCGATTGATAATGCAATAATGTGTGTCCATCCCATCGACTGGAGAACCGAGATAAGGGATTACTTATTAGATCCGTCTAAACCGACCGAGGGAAAAGTCCGGCAGAAAGCATTGAAGTATGTTGTACTGGAAGACACATTATATTTTCGAACCCTGGAAGGCTTATTGCTAGGGTGCCTTGGAGCCGAAGAAGCCAAGGTAGCAATGGGAGAAGTCCATAAAGGGATTTGTGGATCTCACCAATCGGCTTGTAAGATGAAATGGATGCTGAGACGGACGAGATACTTTTGGCCGACAATGCTGGAAGATTGCTTCAGGTACTACAAAGGATGCCAAACATGTCAGAAGTTCGGTAACGTACAATCAGTACCAGCATCGGCTTTGCATCCGATCATCAAACCATGGCCGTTCAGAGGATGGGGAATAGACATAATCGGCCAAATATTCCCAACATCCAGTAAAGGTCACAAGTTTATCCTAGCAACAATAGACTACTTTTCAAAATGGGTTGAAGCCGTACCACTCAAGAAAGTTACTAGCAAAGAGTTGATCGGCTTTGTCAACGAGCATATCGTCCATAGGTTTGGAATCCCGCAAACAATCACAACCGATCAAGGGATGGTATTCATGTCTAAGGAATTCCAAGATTTTGCAAAAAGCTTGGGTATCAAACTGCTCAATTCTTCGCCCTATTACGCTCAGGCTAATGGGCAAGCCAAGTCGTCGAATAAGGCGTTGATAAAGTTGATAAAAAGGAAAATTGAGGAAAAACCGAGGAATTGGCACTCAACGCTGTCAGAAGCTCTGCGGGCCTATCGGCTAGCTTACAATGGATCGACTAGGCTATCACCTTTTCAGTCGGTATACGGGCAAGAAGCCGTGTTACCTATAGAAATTAATATCGAATCGGCTAGAGTATTCAAACAAAATAATCTGTCAGCCGACGAATACCACCATTTAATGCTTGATAATTTGGATGATTTGGCGGAACTTAGGCTGATTACGTTGGATCGGCTCAAAAAGAATAAGGATAGAGTTGACAGATCATATAACAAAAAGGTGGTGCCAAAGTCTTTTAGCGAAGCCGATTTGGTTTGGAAGACTGTATTGCCAATCGAATCCAAGGATAATCGATTCGGTAAATGGTCACCAACGTGGGAAGGGCCATATAAGATAAATCGGCCTGTTGATGGGAATTCCTATATACTAGAAACACTCGAGGGATTGATACTACCGAAGGCGATTAATGGAAAATACTTAAAATCTTACTACCCCAGCGTATGGGTTGGAGCATAAAAACGTCAGATCCTTAAACATGCTCGAGATAAAAGCCAATTGAAACTTGCAGTAGAACATCACAAATATCGGCTACATAGCCGATGAAACTAGAGTTTACAACCAAAAAACACCGGCATGTGAGCAATGTTGTTCAAAGTTAAAAGCAAAATTACAACTCCGACCCGGGCACATGCGCACCAAGACCTGACAACGTCGCTACTGCTCTCCCTATGGTCTCCTGGACGCTATCCACCAGTTGCTGATCGGCTGCTGCATTGCCAGGAATGTTGACCATCTTGGCCGATTGCTGTTGAACCTACGCAACTATCTCGCCGATTCGCCGCTTCTGGTCTACCAGCGAAGAAGCCGATTGGGTGTTTTGCACTTGGCACTCGGCGAGCTGATCAGTAATCAAGGCCAGCTGTTCTTCAAGTTTTTTCTTGGCCGATTCCAACTCGTGGATTTTGGTCTTAACCAATTTATGGGCAGAAGCACCTTGGTCAAACTCCCTTTTCTTCAGTTTAGCGTCAGCTACTAGGTCGTCCAGGATCTTTTGCTCGGTTTGTTGCGCTGTTCTCTGAGCGATCCTGGACTTGGCGGCCCTTACCTCTTCCCTTCGATCGTCTAAATGACAAACATCCAGCAGGGCCCGCATAGCTTCAGGAGGAAGATCAGCTTGAACAGCGACCATGGCGTTCCTCAGCGGCTGGGTGTCGAACAAAAGCTGGTCCTCAGGCCACAGGACTTCATGGAAAAGGCGGTTGAGGCGCTCCTGCATGCCTGGCGCAGAGGTCACAGCAGCCGATGCAACGGTAGAAGCATCAATTATCCTCCGGATGTCCGATGGATAGTCGTCGGTGGCCATCACCTCAGGGTCATCTAGCTCGTCCAAGGTGAAGCCCAAGAGATCAGCTGGGTTCGTCGACAACACTGGAGAATCAGGCACGGTAATTGTCGGTGGCACATTTGGGAGTGTCGGAGACAGCAACGGTGGAATAGCCGATGAAGTACCCTGGATATCGGCCAAAACCCCAGCCACTTGCACTGACGGCGATGGTTGAGCCAAAAGATAACAGTCAATGCCTTTTCAATCTAAAGGAAAAATGCTCTATTTGGATCGGGGAAATAAGATCAGAATTACCTCGGTAGTCGATTGGCCCAGGGAATGGTCGACGGATTGCTCCACAGGCTTGGGCGATCGCTTTGCTGCGGACTTCTTTTTTCTCTCTGAAAGATAATGTACTAGGATAAGCATCAGCAGAAAACGAAAAGGAAAAGGATAAAGCCGATACAATAAAAGCAACTTACTTGTAGGTCGCAGTTGTCGAGCGAGGTCCGACATGGATGGGCTCCGGATACCCAAGGTACCCGACGAGTAACCCGTGAGCCCGGTCGACTGGCCAGGCCTACATTGTCGACCGCTGCCAGATGGGACCGTCGGGTTGGCCGCTTGCTCACCAGCGGCTGCCGTCGTCTTATCCTGTGAAAGCAAGAAGGAGTCAGCAGAGCCGATCACAAGAGAAATATTCAAGGCAAAGTATAGAAGCGTCGGTACCTCTACAGCTACCGAAGAATTGGTGTAATCAGAACTCTCGCTGGAATTGCCAGAGGCTACTGTCGGCTTACGGAGATCAGGTAAGAATAAGGAAATGATGAACGACGGAGACCTCTCCAACAAAAGGGCCTCCGTTATAGTAGACCACCATTGTGAAAAGGGGGCCGATCGACGGGAGTTGAGGAAGAAGCGCGGCATCGTGAGGACGTGGAGGTCATCGGCTACTTCGAGCATGATTTCCGCAGCAGTTTTATTAGTCACCCGAGATTGGGGCTCAAGGCGGGAGAGCAAGGGGAAACAAGGGATAGTTTGTCCAAAGCCCAATTGTCGGGCATAGATTGAAGGGTGATAGAATTCATACGACGGCTGAAATGTTCGATTCCGGGTATTCAGGCCGACATGGATTATGCTAGGAGAAAGGAAAAGGCTGTACAAGTCAAGGGTGGATTGAGGCATCAAGGACCTATCGGCATCTAACTGAAGAAATGAAGGCCATGGGTGGTCGACTACGTCGGTATAGCTAAAAAAGTCTTGTTGGTCGAAAGAGGATCTATCTAAGGTCAGGAAGAAGCTGAGGTATTTGTGCAAACCAGCCGGGGTCATTTTTAACTCACCAGCAGAGCACATGATGAAATTCTCCCCGTAAGATCGGCTGGCTCTATATTGGGGGTTTGCGTGTTCAGGATAATCCTCCCGGGGAAAAGCCGAACTTCCCAAGGGCCCAGAAAGGAGGGATCGGCTAAACATGCAATGGAGCCAGATCTGAATGAACCATAAGGGTCCCCCTAAAATTGCCAATTACAAAATTGGCAAAACCAGAAAAAAAAGTCGACTACGGATGACGTGCATCATTTGATAAACAGCCCCAAGAAATATTTTCCCAAGCGCAAGCCGATGGCCTTCCACTAGTCATTCTGCTATCAGCTGGAAAGATTGGGTAGGGCCAAGGGAAGCTCCGCAGAACAGGTATCGGTCCAACCATAGGTTGAGAAAAGCAACATGCTCTTCAGCCAATACTGGGCCATTCACTTTATTATTGTGTTGGATATACCTGTGCCAACCTTCTCCTTTGGTTTGAACCAACTTGTATCTAGGCTTCCCCCGCTAAAGGCCGATAATTGATCGCCATCTGGCCTAAGACAACAAAGTTGGGTTACATCAAGCAAGGTAGGGCCAATTGGGTCGGTTGGGAAAAGAAAGGCATTGAAAGAATCAGACCAAAAATAACAGGCCGCAGCTACCAAAGGCTCATTAGCCTCCGGATCGGCTAAACTCAAGGGGAGAGATTCGGCTATTCCTATTTGTTCCCACTCTACCCTCTTTTGAGCCGATACCCTAATAAACCAAGATCTCCATCCTTTGAGGATCGTAGGCCAGCTCTAAAGCTTTTTCCCCATTCTTTTACATTGTATCCGGCAGCCGACAAAGGGAGCCTAGGGATTTCCTCATTGATTACTGCATCGGCTTCTATGGTCCCTACTGGCCCTAGGAAAAACTGATCATTACTATGGGGAATCGAAATGAATACCTGGGAAGGGTCCATTTCAGCCGATTTCGAGGAAGTCAAGACTGGAACAAGAAAGCGAAGAAAGCCGATTGTCGATGGTTCGAGAGCTTGAGAGCGCAAGAATGACCGTGGAGGGACCCGCATATTTATACTGCGGTAAAAAAGGTGAACAGGCGGGAACAGTTTCGGGCATTAAAAGCGCACCGAGATTGTTACGGCGCCATTAATGGGGCAGTTATCGAGAAGTTCTTTTACAAAGCCGATTGAGAAGAAAAGTCGATACGATTTTTGAAAAACAACAAGTTGTCTTTAAAAAATGGGGGCATATGTTTGCACCAAGATTTGGCATGTACAGAAATGGAAAGATTGATACACATGCAACGGATAAAGGTCGTGATCAACAAGGACTCAGTTGCCGAAACGGAAAGGAAAGATCGGGTCGTAGCCGATGCAGATTCGGTTGCCGTGTCCATGCAGGATTCGGATCGGCTGAGGCATATAAAAAGGGGGACGAGCCAGAAGACGAGGATCATCAACAAATCAACCAACACACTTTTATTTGCGTTTTCATGTTTTTCTAGTTTTCGTAGCAATCTTTCCTCTGTAAGCCGTCGAGATCAATAAAGAGTTGCGCATCGCCGATTTGTTGTTCTCATCGACTTGTCTCCAGGTTTGATCTATTTTGCTTGTTGCGCATCGCCTTTCAAAGTCGATCTACCTTTATCCTCGGATTAGCCTTAATCGGCTAATTCAGTTATTCCCTCATCGGCCCTTAGCCGATCGATGTTAAGCCGATAATTGTTGTTATCGGCTGGTGTCACTCACGATCACATCACCTTGTCAATTACAGGTCAAATTGACTGGCACGCTTTCAAACCTGGCGTTTGTCTTGTGTGTTTGAGGCGAAAAACCCTACTTCACGTTTTTTGCGCAAGCACAAACAAAAGTTTTTGAGCAGGAGATAGATAGATAGATAGACAGATACTTTCTTTTGTTGGAATCAAAATTCTTCCAGGAATGACATATTTATTAGCCAATTTTGGGGATGTCGGCTGCGTGAGGATGGAATAGCTTTCTGAAGTAACATGCTCAATAGATTTTTCCAGGGGCTGTTTACACGAGTTGATTGCAGTCTAACCGTTGAAGATGTTTCGTTTAATTCCTCAACGCAAAAATGAGAGCACAAAAGATGAGGCTTTTACCACCCAAAGAAAAGCAGCGAGGAAAGCATCACTCACAATGAAGAGCAAAAGAAGAAATAAGGGATCAGTGTCCTCCGAATAAAACCCAAACTTCTAGATTTTACTGAATGGAAAAAAGGATCATGGATGGTCGAAAAAAAATGGCATTAACAGGGAGTTTCTTTTGGATTTCTAGGCTTCTAGCATCTGGATTTTTCCACCAAAAGACGACGATTGTGATGCACAATCTACTTTGGAAAGAGCAAGCAAACATTAAAAAGCAAAGCTGAGATTAATAGCTCCAGCTTCACTGAGAAACATCTTCAAGTATCTGTATATGTTACAACACGCCGTTATATCGACGCCGGGCAGAAAATAAAGTGCTACCCGCTCTTGGTTCAAACAGCTAACAGCTCTCTTTCCCTCTCTAGTTCTAAATTTGTACAGCAGAGTAACAACATGCCTCTCTTGCTCGTTTTCTTCCTCTTTACACAGTTCAGAACTCGTACACATGATTTCTCTCTTATGCTAGTTCCTCGGCTACAGAATGTACACTCTCCAGTGCAAGCTACTGCTCTTTTATTTCTGACAAGGCCATAGATAGCCTGGTTGGGTTGTTCAAGATAGAAGAACAGGACGCCAGCGCAAACCCAACCACTGTTAGCTGTACAACTAGATAGTTTACTCTTCAAGTGGCGCATGACGGTGGAAGCCCGAGTCGCTTTTCTGCACACCGAAGATGAACTATTACTCACAAATAGCTTCATGTAATGACATCCTAGAAGTAGAGAGTACTAGACAGACGCCATAGGCGTCAAGGCGATATATCCATGTTGAAGAGTGCGCGGAAGAGAGAATGTACCTCCAGCTGCGACGAGCTTCTCTACACGTGCCACGATGTGCTTCCCGTAAGTGTATTTCTTCAGTGTGTTCAGATGAGCTTTTATCCTTGTAAGGATCATCTCTCTCTGCTGGTCATCACATGTCTCTAACACCTTCTGTACAACATAGTTTGCAAACTGATCTTTCATCATCACCTTAAAAGTTCAAACAAAAAAAAAGAGGCACCTTAGTAAGGCCATAGCAATCAGCTCTTCATCCTAGGAGCTTGAATTCTAAAGTACAAACTGGTAATCCAAAGATATCGCATAACTTCCATCTTGTGTAACAATAACTGAACATATCTATAATTTGAAGGGATACAAACCTCAAGATGTTCACTTTCATTAGTGGATCCAAGCATTTCACCAATCAAGATTTGGCGTTCTACAGGATTCCCAAAGGCTAAGCACTTCTCGATGACGTTTGAAGCAAATTTTTGCTGGCTCATTTGTACAATCTGCCCAATCAACTTCTCAATAATAGCAGATCTCTCATGGGGTTTGCCATGTTCCAGAATATGCTGAAGTAAGGTTTGGTTATTGAAGAGAGAGAGAGTACTGGTAAGAACAAAATGCCTTCTGTAGACTAAGTACGTGCAAAGAAAAGGGAAAAAGTGTAGGCATCAAAATTCAAAATCATCCATTTCAATCAGCCTTATCATGTCCACTTGTGCAACTGCCAAAATCACTTACTTCAGCTTGATCATATTTCATTTTTAACAAAAAGATGTGATCGAAGAATAATGGAAAGGATACAGTGATTATGTAAGTCTGCCAAGTCCATTAGTACAGTATCCATCACAAGGATTTCACTGGTTAAGCAGCCATATTATGCACAGTATTTTTTATCATTAACCTTATTTTCAAATGTTAATGCAAAAAATATTGATGTGCGGCAGAAAGGGAAAGTACCCAACTGAGTTGATTTTGGGAAAACCATAGTTGGCTGATGCCCAAGCAAAACGAATCTTCCACATCGAAATTTCATCCCAGTGCAAACCATAGGCAGCCGCAGTACTTGTAATCATTCTAGAGTACCATGTGCTCCTACCTCAGTATTAAAAAATATCAAGAGCCTTAAATGTAATTGTTGAACATTTGGACCAGTTTCATTTAGCATTACCTATAAGTTATGTTTTGCATGAAATAGCAAATAACCAATTTCCATAAATCAATAAACAAGCAGCACCAAAATTTTCTCAAGTCCATGATTCATGAGATCTGGAGCAATTCTAACTGTTTGCTTATGATACAGCTACAGCCAGAAAGTACCAATCCAGAGAAAAGCCACCATCAATAATAATAAAATAGAAGGGTAGCATCTTCCAAAAATGTTTATGGCACTGACCTGGACAACATAATTACCATACTGGTCTGTAGCCAGCAAGCAAACAGACTGGAGGATCTCATCCATCATTATTTGCTGGGTTTTAGGATCATAACAGTGCTCCAGCACCCTCTGCATTCAGTGTATTTGCAATGATAATGTGAGTGAAGCTGCGAAATAACATCTATGTACCTGGAAATTGAAGCAATTATGGCATAATATATTGTACCACTACAAGCATACCTGTATCACCCGACAACCATATGGATGAGTCGATAGCATCACAACTTGGCCATAGAAGGTTGAAACAATGAACTGGATAGCATGCAGTGGGATGCATTCAATGCATTTCTGTATAACGTGGTTTCCATTTTGATCACGCACACAGCGCATCACATGTCCATCAAGCTCAGCGACCATTTTAGCCTGCTGATCTAAATCAACAACTTCTATGGCCTGCATGAATATTGTCCATAACAGCAGTTAAACAACTTATTTGCTGGACATTTGAGCCCTTCATGTAATATATGCACATGTAAAGGTTTCCTATTTGTGCACGCACAAACGTAAGTGAATACAATCAAGGATGCCTGCAATCATCCAATATGCATTTAGATTACCAGAAATGCATGCATGTGTCAAGACATCAGCACAGGAATGCATATTTATCAGTTATCAATATAAATGAAACATAAGATGGCTTTCATGCTAAGAGTTTTGCTGACAACTAGGTAACTTGTAGTCTAGGTAATGTCACTGGACAGGAAGAGTTTGTCCAACTGAAGGCATCAATTTGTCATATGTTAGAATGTTATGGTAAATTTTCTTCAAGGTGAAGCGTTACAGCCACCATATAATGATGCAGACAGGAGCAATCCAGAAAAGAACATTCCTTTTCAGATAAGAACTAATTTGTCATATGGGAACATTTTCGAATTTCGACTCGAGCACCGATAAATAGGTTTCAAATGATCCACACCTTCTGTATAACTCGGCAACCGTACATTTGAAGGCTTAGTGCTAAGACACGACCAATTAGCTCATCAGCCAACTCCTTTATCTGAGCTGCACTCCCATGCTCAAAAAACTGTTTCAAAGGTTTATGGTGAGACAGGTAAAATAGGGATGGCTATCACAGTGACAGACAAATCATTAACTATACCTTCTGAACAACATAATTTCCAAAGACATCAGTCATCAATGTGAGAGCTTGAGGCATGATTTCAGCAAAAACCATGTCTTTTTCTTCAGTGCTGGCTGTTTCAAGCTTTTGCTGTATGAATCGACTTCCATATTGGTCCGCACTGGAAGAAGTTCAATATACAACAGTTAGACCAATAACCTAAAATTCGAGGCAAGAAATTGTTGTACATAATTCCTCAAACAATTATGAAATAGGTCAATTGCCAAAAACACACAAACTGTATGCAATACCGAATCTTGCAATCTTGAACTTATAGTTGCAATTTAGTAGGTTACCATATAAAAAAAATCAAATTCAGTGAGAAGAAAGTGTACCTGAACTCAACAACGTGACCAGAAATTTCAGAGAGCTCATATGATTTGCTTTTATTGCTCTTAAATTCTTCCAGAAGTGATGGAGCTAAATTTGCATCCATCTTACCACTCAGATCTGAATTCCAGGAGCCGAAGGAACCACCAAAATTTCTCATTCCTGATGGAAAGCGCGTGATGCGATCCCCATGCCTAAGTGGACTACCAGGTCCAGCTGGTGAAGAGGGAAGAACAGGACTTGTCAAAGAGTTCCCTGCATAACCAAGACCAACCCCAAGATTTCCATAGTAATCATATTGCTTCTGTGATTGAAGAAATGGACCAAGGTAAGCCTTCTGAGGACCAAGTAGATTCATGTAAGAACCTCCAAGATTACCCCTCTCCATCAACGGATCCTCACAGTTAGCTGCAAGGGCAGCAATTTCTGCCGCCCGAAGAAATTGAACATACAGTGGGTCAATAGGCATCTGGAGAGCAGATGCGGCAGTTGGACTTCCAATTCCACTGTAGTTTAGAAGGTTAGATGCACCAGCTAAATTTTGACGGGAAGATAAACTCCCACCTGGTGATCGGGAAGCAAATCCAGATCCCCTTGGCGAGTTGTCAAATGATGTGAAACCACCAGCATTGATCTGATTCCTTGTAATAGAAGGATTCACAGAAGTTCCAGAATAGTCTTGAGGTAACTTGGCATGACCTGGTTCAGAATGTTTCATGTAGGACTGCTGTTGATTGCCATTTGTTTGATCCATGTACTGGTCAAAAAGAAACTTATGGACATCATCTACATCCTGATGGAGCTTAGATTGCTCCATAGCATGTCCATTGACTGCTCTTGATGACGACAGGCTCATACCAGACAAAGCTGCCACCAGATCATCAGATTCACCAATGCCGGAAGAACTACGGTTGAAAGAAGATGAACCACCATTATTTTTCTTATCTGTAGCACCAAGTTTCACACCAATTGGGGGGAGGCAAGGACTAGGTACTCTCCTCACGAGTTCAGGATCTGGAGATGCACTTCTTGAAAGGGATGATCCTATAATTGATGCATATGTATGTGATGACTCATTGTTCTGATTTTCTGGCAAGCATGGTGCTTTGCTGTCAGATTGGAGGCCACCAATAGCTCCAGTTTCATGATGTAGACCATATCGAATTCTAGAAGAACCCAACAAGTCTGTACTATTGCAGGTGGCACCCTGCCTACCTGTATCATGTTGATACGAGTCATCCTGCACAACAAGTAGTATTTTTTTCAATGGCCTTGAATAAAATGACAACTGGACTGATTCAAGAGCTATACTTAAGTTTATGCAATCCACATTCACATATGAGATATCTGACCTACATGTCCAATGTAAGAAAATAGTAATACAGGGCATATGGTGAGTAAATGTGATGCCCCAGTGCTACAAGGTGTAGAAGAAAGCATTACGATGCACTCCCTATCATGATCCATTGGATATATTAAAACACGCAAACTACGAGATAACCGGCAGATCAATTTTATGCAGCATCCAGAGATTCAGACCAAGAGATACCAAGATGTATTTTATTGAATATGCAAGCCCAATTCAGTATCTTCCTATCCCTGCAGTTTGAAGCAATTAAGAAAAAAACATACCAGAACAGGAAATGGCTACCATTTCAATAATGTGACTGCGACCAATGAGATAAAGGCAGTTACATGATACTTCTGACCGCAAATAGTTCATTGGTCAACAAATTATGAAGTTGCAAGACCAAGACTTCTGCATGAACATAATGGAAAGACATTTCATAGTGCCAAAACCTAACAAATGTAATCAAGAATTCGAGCTTAAAACTATCTTTTACTTTATCCTATAATCAAGCCATGAACGTAGCACATTCCCAAGCTGTACAGCATATCAGTAACAGTGCAACAATTCAAACCATACACAATAAAAGCAGCAACAGAAGCCTACCCCAATACCAGTTCAAACAGTAATCATTCCTCAGATGGACTCATCTACTTGACTGGATGACCAAGGCAACAAAAAATAAATAAATCACACACTAATTCAGACCCTAATGACACATCGCTTTGACTCAGCCTCTAACAAAGTCAACAACCACACGCGGTAGCAAGACTTCGACCAGAACATAGCATTGAAACATTCACATAATAACCACATTGCATATGCATAACACTATGAGATGAATTAAACAAGACGGAAATTTTCTTGAGAAGCACCACCTGAAAGATACCGGAGAAGCTCTTCTGCCTGCCAATCCCGAGCCCAGGCATCCCAATGAGCCCATCTCCGGGCCCCATGGCTCCGCCGCCGGCATCGCCACCTCTCACCTTCCTCCCATCGCCGATCCCACCTAAGCCGGAGCCGGAGCGAAGCCGCTGCGCCGAGCGCCAGTCCTCCTTGGACAGCAGCGGCGGGGGGAGGCGGGGGTTGATGTTGCCGTTGGAGTAGTAGTAGGAGTGGTAGGCCGGGTCGGCCCGGAGGTCATCCTCCAAGAACACATCGGCGCCGGCGCCGGCGCCGTGGAGCACGCCCATGGAGCCCTCGACCGTAGGCGGCGCGGAGCCACTGCGGAAGAGCTCCAGCTCCAGCTCGCGGTCCCGATCGGCCTCCGCCTGCTCCTCCTCCGGCCGCCACCACGGCTCCCCCCGCATCGCCATCTCTGTCACCATCTCCACTGAAACACACACCCAAAGGCGGCGGCGGCGGCGCCTTTCGCAGCAGCGACCTCCACTACCACACGGAACTCCCAAACGACTGGATTATCAAGGATTTAGTCGACTAAAAACCAGATTCATCCACGATTGGACCGGCCATTGCTATCCTCCTCAAACAAACCCGATCTCTCTCTAAGCGGAACACCAAAGATCGGCTCCTTACCAAAACCAACAAGAAAAAGATCGTTCCTGGGCTCAACAAGCGACAGGAATCTAACAGAATGGGCGAATCAGACCCGAGGCGTCCATTTGCGCAAGAAACGGGCTCTGAAATCGGCTAATCAGCAAGGATTTGGGAGGGAATTGACGGGGGGAGAAAGGGAGCAAAGCAAGGTTCTTTTTTCTCTCCTTTTTACAGTGCGCTGTTGCGTTCTTGTGGGGAAGAAGGGGGGGTGCTGCGTGCGGCTGGGTTAAGTACAACGGCCGGCGGGCTCGGGGCCGTCGGATTACTAGATGGACGCGTGGGATCTCGAGGAGGGGTTTGGGGCCTAGGGTTTTGCGGTTGCGCACGCACGGAGCGACGAGCTAGCCAATTTCTTCTCTCTTTCCTTCTGGTTAAAGATATGGAAATTTGCATGCTACTGGGATGCCGGTTGTTGTCCTTGCCCGTTTTCGCTCCCTCTGAGGTTGACATTTTCTAGATTCCCCAATAATGCTATTGACCTTCTTTTGTCTTCACCGTTAATATTTTTTAAAATATTTAAATTAGATACATGAAAATGTTGTGTGTAGATTTATCTTGAAATGTACTTTTTGTATTTTTATAATTTTAGTAGGTTTTATAAATATATTAAATAAAATTAGTGCTTACAGATGTGTTTTAGAGGCTATACCAGCGTCCAAAACAATAACTATTTGTGACTAAAGGGAGTACTACACTAGTTCTATGCCCGTGTATAAAATGCATATTCTCGTTTTTTTTTTATTTGTGATAACTTTTATGTATGTGTAGTTGTGCGCGATGTTCCTATGCTGGTCTAATTAACCGCTTATATAGCTGCACGTTGTCTAAGAGCATGTACAATACTCTGTCCTTAAACATTGTCTCTAAATATTCCAACTCACCTAGAGACAACACTATAGACAACATCTTCAATAATCGTCTTTAAAGTCATTCATCTAACTATTTTATATTATTTTTTATCACATTGTTCCCCTCACACTCCATCACTTTTTGCGTCAGTTTGCGTGATTAGGTTGTCTCTTGCCTAAGAGATAGCACATTCTCTTTCCTCACCTCCTCTCTTCTCCATGTAGGATTTTGTTGATATGGTATAGTTAAGAGATAGCTAAAGTGACCACTATTGGTCATGCCCTAATATGCTTAAATTTATGAAGAAAAAAAATGAATATGATTGGTACTGCTACAAGATTGCTTTCCATGTTAGATCCTTTAGTATATACTAATAAGAGTAGCGCGCTACGCTCTGCCGATCATAAAAGCAATACTGAGCTAGGATCTTTATATTTGAGAAAGCAGAATAATTCACATGTAACTTTGTAAAGCATATTGTAGAAATTGGCTGCCTATGTTTTCACCAATGCACGGACCACGTCTCTCAAACAACAATAATAATGACTTGATCTGCTTGTGATGGAGACAATAAAACAGCATTGCGACCCTACAATTAAAAAAATATCTTGCATAAGTATCTTTAGAAAATAGTCATTATATTCTTGGACTGAAAGGCATACGTATGTTAGAACAATTACTATGAATTCATGTATGATGCTTTCAACAGCAATAGGAGTAGCCGTAGGAGAAACGCATAAGCATAACCAACTAAATTGATTGGTGAAGTGAAAGAACTATTAAGAAACAACACAGTCCTATTTAGTAGACCAAGGTTTTTTTTGTTTGGTACTCCAAGAAGCAAAACAGTCAAAGAAAGTCATAGGAGAAATGCATAAGCATAACTAATTAAATTGATTGGTGAATTGAAAGAACACTGAACACATGGCTGCCATGGCACTGCAAACCATTGAAAAATAAATTGGCAACAATTGTTATTAGTTTCAATTTTAGAGCTTGGAATTTAAATTAAAAATTTAGACCCCAAAACCCAAACCCAGCAAAACAAAGATGCGAAAAGGGAATGTTCTAACAGAAAAGCTGTAACCGTGAAGGTCGAACAGCCACCGGAGACTACTCCATCGTCCATCGTCAATAAGTTACTTACAATTATTATAATTTCTTTACTCTTTGATTGTACAAGGTAACACATGGTAAGCAGGTAAGGCGTTATGTTGCAGGTAGATCTGGGCATAAAACCCGAGCCCGAAGCCCGTTACCCGAAATACCCGAACCCGTACCCGTTTAGCCCGAAGCCCATTACCCGAATAGCTCCAGTAGTAACGAACCGAATACCGAATTAAGTTCGGGCCTAATCGAGTTTTAACCCGTGCAGAAGTACCCATTCAACCCGAAATACCCACTTGTGTCGTGCCTGTCTTTGCTAGTCTGCCATCGCGTGTGCCTTTGCTAGTGCCGCTCTTGTCTGCCGTGCCGTGCTCGTGTTGTGCGGTTGTGCCGTGTAGGCGTGTACTGCTGGAGAATGTGTACAACTATGTGTTACGTGTGTCAGTGTGTGCTCTCTTGCTCTCTGTTATGTGTGAGGCGTGACTGTGGTATGTGTGCTCTACTAGTGCTATGTGTGAGTGATCGAATCGAATGGAATATTGTTTCTCTGCTGGCCGCTGCAGGTCTGAAGTTTCATTTATTGTGTGCGACTGCAGATGGAAATGCAGGCTGAAGCTACTGTTCGGTGCATGGCTGGGTGTATCGGGTAGTTTGCTATTACCCGAACCCGTACCCGAAATTGTGGGTACCCGAAATTGCGGGTACCCGAAATTACGGGTACGGGTTCGGGTTTATATGTTTGAAACCCGAAATATAAAAAACCCGAAAAGCCCGACCCGAAATTTCGGGTAAACCCGAACGCCCACCGCTAGTTGCAGGGGCATCTATAAGGAATAGACTACAATTCTAAAAGGTGGCAGAAATTTGAGGTGAGCTTTGGTTCTTAAATCATGACAGCAATCAGAGGTTTGCCATTGTTAACCCGTTATTAATTTCTCCCAACCAAAGAGCTTAGTGTGTCCTACTTCTATGGTCACGAAAGATTGGTAACAAAAGATCTATAAACTACCTTGAAGTTGTGTAGAACCACGGACATTCTCAGACACTGTGAATTCATTCCTTAACCTCTGGAGCTCCAGCTTCATCTTCTTAGCCGATGACATGAGGCTGGGATGGAAATACCACATTATTAGTGGTAAGCAAACAATTGGCACTAATCGGTACAATCAATAAGAGCAACTAAACAAGAAATGACAAAGGCAACAGCAAGATATATTATTACAACTATTAGTCTTCTTCTGATCCTTGGCCTCGAGCATCACTATGATGATATGCATTGCAAGTATGTTCCACTGGCAGATCCAGCGGTTGGCACGGTTGGGCCATGGCCCAACTAATGCCCGCAGCCCATTGTAATCCCCGGCCCACTATACGACTTGAAATGCAACTTGACAATTATATTGATGACATGAGAAAAGATGACACCTTCAAATACTTAAAAAGTCTAGTTGAACTCTCAGTTAAGCTTGTTGAAACAAAGAGGCATAATGTTCATGATTTGGTATACTTGCTTATCAACTGGTATTGCTTCTACCGGTGGCGATGGCAAATGTTGAAAGGGTATTTTCTGCAATGAAGTTTGTCAAGAATAAATTGAGAAATAGGATGGGTGATAGTCTTTTGGATGATTATCTAGTCACCTTTATTGAGCGATATATGTTCTCCAAAGTGGATGAAGATGATATAATCGAGACTTTCATGGCTATTAGAAGGCGTAAGCCCGACAAGAAGAAGAAGTAGTATGGTAATATTCGCTGAACTATTGCAAAACCTTATTATTATATTTGTATTGTGCTTTTGATACATCATGTATTTATATGCTACCTTGTTAGATGATATTTTAAAAAAAAAATTGGACCAACCTTAACTAAAATCCTGGCTACGCCACTTATAAGTTCAGATGATATGTATGGTGTAGAGTATCTGTAGGTAAGTTATATTGTGCTATAGTGCAGAGTTGTTTGAACTGAAATAGTATGTAAAGCCATGGTACCCAGAAATACCTCTTATGTCTTTGGTCAATGATCTATATCAGAACAGCACACTGAATTTCTTTGTGAAATAAGAAATGAAGAGAAGAGGCTTTCAAAGAGGTTGTCACTGATCAATATAAAAAAAAACATAGCAAGAAGTTCAGCATTATGATGAGAATACGAAAACAATGGCAATATGTCCTTAGGATAAAATAAAAGGAAATTAACATGAATAAACGGAGTGCTGTCACCAAGGTTGTTGAAGACAATCCTAGGATCTGCTCAAGCATGAAAGACAACTAAATTTTACTTCCAATAGCCATAAAAATGACCATAAATAAATCCTACTTGTGATAGGATTGTTTTATCTTGTTTGGTAAGCCAATAACAAATCCTGAAATCAATACTTTTCTGAGCAATAAGAACATGCAACAGATAAAATCTAGTATTCTAGCAAAGGCACATCTGATTCTCTCTATCTTTCATAAGGAGTATAGAATACAGAGGCACATCATCAAAGATACATACAATTGAAAAGTTAGTATATATAATATGTAAAGAAGGAAAGTGGTCAAACATTGATAAAAGTACATTAACACACCGAATAATCAATACATTAGATATGCAATATAAATGGAAAGCATAAAAGCTTATACGTATGATGTTACCTTGGAAATGGTAACGCATTTTAGAGAGTATATCTCTCAAATATGTAGACCTCCAGAAAATTACCCTCTGAAAGAATTAGTGAGCAGGGAAAAATCCTGCAGAAACAAACTACTAGTAAGCTCGTAATTGAACAACATGAAATCAAATTGCTAAGTATGACTATCCTAGCACTAACTGTTTCATCTTACAGGAAAACAAAGTTCAAAGCTTAAAGACCAATACTTTTTCCAAAAGAGTTTGTCATAACCTCCTATTAATGACAGGCCATCGGTAAGTTGGATTTGCATTCCCAAGACAGAATAGAAACATGTTTTTTAGTACAATGCCATCTAATTTTTTTTTGGTGCACAGCTTGTATTCAACATATACCTTCGATGTTATCACTGCCACCATCTGGATCTATTAAAGGCTCTACAGGAGGAAAAACACATTACAAGGTTTGCCTAACGCTGACACCATTCTTTGATTTGGAGGCCAAGAATTTCACTTTAGGGCAAGGCATGGATGGCTGGCCATATGAAACTCCAAAGAGTTTGGGGGCACATAAATAGAAATAAGAGGCAAAATGCCCATATTTAACACATTAGGATAGAATAAAAGAACATACAGTTCATTAACATTAAAAAACAGTAATCTGTTTAATAATAAAATGAAATTCTTAAACACGATAGGGGTTGGTAATAATAGAGCAATCAGCTGGAAGTATATGGGTGTGCAAGAAAGAAGGCACTAACCAAACAAGCGGTGTAGAAATTTTGCTACATAATCTTTAGAAAATAAGCTGCATGGACTATAGCGATTTCTAGTACTGTAAAGCCAACCCATTCTATAAATTCTAAAAGGAAAATTAGAAAGCTAGCAATAGATCAATAAATGCAAAAGGAATAAAAGGCAAAATATTTCTGCTTAATGTATCTAAATCTTTTCATAGCTATACATCTATTTCTTAGGCAGAGTATATGGGGAGAAAAATCAAGACATTTTTCTATTATCTCTACGAGCACAAGCTAACCCTAATGGAATAAACAAAATGCATGGAGCTAAGGAAGACAAGGCATATATACATTTATTCCTTTGGCAATCTATATGGGGAGAAAAATCAAGATATATTTATATTAGCTTTGTGACCACATCCTAACCTCAATGGAATAAAAAGAATGCATGGAACCAAGGAAAACAAGGCAGCTATAGAGTTACTGAAGGAAGAAAGTGTGACAATATCATGAAGGGTTTAAGCCGTGTTTTGTTCAATTTAGGGTTGTTGGGCTGTTGCCAGGGGAAATGGGCCTTGGGGGGATGATTTCTGGGCTTCCTGTGGAGAGTTTTGGCCCATGTGAGGGGATGAGAAGCAGCCAACCCTAGGTTTTCCACCCTCCCCTCCCCCTTGCATGCGCCCCCCTTTCCCCCTTGTGTGGTCGCTCCCCCCCTCCCTCACCCATGCACCCCCTCCCCCACCCTTGCGCCTCCCCTCCCCTCCCCTAGCCATCCCTAGTTTCTCACCCTAGCAGCCCTCTCCTCCCTTCAATTGTTTTCCTCCTTGTGGGTCTCGTCCAAACGAGAAGATCCGGTGAATTCTGGAGTTTAGAGGGCGATCGAGGCCAGCAGGAGGAGAGATCCATCGTCGTTTTGTTTCGTCAAGAAGAGGTAAGCCATTTTAGGTTCTTTTGTAGTGTTTTGGTGCTATCTAGGTGGGGGGAATCCATGCCTAAAACCTTCAATTAGGTGCTGCTACTAGATGGGTTTAAGCTGAATATAGATCTGTCTCGCGTGATGCTCTCAGCCAGATTAGATCTTCAACTTTGGGCGCAAATTTGAGAATTTTAGAGTCATTTTCTGGGGGACTGGCTATTACGAAAGTTGTAGACAATCGAATTATCTTTAAATGAATACCGAAATCACTAAGTTTTGTTTAGCGGTTTAAAAGTTATGACCTTTTTACTGAGCGTTGTCCAGTCTGTGTCGCGAATGGTAGTGTCTGTGTTCATCTGCAGGTTAGAGGAACTTAGGGGCCCAATTAGATTTTCCGAATACTTAGAAAAGATAGGAAATTTCTTGTAGTTTGAGAAAATTTATTCATTTATTTGATTTGGAGTTGTAGATCTCAAGTTATGGTTGTTAGAAGGCTGTTGTCCCGTTTGGACATATTACTATTTTTTTGGGATTTAGGAGTGGATTGCGAAACCGATGTAGTTATGAGTCTTGTGTTTTTTGTTGGCATATTTTTGAGTGGAATGTATCTATTTGCAGGTGGTGTGACCCCGAGAGTGGCATCAACGTCTCGCCACACCATTTCGAGAGGTTAAAGGCAAGTGTATTATGGTGATTGTGGCTTGGGTGGCCTTATGGTTTCATCGTGTTGCAATTTAACCGTGTGATATGTTAGATTGCCATGTCTGGTTCTTGAATGTGATTAGATGAACATTAATTTGCTAGATGGCTATGCAATTGTTAAAATGAGTACATTTCCAAGTTTATTCATGTTTATGGCATATGTGCACTCATAATGTAAGAGACGACCCATTCTGATGCGGGCCTCTGTGTTCACACGTAGTGAACACGAAAGACTTACCTCGTAGTTCTATCCATAGTTGTGAATGGGAGCGAGTCAGTAAGAGTAGGCACCCTCCACGGGATGGAAGAGAATAAGGGTGCACACCGACGGGTGTGCACTCGGCAATACCGGTATGTACTAAGAGAAATAGCATAACATGAGCATGCATGATGCATTACATGAGAATATGAATAAAGAAGTTGTTTGAATTGATCCTCATATGGTTCAGGTCATGAAGTATATTCATATGTATGTGCCACATTATTACCTTGTTCTGCATTGCAATACACTTTGCTGAGTGATGAACTCACGTTTGTTGTTTAATGTTTTTTAGGTACCTTGAATACGGCATTTGGGAAGGGGAACTAGATTCACCGATGCACTTAATATCACTTTATTAGACAATTTTATACCCATACCTCCTTTGTGATTGATGAGGACATCACTACCATGGATACGGCCATGCCTACAAACCCAATTGAAACCAACAATGTAATACAAGGGCCAATTACTCAAGCTCGTGCACGTCAATTTAATTACTAGGTGAATACATTCCTCGGGTTGCATACAAATAATTTAATGAATGGAATGCTATAAAATCCTTGTGATGATTTTATTGTCATTATGAACCAAGGAGAAGGACTCCCAAACATCAAGCATGAAGCCAATTCTTCCGGTGCACAAGATCAACTCGGATTCGGTCTCCGGGACAACACCAACTTAAAACGACCATAACTTTTGATACACAAGGGTGTTTGGGGTCTATGAGTACTGGTTTGAAAGGTTTCGTCGTCCTCTTTCCAACGGATTCGGCCCCATACCCAAATTCCGTCCGAGTCGATGGGAATCTGCAAAACAAGTGGCGTCACTTTTCCAATCCGAGAAGACTTGGGCTTTGGGCCTTGTAATAGAGTTGTAGTTGGTGTCCTACTGTTTTTTGGACGTGTTTCCCACGTCCCTAACTCTCATAAATAGCCAGCCATCGGCTCTTTAGGGTTTTGGGTTTTATTTGATTAGTTTAGCCAAGTGCAAACTTGATCCTGCGAGTTGTGCTGGACAGCCACCTTGTCAAGATCGTCAATAAGACTCCATCTTTGTTGGCCTTCAACTTTTATCCGCAATTTCAAATTGCTTATACTATTGTTCTTGCTTGTTCTTCGGTTGCTTGCAGGAATAGAACCTCGTGTTCAGGTTGATCGTGCTCGCGGCAAGATCAATAACCCTTCGGAGTTTGGCTAATCACGCCATCCAAATCCCGGTGCCCCTCTTTCGATACAGGCATACGCAGATCGCACCACCAATCATTAATTTTGAAGAGGTTGCCGTGGTAAAGAAGTGACGGTAGTCCTACACCAAACTTAGAAAGGAGCAGGAACCAGAACAACTTTGAAAAGACGCAATGGAGGAGGAGATGATTGGCTGTCTCTAGGCCGGAGTCGTAGAGGCTGCAAACACTAGAATGCGGCCACCCTCTTCGAGCTAGGTTGTCCGCTGTTAGAAGGCTATCTCGCAACAAGAGCCAAGCAAAGAATTTACATTTGTTTTTTGTACTTGCTTTCCAAACCACTCCCGTGTCAAAGTCGGACGTCGACCCAAAAAATTGTGCCCTGTACGCCATATTTATAATTTTGTCAATGTAAAAAAACAGCGGCATTAAGGAGCCTTTTAATTCGTCCCAAGGAAAATGTTGCACGTACCTCCTCTCCTTCTCAAGAAAGAGCTTGGCAAGAGAAGATGCCCGTGGCTGATGGAGGCATAGTTTCCTGATGTGATGCCTTGGCCGGAAGTCAGCAAGGATTAATCAGATTGGCTGTTACTATGACCGGAACAAGAAATCAAGTGTGGAGTACAGTCAGCTAACGGGAGTACGTGGGTCATGGGAGGCCTGCAGAGGTCTCTGGCGGCTGGAGGTAGAGCAGCTCCAGGAGGTCTGCAGTCAGCGGCGGCATGGCCTGGAGGGCTCCAGAAGCGCCGTCGACGAATCAATCGCGAGATAGTTCCGTAGGGGATCCGGGAGGTGTCGCGATTCCCGATCAGCGATGCGAACGATAGCTGGGATGGGAGGGGAGGAGGTGACACCAGGTGTGGCAGCAAGGGCTAGGAAGAGCAAGCGGGGACAAGGGAGAGGCTGTCAGGCCCCAAGTTTCAAAAATTCTGGGACATCCGGAGTATCCAGATTTAATATCCGGAGTGTCCGGATCCAACCAGGAATGTCCGGAAAAATGTCCGGAGTATCCGGATGTGGGCTGACCGAGCACTCCAACCCGGAGTGTCCGGACTAAATGTACGGAGTATCCGGGTTGACCACCGAACACCCCAACCCGGAGTCTCCGGGTTAGTTATCCGGACTGTCCGGATTCGTCGGGGTGAACACATAAATGCCCGTTTCCTTGGCCCATGTCTCATTTCTACTCCCACCCATTTGCTCTCCTCTACTCCGGTGACCCCTCCGCCCCTAGCTCCACTCCGGAGAGCTCCCGCCGGCCGGTGACCCTCCGTGGCTCCTCCCCGGCGTCCTCTAGCTCGTCCTCAAGCCGGCATCCTCCTTCCTCCACCCGGCATTGCTTCACCCCCATCTTTCTTGGAGGTAGGTCTTTCTCTTGGGGGTTGGTTCGTGGGTTTCTTGGGTTCTAAGGCCATCCATGGTGGGTTTAGAGCTTAGGTTTGGAGTTGAGAGTTGGGGATGGACTTCGGAGTTCTAGGGTTTTGTGGTGTGGTGATTCTAGGTTTGGATTTGGGGATTTATTTGGCGAGTTTGGGTACTAGTGTGGTAGATCGGGTAGTGGTAATGCCCATCCAAGGGTGGGTTAGGGTTGGCTATGGGTTCTTGGGTTTGGCGTTGTTTCTTGTGGATTTGGGTTAGCTATAAGCTTCTCCGGCTTTGCCGCGTGTAGGAAAGTCATAGATCGGGCCCTCACGGTGTCATAAAGCTTGGCGGCACCTCGATCCCTCGCTCTAATTGGGCGCCACACGCCAGGTCCGGAGTATCCGGACAGGCAACCCAGAGTGTCCGGCCTATCCGGATATAAAACCCGGACTGTCCGGGTTAAGCTGGTCTGTCCGGTTGAGTCAAGTTGTCCGGTTGCGTTGTTCATCGGGGATTTTCAATTGTGGTTGTTTCATTTGCATGGCATGCATCTCATTATGCATTGTATTCGTGTAGAGAACGATCCCGCGGGGCTTGACGCCGCGGCGACTGAGGGTACTATCGGAGAGCCGGCTACCGCCGATCCGCAAGCAGAAGATCAAGGCAAGCACCTAAGCATCTTGAACCTTATGTGTAATCTATTTTTGTGAATTAACTGCTTATTGGATGTTAAGTGTTGCATTAGGAGTTGAAATGTGGGATAGGCTAGATCCTAATTGCTGCATGTACCTTTCTTATTGTTGCTTGTTGAACACCTCCTTTGGAGCTAAATTATGGGTACTAATTGTGCCATGCTTAGTATGCTTAGAGGCTGGGTTTGGGCCAAGTGGTGGAAGGTTCCACTGCTTGAGGTGCTACACTTTACAATCTTTGGGAAGGTTTGGGTGTGGTTGTGGTAAAAAGGTAAAAATTGGAGACCAGGCGGGAAAGATAGACATTTGGGTAAGGAGACTCAACTGTGGTAGTCCCGCTTGAGTCAGTTAAGGACCGATCCGATGTTTAACCGTAGCCGAGCACACTTTGGTTGATCGCATGCCGGAAATGGGCCGGTAAAGCTATTCTTTCATCGCATGCCGTTCGATGGGGCATACACCTCATGTGGTTGGATGTGGTTGAGGGCGGGGCTTAGGCCGGCTCTCGAGTGCCAAGCTGGGCTTGGGGCCGCTCGAGGGGGTGCTAGGTTTCCGGACCGCATGAAGATGTCCCTAACGGATTGGTATGGATGGGAAAATGGTTGACATGAGGTTCCTTCGTGCAAATGTCGTGTGATCAATGCTTCCCTGCAGGGTTAATTAAGCGATTCGAATTGCCGCGCTCTCGGAGATGAGCACGCTTGGTTACATGTTACTACACGTAGTAATAACTTGAACTGAAGTTCGCCGTTGGGCTTGAGCTCGAAATGAATGTGGTTACTTGTTGTAATTTGTTAATTGTCAACTACACATTAGAAGTAGGTGCAGTGACAACCGCTTTAACTGAGATCGTAAATTTGAGTAGTTAAGTAACTAAACAACAAATGATAAGCATTTCAAAGAATGATTTACCTTGAGCCTATTCCTTGCTACAACCAAATGCATATCCTTTTGGAAGTCGGTCATATATGGACCCGGGTAAAACTTGCGAGTACCTTCTGTACTCAGGCTTACGCTTTTGTGGTTTTGCGGTGAGGATCCAGGGTGCGAAGTTTTGCCCCTACTGCCTCTCGGTGACCGGGCGGGGCACCGAGTAGAGGCTGTCGACGCTTGTGCGCCGGAAGTGTTCAGGGCATGACACTTCCGGAGGAGTTTTACTTTTGTTGTATAGGATAGTCAAAGATACTTCTGTTGCTCGTTGATACTTTTGGGTGTGCAAACTGCTTTAATTTCCAGTATGAAGCTGTTTACCCTTTTCGCTTGGTCGTTTTTGTTGGTTGTTTTTGTTGGGCCTCTTTGTGCTGTGTGGCGTGTTTGTTTGCTTCTGCGTTTTTGCGTCTCTGGTAGTGAGCTTGGGGGTTCGATGCCCCTTTGTGCGAATTGAATGTTGATATGGCATTGGGAACCGGTATATGGGGATCCTGGGCGAGTTTCGGATCGCATACCAGGGGAATACCGGGGTTGTTGTCGAGTCGTTTGGATGTTTGTAGAGTTGTCTCGTTGGGCTTGGGTATTAGCATCGGGATCACCTCCGGTGGTCTGTTGCTAGGATCCAAATTCGACGGGAGCGACTGTTCATCCAACAACTCGAGGATGATCTGGGCGGCTCCTCTCAGAGACCATGTGAGGTTGGGGGCCAGGAAGGGGAAGCGCGGGGCTAGAGGCTAGCTCAAGCTAGGGTTTCCTCGCGCATCGAACATGGAGAGCGCGCATGGACGATCGGATTGTCCCATCGTTGTGATTGGACAGACCAAGGTTCACATGACGTGGAGCCAATTCGATGAAATTGTGAGGGCCTTTACGGAAAATTCTAGCCACAGGGCCATTGACTGTTCACGTGGGCGGGGCTTCGGAGCGTTCTGTACGTAATTCGGCAGATATCACGGGTTTTTTTCCGCAAAGAACAGGCGCAGAGGCCCTGAGAGCTCTCGGATCCCTTCCGCTATTAGGTAGTTAATATAACTAATGCCTTTATAGGACCACATACACTCCTTTAATTAGTGGAGATTTTTCCTCGTGATTTCAAATGCTTTCATGCCAATTAAGGCCTCAATGGAATGTTTATCCCAATCTCACTTAACACAAGCACCTTATGACTACATGAAATTCAAGGAAAAACAAATGTGGATCACAATAATCGCAAAATAATTTTATTTTCAGAAACATTTGTCACAGAGAAGTGAGTGGAGTGATACTCCTAAACTAAAATTGTTCGTACTTCCCAAATTGGGAAGTTCTTCAAAAATTGCCTAAGCACGCTGAATAAATAGAACCAAGTGAGGAAAGAGATTAATATATAGGAATCCTGTGGGGGCTCCGGAATCAGATTAGCGAATCAGGTCATTACTGTTGCATCGGACTGGAGATTAATGCAACCTGCAACGTCTCCTGACCGCTAAGCCAAATCCGTACTCGGATTGGGGCCAGTGTCGGCAAGACCCGTGAGGAGTATACACGCCAATTGATTGATCCCAACTCGAGCTTCACTTAGGCGTGCATAATCTTGGTTCACTGGATCGATGGCCAGTACCGCAGCGTTGTCATGCAAAACGAGTCTCAACTATGCAAGAGTAAATATATTACACGAAAGGTAACGTTATTACAATAGTTTAACTACGAGTCACGACTTACGGTAGGAACAAGTCAAAAGAAACACCCGACACCGGCGAAACACCAAAAAAGAAGAACACGCGGTGTGCCTCCACCCAGGCAAGCTGGTGGATGATAACCAGCTAAGCCCACGAATCGCCCGTCGTCAACGCTGCGACTAAATGCATCTGCATTACATCGCATCATTACGCTTCTTCTCCTTCTAACCAAAATCCGTTAGAGCAAGCGGTGAGTACGCGTATGTACTCGCAAGACTTTAGTGTATGGAATGAATACATATAAATGCGAGGTTGAAACAAAGAATAACAGGTTACTACACTAGTCTTTTTGAGCACAGCGGATTTTGCTTACAATATGATAATAAATTCACAATCGCATTTCTGAAAGAAATTGAGTGAAGAAAACTTTCAAACAATTAACAATATACGTGATTAACCAAACCAACATCCAACCATTCCTTCCACCAAACCCGGCCATTCATGGCACCTTTTGAACCCAAGATTCAAACACACACACACCCAACCAACACGTTCCAACCTCGAAACCCATTTTCCAAAATTTACCCAGGACCAAAATCTATACTTGATAGTACTTTCCAAGCTGCTCATGGCCAGTGACGGCTAATCGATTAGTTTATTTATCTCTCTGCAGAGTATCTGTACTGCCCACATGACACGTTCTAGCAATCATGTCATCCATGCCTCGCGATCAAAAGTACCAGATTTGCTAGGCCGTGATGGAACCTTTTCGAAAGAATTGAGTTCTAATCCTGCCAAGCCCGGAACGTGCATCCTAACTACCACGAGAGGCGCGGTGGTTCCAATAGGCACCCACTAGCCCACGACCCCTGTAGTAGGCATTACCGTTGTATTGGGTCAAACTTTCCTTCGATGCCTCGACAAGAAAGTCCTAGAATGCCCGGACACCACTGGTGCATCAATCCTCTTTGCCCTCCAATAATGCAGGTCGAGATCCTTTTCCCGTACTAATTTGAGGCCATCCCATCTTGGCACATGTGGTTGCCGAATTTATACCAGTAAATAGCACCAAGTTCGGTCCTTAGGGTGACTTTCAGCGAGATCTTCCAAACCCACTTGCTATGGCCCACGGAGGAATCGGCGCTGGCCCCACAGGCACACACTAGCCCTCAACCTCCCCGCATAGCAAGGGACCAACTGAGACCAGGACCACTTCAAACGACCAGCGGCACGACAATCCGAACACAGAAACGACCTTCCTTGAACCACTACGCAGGCCAAACACCACCAATTCCGAACCATCAAACATCTACTTAGGTCTAATCTCTCCAAGTTTTTCCATTTTACTCACGCAACCATTCCCTTTTTCCATGAACCAAAACATCCAATTCCAACTTTGACACCCTTCACCCATCCTAGTAGTTCCAGGAGTTTATGAATATGAGCGTCATGATCTCCTACAACCAATTCTATTCTTTGAACTAAGCATATGCACAGCTATTATTCTCTAATACCCTCGACACTTACTAATGTGTCTAAATTATTCTTAAGTCTATCAAGGATAAGCGTATTCGAGATTAGATTGAGGTAATCCAACAATTTTAGAAGCAACTCTTTGCTTCTCACAAATTATCACTTTTAATGAACTTATGAGCATGCATAATAGTTTTGGAAATCAAACATAAATTTGCAATTATGGGATTGGAAATGGTCAGAGGCGCTTACTGTTGCTCTTCGGTGAAATCGGTCTCGGGGCGTAATCGGGATCGTCGGCTGACGTTAAGCGTCTACGTCTACAGCAGCGAGACCGAAATCATCGATCAAAATAGGCAAAAGCACTTTCGAAATCAAAAGAAGCGAAATCGGGCTTGAGAACCTGGAGCGGAAAAATCCTAATAATTTTTTCTTCGGAGGCCGTGATGCAGTCTCTTTGTTGGGCGGTAGTCTTATTCTGGCCGGCGATCTGCAACTCTGTCTTGCAGTAGTGCAGCTCTCCGAGGATCAAAAGGGGTTGCTCTGGAAAATAACTAGCGTCCCTAACCCAGTAATCTGCCAGGACCCTCGGCGATCTGCCCCTTCACACTAGCGGTAGTGCCACTCTCCCGAGTCAAAATCCCAAAAGCGAATTCGCGCATTAAACCAGGGACTTCGGCGTAAGTGCATGGATAGGTTCTGAGGACCCATGGGACCTATTCACGCGAGGTTTCGTCAGGGTTCGAGCTTCGTTACACAAAATTTCACTTTTAGGATCCTTTCTCTCGAAAATGGCAGCGGATTCGACCCAAAAGGTGCTCGAAACTAGAGTTTCTTCGTGACAGCGGATTCTCTACGACTCTAGGGACTTATGCGTTAGACTTGTGAACTTTGGGACTTGGAACTTGAAATCGTTCCAAATGCCCAGTGCAACTTTTGCAAATCCTACGGAAAGCGGATTTGCATATGCATCACTAGGCCCAGCCTAGGCGCTAAGGTCTCGTGACCTAACTCTGCGATTGGGAACTCCGAAATCGCTATTCGAGCTTCTACTGCGAGAAACCCAAATATACTCTCCAATCCGATTCTGCTCCGAATCGAGTTCAAACTCGATTCTTCATGAGAATTGACTTACAAGGCTCTAAGAAAACATCCATGAGTCATTTCCCGAACTTTAGGAGCTAGGGTTCCAAAAGAAGAGCTCGAAAATTCAAGAAAAAGCGTTTCGCGTGAATGAGTCCAACGATCGTAGATCAGGGTTACGAAACTACTCGATCACCTTGAGGAAGGATTCTTCTACCCTTGACCTAGGTTTAACTTCTTGGAAAACAACTATGCACCACAAGAACTAGGGTTTCTATGGTTTAACTAGGGCGTAAGAAACGATTACAAGCCAAGGAAGAGCTAGGGTTTGCATCTCCACCTAGGGTTCAAGCTCAGCACAAAAAACCTACCTCGTCAAAGAAGCTCCTTGAGGCGCTTCTCCACCCTTGCTCTCGCTTCCACTCGACCTCTGGAGCTCCAACCAGCGGAAATGGTGAGAGGAGGAGAAAACTCAATGGAGAGAGAGGAAGGAGAAGAGAGGAAGAAGGAGAAGGAGAGGAGGAAATGAGAGAGGAGAGGAGAAGAGGTATTGCTCCACTGGTGTTTATTAGAGGCTAAAAGCGTGCCATAAACCGAGGCAAAGAGATAATTGAGCAGGCAGGGACAAACACAGTCGCTCGTGGCCAATCTGCCGGGCGGCCGTCTTGCCCTTTCGGCAGTAGTAATCACATGAGCAAAGCTATGATCTTGCCGTAGTAGCAACTAGGAATTTTTATAGTCTTTGCGATGGTTCTCAATCAACTAACTTGGGGACTATTGGAATGAGTTGAGGTCCTAATAAAGGTTTTAAAACTTAGGTTTGGGATCTAGCTCTCTCGATTTTAACTTCCACCGATTCGGATTACGAGACTCAATCGGGGAAAGCGATCAACGAAGCAAGCCAATTCAAGGGCAAATAACTCCAAATTCAAACTGGAAACTTTACAGAGCACTAAACCCACACCTAGTTAGCCTAATCAAGCTTAATTACAAACACGGGCGTTACAAATCCACACTTGGACTACCGATCCTTCGATTATCTTCGTGATATTTTCCTCAATTTCATAAAAGAATCTTCTAAACTACAAGTAAGTTATGAAGTAGTGCGTACAAGCACGGAAGTGATCCATTTTCTAGATAAATATAGCTCTCTTTTATTCAAAATTACAAAAATAGCCTATTTAGTGAGCTTAGAAGGTGCGGCAGACGATATATATCCCTTGCGGTGCTAGGGGAGCTCAGAAAAAGATGGGCATCCCAAAGCCATTGCCCTGTAAGCTGTAGTCCCTCCTGACCCACACTAACTATGAGTTTCTGAAACAAAGAAAACATGGGAGGAAACATGCTACTGTGGCAAGGCAGTACAATAGCACTGGCGAGTTGCGGCAGGAGCAACATCCTACCGAGCATGCCGAGCTCGGTACCTCCTTCCGAGCAGTAG
Organism: Rhipidocladum racemiflorum; assembly: GCA_036346355.1. Taxonomy (NCBI): domain Eukaryota; kingdom Viridiplantae; phylum Streptophyta; class Magnoliopsida; order Poales; family Poaceae; genus Rhipidocladum; species Rhipidocladum racemiflorum. Next base: position 67,869,723 of record CM070572.1, read on the forward strand.
GAGCTCGGTAGCGATATGGGCCCCGTTGCCTACCGTAGTCGGTCAGCCTGCCGCTTTCTTATCGGCCTTCTGAGTAACTAGCCCACGGCAGGTAACACGTGTAATCTGTTGGATCTTTTGTGCTCCGATGTAGGATAAAAATAAAATTGCGAGCGTTATTTCTGCTAAAAAAATGTTAATAAGAAGGCTACAAAAGCAAAAACATACACTAAAAGTACGGTGCAAGAGATAGACACCACATATCTCATCAGGCCAAGTAAGATTTTTGTACCTAGTTACAGACTTACAGTAGTACTTTTGGTAGGTGTTTAGATGATTGTCATCGCTGTCTTGTCTACTGAACAGCTCCGCATTCCTAGATCGAGTAGCAGCATCGTATCAGTACTGACTATTATGACCCATATGTAGCATTTTAACATCCGATGTAAAATAGTTTTATATATCATACCAGCCTTAATACCAATTAATATCAGTGATATCGGTCAATAGCACCTATGATAGTTTCAATACTCGTCAATACTAGTCATACCGGCTTTAGTATCGATCAATACTAGTTATACCAGTAAAATTGATAATATGGTCTATCAAACTATATGTCATATTTGATAGCAGTTTGTTTGGAGTAATATTATAAATGCAATTTGGTGTATATATAATTAATCATATATATGTTTATAAATATATATTATCATATTAAACTGAAAAATGGCATATCGATATAAATTAATACCATAATGTACTATTTCAAAAGCTATAGTCTCGCATTAACGAGTGTGAGTAGCAGATCTCACTTGAGCCTAGAGTGAGATGAGGAAAGTGGGTGGTGCGATGGAATAGAGGTGGGCATTTTTAAATCGAATCTGAATTATCGAACTGAACTGAACCAAATTAATTGATTATTTTGATTTATTTTTCGGTTTATGGTTTTCGATTTGGTTTTTATTTTGGTATAATTCGGTTTTCAGTATTCATTCGGTCTTTTTTCTAGAAATAAAAATAACTGAATAACTAAATAGCCCATATACAATATCACTTTTATAATGTTCTTCTTAAAACTACCAAACAATTCTCATGTTCTAACATTTTTATGCATATATGTGGTATGTTTATATGTTCTACTATGTTTATAGTGTAATGATATATGAATATTTTGTGGGTTTATCTCTACTCTGTGTTGCGACATGAGAAGAATAAAATCTAATGTACATAATGTTTATTCATATTTCGGTTAACTGAAAAACTGAATTAACCGAACTAAAATATTTAAATTAATTCGGTTCGGTTTTTCATTTTGATCCGAGAAATTCGATAGCTAATTTCTAAAAATCAAATTATTTTAAAACCAAACCGATTATCACCAAGAAGCAGTCACTTCATTTCATTGTCATTGTCTATCTAGGAGGCACCACTAGCTTCTTGTTGCATAGACTTGAAAGATTCCTGATCAACACAATAATCCATCTCTGTAACCTATGTGTGTTTTCTTCTTGCAAGCATGGTTCAAAATCTCGTCAAGATTTTGGTCATCTTGTCCAAAATTCGTTCTTCTGTCGGGGCCGACATCCTAAATATTGGCCAAATAAAAAAATTAAAAAAAATTAAAATGTTATAGTACTTTCAAAATCTCGCTGAGATCTCGGAGATTTCGGTCGAGATCTCAGTGATTTCAGTTGAAATCTCGAATATTTTAATCGGATTTTAATTTTTGTAGGACAGATTTGATTGGATTTGGGCTCAAGACCATCCACAAAAATTTTAACGTTTTTTGACCATTTTCAAAAGTTCAAAAGTTGATCGAGATCTCGGTAATTTCGATCAAAATCTCAATGATTTCAGATAAAATCTCAGATATCTCGGTTGAAAAATGACAGAATTTAAAATTTGGTTTTTGTAATTCATTCAAATTATGTCAGAAATTCTAAGATCTCACCAAAATTTTAAATTTTGACCACCTCTAAGATATATATACCAAAAATAAAATTTAAAACCTTGCTTACAAGCATAAGCATGAGAAAACGCTTAGCTGATTCCTTGACGCATCGGAAAAAAACGACTTTAGGAATGAAACTCCATCGCGGGCACCACGTAACCCAAGTAAACTAACAAGCTCAAGGTTACAATTTCAAAATTAGAAAAATCGCTAAAATTTTGAAATTCAAAAATTAGAAATATCGAATCAAAAATCGGTCGAAAATTGTAGAGTTCAAAATCAAAATTTAAAAAAAGTAAAAATCGATGATTTTTTGTGGAAAATCGACAAACTAGTTGAACTTTTTTGGCGATCAATTTTTGAGCAATTTTCATTGATTTTTGGCCAGTCTACGCCGCATAAATTATTCTGAATTTTTTATTTTTTTTAATTAGACCAATTTATCGAACAATTTTAGAAGCAGAACAATGTCGATGCAGGTGAAAATAATTTTCGTTGATTTTTTGAGCCTGAACTAGCTCTAGTAGCACACAACGCTGACAAAGAAAGTAAAAGATGATGTCTTCATATGATATTTCGTACTTTTTTGCAAGCTAAAATTGAGTGTGAACGTTACTAGTAAAATGTTATATAGATGATCATAAACGTTACTGTAATACTTTGTAAAATCAAATGAGATTTATTTGTAAAATGTTATGTATATATTCAGTAGTAAAATCTTAAACACATCAGTAATTTGTTGTTTATTTGGCAGTAAACTGTCTTTATCGTGTAAACTCTATGAAAACCATATATAAAACTTTTAAAAAAAAAAATCAAAACATTACCATACATAGGGGATATGAGTTTCAATAACCCTGCAAAATTTGAAGACCAAACTCAATAGCATTTGAAATATATAAAATTAATAAGCAGCAGATAAATAGTACTAAACTGCGACAAAATCACTATTTAACCTAATTTGTCTATTTAATATCTTTCAAACAACATTGATTTTGGCCTTCAAATTTTATATAGTTGTAGAATCCCCCTCTCTTACATATGTTAATTTTTTTGAAGATTTTTAAAAATTGGAACACGTGGTTTTCATGGATTTTACACGATAAGGATGGTTTATACTGTATATCTTGCCTTTTACTCAATATTTTACTACACTGAAGTGAAGTGAATCACCAGAACAACAATTTAATTCCGTTTGTTGGCTCTGTAGTAAAATAAGGGTGGTTTACTAATCATATACTGTAAAGATTTACTATTATATAGACTGCAGGTTACTGAACCCTCTGCATGATAGTAATATATGTATATGTATATGTATATATGTATACGTATATACATATACACATATATACATATACATACATATATACATATATAGATATATATATATATATATACATATATATATATCTCGGAATCTGAATTGAGGCTCCATGGAGCCCAGGCACCATACCTCCCAACCTTATGTGATTTTATTAAGATGAGTGCGATTAATTGGGTATGATAATTAACAGGTAAATCGACTAGCTATTACTGATATAGAAAGCAAAGTGTTGGTTGTTTTCTTTGGTCCAGTATACCAGGGTGCCATTAAATTTTGTATGAATTAGGCATGTGCCATTATTTATTGGGTGACCTTGATTTGTTGCCGTAATAGGTTATTGTGTACTTACACATAATAGGTTACATGTAATAGGTCCTTGATTTGTTGCCGTAATAGGTTATTCAAGTGAAAGAAGTTCAAATGGTATGTTACATAATACGCTATGAGTATATACTCGCAATTGAACTTTTATAGATACCAAACAAAATTAGATAGAAGTATTTGTTTTCAGGTATTTTTTAATTTTGATTCAACTAAATCATCTTAGAGAGGTATATACTCACAATTGATTTTCTTTGATTTCAGATTGACCATTAGTAGTTAAAAAGTTCAAATGGTACATTCAACACCATAGCTTGGGTATGTACTGCTATGAATTTCTTTGTTAAAAAAATACACTTGATATTACCATTTTATGAGTATTTATTTATAGAACAAGTTGGGAAATATGAATTGCTTTGTTAAAAAAAATACACTTGATATTACCATTTTATGAGTATTTATTTATAGAATAAGTTGGGAAGTGAGTACATGAGATCAGTTCAGTATCTCAAGTAAACGTTTGCAAGGCAAATCAATATTTCCAATAAGACATTATATCCCATTGCTGATTAGTCTAAATGGAAAGAATGACATGCGGTGTCTATATGGAAAGAACTAGCCTGCATGCACACGATACGATTAAAAAAGGATTGTATTAGCATACTAGATTGGATGTGGTTTTAATTGATGAGGTTCCCATTTTGTTTTTCACGACTTCTAAAGCAATCAAACAGCTACTGGTTTAGGAGCCTAGGCTCCATAGAGCCCATGATATTTATACTATATATATATATATATATATATATATATATATATATATATATATATATATATATATATATATATATATATATAGAGGAAGCCTTTTTCGTACTCTTGGGAGTATGTACTCCCACCTCCAGTATACCACTTAAACTAATGTGTTATACTCCTTTATCACTTTCAGTATACTCCAATAATAATTCTAATATACTACAATGCGATATTGTTGAAAAAATTCATCTGAGCCCTTTATTTTTTTGCTATATACCCTTTTCCATATGTAAAAAGAGTATATAAACAAATTATGCTACAAAGGGTGGACTTTGATGAAATTTTTCGTAAAACTCACTTTAGAGTATCTTATAATCAGTATTAGAGTATACTCAAAAGGATAAAGAAGTATAATAACATTATTTAAGCAGTATATTGAGAGTGGGAGTATGTACTCCCAGGGGTACGGTACCATTTTCCTATATATATATATATATATTAAAAATCTATCACCGAACAACAAAATGATTATTTATTGGTGAGACTTATATTATTCTGTTCTTTTTATCGTCAGTAAGCTATTGGTGAAAACATTTTATTAACTGGAGCTGCCAATAAAAAGTTACGGCTAAACCAAAAAAAAGATTCATGTACAAAAAGAAAAAACATTTACTAGTTGTTTTGCCACGTAATTGATAGTCAACTGAGACAGTTTCATTGCGCGATGTACTATGATACGTGGCTCGTTCGATCTGTGTTAAATGGCTGGGGAGTAGAATAAGCCATTCTACACGCAGTTGAAGACTAGTGTGTGTGTATACACACAACACGGTAACGCTATTCTACTCGTTGGTCGTAACCTGGTTTGTGTGATGCTAAGCGCATCTAAACCATTCATGTACGCTCGCTTCATGTGTTTCTAGCGTGGGCATACAACTAATAAATGTGTTTTCTAGTTTGTACATGAATTTGTTTTTTCTTTGTTTTAGCCATAACTTTTTATTGGCAGCCCTCATTCATAAACGTTTTTCACCAGTAGCTTATTGATGACTAGAGAAACATAATGATATAAGTTTTGCTACTGAACACTGGATATATTGCCTTTTACTGTTCAGAAAATAACATGTTACAAGCTATTACTAGACTGAAATTAAATGAACTATCAAAACAAGAATTTAGTTCTGTTTGTCGGTCCTGTAGTAAAATGTAATGTGGGCAAAAGTAAACATTACTGTAATAGATGATAAAATTAAATGAAAACCGTTCGTAAAATGCTATGCATTTGTTCAATAGTAAAACCTTACATAAATCAGTTATTTGGTGTTCATTTGGCAGTAAATCGTCTTTACCGTGTAAAGTTTGTGAAAACTACATGTACAAGTTCTAAAAAATTCTAAAATAAATAATCATATGTAGGGGAGGTGAGTTCCTACAACCTGTAAAATTTAAAGATCAAACTTAATCGTATTTGAAAGATGTGAAAAAGATAAATTCACTATTGATCACAATTTAACGCTTGTCAATTTCATATCTTTCAAATGAGATTAATTTTGGTCTTCAAATTTTACAAAGTTGTAGAATCTCACCTTCCCTACATATAGTATTTTTTTTTGAGAATTTTTAAAAACTTGTAAATGTGGTTTTCATGAATTTTACAAGATACGGGTGTTTTAAAGGGATATGTTGCCTTTTATCTAGAAAATAATATGTTACTAGCTATTACACAAGATGTTACTAAATTGAAATTAAGTAAACTATCAGAACAAAAATTTGGTTCCGTTTATCGGTCCTGTAGTAAAATATTATATGGGCGAAAGTAAGCATTACTATAATAGATGGTAAAATTAAATGAAAAATGTTCATAAAATATTACACGTTTATTCAATAGTAAAATTTTACACAAATCAGTTATTTGGTGTTCATTTAGTAGTGAACCATCTTGACCATACATATCCCTCCACATGTGTCAACACATCCCCGAGTGTAACTAATATAATTATCTTATTACGGACAACGCTTAGTAACATCAAAGAGTATAATCCTCGTGCTGGGCTCCATGTATGTCTCAGGTAAGAGGATCAATCATAAATATTGTATGAAAGAGGATCAATCATAAATATTGTATGAAACCAACCGATAACACTCATGTATGCTCAATGCGGTGTTTCATAATGGGTCTGTCAAATAACATTATCACCAGCATGTTATCCATATAATTTTGTTTATATTACATATAGGGTTGTAAAAAAAGCTCGAGGCTCGTGAGCTTCTCGAGCTCAGCTTCTCGAGCTCGGCTCATTCTGGCTCGATTTGAGCTCCAAACAAGCCAAACTAGAGTTTGATCCTGAGCACGCGAGCTTCACCAAGCCGAGCTCGAATAGCTCACAAGCCTAGTAAATTTAGTAATCTCTTGTTAAATATTACTATATGTTAACTCTTACCGAGCTTACTCGAACTGAGCTCAAGCTTGAGTATTTTTTATTATTGAAAAACAGTGCATATTGAGTTGTTTATTGCTACCCAGCTTACTCGAGCTTGGATCGAGGCGAGCTCGAGCCTGGGTTTAGGCTCAAACCCCAACTCGAGCTTTTACCGAGCTCAAACCTGGGAGGCCAAGCTGGCTCGAGCTCGACTTGTTTACAGGCCTAATCGCATATCCATAATCTGCAAAATATGATCATCATACAGCCATATGCTTGTCTATACAAATAAACAATTGAAGTTCCAATCAATTAAACAATAAGGGACAATTTATAATAATACCATAAGTCTCACAATCAATCACTTTTTGCTCGTGAATCTGTCTATGCCATGGATGAAACATAGACCTTTTGCTTTGTTCCCTTGTGACTTGGGGGAGTGGTCTTAGCAAAGTCTAGAGGATTGATGAAAACCCCAAGATAACAAAGTCTCGAGTGGGTCGGTTATTGCTGTCTATTTTTGCCTTTTTGGATGCTGAAACGGTGGGCTCTTAGGTCCCGTTTGGTAACTTGGAATCAAGCTGTTTCTACTAGAATCTAGGAGAAGCCCAACCAAACGGGTTAAAACTCGGAATGATTCTTCTCGGAATGTTTTTTCTTTTTCCACGTCGTGGTTGAATCACCCACAACCCCGTTTCACTAGTTTCTACTAGAATCTGCAACCGTATCAAACGGTTTGCAGAAAGTGATTCTGATTCTACCTGAAATGTTTCTACCTGAAATGTTTCTACCAAGAATCTGAAACCATTTCCGTTTTTACTAGAATCCGGAACCGTACCAAACGGGGCCTTGGTTTTAGATACGTTTATTTCTATTTACTACGTTTAATGCTGAAATTTACAGTTCTACGCCAACGTGCTTCTGATTTCGTTCAATCCGCCTTGCGGTTTCCTTCGGTTTACAGCTCTACGCCAACGCACGCGGGGAAGCGGAAGCCGCCTTGCGGTTTCCTTCGGTTTCTCGCAGTCCCCCCCAACCCCAAGCATCGCCTTCCACATCCGCATCGCCATACCCTCCTCCTCCTTCCTAGAGACCCTTCGGCACGCACGCAGCCGCGCGGCCCTCCCCTACGCGTGCGCCCCTTCCCCGACCTGACTCTTCTAGGGTTCTGAGCCTCCGCCGCGCCGGAGGTCCGCCGATCCATCGCGCCGGACCGCAGGTACGTACGTTTAATTCACCAACAGCCTCGATATTCGCGTTCGCTTGTTTTAGTTTTCGCAAGCTTTTCGTAGGCCAGGGCCTCGATATCTAGCAGATGGTTTCATCTCATTATCTCAAGGGGGGTTCCTTTTTTTTTTTTTTTGTATTTTCAGCTCTCTCCAGTTCCATTGCTGCGATTTATTAGTCTCTTTCATTTGTTCTGTATTTCTGAACTGATTCGATCACGAAATTGTTTTATTTGTTCTGTATTTCTGAACTGATTCGATCACGAGATTGTGCGCTAGGTTAGGAGATCGCGTTGCGAGCTTGGAGCGCTTGTGATTATTATGAAACTGCAGCCTACTTATTTTGATATTGGTAATCACCGTCTTTCAGGTTTGCCTTTCGTTGGTCTACCATCGATATGTTCTCATTGATATACTAGACAATGGCAAAACTTCCAATAGTTGGTCGCAGGTTTGCATGCCTTCCTTCTCCTTGTTAATCTATCGTTTGCTGTGCCATCTTGTTTTGATCCTTCTCTTGGCGCCCATGCAGCGCACTTAGGAAACCCAATGAAAGCATGAGGATTATTGTAGTAACAATTGTTGGGGTGGTGTTTGGTTTCTTTGTTGGAATCTCATTCCCAACGGTTAGCATAACAAAGGTGTGGGCAATGTTTATTGGCATACTGCAGTAGCTTAATTCACTGATGCAATTGCACTTCAGCAAGTTAATTTGTGGCTGTTTGAAAATGTGGCAGCTTCACTTCCCTTCTAGCATTGTTTCCTACATAGAAGATAAGAACTCGGGACTGACTGCTCAAGCTATAATTAACCATGCTTGGACTGCTGCTAGAAACGCAAGAGGAAATGGTTCTGAACCAAATTCAAACAGTACCATGAAGGTAGGATGCTACGTTCTTTCTGGATTCTTCATTGGAACTTCGTTTCTGCATCCTCAGTTGAAGTGTATATCCTTAATTTTCTTTGAGTTACACCAGGCCTCATCTCTTTTTCTCTCCTCAAACTTTTGCGTTTCCTGAGAAGTCATTCTTTCCTTGTAATGACAGCATCGATGAGAATAATGTCACAAATTTTTGTTCTGGTCAATCATTGCTTTTAGTTTATTTGTTAAATCTAACAGCAATTTTTCTTGACAACTTTCTAGATTTATGTACCAACAAACCCCAGGGGTGTAGAGAGCCTAGCACCTGGTATCATTGTACCAGAGTCTGATTTTCATCAACACAGGTTGTGGGGAAACCCAGATGAGGTAACTCTTCTTGTATGCACTGCTTGTTTCACATCAGCTCTAGTATGTGGCAGCACGTGTTTCAGTTTCGGGATGCCTACTCTTCTTTTCTTTTCCACTAGATTGTGCTGTATACCAACAAACTATTGATCCGAACCGTGCATTCTATTCATCTCATTGAAATCTCACTACCCACCAAATTTTATATTTTTTGAACTTTTTCTCCTATTTATTTTGTATTTTTCAAAATCCACGATCTAATTAGTTGTGGGGCGTCCAATGAAGCTGGTTTTTGAAAATACAAAATAAATAGGAGAAAAAATTCAAAAAATATAAAATTTGGTGGGTAGTGAGATTTCAATGAGATGAATAGAATGTACGGTTCGGATCAATAGTTTCGTCTTCGAATTTTGCAAACACAACTCTATAGCACGGAGGATCTGTGCTATCGATAGTACACTAGCTATCCTCTCTCTATATATATGAAGTCTTTTCCGTACTCCGAGGAGTGCATACTCCCACTTCTAAACTAACGTGTTATACTCCTTTATCACTTTCGGTATAATTCAATAATAATTCTAAGTTACTATTAATGATTTGGTTGAAAAAAATTTCATTGAAACCCTTTAGTTTTTGTTATATAGCCTTTTCCATGTAGAAAAGAAGTATGTACGTAAATTATGTTATAAAGAGTGGATTTTGATGAAATTTTTCATGAAAATCACTTTGAAGCATCTTATAATCAACATTAGAGTATACTCAAAATGATAAAGAGGTGTAACAATACCAATAATAGTTGCGCTATTCTTCAACTACGTGTAGAATATACTATTCTATACACTGGCCAGTTTACGCAGTTCGACTGAGCCACATTACCCGTATTTATTACTTGCGCATGGATGCATGGACCATTTATTACTTGTGCATTATCTATCAACGAGGATGGGTTGGATTAGTGGTCGCAACGTTCCAGCTTCGATGCACACGTACCGATTGCTACCAATTCGGTAGTAAATCATGAATACATTTTACTATAAAGCAACATATGCAATTACTACTGAATCAGTTACTAGTTAATGTGTTGGTCAATCCAACTAGTTAATACGTATTGTAGTTTGTACATGAATCTGTTTCTTCTTTATTTTAGCTTTATCTTTTTATTGGTAGCTCGGATTTGCAAATAGTTTCACCAGTAGCTTACTGACGACGAGAGAAATAGAATGATGTCTCGCTATAAATAGTAATTTTGTTGACTGGTAAAAGAAATTACTATTTTTATTACATAAAATTACTACATCTACAACTAGAAATTTCTATCATACAGTGTAATTGAAAATTCTACACAAATTAGTCAGTTTGCAGTAAAAGCACGTGAAAACTATATGTACAAATTCTGAAAAATTCTCAAAAAATTATCATACATAAAGGACATGAGTTTCTATAGCCCTGTAACATTTGAATACTAAACTCGGTCGCATTTGAAAGATATCGCATTTGAAAGATATGAAAAGGACAAATTTACTATTTATCACTGATTAGCACTTGTTAATTTCATATCTTTCAAATCAGATTGATTTTGGTCTTCAAATTTTATAGGGGTGTAGATATCACCTACTCTACATATGGTAATTTTTTGAGAATTTTCATTTCACTAAATGGCCGACAAACATAACTAAATTCTTTTTCGTGAAAATCACATGTAAAAATTTTCAAAAATTCTTAAAAATTACTAGGAGAGGTGAGATTCTACATTTATGTATAATTGAAAGACCAAAATCAATCTGATTTGAAAGATATGAAATTGACAAGCGTTAATTAGTGATGAATAGTAAATTTGTCCTTTTCATATCTTTCAAATGCGACTAAGTTTAGTATTAAAATTTTATAAGGCTATAGAAACTCATATCCCCTATGTATGGTAATTTTTTGAGAATTTTTGAGAATTTATATAAATTTTTTTCATAGACTTTTACTGCGAAATGATTGTTTTGTGTATGTCATACATAACAAAATACTGTCGTAACATGTTTATATTGTCTAACAATGAATTGGATTGAGAATTACTATCAATGATGATGAAATTTACGCATTTGCATCTAGCCTTAATACTGGTGTAAAAAATAACTTGCGGTATACTGCTCAAATTTTACTTCTGCTACATATGCATGAGCAGCTTGCATCTCACACCCGTACCATGCTTTGATAGTAAAACCTATATGTACAGATAATAAACTCTATGTTCGGATTGTAAAATCAAATATATATATATATATGGGTTATCAAATTTGTCTTTTTCATATTTTTCATCTAAGATTGGTATTGGTCTTCAAATTTTGTAGGGTTGTAGAATCTCATCTCCCGTACATATGGTGTCGGGACCGGATTTTTGAATCCGAACCCTCTGTGTATATCTGCACTATTTTCGGATAAAGCTAGTGCACACAGTGGAAACAGTGATGATAGCATTCCATATTACGAATCAAATAATATTAAAAATCAAATAAAAAGTACCGACCTTATGGTCAACGATTACAATTAAATAGCCACATGGCTTGAGTTCAATAAAGTAGCAGCGGAAACAAAATAAATATAGCGAGTTAAATCCATCCATGTGCCCAACAGGCGATCGACTAGGGTGCGCATCCTACAATTCCGGATCTCCTTCATCAAAACCACAAGCATAGTACTCGTAGTCACCTTCTGCTTCTGCACACTTCTCTGTGGAAAGTGGGGAATATTGCAAGGGTGAGTACACAACCGTACTCGCAAACCTTGGAAACTTAATGCATGATAAATATATGCAAGGCTTACAAATGAAGGCATAATATGGCTCATTTAGCATAAAGCAATGTCTAACTTCAAATACCACTAGTAATTTCACAAAGCATCATTTGACAAATGTAGTTGTAATAATTGAAATTTAATATGACAACTAAACAAGTTCCAATCACCTGACTGGCTCCAACCGCCAAATCACAACCTGTGAGTTCCATTCGCTCACGGATTCCACTATCAACTAATAACCTGAGAGTTCCATCCGCTCACGGATTCCCAAATTATCATTTTCATTTAAAACAAAACTGTAAAATCTACAATGTGAAAGCGTACCTCGCTTGCCCTTGACCATGGACACGGCTACTTAAATAGTTTTAACTCTGCAGATAGTGTATATCTTTACCCATAAGACATGACATCTCTTTTTGCCAAGCTATCAACATACTTCCTTTGATGTGCGGCACAGAGATCATGATAAGGCCTTTACAATGCACGACCTCACTATTAATTACACCCGCTAAGGTTTCACCACTGATAGGATCAGAAAGCCCAGTTCAAAAGCCCCCTCTTGCGCCTTGCGAGTGTCTCCGTCTGGCACCACATTCCACCAAACGGCAAAGCCAATAATAAGACACACAAATTACTTAGCCAGGTTGTACTCATATAGACATGTGGTTGTACAGTAGTGCTCGGTCCAAAGTAACACATGCTTCGGTCCTTAACTGACTAGGGCGGAACATTCACTTAACAATATTTCGTGCATCCAGCACCCACCATACATCCATCCACCCTGGTCTAAACCATTTGTCCACTTTATTTCATTTAAATAACAGAAGCAACACCAATTGCCGCAACTTCACAAAAAAGTTTAAACAATGTTTGAAATGATTCCCGTAATGACACGATACCGAAACGTTTAAGATGGACTAAGCAATTCTACCGTCCCATGCTACACTACTGGTAATCACCAAATAAAATAGCTAGTATCATCTAGGGTGACAAAAGTTCATGATAATCAATGTCAAGGGGTCATAACAAGTTCAGGCATTTAGCTAAGACTTAAGACTATACTTAAAATACATTGCATAAAAGTAAGCATGCATAATTTAAAACACCATATGCATTTTCTAAATTTGGGATCAATATGGTCATAGGAAGACTTGTCTTCGTTGTCTCCTGCTGGTTCTACCTCCAACTGTTGAACTGGCTGAGTTACGATGTCGTCTACACGCGAAACGAGAACAAATAAATAAAACAAAAACAAATAAATTTCAAAAATTGAAAATATTGGTACTGGAAGATAGAGCTTGAATTTAGAAATTTGAATCACTAGAATCGGAGCTCGAATGAAGGAGAACGGGCTCTCGGAAGTTTAAAATCAGATAAAATAGAAAAAAAAAAACTATTTTCTGGAATTATTTTTTTGAAGGAAAATAGATTTATTGCGTCACTGCTGACGTCAACTAGGGTTTTGGTGGACCAGGTCTACGGCTCGGCTCATGGTTCACGGTGGACTCGGTTCATAGATCTAGGGCTGACATAGCGCTGGGGTGGCGGTTGATTGAGCGCACACGCAGTCGCTGACACTGACGTGGTTGATGACGTAGACGGCTGACGAGGCATATGCGCAAGCGTTGACGCAGTGAACACGCAGGGGACAGCGCTGACGCGGCAGCTGAGGTGGACGTCAGGAAGTTACTGGTGAAAACGATTTGCAAATCCGAGCTACCAATAAAAAGATATGGCTAAAAGTAGAAATAGATTCATGTACAAACTACAATACGCATTAACTAGTTGTGTTGACTAACGCATTAACTAGTAACTGATTTGTAGTAATTGCATATGTTTTCCTATATTAAAATGTATTTGTGATTTACTATCGAATTGGTAGCAAAACACACACACTATATAGACACACACACTTGAGGCACGATGATCCAAAACGGGTATTTCTCCTGTATCGCATGTGAAATTTTTAGGATGTTGAATTTAACTAGTTTACCTAACTAGTTCAAACAAGTTTGAACTGAAATTCAAACTAGGGTTTCCTTTTTTATGATAGTTTCATTGTAGGTATGTGATGATTTTATATATAAATCAGCAAAGCATGTGATATAAATTCGTTCAAATCATTTGAATTCGAGTATATTTTTTCATCATTTGAATTGTTATAGATGGGTATATACCCTAAAATTGAAAATTTCAAAAAATATACCCGAATTTGGCTTGAATTCGTGCATTTGAAGTCATGGTGCCTAGGCACCCCATTTCGGCTTATATGTATGTGTGTATCTTAACTATTATAAGAATGAGTTGGTGATGATGGTGAGTCTGCCAGGCTATTCTTGGGCCAGAACAATAGGGGCCCAAGGTCCAATAGGTGAGGAATTATGTAGCTATTTGCTGTTTGTCTAACCTTATTTATATTTTATTGTATTTACTTGTTCAGTGATTCTTCAGTAACGGATCTCAAATAAGTGATAGCTCAAGTTTTAAATTCTCGTTTTTTTTTTTTTTTGTATTTAAGAGTTTAGAACTTGTGGTGTCATCATTTATTTGGAATCCGTTGCAACGCACGGGCACTTTACTAGTATATATATAACTTGTGCTTCATGCTGCATTTCCTTGCTGATTTTTTAAACCCAAATTTTGTAATCTGTCTTTCATGTTTCATCAAGGTTAGTTAACGTCTTAATTCTTAATTTCATCATTCTGATCTTTATGGTTCAGTGTTTGAATTAACCCTAACAAGTTTGATAGCTTGTATATTTGTTTCTCACTGATTCTAATATTTGAATTCGCAGGACCTACCCTTCAAGACAAAGTACCTTGTTACATTCACTGTTGGAATTTCACAGAAAGAAAACATAAATAGGGCAGTCAAAAAGGTTATTTCTTGATAAAAATAAAATTCCTAATACATCTGAAATTACTCCCGCATCCCAGGTTGTATTGTCCAAACTATGGCAGTTTCTTTTTTTCTTTTCTTTTTTTTTGTTACAGAGCATACTTGCATTGGTGGCAACTTTACTTTCATCTCTCCGTTTACACATGCTATGAAATTATAACTTGGTAAACTACCTAATTGTTTTAACTTTTGGTTGCTACAGTTCTCTGATAGTTTCGCTATCCTATTATTTCACTATGATGGCCGGGTGAGTGAATGGGATGAATTTGAGTGGTCAAAGCGAGCTATCCATATAAGTGTCCGGAAACAAGCGAAATGGTGTGCTCTGGTGCCTTGGTATTCCTTAAATGTCTAAATTTGGAAGGTGTTTCTAAAAGTTTACTAATTATGTTATCTTTACCTCTAGGTGGTATGCCAAAAGATTCTTGCACCCTGATATTGTGGCACCTTATGAGTATATATTTATCTGGGATGAGGATCTTGGAGTTGAGCATTTTAATGCAGAGGAGTATGCTTCCAATGTTCACTTCAAACACTTTTTTTTTGCTGCAGGTTTTTTAGATGATTTTCTAACATTGTTGACATCACAGGTACATAAAACTTGTCAAGAAATATCAGCTAGATATCTCACAACCTGGTTTGGAGCCAGATAGGGGATTGACATGGCAGATGACCAAAAGAAGAGGGGATCAGCAGGTCCACAAGTAAGTTGGAGAACTCTAGTCTGTAGCTACATGTGGGCTACTTGGTTTTATGTCCTCTAGAAACATCTGTTACCTCATGACATTATTTTGTCAGTGGTCCTCAAAATGCGGTTTGCAGAAGGATTCAATATTTTAAGACTTGTGCAAGGCAACCAAAATTCTTAGCCTCTTCTCTGAGATACAGAACTTGGCCTTCCCTTTTAATCTCATAAAGCTATCTGGTTGGTGGTTTGGTTGTAACAGGGATACTGAGGAGAGACCAGGCTGGTGCACTGATCCTCATCTTCCACCTTGTGCTGCGTATGTAGATTTTCCCCTAGGCTGAGTTTGCTCACTCCTTTTGCTGACACATGTGAAAAGAGCCTAACTTTGTATGTTTGATGTACAGGTTTGTTGAAATAATGGCTCCAGTCTTTTCCAGAGATGCATGGAGATGTGTATGGCATATGATTCAGGTCTAACATAATTTCATCACCTGCTCTCCCTCTGCCTGCCCACTTCACGTGGTTAATATCTGCTGCTTGTTGCAGAACGACTTGGTTCATGGATGGGGTCTCGATTTTGCTTTGAGGAAATGTGTGGAGGTATCGTGAAACTCTAAACTAGACATTGAAGAGAGAGTTTCTGACTACTTCTCTTGCTAACATTTAGTCATTTGAATAGCTTTTGACCTTCTTATTTCCATTTCTTTGATTAATGTCTTGCAGCCTGCTCATGAGAAAATCGGTGTTGTTGATTCCCAATGGATTGTACACCAAGTGGTTCCTTCTCTTGGGAACCAGGTAAGATTGAAAAAAAAACATACCTTTGAGTATCAGATCCTAATGTAACTCCTGAATTTGCACTTGATGTCAACTTTTCCCCGTTTCCCTACTGAAAATTCACAGGGGCAATCGGAGCATGGAAGGGCACCATGGGAAGGGGTATGAATCGAACAACTTCCTTAAAAATCTCTTCTCCCAAATAGGTCTGTCCGTGTGTATTCAGGTTGCAGTTTTGTCACTGAACTTTATTGTCGTTTCTTCAGGTAAGAGAGCGTTGCCGGAAAGAATGGGGAATTTTCCAGACGAGAATGGCAGAGGCTGAGAAGGTGTACTACGAGATGATGGGCGTCACCCCTCCAAACGTAACATTTGTCCACTAGGCTATGATGCTGCTGTTAATCCGCCCATGTTTTTTTTTATCCCACTAGTAGATGATAGCGATACTGATGATACGTGCAGAGCATACGAGGTTTCATATCTATTAATTATTATTTTTGTTTGATCTCCGTGCTCTATGTTTCTCATCATATCTCAGTTCCATCCTGTTTTTACTAGGATCTGTTTATATATAATGTGACCTCAGAAGTATTTTCTCAAATTTTAGTCTCAATTCGACGATTCTCCTCATGAACTGGGACGGACGATTCTTTACGTGCCCAAATGGAGAGTATTTTTGTTGTGTATTTCCATTATTATTTTAAACTTGGACGTTCAGTAACATAGTACTACTAATATCAGTAATGGTATGCCTCCTTACTGTACAAATCATATAACTGAGGTTGAGCCATGTATGCAACATTCTTGTAGAATTAATATAGATAGACAAGGTTATACATGTGAGCCAGGGCCCAGGGGAATGCTTTGAGTACGTGACAGTGATACCCACAAAACCCTAAGCATGCCTAACACTGCTCGAGAAGCCCTAGATAACACAATTAAAGAATTGTCGACATGAGTATCTCCTTGAGAAACTCGATTCTCTGCAACCTCTCCTCCAGGCCCAGCTTTGACGCATCATCAATGACACGCTGACTCGACCTGAGAAACAAGAACAAGACTGCTACTTAGCATTCAGCCCCACTGAACAATATTACAGTAAGTTGTATTTTTCTTACCTCTGATCATCTGAGATTGCTGAAACACCACTCTGAATGTTTACCTTATCCAGGTTTGCGTCAGGTTGAGCAATGCTGCAGATAAATTGGGAGAGCAGTGGATCAGGTGCAGGATCTTGGTATGGCCGGCTATTCATCATGTTGTGCTGGGGCCCTCCAAAGTAGGAGTTCACTTCGTATGATTCCTTCGCAGATGCTGAGTTGTTGGCAGCTATAGGACATGAGCTGGGCTTGGAAGGCTTCCTCCTCTGCCATGAGCACATGATCAAATGCTGATGAGATGTTGAAGGGACTAGGCACTAACTATTTTGCCATTGATTCTGAAGTAGGAAGAACTAATATTACCTTGAGAAGATGGGAGTGTTGAACTCTGAAGTGTGCAGACATGTCTTTCCCCAGATTTTCGGCGCAGATCGGGCAAACCTGAAGGTCATCAGGTAACCATTAACCGTTTGTCAAGAAAGCATCGGAAGGAGAAAATCGTAAGCTTTAGTGTCTTGTTTATAGCATCAAGCCATTGACCATCTGTTAAGGAACAAGTAAACCTATCTTTCTATCAGATTTCAACAAGCAAATGAAGTAACAAAGGGATGGTAACTGGGTAAGGTGAGTAGCAATGCTAATTCTTTTTATTAATAGCTATATCAATACCTTGGAGTTTTAAAAATAAATATACAAGAACATATTAGGGGTCTCCAGACTGCACTATTATTGGCAATCCATCTCATAATTGTAAATGCATATCCAGCATGAGTAATAGATTAGATTAAGACTAGGTTTTGATTAATTAAAGTTCTTTTGCACAACAGTATTTCCAACAAACAGGTTGTGGAGAGAAGGAAAATAAAGAGGCTCTCTTACAGCATTTCTGGTGTCAAAGCAATGTTCCTCCTGCAGATGGTTGCAGATGAAGGGTACCTCAACCTCGATGTAACAGAAAGGACAAGGAAAGTACTCCCACAATTCACCATCTTCTGAGTAATATCCACAAGAATCGGTTAAAGTGCTGTAAGTTAAATCCATAATCTAATCGAATCATTTTCTCTTATTTTGTTCTATTCCTTCTTTTATTGAAGAAAAGGTTGTACAGTCTTCCTCTCAATCTTGCAGTGCAAAACTTTTTTATGAGCTACAACGACTACAAATCCTAACTTGAGATCGTTCTCCGAAATGTCAAGGAAACGAAAAGGCATGCCAGATTTTTTTTTTGTTACATCTGATGAACCAGAAAATACAACCACACAAGAGAAAAAAGGCATATGACCAAACCGATGCTTCTAAACGCTTGTACACAACCACAAAGAAAAGAAACGCAAAAAACAAAAGGCAAAAGATTAATAGAGATCCGTGAACATGAACAAGGATAGTTGCATTCTTCATTAAAAAGAAGGGCAAATGCAAGAACCTGTCACAGCCTCACAGGAAAATACAACTGCCAAGAACCAGTTTTTTTAGAGCAAGCAAGCAAGAATGGACCCAAGAAACCAGTGAAAAAGTGAAGGAGCAGTTCAGCAAACCAAACAACCTAAGGAACAGAGAAGAATATGTGCCACAAGCATGATTGCATGAAGCAAACATACCTGCAGGATGGGGAGGAGGGGGACCATAAGGATGGTGCCTGCCTGCAGGGAGGAAGCCATAGCTGTAGGAAGCCTCCACCTCCATGGCTGAACTCCACTTCTCACTGCACTGCTGCACTTCTTTACTCTTCTCCCAACTGAGCTGTGTAACTGAACAGCACATGCAAGCAAGTAAACACAAAGGGTGTGGAGTTGGATCAGAGCTCCTTAGGCTATCGTACCTTTATATATGGCTATCAGGGGCTGTCTTTTCTGTCCACATAAATAAATGTTTTTGTATTATTGGTGACTCAAAAGTAGGAGGAGAAGACAAGCAAGGGCAAATGCATGAAGAGACAAGGTATGGAGAAAAATATAATTTCAGGGCTTGTGTTTGGTGCTAGGAAATGTTTTTCCTACGGAAGAAGTTGTTTTCAAGAATTGATTCGGCTGAAAAGGGATTGGAATCAGACAGTCACCAAACAATGACTTTGCTGTTTAGCCCGATAAATACTTACTAGCTCTTAACATTGCCTGAACTGAAGAAATTACAAGAACCGACGTAACTTTGACATCTGAAGAGGCAACTAGAGCTTAATCGAGTGCCATTACAGGTTGTTCATACGCTCTATCGCAAGGCCATTTTCCTCGCTCTATCGAGCTTAATCGAAGCTGAAAGCTATCCCCTGATGTATTGCTGGTGGAAGCCATCTCATGAGTTACTGTTATTCCTCCACCGTCTACTCAATACTCATCTTTGTGCGCAGAAAGCTACCTCTGGACTTTGCAGCCGCCCCAGGCCAGGCCTGTCGAAAATTAAAAAGGAAGCAGTTGTTGTCACCACTCGATTCGATTCAAGACAGTGATGTGCATTGCATCTGCCGCTAGTGCCCTGCCATTTGTTCTTCCTCTTGCAAGGAGAGACTTGTGTGGAGTTGCTGAACACCTTTACCTGAAAAATGAATTGTATCTTGTTTATTGGCTCTCGATCTGTTCATCCTTCTGGCTTGTTTGATTGTTGTCTGTACATTTCAGATTTCACTATAGCTTATCCCCCTAATGGTAGCTGTTTTCAATTGCAAATATATATATATATATATATATATATATATATATATATATATATATATATATTTTAAAAGAGTCAGGAGCTCTGCCAATTCATTAAGCAGGAAGGAAAAAGAGTTTCGAGTTTAGGTTACAGAACACCCTTCACGAGGGCGTCGAGAAAGCCGACGAGCAAAACACAAGACCGACAAGGGTGACACACTCGCTAACGGACTCGGCACCTTAGGTAAGGAAGTGACGCGCTACAGCGTAGTTGGTTACATCCTCCAAGGTCATCTGTACAACGTTTTTGACAGAAGAAAAAGTGTTCGTGAAGATTCTCGCGTTGCGCTCCTTCCAAATGTTCCAGCAGCCATAGATGAGAAGTCCATCAATCCGCGAGAGCTGTTGCTGAGGCATACTGTCTCGTAGCCCGCGCCACCAAGAGGGAAAGCGGTATTCTTACTCGAAAGTTTGGCACATGGAGGTAATAGCGGTATAATTTTCAGATTTCAGCTCGTCCTACCTGTTGAGCAGGACATTCCTCAAAGTTTGGGTAATGGCAGCAACCATATAAGAACCAAGATTGTCTTCTTGATCTCCACTCAAAGATCGGCAAAGAACCCCCTAAAAAAGATGTGGAGAAGGCCACTGGTGGAGTATAGTATTCTCTCTGCCAAGATTCCTGCCGGAAAAAATGTTGAAATATACAATACGAAAATACAAAATATCAAAAATATACAACACAAAAAAAAAATTTGCAGGAATGACGTGACGGTCGCCACGCCGCACGGCGGCCGCCAGGTGTCGCCCGTTTTCCTTTTTTTTTCTCTGATTTTTCAACCGGATCTGATTTTTCGGCCGGGAGAAATGCACGCGAGAGATGACTGTGCCGCCACGCCGACGGCAGCCAGGCAGGCACGAGACGGCGCACGCGGCACAGCGCCTGAAGGCGCCGCGAGGCGCCACGCCGCTGCCGCCGTGGCGTGGCGGCGACCAAGGCTCTCGCCGTCAATGGCGGCCGCCGTCTTGAAGTGGCGGCCGCCAAGTCACTTCTGCTATTTTTTTAGATGTTGTATATTTTTGCAATTTTGTATTTGCCTGTTGTATATTTGAGCATTTTTCTGCCATCCTTTGGACAAATATTTTTATCACATATCAAACTCGACGCACACAGTACAAAACCCATAAGAAACTTAGTTTAATGCCGCGTAACTATCCCAATGAAATGCGGATTGTCTCCTTAGTAATAATTAAAAGCTCTCAAGTCACTTGACAAAGAAAGAAAGCTTGGACGGACTCGTGCTGTCCTTGGCTAGAATAACCTTTGTACCAACTTAGTCGGTCATGCTATTGCTGTCCCGTTATACCGATTCTTTTCACATCTGCCCAACCTTCCGACCTAACACCACTGTTTTATTTTACCTATGAACAAAGGAACACCTAGCTCTTGCTTGTTTTTAACCACACATTTTTAATCTTCTACATCTCTTAGCTGAGTTGGCTAACCTTGATTTGGGTAGTGTGATCATATAATGGTGGTTAAATTGGCAATATCCATAGCAATGTTTGGCAGATACCTAGTTACCTGCAGGGGCGGATCAAAAATAGTGTATATTAGTCTATATATAAAAAAATTATTATGTGTTAGTCTATATATATAGTATATGTGAACCCCCTTGATCTAAATATTGTGACACCGGAAGGCAAATAACAAGCAAATAGTCAGAATAATAAATTGTTATCACATATGTGATGAAGTGGTGAACCCCGATGATTTTTTCTCTAGTTTCGCCCCTGGCAATATCCATGGCAATGTTTGGCAGATACCTAGTTATACCTGTATTAATTAGTTAGATCAGAACTCAACCATGCTTATATAGGTTGGTGCTTGGAAACTTTGCTTTTCACTTCTGAAACTGAAGAAGCTCATCTACATTCAGCAAATGCTTTTCTCCATCGATCTAAGTATTCTGATTCCTATAGTCTACACCCACTGCATTCGTAGATGCGACAAGTGTTAAACCGGGGTGGATCACTGTGCTCTGATCTTTTGCACAGCACAAGAAAGAATCGAAAGGGAGGAAAAAGTAAGGGAGGAAAGTGCCTTTTTCCATTGATGGCTAGAGAGAAATCGGCGAGCAATTGACCTGGAGATGAGTCAGCTCAGTTAGTTCTCTCCACTAAATAGATGTCGCCTTTTTCTTGCTGTACGCTACGTCCAATGTATGTTTCTGCTTCTTCAGAAAGGAACTACACTAGAGACGATGGGTACATGCAGGTTTAATTTTGTTTAGTCGGTTATAGGCCAATTAGATTTCTAAATTGCTAATTTTTGTTCTCAAAATTTTTCCTAAGTTTTTGAATAAGAAGTATTTTTAACCACTTTCGAAAGTTTTTGAATTTTTATAGTCGAATCGAATGTTTTTGAGTCTAAACTTTTCGAACCAAACGTTTTTTTGGTCAAAACTTTTGCCAAAACGAAAGTTTTGAACCAATTTTTTTTTAATTTAATTTTTTGAATTGAAAACTTTTCGGTCCGAGAGTTTTTGAAATTTCCCGTCATGAATTTTTTCTTATTTGAAATTTCCCGAGTTGAAAGTTCTCGATCTGAAATTCCCCGAGTTGAAAGTTCCTCGACTTGAAAATTTCAGAGTTGAAAGTTTCTAAATTGAAAATTTCCTGTTTTGAATTTTTTCGAGCGATTCGATTTTTTTTATTGAAAATTTTTTATGAAAATTTTGAGTTAAAACTTTTTGATTTGAAAATTTTGAGTTGAAACTTCCTATTTAAAATATTCTATTTTGAATTTTTTTTGTGTTAGAGAGGAAGGGAATAATGTGGTGGAAATGAGTAGGGGAGGAGGGAAGGAAGAACGGTGAAGTTGGATGAAGAAAATGATACATAAATACTCAGATAGGTATTTTTAAATATTTTAGTTTGATGATAACCTCAAAAACGGTACACTCACTACTAACGAGCTCTCTATCTGCTTCCATCAAAACGCCTTTACTTAGCTTTTTGATTTCCTTTGTTGTCATTTGTTGGCAAATGGGACCTACTGTCCAATTGAAAGGCTCTTGTGATTACCTTTTCTTTTTTAAGATTATCGGACGATTTTCGTTTTTAGATTATCGGAAAAAATCGCTCAAAAATCGGTAGAAAATCGCTAGATATCGCATGGTTTTAAAATCCAAAAATTTGAAGAAGAAATTCCGATTTTCTCCTGATTTTCACCGATTTTGACCGATTTTCTTTCGATATTCACTGTTTAGTTGAAAGTTTCTCGAAGCCGATTTTTTTTAGCGATTTTCTCTCCGATTTTCTCCCGATTTTGACCGATTTTCTTCCGATTTTTACCAGCCAATTGATTGTTTCTCGAAGCCGATTCCTTGAGCGATTTTCTCTCGATTTGCACCGATTTTCTCTCGATTTTCACCGATTATCGCGATATTTACGGCTCATAATTTTTTTGAATTTAACCGATTTATCGGTCGATTTTAAATATCTTACCCCTCCGATATGACTGAAAATCGCGATTTTCGCGCGATTTCCGCGATTTTGTGAACCCTGATGTCGACAATCCATTTTCTTTGGAACAGTTGCGTGTAGTACGAAACTATTTTGAGAGAGAGAGAGAGAGAGAGAGAGAGAGAGAGAGAGATAAAACTTTTGTGAACTATAGTTAGGAGGGTGGTGCCCTCTATGTATCAGTATTTAAAGGTTGCACAAACATTAAAGCATAAATAAACGGTAGATTTTGATTGCTTACCTTTTCGTTTGTCTTAATATTTATACGATTTATATTAAGAAGGTGATTCATAGAAGCATACGAAATTTCACTATTTTTAAGACCAAATTGCATAATCTTCTCTTAAAACTAACGAGGGCGTGTTTGGAGCATTTGAATTTTACGAGAATGTTGTACGAAGGATAGCAATTTGTTCATAAATCCCACGGGATCGATCCCTGCATTGTAACCCTGAAATTCGTATAAGAATTCTTTAGACAACAGCAAATTCATTTGAAATTTGAAAGTGAATGTGCTCTTTTCCCACTGAAATTCGTATAGAATTCCCACATACCACAATTCCATCCCAAGCATGCCAAAGTGGAAAAGTTCCGTAGGCCCAAGCTGGCATGAGGTTGAAGTTCATGTGGGCCACAGATAATGGGCTTAGGCCCATGAATAGCAATCAGATAGAACAGCCCAGCCCAGCCCACCTTAACCCGCCGCCTAGATGGCCTCCTCCACCCAAACCCCTGAACGGCTAAACCCCGATCGATCGAGACCACGGAGAAATGGCGCCGCCGCCTCCCCCTCCGCCGCCACCGCTTCTTCTCCACCACATCCGCCGCCTCACCATCGCCGCCGTCCCGGCCCACCGACTCCCCGACCCCGGAATCCTTCCTCTACTCCCTCCGCAGCCTCTCCAA
Source organism: Rhipidocladum racemiflorum (assembly GCA_036346355.1). Lineage (NCBI taxonomy): Eukaryota > Viridiplantae > Streptophyta > Magnoliopsida > Poales > Poaceae > Rhipidocladum > Rhipidocladum racemiflorum. Next base: position 67,894,234 of record CM070572.1, read on the forward strand.
GGACCCCTCCCTCGCGTTCGCCTTCTTCCGCCGCTCCGCCGCCGCCGGCCACCCGCTTGGCTACGCCGCCTACAACCTCATGCTCCGCACGCTCGCCCACCACCCCTCGTCCGCGCAGTCCCACTTCTGGCCCTTCCTCCGAGACATGCAGGACGCCGGCCACCCCATCGACCAAGGCACCTATCTCGCCTCCTTCAAGGAGGCCAGTCTCGCCGCCGATTACTCCTCTCTCACCGTGCAGTACACAAAGAGCAAGGACGACGCCAACGGCGGCACCCCCATCTCCGCCGCCGCAGAGGCCATCCGGGGCCTCGAGGGATCGGAGGGTGCCGCGGAGCTGGATAATAAGCTTGAGGGCATCGACCTACCGCTCACGGAGACCGCTGTGGCCAAAGTGCTCCGGGAGGTGAGGGATCATCCGATCAATGCTCTCAGGTTCTTCCGGTGGGCTGGCCGTCAAAAAGGGTACAACCACGGCTCAGTGGTCTACAAAGCCATGGCGAGGCTGCTCGGCCGGGAGGAGTCGGCGCGGGGGTTCTGGGAGTTGATCCAAGAGATGAAGGCCGACGGGATGCACGTGGATATCGACACCTACGTGAAGCTGTCCAGGCAATTCCAGAAGCGCCACATGCTGACGGAGGCTGTGGAGCTCTACGAGCTCACGATGGATGGCCCATACAAACCGTCACAGCAGGACGGGCCAGTGCTCCTCGGGCGCATCGCGCTGGGGCCATCGCCGGACCTTGAGCTGGTCTATCGGGTAGAGAGGAAGCTTGAGGTCTTGTGGGAGTTCAAGACGAAGGATGTGTTTGATGGGATCCATAGGGCACTTACGAGTAACGGGAGGTTCAATGAGGCTGAAGACATTGTGGAAAGAATGAAAGGTCACCAGCCAGACAATAATACATATAGCCAGTTGGTGTTTGGGCTCGGCAAGGCCAACAAATTGGATCAAGCCAGCAAGGTGCTCGATGAAATGGAGGCTAAAGGGTGCACCCTGGATTTAAAGACTTGGACCATGTTGATCCAAGGGCACTGTGTGGCTGGGGAGGTGGACATGGCTCTGCAGTACTTGATGGAAATGATTGAAAAGAACCTGGATGCATATGCCGATTTGCTGGATGTGATGGTGAAAGGTTTGTGTAGCCATATGAGTATAGGACAAGGTTTATGCGGCTTACACTTTGTTTGTTGAGATGGTGGACAAGGTCCAGTTAAGCCCTTGGCAAGGCACCTACAAGCGTATAATTGTCGAGTTGCTGAGGGTAAAGAGACTTGAGGAGGCACTGGGCCTTCTGAGATCAATGAAAGCACGCAAGTTCCCACCTTTTGCAGACCCCTTCCCTCCTCACATCGCCAAGTACGGGACATTTGAAGGTGCAAGGGAGTTTCTGAAGGCCTTGACAGTGAATAACTATCCAGAAGCTCACACTGCCTATCTGCTTGTTTTTCAAGTCATTCTTTGTGGAGGGAAGATATTCAGAAGCTCAGGATTTACTGTACAAATGCCCTATCCACGTCCGCAAGCATCCTGACTTCACCAAGCTGTTTGAATCAATAAAAGTTGAGATTTCTTCTTTACTAAAGTGCAAGAAATTGTTGGTGAGATTATGGTGAACACCTACTTTTGCGTACTAGCTGGCTGTAGTTTAGTAATCTTGATCCTGCAATTGCTACATTGTATTATATTTAATGAGAATATTTTGTTGAGTTATCTTTTATCTGCATTGTCTTGTGTTTCTTTCTTTTCATTTTTTATAGCACCACTGCGGCTCCGCAGGTGGCTTTTCCCTTAAAAATATCATAGCTATATAGAACTCTGTAGTTGATCTCTATGTTATAATCAATCTTGTGCAGCTCTACATTCCTAGAACATGATAACTAGAACTATAGCTACTAGAAACGCAGTTCGTCGAAGTCGTAGTACGGGATTCGGGTTCGCCGCTTTTTCTTCCAATTTTTCACTACGAACACGAACCCCGTACCCTAATCCGGTCCGGATTTAACGAATCTGGTTCACGAGTCACGGGGGTTTACAGCGAATCTGGTAACTATGACTAAAACATACTATGGAGACTGATATGGGCACGTCAAGACTGAAGGCTCTTGTTTATTGTTGTAATTACTTTTAGTCACAATTCGCAAGCCTTTGGTCACTACGTGCTACAATGTGCTTGCCAAAATTATTTTATCAGCATAATGTTTTTCTCTCTCTATTTTATAAGTTACTACAGTCTATGCAATTTGCAATGGTACCTTGTTGATTCTTTTTGAGGGAAGACATTCTGTTGACACTTGATTGACATTTAACGTTTTGCATTATAGTTTTTCCCTCGTAAAATGGTTAATGAGAAGAATAATATGCCACATAATGTGCATTCTTTAACATAGTATTTCAAATAGAAACAAGTCGAACACAATATTACAATGCCCTGATACTCATATATAAAAGTATATCATATATCAATGTTGTAAGCAATAGTACAGCATATACATTACTTTCTTATTCATTTTGCAAATAAAAGCACCACAGTAACATGACTAAGCGATATCCGGAGCTCCTCCAGCAGCATCTCTTATTCAAACTAGGACCTATATAGATAAAGCATAAGTAGATAATACCATGCTAATCAAACCCTGGTGCATTTAAGAAGCTGGATACATGGTTGTGCTCTTCTGGAGTGCCCAAGACATGTGCTTACGCTTGATGAACTCCGAAGCTACCGTATCCACATCCGTATTCTTGTCATCTTTCATCTTGTGGCCATGCCTCTCATTTGTTCCTGTTGCTACTTCTTCCTTCGTAACATTGGCATGACTATCCTCAAATTTGACGTGTTTACGGTGGGCATGGAAATGGAGGAGATGATGAGAATGAGACATCGGTCCTTGGTTCCTTGCCTAAAGGTACGAGGAATGCAGGAAGGGTAAGAATTGGATTGCAGCTGTGATGTTTTCCTGTCCTCTTTTATAGGCCAATAATGATGTTTATTTTGAAAGGACAAGCAAGCATCATATTCTCTACTTTTGACAAATTTGAGCGAATCTTTCGTGTTTTCTTTCTAGTTCTCTTTTTCATTCAAATTTGTTAGGCATCACTTGACTTCACTGTTATCTTGTGGCTAGATAGGGTGTTAACTTAGTGCGGACGTAAGGTAGGTTCCTTGGGCAGTTTCTTCTTCTCTCCTCTTTTAGTAGGAAGCATCGAGCTGTTATCCCCTTTCACTGGTGAGTATAAGAACTATCTTCATTCATATGCTAGCATGGACCAGTTATACATTATAGATTTTTGTTGACGTGTGAATAATAAGAAAAATCTCAAGCATGCTATCTGGTTTTTATTCCTTAGCCACGGGATATTTGATGTGTCTTACTAGACACTATGATTTCTTGTGCTGGAAGTGCCACAGAATGATTATAATATTCAGTCCATGGATCCATCAAACAAATGGAACAAAGCAACTTGTATTTTGTTTCCTTTTTGAAAGTGTGTGTATCAGAACTGTCAATAAATTGCTTTGAAGGCGTTGTTTTATGGAGGTGCACATGACTTTAAAACCATGCTCTGGAAGGTTTTGAAGACTAACCTGAACAATAGATCCATCTATATATGCTTACCATGTTTGTTTTCCTCACCAGGAAAAGCGGTTCTCATTCTTTTGCATGTGGTTCTCTATCTATCTTCTTTCTTTCTTTTGAAACGAATAATTTGATGCTTTTCCTGGTTTTAGTCATATTTTCACGTGCTGATTAATATCCTGCAATCACAAAGCAACCTAACCGTTGCTTCTGTTTGTTTGCAGAGTTGCTCAATGAGATGGATTTCCTTCAAAATCAAGGGGAAGTATGTGAAAGATCTGCCTGAAAGATAATAGCAAAAGTGGTGGACAGATTCTGTGGGCAACTCAAGCACTCGTTGCTTGATGGAGTTTGGCATGGTAAAGCTTGGTAACATAAAGCAATGATATTTCTCCAGAGGTTCCTCCTTTGAAGATGCTTCCCTCATGCACTAACAATAATATCTGTAGAATATTTATCACATGGGCATCTTGATGTACCCGTATATGACCGACACTGTAACAATTCAGTTTATAGCAAACAAGAGTACCTGGTTATTGTATTGGCTCAATGCCTGAATTACTCAACTTTCAGTTAGACGGCCAACAAGCACTGTTTGAGTTCCTGAGAACTATGTACAAGGGAAGCCTGGAGGTGCTTCTATTGGAAGAAGATACGAATTTCAACGCCCGCGCCCCCTCATTCACTGTAAGTGTTCTCACTCGATACTTTTTCTGAGTTCCCAATATGTTCATTTCTGTGGATTCAAGAGCCATCATGTTTGACTGTGATATTACTGCATTTACATGTACCGTTCTTCTGCAGGAATTTAAGGGAAAAGGTTTCCTGCTAGTTTATACAGACATAGCAAGTAGAGGGTTTGGCCTTCTGCAAAAAAGCCACATTTACAACCTTGACCTTCCTTAGACGCCGATGGACTCTCTTCATGGTGCTGGAAGAACTGGGAGAGAAACATTCTCCAAGTTGGAATGCAGCGTGACCACCGTCCTAACAGAGGATGAGCACCTCGTGTTATAGATGTTAAGGAATTCATATGCAGTTAAGTGGACGAATAGGTGTCTTTTAGAATATGTGTTTTTAGAAGAGATGCTTTTTAGATGAGGTGTTGTTGAAACACATCCTTTTCCTTGTATAAATATGTCAGCGTTTGTGCAATAAATTATTTATTGTTCATTCTCTATTCTATTCTCGGGTTCATTCTCTACTATATTTTAAACACGTTATTGACATTTCTCTAATTCACAAGCATGATGGTCACTGAGTAAGATCAGTTTGGAGACACCGTGTAGTCTCTTAGTTATTCAAGATTTGGCATGATGGCTTAGGTCATTCTAGTATTGGGATGATGAGAAAAATTGTAAACTGTTCCGTTGGCTATAATATTAAAACTTCAGATTTCCCAAAATCAGATAATTTCATGTGCACTGTATGTGCTAAAGGGAAATTAATTTTGAAGCCATCTTGCCTCAAAATAAAAAATGAGTCGCTGAATTTTTTGGATAGAATTCAGGGCAACATCTGTGGACTTATTCAGCTCTATGTGAGCCAATTTTCTTGAAAACAGGATCAAATCCATTAGATTGGATAATACCTCTTAGTTCTCCTCAAGGGCATTTAATGTCTATTGTATGGCTCTGAGCATTAATGTAGAACATTCTGTGTCATATGTCCACACACAAAATGGTCTAGCAGAATCTTTGATAAAGAGAGTCAAATTGATTTCTAGATCTTTTTTTACAAAATTGTAGGTTGCCAACAAGTTGTTAGGGCCATGCGGTCTTGCACACCGTAAAATTAATTCAAATAATACCAAATGCATATCATACGGTCTCCCCGTTGCAATTAGTACGTGGAAATGAACTAAGTATTTCCCATCTATAAAAATTCGGTTGCACAGTACACGTACTGATTTCACCACCACAACGTACATCAATAGGTCCTCACAAGAAGTTGGGAACCTATGTGGGGTATAATTCCCCGTCAATAATAAAATACCTTGACCCATTAACAGGGATCTGTTTACAGCTCGGTATGCTGATTGTATTTTTGATGAGGACAATTTCCCAGAAGTAGGGGGAGATAGTACTACAAAGAATGCCAAGAAATAGATTGGAATACCACTGGCATTCAGTCCTTAGATCCACGTACTAAAGAATTTGAACTGGAGGTTCAAAGAACAATAAATTTGCAACAAATTGCAAATAATCTGCCAGATGCATTTATTGATTACAAGGGTGTTATAAAATCATATATACCCGCAGTTAATGTACCAAAAAGTGTGGAAGTACCTCAGAAAGCTACTCTTGCCCCTAATGAGAAGAAGAGGGGGGAAATTCCGGATAAAAAAGACTTAGTTCCGCAGAGACGTCTGCAAAAAATATGAAATTCTTTTAAAGGTAAAGGTACAATACTTGAATCAGTAAAAGAAACTCAACATGAACTTGAGAACCATCGAAGGAACGGTAAACCCGGCATCAAAGTGCGCAGACTTCGTTGTTTTGGAAAATCACAAGGAGTTAGAGGATGTAAGTGAAGAAATTTCCACGAATTATGACAATTCGGGAGAATTATATAAAAGGGATACTATAATTGTCGACATACATTTTGCCTCAAAGATTGCTGAGAGCTTTCAACTGGATCTAGAATCAAAGACCATGGTAGAGTGCATAAAGCGCTCAGATTGGGTCAAATGGAAGGAAGCAATTGAAGCAGAATTGCTCTCGCTTAATAGATGGGAGGTATTTGGTCCAGTAACACCAACTCCTCCTAAAGTGTTTCCTGTGGGGAACAAATGGGTTTTTATTCGAAAAAAGGAATGAAAACAATGAAGTGGTGAGATACAAAGCGAGGCTTATAGCCCAAGTGTTCATGTAGAGACCCGGCATTGATTACGATGAGACATACTCTCCCGTTATGAGTGAAATAACGTTCCGATATCTAATATCTTTGGCAAATAATATGAAAGTATCAATGCAGTTAATGGATGTAGTGACCTCATATTTGTATGTCATTAGATTTGGATATTTACATGAAAGTCCCTAAAGGGGTTAAAATTCTGAATCCTAATGCAAATTGTAACATGTATAGCGTCAAGTTAAAAAAGTCACTATATGGATTAAAGCAGTCGGGAAAGATGTGGTACAACTGACTAAGTGAGTTTCTTTTGAAGAAACTATACTCCAATAATGACGATTGTCCATGTGTGTTTATAAAAAAATTCCAAAATGGATTATGTATCATCTCAGTATATGTTGATGATTTAAATATCATCGGAAGTACAAGAGACATAGAAGAGGCAAGTAACCATCTTGTGACAGAGTTTGAGATGAAAGATTTGGGTAAGATCAAATTTTGCTTAGACTTACAGTTTGAGAATGTTCATGAAGGAACATTTGTGCACCAGTCTGCATATATCCAAAAGATATTGGAGAAATTCAATATGGATAAAGCGTATTCAACGAAAACACATATGGTCATGAGATCCCTTGATATGGATAAAGACCCATTCAGACCTAGGAAAGATGATAAAGAGATATTGGGATCGAATGTTCCATATCTTAGTGCCATCGGAGCACTAATGTATCTTGCAAATTGCACCAAGCCTGACATTGCATTTGCAGTTAATCTATTGGCTAGATACAGCGCATCACCAAAAAAAGGCATTTGACTAGTGTTAAACAAGTCCTCAGGTACCTTAATGATATAAAAAAATCTTGGTTTGATATTTTAAAGAAATCAAAATATGATTTTAATTGGATACATAGATGTTGACTATCTGTCTAATCCCCATAGTGCCAAGTCACAGACTGAATTTGTTTTCCTTTATGGTGGTACAACTATTTCATGGAAGTCTTGTAAACAGACTTTAGTAACCACTTCCACTAATCATTCTAAAATAATTGCTTTTATATGAAGCATCACGTGAATATGTATGACTTCGCAGAATGATTAACCACATACAAAGGTCATGTGGTATTAATCCATTGAAATTTCCTACCATTATATATGAAAATAATGCTGCATGTGTTGCACAGATGCAACAGCCTATATAAAGAGTAATATAACAAAACATATTGCTCCTAAGCTATTTTATCCTCGCGAACTTCAAAAGAGTGGTAAGATAAATGTCTTGCAAATGAAGTCATATGAAAATCTAGCCGATTTATTCACTAAGTATTTACCGGCATCCTCATTTCAAAAATGTGTCCAGGGGATCGGTATGAGACGCCTTCGTTAGTTGCAAGGTTCAAGGGTAATAAACCCTTGAACTAGAACATGTTGCACTCTTTTCCTTTATGAGTTTTACATAAATGGTTTCTCATAGAATATTTTTAATGAGGCAATATTGGATATGAACTTATCCCATAAAGTTTCTCCTTATATTTTTCTCATTGGGTTTTAAAGGAGTTTTAAATGGCATATAATTATGAGAACGAATTTTTCACATATTTTTCCCACAGGGTTTTTGGAGGAGTTTATCGAAGTATATAAAAACTGTGTTATTCGCTGAAGGGGGAGTGTTAAGAAATTCATAATGCAGTTAAGTAGACGAATAGGTGTCTTTTGGAAGAGATGTCTTTTAGAAGAGGTGTCTTTTAGACACACTATATAAGCGCTTGTGCAATAAACTATTCATTGTTCATTCTCTATTTTATTCTCGAGAATCTCTACTTTAAACAATAGAGATTTCAGAACGAGCTGAAGTTCCACTACGAGGAGCTGCCCTTTGAGTCGATGTTCACTTTTAACTTGCGATGTTCACCAGAAGCCTGGATGTAAATAGTTCTTGTTTATCTAGACCGAGGGAGACTTTTTTTTTTGGGTACTACTTACGGTTCCAGATCTATCTTGGTGAACAGATTTGTGTTAATCCATGTCTTTGCGCATCATAGTCAGATAGCAGTAACCAGCCATAAAGAAAACTCTAATCAGTTACCATGAGATCAGCCAACACCCACAGTATAGTTGGACACGGGCACTCATCGCACGTCACATTCTACTCTTTAAGTCTAGCCATCCATGTTATAGTATCCACAGAAGAGAGTACAATGATTCCATAAGCGATACGGATGGCAGCTTCGCAGCCATGATACCCTAGTACCATGGTATATTGTTTGGATTCACATGAGCTAAAGAAAGATATAAGGTATAGTTCGGGCGGCGCCAGGTCTAGCATCAAGATGGAATCAGTTACTCTTGTTGAGCCGGCAGCAATTTGGAATCGCAGGCCACGATCTTCACCTTGCTAACTGTTTCTGAAATCTCCTCGTTCTTGAATGTTGCATCCGTCAGGATGAAAGTCCAGACGTTGTCACAGAACCTGTAGGTGTGCAGATGGCCCTGCGAAGACGAGAGGAAAGCCATCACACATCTGGGAAGGTCCCAATACAAATGCAATGAAAAGACAATTACAGATTGCAAGATATCATACAATCAAAATTCCGCAGGAAGCGTGTATACTGGACTTGTGGTAGCCTAGTAGGCAACCATTGCAAATGCGCTAAACATGAAACATCTAATTTAAATACTTTGTAATACGGAGATGAGGCAAGAGATGCTAGTCCTGGCAGGGTAATATTCTGAAACAACAGAGATAATTACTTGAGTGAAGCTACTGGCATGTAGACCTATCACTTTCAACAATAAACGGTATCACCTATATGCATGCCAGACCATACAAAAAGAGTTTTATTTCCGGAATTATTTCCTGATTTGAATACAGAAAAGTAATTCCTCAACTCCAATCAAGGACGACTATGTCCTTCCCCACGCTACCGATAAAGTGTGACACAGCTGAAAAAAAGATAATTATGTTCTTCAAAAGTCTGCAAAGCAGCCGAAATGGCTAAATGGGGGTCATTTTTACATGTTGGAAGGGAAAACTGCAAGGCAACAGATAGCTACCTTGAATTTTTCAAGCAGAGCATAGTACATGGAAAGTTCTGTGTGGGAAACTATCATATATTAAGCTAGCAAGGAAATAGAATTCAATCATCCAATTATTTGTATGTCCAAATATAAATTAGAAACAGGAACAAGAAATTCACATGATTGCTTGTGATCGCATTGCAGGCTGTTAGGCCTTGATACTAACCAATTAACATCAGCACATAGCATGGTTGTTAAGGCGTCCTTGAAGCGTCGCTTCAAGGACGCCTAATCGGTAAGGAGGTTTTCTGCCGACGCCACAGCGGACGCCATGACACCGGTGTCTAGAGGGAGGAAGGCGGGTGTCATAGATAGGGGAGGAGGGGGCAAAACCTGGCCTTAGCAGCATCGCTGTTGCGTGGATCCGAGGTCATGGCAGGCGAATCTAGGCTAGCACAGCTGCTGTGATGGCCAGGAGGCCGGATCCGGCCAGGAGAAGCACGGATCTGGACCGGAGACGGGGAGGCGGCGCGTGGAAGTGGACAGCGGCGCCACGCCATCACCTGATCTACCGCCAGGCGACCACCTCTGCCTCATGCTGAGCACGTGGCGGGGCGCGTTGTCTATCGTGAAGGCGGCGGCACAGCCAGGGGGCGACGTGCGACCCGGAGAAGGCCGTGGTGAGGCTTGAGGTGGAACGGCTTCTGATATACTTGAAGATAGGAGAAGCAGAGGAGATGTTCTTGGCAGTGCGGAACTAGAGAAAAATTATCGGGTTCACCACTTCATCATATATATGATAACAACTTATTATTTTTACCATTTGCTTGTTATTTGCCTCCGGTGTCACAAAATTTAGATCAAGGGGTTCACATATACTATATATATAGACTAGCATACAATAATTTTTTATATATATAGACTAATATACACTTCTTCTTTTTACCCGGTGTCCTGTGACACCTGTAAACAAATGCTGATTCCGCCCAGTTCTTGGTGGGTGCTGCTACTATCTTTGTGCTAGTGCTACCATGTTATGTTCAGGGAGGAGTGTGTGTGAATAGTTATTAAACAGTCCAAACGGTAATATTCTGTGAACTACATATTAGGATTTAGTGGTGTCAACTACCTTATTACATTGCAATTTGGTTACTTTTATTCGCCTTACGTATGTGTCTATGAAGTCGCCTCGCCTCACACCTTAAGCGTTTAAAAGTTAAAAAGGTCCAAGCACGCCGCGGGACGCCTTACCGCCGTGACAACTATGGCACATAGTTACATTTTCATTTTCTGAAAAATCACAGTTGCCTTTTTGTGTCAGCCTTTCCCACCGAGAAGAACACTACATATGCTTGTTTTATATAACATAACAGAGGCAGTGTGTGCCCATGCAGAGAACAGAAATGACAATGTGAGTGGTTAATAGTTGATCCTGGTGATATTATCTTTATCAGGCATCCTTGAACAATTTGTGTGAGCTTGGCAGTTGACAACTTGCTTATTACATAACATAATAAAATTCCTCTAGTGTGCATCTAGCAAACATGATCAGTAAGAAGCAGAGAATAAAATATATGGTAAATTTAAGACAGTAGCTCACTAATGCAAGGGCAAATCAGAGGTTACCTATCATAGTAACAGAAATAATGAAGACAGCAGTCATCTGATTTTTTAAGGAATAATGCTGAGGATGCTCAATTGTATATATCAATAAATCACGAAGGGGATGTACCAACACTCGAAGGTAAATATTCAACAACCAACGTGTGGGTGCGTCCCAAGCATACAAGATACAACATTACACAGGTAAACAGAAACATAAGAGTTTTCACAGTTTGTACAACATATTTTAAAACAACCCACATATGGAGTGAGAACATTTTTTCAAGACCCTTTGTTTTCCTTTACCAACATCGAATGTATGAACCAACGATAAATTGCTGTGCACAAAACTTAAGTATACACGTTGAGCCATATTGTAGATACGATTTTGAATAGAGAAGTCAAATAATTAGATAGTTTACCACAGTTACATAAGGCATTATAGCATCAAGTAGAAGACATAAAAAAACTCGAACTGACCCATGTATTCCATGCCAAATTAATATTAAAATGGCTAGCAGGCAACTTTAAATACAGCTACACTGACAGGTAACAACAAGGAATTTCAGCATCACCTTCGAAACTCAACAGCTATTAAATGATTAGTAAAAATAACAGCACAATACACAGTACACAAAAGGGGCATTATTATCAACAGAAAGGGAATACCTTGACGCTGACCTTGCTCTTCACCTGATTCTCCAGCGCATCAGTCATGGACTAAAACAAGAAGAGAAAGATCAAAAAAAAAAGCCAGCAACCCAGAAGGGCCTGTTGATTTGCAAGCACCAGTGATGCGGCCCTAAATCAAACCTTGTCAAATTGCACGAGGACTTGGATGGCGAGCTCGGGGCTCAGCGTCCCGCTGGAGACCATGTCGTCCAGCGTCTCGGTGAGGCACATGCCCATGGTGGACCTCCGGTACAGCTCGAAGGTGGCCATGCCCTGCAGCAACTCGTCAGCATCAGAATAGGGGTACCACAAATAGGTTCAGGTTGCCATGGAATATTTCAAGCTGTAGCTAAGAACATTGGGAGACACCCAAGATTAAACATATCCTGCTAGCGTCACACATATTTGGCCAAAGATTAATTCATCATTTCCAGATACAAATTGAAGGACCAATTTCTTTCCGCGAGCAATTCCACCCTTTAATCCGTCAGCATCCGTATGGTCTCAAACAAACAAACAAACAAACAAACAAACAAACAAACAAACAAACCCTAAAAGTTTGTGAATCTCGCCATCGACGCGGCCAAATTAGAACCAGCCCGTAACTCCCAACAAATAATTGAAAGCCCCCTGCCTGAAGTCGCACGAATCGAACCGTAAGAGACTCTTACCAGCGGTCCCTTGGCGGATCGGCGACTGATCGGAGAGGAACGAACCCCTTGGATCTGGAATCGAGACCGGAACCTTGGAAGCGGGACCCGGAAACTTCTGGAAGGTTCGGGAAGGGAGGGATCGCGCAGGGGAGAGGAACGAGCACAGCAGAAGAGTTCGAAATCTGGGTGCTTATATACGGATTGAGGGGAAGGGGGTCGAGAGGAATTGGGGATGTATATATAGGTAGACCTTCGCACTGGCCGGTCTTTTTTTCCCAGCCCGTGGCACGATTGGCATAGTACGGTTTACCCACACGCACAACACTGTATGCATGAGGGGATCGAGTTGATATGGTATAAATAATAAGTTATGTTAAATTTTATGATCATGTACATCAATATAGCACACCTGTATGGATGACACAGCACGTAACATATCCAACTAGTACAAAGCCGGCATGGCATGTCTTTGGAAGGGCACGGCGGTGCGGCATGCTACAAGGCGACATGTTGTGGCAATGCGGCATGCCGTGGCTTGCCCTGCGGCTGACGCTGTCACATTACTTGCGTATAGAGAAAGAGGAGACCACAAAGATGGCAAAGAGGTAACGAGTAGATAATGGAGAGTACGAAGTACCTGCTCACTAACGCCAAGCACTCGGACAGAGACGATATCCCACAGTGCTTCTCACTGAGTGTGCTCATGACACTGCTCGTGCTATCAACGTCGAGTGCGCCTACAACACCGCGTGTGGCCTGAGCCAATGCCACGCATGTGCATAGCTGATGCACCACCATACTGCTTGCTGCCCACGCGCTAGCGTCCATTGCTGCTACCATGTCGACCGTCATGCCGCTGCCACATTCGCCTCTCGAGGGGCCGTTGTCATCAGTGGTGGAATTAGAAATTTTCTAATGGGTGTGCATATTTGACACCGAACAGTTACACACAATTCCGTAGCATAAATCCACCCTGCACACAGATCTGGAGGTGGAGGCCGCATGCGAGGCGAAGAGAGAGGCCGGTAAGGAGAGGGAGAAAGGGGTGAAGAGGGAGAGGGGGAGAGAGGCAGTGGGTAGAGGTAGAGAGAGGTGGGGAGGGAGAGGTAGAGAGGAAGACGACGAGAGAGGTGGAGAGGCGGAGATGAAGATGGCAGAGGAGACGGAGAGAGAGGTGGATACGAAGATGGAGAGTTGTAGAAGGAGACGATGAGAGAGGCAGAGAGAGGTGTTGAGGGAGGTGGAAGGGGAAACAGATAGGCATAGATAGTGGTGGACCAAGGATCAATTTTTAGGGCATTCTCACCGACGACGATGCGGCAAAGGCAGTGGCAAAACTTAGACGTGGCGTGGCCAGGGCGGCTCTGCCAGTGTGCCGCCGAGGGCAACACTGCGTGTCCAAGGTGGCTCTGCTAATGTGGGGGGCAACGCGGTGCGGTGCAAGCGGTCATAGTGACGAGGCAGCAACGGGCCGAGGCTGGTGCGGCATGCAGTGAGGCTGAGCGCGACGTAGCTTGCTCTGGGGGAGCGCTACTAGGACAACTTTGCCGAGGTGGCAACAATCATGGCAACCGAGCGACATGTCACCGGGGGTCATCGTCATCGCCGTCTAAGTGCTACCACGTCATCACCGCCATCTGCGTGCTACCACGCTGCCCCGCTGGCCGCGCCGCGTCGGGTCACCATGCACCGAGGCTACGGGTCGCCGTGCGCTACCGGCCGAGAGCCGGTCCTCATCGCTACCCCGACCATTCGATAAATAGTAGTAGTCAATACTATACATAAATAGTAGTAGTCAATACTATACATAAATAGTAGTAGTCAATACTATACATAAATAGTAGTAGTCAATACTATACATAAATTCATCATTCATAAAAAATGAAACAAAAGAAACTTTAAATACCTATGTGGCTGGCCACCGTTGTGATGTTGAATTGGTGATGCACTGATGTCGCCCACAGTCCAAATATGGAGTCCACACAAAAGCACACCTAGGCACCCAGTCCCAGGCCAACGTACCAACGTAATCTAGCAAGCTTGAAAGAGAACTTCACGAGAGTTAGTTTTTCCTTTCCTTTGACCTTAGATATATGGACTTCATGTCACCAAAGAACAACCTATCTTAGTCTTGTTGCACATTACATGGACAATGACTACAACTTGAACAAAAGGGTCATATGATTTAGGCTAATCGTCGAGGTACAAACACACAGAGGCTATTGTTGCACATGTACTCGAGGTTATTAGAGATTTTAAAATAGAAAGTAGAATTATTTCTATCACTCTTGTCAATGCATTATATAACACGACGACTTTGGAGCATCTCACACTATATGTGGAGACGTATATTGGAGGTTTTGTACACCAAATGTTCATATGCCACATCATTAATCTCGTCATGAACACACGTTTGAATGTAATGATACCTATTTTGGACAAATTGTGTGATGCTATTCAATTTGCTATAGCTTTGATGACATAATATGCCCAGTTTGCAGAGTACTATAAAACCAGTAGTAAGAGGCCAAGGATATTCAACCTTGACATGAAGATGAGATAGAACTTTACGTATACTGTGCAGGAGCAATGCAATAACAATGAGCACATCATCGCTATCTTCAGCAAGTTTAATTCTGGTAAGCAGTTAGTTAATGATGCGGATTGGAAAGTTGCTGTGCTTTTTGTAATTTCTTTTTAAATGTATGATTCAACCAATGTTTTATCTGGTGTTTGCTACCTTACTTCTTGCTTAGTCATTGAATGACTTTGGACTTTTGGTAATTTTTTTAAAGAAAATAGAGGTAATTTTGTTTTAAAATCGATTCTCCAACCAATGGAGAATTTTTTGTAAAAATATTTTACAGCTATTCCACATCTCTACTATTTTGGTATTATTTTGGATCCTCAGAGAAAATTGTAAGATATGAAGGGCACCTTTGAGGGGATTAATGAAGCATTTGGCTTTGATTTGAATTTTTAGCCTTTTTTGGATTTTTGGAAATTTTGCAGTAAGGGAAATGATCTTCAAATATCCTAGTCATGGTTTTTGAAATTTGAATTTCAAATTTGAAACATCACCAAGTCTAGAAATAATTTATACAAATCGTAAATAACCCCTAGAACACTTCCAAAAAGTTTTAGAAATTTATGAATATATTTAATGTTTATGGAAAATGAAATACATCATTTCTTTAATTGGACAAAGGCAATAAAAGATATTTTTACAAAATTCCAATTAACTGATCATGCTCTAAAATTTTTATGGGAGCATTAGCACTACCTCAGAATCATTCAAAAAAAATTTCCCATAAAATTTTGAGTTTGTTTGATAGCTCAATCAAATTCAAGTATAATTACTACCAAATTAAAACAAAGAATAAAATCAGGAATTGCCTGAAAAGGAAGCAACTTTTGGAAAAGGGCAATTTCACTATAAAGGAAGTGTAAACCCGGGAATAAAACCTTTCCTTGAATGCCTAACTCTCCCTCCCTCCCTCTCTTTCTCTCTCTCTCTCAACTTGGCACCCACTGACAGTCGAGCCCACCCGCCAGTCACCTCCTCTCTCTTGTGTGCCCTGCGATGTGTAGAGTGCACCTGTGTTGCGCTGTGTGCATGTCGCACTATGACAGCTAACACTGGAGCGCAGAGCAATACCGCCATGCCACCGCCATGAGATACCGCTACACCACATGACTTCTCACGCCTCACTATGCTAAGATCTACCCGACAAAGCGGGGGAACTTGTGCCCTGCCACTGTGAGGATCATGCCTCGAAGCGTGTGTCCACGAACGTGTCACTGAGCTTGCTGCTACTCCACTGTAGCTTCACCGAAGTCGTCGCTATACCCCTATTGTCAGCCCTAGCCTCACATGCATGATTTCCCTGCCAGAATTTCCCACGAGACAGCCCCACGACGTCCTCTTCCTTCTGTCCATCAAACCGAGTTCATGAGCAGAGCCAAACAGCCCTCCCCAGCGCCTATATAAAGAACCTCATGGTTGCCCAAGCCCTCTTGTACCTCCCTAGAACTCACCTTGCCTGAGCCCAATGCTAATTGCCACCGAGTACCACCATTATCACTGAAGAGCTATTGAAGCCAGCAAGTGCAATTAAGCTTCTACGGTGAGCCTTTCCTCAATTCATTTGTCTCAAAGACTCCTCAAAGCATAGTGATCACTTCTCCCACCTTTCTCATAGATCTGCTCCACCAGCTTGACATCGTTGTGGTTGCATCTGCTCCATTAGCTTGACATCATTGTGGTTGCCTCCTTCCTTGGCTTCGGTGTCAAGGCCCCAACTTCAAAAAATCTAGGACATCCGGAGTATCCGGATTAAACATCCGGAGTGTCCGGATACAACCCGGAATGTCCGGATTTAATGTCCGGAGTATCCGGATTAGCTAGCCCGAACACCTCAACCCGGAGTATCCGGACTAATTGTTCGGAGTGTCTGGGTTAATGCTACCGAAGACCCCAACCCGGAGTCTCCGGGTTGAACGTCCGGAGAGTACGGATTTTTCGGGGGTTTTGTATAAAAGTCCCATTTCGTGGCTTCTCCCTGATTTCTTCCCCTACCTCTTGCTCCCCACCTCTCCCGTGCGTCTCCTCCACCCCAAGCACGTCTCCGGCGACGTCCTGTGCCCCTCCCCGGTGACTCCTCCACTCCGGTGTCCTCGAGATCCTCTCCAAGCCGGCGTCCCCTTCGTTCAACCTGGCTTCCCCTCCCTCTCCTTCATCCCCCTTGAAGGTGAGACCTCTTCTTGGAGTCCATTCGAGGTTCTTGGGCTCTAGGGCGTCCATGGGGTTGGATTGGGAGCTTGGTCTTGTAGATTTGAGGTTTGGGGTTAACTTGGGAGTGTTAGGGTTTTGGTCGGTCGGGACCCGAATTTGCAAATCCGGACCCTCTGTGTATTCAGCACTAGTCCAGGAACGCGCTAGTGCACACAGTCTTAACATCGGTAAATATCACAATCATACCACTCGATACTAATAAAGTACTTTAATTAAATAGTCAAACTGGTTGTTCGACCTTATGGTCAAGTTACAAATATACGCCTCGCAGGGCGAAACTTATTAAGAGAGAAATAATAGCAGCGGAAAATAAGATAACATCGTGGCGCCATCCAGTATACCACAGGCAACTGACTGGGCTCGCTCCCTAAGTAGACGGTTCCTCTTGGAGCTCCTCCTCCAAAGCTGGTGTAGTCTCCTCTTCAACTGGTGTTGTATTGTGGCAAGGGTGAGTACTTGGTACTCAGCAAGTCATGCACAGAATGCAAGCTAATATACTATATGCATGGCTTGATACAAAGGAATAGCTCAAGGTATATTTGCAGTAAACAGCATTTGACAAGTAGCATAAGTAGATTCGAAAGCAATAGAAACAAGTATAGCATCAATAACTTTTCCAGGAGTTTAATCAACATCCTTCCCATTCCTAAACCACATTTCCATCAACATCATTATTTAACCAAACCCAACCTTTCAAGTCCAAGTTATTTTTGAGAAAATCTAACCCTTGACTGTAATTCCCGAGCGATGTCCAATACCGCGGACACGGCTATTCGAATAGATTTTCACTCTGCAGAGGTTATGCACTTTACCCACAAGATACAGTCAAACACCACAAAGGCGAGTTCCCGTAACAAAGTCTTTCGGAAACTTCTAACAATACAAGTGGTCCTCCCCGGTTGTTGCACACTAACCCTTCCCTTAGCTAAGGCGAAGTTTAGGCCAACCAACCGTTAGATGGGTACTGGCCTCGGCCAGATGCGCTCCCGTACAACTTACACAAAGGGTGTAGTTGACCTCCTGAGGTCCCACAGTGCGTTATTAGCAACTTAATCAACTAGGTCCGTCCCATTCTGAGACATGTGGTTGCACGTTAGACCCAGTTCAAAGGCTTGCAAGGTTAAGTCCTTAGGGTGACCAGGGCAAGACTACCCAAGAACCAAACCAACATTCCCAATGCCACAACCGGCCCACTGATCATTCTTGCCACATGCCCCGGTCGAAAACTATTTATCAAACCCCAGTTGATTACCATGCACCACGTGCCATCAACATCACATGATACTTTTCCAAAACAGGTTCAATATATCATTAAGTCAATATTAATATTTGATTGTCCAAAATCATGTCATGAGCACGTAGCAGGTCTAAGCCATATACTACAACGATCTACAAACCCATGTTGGCAATTTAGTAATGTCCAACTAGTAATCCACAACTAGGGTGACAAGGGGTCATGGCACATATTTAATAATCAATGTGTCATACAGCAAATTGGTATTTATCTAATTTCCCACAATTAAGTAAAGCATTTTCTATTTGAACTAGCATGCAGTACATTAAATCAAAATAGGTTTCAAAATGGGATCAATATGGTCAAAGCACAACTTGCCTTCAAAAAGTACTTGTTCTTGGTCTTGAGTTGGGTCCTGAGTCAACACTTCTCCTTCGAATCCTTCCGGCACTTCAACGTCTACTCGTAACGCGTGCAAATAGCAACAAATGAATAAAACAGTAGACAAAAAGTATCCAAACATACAAATAAAATTCATAAACAGAGAGAACATAATTTTATGAATTTTTAGAAACTGGAATCGTCAAATTCGAAGTTTAAATGCAAAAGTTATAGCATTTTGAAGTTTAAATAATCAATTAAATAATATTACAGAGGAAAACTTTAGTCCAAAAATTAAATAAAATTCATAACTAGGTAGATCTCAATTTTATACAAATTTAGAAATTTGAATCACTCAAATCGGAGTTGAAACGCAAAAGTTATAAGCGTTTGAAGTTTGAAACAAAATCTGAAATAATTATTTCGAATTAATAAATCATTTTCTTTTTCGGAAAATCATTTATTGCGTCAGGAGTGACACGCGTCGGTTCCTGATTGGCTGGCTGACGTCAGCCGGCTCATGGGCTCAGCCCACGGCTTGGCTCGGTCCACGGCTCGGGTCGCTGACAGGTGGGACCCCTTGGATGACGTCAGCACTGACATCACCACACTCAACGACGCTACTGACAAGCGGGCCCCACTGTGACGTCAGCGATGACGTCATGGTGCGGTTTGCTGTCTCGGCCGACGCGCGGGCCGGCGTGTCGAGACACGCCGCTTCGCGTGTGGCGGCGTGGCCAGGGTACCGTGGCACGATCGCGTCCGTTGATTTGAAAATCAACGGCCGCGATTAGATCCAGGGTTAACACGTTGAAAACTACACGGTGATCGTGGGCTGTTCGATCTAGATCGGACGGTCCAGATCTAACCCTACGTAAACGCTGCTACGGCACGTGGTGATCGTGGGTCGTTGGATCTTGATCCAACGGTTCAGATCTAATCGGGTTTGGAAGCACGTGACTCACCGCTGCCGTTCGATCGGGATTGGACGGTCCAGAAGCTTCGCACGGGTGATGGCGGCGCGGCGGGGCTCGGGCTACCGGAGACGAGGACGGCGACCTTCCGTGTGGCGTTTCCGAGGGTCTCCGGCGAGGTGGATGGTGCGGTCCGATGCGCCTTGCTCGTGCGGTTCCAGATCCGGGCTCCAACACGGCGGAGACGGCTTGACGGCGGCGGCGTGCGCACGAACCCGAAGCGAAGCCCTAACCCTACTACGGCGAGCAATTCCTCAGCAAAGACGGCGGCTCGGGCGGCGTGGCTTGGGGCAAAAGGTGCGGCGTCAAACGACGATTCTTGGGGACGGGTCCACGCCTTAAATACGGCCTGGACGTGCGCGCAAATCGGAACCCTAGCCGTGTCCCGCTCGGTCACGGCGGAGCTTTCCGGCTTGGATTCGGAATGGAGACGATGGCTGGGAACTGTCCACGTGTCGCGATGAGCGGCTACGATTGCTCACGCGCGAACGGGTCCGACCGGACTCGGGCTCGACAGTCGCGGTCCAATCCGGACCGTTGGATCCCGATCCAACGGTCGGGATCGATTGAGGTTAGGAGCGGGTTTGGTTGAGTCGATCGCTCGGTCGGACTCGAGTCCGACTTCGGGTTCGACTTCGATCGGATGAAACGATTACTCGACCCGATTGATTTTCCAGCGATTTAATATTTAAAATAATTTCCAGTAATTCATTTAATTCATTAAAAATAGCAAAAGACTCAGAAAAATTCCAGAAAAATTCTGGAAAATATTTTGGACCCAAATAAAATATTTCCAACAAATTTTTATTTGCAAAGTTTAATTCTTTAATTATTT
The DNA here is from genome assembly GCA_036346355.1 of Rhipidocladum racemiflorum. Taxonomy (NCBI): domain Eukaryota; kingdom Viridiplantae; phylum Streptophyta; class Magnoliopsida; order Poales; family Poaceae; genus Rhipidocladum; species Rhipidocladum racemiflorum. Next base: position 67,914,827 of record CM070572.1, read on the forward strand.
CAAAATGGAATAAATTCAAATAAATTCCAAATAAATCCAAATAAATTCCAGAAAATTCCAAAAATTCACCAAAGTGCCAAATCACACATGAATTTAAGGAAAGCAAAATTTTGGGGTGTTACAAACCTCCCCCCCTTAACAAAATCTCATCCAGAGATTCGTGGTTCTCTCTGAGAATAGGTTCGGAAACTCTTTCTTCAAATCCTCTTCGCGCTCCCAAGTTGCTTCACTCTCCGCGTGGTCGCTCCATTGAACTCTGCAGAAACGGGTTGACTTGTTCCTCATCTCCCGATCCATGGTGTCCAGAATCCTCACGGGATGCTCCTTGTAAGTCAGATCTTCTTGTAGCTCAATTGACTCTAGCGGTGTCTGCTCCTCAGGCACTCGGAGACACTTCTTTAGCTGGGACACATGGAACACGTCATGTACTCCTGCTAACGACTGCGGCAACTCCAGCTGGTAAGCAACTTCGCCTCTGCGGCTCGAAATCTTAAATGGTCCAACATAACGGGGTGCAAGTTTTCCTTTAGCATGGAATCTCTTAACTCCTCTGAGCGGTGTAACTCTGAGGTATACAAAGTCTTCTGGTTCAAAACTCAAATCCCGGCGACGATTGTCAGCATAACTCTTCTGTCGTGATTGGGCTATCTTCAACCTTTCCCTAATCATGGCAATCTGCTCTTCAGCTTCTTGAAAACCTTTCTCGCACTCTGGCGTCCATGCAAACTTCTTCTCCTTTTTCAGCAATTGCGTAAGAGGTCTCGCAATTGTCGAAAAGCCTTCAATGAAACGGCGGTAGTATCCTGCCATTCCAAGGAAACTCCGGATCTGGGTCACAGTCTTCGGCGGCTCCCAATGTAACACAGCTTCTACCTTGCTTGGATCTACGGTGACTCCTTCTGCGGTCATTACATGTCCGAGGAATTCCACCTTGTCCTTCCAAAAATCACACTTGCTGAACTTGGCGAAGAGTTGCTGTTCCCTCAGCTTTTCCAAAACTCGCCTCAAGTGCTCTGCATGTTCATCCTCTGTCATGGAGTAGATTAGGATATCATCTATGAACACGACAACAAACTTGTCCAAATATTCCATGAACACCTTATTCATCATATTCATGAAATATGCTGGCGCATTCGTCAGACCAAAGGACATAACTGTAAACTCGTAATGTCCATATCTTGACGAGAATGCAGTCTTTGGGATATCTTCTGATCGGATCTTCAACTGATGGTATCCTGATCTTAGATCAATCTTGGAGAATACTCCGGCTCCTCTTAGCTGATCAAACAAATCATCGATCCTGGGTAGCGGGTATTTGTTCTTCACAGTAACTTCATTGAGTGCACGGTAATCAATGCACATCCTAAAACCCCCGTCCTTCTTCTTGACGAACAAAACTGGTGCTCCCCACGGCGATTTAACTCGGTCGATAAATCCTTTCTCCATTAACTCTTCAAGTTGCTTTTTCATCTCTACCAATTCTTGGTGGACATCCGATAAGGTCTCTTTGCTATCGTTGTGCACAGTACAAGCTCTATCACAAACTCTATGCCCCTGTGCGGCATACCGTAGATCTTCGGGAAAAACATCTGGGTACTCATTCACTCTTGAGACATCCTCTATGCCGATTGTCTTGGTATTGTTAACCATCAAGCTGTCCATCTCTAACGGCAGAGCTTGAAATTCCACTTTCTTTCCACACGGGCTCTCAATCGAGATAGTCCTTCGTCCACAATCCAACACGGCTCGTGCTTGGATAACCAATCCATTCCCAAAATAACATCTAAGGTGCAGGTCTCCAAAATAATAAGGTTCGCTAGGAACTCTATCCCATCTATTAGTATTCTCACCCCAGAACATCCTACTTTCGTTCGGAGTTCGGAACCAGGGGTTTGAACTACAAGCATGCATTAACTGAGTCTGGGCAGCTAGAAATACTCCAAAATTCTGCATGTCCAGTGGCGGTGCTGGTGCTCCATCATTGGGGTTTTCTGCTGGGCGAGAACCACTCCCATTGCCTCCAAGGTTTCCACGAGTGTTCACCATCTGTGGTTTGCTCTAGGTTTTAGAGATGAGAGGGAAACAAGAATAGAAAAGTAATATGGAACTTATGCGGGGCGAAAGGTGTAACTTTAAGGTCCAATTTTATTATTTAATCAATGGTAACTTGGTATGGTTGCTTACAATGCCTAGGGGCCTTGCAACACATACTGCACACTCAGCAAGCAATGAAAATCCAAATCGAACTAACACTGGAGTCTAACGTCTAAAGGGTGACTCTTTATTCTATGACGCGACTCGGCAAGGAGTCTCACTATAGAACCTACGCTCACTCATCGAGAAAACCTCCACGGCCTGGGTACGGATGCTGCGGCATAGGCGCGAAACGATTGCCATGTCCAGCAACTGTGCCATCTGTGGTAGTCGAAGAAGCAGTGTCCTCCTCAAGCTCCGGCTCCTCCAGGTCTGGCTCGTGTAGCTCGGGCATTGGCTCTGGCTCTGGTGCGTACAATGCCGTCTCTAACTCTCCAATCCTTTGCAGAAGGTGTGACACATACTCTTGAGCTTCCCGCCATCTGTTCTTCTCTGTCGTGATCTCCTTGCGGGCCTTCTGTAGCTCCTTGCTTGTATCATCGAGTACATCCTTCTGGGCGACAACAAGTCGTGCCAACTGTGTAACCATGGCATTCTCATCCTGAATCGCCTTCGGGTCAAGAAGGTTATTGCTGCGCGGATGATATCGGAACACCGTGCTCTCCAATTCTTTGGCGTAGATACGGGTAATGTGCCGCATTGCTCGTCGTGATGCCTCTTGGATACCCATCTGCATTGTAGACCTCCTGGCAGTGCAGTGTATCGGGCGATTGCCTGGGCCCTTCTTCCTAGCAGGTACCACAATCTTCACGTCACAAGCCTTGATCAATCCTGCTTGTCTGATCACGTCCACATGGTATTGCGGCTTCTCAAAATCTCCGAGAGTCTGTAGCATACGCCAGAGTTCTGCGGCATGACCAACCTCCAGGTCGATGTAGTTGAACTCTCCCTCCATCTGTCACAAGAGTGCTCACGTAAGAACTCGGAATTTTTAGATCGTGACAAGGTAAGGAAAAATTCAGCAAGAGACAAGAAAAGAGAGAAGGGAATAAGTCGAGATGTCATTTCTTATCTTGACAAATTTTATCTTTTAGAAAATAGGTTTTATCCTCACTACGACCATTCTAACTATGGGTGTGCCTACAGTCAGTATGGCTCTGATACCACCTCTGTCGGGACCCGAATTTGCAAATCCGGACCCTTCGTGTATTCGCACTAGTCCAGAACGCAGCTAGTGCACACAGTCTTAACATCGGTAAATATCACAATCATACCACTCGATACTAATAAAGTACTTTAATTAAATAGTCAGGCGGTTGTTCGACCTTATGGTCAAGTTACAAATATCGCCTCGCAGGCGAAAACTTATTAAGAGAGAAATAATAGCGGCGGAAAAATAAGATAACATCGTGGCGCCATCCAAGTATACCACAGGCAACCGTGGGCTCGCTCCTAAGTAGAGCGGTTCCTCTTGGAGCTCCTCCTCCAAAGCTGGTGTAGTCTCCTCTTCAAGCGGTGTTGTATTGTGGCAAGGGTGAGTACTTGGTACTCGGCAAGTCATGCGAGAATGCAAGCTAATATACTATATGCATGGCTTGATACAAAGGAATAGCTCAAGGTATATTTGCGAAAGAATGACATTTGACAAGTAGCATAAGTAGATTCGAAAGCAATAGAAACAAGTATAGCATCAATAACTTTTCCAGGAGTTTAATCAACATCCTTCCCATTCCTAAACCACATTTCCATCAACATCATTATTTAACCAAACCCAACCTTTCAAGTCCAAGTTATTTTTGAGAAAATCTAACCCTTGACTGTAATTCGGCGATGTCCAATACCGCGGACACGGCTATTCGAATAGATTTTCACTCTGCAGAGGTTATGCACTTTACCCACAAGATACAGTCAAACACCACAAAGGCGAGTTCCCGTAACAAAGTCTTTCGGAAACTTCTAACAATACAAGTGGTCCTCCCGGTTGTTGCACACTAACCCTTCCCTTAGCTAAGGCGAAGTTTAGGCCAACCAACCGTTAGATGGGTACTGGCCTCGGCCCAGATGCGCTCCCCGCACAACTTACACAAAGGGTGTAGTTGACCTCTGAGGTCCCACAGTGCGTTATTAGCAACTTAATCAACTAGGTCCGTCCCATTACAGACATGTGGTTGCACGTTAGACCCAGTTCAAAGGCTTGCAAGGTTAAGTCCTTAGGGTGACCAGGGCAAGACTACCCGAAGAACCAAACCAACATTCCCAATGCCACAACTGGCCCACCTGATCATTCTTGCCACATGCCCCGGTCGAAAACTATTTATCAAACCCCAGTTGATTACCATGCACCACGTGCCATCAACATCACATGATACTTTTCCAAAACAGGTTCAATATATCATTAAGTCAATATTAATATTTGATTGTCCAAAATCATGTCATGAGCACGTAGCAGGTCTAAGCCATATACTACAACGATCTACAAACCCATGTTGGCAATTTAGTAATGTCCAACTAGTAATCCACAACTAGGGTGACAAGGGGTCATGGCACATATTTAATAATCAATGTGTCATACAGCAAATTGGTATTTATCTAATTTCCCACAATTAAGTAAAGCATTTTCTATTTGAACTAGCATGCAGTACATTAAATCAAAATAGGTTTCAAAATGGGATCAATATGGTCAAAGCACAACTTGCCTTCAAAAAGTACTTGTTCTTGGTCTTGAGTTGGGTCCTGAGTCAACACTTCTCCTTGAATCCTTAGGCACTTCAACGTCTACTCGTAACGCGTGCAAATAGCAACAAATGAATAAAACAGTAGACAAAAAGTATCCAAACATACAAATAAAATTCATAAACAGAGAGAACATAATTTTATAAATTTTTAGAAACTGGAAACGTCAAATTCGAAGTTTAAATGCAAAAGTTATAGCATTTTGAAGTTTAAATAATCAATTAAATAATATTACAGAGGAAAACTTTAGTCCAAAAATTAAATAAAATTCATAACTAGGTAGATCTCAATTTTATACAAATTTAGAAATTTGAATCACTCAAATCGGAGTTGAAACGCAAAAGTTATAAGCGTTTGAAGTTTGAAACAAAATCTGAAATAATTATTTCGAATTAATAAATCATTTTCTTTTTCGGAAAATCATTTATTGCGTCAGCAGTGACACGCGTCGGTTCCTGATTGGCTGGCTGACGTCAGCCGGCTCATGGGCTCAGCCCACGGCTTGGCTCGGTCCACGGTGAACTCGGTCCACGGCTCGGGTCGCTGACAGGTGGGACCCCTTGGATGACGTCAGCACTGACGTCACCACGCTCAACGACGCTACTGACAAGCGAGCCCCACCGTGACGTCAGCGATGACGTCATGGTGCGGTTTTGCTGTCCCTGGCCGACGCGGGCCGGCGTGTCGAGACACGCTTCAGCGTGTGGGCGGCGTGGCCAGGGTACACGTGGCACGATCGCATCCGTTGATTTGAAAATCAACGGCCGCGATTAGATCCAGGGTTAACACGTTGAAAACTACACGGTGGCCGTGGGCCGTTCGATATAGATCGGACGGTCCAGATCTAACCCTACGTAAACGCTGCTACGGCACGTGGTGATCGTGGGTCGTTGGATCTTGATCCAACGGTCCAGATCTAATCGGGTTTGGAAGCACGTGACTCACCGCTGCCGTTCGATCGGGATCGGACGGTCCAGAAGCTTCGCACGGGTGATGGCGGCGCGGTGGGGCTCGGGCTACCGGAGACGAGGACGGCGACCTTCCGTGCGGCGTTTCCGAGGGTCTCCGGCGAGGTGGATGGTGCGATCCGATGCGCCTTGCTCGTGCGGTTCCAGATCCGGGCTCTAACACGGCGGAGACGGCTTGACGGCGGCGGCGTGCGCACGAACCCGAAGCGAAGCCCTAACCCTACTACGGCGAGCAATTCCTCAGCAAAGACGGTGGCTCGGGCGGCGTGGCTTGGGGCAAAAGGTGCGGCGTCAAACGACGATTCTTGGGGACGGGTCCACGCCTTAAATACGGCCTCGACGTGCACGCAAATCGGAACCCTAGCCGTGTCCCGCTCGGTCACGGCGGAGCTTTCCGGCTTGGATTCGGAACGGAGACGATGGCTGGGAACCGTCCACGTGTCGCGATGAGCGGCTACGATTGCTCACGCGCGAACGGGTCCGACCGGACTCGGGCTCGAACCGGTGCGGTCCAATCCGGACCGTTGGATCCCGATCCAACGGTCGGGATCGATTGAGGTTAGGAGCGGGTTTGGTTGAGTCGACTGGCTCGGGTCGGACTCTAGTCCGACTCGGGTTCCGACTCGGTCGGATGAACAGTACTCGACCCGATTGATTTTCCAGCGATTTAATATTTAAAATAATTTCCAGTAATTCATTTAATTCATTAAAAATAGCAAAAGACTCAGAAAAATTCTGGAAAATATTTTGGAACATTTTGGACCCAAATAAAATATTTCCAACAAATTTTTATTTGCAAAGTTTAATTCTTTAATTATTTCAAAATGGAATAAATTCAAATAAATTCCAAATAAATCCAAATAAATTCCAGAAAATTCCAAAAATTCACCAAAGTGCCAAATCACACATGAATTTAAGGAAAGCAAAATTTTGGGGTGTTACAGGGTGGTTGGTCTTTTGGGGTGGTTTAGGCAATGTTGGATGTTAGGGTTGTAGATCGGGGGTAGATGGTGCTATTCTTGGCATCGGATTAAGTTTTGGTTGGAGCCTTTAGAAGTAAGCGTCATTTCCTCGTGTTTGGGCTAGCTCGGAGTCTCTCCGGCTTAGCCGCGTGTAGGTAAGTGGTAGATCGGGTTCTCGCGGGGTCGTAGAGTTTGGCGGCACTTCGATCCATCGTGTTAGTTGGGCTAGTTGCACCAGGTCCGGAGTGTCCGGACAAATGGTCCGGACTGTCCGAGTTGTCCGGACTATCCGGATTAAACATCCGGACTGTCTGGGTTTACTTGGTCTGTTTGGTGGGGTTTGCAATTGTATTTCAATTCATTTGCATTTGCATGCATCTCATTCATGCATTATGTTCGTGTAGAGAACGAGACCGCGGTGACCGACGTGACCGTGGTTGAGGGGATTGCCGATGAGCAACTTGTCGTCGATCCGTAAGCAGAAGCACAAGGCAAGCACCTAAGCATATTCAACCCTAGTTGTAATTCTATTTTTGTGAATGAACTGCTTATTGGATGTTTAAGTATGCATTAGGAGTTTAATTGTGGGAATAGGGCTAGATCCTACTTGTTGCATGTACCATCCTTGTTAATTGTTGAGCACCTTCCTTGGAGCTAGTCTATGGGTAATTATATTGTGTCCATGCTTAGTTTGCTTAGATGTCGGGTTCGGGCCAAGTGGTGGATGGTTCCACTGCTTGAGGTCTTTCACTTTACATCCTATGGAACGGTTTGGTTGTGGTTACGTTGTGGAAAAAGGTATAATTGGAGACCGGGCGGGAGAGAGGAACATTTGGGTAAGGAGACTCAAATGTGGTAGTCCCGCCTGAGTCAGTTAAGGACCGATCCGATGTTTAACTGTGGCTGAGCACAAATTGATTGATCGCATGCCGAAAATGGGCCGGTAAAGCTATTCTTTCATCGCATGCCGTTCGATGGGGCATACACCTCATGTGGTTGGGCGTGGGAGAGGGTGAGGCTTAGGCCGACCCTCGAGGGCCAAGCCGGGCTTGGGCCGCTCGAGGGGGTGCTAGGTGCTCGGATCGCATGAAGATGTCCCCAACGGATTGGTATGGATGGGAGGATGGTTGACACGAGGTTCTTCGTGGCACGTGTCGTGCGGTCAATGCTTCCCTACAGGGTTAATTAAGCGATTCGAATTGCCGCGCTCTTGGATATGAGCACGCTTGGTTATCTGTTACTACACGTAGTAATAACTTGAACTGAAGTTTGCCTTTGGGCTTGAGCTCGAAAATGTTATGGGATCATTTGCTCCGTTAACATTGAATGTTGAACTCCACTCTAGAAGTAGGTGCCGTTACAACTGCTTTAACTTGTGAATTGATTAGCGATAATAAATAACCAACAAAGTTAAGCTTTCCGCACTTTTAACTTCAGCTGATTTCCTTGCTACTTCCAAATGCATACTCCTTTTGAGTCGGTCATATATGGACCACGGGTAAGTCTTGCGAGTACCTTCCGTACTCATGCTTCTGCTGTTGTGGTTTTCAGGTGAGGATCAGGGCGGATGTGAGTTCTGTCTGTACTGCCTCTCGGTGACCGGGCGGGGCGCCGAGTAGAGGCTACTGTTGTCGTGCATGCCCGGGAGTGTTCAGAGGCAGAACACTTCTGGAGATGTTTTACTTCTGGGTTTAGTCTAATAGATGTGAACTCTTTTGTTGTATAGTTGGTTTAAATAATGTCTTATTTGCCTGGTGTACTTGGTTCCTGAGTAGTTGACTTCTGTGGCATGTCTTTGCCTACTTTTAATTGTTGTTCTACTCCTGTCTTTGCCGGCCTTCGTGCCTTGTTGCTGTTGTTGTGGGTTGTGGTCGTGGGGTTTTGTCTTTGTGCCGGGGTTGTTTGGTCGTTTGGTTAGTTTTGCTTCCGCGCGTGTCTGGTTGTGGGGGTCTTCGAGTTCATTGCCCCCTTTATGCAAATTGATGTGATACAAGGTTGTAAACCGGTATGTGGGGATCCTGGGCATGTTTCGGGTCGCATACCGGGGGAATACCGGGATTGTTGTCGAGTTATTCGAAGGGTCTCACTGTTGTCTCAATTGGGCTTGGGTGCTAACACTGTGAGCGCCCTCGGCGATCCGTTGTTAGCCTCCAAATCCGATTAGGATAACTGGACCTCCTAATAGCTCGGGGATGGTCTGGGCGGCTCCCTGTCATTCGGCCACCATCGACTGAGCTCCTTAATCGTCCTCTGTTGATAACAGGTACCAAATGGGTTCCTTAAGCTCCTTAGAAGCTTTTCCCTTTGTCCCCTGAACGTGAGCACACCTCTAGCGCCCCTATGACCACCCAACCCTTTCGCCACCACTCTGCTCCGTTGTGAGCTTGCTCCAGCTAATTTTGGTCACCGTCGACCAGTGCCCTAGCTTCCCCATGCTCTCCCCTATAGCTGACGCCACCACCCACTCCCCGCCGATCACGGTCGTTCTTCGCCAGCAAGCCTATGATGCTATTGCCTTGCTTCATGCCATTCACTAGTAGGCCCCCTGTCAATGCTCGTCACACACGAATCGAGCCACTAACACCTTGGTCCCACCAATTAGTTTTCTTAATTAAATTAAATTTTATGTTATGTGTCTATGACATGTGGGCCCTAGTGGGATTTAATTCATAAATTCAAAACATTATTTAGAAATGAGTCACCGACATGTGGACTCCACATGTCAATCTCTGGTATTAAAACTAAAATAAAAATGAGAAATATACTTTCACTATTAGAAAACACACTTTGCTATTTTATGTGATTTTCAATAACATACCAAATTCAAATGCTCATAACTTTTGTAAATGAACTCCAAATTTGATAAAACAAATTTCTAAATTCTTATAACATCATGAAATTTCTATTTATACAAAAAATATTTAAATTTGGACTTATTTAAATTCAATTCCTATTTATGGTAATTCTTATAGCACATTCAAAAATTCAAATATTCATAACTTTTGCAAACGAACTCCAAATTGAGTAAATCCAATTCCTATTTTTAAAAAAAAAATAATGAAATTTTTGTATCTAAAAAGAATATTTGAAACTTGAATTTATATGTATTCAATTACTTCTTATCATTGATTTACATTGAATTACGTGTAGACTCCGTCGCTCTGGATACTCTTACCGTCGACCTCGACGCCACTCAAGAAATCATCGAGCAAGACAAACAACACCTTTTACCATATTAACCTTACTATACCACTTATCTTATGTTGTTTTTATCAATTTATGTCTGCATACGCTTATGTTTCGTAAATTTGCTATATTGTGGATACTGGTGATATCCCCTTAAATTCATGGAACTTCCTTAATAAATACATCCATGTCAACCATGAAAACCTTAAGTTAAAGGATTAGGTAATATCTAATATCAATTTGGGTATATTAGAGTACTAATCAATTTCTTAGCTATGCTTTAGACTTGGGCGAACAGATGGTTGGGTGTACTATTTGTTTAAAAATGGTATATTTTGGACATAATGGGGAATGTGGTTACTGGTATTTTAGTTTAAAAATAAAAATAAAATTATGATTTGACATGAGTGAGTTCTTTATATATGCAGAGAAGTGCATGGGATTTGAACGTAGATATGGGGCCTTTCGCCGAGTCGGATTAAGGGCCGAACGTAGTGTTGCTATTGTAACACCCCATCATCAGATGTGCCTAGAGTGTCACCAAAACAAAAGCAAATATCCAAACTTTCCTAATTTCTTAACAAAAATTCGGCAAGACCTCCCCTACTAATCGGACATCCACTCAGCAGACAAACAAGATAACACTCAATAAGAACATCATAACTTATAACAAACTCACTACCTACCCAGATGACATAACCATAATATCATACTAGTGAGTGGAATAACACAAGTGTAACAGCTCGGCACCACACGTGCCCGAAGTGCTAGCAAAACCTATCAATTTTTTTTTAAAACGACAAGATCTCCCCTGCTAAATGGACATCCACTCAGCAGGCAAAGAGAAGACAATTAACATAATAGCAACATAATCAACATGCCATGGAACAATCAACCATAATGACATGTGAGCATAAACAACTCAACATAATATCATTCAACATCAATTAAACTTAACTACAACACGATTACACAATTAATTCAACTAGTTAACAAGTGAACATTCCTCCAATTTGCTATTTGAGCAAGGCAAAATGTAAGTGACGTGATGCTATTTCCCGACCCGGCGAGCTGACCTCAGAGTACCTAAAAACATTCAACAAACAAGCGTGAGTCCAAGACTCAGCAAAGTGCATCAAATCAATTGGATTAACCAATTAATAATTTTCAAATCACAAGAAGATCAAATTCTTACAAGACTCAGCCAATACATAAAACAATTATAACACTATCATTTACCTCATTGCTTACTTCACACACATAACTCATTCAACCTCCTTCGGATGAGTCCACGACTCAATCCCAACTCCTTACATTACCATTACAGACACAAAACTCATTGTTAGTGATGCAATGCGACATGAATGCTCTTTTCGATGCACGTACTGGTACTGCCGAGTGCACACCCGTCGGTTTGCACCCTCACGTCCCATCCATCCCGTGGAAGGTGCCTACTCTTACTGTCTCGCTCCTATTCACCTCGATGAATGGGACTACGAGGTAGGATTTTCGTGTTCACTATGTGTGAACACAGAGGCCCGCATCAGAATGGGTCGCCTCTTCCATTATGAAAGCACACACGCACTTAACACAATTAAATTGCATCTACAATCATTTCTATCATTCCACATGGCCAAATTTAAATACATGATCATCAACCATACTCACATCCGATACTTAACATTCATAATTATTTAATTGATTCACACACATACGACACACCTATATATCTATGAACTTAGCATTTTTATCATCATAATTATCAATATGATCAAAATCACAAAGCAAAGCATGCCTCATTCCTTTTAGCGTTTAATCGATATGCTACACTTGCCTTTTAACCTCGTAAAACAATGTGGCGCGAGGTTGAAGCCACCTCCGAAGCCACACCTCCTGAAATAAACACCGCGAATTCGATTTCATACAATCTATAGCCAACAACAAACAACTCCTTTCACTCATTACAACAAACTTTGCCCCAAAACTGCCCACATTCTGAATATCATACAAACTAGCTTGGATAGTCTACTTTAAAATACAATTCGGCCTCCAACTTGCTCTAATTCATAGCACAAGATTGAATATTCTACTACTCACAATTTGGACAGCAACAAGGTAAAACTTGCATAACTTTTTAATGGTTCAACCAAAATTCAAGTTCTTGGACTCTAAACGACCACAAGAGGATGGGCTACAATTACCCCACAGCCATTTTCTCAAAATCTGAATTTAAAGTCTGCAAATTGAACTCTGAACTTCAGACCAACTCTGAATATTTCAGCAAGAACCCAGTTCTGGACAACATATTTGCTCTATCATAACTTTTGATTCCTAACTCCAAATCAAGAAAAAAAAATACATTTTCTTAAACTACAGGAAATTTACTACATTTCTCTAGGCAAGTGGAAAAGATGAATCGGTCTGCAAGAAGCTCAAAACAGCAGTTGAACATTACAGCTCGCAGAACAACCTACTCGGGGCAGCAAGCACTAAAAGTGGCATAACTTTTAATTGGCTTAATGGATTTTCGAGTTCTTGTACTCTATTGAAACATAAGAAGAAGATCTACAACAGTGTATACAGCCTAAAGCTCATTTGACCAACTTAGGTGCCCCAAGAGTGAGTTGCAAGGCAGATTGAAAATCAGCTCGAAAACAGAAAACAACTTTTCCTCCATTGGACTTGTTTCCCTCCAAAAAAACTGTCGGGACCCCGAATTTGCAAATCCGGACCCTCTGTGTATTCAGCACTAGTCCAGGAACGCGCTAGTGCACACAGTCTTAACATCGGTAAATATCACAATCATACCATTCGATATTATCAAAGTACTTTATTTAAATAACCAAGTGGTTACTTATTGACCTTATGGTCAAGTTACAAATGTATGCCTTGCAAGGCAAAACTTATTAAAGAGAAATAATAGCGGCGGAAAATCAAATAACCATTGTGGCGCCATCCAGTATACCAGCAGGCAATGGGCTCGCATCCTAAGTGAGCGGATCCTCTTGGAGTTCCTCTCCAAAGTGATGCGATCTCTTCTTCAAAAAGCGATATTGTGTTGAGGCAAGGGTGAGTACTGGTACGTGAAGTCATGCAGAATGCAAGCTAATATACTATATGCATGGCTTGGTACAAAGGAATAACTTAAGGTATATTTGCGATGTGACATTGACAAGTAATATCATAAATAGATTTGAAAGCGGTAGAAACAAGTAAAGCATAAATAACTTTTCAAGAAGTTTAATAAACTTTTCCCCATCCTAAACCACATTTCCATCATCTTCATTTACTAAACCAATAACTTTTCAAACCAAAGTTATTTTTGAGAAAATCTAACCCTTGGCTGTAATTCAGAGCATTGTCGAGTCACAGTGGACTCGGCTATTTAAATAGATTCTACACTCTGGCAGAGGTTATGCACTTTACCCCACAAGATCTGATCCAAACACCACAAAAGGCGAGTTCAGTAACAAAGCCTTTCGGAAGCCTCAAACAACAGGTGGTCCTCTCAGGTTAGTGCTCTACACCATCCCTTCCCTTAGCCAAGGCGAAGTATGGGACCAACACACGTTAGATGGGTATCGGCCACGACCACGATCGCTCCCGTCTGAATCACACAAGCGATTGTAATTGACACCACCTGAGGCTCCACAAGTGAGTCCTTAGCGACTTAGTCAACTAGGGCCGTCCCATTCGACCATGTGGTTGCAAGTATGACCGAGTTCAAAAGGCTTGCAAGGTTAAGTCCTTAGGGTGACCAGGGCAAGACTACCCGAAGAACCAAATCAACATCCCGGTGCCACCTTTAGCCCGCTGATCATTCTTGCCACATGCCCGATCGAAAACTATTTATCAAAACCGGTTGATTACCAAGCACCACGTGCTATCAGCATCACATGATGCCTTTCCAAAACAGGTTCAATATATCATTAAGTCAATATTAACATTTGATTGTCCAAATTCATGTCATGAGCACGTAGCGAGTCTAAGCAATACTCTACAGCTAAAACCCATGTTGGCAATTTGATAATGTCCAACTAGTAAACCACAACTAGGGTGACAAGGGTCATGGCACATACTTAAATAATCAAGGTGTCATCATCTGACCAAATTGGTTTTTAACTTCTTGAGGTTTAAACAAAGTATCTTTCTAATTGAACTAGCATGCAATAGTTTAAATCAAAATAGATTTGAAATAGGATCAACATGGTCAAAGCACAACTTGCCTTCAAAAGTACTTGCTCTTGGTCTTGAGTTGGATCTGAGTCAATACTTCTCCTTGAATCCTTCCAGGCACTTCAGCGTCTACTCGTAAAAGCGTGCAAATAGCAAATACACAAATAAACACTAGGCAAAAAGTGTCAAACATCCAAATAAAATCCACAAACAGAAAGAACATAATTTTATGGATTTTTAGAAGCTGGAATCGTCAAATTTGGAGTTAAGCATAAAGTTATGATTATTTAAAGTTTAAATAATCAATTAAATAATATTACAGAGAAAAACTTTAGTCAAAAATTAAATAAAATTTATATTTAAGTAGATCTTAATTTTATACAAATTTAGAAATTTAAATCACTCAAATCGAGTTGAAGCATAAAAGTTATAAGCGTTTGAAGTTTGAAACAAAATGAAATCATTATTTCGAATTAATAAATCATTTTCTTTTGGAAATTAATTATTGCGTCGGCATGGACACGTGGCAGCCTCGATTGGTTGGTGGCCAGCGGATCCATGGACTTGGTCACGGCTGGCGGGTCTCGTGTGGACTGAGTCCCGCGACTCTGCGTGTCGACATGTGGCCCTTTCGGGTAGCGTCATCGCCGGCGTCGGCGGCTGGATTAGCCAGCGACATCGCGGGCCCCTCGACACGCGGGCGCGTGTCGGCGTCCTACACTGCCAGCGTGCGTGGGCCAGCGGCCAGCCGCGGATCGAGCTTCGGACCGCGTGGCGCAATCCCGGCCGTTGATTTGAAATTCAGCGGTGGCGATTAGATCCAGGGTTAGCAGCGTAGAATCTGCTTTCGATGATCGTGGGCGTTCGATCTAGATCGGGCGGTCGGATATCCTAATAATAATCACTACTCACGACGCGTGGCGATTGTGAACCGTTGGATCTTGATCAGCGGTCCCGAATCTAACCGGGTTTGGAACACGTGAACTCACCTCAACGCGCGATCAAGATCGGACGGTCCTGAAGCTTCGCGGTGATGGCGGCAGGCTGGCACGGCCAGGAGGCGGAGGCGGCAGGCGAGCGACGGCGCTCGGGAGTCGTTCGGCGAAGTGGGTGGTCTCTTGAGTGCGTCTCGAGCGGGGACTCGGATCAGGCTCCTTCCGGCGGAGCAGCGACGGCGGCGAGGCGAGGGCAAAACCGCGGCGGAGTGGCGCTCAACTCTGGCGAGCTACGCTTGCGAGCAGCGGCGATGGCTCGGCGAGATGGCTTTGAGAGCAGGTGCGCCAAAGTGAGGGCAACCTCGAAGGCGTGACCAGGGCTTTAAATAGCCTCGGCGTTCGTGCGAGGCGAAACCTAATTCTACCGGCGGCGTAGCGGCGTGATCGGCTTCGGACTCGGCGGAGCGATGGCGCTCGGTAGTCCGTGGCACGATCAACGGCCATGATCGCACGAGCGCTTGATCCGGATCGGGCGGATCTGGCTCGAGCCGTCTGCAGCGGATCTCGGCCGTTGGATCTTGATCCAGCGGTTGGGATTGATTAGGGTTTAATTTGGTTTGATCGAGTCAAGCGGCTGGTGGACTCGAGTCGACTGGAGTTCCGACTTTCGATCGGATGAGCGATACTAGACCCGAGTTGATTTTCCAGCGATTTAATATTTAAAATAATTCCCGATAATTCATTTAATTCATTAAAAATAGCAAAAGACTCGAAAAATTCGAGAAAAATTGCGGAAAATACTGGATCATTTGGACTCAAATAAAATATTTCCAACAAAATTTTATTTGCAAAATTAAATTCTTTAATTATTTCAAAATGGAATAAATTCAAATAAATTCCAAATAAATCCAAATAAATTCCAGAAAATTCCAAAAATTCACCAAAGTGCCAAATCACACATGAATTTAAGAAAAGCAAAATTTTGGGGTGTTACAAAAACTAACCCTAGAACCACCTCTATCCTGGCTAGGGACTCCAGATCTAAGCTTACAAGAAAAAGTTCCAAGACTTAATCCGAAAAATCGAGAAGAGGGAGGAAGGGGAGCTGCTGCTCGGCTGCAGCAGGGAGGAGTTGAGCGCCTTCTTCCTGGGAGGAGGCTGGTCGCCGGCTTCAAGGAAGGAGCAGGGCTGGGGAGAGCTTCCATGGTTGCTGCTGGGAAGGAGGTGGAGCTCGCAAGGTTTGCTGCTGCTGCTCCCACATGAAAAGAGGAGGAACTAGGGCTGTTCGGTTTTGGGGGCTAGGTGCAGCCGAATGGGGGAAGAAGAGGATGGGGGTTAGGTGAGGGGGAGGTTAGGTGGGAGAACTTGGTGAATAAGTGAGTAATTTCCTCCCCCACAAGATCCTATTTGATAACCCTGCAGATCAACTGATTAGTCCTTCAAATATCCAGACGAGATAAAGAATCTAAAACTAGAAACAAGACTTAGAAATGTTACATTCTCCCCCACTTAAAGGAATTCGACCCCGAATTCGAAGAACGCCAACTTCAACACAAAGTCCACAAGGGGCTTAAGACTTCTTTGCGGCTCAAATCACCCCCACAAATACTTAAATAGAAGCAAACGATAAACCAAAATTTTCCAAATCCAACTATTGACAAAAGTTTACTTAGCTCAACTAAGTGCAACTTCTCACAAGAACTTTCTCAACCTTTACCCTTAATGCATCCTCTCAAGGACTCAATCAACTTAATTGATATAGCACATCCCCATAACAAACATTTCATACACTATCGCAAACAATCTAATGTAACTTAGAAAACTTCCTTTGGTGTTACCGGATAATGCCTCATTCTTGGGAAAACATGGTTCCAACTCCAAACTTAACTTTAGATTCCCTCTTTTAACCTCATTCTACCCTCCCATCTTGACTTCTCTATCACCATTCATCGCATTCATGCCGACAAGAATGATACGAGGCTTTTCACGCTATCATTCCTCTAAACCAATTCTCAACCAATCATTCACACCACCCATTTAATCATCTCAGTTTCCGAACTTGAACCTCAAAGACCCAAATACACAT
Source organism: Rhipidocladum racemiflorum (assembly GCA_036346355.1). Lineage (NCBI taxonomy): Eukaryota > Viridiplantae > Streptophyta > Magnoliopsida > Poales > Poaceae > Rhipidocladum > Rhipidocladum racemiflorum. Next base: position 67,931,967 of record CM070572.1, read on the forward strand.
AATCTCATCTTTTCTAATTGATTGGCCTTTTACACAAAAGGATCATCACCAACCAATGTCATCTAAGTACATAGCTCACATAGGCAATATTTTCCTTTCAACTACAAACCACGTTATATTTTTTTATCGTCTCCCGGGCATATCTCATACCAAAGACAACTAGCTAGGACAAATGTTCACGACAGAACATTTTACATTGCAATCTCTATAACCTTCATTACCACCATACGATACTCTCAACAAAATTTGAACCACGACATCAACAATCTCCGTCATAATTACCTTTTAAACCGCAACCAAAGTTCTACATCTAGCCCAAGCTAGGACCACATATCATTACCACATCACACTCAGTCCCTTTTCCTAAGAGGGTTTCGCCCTCACATCCTTTCTCTCAAACAACCAAGCCCATGAGTATACTCCTCTATTATACTCAACAATTTCATAAACATTCCCATTCTTATCTCAAACTAGAATGCCAACAAATATCAATTCTTTTTAGCCGGATGAGCCACATTCGTCAAATTAAACCCAATGCGCTACAAATTCACTTTGGGAAGAATTCAACAACATCCAAAGATCACTCCTTTTCTTTCCTAAGTCAAGTCGCAAAGGAAAACTCAAATCTCAAATCAATGCGATACAGTTCGCATCGGGGAGCACTCAACTAGAAGGGAGAAACTCCACACAACATAAGCTCTCAACAACCCAAAGACAACTCAACTTGCTTCAGCAAAGCCAAACCTCTTATTTTAACCAAAATCAACATTTTAGAAGAGGAAACCGATTCTCAAATCAAACACAAGAATCCACAACCACCACAATATCTCTCAAAGAGAAGGGGAAACTCAAATCTCTTACAAAGCATGGCCAAATGCCAGAAATTATCCATTCTTTCTTTTCATGCTAGAAAGCAAAGGAAATCTCGATTCCCTTCAACCACTCAATCCATGACCAACACATAACCAAGGCACCAAGCCTTACCTCAGGGAAAACTCCATTAGAGAAGAAACACCGCACGGAACTTTATTTAGTCAACTCAATTTCACAAAAGCAAACATCAAGCCTTAACCAAAGCAAAACATCTCTTAAACAACCATAGATCACTTATGAAATAATCATAAGTCTTATCTTTTGAAACACTCGCAAACACCACACACTTTTCAATTAAATCTGACTCTAGTCAAAATAGAGTTACCAATATTTTTTGTTTGACTCGAGAGCTTCCAACCTCTTCCATTATGGCTGTTGTTTTCTTTTAAATACCGATTTCAAAGATACTCCAATTTGCACGCTAAAAGCGCGATCCACTCATAAACTTTTAAGTGTAAATCTCATATTCATACCATAAGCTAAACACTTAGCCAAAACCAAATATTGGCCTGATTCAATGTAATAAACTATTCCAGACTCTATCAACCGATTACTTCCCAAAACTACTCTTTCATCCTCACTTCCAATCAACAAAGCCAAGTCCACAACTTGACAGAAAATGGAACTTATTCAGGGGAGTTCTATTGCCTACTAATTAGAACTCCTTAACAAAAGGCATACACTCCCAGAAAATCATGCAATCAATTGAATCCGTAGACCTTCCAAAGAAGGTTCAACCCGGATCCCACCAATTCTAGTATTTCAATACTCTTAGCCATTAAGGATTTTATACTCTCCACATCCTGAAAAGTCCAACAGGTTTGAATAGAAATTTCAAAACCCAATCTTATTTTAATTCTCTCCTCTTATTCATATAACCATCACTAGTCATATTATCATCAAACCATAATCATGTCTAACCTATGACAATTAGCAAGGAGAACAACATTCTCACCTTTTCAACACAAATAACTTATCTATTTACTCGGCATAATACGAGCCATCATCCATACAATTGTCTATTCTAATCTTAAAACATATCTTTTCAACACTTACTTCGACGTAATCAACAATTACTTTTCGTACAATCCCTAAATCACATATTCAATATCCCCAGTTCGTTCCATCCATACACACTTCTAACAACTCAATACGATCTCTGCTTAGTCATACTTCAATTACGGATCCCAGACAGGCATTTGTCAAGGACAACTTAACCTTTCATACGATCATTTCATATCCCTATTCTTTGATTACACATCAATCAAGTCATTTTGTAAATCCATAATTTAATTGACCCATAAGCAACATCAACCAACAACCCTCATGTCTTTACACCATAACCTTGCTATAATAATTCCTCGATCATAAGATTCTCGACCTTCTCAATCGGGATTAATGCTACAGTTCTCGAATTTCCAATTAATTCCAAGACTCACAATACTTTGCATAAAACACAAATCAGCTTTCACTTTAGATCACTTATCATCTCAATTAGTCTTTCTCCACCAACACCTTATCTTAGTTTGCCCTTTAAACAATTGACAAAATTAACTTTATCCTCAACAGCAACTTACTTCATCTCAATGTTCCAACTACCCATCACAGACTTAACGTTTCTAAACATCCTCGTGGGTCGCGTACCCAGCTTTAAAGGAATCACAAGTCTTAAGCATGATCGACACCATTAAACATCTTTCTTTCTAAAAAAACCCAATCAAGAAATACAAGAGAGCTCAACTCTCAAACTCTAGTAGCAAAGCTCTTCAAATTAAACACCAAACTCCAATCTTCCACGAAAGAAGAGGGGTTTTCAAAGATGATCTCCCAACCAAGTAAAACGACGCGATCAAATATCCCTTACTCTTACAAAGTCACAGAACTTCAGTCCTCACAACCAAGTCTGGCACAGCACCACAATAACTCTTTTAACCTCGGAGAAAGACAAACACAAGAATAAATTGAAAGCTTTCCCCATAAAGCAACCAACAAAACCGGGCATCAAAGCATAAATGGCAACCAAAAGAGGCGCATCACTAAAATCTTCTTCTTTGTCTTCAACCAAATAAGGCAAAAACCAAAAACAGTCGAAAGAACAATCAGCGAATACTCATTACCAAACACTTTTCCGTTGATTTCAACCAACTAAGACCAAGGAAACCAAACAAACTGATTGACAGAATGGTAAAAGAAATCCGAAAGGATCCACCACCAACTCTTCTATTCGACTCCAACCAATTTCCCGATCTACGACAGAAAGGACAAGCACTCTCCCCCCCACGGGAGGTTATTAGTCCTTCGATGATGGCTCTAACCGGCCACACCGACAACCCACAACCTTACTATGAACAACAGAAGGTGACCGAAACCCTTCGGCACCAAAACTTCACCTAATCACAAATATAGCAACTCAATCAATTCTTTCATAAACATAGCATCATACATTATCAAATGTAACATTCAACATTAAAGCTTAAGTACAACAATTAAGCGTAAAGCAACGATACCCATACCCTTTCCTACTATGCATCAGAGTGTGTCAGGTTTTAATTTAATTAACAATTCTACTTCAACTTTTAATGTTATTGCCCTAAGGCCAAATTTTAACAAGTAGACACCTACGCCGTGTTTCTACTTTTCCAAATCACATTTCAGTTTACTCTAGAGTAAATTACTACATTCATATTCCATGGACCTAAAGCCTGCTCTGATACTAACTGTAACACCCTGGCACCTCATGTGCTCGAAATGCTACCAAAACCTATCAAAATTTTCAAAAAAAAACAGCAAGATCTCTCCTGCTAAATGGACATCCACTCAGCAGGCAAAGAGAAGACAATTAACATAATAGCAACATAATCAACATGTCATGGAATCAATCAATCATCGTGACATGTGAGCATAAACAACTAAGCATAATATCATTCAACATCAATTAAATTTAACTACAACACGATTACACAATTCATTCAACTAGTTAACAAGTGAACATTCCTCCAATTTGCTATTTGAGCAAGGCAAAATGTAAGTGACGTGATGCTATTTCCCGACCCAGCGAGCTGACCTCAGAGTACCTAAAAACATTCAACAAACAAGCGTAAGTCCAATACTTAGCAAAGTGCATCAAATCAACAGGATTAACCAATTAATATTTTCAAATCACAACAAGATCAAATTCTTGCAAGACTCAACCAATACATAAAACAATTATAACGCTATCATTTTCCTCATTGCTTACTTCACACACATACCTCATTCAACCTCCTTCGGATGAGTCCACGACTCAATCCCAACTCCTTACATTACCATTACACACACAAAACTCATTGTTAGTGATGCAATGTGAAATGAATGCTCTTTTCGATGCATGTACCGGTACTACCGAGTGCACACCCGTCGGTTTGCACCCTCACGTCCCATCCATCCCGTGGAAGGTGCCTACTCTTACTGTCTCGCTCCCATTCACCTCGATGAATGGGACTACGAGGTAGGACTTTTGTGTTCACTACGTGTGAACACAGAGTCCCGCATCAGAATGGGCCACCTCTTCCATTATGAATGCACAAATGCACTAAATACAATTAAATTGCATCTACAATCATTTCTATCATTCCACATAGCCAAATTTAAATACATGATCATCAACCATACTCACATCCGATACTTAGCATTCATAATCATTTAATCGATTCTCACATACGACATACCTATATATCTATGAACTTAGCATTTTTATCATCATAATTATCAACATGATCAAAATCACAAAGCAAAGCATGCCTCATTCCTTTTAGAGTTTAATCGATATGATACACTTGCCTTTTAACCTCGTAAAGCAATGTGGCGTGAGGTTGAAGCCACCTCCGAAGCCACACCTCCTGAAATAAACACCGCGAATTCGATTTCATACAATCTATAGCCAACAACAAACAACTCCTTTCACTCATTACAACAAACTTTGCCCCAAAACTGCCCACATTCTGAATATCATACAAACTAGCTTGGATAGCCTACTTTGCCACTGCATAATTACTGCTATACAATATCAAATTGAGCAAACCAAGACATTTTAAATATCTACTCAGAATTTCCTATCTATCTCTAGGCAATTTTAAAATACAATTCGGCCTCCAACTTGCTCTAATTCATAGCACACGATTGAATCTTCTACTAGTCGCAATTTGGATAGCAACAAGGTAAAATTTGCATAGCTTTTTAATGGTTAAAATTCAAGTTCTTGGACTCTAAACGACCACAAGAGGATGGTCTACAATTACTCTTGAGCCATTTGCTCAAAATCTGAATTTAAAGTCCTCAAATTGAACTCTGAACTTCAGACCAACTTTGAATATTTCAGCAAGAACCCAGTTCTGGACAGCAACTTTGCTATAGCATAACTTTTGATTCCTAACTCCAAATCAAGAAAACAAATACATTTTCTTAAACTACAGGAAATTTTCTACATTTCTCTAGGCAAGTGGAAGAGATAAATCTGATGGGTTCTAAGCATGGAAAACAAAAATTTTTCCTACGAATGCAACCAAACACCAAGATCATATCTAGGAGATGCATGCAAACGGTTTCAGAAGGACTCACCCTCGTAGACCGAAAGCGGGAATAACGTTCCCGCAAACAAACGTGGTTGAAGTAGAGGTACACGCCCGACTTCAAAGTCGCGAAGATGAGCGCCACAAATGGCAGCGCCTCCGTACTTGGTCACACGTACGGAACAACGATGACCTCCAATCCCTCGATCCAGTGGGGCAGCGGAAGTAGAGGATCCACGGGAAACTCCAACAACACTACGACTTAGTGGTGGTGGTGGAGAAACTATTTCAACAGCGCTTCGCTTAAGCTACTGCTTGAAAGGTGGAACAGCAGGAGGAGGGAGAAAAGACCAACCAAAGGGTTATGGAGATTAGTAATTGACATCATCTCATGGTCAAAGGAAAAGAGCTATTTTGTATATGTTCAGTACAGCAACAAACTTTAATGACTTGATCGAATTTGCTATACCAACTTGGGTGTGTGTTCATCACATCATTCTTCTAATACTGTGACCCCGTTATTAACAACATCCAATGTTCATGATCAGGAAACCTTGATCATCAGTTAATCAACGAGCTAGTTTAAAAGAGAGGCTTTACTAGGAACCTTTTTTTTGTTTATTAAACACACATGTATCAACGTTTCCGGTTAATACAATTTTAGCATGAGAAATAAACATCTATTATAAACATGGAATAAGATAATAAACAATTTATTATTGCCTCTCGGGCATATTCCCTTCAGTCTCCCACTTGCACTAGAGTCAATAATCTAGATTACATTGTGATGAATCTAACACCCATTGAGTTAGTGTTGATCATGTTTTGCCCTTGGGAGAGCTTTAGTCAACGCAGCGTCGCCACATTCAGATCCGTGTGCACTTTGCAAATCTTTACATCGCCATCCTTGACATGTTCACGGATGGAGTGAAACCGGCGCTTAATATGCTTGGAATTCTTGTGTGACCTTGGTTCTTTAGCATTGGCTATGGCACCATTGTTGTCACAATAGATAACCATTGGGTCCAACGCACTCGGAACCACACCCGATTCGGATATGAACATCTTTATCCAAGCGCTTCTGCCGCTTCAAGCGACAACATATTCCGCCTCTGTTGAAGATCCCGCCACCACAGATTGCTTGGAACTCCTCCAGCTCACTGCTCCACCATTCATTTCAAAAATATACCCGGTTTGTGACTTAGAGTCATCCGGATCAGTGTCGAAACTAGCGTCGACGTAACCTTTTGCGACGAGCTCTTCTTCACCACCATATATGAGAAACATATCCTTAGTTCTTCTTAAGTACTTAAAGATATTCTTGACCGCTGTCCAGTGTTCCAAACCTGGATCAGAATTGTTCTCAGACTTGAATGAATAACCGTCTCGCATTAAACAAGATCCAGATATGATGTTCATGCTCAACGCAGGCACCAAATAACAATTATTTAGGTTCATAACTAATCCTGATGGTAATTGGATAGGTAGCGTCCCGACGGCGATCACATCAACCTTTGATCCATTGCCGACGCGCATCATCACCTCATCCCTTGCTAGTTGTCGCCTATTCCTTAGCTCCTGTTTCGAGTTACATATGTTAGCAACCGAACCGGTATCAAATACCAGCGCCATCTGCAGTACTAGTAAGGTACACATCAATAACATGTATATCATATATACCTTTGTTCACATTCTCGTCCTTCTTATCGACCAGATATTTTGGGCGCTTGCACTTCCAAAGGTGCTCAGTGCCCTTGCAAAGAAAAACATTCAAGATGTCGACTTAGGGCTAGCCTTGGTCTTCTTCTCGATGTGGCAACAGACTTGCCCTTCTTCTTGAAGTTACCCTTAGCCTTGCCTTTCTTGCCATTCTTCTTGAACTGGTGGTCTTATGGACCATCAACACTTGATGTTCCTTCTTGATCTCTACTTGGTTTTCAGCATTGACGAAGCTTCGGGAGAGACTTCTTCATGCCCTGCATGTTGTAGTTCATCACAAAGCTCTTGTAGCTTGGTGGCGTAGACTGGAGAACACGATGAATTCCTAGCTCAATGGGGATCGTTATTCCCAAAGCTATGAGTTTATCGGCGTGCACTGACATTTTGAGTACGTGCTCACTAACGGAGCTGTTTTCCTCTATCATGCAGCTAAAGAACTTTTCTCAAGCTTCATAACTCTCATCTTTGCGGCATGGGTGTCGAAAATCATTTTCAACTCTCCCATTGTATCAAAAGCATTCTTTGTGCTCGAAAGCGTTTTCGCGGCTCGAGGCTCAAGGCCATACAAAATGCCGCATGATGAACTAAACTGTGGTCCTCCTTGCGAGTCAAGAAAACATTTTCTCCTCCTCGGGGCATCATCGTAGGCGGGGCACCCACAAGCGCATCAAGCACATAGCTCCTTTGAGTAGCGCTGAGGAGAATCCTCAGGTTAAGGGCCCAGTTGGTAAAGTTGCTACCGTTGGTGGCTAGTTTCTCTTTCTCCATGAACAGATTGAAATTGAAAGTAGGTGGTGCCATCTACAACGTATTTGCAAAGTTACTTAGACTAAGTTCATAATAGATTAAGTTCAAGTTTAATTCAAAATTACTACGAGAACTCCCACTCAAAAACAACATCCCTCTAGTCATCTTTAGTGATTACACGAACCAAATTCACTATATCGAAACCGATCATCACGTGAGACGGCATAGTTTCAAAGGCGAACATCAATATGTTCATCATATCATCCATATGACTCATGCTTTACCTTTCGGTTCGTGTTCCGAGGCCATGTCTGTACATGCTAGGCTCGCCAAGTAGAACCAAAGTATTTGCTTGTGTAACTGGCTTACACCCGTTGTATGTGAACGCAGAGCTTATCACACCCGATCATCACATGGTGCTTGAAGCAGCGAACTTTCTTAACGGTGCATACTATGGAAGAACACATTATTATCTTGATATTAAGTTGAAGGGATCATCTTATAGTGCTAACGACGCGATCACATCCAAGCAAAATAAGATGCATAAAAAGGATTAACATCACATGCATGAATAATGTGATATGATATGGTCCTTCTAGCACTTGATCTCCATCTTGTGCGTCATGGTATGATCTCCATCATTCCACCGGCGTGGCACCAAGGTCCATGGTGCTTCCATCTTGATTGTCTTCCTCCATTACAATATATCACGTGGACATATACTTAGCACGCAGGCCATAAAAGAAAAGACAACCAAATGGCTCCTGCCGGTTGTTTAAATTTACAATAAATCTTATTTCATACAACAATCTTTGTATCAATGACCATATCACATCACATGCCTTGCAAAAACAAGTTAGACGCCTCTAATTTATTTTTTTTTCTTTCATATTTTACGCGGTTTTGGGCTTTCTAGGAAAGAACCGTTCTTACCTACGAACAAGAACCACAACGGTGATAAAAACATTATTAGCAAACCGTTGTAAATTAGATCATGACTATAGTAAGAGAAACTGACACCCGCAAAGCCACTTATGCAAAGCAAGTTGCATGTCGAGCGTGGAACAAGTCTCATGTGCGAGGACATGTAAGGTTAGTCCGGACCGCTTCAAATCCCACTATGCCACCATGATCCAAAAAACACGAAAGTATGCAATAACATGATCATCATCGCCCACATCCATATGTGTTTTAACCGTACATAACATATACGCATAGACACGGCTCTGATACCACTGATGGGTTCTAAGCATGGAAAACAAAAAATTTTCCTACGAATGCAACCAAACACCAAGATCATATCTAGGAGATGCATGCAAACGGTTTCAGAAGGACTGACCCTCGTAGACCGAAAGCGGGAATAACGTTCCCGCAAACAAACGTGGTTGAAGTAGAGGTACACGCCCGACTTCAAAGTCGCGAAGATGAGCGCCACAAATGGCAGCGCCTCCGTACTTGGTCACACGTATGGAACAACGACGACCTCCAATCCCTCGATCCCGGTAGGCGTGGAAGTAGAGGATCCACGGGAAACTCCAACAACACTACGACTTAGTGGTGGTGGTGGAGAAACTATTTCAACAGCGCTTCGCTTAAGCTACTGCTTGAAAGGTGGAACAGCAGGAGGAGGGAGAAAAGACCAACCAAAGGGTTATGGAGATTAGTAATTGACATCATCTCATGGTCTAAGGAAAAGAGCTATTTTGTATATGTTCAGTACAGCAACAAACTTTAATGACTTGATCGAATTTGCTATACCAACTTGGGTGTGTGTTCATCACATCATTCTTCTAATAATGTGACCCCGTTATTAACAACATCCAATGTTCATGATCAGGAAACCTTGATCATCAGTTAATCAATGAGCTAGTTTAAAAGAGAGGCTTTACTAGGAACCTTTTTTTTGTTTATTAAACACACATGTATCAACGTTTCCGGTTAATACAATTTTAGCATGAGAAATAAACATCTATTATAAACATGGAATAAGATAATAAACAATTTATTATTGCCTCTCGGGCATATTCCCTTCAAAATCGGTCTGCAAGAATCTCAAAACAGCAGGTGAACATTACAGCTCGCAGAACAACCTACTCGGGGCAGCAAGCACTAAAAATGGACTAACTTTTAATTGACTTAATGGATTTTCGAGTTATTGTACTCTATTGAAACATAAGTACAAGATCTACAACAATGTCTGCAGCTGAAAACTCATTTGACCAACTTAGTTTCCCCAAAACCGAGCTGCAAGGTAGACTGAAAATCAGCTCGAAAACAGAAAACAACTTTCCCTCCGTTGGAACTAGTTTCCCTCCAAAAAAACTAACCCTAGAACCACCTCTATCCTGGCTAGGGACTCCAGATCTAAGCTTACAAGAAAAAGTTCCAAGACTTACCCCCACAAATCGAGAAGAGGGAGGAAGGGGAGCTGCTGCTTGGCTGCAGCAGGGAGGAGCTGAGCGCCTTCTTCAAGGGAGGAGGCTGGTCTTCGGCTTCAAGGAAGGAGTTGGGCTAGGGAGAGCTTCCATGGCTGCTGCTGGGACGGAGGAGGAGCTCCCAAGGTTTGCTGTTGCTGCTCCCACACGAAAAGAGGAGGAGGAACCAGGGCTATTCGGTTTTGGGGGCTGGGTGCAGCCGAACGGGGGAAAAGGACGATGGTTGTTAGGTTAGGGCCGGGGAGGTTAGGTGGGAGAACTTGGTGAATAAGTGAGTAATTTCCTCCCCCACAAGATCCTATTTGATAACCCTGCAGATCAACTGTTTGGTCCTCTAAATATCCAGACGAGAAAAAGAATCTAAAACTGGAAACAAGACTTAGAGATGTTACAACAAGAGATAACCACAAAGTGCAATCACAACATAACATACTAGTAAGGATCTATTACATTAACTTAAACATGCAGGGGACTAATTCTATAGCAAGTGTGAAAGCAGTGCTAAAACCCTTTCCTATATGCCGCTCTTGAAGTACCTAAAAGAAAACATTACAAAACAAGCGTGAGTTCAAAAACTCAGCAAAGTGAATCATATCAAAACATGTAATACACCTAATAACAAATCAAGATAAATTGAACATTGAATGATAATCACACAAGGGTATAAACATCTTGATAATCACATAAAAATATAAATGCACATGAGAACCACATCATAACATAGTGTAGTGGCTTAGTTACAGAGTCCAGCCCATCATATCCCGAGCCATCGGGTGAATGAAGCACGGCCCATGTTTTATCCGAAGCAGAGCTGAGCAAACGAAGCATTGCTTCGCCCGAGCCTACGACGCGGAGCGAAGTAGAATAGCGGCAAAGGCAGCAGAGGAACGCACCCTCGTAGTCCATGAAGACACGCCCGACAACACCATCACATAAATCTGACACCCTGCAAAAAGAAAAAGGAAAACGACAAGATCCTGTCAGAACCGGTCGGGAAGAGTAAAATGGGACGCGCACGAAGGGACAGTTCCTTCATGTTCCCCTCCTATAAAAAGAGAAGAAAGAGCCCACGAAAAACACACACCCCTGTGGTCATAACCACAACACTGGCGCCGTCCGTGGGGAGCGGAAGAAGGTGAAGCTCACCAATCTAGACGACGAACACATTTTCCAAAAAACCATGCCACCAAAGAAGGGAGCAGAGGCAGCGTCTAAGGAGACGTCGCCGACGGGAGCAACGGCGACGGCTGGAGCGAGCGGATCCAGACGATCCACCAGGAGCCGATCACGCGGACAACTTCAGCTCCTGAACGAGGAGGATCGCGTTTTGGCTCCAAAGAAGCAAGGGAAGCTCAGGGCGCCACCTCCACAAACTCCGGCGACGGCGCGCAGCGCCGCCAAACAGCGTCCCCCAGCTGCAGGTGTACACGCCGACGATGGGAGGAGACATAGCGAAGCCTCAACCCCCTAAATGCCGCCAAGTCGGGCAGAGAGGCGAAAAGGGGGCTTCGAAGGGGGACCGGAGTCGAGGCGATCGACCCCAACATACCAGCGCTGATGGAGGCCAACGAAAGGCTTATGGCCGAAGTAAAACGTTTGCAGGAACAACAAGAATGGAGGTGTGAGGAATCTCAAGATTACAGCCCAAGCCGGGAGGTATCTTCTCCAACATACATGAGAACGGAAAGGGAGGAAAGCGATTCGAACCCTCTCGGCGTCAGGCTTCGAACAAAAAGGTGGCCCTCACCGGGAAGCTTCAAACTCCCCGCAGTAAAACCATATGATGGCAAAACCAACCCAAGGGAATTTCTTCGTGTCTACGACACGGCCATGGAAGCCGCTGGAGGCGATGACGACATTAAAGCCAAAGGATTGCTATTGGCGTTGGAGGGGATAGCCTTATCCTGGTACTCCTCCTTGGAGCCAAATTCTATCACCAACTGGCCGCAACTCCGGGTGAAACTCGAAGGCAATTTTCAAGGCAACGTTGACGGGATTAAAGAGGAAAGCGACCTATTTGCAATTAAACAGCGTGAAGGCGAAACCCTAAAGAGCTACTTCCAGCGATTTTCTCGAATCAAATGCCAAGTTCGGGGGGTTAGCGACACAACCATAATCAACGCCGCGCGTTTCGGATTGCGAAGGGGGCCGTTGGCGGAGAGACTTGCACGCAAGGAAGTACGCTCCGTGGAAGAGCTATTCGCAAAGATGAGGGAATACGCCAGGGCAGAGGAAGATCATCTCCGGAGAGAGGATGGGCCGCTGCGAGAAACAGAAGAGATGGACCCACGCAAGAGGGACCGGAGGAGAGATCCCCCCCTGAGGGTCGCGGCGAAGGCAGCGCCTTGAGAACCAGCCGAGAAGAGACAATGGAAGGAGGATCCATTATGTGGAAAATCGGGCGAATCAAGGAGGGTTTGGAGGACAGCAAAAATGGAGTTCGCCAATGGAGCAGGGGAGGCCAAAGGGAGGAATCCATTTGGACAGCAAGGAGGAGCAAAGCCGAAAATGGTATACCTGTGAATATCATGGCGACAACAACACGCACGACACCGCACATTGCAAGGTAATTGAAGGCTATCGTCACTTCGAAAGAAAGCGAAGGGACGCGGGGGTTCACCCCCCAGCGCTGGCGTCACCCCCAGCCGAGCACCGTCCTCCTCCTCCCCCCTCCCGGCGGAGTAAATCAGCTCCGACGCGTAATCAACGTTATTGCCGGGGGGTCCTCCTCACACCTCTCGTCGAAAAGGCAAAGGAAGGCTTACGCAAGGCAAATTAACCACGTAGGACTTAGCCCGGTCGGCCCCGCCCCGAAGGAACTTGAACCGATCACTTTTACACAGGAAGATGCAGTGGGAGTGCATTTCCCACATCAAGACTCTTTGGTCGTAACGGCGATCATCGCCGAGTGCGAAGTTCGTCGGGTGTTGATCGACGGGGGAAGTGCTGCGGACATTCTCTCGGCGGAGGCTTTTCGACAAATGATGATACCCCGCGATCGACTGAAGAAATCGGAGGTACCACTGGTGGGCTTTGGGGGCCACGCAGTTAACACCCTCGGACAAGTGGAGCTGGAGGTCACCTTCGCGACGTCACAGGGTCAGATATCCAACCTAGCCACATTCGACATAGTGGATATACCCTTCCAGTATAACGCCATCCTTGGTCGGGGATCGCTGACGGCCATGGCAGCAGTTATCCACCACGGATTCCTATGTATGAAGATCCCGTCGGGGAGTGGCGTTATCACGGTCAAAGGAGACCAAGCCCTCGCCAGGAAAATAGACATGGAGAATCCCTCTCGGGTTAGGTATGTTCGTACCACCGAGCAGGACCTGACAACAATGCCTCGTGGAAAATGGCTCCCCAAACCACAGCCCCAGGGTGAAACAAGGCGGGTGCCCCTCCACCCAGGAGGAGAGAGGATTATAACTCTCAGCGCCACCCTCACCCCCAGCGAAGAAAAATACTTAATGCAGCTTCTCCAGGAATACGAGACAATATTCGCGTGGGGACCGGAGGACCTTCCGGGGGTTAAAGGAAAGCTTGATCGAGCACGCCTTGGCAACCAGCGAAAGTGTCAAACCGAAGAAGCAGAAGCTCCGGAAGCTCTCCATTGAGAGGCAAGCTGCGGCCAAGGCGGAGGTGGTGAAGCTCCTCCAGGCAGGAATCGTACGGGAGGCGGTCCATACGGAGTGGTTGGCCAATGTGGTCCTGGTCAAAAAAGCCAGCGGGGCTTGGAGGATGTGTATCGATTTCACCGACCTCAACAAGGCGTGCCCTAAAGATGACTTCCCTCTCCCCCGCATCGATCAACTCGTTGACTCAACCTCCGGGTCAGAAAGGATGAGTTTCCTTGATGCTTATTCCGGGTATCACCAAATTTATATGCGGAAGGAAGACGAGGACAAGACGGCATTCATCACCCCTTTCGGCACTTACTGTTTTATTCGGATGCTGTTTGGTCTCAAAAATGCAGGTGCTACCTTCGCACGTCTTATCGCCAAGGTTTTCGCAAACCAGTTAGGAAAGAACGTGGAAGCATACGTCGATGACATCATCGTCAAAAACGAAAAGAAGGAAGACCATTTAACCGATCTCAGGGAGACTTTCAACAGCCTAAGAGCTGAAAGGATGAAGCTCAACCCGAACAAGTGCGTCTTCGGCGTAGATGCGGGAAAATTGCTGGGATTCCTGGTGTCACAACGGGGTATCAAAGCGAACCCCGAGAAGATAAGAGCTATCCAAGATATGGCCCCGCCCAAGAATGTGAAAGAGGTACAACGTTTAGCAGGGAGGCTTGCCGCCCTCAACCGCTTCCTCCTAAGTCCCATGAGCGAGTCTACCCATCTTCAAAGCACTGCGATACAGCGGCACTTTCACTTGGACAGAGGAATGCCAACTCGCCTTCGACAAGTTAAAGCAAAACCTTATGGAGGTGCCAACCCTACGAAGCCCGAAGCAAGGCGAAGAGCTTTTATTGTATCTGGCAGCAAGCCCTTCGGCTATCAGTGCAGTACTGGTACAACCGCAAGGCACAAAGCAACAACCAGTCTACTTCGTCTCCGAGGCACTGCAGGGGGCGAGGCTGCGATACACGGAAATGGAGAAGCTAATGTATGCGTTGCTAATGGCATTCAGGAAGCTTCGCCATTATTTTCAAGCTAACCGTATCAAAGTACCAACGGCATACCCCCTCGGCTCGATGTTGACCAATAGGGAGAGCACGGGACGCATCAGTAAATGGGCGGTCGAACTAGCATCTTTTGAGTTGGGGATAATACCACGCACTGCCATTAAGAGTCAAGTGTTGGCCGACTTCGTGGTGGAATGGACGTCTCCAACCCTCGAAGATGAGAGGATCCCGACGGTATGGACCATCAATTCGGATGGATCATGGGGGGTAAAGGGGGCCGGGATTGCAGCGATAGTGAGAGCCAGGGAGTTGGCCGAGTTCGCGGCAAGACTTCAATTTCCCTCGACCAACAACATGGCGGAGTATGAAGCCTTTATTCTTTGGGGCTACGAAAGGCAAAAACCATGGGGGCAAGAAGAGCCATCTTGCAGACTGATTCAAAATTGGTCCAAGGACAAATTTCCAAAGAATATCAAGTAAAGGACGAACAACTCCAAAAGTATGTGGAAGCAGTTCGCGCACTAGAAAAAGGCTTCGAGGGGTTCACTGTCCTCGCTATTCCAAGAGCCCAGAATACAAGAGCAGATGAATTGGCAAAGATCGCGGCGAACGGAGGGACCCTGCCACCCACGGTTTTCTTCGAGGAGCTCCAAGCCGCCTCAATTTCTTTGCATGTGAACGTAATCACCAGAGCGAGGATCGAGGACTGGAGAAGTGAAGTGTACGATTACCTTCTTACAGGGACGCTGCCTCAGGACGAGGCATCTTCAAGGCGTGTGGAAAGGCGGGCAAAGAAATATGCCATAATCGAAGGGTTGCTTTTTCGTAATGGACTTTGCGCTCCATGGCTTCGTTGCATTTCACGCGAAGAGGGGATACAAGCCCTACAAGAGGCGCACCAGGGGACCTGTGGAGCGCACCAAGCCCCTAGAAGCCTCGCTGGAAAGGTCTTCCGGATGGGATTCTATTGGCCTTCCCGAAGGACGGAAGAGGTGGTCCGGCATTGCCACGCATGCCAGTGGATGACGAGGCAGAAGAAGGCCCCACCCGGCGAACTGCATCCGATACCGCCAATTTGGCCCTTCGCCAAGTGGGGAATGGATATAGTAGGAGCATTGCCCAAAGCCCGAGCGAGCCTCCAGTTCGTGATCGTCGCGATTGACTATTTCTCTAGGTGGATTGAAGCGGAGCCGGTGTCAAAGATCACGCAGCGAAGCGGCGGTAAAATTTACGTGGAAAGCGATCATATGCAGTGCGGGTCCCTTTCCAAATCGTCACCGACAACGGGTCTCAATTCGACTCAGAAGGTTTAAAGAGTATTGCGAGGAAATTGGGATAGAGATCTGTTTTGCTTGATCGGACACCCACAGTCGAGCGAAGTGTTGAAAGAGCAAATGGATTGATCCTCGACGGCATCAAAAAAAGACTCCACGATTCTGCCAAGGGCTCATGGCCGGACGAGCTCCCCAATGTTTTATGGGCCCTTCAGACATCGACCTCGCGGGCGACGAAATTCTCTCCGTTTCGACTCATATTTGGAGAGGAAGCCGTTTCCCCCGCCGAGATACAAGCCAAATCGCTTCGCGTGATTAAAGCTCTGGCACAAGAAGATATAGAGGATACTTGTGACTTGAGGGAGGAACAGAAACTTCAAGCCCTGAACACCATACAAGCATACGCGAAGGCCTCAACCCGAAGTTTCAACAAAAAGGTCCAGAAGCGAAGCCTAGCCCCCGGAGACATGGTGCTAAAGAAATGTCGGGACCCCGAATTTGCAAATCCGGACCCTCTGTGTATTCAACACTAGTCCAGGAACGCGCTAGTGCACACAGTCTTATCATCGGTAAATATCACAATCATACCATTCGATACTAATAAAGTACTTTTATTTAATTAAGCAAACTGGTTACTTGACCTTATGGCCAAGTCACAAATGTACGCCTCGCAGGGCGATACTTATTAAGAGAGAAATAGTAGCAGCGGAAAATCAAATAACTTCGTGGCGCCATCCAGTATACCACAGGCAACTGACTGGGCTCGCTTCCCTAAGTAGACGGTTCCTCTTGGAGTTCCTCCTCCAAAGCTGGTGTAGTCTCCTCTTCAACTGGTGTTGTATTGTGGCAAGGGTGAGTACTTGGTACTCAGCAAGTCATGCACAGAATGCAGGCTAATATACTATATGCATGGCTTGGTACAAAGGAGTAGCTCAAGGTATATTTGCAGTAAAACAGCATTTGACAAATATCATAGGTAGATTCGAAAGCAGTAGAAACAAGTAAAGCATAAATAACTTTTCAAGGAGTTTCATAAACATCTTTCCCATCCTAATCCACATTTCCAACAACATCATTATTAATCCAACCCAACCTCTCAAACCAAAGTTATTTTTGAGAAAATCTAACCCTTGACTGTAATTCCCGAGCGATGTCCAATACCGCGGACACGGCTATTCGAATAGTTTCTACACTCTGCAGAGGTTATGCACTTTACCCACAAGATACAGTCAAACACCACAAAGACGAGTTCCCGTAACAAAGTCTTTCGGAAACCTCTAAAAATACAAGTGGCCCTCCCCGGTTATTGCACACTAACCCTTCCCTTAGCTAAGGCGAAGTTTAGGCCAATCAACCGTTAGATGGGTACCTGGCCTCAGCCCCAGTACGCTCCCCCGTACAACTTACACAAAGGGTGTAGTTGACCTCCTGAGGTCCCACAGGTACGTTATTAGCAACTTAGTCAACTAGGTCCGTCCCATTACAGACATGTGGTTGCACGTTAGACCCAGTTCAAAGGCTTGCAAGGTGAAGTCCTTAGGGTGACCAGGGCAAGACTACTCGAAGAACCAAACCAACATTCCCAATGCCACAACTGGCCCACCTGATTATTCTTGCCACATGCCCCGGTCGAAAAACTATTTATCAAACCCCAGTTGATTACCATGCACCACGTGCCATCAACATCACATGATACCTTTCCAAAACAGGTTCAATATAACATTAAGTCAATATTAACATTTGATTGTCCAAAATCATGTCATGAGCACGTAGCAGGTCTAAGCAGTATACTACAACGGTCTAAAACCCATGTTGGCGATTTAATAATGTCCAACTAGTAATCCACAACTAGGGTGACAAGGGTCATGGCACATATTTAAATAATCAAGGTGTCATACAGCAAATTGGTATTTATCTAACCCCCACATTTAAATAAAGTATTTTTCTATTGGAACTTAGCATGCAATACGTTAAATCAAAATAAGTTTCAAAATAGGATCAACATGGTCAAAGCACAACTTGCCTTCAAAAAGTACTTGTTCTTGGTCTTGAGTTGGATCTTGAGTCAATACTTCTCCTTCGAATCCTTCCGGCACTTCAACGTCTACTCGTAAAGCGTGCAAATAGCAATACACAAATAAATAATAGGCAAAAACATCCCAAAACTCCAAATAAAATCCATAAACAGAGAGAACATAATTTTATGAATTTTTAGAAACTGGAATCGTAAAATTTGGAGTTAAAATGCAAAAGTTATGATTATTTAAAGTTTAAATAATCAATTAAATAATTTTACAGAGAAAAAATTTAGTCCAAAAATTAAATAAAATTCATATTTAGGTAGGTCTCAATTTTATACAAATTTAGAAATTTGAATCACTCAAATCGGAGTTGAAACGCAAAAGTTATAAGCGTTTGAAGTTTGAATCAAAATCTGAAATAATTATTTCGAATTAATAAATCATTTTCTTTTTCGGAAATTAATTATTGCGTCAGCAAGGACACGTGGCAGCTTACGATTGGCTCTTGGCGTCGGCCGATCCATGGGCGTGGTCCACGCTCGGCTCGGGTCCACCGTGGACTCGGTCCGCGAATCCGCGTGTCGGCCCGACATGTGGGTCCGCCTCGGGTAGCGTCGCTGCGGCGTCGGCGGGGCTCGGCCCATGTGATCGGCGGTGGGACCTTTGGCGTCATTCTTGGCGTCGGCGCTTGGTTGGGACAACCGTGACATCACGGGCCCAGGCGTGTCGGCGTCCTGCACCTGCTGCGGCGTGGGCGGCAGCGGCGCGGCGGTCAGCCTTCCCGGACAGGTGGCGCAATCTCGGCCGTTGATTTGAAAATCAACGGCCCAGATTAGATCTGGACTCACACGTTTGGGTTAACGCGTTTGATCTGGACCGTTGGATCTAGATCCGACGGTCGAGATTGGATCTGGGAATCGCACGTGGTTCTCACCGGGGGATGACGTGGCGCAATCTGGGCCCTTGGATGAAGATCCGACGGCTGGTGGAGCTCGAACAACGGCGATGGCTTGCGGCGGCGCTGGCTCACCGGCGCGGGGGACGACGACCTAGCCGGCCAGCGTTTGGCGCCTTCTGGCGGAGTGAGAGGTACCGCAGGTGCGCCTTGGCAGGGTCTCAGGCTGGGGTCAACGGCGACGGAGGACGGCGGCGGAATTTGACGAAAACCGCGGCGGCTCCTTCTCCCTACTCCGGTGAGCTCTGGCGGCGCAACCACGGTAGCTCAGGCGACGTTGTCTAGGGCTACGGGTGCGCAATGAAGCGGCGATCCCGACACGGGTGACGGCGCAATAAATAGGGCCCTCGGCGCCCGTGAAACGCGCGGAATCCGAGGTCCTCTCCGTCGCGGCGGCGGAGTCCGGCGGCGACACGGTTAGGGTGACGTGGCACGCGCACAGCCGTTGGATCGAGATCCAACTAGGGATGGCAATGGGTACCCGAAACCCGATACCCGATGGGTATTTACTCTATTAGGGTGCAAATCTGGTCCAATAATCATACCCGTGGGTACCTTAATGGGAGAAAACCTTCACCCATCGGGTATGACGGGTACGGGTACGGGGTAGTTGCACCCGTACCCGTTTACCCATTTACCCATGTAAGTGGGAGCAGCCCAAGCCGAGCAGCCAAGCGGAGCGGCCCAAGCCCAGGCCCAGCTGACGAGTGACGACCAGCACCAACCAAATCACAATTTCACAATTCCGCCTCAGCCCTCAGCAGCCCTCCAACTAGACTCCAAATCTCCAATTCCGTAGAGACTAGAGAGTCTAGAGTCTAGGTAGCGGGTATGGGTGACCCGGTGGGTGACCCGGACCCGAACGGGGATGGGTATGGGGAAGAAGTTCTACCCGCGGTCGGGTACGGGTAAATTAACGGGTAATTTTTCATCTGACGGGGACGGGTATGGGTGGCCAATACCCGGCGGGTATGTACCCGTTGCCATCCCTAGATCCAACAGTACGCGAGTTTGGGTCCGGGTCGGACTCGGGCGAACTGGCTGGCTCGGTCGGGCTCGGGCTCGGTGACGTGGCTCAATCGTGGCCGTTGGATCTGAATCCAACGGTCACGTGGATCAGGGTCCGGCCGAGTGGGTTCGGTCGAGTCACGTGGCTCGGGTCGGACTCGAACTCGAGTCTAACTCGGGCTCGGTCGGATGAACAGTACAAACCCACTCGCATTTTCCAGTGATTTAATAATTAAAATAATTCCCAGTAATTCATTTAATTCATTAAAAATAGCAAATGACTCAGAAAAATTCCAGAAAAATTCTGGAAAATATCTTGGATCATTTTGGACTCAAATAAAATATTTCTGTCGGGGATTGGGATATTCATAAGGACTATTCTGCCCCGACGGTCATGCACTCACCGACCATAAACATCCTCGGACGCGGTACCCAAGGATGGGTCCCGAGCACCCCCATGCTCGGACACAGGCATACCCGCTATGCCTTGGCAGAAAGTGCTCGGCTACGAGCTTTAAAGACGCCAAGACGAACAAGCGTGCTCGACGAGGCTACGGGCGGTCGAACCAGGACCAAAGGGACCCTCGGAGATCGCGAAGGGCGTGGTCAACCAATAAAGCAGGAAAGTGGTGGTTATTTAGCCAAAGATCCACGGAAGTTACCCCACAAATTCAACTATGGCGAGAAACAAGGAAACCTCCAAAAAGGCAACAAGCAAGAATTTAGGAGGCAGTAAACAAGTATGTACCCCGATACCTTGTATTTAAGCCCCCTCCAACAACAAGGAGAGGGGGGATCCCATGGCGAGATCCATGTATTCGTATCCTTCAATCCAATACGAGAAACGCCTCTAGGCGCATCGGACGTAGGGCTATTATCTCAACCGTGAGAGGCCTGAACCAGGATAAAATCCTTGTGTTTATGTCTGTTCTAGTGGACCGTCTCCCACGTCTTCGACGTTACACCTTTGACAGAAAGGGGCTTTGGTTGATCCCTCATTCAACAAGTAAGCTCGACGGGAGCCCGTTCTCCAATCGTCGACAATTTCCAACAAAATTTTATTTGCAAAATTAAATTTTTAATTATTTCAAAATGGAATAAATTCAAATAAATTCCAAATAAATTCCAGAAAATTTCAAAAATTCACCAAAGTGCCAAATCACACATGAATTTAAGAAAAGCAAAATTTTGGGGTGTTACAAACCTCCCCCCTTAATAGAATCTCGTCCCCGAGATTCAGGGCTAACTAAGGAATAGGTTTGGGAACTCTTTCCTCAAATCCTCTTCGCTCCCATGTCGCCGCTTTCTTCATGATTGCTCCACTTGAACTCTCTGAAGCGGCTTGACTTATTTCTGGTCTCTCGATCCATTGTGTCTAGAATCCTCACGGGATGTTCCTTATAAGTCAAATCCTCTTGCAACTCAATTGACTCTAGCGGAGTCTGTTCCTCAGGTACTCGGAGACACTTCTTCAATCGGGACACATGGAATACGTCATGTACTCTCGTTAACGATTGTGGCAACTCCGGTGGTAAGCAACTCGCCTCTGCGACTCAAAATCTTAAATGGTCCAACATAACGGGGTGCGAGTTTCCCTTTGGCATGGAACCTCTTAACTCCCCTGAGAGGCGTAACTCTGAGGTATACAAAGTCTTCTGGTTCAAAACTCAAGTCTCGGCGACAGTTGTCGGCATAACTCTTCTGTCGTGATTGGGCTATCTTCAACCTTTCCTTAATCACGGCAATCTGCTCCTCAGCCTCTTGAAGAATCTCAGGCCCGAAGACACGGCGCTCGCCGGTCTCATTCCAATTCAATGGCGTCCGACAGGGTCGACCATACAGTGCCTCAAAAGGTGACATCGCAAACTAGCTTGGTAACTATTATTGTAATCGAACTCGGCATACGGCAAACTCTTATCCCAAGAGGTAGCATAAGCCAATGCACAAGCTCTTAACATATCCTCGAATCTGGTTGACTCTTTCGGTCTGTCCATCCGTCTGTGGATGATAAGTCATCTTGAAGTTCAAACGGGTTCCCATGGCTTCATGCAACTTTTTCCAAAACCTTGAGGTAAATTGGGTACCTGCGTAAAATCTGATCCTCTTTGGCACACCGTGCAAACAGACGATCTGATCATGTACAATTACGCCAATTTATCCCCGAGTAAGTGGTCTTCTGAGGATAAAATGGGCTACTTTGGTCAAGCGATCCACTATAACCCATATGGAGTCATAACCTCCTTGAGTCTTAGGCAAACCGGTAATGAAATCCATTCCGATTTCCTCCCACTTCCACTCAGGTATTTTCAGCGGCTGTAGCAATCCTGCTGGTCTCTGATGCATTGCCTTGACTCTCTGGCATACGTCGCACAATGCAACATGTTCGGCAACTTCACGTTTCATACTCGGCCACCAGAATCTCTCCTTCAGATCCTGATACATCTTGGCGCTTCCAGGATGAATTGAGTACTTGGAGTCATGGGCTTCTTCCAGAATCAGTTGCTTTAACTCCTTCTTGTTAGGCACACAAATCCGATCCTTCATCCATAACGTGCCTTGCTCATCCAACTTGAAGTCCTCTGCCTTGCCTTCCTCCTTGATGAACTTAATCCTGCGGATCTTGTCATCATCCTTCTGTCCTTCCCGGATCTGATCCTCTAGGGTAGGCTTTACTTCTAATGCGGCCAAGAATCCGCTAGGTACCACCTCAATCTTCATTTTCTGAAAATCCTCACATAACTCATCCTGACTTGTGGCTAGCAACGTACTCACGGTATGGCTTTTCCGACTCAGAGCATCGGCTACTACGTTGGCCTTCCCGGGATGGTAATGGATTCCAACATTGTAGTCCTTGATCAACTCTAACCATCTCCTTTGCCTCATATTCAGATCCGACTGGGTGAATATGTACTTAAGGCTCTTATGATCCGTATACACTTCACATCTGTTTCCAATCAGATAGTGACGCCATATCTTCAAGGCATGCACTACGGCGGCTAACTCTAGGTCATCGTCGGATAATTTTCCTCATGCGGCCTCAAGCGCCTTGATGCATAAGTGACGACCTTTCCATTACGCATCAAGACACATCCAAGTCCTTGGCGCGTGCGTCACAATAAATATCAAAGCTTTGATTAACATCCCAGAGAACTAACACCGGCTGATGTTAATCGCTTCTTCAACTCTGAAATCCTTTCTCACATTAAGCGTCCATGCAAACTTCTTCTCCTTTTTCAGCAATTGCGTAAGAGGTCTCGCAATTGTCGAAAAGCCTTCAATGAAACGGCGATAGTATCCTGCCATTCCAAGGAAACTTCGATGCGGGTCACGATCCTCCTGCTCCCAATGTAACACAGCTTCTACCTTGCTTGGATCATGGGCGACTCCTTCGCGGTCATTACATGTCCGAGGAATTCTACCTTGTCCTTGAAAAATCACACTTGCTGAACTTGGCGAAGAGTTCTTTGTTCCCTCGGCTTTTCCAAAACTTCGCCTTAAGTGTTCGGCATGTTCATCCTCTGTCTTGGAGTAGATTAGGATATCGTCTATGAACACGACAACAAACTTGTCCAAATACTCCATGAACACCTTATTCATCATATTCATGAAATATCTTTGGCGCATTAAATCGAGTCAAAGGACATAATCAGTAAACTCGTAATGTCCATATCTTGACGAGAATGCGAGTCTTGGGATATCTTCCGATCGGATCTTCAAGCGATGGTATCCCGATCTCGATCAATCTTGGAGAACACTCCGGCTCCTCTCGGTGATCGAACAAATCATCAATCACGGGTAGCGGGTACTTATTCTTCACGGCGACTTCATTGAGTGCACGATAGTCAATGCACATCCTGAAACTCCCGTCCTTCTTCTTGACAAACAAAGCCGGGTGCTCCCCACGGCGACGAACTCGGTCTCGATGAATCCTTTCTCCATTAACTCCTCTATTTGTTTCTTCATCTCTACCAATTCCTCGATGGACATCCGATAAGGTCTCTTTGCTATCTGTACTTGCAGGTATAAGCTCTATCACAAACTCTATGTCCTGTCTGGCGGCATACAGGTAGATCTTCGGGAAAAACATCTGGGTACTCATTCACTACTGAGACATCCTCTATGCTGATTGTCTTGGTACTGTTAACCATCATCTGTCCTTCTCTAACGGCAGTAGCTTGAAATTCCACTTTCTTTCCACACGGGCTCTCAACTGCGATAGTCCTTCGTCCACAATCCAATACGGCCTTGTGCTTGGATAACGATCCATTCCCAAAATAACATCTAAGGTGCAGGTCTCCAAAATTATAAGGTTCGCTAGGAACTCTATTCCATCTATTAGTATTCTCACCCCGAAACATCCTACTTTCGTTCGGAGTTCGGATCCAGGGGTTTGAACCAAAAGCATGCACTTAAGTCTTGTAATCCCCAAATCATTTCTAGTAGCAAAGACTTGCGAAACAAACGAATCTGAAGCTCGAGTCAAACAAAATCACATTGCATCGAAGTTAACAAGTAACTTACCCAAGACGACGTCAGTAGCATTCTGCAGTGCATCTGCGGTGACATGGTTGACTTCGGCCTCTCACCACGATGCAGGGTGTGGCTCCTGGTCTTGGCGTCCTAGCCGGGTGGTTCCTAGATTGAAGCGAATCGGGGTCACTCCCGCTGTCTTCTTGGGACAAGCTGTTGGCAAAGTGTCCTGGCTCGTTGCGATTGTAGCAGCGTCTCACTGTTTCCTTATTTGCTGGAAGCGGCGTTTCTAAGCGGGGCTGGGTGCAGTAGTTACGATTGATGTGTCTTGGTCTTTGGTAGCGGTGTCCTTGTAGCGATACGTGGTTGGAACCTGAAAAATTGATTTGGTGCAACTCTCGAGGCCATTATTGCGTTTCTGGCGTGATCCTTCTTTGTTGCATCCTGCGCTTCTGTTCTCATCCAGTTCCTTGCGCTTGTCCTCAAGAATAAGCGCCTTATTCACCAACTCTTGGAAATCTGGGAAGGTGTGGGTGATCAATCCTACTTGTAGTCTGAGTTAAGTCCCTTCATAAAAGCGAGTATGCGGCTTTATCTGTCGCGACATCCTCAGTGCGTAGCGTGCTAGGCTGTGTGAACTTGTTCGGGTAGTCGGCCTTGGCTCATTACCTTGCTTGATGCTCTGAACTCCTCCTTCTTAAGGTCCATGATTCCTTCAGCACGTGATCTTGTGAAACGCACTGTGAACTCTTCCCAAGTGATGTCTTGAGGGTTCTCTAGCGTGGCACGAAGTTCTCCCACCATTCGTATTTGTTCCTTCCAAGCGATGAGAAGCGTAAAGTACCTTCTCATTTCCTATGCATTGAGCTATGTGTAGCTTCCTCTCAATTGACCTTAACCAATCATCGGCCTCCAATGGATTGGCATTCCCAGAGAAAGTGGGTGGATGAGTCCTCATGAACTCGGCGATCTTGTATTACGGCGTTGTCACTGATTAACTTGATTAGCGTGGCCTGGCGATGGCGTGTTGCATTTGTTGCATCATAGCATGCATCAACTGAGTCTGAGCAGCAAGAAATGCTCCAAAATTCTGCATATCAACTGGCGGTGCTGGTGCTCCATCATTGGGGTTTTCTGCTGGGCGAGAACCACTTCCATTGCTTCCAAAGTTTCCGCGGGTATTCACCATCTGTCGATTTGCTCTAGGTTTTAGACATGAGAGGGAAACAAGAATAGACAAGTAATATGGAACTTATGTGGGGCGAAGGGTGTAACTTTAAGGTCCAACTTTATTAACTAATGATATTAATAACTTGGTATGGTTGCTTACAATGCCTAAGGGCCTTGCAACACATACTGCACACTCAGCAAACAATGAAAATCCAAATCGAACTAACACTGGAATCTAACGCCTAAAGGGTGACTCTTTATTCTATGACGCGACTCGGCGAAGGAGTCTCACTATAGAACCTACGCTCACTCATCGAGAAAACCTCCACGGCCTGGGTACGGATGCTGCGGCATAGGCGCGAAACGATTGCCATGTCCAAAGAATCGTGTCATCTGTGGTAGTCGAAGAAGCAGTGTCCTCATCGAGATCTGACTCCTCCGGATCTGGTTCGTGTAGCTCGAGTACTGGCTCTGGTTCTGGTCCGTATAAAGCCGTCTCTAACTCTCCAATCCTTTGCAGAAGGTGGGACACATACTCTTGAGCTTCCCGCCATCTGTTCTTTTCTGTCGTGATCTCCTTGCGGGCCTTCTGTAGCTCTTTGCTTGTATCATCTAGTACATCCTCCTGGGCGACAACAAATCGTGCCAACTGTGTAACCGTGGCATCCTCATCCTGAATCGCCTTCGGGTCAAGAAGGTTATCGCTGCGCGGATGATAACGGAACACCGTGCTCTCCAACTCTCTGGCGTAGATACGGGTAATGTGCCGCATTGCTCGTCGTGATACTTCTTGGATACCCATCTGCATTGTAGACCTCCTGGCAGTGCAGTGTATCGGGCGATTGCCTGGGCCCTTCTTCCTAACAGGTACCTCAATCTTCACGTCACAAGCCTTGATCAATCCTGCTTGTCTGATCACTTCCACTTGGTATTGCGGCTTCCCAAAATCTCCGAGAGTCTGAAGCATATGCCAAAGTTCCGCGGCGTGACCAACTCCCAGATCAACGTAGTTGAACTCTTCCTCCATCTGTCACAAGAGTGCTTACGTAAGAACTCGAATTTTTTTTTTAAAATTGTAACAAGGTAAGGAAAAATTCAGCAAGAGACAAGAAAAGAAAGAATGGGATAAGTCGAGATGTCCTTTCTTATCTTGACAAATTTTTAGCTTTTAGAAAATAGGTTTTATCCTCACTACGACCATTCTAGCTAGGGTTGAGCCTACAGTCAGTATGGCTCTGATACCACCTCTGTCGGGACCCCGAATTTACAAATCCGGACCCTCTGTGTATTCAGCACTAGTCCAGGAACGCGCTAGTGCACACAGTCTTAACATCGGTAAATATCACAATCATACCACTCGATACTAATAGAGTACTTTATTTAAATAGTCAAACTGGTTACTTGACCTTATGGTCAAGTCACAATGCAATACGCCTCGCAGGGCGAAACTTATTAAGAGAGAAATAGTAGCAGCGGAAAATCAAATAACTTCGTGGCGCCATCCAGTATACCACAGGCAACTGACTGGGCTCGCTTCCCTAAGTAGACGGTTCCTCTTGGAGCTCCTCCTCCAAAGCTGGTGTTGTCTCCTCTTCAACTGGTGTTATATTGTGGCAAGGGTGAGTACTTGGTACTCAGCAAGTCATGCACAGAATGCAGGCTAATATACT
Source organism: Rhipidocladum racemiflorum (assembly GCA_036346355.1). NCBI lineage: Eukaryota > Viridiplantae > Streptophyta > Magnoliopsida > Poales > Poaceae > Rhipidocladum > Rhipidocladum racemiflorum. Next base: position 67,959,492 of record CM070572.1, read on the forward strand.
ATATGCATGGTTTGGTACAAAGGAATAGCTTAAGGTATATTTGCAGTAAACAGCATTTGACAAGTAACATAAGTAGATTCGAAAGCAGTAGAAGCAAGTATAGCATAGATAACTTTTCAAGGAATTTAATAAACATCTTTCCCATCCTAATCCATATTTCCATCAACATCATTATTAATCCAACCCAACCTTTCCAACCAAAGTTATTTTTGGGAAAATCTAACCCTTGACTGTAATTCCCGAGCGATGTCCAATACCGCGGACACGGCTATTCGAATAGATTCTACACTCTGCAGAGGTTATGCACTTTACCCACAAGATACAGTCAAACACCACAAAGGCGAGTTCCCGTAACAAAGTCTTTCGGAAACCTCTAACAATACAAGTGGTCCTCCCCGGTTATTGCACACTAACCCTTCCCTTAGCTAAGGCGAAGTTTAGGCCAATCAACCGTTAGATGGGTACCTGGCCTCACCCAGACGCCCCTGTACAACTTACACAAAGGGTGTAGTTGACCTCCACGAGGTCCCACAGTGCGTTATTAGCAACTTAGTCAACTAGGTCCGTCCCATTCTGAGACATGTGGTTGCACGTTAGACCCAGTTCAAAGGCTTGCAAAGTTAAGTCCTTAGGGTGACCAGGGCAAGACTACGAAGAACCAAATCAACATCCCCAATGCCACAACTGGCCCACTGATTACTCTTGCCATATGCCCTGGCCGAAAACTATTTATCAAACCCCGCTTGATTACCATGCACCACGTGCCATCAACATCACATGATACCTTTCCAAAACAGGTTCAATATATCATTAAGTCAACATTAGCATTTGATTGTCCAAAATCATGTCATGAGCACGAAAGGTGTTTAAGCGATACTACAACGGTCTAAAACCCATGTTGGCAATTTAATAATGTCCAACTAGTAAACCACAACTAGGGTGACAAGGGGTCATGGCACATACTTAAATAATCAAGGTGTCATACAGCAAATTGGTACTTATCTAATCCCCCATATTTAAATAAAGTATTTTTCTATTGGAACTTAGCATGCAATAGGTTAAATCAAAATAAGTTTCAAATTAGGATCAACATGGTCAAAGCACAACTTGCCTTCAAAAAGTACTTGTTCTTGGTCTTGAGTTGGATCCTGAGTCAATACTTCTCCTTCGAATCCTTCCGGCACTTCAACGTCTACTCGTAAAGCGTGCAAATAGCAATACACAAATAAGCAATAGGCAAAAACATCCCAAAACTCCAAATAAAATCCATAAACAGAGAGAACATAATTTTATGAATTTTTAGAAACTGGAATCGTCAAATTTGGAGTTAAAATGCAAAAGTTATGATTATTTAAAGTTTAAATAATCAATTAAATAATTTTACAGAGAAAAACTTTAGTCCAAAAATTAAATAAAATTCATATTTAGGTAGGTCTCAATTTTATACAAATTTAGAAATTTGAATCACTCAAATCGGAGTTGAAACGCAAAAGTTATAAGCGTTTGACGTTTGAAACAAAATCTGAAATCATTATTTCGAATTAATAAATCATTTTCTTTTTCGGAAATTAATTATTGCGTCAGCCTGGACACGTGGCAACCGCTGATTGGTTGGCTGACGTCAGCCGGTCCATGGACTTGGTCCACGCTCGGCTCGGGTCTACCGTGGACTCGGTCCACGGCTCCTTGTGTCAGCAGCGGTGGGTCCCCTCGGGTAGCGCCATCTGCGGCGTCGGCGAGGCTCACCACGATCTTGGACAGTGGGACCGGCTGTGGCGTCATTGCGATGTCGGCGCTCGGTGGGACGACGGCCGACATCTTGAGCCGCCATGGCGTCGGTGTGGCGTCATGGTGTAGGGTGCGGGCCGACATGCGGGCCCAGCGTGTCGGCGTCACACGACACTGCAGCGGCGTGGGCGGCCCGACCATGGCGGTCGGCACCTTCCAGGCAGCGTGGCGCAATCTCGGCCGTTGATTTGAAAATCAACGGCCCGGTTAGATTCGGCTCTCACGCGTTTGGGTTAACGCGTTTGATCTCGACCGTTGGATCTAGATCCTACGGCCGAGATTGGATCTGGGGATTTGGATTGGGATCTCACCGTGAGATGACGTGGCGTGATCTCGGGACGTTGGATCTTGATCGGACGGCCGAGAAGCTTCGGCGGCAGCGATGGCGTCTTGAGCTGGCCGCCGAGCCGGGACGGCGACACGGCAACGGCGTTTGCGGGCTCCTCCGGCGAGGTGAGTGGTCCTTCGGTGCGTCTCGTCGCGGTGAGTCCGGCCTGGGGTCAACGGCGGCGGACGGCGACGGCGGCGAACGGCAAAACCGCGGCGGAGAAGTGCTACAACTCCGGCGAGCGATTGCGGCGCGTCGAGCATCGCGGCGGCGACGGCTAAGGCAACGGCTGCGCAAGGTCAAGGTGATCCTCGGGGTGTGATCCGGGCATTAAATAGCCTCGGCTTCCGCGCGGAAAACGGAAACCTAATCCTTCACGGCGGCGGGCGCGGCGGCGGAGTCCGGCTTGGACTCGGGCGGAGACGACGACGGAGGACCGTCCACGTGGCGCGATCAACGGCCACGATTGGCTCGGGCGCGCACGGATCCAGATCGGATCCGATCGAACGGTGTGGCGCGGATCCTGACCGTTGGATCTTGATCCGACGGTCCACAATGGTTAGGGTTTGGACGCGGTTCGACCGAATCACGTGGCTCGGGTCGGACTCGAGTCCGACTCGGGTTCCGAGTCGGTCGGATGAACAGTACTTGACCCGACTCGATTTTCCAGCGAATTAATATTTAAAATAATTTCTAGTAATTCATTTAATTCATTAAAAATAGCAAAATACTTTAAAATTTCGTAAAAATTCTGGAAAATATTTTAGGGTATTTGGGACTCAAATAAAATATTTCCAACAAAATTTTATTTGCAAAATTAAATTCTTTAATTATTTTAAAATGGAATAAATTCCAATAAATTCCAAATAAATCCAAATAAATTCCAGAAAATTCCAAAAATTCACCAAAGTACCAAATCACACATGGATTTAAGAAAAGCAAAATTTTGGGGTGTTACACACATATAGTGGCAATTGGATTTCTGGGACAGTGGCTATTCGTCGTGCCTTGCCTTGTCTTCTGAACAAGTTTTGAGTTTTTGTTCCTCTATGAGTATTCTCGATTTATTCTCACTATTTGCTGCCAATTGAATGCTCTATGATGCAATGGGTTATTGATGAACTAAAACAATTGAAGGTGTTAATTTGGCTTTGACCTGGGTTGGCTGGTCCAATACCCTTGGTTGGCAGGGTTTGGGCAGCTATTTGAGCAAAAAAAACAAACAAACAAACATTAATCACTAATAGCCCTACACCTTGTCAGCCCAACACCTAAGAGCATTATAATATTTATTCATTTGTTTGTTTTGGTAGACATGATTAAATGCAAGATTGACATAGAAATTATGAATTGCTTTATTGTTTTGTTTATGTCGATTATGAATGCTTTAAATTGTGTAATTATCATTGAATTTTTATTTAGAATTAGTATAATATTCTAGTTTTTAGTATCGTATTATTTACAAGAGTTCGTGCATTCTAAATTATGAAAATAACATGGAGCACGCAAATGTCTTCACTTAAAACAAGGTTCAATTCTACCGTAACCTGCCCACAGGCCGCCTGCACCATTAATTTGACCTGGGTTGGCTGGTCCAATACCCTTGGTTGGCAGGGTTTGGGCAGCTATTTGAGCAAAAAAACAAACAAACATTAGGGGCATGTTTAGTTATAAGAGGCTTGAGCGACATGCCTAAAAAAATAATGCTTTAAACTAGCCTGGAATTATGATGTTTTTATTGCTTAACAAGGCAAGTCTGATGTTGGACTTTTTGGTTTGTGATCGGCAGTACGAGATGACGAAAAATAGGATTAGGCCTTGTTTGTTGCGTTAAGAGCTATACTGACAAGCTTTTTGTTAAGGCCATGTTTGGATGGGTTAGAGCTAATTGTTAGCTGGCTAATGGCTAGAGCTAATTGTTATAAAAAGAGATCAGAGTTAGCCAAACACGGAAATTTATAAAAACGGTCAAGCATAAGAGATTATCATAATATATCGTAATACAAAATGAAGCTTGGGCAGTGATTATTCTTAGACCATCTCCAACCATATTCCCTTCATTTCATTCCCTTCCCTGTTCCCTTCCCCATTCCCATTCCCTTTATTTCCACTCATCTCCAACAGATTCCCTTTAAAGGGAATTGTATAGGGAAAGGAGAGAGAATCCCTTCCTAGAGGGAATGGGAGAGAGAATCCCAGGCTGAAGGGAATGCTGAAGGGAACCCGTTGGAGCGCTGAAGGGAATGGGAATCCCTTCGCGAAGGGAATGAGGGAGGGGACGGGAATGGGTTGGAGATGGTCTTAGCCCTGACGGCCTGACCTCAGGAAATGCCCATGTCAGGAGCAAGTTAACCTAGCTCCTTAATTTGAGTTGACTCAGGAGCAAGTTGCATGTAAGCCAATTGATGCGACAAGCAGGAGGAGCCTCTACGTAACTATTTTGGCAAAATATCAGGTGCAACCACCGTGCAACCCTACTAAAAAAAAGTTCCAAAAAATTCTGAAAAAAATCATGGATGTACATCTCAACTTACCCCATCTACGTATAAAATTTTATGATCAAATACGTCCTATGCTAGAAGTTACAAAAAAGACAAATTTTCGTTTGGAATCTTTCTACGGTAGATAGCACAAAATTTGTTTTTTTTTTTTTTTGTAACTTCTAGCATATGACGTATTTGATCATGAAATTTTATACGTAGATGGGGTAAGTTGAGATGTACATCCATGATTTTTTTCAGAATTTTTTGAAACTTTTTTTTAGTAGAGTTGCACGGTGGTTGCACGAAAACAGTGGTTGCACCGGATATTTTGCCAATTATTTTACTGTTCTCCCAGAAGAAAACGTACGTTTCCGGCCGGCAAATAGCTCTTTGGACGTGAGGATATGGATCGCTGCTTCATTTGTTATTTCTTCAAGTTGGACGGCAGCGGCGAACGGCGCCGGAGAAGATGGACTGGAGGCGGCGAACAATCACGTACACGGTTGATTCAGCACATCGCGAGCATGAGATTAAATCAAATTAACTTGGTAAAACACGACGTGTACCAGCTCAAATTAACTTAAATCAAATTGAGCAAGAGGTAAAACACGACGTGAGGCGAACAAATCACCGAAATTAACACGGTGAAGAAGCCGGCGCAAGATAATCCACCACCACCACCTCTAGCAAAGATGATTAGATACTTAATATGGCCAAATACGTAAGCGGTAAGCCTAGTAACAACCCATTATTACCAGCTCCTTCTGCCTTAAGAGTTTAATTAAACTTTAAGCGAAAATTGGGAAAACCTAATGATGGGATGTCAGATGCGTTTGCCGCTAGTTGCATCCGTACGTCCATACTCCACACAGAATGTTGTATTTGTGTTCACGAAAGTGTTCCTACGTAATCTCCATCACAGCGTCTTCAACGCAACATACGATTTGAACGACCAACTTTTCACTTGAGTGACTACTAGTTACATGCCCGTGCGTTGCTACGAAAAACAAAATTGATAACGAAAAATAAAGATTAAAAAATAAAAAAAAATTATTTCACAAGATCAAACATTTATCTTTAACGCTTCGTTTCTTGCGAAAGCTGGCTAATTAAAGCAACGCTTCGTTTCTTGCGTAGGGCAATTAAGTGGCAATTAATGATGTGGGAAGAACGGACCACTGCCACCAAGTGCTGCTTTAGAATAGTAGAGATAATACAGCCTGAGTAAATTTTTCAAAAAAAGAATAAAAATTTACAAAGGCACAATACCCTTGTCAAAATTATCACAAACTACGCTTTTAAGTGATACTTTCGAATTGTTGTGAAACTAGATTGTTCACCCACGCAATCAACGACACACCAATGCAAGCACACGAATAGAAGAAGGAGAAGCACACCATACAAGGGGAAAATATCTCTCTTTATTAGATTGATTGTTTCTGTACAAGGTAATATATAGTGGAGGACCCTTGGAGATTAATTCGGATTCGCCCACCAATGGATAGAGTCCTACCATATAGGGACACAGACTCTAACCATATCATAACACTCTCCCTTGGGTGAATACCGCGTAATGCACATGTCTCATTAAAAACTCCTCCCAAAAACCCAGTGGGAAAAAAAGGATGGAGAAAAGAGTACATTGCACTCGCACTCCGTGTTACACTAGTTGCCTCATTAAAAACCTTGATGTGAGAAACTTCAAGAAAACTCACTTAAGAGAAAAGAGCACAACTTTATAATCTTCAAGATATAAACTATGATCTTCAGGATCGAGCAAAAAGGATTATGGTTCAGGATTTACTCCCCCCTGAACTCTACAAATCTCTAAGTCGCCTCATTCCAATGCCATTGACTTACCTTTCGAAGGTAGATTTTGGTAAACATTTTGTGAATAAGTCTGCAAGATTTTCACATGACTTAGTTTGCATTATTTTTACTTCACCGTTCTTCTGGAGTTCGTGAGGATAGAAGAACTTAGGGGCAATATGCTTCGTGATATTGCTCTTTACATAATCCATTTGCATTTGTGCAACACAAGCAGCATTATCGTCATCAATAATAGTAGGGGTATCGACGGTATTCATACCACATGACTTCTGGACGTGGTTAATTACACGTCTTAGCCAAACGCATTCCCGTGAGGCTTCATACAAAGATATAATCTCTGAGTGGTTGGTAGAAGTGGCTACCAAAGTCTGTTTGAAAGACCGCCAGGAAATAGCTGTACCACCGCAGAGAAATACAAAACTAGTCTTAATTTTGGCACTGTGGGGATCAAACAGATAGCCAACATCCATACTTTCCCCCATGGTTAAGTCTTGGTTCTTTAGGAAAAACAATCCAAGATCTTAGGTACCTTAGAGTTATATGAGTAAAGTTTTGATTGTCCGCTTCAAGGGATCTGGGTTTTTCAAAGGATGAGATTTATCCATGTTAAATCTTTCCAATACCTTCTTGGTATAGGCAGACTAGTGTACTAAAATTCCTTCTAGGAAATGCTAAAGCTGCAGGCCTAAGCAAAATTTGATTTTACCCAAATCTTTCATCTGAAACTCCGTCTTGAGGTAAGCATTTGCTTCCTTTATTTCCTCTGTGGTTCCGATGATATTCAGATCATCGACATATACCGAGATGATACAAAATCCATTCTGGAATTTCTTTATGAACACACAGGAACAATTATCATTATTTGAATATCCCTTCTTCAGGAGGAATTTACTAAGTCGGTTGTACCACATCCTTACCAACTGTTTTACTCCGTATTCAGTGGCCCATATAAATATGCGGTCACTACATCTATCAACTGTATTGATAAGTTTAAGCTTGCTGCCATCAATATTAAATTTCGGAACGTTATTTCACTCATTACAGGAGAACAGGTTTCATCGTAATCGATGATAGGTCTTTGCTAAAACCCTTGTGCTACAAACCTCACTTTATATCTCACCACCTGGATATTTTCATATCTCTTCAGGATGAAAAATATATTTGATCCTACAGGGAATATTTCAGGAAATGTTCAGTCAATAGGACCAATAACTTTTCTCTTATTAAGCGAGCGCTGTCTCAATTGCTCTTTCATTTGACACTATATGAGAGCTCCTAGCACTCTGCCATGGACTTTGGTTCTGGATCTAGATTTTAGCAATTTTTAGAGGAAAAATATGTCGACAATTGTAGTCTTTCTTTATATATAATTCTCCTGCATCACTCGAGGGATATCTCTTTATTAAGTTCTTCCAGCTCCTCGTGATTTCCCACAACGATGAAGTCTGGGTGTTCCGACTTCCCAGCGTTGGATTGTGCACACAAATATACGCTAAGGTTATCATCTTCAGGATGAATCACTTCAGGGGTGTTACCATCTTCTAGATGGCTCACTTCAAGGATTTTCTCAATATCAGGTTGAGCTTCTTCCACTGTCATGGGTAGTGTTCTCAATTATTTGGTTCTCTATTTCTGCGGATGTCTCCGCGAAATTGAGTCCCGTGCACCTGAAGGCCTCCCCCTCATTTTACCATAAGGGTCAAGAGTGGGTTCAATATCCTTCTAGGATATTTCCACTCTTTCAGGTGCATATACTGCAGGTGTATGAGATCTTCCACTATCTTATGGTTAGTGAAGGCATTTGGCAGATTATTAGCTTATTTGTTGCAGATTTATTACTTTCTGAACTTCAAGTTCAGTCTCTTTAGTGTGTGGATCTAAAGACTCGGCATTCTTTATTATGGTACTTATATCCCCCTAATGCCGGAAAAATCCTTAGTACAATCAGTGTACCGAGCCGTGTACAAATCTCTAACTTTCGGTGAAGTCCCATGGTAGTACGATGTGGTGGAGAGATTGGCATGTATACAACACAACCAAAATTTTCGCAGATGGGAAATACTTAATTCTCTTCCATGCACTATCTGCAACGGGGAAATTCCATAATATGCAGTTGATTTGAGTTGAATAAATATCGCAGTGTGCAGCACTGCGTGGCCCCAGCAACTGGTGGGTACCTACTATTCTGCAAAAGTGGTTAAGCAATAAATTTTATTCCTTTGATAATGACTCTACAAGGCCATTATAATGTGTGGATATGAGGAATTAAAAGTTCTGCATTAATTCCCAAGGCCACATAATAATCATTAAATGCTTTTGAGGTTAAACTCGTTAGCATTGTCTATTTGAATAGACTTGATTCTTTCTTCTGGAAAGGAGGCTCTTAAAAATTTTGGGCAATTAATTTTTGGCTGAAGCATGGTTCCTAGTAGATAAGATACATAAAATATCTGAAAGGGCCCTAACAGGACCTGAAAAATATATCACTTCGAATTTTCTCTAGGAAATTCAGTGATTCTTCTAAAAGTTAGAGGATCTAACTGTAATTTTTCTTATAGCACAAATAGGGCACAAGAAATCTTCAGGTTTAGAAAAATCTTTATGCTATAGCCAGCAGAATTACTAATTATTTTATCATAATATTCAACTCAAGATTACCCAGTCGATCTACAAGATCTTTAAATATCTCTGGGTTTTATCGCAACACAAACTTCAGGTTTTATATATGCGTAATATAACCCAGAGAAGAAGGGAGGAAGTTTTTCAACCACACATTTATTACACCTATTAAACTTATTCATGAGTAGGTATTCAGTACCATCCTCTTTCTATGTCTGCATATGGGTATCATCGGACCAATGTTTTTAAGATATAAATGAGTACAACTGGACTCAGGGTATAATATGACATTCTTCCAGTGCCAACTATAAGATCATCGCTTTTGCCGATAGTCATAATTTTCAAATCACTTAGTGTGGTATAGCTGTCTTCTAGACAAATTTATTCCTCCTTCGCTGGATTATACTTTGTTCTATATTAAAGGTATGACTTAACAATCAAACAATTATTGCATCAAAAAAATTTGTAAAATATAGGACAAGCATAGCACAAGAATGAGAACATATTCTGGAAAAACACCTTATTTGACTATTATTGATAATTGCTCAACAGGAGCATAGACCAAATATTCATGCAGGAACACAAATATTCAAACTGATAATATGAGGCTCTTAAGGAGACTCAACTAATGGAAATGCGACATAAAGCAAAAAGGGGTACAAGAAAACTATTGCAAGTCTCCATATAAGTCATGTTCCTCCTCCTGGGGAACATTGGTATTCTTTTGGAATTCCACAAGTTCAGTGCCAAGAGGGTCATCTTCCTCTATGGGCGAGTCACCATCTTCCTCTATGAACTCAACCGTAGGGTCGGTGACGTTGTCGTCCTTCTTCCCACCTTTTTGTTCAATGAAGTGTGCCTCAACTTTTTTTTCTTGATTCTTCTGGAATCTCTCAGTAGATTTCATGTAAAGTTCCACCAGGTGCTTTAGATTGCAACATGTACGTGACCAATGGCCAACGCACCCACACCTAAAGCACGACTAAGGAGGGTTAGGTGCCTTATTGGCTGGATCTTGCTTCTGGAAGGTTCCAATACCTTTCCCCCTTTTGGTTTCTACTATTCTTCCATTTTATTCCCCTCATGCATTTGACCTTTTTTGCGACCATGGCTATTACTAGCCTATTGAGCGGTAGCATGTGCTTCGGGCAATGCTTGATTTCCATCAGCATTTGCATGATGATTCTTCAACAGGAGTTCATCATGTTTTTCTGCTTCTAGCAGAACACTAATAAGCTCAGAGTACTTCTTGTACTTTGCATGACGGTACTGTTGTTGTAGTATCATCATATTGGGGTGGAAGGTGCACAAGGTTTTGTCGATCATTTCAGCATCAGTAACTTTCTGGTTACAAAATGTTAATTTAGCGACAAGTTTGTGCATTGCAGAATTATATGCTGCCACAGATTTAAAATCCTGAAAGCGTAGGAGGGTCCATTCGCGTTGTGCTTCTGGCAACAACACAGATCTTTGCTGGTTATAGCGTTCCTTCAGGGAATTCCATAATACCAGCGGGTCCTCCTCCATCAAGTATTCGGCCTTCAGGTCCGGATGAAGATAGCAGCGCATGTTGCGGGTTCGGGCATAGCAGGTGCACCAGCTTCAGGCTGGGCAATAGCAGCTCCAAATGCTCTAGCTGTTAGGTTGATTTTGGCATCCATTGCCCAAGTGAGATAATTGCTGATATACAGGGCAATCACACCAAATTCCCTTTTTGCGATGTCAAACATATCCTATATGCAAGCAATACGAAATTTTACTACTGGTAAAATATTATTTTGCATGCATCCTCATTGAATGAATAAAGTTTTGGTATATATCTATTCAGTAGATAATTATCACAATTCTCCCAGAATTTTCCTAGCATTTAGCAATTTTCTGTTAATTATACAACAATTTTCCAGCATTACTTAATAACAGAAAATAAATTCCAACATCAAATAAACGTGGCATAAAGCTAATTACATCGTATGTAACTCTTGTTGGCTGGGAGTGAAAATAGGTAATGAATGTCTCCGTCAGCTCGACTCATGGCCAGGTCAACCCGCCCTTAGGGATCACATGACGGAGGGAGCACTTTCCGTTTCCGGGTGCCAATTAAAGAACCAAGCCTCATGTGTGTTTTTCTAGACACCAATTATCTTGCATCTATTCCTTAATTACTGAAATCAAATCCCAACTACTCATGTCCTCAAAATTTTCTAGCAAATTTTGTAATTCTTCGTTAATATTTGAGCAATTTTCAGAATTACTTATGTAACAGAAAAATCAATTTACCACATATTAAACATGGCAAAGGCTAGAAAATAAACCCAGGGTATGGAGTTTCCAATAGTGTGCTAAATAATAAAAAAAAATTGATGGACAGTAACAGATCAAGAACGATCTCTAACAGTAGATTAGATCAATACATTCAATGAGTCAATCTACAGGATTTTGATCATGCGTGATTACTTACATTCTTGATGCCGGATATGTTGACTATCGCGTAGGATAGGGTTGCGTAGGACTTTTTCGGCGATTCGAGTGGATGCCGTCTTGATGGCAAGTTGATTGCAGATCAGATCGGGCGATCAATCACCGGTAGTAGTCGTTCGTCGTAGTCGATGATTCTCCGCTTCTTGTGGTAGAGACTCGTGCTGATAACGTGTTGTGAAACTAGATTGTTCACCCATGCAATCAACGACACACCAATGCAAGCACACGAATAGAAGAAGGAGAAGCACACCATACAAGGGGAAAACCTGTCACTTTATTAGATTGATTGTTTCTGTACAACGCAATGCCCTATATATATAGTGGAGGACCCTTGGAGATTAATTCGGATTCGCGCACCAATGGATAGAGTCCTACCATACAGGGACACGGACTCTAACCATATCATAACACGAATAACCACACTGCCTTCTGCCGTTTCATGAACCATATTTTTAAGCATTTCTATCATGTGCAACGTGCCTACCAAGTTGGGCCAAATCGCTAGTTTCATAGGACTATCCTATTTGCATGACTCGTCATAGTTTAAAAAATGGGCTGGCCAGTGAACCACTGTCGGGACCCCGAATTTGCAAATCCGGACCCTCTGTGTATTCAGCACTAGTCCAGGAACGCGCTAGTGCACACAGTCTTAACATCGGTATATATCACAATCATACCAAACGATACTATCAAAGTACTTTATTTAAATAATCAAAGGGTTACTCGACCTTATGGCCAAGTTACAAATATATGCCTTGCAAGGCGAAACTTATTAAAAGAGAAATAACGGCGGAAAATTAAATAAATTGTGGCGCCATCCAAGATATACCACATGGCAGCGGGACTCGCATCCCTAAGTAGACGGGTCCTCTTGGAACTCCTCCTCCTAAATCGCGTAGTCTCCTCTTCAACTGGTATTGTGTTGAGGCAAGGGTGAGTACTTGGTACTCAGCAAGTCATGCACAGAATGCAAGCTAACATACTATATGCATGGCTTGGTACAAAGGAATAGCTCAGGGTATATTTGCGATGCTTGACTTTTGACAAGTAACATAAGTAGATTCGAAAGCAGTAGAAATAAGTAAAGCATAAATAGCTTCTCAAGAAATTTAATAAACATTTTCCCCATCCTAAACCATATTTCCATCAACTTCATTACTAAACCAACCCAACTTTTCAAATCCAAGTTATTTTGTAAAGTCTAACCCTTGACTTGTAATTCCGAGCATTGTCCAGCATCAGTGGACTCGGCTATTCAAATAGATTCTACACTCTGCGGAGGTTATGCACTTTACCCACAAGATGATCAAACACCACAAAGGCGAGTTCCTGTATAAAGCCTTTTCGGAAGCCTCAAACAACACAGGTGGTCCTCTCAGGTTCGTGCTCTACACCATCCCTTCCCTTAGCTAAGGCGAGTATGGGACCAACACACCGTTAGATGGGTATCGGCCACACGGCCACGATACGCTCCCGCATAATCACACAAACGGTGTAATCGACACCACTGAGGCTCCACAAGTGAGTCCTTAGCGACTTAGTCAACTAGGGCCGTCCCCATTCCACCATGTGGTTGCAAGTATGACCCGAGTTCAAAGGCTTGCAAGGTTAAGTCCTTAGAGTGACCAGGGCAAGACTACCCGAAACCAAATCAACATCCCAATGCCTACAACGCCCACTGATTACTCTTGCCACATGCCCCAATCGAAATCGTTTATCAAACCCGATTGATTACCATGCACCACGTGCCATCAACATCACATGATACTTTTCCAAAAACAGGTTCAATATATCATTAAGTCAATATTAGCATTTGATTATCCAAAATCATGTCATGAGCACGAGCGTGTCTAAGCAAGATACTACAACGATCTAAACCCATGTTGGCAATTTAATAATGTCCAACTAGTAAACCACAACTAGGGTGACAAGGGTCATGGCACATACTTAAATAATCAAGGTGTCATACAAAGAAATTGGTGTTTATCTAACCCCATGTGTAAACAAAGTATCTTTCTATTTGAACTAGCATGCAATAGTTTAAATCAAAATAGATTTCAAATAGGATCAATATGGTCAAAGCACAACTTGCCTTCAAAAAGTACTTGCTCTTGGTCTTGAGTTGGATCTGAGTCAACACTTCTCCTTCGAATCCTTCCCAGACTTCAACGCCTCTACTGCGTAAGCGTGCAAATAGCAAATACACAAATAAACACTATGCAAAAAGATCCCAAAACTCCAAATAAAATCCATAAACAGAGAGAACATAATTTTGTGGATTTTTAGAAAGCTAAGAATCACAAATTTGGAGTTAAAATAAAGATAAAGTTATGATTATTTAAAGTTTAAATAATCAATTAAATAATATTACAGAGAAAAACTTTAGTCCAAAATTAAATAAAATTCATATTTAGGTAGATCTCAATTTTATACAAATTTAGAAATTTGAATCGCTCAAATCCGAGTTGAAACGCAAAAGTTATAAGCGTTTGAAGTTTGAATCTAAATTTGAATCAATATTTGAATTAATAAATCATTTTCTTTTTCGGAAATTAATTATGTGCGTCAGCAATGACACGTGGCAGCCTCACGATTGGTCGGTCGACGTCCCGTGATCCATGGACTTGGTCCACGCTTGGCTTGAGTCCACCGTGGACTCGATCCGACTCCACGTGAGATCGACATGGGCCCTACTCGGGTGACGCGTCATCGCCGACGTCGTGAGCTCGACCACGGTCTGGCAGTGGGTCCCACCGAGCGTCATAGGTAGCGTCGGCGCCGGCCCGAACGGGCCCGACATGCGGGGCCCGCCAGCGTCGCATGACATCATGGTGCGGTTTGGCCACGCCGGCCGACACGCGCCGGCGCGTGTCGGCCACACGACGTCTATGCGGCCGCTTCACGGCTCTGGCGCGCAATCTTGGCCGTTGATTTGAAAATCGACGCCCAGATTAGATCTCGCTTTCACGCGCTTTGAGTTAACGCGCTTGTTTCGACTGCTGGATCTAGATCTACTGGCCGAGATTAGATCTGGAATTTTGATCGGATCTCACCGTGCTGACGTGGCACAATGTCTGGGGCGTTGGATCTTGATCGGACGGCGAGAAGCTTGAGCGACGCGATGATGGCGCGGCGCTGGAGCCGGGCCGTCGAATTTGGGATCGGCGACACGGGCCAACGGCGTTTGGCGGCCTCCTCCGGCGAGGTGAGATGTCCTTCGCGTGCGCTCGTCGCGGTGAGTCCGGACCGAGGTCAACGGCCGGGCAGGGACGGCGACGGCGCGGAACGGGCAAAGGCAGTAAGGAGCGGCGCAAGAATTACGGCGAGCTCGCACGTTAAACGCGGCGCGCGGCTTTGCCCGGTAGAGAAGGAGGGCGCGGATCACGCGGTTCGGGGTATGCCGGGCTTTAAATAACCTCGGCGTCGTGCAGTAAAAACGGAGAACCTAGTTCTCACGGCCGGCTGACACGCGGCGGCGGTCGGCTCGACTTCGGCGACGACGGCAGAGCGTACACGCACGATCAGCGGCCATTTATCGCCGACAGCGCGGCGGTCCGTCGGACCGGCTCGCCCGTGGTCGGGCGGATCTCTGCTGGATCTTGATCCAATTGGGATTGATTAGGAGTTAGAGTGGGTTCGGCCGAGTCACGCGTGGTTTCGGTCGGACTCGAACTCGAGTCCGACTCGGGCTCGGTCGGTGAACAAGATTTGACCGAAGTTTGATTTTCCAGCGATTTAATATTTAAAATAATTCCCAAGATAATTCATTTAATTCATTAAAAATAGCAAATGACTCGAGAAAAATTCAGAAAAAGTCGGAAAATACTTTTGAATCATTTGGACTCAAATAAAATATTTCCAACAAAAATTTATTTGCAAAATTAAATTCTTCAATTATTTCAAAATGGAATAAATTCAAATAAATTCCAAATAAATCCAAATAAATTCCAGAAAATTCCAAAATTCACCAAAGTGCCAAATCACACATGAATTTAGGAAAAGTAAAATTTTGGGGTGTTACAAACCTCCCCTTAATAGAATCTCGTCCCAGATTCGGGGCTTACTAAAGGAATAGGTTTGGAAACTCTTTCAGATCCTCTTCAAGGACTCCCAAGTCGCTTCACTTTCTTCATGGTTGCTCCAATCGAACTCTACTGAAACGAAGGTTGACTTGTTTCTAGTTTCTCGATCCATTGTGTCTAGAATCCTTACGGATACTCCTTATAAGTCAAATCCTCTTGCAACTCAATTGACTCCACGTGTATGCATTTCCTCGAGTGAACTCGGAGACACTTCTTCAATCGGGACACATGGAATACATCATGTACTTCGCTTCTTGGCAACTCCGGTGATAAGCAACTTCGCCTCTGCGGCTCAAAATCTTAAATGGTCCAACATAACGGGTGCAAGTTTCCCTTGGCATGGAACCTCTTAACTCCCGAGAGGCGTAACTCTGAGGTATACAAAGTCTTCTCGGTTCAAAACTCAAGTCTCGCGATTATTGTTAGCATAACTCTTTTGTCGTGATTGGGCTATCTTCCACCTTTCCCTAATCATAGCGACCGCTCTTCACTCTTGAAGAATATCAGGCCCAAAGACACGGCGTCACGGTCTCATTCCAATTCAATGGCGTCCGACAGGGTCGACCATCTGCCTCAAAAGGTGACATCTCAGAAACTAGCCTGATAACTATTATTTGTAACTAAACTCGGCACTGCAAACTCTTATCCCAAGAGGTAGCATAAGCTAATGCACAAGCTCTCAACATATCTTCCAGACCGGTTGACTCTTTTTGCCTGGTCATCCATCCGTCTGTGGATGATAAGTATCTTGAAGTTCAAACGGGTTCCCATGGCTTCATGCAACTTATTCAGTAACCTTGAGGTAAATTGGGTACCTTCGTCTGACAATCCTCTTTGGCACTCCGCAAACAAACAACCCGACCATGTACAATTACGCTAATTTATCTCCAGTAAGTGGTCTTTACGGAATAAAATGGGCTACTTTAGTCAAGCGATCCACTATAACCCATATGGAGTCATAACCTCCTTGAGTCTTCGGCAAGCCGGTAATGAAATCCATTCCGATTTCTCCCACTTCCACTCCGAGGTATTTTTAGCGGTCGTAGCAATCCTGGTTTCGATGCATTGCCTTGACTCTGGCATACGCCGTCGCACAATGCAACATGCTCGGCAACTTCACGCTTTCATACTCGGCCAGAGAATCTCTCTTCAGATCTGATACATCTTGGCGCTTCCAGGATGAATTGAGTACTTGGAGTCATGGGCTTCTTCCAGAATCAGCTTGCTTTAACTCCTTTTGTTAGGCACACAAATGCGATCCTTCATCCACAACGTGCCTTGCTCATCCAACTTGAAGTCCTCTGCCTTGCCTTCCTCCTTTTGGACTTAATCCTACGGATCTGCTATCATCCTTCCTGTCCTTCTTGGATCCGGTCCTCTAAAGTAGGCTTTACTTCCAATGCGGCCAAGAATCCGCTAGAGTACAACCTCAATCTTCATTTTCTGGAAATCTTCACATAACTCATCCCCGACTTGTGGCTAGCAACGTACTCACGGTATGGCTTTTCCGACTCAGAGCATCGGCTACTACATTGGCCTTCCAGGATGGTAATGGATTCCAACATTATAGTCCTTGATCAACTCTAGCCATCTCCTTTGCCTCATATTCAGATCCGACTGGGTGAATATGTACTTAAGGCTCTTATGATCGTATATACTTCACATCGTTTCCAATCGATATAGTGACGCCATATCTTCAAAGCATGCACTACGGCAATTTAACTCTAGGTCATGTGTGGATAATTTTCCTCATGCGGCCTCAAGCGCCTTTGATGCATGTTTAATTTACCTTTCCATTCTGCATCGGACACATCCAAGTCCTTGGCGAGCGCCACAATAAATATCAAGCTTTGAGCAACATCGGTAGAACTAACACCGGTCTGATGTCAATCGCTTCTTGACTCTGAAATCCTTTCTCACATTGGCGTCCATGCAAACTTCTTTTCCTTCTCAAAGAATTATTGCGTAAGAGGTTTCGCAATTGTCGAAAAGCCTTGATGAAACGGGCGGTAGTATCCTCGCCATTCCAAGGAAACTCGAATCATGCGGTCATAGTCTTCGGCCGCCCAATGCAACGCTTCTACTTTGCTGGATCTCTGGCTGACTCTTCCCGATCATTACATGTCCAAGAAACTCCACCTTGTCCTTCAAAAATCACACTTGCTGAACTTGGCGAGCGAAAGTTGCTGTTCCCTCACTTTTCCAAAACTCGCCTTAAGTGTTCGGCATGTTCATCCTCTGTCTTGGAGTAGATTAGGATATCGCCTATGAACACGGCGACAAACTTGTCCAAATATTCCATGAACACCTTATTCATCATATTCATGAAATAAGTTTGGCGCATTAAATCGACCCAAAGGACATCTTGTGAACTCGTAATGTCCATACCTTGACGAATACGATCTTGGAATATCTTCTCGATCGGATCTTCAATCGATGGTATCCCCGATCTCAGATCAATCTTGAGAAACTCCGGCTCCTCTTAGCTGATCAAACAAATCATCAATCACGGGTAGCGGATACTTATTCTTCACGGTGACTTCGTTGAGTGCACGGTAGTCAATGCACATCCTGAAACTCCGTCCTTCTTCTTGACAAACAAAGCGGTGCTCCCTACTGCGGCGATTTAACTTGGTACGATAAATCCTTTATCCATTAACTCTTCCAAATTTCTTCATCTCTACCAACTCCTCGGTAGACATCCGATAGGGTCTCTTTGCTATCGTCTTGTGCGGCAAGCTCTATCACAAACTCTATGTCCTGCGGCATGCAGGTAGATCCTCGGGGAAAACATCGGTACTCATTCACTCTGGACATCCTCTATGCCGATTGCCTTGGTACTCTTAACCATCAGCCCATCCATCTCTAAGCTGCGGTGGCTTGAAATTCCACCTTCTTCCCACACGGGCTCTCAAGCTGAGATAGTCCTTCGTCCACAATCCAATACGGCCTTGTGCTTGGATAACCAATCCATTCCCAATATAACATCTAAGGTCCAGGTCTCCAAAAATCATAAGGTTTGCTAGGAACTCTATTCCATCTATTAGTATTCTCACCCGGAACCTATTCCGCTCTGAGTTCTGGAACTGTGGGTTTGAACTAAAAGCATGCACTTAAGTCTTGCAATTCTCAAGTCATTTCTAGTAGCAAAGCCTTGCGAAACAAACGAATGCGAAGCTCAGTCAAACAAAATCGCTGTGCATTCGAGTTAACAAGTAACTTACCCGACGACGTCAGTATTCTGCAGTGCATCTGCGGTGACATGGTTGACTCGGCCTCACCACGGTCTGGGGTGTGGCTCTGAGTCTGGCGTCCTAGCTGGGTGGTTCCTAGGTTGAAGCGAATCGGGTCACTCTGCTGTCTTCTTTGGACAATCTGTATGGCGAAGTCTCGGCGTTGCGATTGTAACAGGCGTCTCACCTTTTGCCGATTGCTGAGGTAGCGTTTCGCGAGGATCTGAAGTAGTTCTACGATTGATGTGTCTTGGTCTGGGATGGTGTCCTTGTTGCATTCTGCGTGGTTGGAATCAAGAATTGATTTGGTGCAACTCTCAAAGCTACTGCGTTTGGCTCGGCGTGATCCTTGCCGTTGCATCCTGCTTCTGTTCTCATCGAGTTCCTTGGCGCTTGTCCTCAAGAATAAGCGCCTTATTCACCAATTCTTGGAAATACGGAAAGGTGTGGGTGATCAACCCTACTTGCAATCCCGAGTTAAGTCCTTCATAAAGCGACTGGATTTATCTCGCTACATCCTCAGTGCGTAGCGTGCTAGGTTTGTGAACTTGTTCGTAGTCGGCCACCGCTGGTGATTACCTTGCTTAACTCTGAACTCCTCCTTCTTAAGGTCCATGATTCCTTCGAGGCACGTGATCTTTGTCGAATCATGTGAACTCTTCCCAAGTGATATCTTGAGGGTTCTCTGCGTGGCACGAAGTTCTCCCACCATTCTGGCTGTTCCTTTCCAAGCTGATGAGAAGCGTAAAGTACCTTCTCATTCCCTATGCGATTGAGCTATGTGTAGCTTCCTCTCAATTGATCTTAACCAATGTCGGCCTCCAACTGGATTGGCATTCCCGAAGAAAGTGGGTGGGTGAGTCCTCATGAACTCTGGCGGCACTTGTATTGGCGTGGTCCTGATTAACTTGATTAGCATGTGAGCAAGATGGCTGCATTTGTTGCATCATAGCATGCATCAACTGAGTCCGCAGCAAGAAAAGCCCGAAATTCTGCATATCCGCTTAGGCGACGGTGCTCCATCATTGGGGTTTCTGGGCGAACCGCTCCCATTGCTTCCAAAGTTTCCACGGGTGTTTACCATTCTGGCCGATTTGCTCTAGGTTTAGGAGGTGAGAGGGAAACAAGAATAGACAAGTAATATGGAACTTATGCGAGCGAAAGGGTAACTTTAAGGTCCAACTTATTATTAATAACTTGGTATGGCTGCCATAATGCCTAGGGCCTTGCAACACATAACGCACACTAAAGAAACAAAGCAAATCCAAATCGAACTAACTCCGGAGTCTAACGCCTAAAGGGTGACTCTTTATTCTATGACTCGACTCGGCGAAGGAGTCTCGCTATAGAACCTATGCTCATAGAAAACCTCCACGCCACGGCATGCCGTCTTTGTAGCATAGGCGCGAACGCGATTGCCATGTCAAAGAATCAGTTGTCCTCTATGGTAGTCAAGAAGCGATGTCCTCATCGAATCGACTCCTCCGGACCGCTCGTGTAGCTCGAAATCCGGCTGGGTCCGAGTCGATACAAAGTCATCTCCAACTGTCAATCCTTCGTAGAAGGTGTGCCACATACTCTTGAGCTTCCCGCCATCTGTTCTTCTCTCGTCGTGATCTCCTTGCGGGCCTTCACGTAGCTCCTTGCTGTATTATCTAGTACATCCTCCTCGGCGACGTACGAATCGTGCCAACCGTGGTAAATCGCAGTGGCATCCTCATCCTGAATCTCCTTCGGTCAAGAAGGTTATCAGCTGCGCGGATGATAACGGAACACCGCATTTCCAACTCTGGCGTAGATGCGGGTAATGTGCCGATTGCTCGCCGTGATACTTCTTGGATACCCATCTGCATCGTAGATCTCTGGCAAAGCGGTATCGCCCGATTGCCTGGCCCTTTTCCTAGCAGGTACCTCAATCTTCACGTCTGCCTTGATCAATCCCGCTTGTCGATCACTTCCACTTGGTATTGGGGTTTCTCAAAATCCCAAGAGTGCAGTGGCATATGCCAAAGTTCCACGCGGACCAACTCCCAGATCAACGTAGGTTGAACTCTTCCCTCCATCTGTCACAGAGTGCTTTACATAAGAACCCTGGATTTTTTTTTAAATTGTGACAAGGTAAGGGAAAAATTTCAGCAGAGACAAGAAAGAGAGAAGGGATAAGTCGAGATGTCATTTCTTGTCTTCACAAATTTTTAGCTTTTAGAAAATAGGTTTTATCCTCACTACAACCATTCTAGCTAGGGTTGAGCTTCATAGTAAGTATGGCTCACGATACCACCTTCACGGACCCGAATTTGCAAATCCGGACCTCGTGTATTCGGCACTAGTCCAGGCAGCTAGTGCACATGCTCTTAACATCGGTATATATCACAATCATACCAAACGATACTATCAAAGTACTTTATTTAAATAATCAAAGGGTTACTCGACCTATGGCCAAGTTACAAATATATGCCTTGCAAAGTAAACTTATTAAAAGAGAAATAAAGAAGATGAAAATTAAATAAACTTGTGGCGCCATCCAAGATACCACAGGCAATGGTAGGCTCGCATCCCTAAGTAGACGGGTCCTTCTTGGAACTCCTCTCGAAATCAAGCGTAGTCTCCTCTTCAAGCTAGTATTGTGTTGAGGCAAGGGTGAGTACTTGGTACTCAAGAAGTCATAATGAATGCAAGCTAACATACTATATGCATGGCTTGGTACAAAGGAATAGCTTCTCAAGAAATTTAATAAACATTTTCCCCATCCTAAACCATATTTCCATCAACTTCATTACTAAACCAACCCAACTTTTCAAATCCAAGTTATTTTCAGAAAGTCTAACCCTTATTGTAATTCAGCATTGTCGATCACAGTGGACTCGGCTATTCAAATAGATTCTACACTCGCAGAGGTTATGCACTTTACCCACAAGATAGGAGTCAAACACCACAAAGGCGAGTTCATGAATCAAAGCCTTCGAAGCCTCAAACAACACAGGTGGTCCTCTCGGTTCGTGCTCTACACCATCCCTTCCCTTAGCTAAAGGCGAAGTATGGACCAACACAGATTAGATGGGTGACCGGCCACGCCACGATACGCCTCCCCGTGATAATCACACAAACGGTGTAATCGACACCACGAGGCTCCACAAGTGAGTCCTTAGCGACTTAGTCAACTAGGGCCGTCCCATTCCCCTGCCATGTGGTTGCAAGTATGACCGAGTTCAAAGGCTTGCAAGGTTAAGTCCTTAGAGTGACCAGGGCAAGACTACAGAAAAACCAAATCAACATCCCCAATGCCAACCGGCCCACCTGACATTTCTCTTGCCACATGCGGTCGAAAATGCATTTATCAAACCCCAGTTGATTACCATGCACCACGTGCCATCAACATCACATGATACTTTTCCAAAACAGGTTCAATATATCATTAAGTCAATATTAGCATTTGATTATCCAAAATCATGTCATGAGCACGTAGCAGGTCTAAGCAGTATACTACAACGATCTAAACCCATGTTGGCAATTTAATAATGTCCAACTAGTAAACCACAACTAGGGTGACAAGGGTCATGGCACATACTTAAATAATCAAGGTGTCATACAGCAAATTGGTGTTTATCTAACCCCCATGTGTAAACAAAGTATCTTTCTATTTGAACTAGCATGCAATAGTTTAAATCAAAATAGATTTCGAAATAGGATCAATATGGTCAAAGCACAACTTGCCTTCAAAAAGTACTTGCTCTTGGTCTTGAGTTGGATCCTGAGTCAACACTTCTCCTTCGAATCCTTGACTTCAACGCTACTCAGAAGCATGCAAATAGCAAATACACAAATAAACACTATGCAAAAGATCCCAAAACTCCAAATAAAATCCATAAACAGAGAGAACATAATTTTGTGGATTTTAGAAAGCTGAATCATCAAATTTGGAGTTAAAACGCAAAAGTTATGATTATTTAAAGTTTAAATAATCAATTAAATAATATTACAGAGAAAAACTTTAGTCCAAAAATTAAATAAAATTCATATTTAGGTAGATCTCAATTTTATACAAATTTAGAAATTTGAATCGCTCAAATCGGAGTTGAAACGCAAAAGTTATAAGCGTTTGAAGTTTGAATCTAAATTTGAATCAATATTTCGAATTAATAAATCATTTTCTTTCGAAATTAATTATTATGGCGCCAATGACACGTGGCGCTGACCTCGATTGGTCCTCGACGTCCGTCCCATGGACTTGGTCCACGCTGGCTTGGGTCCACGCGGACTCCTGGCCCACGACTCGCGTGAGATCGACATGTGGGCCCTACTCGGGTGACGCGTCATCGGCGCCGGGCCGAGCTCAGCCAGTGGCGGCGACTGTGGGTCCACCGATGACGCGTCATGGGCGACGCTGGCCGTACCGAGATACGGCCGACATTGCGAGCGCCATGACGCCAAGGCATGACATCATGGTGCGGTTGATCACGCCGCCGACACGCTGGGGCGCTGTCGGTCGGCTACACGCACCTGGTGCGCTGATCGGCGGCGATCCAGGCTTCGACACGTGCGCACCTTGGCGTTGATTTGAAAATCGACTTACCAGATTAGATTCGCTTTCACGCGTTGAGTTAACGCGTTTGATCTGACCGTTGGATCTAGATCTGGCGGTCGAGATTAGATGCGGAATTTTGGGCGGGATCTCACCGGAAATGCGGTGGCGTGGGCACACCCGGGGCGTTGGATCTTGATCGGACGGCGAGAAGCTTTCGGCGACAGCGATGGCGTATGTGGAGCTCGGGCCGCCGGGGGACGGCACACGGCCAACGGCGTTGCGGCCTCCTCCGCGAGGTGAGATGTCCTTCGGTGCGTCTCGCCGCGGTGAGTCGGATCCGAGGTCAACGCGCAGGGGGACGGCGACGGCGGGCAACGGGCAAAGACCGCGGGCGAGCGCGTTCTGGCGAAGCTCAAGACGGCTAATGGCGCGGCTTTGCCTCGGTGAAGTAGAGAAGGGAGGGCGCGGATCACGGCGTCCTCGGGTATGCTCGGCTTTAAATAGCCTCGTCGTCTGCGAAAACGGAGACCTAGTTCTCCACTACGGCGACACGGCAGCGGGTCGCTGGCCGACGGCGGAGACGACGGCGGAGAGCCGTGACACGTGGCACGATCAGCGGCCACGATCGCACGTGGCGCGACCGTCCGGTCGGACACTTTCGGCTGGCCTGGCGGATCTCGGTAGTTGGATCTTGATCCAACGGCTGGGATTGATTAGTGGTTAAGGATGGGTTCTACGAGTCAGTCCGTGGCTCGGGTCGGACTCGAACTCGAGTCGACTTCGGGCTCGATCGGGTGAACAGTACTTGACCCGAGTTTGATTTTCCAGCGATTTAATATTTAAAATAATTCCCATAATTCATTTAATTCATTAAAATAGCAAATGACTGAGTAAAAATTCCAGAAAAATTCTGGAAAATACTTTGAATCATTTTGGACTCAAATAAAATATTTCCAACAAAAATTTATTTGCAAAATTAAATTCTTCAATTATTTCAAAATGGAATAAATTCAAATAAATTCCAAATAAATCCAAATAAATTCCAGAAAATTCCAAAAATTCACCAAAGTGCCAAATCACACATGAATTTAGGAAAAGTAAAATTTTGGGGTGTTACAACCACCAAAGCTTCGGCTCGCCGCTTGAATTTTTTTATTTAATATTTATTTTAAATAATTTTTTCAAAAATAATCGACGGGAAAAAAATGTCAAAAGTAGGCTCCTATCGCTCCAGAGTGGGGCGATCGCCCATGAGTGGGGCGATATGTACCCCTACCGTGGAAGCGTTTAGGCTCGCCGTTTACTGCATGGCAGCTGTTGCCCGAAGAACGGGGCGATCGCCCGAAGTAGGGGCGATAGGTGCCCTTTTATCCAGCCGCTCGACTCGGTCGGTGGTAGCAACCAGCCAAAACCGAAGAAAAAGTAGGAAGGAAGGAAGGAAAGAAGAAGAAGAAGAACAAGAAGAACAAGAAGAAGAAGAACAAGAAGAGAAAGAAGAGAGGAGAAGAGGAGGAGGAAGAAGAAGACCGTCGCGGGTAAATTCGTTGTTCGTTTGAATTTAATTAGCAACTTAGTGATTAGATTAATTAGCGATTTAGTAACTCAGCGACTTAGCGATTTAGCGACCTAGTGATTCAGCGTCTCAATGATAGTGACTCAGTGATTTAACGACACTCAGCGATTTAACGATTCAACGACTTAGCGACTGAGCGATTTAGCGACTCAACAACTTAGCGACTCAACGATAGCGATTTAGCGACTCAGCGAACACTACTAGAAAAATGGTAATATATGATGTCCTAAATACGTTATGAAAAACTCCGAAAAGGTTATTGTTGTATTTCTATGACGAATTTATGACAAAACAAGAACCGTCATCTACATTGCGTCACATTTGTTACACGGTGATGGATTGTGTTATTTCGTCATAGAATAGGCAAAAATCTATGACGAAATACATAACCCTCATTGAATAGGTATCTTCTATGACGAGGGAAATTTGTTACTGATATGTGACATTTCATCACAAATCACATACTCGGCCATCCCATGCCACGTCATCGGCCAGCGTGTCGAATGATGTGGCAAGTTTAGTGATGAACAATTTCGTCATATATGAATGCCTCACCACGTCATCGGCCATGGTGTCAGGTGACGTGGCATTTTTAATGACGAATAATTTTGTCATAGATAGAAGACACGTGGACATCAATTTCGTCATTGAACATCTATGCCACATCATCGGACAGAGTGTCAGGTTAGGTGGCATGTTTAGTGATGAATAATTTCATCATAGGGAGAAGCCACGTGGACATCAATTTCGTCATTGAACATGTCTATGCTACGTTATCGGCTAGGATGTCAGGTGACGTGGCATTTTAGTAACGAATAATTTTGTCATAGATAGATGCCATATGTCCATGTTTTTCGTCACTTACAGAATTACATTCACAATGCATAGCCTATTCCCAGCCCGTTCCCATAATTACATGAACACTTATGGCCCAATCCACAAATTTAACATTACAGAATTACATTTAGCCTATTCCCAATTCATCATCACATAATCACATTCAACACATTAGCAAGGGTTCCAATTGGAACATATATATTATATTAAACATAGCAGCAGATATAAGATTAAGTGTTTGACCAATGCATAGCAACATTGTATCAGCAAGTCACAAGCATTCATCACAAAGTTTAATAGTTTCTAACAGAAATTCACCAACACAAAATAAAAAGCACTACAAGCAAGTACCAGCCTAGAGCAAAATATGGTATCATGTCAAGTCAGTGGAATTGACTTGCATAGCTCAAGGGACGATGAAGAATTGCATCACTTTCCTCCTATCTCTTCCTACTTTCCTCCTGACTCCTCCTAACTTCTGCCAATTCTCTTTGGGTTGACATAATTGCTTCTTCTCCCTTTTGCTTCAATTCTTCAAGTTCCTTGCAAAGTGAAGCTGTTTGTTGTCTCTCCTTATCAAGTTGTTCCTGAAGTTCTTTTTCAGTCGATGACTTGGTAGTTTTTGGAGAGGTTGTCTCTAAGCCAACATTCTTCAAAAATTTGCTGCTGCTTGCACCGCTCTAGTTGAGAACTGTAGAAACAACCTCTATAGTGGATGTTGGTGTTTGTCCATCTGCAGCAGGCTGCATCATTTCTTCCATCTGAGCCTAAATTATCAAAAGAAGCAAAAAGTGAGCAATTATCTGCATAGGTTTTAGTAAACACTTATTTTTTCATAACAAAGAAAGAAGGTACATACTGAAGAAAAGAAAAATGAACATAGGATTGAAGTATTATATGCATATTATGATATGTAAATATACTAGACATTAAGAGTTAAATTTATAAAATGTGCATGTACTTGAAATTTGGGGCAAAGCAGGAGCAGAAGTGTCAACCATGAGCATTTTCTTTGGTTCATCTAATAGGTCAGACTTAACAAGTAGATGACTTATATTGCCTGTAAATCAATCTAGTTGACAGAGCTACTAATTCACTAGTCACAGCACTAATTCACCAGTCACAGCACTAATCCTCCTGACCCCTTCCGTAAATTGGATGGGCATCCTTCTACCCATAGCTCTAGTCATCTTGTCAAGTGATTTGCCCATTGTTTGGGGCCTCTTCCCTCTACAAGCAGGAATTGGTGTATCTACAAAGTTGTCATCCAAAGAGTTAGAGAACAAGAACTATACAGATCATTAAAGGAGCAAGGTAAAAAAAAACATGCCTGCATTGTCTGACTGGTTGTTCTCATTAGGGGCAACAGGTTCACCACCTTCGTCCGCATCAAAACTATCTCCTTCATAAGACCAGTCCCTAACGGAACTCCTAGGTTCCACAATAGGTTCTTGTCCTTGGCTCTGAACTTGATCATCAACCGCTTACTGTATAGTGCTCCTATCTTCATTAGGTTGTGCTGAGGCCAGATTTTTTGCTGACATTATTGTCACTCCTGTGCGTGGATCCGTTGCTTTGACTCTCTTGGAAGGTCTTGTGCCACCTAGAGGCATCTTCTTGGTATTTGGGGGCCTTTGCGCAAGCCTATGGGCAACCCTCTTATACAGTTTCTAATACACAAGAAAACATCATAATGGTAATATATGAACTGAATTAAATAGAAAGCAACACAAAAAATACAAAAGGCAGGAAATCAAGAAAATAAATAGATTCAATGCAAAACAGTACATGCACTAAACATCCTAAGACCACCCAACAAGTTAAATGAACAAGCACCATGGAGGGTGAAGTGATGGTGACATTTTCATCTCCCACGGACCCCATATCCACTTCAGGATCATAATTAGGGTCTTCTGTGTTTCTATGGCCTGAGTTGTTAGCCTTAATAGGTGAATGGGGAGTGCTTGCTGCTTGAATTAGGGTTTTAAATCTTTAGAGGCCAAGGGATTGAAATCTGCCTTGAATCGACGCCATATTTCGAAGCCGCGCTTTCTCATATTCACATGGTTCAGGTTCTATTACGAAAACAGCAGTATAATTGTTTGGATAAATGAAAGCCTATTTTAATATGTATGACTTATGCTTCATGAACAAGACAATAGAAAAATGGGCATTGTAAAAAAATTTCATCCATGAAGAAGCCCAAAGATAATTTTATACAAAATGGTAATTACATTAAGATAACCTGTGGCTCTGCTGCGTTTTTTCATTGGATGCTTCTATGATGCCAAGGCTTGGGAGATAAGCTCTTGCTAGTCACAATAAAAAAAGGTCAAACACTCTCTACTATGCCTTACCAAATTACAAAAGGGAATGATGCAAATATGAAGGGTCCTATTAGTAATTTTGAGAGGCATAGACAGATATCCAAACCTCCGGAAAGTAATAGCAATATATTTTGAGATATTAACAGTAGTAATTTAAAGTTTGAAAAGAAAGCTATTTAAGTTATTTGATGACCCCTTGTATATATAAAATAATGACATCTAATGCAACATCTTCTGTTACTACTCTAAACTCTTTGCCTATCTGTAAATATGTATGTTATGGACATGCTCCGTGGGCTCAGCACCACCAGCCGGGAACGGCACATGCTGTATTTCCACAACCCCATTCTGCTCCATCTCCCCCCGACCATTGGCTCTCATAGGTCGCGCTGCCAACAAGATGCTGCTCAGTGGCCTCCGTGCCTGAGCCCAAGGGATCCCAGAAGCATATACCTAGAGCCATAACGCCATTTTCAGCCGATCAACAACGACACATCAATGATGAGTGAATATATGAGCGAATACAAGGGATTCGACTCGACCTCCGTATCTCGGGAAAGGCGGGGTGGGCCAATGCGGATCTCGCATATCTGGTGCGACCTGGGCACTGCCGCTCTCGCAGCGAATCCAAGCCCGTCGATCTGTCGCCACGCGCCCATCGTCTGGAGGCGGGATCCCACCTCTGTCGCCGGATCCCCCCTTCATCACCTCCCCCAGGGAAATAAATTCTGTGGAGACAGGGTGCAAACTTCTCCTTGTGCATACCCGACGCCGATTGATGCCATGCGGATAATTCTGTAATCCAACGCACGTCATTAAGTTATCATTTACTGCCCAGAATTGCATCGAAATTAGCCAGAGGATTTGTTCTAGAAGTGCATTTGCGAAGACTTTACGCGCCAATCCCACATTTCTTATCATCTCTGTCAAAATCGCAAACTTCTCTGCTTCTTCCTCTGACCTTCCTCCTTCCCACACGCCCCCTTTCCCATGACTGTAAAGACAACCGCCTTTGTGAGGTTTCCTACCACCCGTCCCGGCCGTCTTTGACCCAGCACCCCCGCGTAATCAGACGAAGGTCGCCATCAATCAATTGAGTCGGGGCTTCTGCTTCCTCCGTTAATTTCCTTTCTTAATCTCGCCGGTTTACTCCAACAAGAAGCGCGTGCGCGCGAGGAGCTGTACCGCCGGAGGAGCTGAGCAGCCGGTCCAGACGCAACGCGATTCCGCGACCGGGTCCTCGCTTTTACCGCTTCCTCCTTCGCGTGCATTCGCCATTGCCTCCTTCTTTGGTGTGCTGCTGTTATATAGGCTATAGCCGCCGCAAAGTCTTCCTCCTCTTGCTCTGCTCTCCTTGTTCTTGTCCAACTCCCAGGCTCCGCCCTTCGAACCGCGCTTGGTTTTCGATCTGCCGAGGTGCGTCCAACGACTTGATTCCATTCTATTCCCAGAAAAAGAAGTCGATTTGATTCTTGCTGCTGTTCTTTCCTTGAATTGTTCGTTAGTTCGTTCTTGGTTCTAGCTCCTGGAGTTGGGATTCGGTGTGTTCATGGCATGGGCGAACGACCTTGACCAAATCTGTGCTGCTGACACAATTCTCCCCAGGAGCTGAACTGAATTGCTGCGAAATCTGACTGCCGACCTCCGTTAATTACCTGCTGCGGCACCTAAGATTTCGAGATGAGCGGCAAGAGATCGTTCTTCACGTCCAAGAAGAAGGCCGCCGATGGCCTGGGCTCCTCCCGGACCAACAACCCCTTCGACTCCGACTCCGACGACGGCGGCAGGCAGCAGAGGCCGGCGAGGGCCTCCTCCGTGCCCCCTCCGGCCGCCGTAACGGGCGACCAGCGGGGTTCCCTCTTCGGCGCCGACGAGAGAGGGGCGGGGCTATTCTCCTCGTCGGCGGCGAGGAGCCGCTACAGGAACGACTTCCGCGACGCCGGCGGCATGGAGAACCAGTCGGTGCAGGAGCTGGAGGGCTACGCGGCGTACAAGGCCGAGGAGACCACGCAGCGGGCGCAAGGCTGCGTCAGGATCGCCGAGGAGATGAGGGACACCGCCTCCAAGAGCCTCGTCACCATCCACCAGCAGGGGCAGCAGATCACGCGCACGCACATGATGGCCGTCGACATCGACCAGGATCTCTCAAGGGTAAATTTTTTTTCCTCAATTTTTCCAGGTTACATAGATTACTAGGTTGGTTATGGTTTCATTCTGTTGGAACACTTAGCACACAGTGAAAGTTGATCATTTGCCCCGAAGTTGATCGGCCTTTGCTCATTTGTCCAAAGTTGATCGGCCTTTGATAATTTGCCCTACGATGTCTCACTGACATGTGGCCCCAGAACCCACGTATCAATGAGACATCACCTTTGGGTAAATGATCAAAGGCCACTCAACTTTGGGTAAATGATCAAAGGCCACTCAACTTCAGGGTAAATAATCAAATTTTCCGTGAAAGTTTGGCCAAAACTTGGCCAGTTTCAGAGATCCTGAACTCCGACAAAACTGAAACCTTGAAGTAGCAGCATTACAAAAATAGTGCAAGTTCATGATGCCGAATTGCTAATTGCTGGCATGTTTTTCACAAATTCTTTTCAGGGGGAGAAACTACTCGGTGATCTTGGGGGTTTATTTTCCAAGAAGTGGAAACCAAAGAAGAATGGTGCAATTAGGGGTCCCATGCTAACTAGAGGTAATTCCCATTATAATCTTGAACTTGGCTGCAAGAGAAGTTGCTGGCCGGAGAAACTTGGACCCTGTGGGATCTGTTCTGTTCTAATTGTAACTGAAAGAATGGGATGACATGGATGCAGATGATTCCTTCATACGGAAAGGCAGCCATTTTGGGCAAAGGCAGAAGCTGGGGCTGTCGGATCACCCATCTCGGCCAAAAGCACGCGAATTCCCATCTGAACCAGCGTCAGCTCTTGAGAAAGTTGAGGTATTCGGCCAGGATTTCTGTGAATAGTTCAAGATTTCTGCTCAGCATCACGTCTCCATGTGATTGATTTTCAAAGTGTGCATTTACTCATCACCTGGTTGTTTTGCGCAGGTGGAGAAGGCGAAGCAGGATGATGCCCTATCCGACCTTAGTGACATACTGACCGAGCTCAAAGGCATGGCCACTGACATGGGCTCTGAGATTGACAGGTAAATTGTCACATTTCACTCTTAGTTCTTCGGTATACACTAATGGTCATGGACACTTATTTTAGATTGATGTATGGTTATGTGACATACATGTCTAGTTCGTAGCGCTTTATACTAACTAGTAAAGTGCCTGTGCGTTGCAACGGATCCCAAATAGATGATAACACCACAAGTTCTAAACTCTTAAAAACAAAAAAAAAATGAGAATTTAAAACTTGAGCTATCACTTATTTGAGATCCGTTACTGAAGAATCACTGAACAAAAAAACGTGAAGGGCTGGTGTGATGGCTGCAGTGACTCACCTACTGGGTCTTGGGCCCCTACTGTTCTGACCTAAGAACGGCCTGGCAGACTCACCATCACCACCAACTCATTCTTATAATAGTTAAGATATAGCAGTCTATGGTTCATCATCCGTTCTTTGCAATGGTAGCCGTCTAATCAATGAAATTTTTCCCTTTCTTCATACTGTAACAACTAACAAAGAACAGCAGCTCTGACCCAAGTACCTCCAAATTCAAAAAGTAATTTACCATCAGATAGTTCGGATTGTCAATATCTGATGAAACACATTCCGTAATTATATTTTAGCATTGTTGCTTCAAGCTGTAACCTTTATGCAGAAATGAGTGTGACATGCTTTTTGTATATTGGTTGGCTTCAGGCAAACAAAGGCTTTGGGTGATGCAGAGAAGGACTACGATGAACTGAACTTCAGAGTCAAGGGAGCAAACACTCGAACCCGCCGCCTGCTTGGGAGATGAAGAGCATATGTTATTGTCACTGGAATAGTTCACTTTCTGGGTCATTAATTATGATGATTTTGTGCATCAGATTTTCATCAGGATGGTTGGTTGGGGAGATGTTAGGGTTTATTGTGTATATACTAAAGACCTTATTATCTTTTCTATGTTAAAGTTTTGCGCCATTTTTTCGACGATCTGTTTGAATTTCGATTTGATTTTGGCAATCTCTTCTCTATACTGAAGTTGCATGCAAGATAATATCATAAGAGAGCACCACATCACCTCATTTCTCTGTACCTCTGGATTTCCCATCCAACGGACACAAATGTACCTAAAGCTAACATTGGCTGAAACTTTTAAGTAGTAGCACTCCTACTAATTGGATTAAACATGAAAATATATTGGCTTTAATTGCCATATTTAGATGGAATGCTGGGATGGGAAGATAGTGAGGAAAAAATATGGTGAACCTCCATATTTTAAAAAAAAAGAAAAATAAGATACCTACACATTCCCATTTGCAGAGTTACTTTTTGCTTGGTAATTCAAAGGAAGCGTTTGATATCGAACATTCATAGCTGAAACCATTTGCAAGGTAACCATCTTTTGGGCAATTCAAAGGAAGAGTGCGTTAGGACGTTGAATCTAATAGCTGAAAAGAAGTATCTCATAGTTTTTTAAAGATTGTCCTAGAAGATTTGACAAATACAAGAAGATCCCAGAAACAAAATATTTTGGTGGTGGAAAATGTTAAAACATAACATAATTATATGAGCACATATACAATTTTCTAGTGAAATAGTTTAGCACATTCATGTCGTTTTTAGTTTTAGGGATAGGATCTTTCAAAATGTCAAGAATCCACAATTTTCAAAATGTCAAGGATCGATTGATAGCGAGTGCACCTTCCTAGTAACGTTTGCTCATTTCATTCATTCTCATTCAAATCTACTTCTAAGGCATTCCAAGTACCAGTTGTGGACTGTCCCTTGGCAGAGTATCAACATCTAAGTTACATCTTTCAGACTCTTTCTTTGTTTGTAGACAACTGAAATTCAAACATGAGAAAAGGGGACAATTCCATTTTGAACACACATCTATCTCATCTGATCTCTCCGAATTCCCGAGTAACAAACCATGGGCTATAGATGGTTGGGGTATATCATCATCCGGAGGAAGTGATTTAATATCGATGTCTTTCTTTATCCTTTGGGAGGTCGAACCACTGGACCTTTTTTTTATACCTTGGGACCGAAAGGAAGAAGAAAAAAAAAAGCAAGGACGAGTGGAATGAAGGAGACTATATTAGCATTAGGAAGGACAAATGAGTCGGGAAAAAAAAGACTTTTTAAGCAAGAAAATGGATGTGCGTGCTTTCGCATTAGTGCACTCAATCCGTTGCATATTCTTGTTAGACAACCTCGCTATCGAATAGTCCGGGGTTGCCTAATAGATCTAAACTGGAGAACAGAAAGAGAGGGCGAGAGACACAATATGAGGAGGAACGGGCCTGCTTTATTATTCTGTATGCTTGTGTACAATGGGGTGACCCCCTGCCTCCTATATATAGCGGTTCTGCTTAGAGATAAGGAAGAGTCCATATCGGATACGAATCCGGTTTCCTAACACTCCCCCTTGGACTCTTCACTGCGAGATGCATATGCCTCATTAAAACTCCATAAAACCCAAAGGGGAAAAATAATTGGAGAAAGAGTACATAGCACATGCTTGTGTGTTGCACGGATTGCCTCATCAAAACCTTATGTAAGAAAACTTCAATGAAAAACTTACTTAAGGAAAAGAGTACAATCCACCCAAACTTCAATGTTAATCTTCAAGATTTACGTTGGGTACTCAAACTTCATGTTTGAGATTTATGTAGGAGTATGTGAAAAATCTCCCCTGAAATCTGCACTTCTCTAAGCCTCATCATCCTGATTCCTCTAATACATCTTTCAAAGGAAGATGCCGGAGTGACTTAGTGAATAAATCATGCGAGATTTTCACACGACTTAGTATGCAGTATCTTTATCTCGTTCATCTTATGCATTTCATGAGCATAAAAGAACTTGGGGTTGATATGCTTTGTAAGGTTACTCTTCACATATCCCATTTGTACTTGTGCAACACAAGCTGCATTATCTTCATAGATAATAGTGGGGGTTTGTTCCATGTTGTGACCACCTGACTTCTGGATGTGGTGAACCATTCTTCGAAGCCATGCACATTCCCGAGAGGCTTCATACAATGCAATGATTTACGAGTGGTTAGTCGACGCCGAGACAAGAGTCCGCTTAGACGACTTCCAAGAAATTGCTTTGTTCCACCGCAAAGGAAAACATACCCAGCTTTGTGACTTGCCAAGATGCGGGTCCGATAGGTACTCAAAGATCGGCGTAGCCAACTAAATTCAATTCATTGTTTCTTCCGTAAAATAAGCCGAGGTCTTTGCTTCCTTGAAGGTAACGGAAGATGTCCTTCACCCCTTTCCAATGCCTTTTGGTGGGTTCTCAGACTGCATAGCGCTAGCAAATTCACGGCCGAACGCAATGTCCGGCCTAGTGCTATTCGCAAGAAGGTACATGAGCGCTCCAATTGCACTCAAGTATGGGAATTCCGCTCCCAGGACTTCCTCCCTCTTCTTTAGGCCTGCACGGGTCTAGGTCTGCTTGGAGTGACCTTCCGACCATTGGGGTCTTTATGGGGTATGCCTTTTCAAAGCCAAATCTCTCCAACACTTTCTGCGTGTAGGATGCTAGGTGTACCAAGATTCCGCCTTGGACATGTTCAAGCCGCAAGCCTAAACAGAACTTGGTTTTACCCAAGTCTTTCATTTCAAACTCAGATTTCAAGTATGTGCATGCTTCTTCAATTTCCTCATCCGTCCCAATGATGTTCAAGTCATCTACATAGACGGAGATTATACAAAATCCATTCGTGGATCGTTGTATAAATACACATGGACAATCTTCGCTGCTCGTAGCCTTTCTTGCAGAGAAAGTCACTCAAACGATTGTACCACATTCTTCCTCGATTGTTTTAGCCCATACAGTGATTTCTCCAATTTCACCTTGTATAGGTTTCTGCTTGCTCTGTCTTGGTTCGGGATAGGGATACCTTCCTAGGTACTTTCATATAAATCTCGAATCCAAGTTTCCATACAAATATCTTTGTGACAACATCCATTAGCTTCATTCTCAACTTCAAGTTGACTACCATTGAGATTAAGTATCTAAAGGTAATTCCACCCATGACCGGAGAATAGGTTTCTTCATAATCAA
This sequence comes from Rhipidocladum racemiflorum, assembly GCA_036346355.1. Classification (NCBI taxonomy): domain Eukaryota; kingdom Viridiplantae; phylum Streptophyta; class Magnoliopsida; order Poales; family Poaceae; genus Rhipidocladum; species Rhipidocladum racemiflorum. Next base: position 67,994,776 of record CM070572.1, read on the forward strand.
CCCTAGGACGTTGAGTGAAACCTTGAACAACAAGCCTTGCAATGGTTGTTGCTCTTTTCATAGATTCTCCTATTATTACAAAATTTATGGCCATTTCGTCATGGTGTGCTTCATGCACTTCTACTTGCTCTTCATTGCTATTTCCCATTCCAAGAGCAAGTTCCTTTAGTTTTTCTCCGCCAATGTGTGCGCACACATTATTTCTCAAGGTTTCTTCCAATTGAAGATTCAAATCTGGAATTGCCTTTTCGACAGGCTTCTTTCCAGTGCCAGGTCTCAACTGGCTCCCCTTCTTGCTTTGGGGCATTTTTGTGATTGGCTATGGTAAGTCCTCTTGCCCATTTTTCCCTAGACGTCTCCGGGTACTTTGGGTTTGAGAAGCCAGATCTCCTGTTCTTTTTCTTTGAGGCCTCTGAACAGGATGAGGGATACCTTCTGCTTTCTTTGGTATTTCCACCCTCTCTGGTGCATATCTTGTCGGGTACATGCGACTTAACCACGCTCTTGAGATCACAAAAATGATCAGCAGTTCATTTGCTAAATTCTCGCAAATCAATTATCTTCTCGGACTTCTTGATTTGCTTCATTAGTGTGAGGGTCATGCGGGGATCCCAAAGTGGAATGCCATACTATTTTCCGGCATTTTTCATCCAATGGTTGATTCTCTCCCCTAATGACGGAAATGGTCCTCGTCAAAGATGCAATCCGAATCGAGTGTGTGTAAGTCTCCATCATGGGTTCCAAATACCTGATTATGGATGCACTCTCATAACCAACGATATCCCAGACTTGCGGAGAGGGCCCATTGCGATCCATTGTGGGGTGGTATAGGTACATATACCATACATTCAATTCTTCAGTTGACCCAATGCACTAGTTTGCATGGTTGAATGGATGTTGTAGGCCGATTGTCTATAATTGATGAGTCTCGCCGCATACAGATCTGCGTGTCCCCAACAATTGTTGGACAAGTTACAACTCTGCAAGAGCGGTCCGGCAATAAACTTAATCCTCTTTATGAGTGCTTCACTAGTCCATTTTGCGTATGGACATGCGATGCAGAGTGCTCAATAGTTATTCCAGCTTTGTGCAATAATCATCAAATGCCTTAGAAGTAAATTACCGGGCATTGTCCATTCGAATGGACTTCACGCGATGATCGGAAAAACATTCTTAATTCGATGATCTGCGAGATCGGCTTTTGCGAATGCATGATTCCTTGTTGACAAAGAAACATGTATGCGACCATTTCAGGAAGCATCAATGAGCACCATAAAGGATCGAAACGGCCCTAACAATGGCTGAATCGGTCCGCAAATATCCCCTCGAATGCGTTCCAGGAATGCAGGATTTCATGTTGCACTTTCATAACAGAGGGTCTAGTTATTACTTTCGGTGGCACATGCATGGCGAGACAAAATCTTCGTGATTCGAGAAATTCTTAACATTAATGCCATGACCTTGTGAGTTGTTAACTATATTTCTCATCAATCTAAGACCAGGATGACCTAATCTACAATGCCATAAAGCAAATAATTCGAGCTTCTAAAGACAGTCTTCAAAGAAGTATACAAGCGTGTGCATTGATTTTCGTGGTAGTACAACCCAGATTCATATGAGGGACATTTTTCTAGTACCATCTTTCCATATTCCGCGTGCTTCACAATGCACAAGTGTTCTTTGCCATTTTCTTCATTGGTTTCTACGTGAAACCCATTGGCGCGGATATCCTTGAAACTTAAGAGAGTGCGAGTTGATTCAGGGTACAAGAGGGCTTCTTCAATTACCAAAGTTGTACCCATTGGTAATATAATTGTGGCTCTTCCTGAGCCTATTATATGCGTATCGCTTCCTGCGATTTTCGTAATCCTTCCAGCGTTCTTCGTGATCGTCTGGAAGTATTTCGACTCTCTTAAGATGGTATTTGTTGTGCCACTATCAACAATGCATATTTCCTCCATTGGGTGCTACACGATTTCTAGATGAAAAGAAATATAATTCTAATCTGACAGTGGCAAAGTAATTCAAACATTGCTTGCAAGTAAAGAATACTGGAATAAAGAATAAATAACAATTCTTATTCATGAGAAAGTAAAAGTATGCTCTTCGAGAGCTTACAATTATTCAATATTAACTAATCAACCACAATCTAAAAGAAAGTGCTAACAATGTTATTCATGCACTAAACGGAATCTGTAAAGTATGCATTCATTTCTGCTTCTATGTCATCCACGTATGTTTTCTTCATTTGCCAAGGGCTTGGTGCATCATTGATGTCTAGGCCTGGCCGCGAGGATGAAGCATGTGGGGTGTCAACTTCCATGACATCATCATTGCCTACTTCGCAAAATGTGCCTCTGCCAGTGCATTTCCTTTGGCCTTCTTCTTGGCCTCGATATGCATTGATCACTTCTTTGGATTCGGCATATTTTTGACCAATGCCCCAAGTGCCGCATTTGAAGCACGCTTTGGTTTTGCTGTCCATACGGCTTGCCCTCGCGCTTTTCCTTGTCATTCTTCTTCTTTTGGGCTATGGACTTTCCTTTGGCCTGATGTTTCTCTTTTCCACCCTTCTTGACCCACTTCATGTGGGCGGCTTTTTCACCTTATAGCTGTTGGCATTGATTTACGGTACAATGCCCCTTCTAGGTGGTTGTGAGACGAAGTTCTTTCTGAGAACTTCATCTTGTGACTCAAGAACTTGCATAACATCAATCAGTTCGCTATACTCCTTGTATGCGTCCGACGATAGTCATGCATTCGGATAGCATTGGGGTGAAAAGTGGAAAGAGTTTTCTCAATCTTCTCCTTTTGGTGATCTTCTTGCCACATAGGGAGAGATTAGTACAAATTACGTGCAAGGCGTAATTGTACTCGCCACTGCTTTGTAGTCCGCAAACCTCAGACGCACCCAATCTTGCCGTGCTTGGGGCAAGATTGTGTATTTGAGCTTCTCGAATCGCACGGAGTGCGATCCATAGCTCAATTGCACTTTCTTCACCATATATTCATTTTTCAGGGTGGCCGAGAGATGGTGCTCGAGGAAGTGCAATGCTTGATCGCTCGCTTCGGCATTAGGTGGTGCGCCCTTCGAGGACCCTAAGCCAATAGCAGCTCTGAGCTTCTTGCCGCCGAGTCACGATCTTCACATCGGATGCCCAAGTGAGGTAGTTTTGACCGTCTTGGGCCAATTCTTCAAACTCACGGTTCACAATGCCGGACATCTGCATTTTACAAGATTCCTACATTAGATTACTGCGTGTAATCTAATAAAGTGTGATTGCATAATTCGTAAATGCGGAAAGTAAATTCTCATGAATTTCAATTTTTCTTAGTATTTGGCAATTTTCTGTTAATTATACAGACAATTTTCCAAAGATCACTTGATAATGTAAAATAAATTTCAACATGAATTAAACATGGCATAAGTCTAGTTACAATTTATATAATTCTTGTTGGTCGGGAACAAAAGCAGTAATGAATATCTCTGTCAATTTGACTCTTGGCCAGTCAACTCGCCTAGGGCTCACATGAGGAGGGAGCACTTCCGCTTCCGGTGCCAATTAAAGAACCAAGCCTCATGTGTGTTTTCCTAGACACCAATTGTCTCATATCTGTTTATTCATTACCAAAATCAAATCCCAACCACTCATGTTCTCATTTTATGCCATATGAAATATTCTGGAATTTTCCTAGCACTTTTCATAATTTCTGCTAATTTCCAAGCAATTTTCAGATTATCAGACATGTAAAAATTTAATTTCAGCAAATATCATCATGACATAATTCATAAATTCAAAATAAACAATAATTGCATAATTCATAAAATACAGGAAAATAAATTCCATAATTCATAAATGCGGGAAAATAAGGCTAAGGAAAATTAAAACAGAGCCACAAAAATTTTCAGGAATTTTCTAGCTATTTTAATCTGTTTTTCTGAATTTATAATGCAATATTCAGAAGAAAAAAAAATGAGGGGGGGCAAAGGGGTCATTTCCCCTTGCCCTCGTGCGCCAACCAGTTTTTTTTTAAACCGGATTTCAGTCTGGTGTTTTAAGGACTTCAAGTCCACCTAGAACTTTGCAAGAGCTTGGACTTCGTGTCCTGCATGGCTGCATATAGCCTGTCCAGAACTTTTGCAAGAACTTGGACTTCGTGTCCTGCATGGTCGCATATGGCCTGGCCCAAAAGACATCGGACTTAATGTCTAAAAATTCTTGTCCACGAAGCTCGGCTTTCCGCCCAGTGCCGGTTAGGACACGGTGGATGTTCGGGACATGGAGCGACGCCGCCAAAGAAATGCGAGGTCGGCGTCGGTGGCTTCAAGCCGGGCGATATCATGCGGTCCGCGTGAGCGACGCATCGACGACAGCCTGGCGAGACCGAGGGGCGCCATCGCGGCCGAGCCCTTTGGGCGCCAGCGAGGAGCCGCCATGGCGGCCGGCGGAGAACAAAGGGCCATGACGCGCAAAGGCGAGCACGGCGTCTGGCCGACTTTGAGCGACGAGGAACAAGCGGTGTCTTCGTGGCTGTTGGCAGCGCTTGGTGGCAGCCGAGTCGGCGCTTCGTGGCCGATCGACGCGCGGTGTGAGAGGAGGCCAGCGGCGGCACTTCATGCGCAGGCCGAACTGGCGACCGGTGGCTTTTGTGCTTTAGGCGGCTTCGTCGCCGAAGTTCTGTAACTTCGTGTTACATGTCACCATACAGTAGCTTCATGTACTGTAGATATATTGTAATATATACTGGAAATCGAAAGAAACAATGCAGATTTGTAGCCCCATGCCATGTGGATGCAAAAAAACGAACGAGCGATTAGATTCAATCGTCGTATTCTTACCGATTCTCAATCTATTCTTCGGTAGGCTATCGCGTAGGATAGAGTCGCGTAGGACTTTTCTTTCGGCAATCCGAGTGGATGCCGGCTTGATGGCGAGTTGATTGCAGATCGGATCGGGCGATCAATCGCCGGTAGTAGACGTTCGTCGTCGTCGATGATCCTTCGCTTCTTGTCTTTTCTCACCTTTCAATCTTTCTCCGGTAGAGCTTCGTGCTGATAACGTGTTAGACAACCTCGCTATCGAATAGTCCGGGGTTGCCTAATAGATCTAAACCAGAGAACAGAAAGAGAGGGCGAGAGACACAATATGAGGAGGAACGGGCCTGCTTTATTATTCTGTATGCTTGTGTACAATGGGGTGACCCCCTGCCTCCTATATATAGCGGTTCTGCTTAGAGATAAGGAAGAGTCCATATCGGATACGAATCCGGTTTCCTAACAATTCTTTCGCACTAGCTGCTCAATCCGTTGCTTGTTGCAGCGAAGAATCATGAAATCTACCTATGAACTAACCTGGTAGGAAAACTAACCTGGTAGACCGCCTTATCTTCAAACCAGAGGCGCCAAAAGGCAAGATTCAGTAGGAAAACTAACCTGGTAGACTGCCTTATCTTCAAACCAGGCTCCTCCTGAACGGAAGGACCCGGGCACAGGCTGGCCCCTAGAGGTTTCGGAGCGAGTGCACTGGAGGCGGGGCTGGGGATCCCAGATAATGGGGCCCCCACTCGGGCGCTGGGGGATGGGGGGGCCCTTAGCACTCGGATCCTGGACCAAGTCCTGTGCCAGCCCTTTCCCCTTCTTGGCGCTCGGATCCGCGGTAGGGGAGCTAGCTGGCCTCTTCCTCTCGGGCTTCTTTGGAGGGAGCAGGTCCGGGATTGGAGCCATAGAAAAAAGGTGATCCGATCCTACAGGCAACAAGGAATGCAACAAATTAACAAGACTACTCAGAGACCAAAGGTCAGAAGCTGAAGAGCGCAGAAGACTGTTGCCAGAGGCGGAAGGTTTGCCAAATTGAAGGGCGTCAGGCACCCCGAGGTGTCGGTCTGGGTGCCTACGGTGAAGAAGTCACCTAATGAGTTTTTCACAACATGTATAGCGTCAAACAACAGAGTTTGTTATACGGATTAAAAAAAGTCGGGGAGAATATCATACAACCAACTTAATGAGTTTTTCCTGAAGAAGGGTTGCTCCAATAATGATGATCGTCCCTGTGTCATCTCAAAAAGAAGTCCCCAAATGAATTATGTATCATCTCAGTCTATATCGATGATCTTAATATCATTAGAACCATAGAGGACATAAAAGAAGCAAATTCTTACCTTATGACGGAGTTTGGGATGAAAGATTTGGGTAAAACCAGATATTGCTTAGGCATGTAGCCATAACATTTTCTAGAAGTAATTTTTGTGCGCTAGTCTACCTATACCAAGAAGATATTAAAAAAATAATTCAATATGGATAATCTCATCCTTTGAAAACCCTATGGTAGTAAGATCCCTTAAAGTGGATAAAGAAAATTCAGATCGAGAATGAAAAATAAGGAAGTCTTAGGACCTGAAGTTCCATACTTAAGCGCCATTGGAGTACTTATGCATGTTGCGAATTGCACATGGCCTGATATTGCATTCGTAGTAAAATTTCTACATAGAAATAGTGCAGCTTCAACTAGAAGACATTAGGCTGGTATCAAGACTTTACTCAGATACCTCGAAGGTATTCAAGATCTCGGCTTATTTTATCGAACAAGCTAAGTCTCAACCATGGTGAGATATACGGATGTTGGTTATCTATCTGATCCCATAGTGCCAAATCTCAGACTAGGTTTGTGTTTCTCTGCGATAGTACAACTATTTCATAGTAGTCTTTTAAGCAGACATTGGTAACTACTTCTACCAACCACTCAAAGATTATAGTATTATATGAAGCCTCATGTGAATATGTTTGGTTGAGACGTGTGATTAGCTATATCCAAAAGTCATATGGCATTAACACCGTCGATACACCCATAATTATCTATGAAATACTGCTTACGTTGTACAAATACAAATGAGTTATGTTAAGGGTAATATTATGAAGCATATTGCCGCTTGTAGGATCGAAGTATACGAATATAGCAATCAGAGGGGGGGTGAATGATTGTGCGGAAGCTAGAACCAAATTCTTGACCTATTAAAAGTTCACCCCAAAACAGAACCAAATAATTGCCTCGTTTTCGACAAAAACAGAATGATAGAGGTTTGGTAAAATGAGAATTCCCGGAGATCCAACCGTCGAAACGATCTGAAATTTGGACACAAGAAACTAGATTCCAATACGAATCGAACCCAAAAAGAATCAGCTCGATCGGACTTACGGATCAAAAGTTATGAGCTTCGCAAGCTTGCTGATCCAGAACTTGACGAGAATCAATCTAATCAAAACTTCAAGATTAAACAAGAACGACAAAAGATTGATCAACTAGACTTTGAGAAACACTAGATCAATACCCTAGAGAGGTTTTTGATGGATCAAATCAAGATAAAACTTGAAGAACAAAAACCAATCTAGAACTAGAACAAGCATGCAAACAAGAACCAAAACAGAAAATCTTTGAGCGACGTGGTTCTTGTAGCACGCAAAAATCTTGGAAGAATTGATCTTTATTTCTTGTCTAAAATACTCTCATCAAAAGAGTACAAACCCTAAAACCAAGCTCAAAGCTTGATGCGCTCAGCTCTACTTGGTGCCTTTCAACAGAGACCCCCACCTATTTAAAGCACCAACCCACAAAGAGTTACGAATACGATTCCTATTCCTAGAAGGAATCAGTATCCAACTCAACTCTACTTGGCCCAACCAGGCCGAGTACAACTCTTGCACGCGTATGGCAACCCTACCATACTCACGTGACTAACACTTTGCACGCCGTATGGCCACCGCCATACTCACGTGACTAACACTTTGCACGCGAATGACCTCCCGCCATTCTCACGTGACTAACCATTCTTCATGTGCACCATTCTCTTAGCCCGAACGCCCCGCATGACATCCTTGACCACCAAGACCTCGGTTCCTCCCGAACCTAGTCCCGAACCTCAGTTCCTCCATGAACCTAGTTCCGGTCCGTCATCGACCACATTCGTCTTCGAGCAATACCGCACATGAACAAACCACAAACAAATCCGAGCACAAGTCCACGACTTGACTCAATGTCAATCCATGCAACTACTCACATGAGTATTGCATAAAGTCCACTTCAAAAGAAGCATCATGAAATCATTACAAATTTCAAATTCACATTCAAAATTCAAATCCAAATCGCTCAAAACCCTAATTGAGCTTAAAACGATTCACGACTAGGGACAAACAAAGTTGGTCCGTTGTATAAGGAAAAGTTTCTGTTCCAAGAAGCAAACCAAACGCGGAAAAACACGTTCACAACGGACAAAGAAAATCGGTCCGTTGTACATGCGAAATCAATTCTCAAAAAGCCGTTTACGACTGACCAAAGAAATTGGTCCGACGTACATGCAAAACTTACTGGTTCCTTGGAAAATTGAGTCCGGCTCGAGAATCTCAAAAGCATGTCCACGCATGACTCCAAAACTTGGTCCGTCGTACATGGGAAAGTGCCAAAACATGTTTCTGACGGACCAACAAAGTTTGTCCGTCAGAGATGGGAAACTTATCGCTTTCTTTAAGTTTGGTCCGGCGCCAAAGCGAAACTTACTGTTTCTTGTCAAATTGTCAAAACACATGAACAAACACATTTTGGAAATTCAAATCTAAGTTAATTTTTCAGTTCAAAGCCAATTTTTCAGCACATGATTTCACAATCTCCCCCTTGATGAAAACATTGGCAACACCACTTAGAATTGAACATTTGGCATTCACTTTACAAAAGATTTTGAAATCCAAGGGATCAAGGACCAAAGTAAGAAAACACAGAATTCCCCTTTTGACCAAAAAGCAAAACAAAATCTCCCCCTGAGAAGGAACATGTGTGTGAATGTGCAATGTGCCCAAAAATTTCAAAATTCTCCAAACTTCTCCCAAAATTCTCAAATTTCCAAAAACAACTCCCCCTTTTTCTTCTCCCCCTTTTTCCTTAAACTTTTCAACGATTCCCAAATTTCTCCCCCTTTGACAATGGATTCATCAAGAGTACAAAAGAGAGAACAGGTTCAAAATTTTTCCTGTAGCAAAGATTTCATAAGGAGAAACAAGGGAGTGCCAAGATAGGAAAAGATGAGCTCATTCGATCATATAACCTTATATATCACATAATATGTAAAATACATGATCTTGATGTGATTTTAACAAGTTAGGGAATGACATGCATCTCAACCTCAATTTAGTCAACTATAGGCAAGTACTAAGCAAGATCTTAGCAGAAAAAGCAAGGCTTTAAAAATTGAAGCAACTAACAACTTAGGGCGAGCAAGTAATTTCAACTCCAATCTAGTAGACCAATTTAATCTTTAAACAATAAATTGCATGTGGCATGCTTGAAGCATACTTCTTTTATTTTCTAGGAGTGGCATGCTTGAAGCATACATCTTATCTTTGAGGGAATGGCATGCTTGAAGCATACATCTTATTTTTTTTTAGGGAAAGCAAGCCTGAAGCACAAAACTTGAAGCTTTTGCTTTTAATGACCCCCTTTTTTATATTGATTCCCTTTTCTTTTTCTTTTTCTTTGATTGTAAACATGCAAAAGTGATTAAAGGTCTTATGAAAGAGTAAAGTTGAAAACACACTTGCTTCATAGCCCAAATTTGTCAAGAAGATTCAATATCAAGCCTAGAAGAGTGAGATATCACAGAGTATTTAGCTATAGGTAATCACCCAGGGAATTCGCAATGTCATTTTTAGTTCAAGTGAGATAATTAGATTATCATATATTAGCTCAATTACATAACATATAAAGAAATATGATAAAGTGAGCTCATTAAGTGAAAGAACTTAGCAAGGAAACTCCCTCAAAACAAACCCATTGGATGAACAATCCCAAGTTCTCCCGAATAAAAGCAAAACGAGAAGAAGACAAAGGTTTTGTGAAAATGTCCGCCAATTGATGTTCAGTATCCACATGATGAAGCACAATATTTTCTTTTCAACATGATCTCTAAGAAAGTGAAATCCAGTATCAATATGCTCAAGAAAAGGGATTACTCAAGAGGTGGCACAAACCAAACCAAATCAACATCCTCCAAAGTCAACATCAGAAAAAAGCTCTTAAACTAATCCATGAGGAAGCAGAAAGCCAAATGCCAAAATCTTGAGTTCTATGAAGATACACGAAGATAGCTTGTCGATGTGAAGCATGTGGGAAGCTTGAAAACAAGCACACAAGCACACACAAGCACGTGGGAAGAGTCTCTCATGTAAACCTCTAATTATCTCGTCCTCAACAGCATTATCATCATCTTTATGAACAAAGACACTCTCCCCTGAACATATGTACTTGTACTGCATCATTTGAACTAGTGCCTCTTAAGTAAAGCAGTGGAAGAAGCATGTCCAAAGGCAACACTTTCAAAGATGAGATGCACGAGTGAAGGAGAACCAAATCTTATCACTTGAACATATGAAGTGAGCATCCGAAATTCACTAGCCACATGTTCTCCCTCCTCGTGAGAAGCCTACATAGAAGCGAGAAAGTGTCGAGGTCTCGATCAAGGGTTAGAAATAAGATATTTAGGAATCCAGTACTGAGACACACGATGCACAACAGTAGGCACAACACGAGTATTCTTATGCACAAAAACATATTTGTCTTTTCTCGTGTTCTTAGCAACAAAAGGTGTTTGCATCACCCTAGGCACATAATGAGAAACAAAGCGTGCCTGTCTGAAATTAGACCTAGCCTTAGCTCTATCTTTCTTTTGTTGTTTGGCTAGTCTAAAGCAAAAATCTACTAAATGTCCATTTCTACCACAATGAGTGCAAGTGTACTTAACAGGATGTTTGGGTTTAGAAGTAGAAGCAACATTTGCATTCATCATAGTAGAAGATAACACTCCAGCAGACTTAAAGACAATTTTCTTAGGCTCATTGTCAATTTCAAATTTTCCTACTTCAAGTGCTTTAACAACAGTGGGAGCTTGTGATTTATGATGAGCATAAGAATCAAAACCTAAATCTTTATTATGAGTGCTGACTTTTGATTGATCCAAAATCATGTTTAGGTTTTTCTTTCCTTTAGTGAAACGTTCTAACGACTTTTCTAAGTAATCAACCTTTTGAGAAAGAGTTAAACAGTTATTACAGAGAACGTTCACTTTTTCTTTTTGCTTGCGACAAGTTGAGCATGAAGGAACCTCATGTGTAAGCATATCATCAGTCAATTGAGAAACTCTAGCATTTGCATCTTTCAATTTCAATTCAAGAGTTGAGCATTTAGAACAAGTAGTTGAATCATGCAAATTATCAGTGGAACAGCTAGCATCTTTAACATGTTTCTCATTTTTCTCATTTAGATGTAACGGAAGGCATGTTCTTTTCTAAGCAAGGTGAGCTCATTATAAATTAAGTCACATGATTTGCAAGTATCATCATCAGGAATCAAAGTCTTAAGTCTAGCAATTTCAGCATTCAATGATTCAACAATAAAATCATGTTTCTTAATTTTCTTATCACGTTTATCAAGCAATTTACCAAGTCGAGCAACAATGAATAGCTAATTCATCATAGGAAGGATCTACCTCATTGAAGTCATTTATCGTGATTGTCCTCGGTGAAGTTGTCGCTACTTTTGGCCATGAGACACAACCCCGTCAACTCATGCTTGCTTGGAGTTGTATCGTCCTCGCCGCTTGCTCTCGAATCCACATCGCTCAAATTGACTTGTTCAAGAGCGGAAAGAACTCGGTGGACAACTTTGCTGTTGATGAAGCTCTTCTTCTTTCTATCACTTGGAGAGAACTTCTTCTTCTCTTTTCTTACATCGTTGTCCTTCTCCTCCCTTGATGCTTTACTTGCAAGTTTTGGGCCAGTTTGGACGAATATGGTCGAGATCACCACACTCATAGCATCTTGGAGGATCACCACCACCTCTCTTTCTTTTTATCACATTTTGCAAAGCTTTGTTAAAGCGAGAAGAGAGTAGTGACAAGTCTTCTTCTGGGAATTGCTCAACTGTTCATCGGTTAGTGAAGACAAGAAAGATAGAGCAAAACTTGAAGCAGCACCATTATGAGATATGCTAGATTGAGATGTCAAAGCAATTGATTTATGATCATTCTTTCTAGCAAAAACATCTAATTCATGAGTTTTCAACTTAGAATAAAGAACATCTAAAGTAAGTGTACTCATGGTAGTAGATTCTTGTATAGATGTTACTTTCATCTCCCACACCGACATGTCTAAAGCACTAAGCAATTGTCTAGCATTAGCAGCATCATCAAAGCTAACTCCAACAAAGACGCAAATTGCTAAGAATCTTATTAAAACGTGCAAAGAAGTCATCTACCGACTCACCAGGGTTTCATCTCAAATCGCATGTATTCTTTTTTGTAAAGATCTTGACGAACCTCTTTAATCGTGTTAGAACCCTCATGGTAATCACAAAGAGATTTCCATACCTCATATGCAGATCGAAGATGAATCACACGATCGAAGTCGCTACGTCCCAAGCCTTGGATGATCAAGTTGCGCCTTACTATTTGCTTCAACATGTGCGCGATTGGTGTCGTTGGCGTTGTCGTTTGCGGGGACTTCATATGGTTTGTAGACCTTCTCCCAAATTGCGAATCCACGAGCTTGGATGAACGCCTCCATCTTGGCCTTCCAAAACTGAAAATCAACACCATTGAACACACAAGGTTTTGTCGAATAATGATCCATTGATCTAATCACCGATTAAGATAGATTAGAAAAACCTTGCTCGATACCACTTGTAGGATCGAAGTATCACGAATATAGCAATCAGAGGGGGTGAATGATTGTGCGGAAGCTAGAACCAAATTCTTGACCTATTAAAAGTTCACCCCAAAAGCGAACCAAATAATTGCCTCGTTTTCGACAAAAACAGAATGATAGAGGTTTGGTAAAACGAGAATTCCCGGAGATCCAACCGTCGAAACGATCTGAAATTTGGACACAAGAAACTAGATTCCAATACGAATCGAACCCAAAAAGAATCAGCTCGATCGGACTTACGGATCAAAAGTTATGAGCTTCGCAAGCTTGCTGATCCAGAACTTGACGAGAATCAATCTAATCAAAACTTCAAGATTAAACAAGAACGACAAAAGATTGATCAACTAGACTTTGAGAAACACTAGATCAATACCCTAGAGAGGTTTTTGATGGATCAAATCAAGATAAAACTTGAAGAACAAAAACCAATCTAGAACTAGAACAAGCATGCAAACAAGAACCAAAACAGAAAATACTGTAGCGACGTGGTTACTGTAGCACGCAAAAATCTTGGAAGAATTGATCTTTATTTCTTGTCTAAAATACTCTCATCAAAAGAGTACAAACCCTAAAACCAAGCTCAAAGCTTGATGCGCTCAGCTCTACTTGGTGCCTTTCAACAGGAGACCCCCCACCTATTTAAAGCACCAACCCACAAAGAGTTCTGAATACGATTCCTATTCCCTAGAAGGAATCTGTATCCAACTCAACTCTACTTGGCCCAACCAGGCCGAGTACAACTCTTGCACGCGTATGGCAACCCTACCATACTCACGTGACTAACACTTTGCACGCGTATGGCCACCTGCCATACTCACGTGACTAACACTTTGCACGCGAATGACCTCCTGCCATTCTCACGTGACTAACCATTCTTCATGTGCACCATTCTCTTAGCCCGAACGTCCCCGCATGACATCCTTGACCACCAAGACCTCGGTTCCTCCTGAACCTAGTCCCGAACCTCAGTTCCTCCATGAACCTAGTTCGGTCCGTCATCGACCACATTCGTCTTCGAGCAATACCGCACATGAACAAACCACAAAACAAATCCGAGCACAAGTCCACGACTTGACTCAATGTCAATCCATGCAACTACTCACATGAGCATTGCATAAAGTCCACTTCAAAAGAAGCATCATGAAATCATTACAAATTTCAAATTCACATTCAAAATTCAAATCCAAATCGCTCAAAACCCTAATTGAGCTTAAAACGCATTCACTTTTGACAAACAAAGTTGGTCCGTTGTATAAGGAAAAGTTTCTATTCCAAGAAGCCAACCAAACGGAAAAACACGTTCACAGCGGACAAAGAAAATCGGTCCGTTGTACATGCGAAATCAATTCTCAAAAAGCCGTTTACGACTGACCAAAGAAATTGGTCCGACGTACATGCAAAACTTACTGGTTCCTTGGAAAATTGAGTCCGGCTCAGAATCTCAAAAGCATGTCCACGCATGCACCCAAAAACTTGGTCCGTCGTACATGGGAAAGTGCCAAAACATGTTTCTGACAGGACCAACAAAGTTTGTCCGTCGTAGATGGGAAACTTACTGTTTTCTTTAAGTTTGGTCCGGCGCCAAAGCGAAACTTACTGTTTCTTGTCAAATTGTCAAAACACATGAACAAACACATTTTGCAAATTCAAATCTAAGTTAATTTTTCAGTTCAAAGCCAATTTTTCAGCACATGATTTCACACCGCTAAATTTTTATATCCTCGTGAGCTCCAGAAGAATGGTGAGAAAAAAGATCCTGCAAACTAAGTAATGTGAAAATCTAACAGATTTGTGCACTAAGTCATTGCCAACATCCAGTTTTCAAAGATGCGTTCGTGGCATTGGAATGAGATGACTTAAAAGATATATAGATTTCAAGAGGAGTAAATCTATAAATCATAACCCTAATATAATCTCGAAGATACTACCATAATCCAGAAGATTATAAGTTACACTCTTTTTTCCACTGGCGAGTTTTTTTGAAGTTTTTTCACATTAGGTTTTTAATGAGCTAACAAGTGTAATATAATATGCGAGTGCAATGTATTCTTTTCTCCATCCATTTTTCCCACTGTATTTTTCTGATGAGTTTTTGATGAGGCATATGCATTACACGGTATTCGTCAAAGGTGAGTGTTAAGATATAATTGAACTCTTGATCATGGTTGTTGATATATGATTTGACTCTCTATTTGTGGGCGAATTCGAATATATCTTTAATGTTTTTTACTATAAATATGATACTCTATTGTACAAGAGAATCAATCTAATACAAATAAGAGAGTTTTGTCTATTATGTCCTGTGTATTTTCCGTACTTATTCTATTTATTTGCTTAGTATATTGAAATTGATTTACTGTAATTATCATCCGTTTACAACACACTCAAACTAGCTATTCCTATACATGGATCATCTCTTTAACACTCCGATTGTCCAGCCACATCGGAAAATAGTCTATATATTAAAGTTGGGAGCTTTGGAGCTCAACCAGCCATGCCACGTGTCGCCCCGTGAAAGCCTCTTAAAAATACGTAATTATATTTAGGTCCTTCCACCATTGTAAAAAATCCTTTAAAAATACGTAATTGCATTTAGATCCTTCTGCCGTTGAAAAAGGCCATCCGAAAATTTGGGAAAGCCCTCCTAAAATTTGGAAAGGTCCTCCATCCAACTGCCAACTCGGCCCCACCTGAAACCCTAAACCCCATGCCGCCCAAAAACATTACGCCCGCTGTGACCCACGCGCCGCTCTCGTCACTGTACTGTCCGCCGCGATGAGGCGCTTCCTCACCCACCTCCACCGCCACTCCCACCGCCCCCTCCCGGTCCCACCTCCGCCTCCGTCTCCCCAACCCATTACCATCACCACCACCCTCCCCTTCCTTCTCCCCCGCCGCCTCCTCTCCGACGGTGCCTCGCCCCCCGCCGCCGCGCCACCGCCTCCCCCTCCTGCGCCCGCCACCGACGTCCCGAACAAAGGTACTCTCTTGTAGCATCTCCTCCGCCCTTTTCGTCCCACGGATGCTCGAGCACCAACTGCTCGACCAAATGCCCCACCTCGGAGTGGAAGAAGACGCATTTGCACCTGTGGTGATTCGCGCATCATCATAATCATCTTGCCGGAGAGATGGAAGCGCTCGCGGGCGCACCACCTGCTCGTCCTAATGTTCCACCTTTAGGAATGCCCTTGCCCGTCGCATTCCTCACCTCCCCAGCTAAATGCCACATGCGGAAGGACTGTGCTGTGTGCGTGTCACCTGTTCGACCGAATGCCGCGACCAGAAACACTTTACCCCTTAGGCGTGCCACGCCATATGTGTCATGCTGAAACGATTTCCTTGATCTATTCTTGACGATGCCTCTGATTGCAGAGTTGAAGCGGAGGTTGGAGACTTACTATGAGGTGGATGACGAGTCGGAGCTGCCGTCCGTCGCCGAGGCTGTTCTCGAGCGGAAGTTTGCAGATGCGCATAGTGAGACCGATGATGACCTTATCGAGGAGCTGCGCAACAAGCCGCTTCCCAAGGTCCATGATAGGGACTTTGAGTCTGACTTCGAGGAGATGCACGATACCGATGAGGAGCTGGACGATCTGTACAATGCGAGGCAGTATGTGGAGAAAAAGATGAAGAGTGACGAGTTCTTTAACATGGATAACACCAAGTGGGATGGGATGATCAAGGAGGCTATGGAGAAGGGGCACCTGAGTAACATGAAGGAGTGCGAGGATATCCTCGAGGACATGCTCCACTGGGACAAGCTACTACCTGGTCAGTGGAATCTATGTCTCTTGCTCTTGTTGCTAGGAATGAACTAGACTTTTTGCAAATGCAATCATTTGTTTGCTTGAGTGGAAAGTAATGGCCTGGACGGGTTGGGGATAAAGGATGGATGATGAAACCGATTATTTTTTCAACAAAATGATTAGACATCATAGGATTTATTTGGCATACTAGTTCCGTGATAGATAGATTGGATTCACTTTTCTTCTATTCTGTTTCAGATTCTTATGGGCGTAGTATTTCTTTAAATTTTGGCAAAATTTCAACAAAATGTGGAGATATCACAAGATATATTTGCAATATTAGTTCTGTGAATTATATTCTTTGGATTCCCTTTTTCTTCTACCTTCTACGTTGTTTCAAATTCTTGTGGGAGTAGTATTTCTTTAAATTGTGGATTTAGTTATTATTGTCTAATGAGACCGCCAACAAGTTTATATTATTAAAATTCATCGGCGTTTGAATTATTCTTATTTTACAACAAAGATGGTTTGGCTTCTCAATTCATCTTTAACTTAAACTGCTTTGCAACAAAGGCATGCCACTAAGTAATAATCCTTAATTAATGCTTCATGTGTTTGGGTATAGCTGTGCTTAAATTTGAGAACTGTTACTCCAGAAGAATAAGAAGTCAAATAAAGTTAACGTAATCATTCTTCCTTTTGTTTCTGTTGGTTCTTTTTTGTCTGCAAAAAGATGCATTGCTTAATGGTATGGTACTGCCATAGAGAAGTTTTGGGCCTGGTTTCTCTTCAAGGGAAGTAGGCATGTTTTTGTGTACTCTTGCTCCAACTTCTTCCAAGATATGTTATGCTCAACCAGCTGGGAACTATTTACATGCCTGTAATTTTTTCACCATATGTTAATGCTGCAGAAGTTTGGTGCATGGAATTTTGATGGGTTGTCTTTTTCCTTTTGACTTGGTTGGTCAGTCCTGACCAGCTTCGGGCTTTTATTACTATTACAGAAGTTGGTATTTGTTCAGGCTGTGCTTGCTGGCAACCACCATTTCCTGTCAATATAAAATACATCTTTACCTGATAGATGGCCCTTTTGTTATACGCTGTCTAGTTTTTTTTGAATCATTATATGCTGTCTAGTTTCTTTTCAGTAGTTTGTGTAGTTGCAAACATCATAGCTATTCGTTTGTGCAGGTTAACATCTAGTTATGAAAATCCAATTATTTTCCCCTTTTGTGCATAACTTAGCATGCAGCTATGTAATTCCTTCTAACCCTTTTGGATAGACTATCTATGGCTGTAACCTTTTCTTTTTCCCTGTGCTTGATTTTTTTCCTACTTCACATATTACATCCAGATGAGATTAAGAAAAAGGTGGAGGCCAAATTCAACGAGTTGGGAGACATGTGCGAGAGGGGGGAGCTTGAACCTGAACAGGCTTACGAGTTATTCAAAGAATTTGAGGATAAGGTGGTCTCAGAGTGCACAGAATTAATGGAAGCAGCGACACCAACTGAAATAGAGGAATTTTCTGAAACAGATAAGAGCGTTGAGTTGGATGATCCACCTGGTGAGGGACCTGTTCTAAGGTGGGAGTCCCGTATTGTCTTTGCTCCTGGTGGTGATGCATGGCATCCTAAAAACAGAAAAGTTAAACTCAGTGTAACCGTCAAGGAGCTGGGACTTTCACGACATGCTTTCCGTCGATTACGTGAGGTTGTTGGAAAGAGGTATAATTCTGGAAAAGATGAGCTCACGATAATCAGTGAAAGGTATGGCAAATTCCCTGCTTACATCGTTCATGTTAAGATCATTTAATTATGTGGTATATATAACATGCAACACTATTATTGCCGATAAAATGATCATCCTATTCACAGAACTATGCTTCCAGTAGGTGAAAGTGTTCATCCTCCGTTTGGATCCATGGATTGGCCCAGAACTGAGGAATTAGAATTGGGCTAGATCAATTTTGGCGTTCTGGATGACCCATCGAGTTGGTATTGGAAATAAGGCCCAATTCAGCCTGAATCAGTGACAGTTAAAAGTTGGGCTTCTCGATTCAGACGTGAATGCCTCTGATTTTGGTTGAATTGGGGATTGATCTCCTCTCGCTTCGTTTCAACATCAAACTGCCATCACTGATGCCTTCTCCCCCCCACCTCTCACGACCCGTGCTCCTCACCGGATTCCTTGCTGGCCAGCACCACCATTCAGTCCATCTCTTTCCTCTCGCTAGATCTACTCCCTGCCATCGCTGCATTGTACCATGGCCACCACTGGAGCCACATCTTGCCCCTTCCTCTTCGTGGCCTCCGGTGAGACTCCGGCCACAACTTCGGTGAGCCTCTAGCCAGCAGCGACTCTGGCCACTACCTCTACATGAAGACCCTCGACCCCGCTACATCATCACTGGTGCCGTCATGTCTTCTTCATCGCCATCGGTGCCACCACTTCTTCCTCATAATCGGCGGCGCATCTTCCCCTCTAGATCCGCTCATCAGCGTGTTCTCCCACTTCGTAGCCGCCACCACTGCATCTTCCTCATCGTCGACACTTCCACTATTTCTTCCTCGCCACCGCGTGCCACTAGTGTTTCTTCGTCGTTGGTGGCGCCACCACGGCGTCTTCTTCCTCGTCACTTGCACCACCTCTTTTCTTCCTTGTCACCAACACCCCTCAATGTCGGCTCTTTTTACGCATCTCACCTAACTGCCAAATGGATCTCCATCGGCTTTCTCTTCTTAGACTCTGGCAACAGAACCGCCGGTGAGCGCATTGGACCCGCTGCCTTTTACGCGCTCCCCTTTATCCCTCCCATGACCACGACCACCTGCATGCTAATACCTCCATCTCATTTTGATTCCTCACAACGGCATCCAAACCATTGTTGTCAAGGCATCGCCTAGGCATCTAGTCACCAGCGGCTGATCGCCATGGCTCGTCGCCTCGCCTGGTCGGAGTCGCCTAGATGTTCTAAGTGTCAACCTGGGCGTTCAGGCGTCGCCAGGCATGCTTGGGCGTATCGATTAGGCGGCGCCAGAAGCCATTAGGGGTCAGCCGGCACCTGTGACGCCCCACGAGCTCCGGCGCCACTGCGTCCTCGCACGTCTGTGGCCGCACCACCATCGCCTCCCACTACCATCGCTACCAGATCAGGCGGCGGTCATGGCGTCGGGGACTACCGGATCCGGCATCTCCAAATCCAATCGGCTCCAGATCTACTCGGGCTACTTGCCATCGGGAGTCATCGTCGCGCCTTGAGGATGCCACGTCGCTGCTGTCCCCGATCTACAGCGGATGTAGGCGGGGGCAGAGGAGATGACATCGGATCCGGGTGGCACTCGGAGGGGAAGGCGGCGCTCGGGGGGAGCGGCGTCGGGGTTGAGAGTGAACGTGGGAGAGACAGAGGGAGTGGAGGGGCGGCGGCCGAATGGGGAGAAAGAGGGGGTTGGGTTCGTAGGGTTTGTGTTAGGGGAGGCCAGCTGGCGGGCCGCTCAGCTAGGTCGGCCAAGTGGGCCAGCGAACAGGCCAAGGGGGATTTAAGAGAGAGAAAAGGGGCGATATGGTAATATTGTTGTATATGTGTTTATATATGTGTTGGTGATATACTAATATTAATGAACCTTTTTTGGTTGCTTAATCCTCGCCTAAGCACCTAGGGGTCCAGTCGCTCGCAATGTTCAAAAAAGCGCTAGGCGGGCAGGAGGCCCACTTCCTAGCACCTAGCCCGCCTAGGCGGCGCCTAGACGGAAATTGCAAAATGGGCAGGCTGCGGTGAAAGACACATAACAAAGTGTGACAAAAAAGTGGAAGACACATAAAAGATGGAATGTAGTCACGAAATATAGTCCCACACATAATGTCACAAAACTAAGTCTGTAAATGGAGTTGATTTGCGTTTCATACCCAATGTTCAAAAATGCACTTAATTGATTTATATTTAAGCAAATGCGCTTCACTCAGTTCACTGGTTTACTGATTTAAGCAATAAGCAAATAAATAGACTACTAATCTACAGTAGAGTTACTACTAATCTACTAAAAAATGTCTGTTGAGTTCACACTTCAGAGATCACTTCAGACTTCAGTGCACTTCGGTTTAGGGTTTACTACTCAGTTGGATTATATTTTTCCTATTTCCTTAGATTTTTCTTTCATTTTCCCTTCCATTTCTTTTTCCTCTTTTCCCTTGTTTCTCCCTCCACCCTTTTCTTTTTTTCCATCTGGTCGACTCTTTACTTATCCATTCTTCTTCTACTCTCTCTCTCTCTCTCTCCATTTTTCTCCCCTTCTCGATGTGGCTCTCCAGCCGACGCCCCTAGTTTGGCTCCTTCGCCTCCAGTACACCGCTGGTCGCCGATTTCCCCACTGTCGGCCACTCCTCCAGTATGGATTCTCCTCCCCACGTGATCCAGCGAAGGCGACCAAGGATCCGGCGGCAAGGAAGACGAGATCAGGCGGCACGACCGAGGATCCACGGCGGCAGTGCGAGGTCAGGGGCGCAGCGTGAGCTCGCACGGTCGCTCCCGACGGTAGCTCTCTCTAATTGGTAACTAGCATCCCCTCCCCCCCCCCTCCGTTTTTCCCCTCTTCCTCTGTCGGGACCCCGAATTTGCAAATCCGGACCCTCTGTGTATTCAGCACTAGTCCAGGAACGCGCTAGTGCACACAGTCTTAACATCGGTAAATATCACAATCATACCACTCGATACCAATAAAGTACTTTATTTAAATAGTCAAACTGGTTACTCGACCTTATGGTCAAGTTACAAATATATGCCTCGCAAGGCGAAACTTATTCAGAGAAAAATAATCATAGCGGCGGAAAATTAAATAACCGTGGCGCCATCCAAAGATACCACAGTAACTGATCGGGCTCGCTTCCCTAAGTAGACGGATCCTCTTGGAGCTCCTCCTCCAAAGCTTGTGCGATCTCCTCTTCAACTGGTGTTGTATTGTGGCAAGGGTGAGTACTTGGTACTCGGCAAGTCATGCCTGAGAATGCAAGCTAATATACTATATGCATGGCTTGGTACAAAGGAATAGCTCAAGGTATATTTGCGATGCTTGACATTTGAAAAGTAATATAAGTAGATTCAAAGCGGTAGAAACAAGTAAAGTATAAATAACTTTTCAAGGAATTTAATAAACATCTTTCCCATCCTATTCCACATTTCCATCAACTTCATTATTAGTCCAACCCAACTTTTCAAACCAAAGTTATTTTTAGGAAAATCTAACCCTTGATTGTAATTCGGCGATGTCCAATACAGCGGACACGGCTATTCGAATAGATTCTAAACTCTGCAGAGGTTATGCACTTTACCCACAAGATACAGTCAAACACCACAAAGGCGAGTTCAGTAACAAAGTCTTTCTAAACCTCTAACAATACAAGTGGTCCTCCCGGCTATTGCAAGCACTAACCCTTCCCTTCGCTAAGGCGAAGTCTAGGCCAATCAACGTTAGATGGGTACTGGCCTCGGCCAGATGACGCTCCCCGTACAACTTACACAAAGGGTGTAGTTGACCTCCTCGAGGTCCCACAGTGCGTTATTAGCAACTTAGTCAACTAGGTCCGTCCCATTACAGACATGTGGTTGCACGTTAGACCCAGTTCAAAGGCTTGCAAGGTTAAGTCCTTAGGGTGACCAGGGCAAGACTACCCAAAGAACCAAATCAACACTCCCAATGCCACAACTGGCCCACCTGATTACTCTTGCCACATGCCGGCCGAAATCGTTTATCAAACCCCAGTTGATTACCATGCACCACGTGCCATCAACATCACATGATACCTTTCCAAAACAGGTTCAATATATCATTAAGTCAATATTAGCATTTGATTGTCCAAAATCATGTCATGAGCACGTAGCAGGCCTAAGCAGTATACTACAACGGTCTAAAACCCATGTTGGCAACTTAATAATGTCCAACTAGTAAACCACAACTAGGGTGACAAAGGGTCATGGCACATACTTAGATAATCAAGGTGTCATACAGCAGATTGGTACTTATCTAACCCCCATGTTTAAACAAAGTATTTTTCTAATTGAACTAGCATGCAATAGTTTAAATCAAAATAGATTTCGAAATAGGATCAACATGGTCAAAGCACAACTTGCCTTCAAAAAGTACTTGTTCTTGGTCTTGAGTTGGATCCTGAGTTAATACTTCTCCCTCGAATCCTTCCGGCACTTCAACGTCTACTCGTAAAGCGTGCAAATAGCAAATACACGAATAAACAATAGGCAAAAAGTGTCCAAACATCCAAATAAAATCCATAAACAGAGAGAACATAATTTTATGAGTTTTTAGAAGCTGGAATCGTCAAATTTGGAGTTAAGGCGTTAAAAGTTATGATTATTTAAAGTTTAAATAATCAATTAAATAATTTTGTAGGGAAAAACTTTAGTCCAAAAATTAAATAAAATTCATATTTAGGTAGATCTCAATTTTATACAAATTTAGAAATTTGAATCACTCAAATCGGAGTTGAAACGCAAAAGTTATAAGCGTTTGAAGTTTGAAACAAAATCTGAGATCATTAATTCGAATTAATAAATCATTTTCTTTTTCGGAAATTAATTATTGCGTCAGCATGGACACGTGGCGACCTCCGATTGGTTGGTCGACGTCGGCCGGTCCATGGACTCGGTCCACGCCTGTTCGGGTCTCTGTGGACCCGGTCCACGGCTCACGTGAGACTGACATGTGGGTCCCACCCGTCAGTGGGTCACGTGCACGGTGCGGCTCTCGGCTACGTGGCATGATCACGGCCATTGGATCTAGATCCAACGGTTTAGATCTACCCTAGGTTAACTCCGTTATAATCTACACGGTGAACATGGGCCGTTCGATCTAGATCGGACGGTCCCGATCTAACCTAGTTTTACGGTATTAAGGCGCACGAGATGATCGTGGGCCGTTGGATCTTGATCCAACGGTCCAAATCCAATCGTGTTCACAAACACGTGAACTCACCGTGGTTTGATCGAATCGGACGGCCGAGAAGCTTCGCGCGGTGATGGCGTCACTGGGGCTTGGGTCTGCCGAGTCGGGGACGATGACGCGTGGAACGGCAGCGCCCGAGGGTCCTCCGGCGAAGTGAGATGTCCTCGCCGACGCAGCTTGACCTGGGGGTCTCGGATCTGAGCTTAACGGCGACGGAAGGCGACGGATGACGGCGGGGCGCGGCAAAAACCGTGGCGGAGGTAAGATCTAGCTACGGCGAGCGATTGCGGCTAGCTGGCAGCGGCTCAAGCTCGGAAACTAGGGCAAACGGGGCGCATGGAAGAGGGCAACCTCGGGGGCCGGTCCGGGCTTTAAATACGGCCTCGACGTGCGCGCAAATCGGAACCCTAGCCGTGTCCCGCTCGGTCACGGCGGAGCTCTCCGGCTCGGAGTCGGAGCGGAGACGGCGGCCGGAGCCCGTCCGCGTGTCGTGATCAACGGCCACGATCGCACGGCGCGATCGTGTCCGGGTCGGACGGCTTTCGAGCCGTGCAGACGCGGATCTCGGTAGTTGGATCCCGATCCAACGGTCGGGATCGCTTAGGGTTGGGAAGCTGGTTTGGTCGAGTCAATCGGCTCGGGTCGGACTCGAGTCCGACTTCGGTCGGATGAAACGATGCTCGACCGAGTTGATTTTCCAAATGATTTAATATTTAAAATAATTCCCAATAATTCATTTAATTCATTAAAAATAGCAAAATACTCAGAAAAATTCGAAAAATTACGGAAAATAGTTTAGGGTATTTGGGACTCAAATAAAATATTTCCAACAAAATTTTATTTGCAAAATTAAATTCTTTAATTATTTCAAAATGGAATAAATTCAAATAAATTCCAAATAAATCCAAATAAATTCCAGAAAATTCCAAAAATTCACCAAAGTGCCAAATCACACATGAATTTAAGAAAAGCAAAATTTTGGGGTGTTACATCCTCCAACCCAGCACCGCCTGCGCGTCCGCCTTTTTGCCGCTCAACGCCGCCCAGGACCGCTTGCGCATCCGCCGAGCTCCGCCTAGGGCACGATTTTGTCCCTAGGCGCCGCCTTTCTCCGGTTTTTGGAACAATGGTCGCTCGGTTGGCGTCTCACCTAGCCTTGTCGCTTGACAACCATGATCCAAACAACATTTGAATCTGAATTTCACTATAATTCCACCTACAATTTCACATGTCATCCAAACACTAGAATTGTATTTATAAACCAATTCCAATTCAACTTGGATTTGAATTGGAGACTTCCAGGTAGTGAAGTAAAGCATTTGTCTAGTGATGGTTACAACTGTCATTATCAGATGAAAAATACTCGATTAAACAATTATATATTCTATTAGCATCACATCTCCTTTGTTAAATGAAAAATATTTCTGTTCTGAAATTTTGTACTTTCCGATTGCCACAATAGACACTTGGCTTTGTCTTGGCATACAAGCATGTCCCTATAAGTTATAGCACAGAAGAAATATGTGAAATTTAGCACAGAGATCCTGCAAGCATTGTTCTAAAAACAGGTCTACTAGGCCGAGTACTAGGCTGAATACTCACAGGCTGCCTCCCCTGTTACGAGTATGCAAAACCGAGTAATTAACAGGTTTACCAGGTATAACTGCCTGATTACTCGGGATGCTCGGGTAATAGGCCACTTACAATGTGGTAGATGAGGGGGAGATGTGGTGGCTCTGCACATGAGGGAGGCAGGAAGTGGCAGCTGTC
This sequence comes from Rhipidocladum racemiflorum, assembly GCA_036346355.1. NCBI lineage: Eukaryota > Viridiplantae > Streptophyta > Magnoliopsida > Poales > Poaceae > Rhipidocladum > Rhipidocladum racemiflorum. The sequence goes on from CM070572.1 coordinate 68,019,987, forward strand.
TGCTCTTTGTGACACTCTCTGTCCTGTTTATTTGTGCTATTTTGCTTCTAGAACTCCCAGTGCATTTCTATTCATTTCGATATTGAATGAGAGGAGCAGATATTTGTGCAAATGTGCTAATCTAATTCATTCAGTCTTCTCCTTAGTTTCTCTACTATTCTAAAACAGCAGTTGGTGGCAGTGGTGAGTTCTTCCCACGTCATTAATTGCCTTGCTTAATTACCCTACTTAATTGCCCTGCTTAATTGCTCTACGCAAGAAACGAAGCGTTGCTTTAATTAGCCAGCTTTCGCAAGAAACGAAGCGTTAAAGATAGATGTTTGATCTTGTGAAATAATTTTTTTTATTTTTTAATCTTTATTTTTTGTTATTAATTTTGTTTTTCGTAGCAACGCACGGGCATGTAACTAGTAATCTTATATGCCATGGTTTAATTTGTCAATTAGTGCACCAATTCCAAATGGGTGGTTTTCCATGGTCATCATCTTAAGATTGCAAATTAGCCCACTTGTAGCTTTCAGATCATGTTATATTGAAACATGTTATGTCTATTTGATGTCATCCTGCTGCTACTACATCAAAATATATGCATTGAAATTTTGTTTTGATGCTATATGACTATACAATATATAAATCCTCAATTTAAAGAAAAAAACAGGTTACAAGGTCGATTACCATATACTCGCTACAAGGTGAGGTTACCTATCGAGTACCTATTACCGAATTTTAGGACCTTGCCTGCAAATCAGTTTACTGTGATCTCTATCTTGCTCTAGCCTCTGTACTTGGCAGTGAACTTTGCTGAAAGAATTCTTTGTTTGTATGTGTATCTACTGGTCTAGGCGAAGATGGTGAACCCATATTAGTGCCAGTATGTCTATATTCTTATTTACATGCTATATTCTTTTCGGCTTATTTGCATACTTGTAGATTTCAGGATGGTAATCTTACCACCATCATTTGGTGCCACCTTAGAACTGGTAGATGATTATTCCATTACTTCTGCAGGTTTGAACATCGGGAAGAGAACAGAAAAGATTGCTTGAGGACATTGTATGCTCTAATAGAAGATGCGATTAAAGCTGATAAGTTGGCTACGGATGCTAGAAATGCTTATGTTAAAGGCAGACTTAAGGCTAATTTTCAATTCATGGAACGATTGAAGCTTAAGACACAGAAAATGAGGGTAACTGCATAAAGCGTGCTATTGGGCTCCACAGTTGAACAATTCCTCTCTTTCTTGTTCTCAGTATGGTGATCGTCGTGCTTATCATTTGTATTGTTAGCTACGATACACAGAAGTGTTGGTTATACTTTACATTTGCTGCCTTTGATTGTTCGCACTGTTTTGTAGGCTTACTGTTACCTGAAGCTATATTTAGTTTTGAATTTACCATGCCCATTGAGATCAGTTTGCATGAACGCTTGGTGAACAGGCTATATCATCATTGTCCCCGAATAACAAAGTTGAGCCTAAAATTTCCAGCTTCTGATTCTCGTAAGATTCTTTTGCCGCCTTGTTCTTGAATTGAAGGTGCTAAGTTTCATGAGTTTGCAGACAGGATCGTAACATGTAACTAGAGATGTATGCTAGGTTGATTGTCTTCTGTCAACACTATGTGCGCCCCATGTTTATGAATCAGTCTATAGTTTTACTCAGTGACTGGCACATCTATATATGTAAAGACAACCGGTAGTATTTAAGATACCTTCTTTGTTTTAGCGGACTAGAAAATCTTTCAATCAAGAAAAAACAAAATTTCTAGAAATTCTTGTATTAATTGAGGGAAAAAAAAGAGATTTACACCTTTATTTCGGTGGGACCAAATTGTAACGATGTAAATTAATCATATATAAATATTATACAATTATATTTTCCAAAAGCATTGGAGTTGTAAACAAATAACAATATGTTGTAATATCTAGCCAGCCAATTCCGCTAGTTGAATATATCCCAAAACTTATGTGAGTTTCACAAGTTGACAGGCAAGCAGAATCTATCTTTATCTGAAAGTTTAAGCAGCTCCTCGAATCTGACACTTCTTGTGTGGAATGACTTCTTCCGCGGAATTTTCTAATGATGTTCGCTCCATTTTAAAAACATCTTTCTACTCTAATTTCAATATTTTTTTGTGCTGCATTGGTTGCCAACAAAATCATTGCTCAGAACTCGTGACAACTCCTGGACTCTAGAATGCATCTTGGAAATTGGTTGGAAATTGGTTGATACAGGAGGTGGAGGTGGGTGCCCCCCCTATCTACACCGTCCAAATGTTCCTTTAGATTCATGCAAGAGACAACCCAAAATAATTGTTGTGCTTGATGAGATATGTAACGGCTCGCCTTTTCAGGGGTGCGTTTAAATGCCACGATAGCTACCTAGGAAGATTAGCTATTGGGAACCAAGTATACATTGCCAGGCAAAAGATGAACTCAACTGCTTTTATAGAATATAAGGCCTAGCGGCTAAGTTTCTTACAAAAGGTGGCGCTGCTGGCCCCAAATAGATTACAACAAAAACACCGCACAGGCAGGCCTGAGCAAAAGACTAAGACCTTAAAACCAAACCAACTCGTCATCTACGAGTTCCTGATAGATGCCAACTTCTTAGATCTCTGAAAGGGTTGGGTTAAGCAAGGCTGAGTACACAACTGTACTCAACAAGTCACACGGGAAATGCTGAATATTGTGGATGCAATTTTATTTGTAATATCATTTTACATTTGAAACACAAACCATAAATAATAGAAAAAAGGGGTCATTTACAAAGGTATCACCACTAAGTCACATTCTCAAAATTCACCAAAGAACTAACTTGAACTCAGTTACGAGAGTCACCCCGAATAAAACTTAGCTTCATTAATCGGAAGCACAGCATATTCGAATACCATTAACTTGACTCTGCAAAGCTGCTCAGCTTTACCCACAAGATATCAACGACCGTTAACGCCACACGTGAATTACATGCAATTTAAATGAATGCGGCTGTGCCGAGACCATCATAACCTTTTGATTGAACATTCCCATAATAGCTCCTATCCGATAGGTCCTTGGACCCACTGTTCTTGGGACCCCACTGGCCAACGCAGGAGCCACGCTCCAATACTGAGTGGGTACCTACCGTTGTGAAGACCGGCGAATGACACCTCATTTCCGTCCCACCAAATCCTTCAGTCATTCCTCTGCCGGGAATGCTGATCCCTATTCTCCTCACTGAGAATGGTACCACCAAGCATGTAGGTATTCCCATGGGATGAACAATGTACTGAGCTATGTCAAAGGCGGTTCAACTGTCGGGACCCGAATTTGTAAATCCGGACCCTCTGTGTATTCAGCACTAGTCCAGGAACGCGCTAGTGCACACAGTCTTAACATCGGTAAATATCACAATCATACCACTCGATACTAATAAAGTACTTTAATTAAATAGTCAAACTGGTTGCTCGACCTTATGGTCAAGTTACAAATATACGCCACGCAGGGCGAAACTTATTAAGAGAGAAATAATAGCAGCGGAAAATAAGATAACATCGTGGCGCCATCCAGTATACCACAGGCAACTGACTGGGCTCGCTCCCTAAGTAGACGGTTCCTCTTGGAGCTCCTCCTCCAAAGCTGGTGTAGTCTCCTCCTCAAGCGGTGTTGTATTGCGGCAAGGGTGAGTACTTGGTACTCGACAAGTCATGCCTGAGAATGCAAGCTAATACACTACATGCATGGCTTGATACAAAGGAATAGCTCAGGGTATATTTGCAGTAAAACAGCATTTGACAAGTAGCATAAGTAGATTCGAAAGCAGTAGAAACAAATATAACATCAATAACTTTTCCAGGAGTTTAATCAACATCTTTCCCATTCCTAATCCACATTTCTATCAACATCATTAATAAACCAAACCCAACCTTTCAAGTCCAAATTATTTTCAAGAAAGTCTAACCCTTGACTGTAATTCCCGAGCGATGTCCAATACCGCGGACACGGCTATTCGAATAGATTTTACACTCTGCAGAGGTTATGCACTTTACCCACAAGATACAGTCAAACACCACAAAGACGAGTTCCCGTAACAAAGTCTTTCGGAAACTTCTAACAGCACAAGTGGTCCTCCCCGGTTGTTGCACAGTAACCCTTCCCTTAGCTAAGGCGAAGTTTAGGCCAACCAACCGTTATATGGGTACCTGGCCGCAGCCCCGGTACGCTCCCCCGTACAACTTACACAAAGGGTGTAGTTGACCTCCTGAGGTCCCACAGGTACGTTATTTGCAACTTAATCAACTAGGTCCGTCCCATTACAGACATGTGGTTGCACGTTAGACCCAGTTCAAAGGCTTGCAAGGTGAAGTCCTTAGGGTGACCAGGGCAAGACTACCCGAAGAACCAAACCAACATTCCCGATGCCACAACTGGCCCACCTGATCATTCTTGCCACATGCCCCGGTCAAAAGCTATTTATCAAACCCCAGTTGATTACCATGCACCACGTGTCATCAACATCACAACACATGATACCTTTCCAAAACAGGTTCAATATATCATTAAGTCAACATTAACATTTGATTGTCCAAAATCATGTCATGAGCACGTAGCAGGTCTAAGCAATATACTATAACGGTCTAAATTCCCATGTTGGCAATTTAATAGTGTCCAACTAGTAAACCACAACTAGGGTGACAAGGGGTCATGGCACATATTTAAGTAATCAAAATGTCATACAACAATTAGGCATTTATCTAATTACCCATAATTAAGTAAAGTATTTTCTAATTTAAACTAGCATGCAATAATTTGAACCAAAATAGGTTTCAAAATGGGATCAACATGGTCAAAGCATAACTTGCCTTCAAAAAGTTCTTGTTCTTGGTCCTGAGCTGGCTCCGGGGTCAACACTTCTCCTTCGAATCCTTCCGGCACTTCAACATCTACTCGTAAAGCGTGCAAATAGCATTACACGAATAAACAATAGGCAAAAAGTGTCCAAACATCTAGATAAAATCCATAAACAGAGAGAACATAATTTTATGAATTTTTAGAAACTGGAATCGCTCAAATCGGAGTTGAAACGCAAAAGTTATGATTATTTAAAATTTAAATAATAAATTAAATAATTTTACAGAGAAAAACTTTAGTCCAAAAATTAAATAAAATTCATCATTAGGTAGATCTCAATTTTATACAAATTTAGAAATTTGAATCACTCAAATCAGAGTTGAAACGCAAAAGTTATAAGCGTTTGAAGTTTGAATCAAAATCTGAAATCATTAATTCGAATTAATAAATCATTTTCTTTTTCGGAAATTAATTATTGCGTCATGGGTGACACGCGTCGGCTCCTGATTGGTGGTGGCGTCGGTAGGTCCATGGGCTCGGCCACGGTTCGGCTCGGTCCACCGTGGACTCGGTCCCACGGCCACGTGAGGCCAGCGAGGTGGGACCACTCGGGTAGCGTCATTCTTGGCGTCGGCGGGGACTCGGCCGGCTGCGGCCAGTGGGACCGGTAGCGTCATGGGTGACGTCATCGCACTGAGGTGGCCGTGGCAGGTGGGCCGTCGCGGCGTCCGCGGTGCTTGATTGCGGCTAAGCGTGACCGCATGAGCGGCGTGTCGGCGTCACGCAGCGTGGAGTCGCGGCTGCGGCCGCGGCTGATCGGCCTTCCTGGGCGCGTGTACGATCTCGGCCGTTGATTCGAAAATCAACGGCCCCATTAGATCGGCTTTCACGCGTTTGGGTTAACGCGTTTGATCTGGACCGTTGGATCTAGATCCAGCGGTCGAGATTGAATCTGGGATTTTGAACGGGATCTCACCGACGGTGGCGTGGCGCAATCTGGACCGCTTGATGAAGATCCGACTACCGCGAGCTCAAGTCCGGCGATGGCGAAGCGCGGCGCTGGTCACCGGCGCAGGGACGACGACCTAGCCGACGGCGTTGGCGCGCTCCGGCGAGGTGAGTTGGACTCTGACGCGTCTTGACCTCCGGCCCCGGATCGACCTCAACGCGGCGAATAAAGACTTAACCGCGGGCGAGCGCTACGGCAACTTCTGAGCGATTGCGGCTAAACGGGCGGGCCAGCGGCGTTGTCTAGGACTACGGTGCGTCACGGAAGTCGGCGTCACGGCACGGGTGGCGGCGCAATAAATAGGGCCCCTCGGCGTCAGGTAAACGTCTGAAGCGAGGCCCGCTCCGTTCTTGGCGGCGAGTCGGCGGCGACTGGATTGGGTGGCGTGGCTCAACCACGGTAGTTGGATCAAGATCCAACGGTCGCGGGGTTTGGGCTCGGAGTGCGGCTCGGCGGTGGTGGCTCGGTCGGGCTTGGGCTCGGGTGACGTGGCTCAATCGTGGCCGTTGGATATGAATCCAACGGTCACGCGGTTAGGGCTTGGCCGAGTGGGTTCGGTCGAGTCACGTGGCTCGGGTTGGACTCGAGTCCAACTCGGGTTCGACTTCGATCGAGATGAACGATTTGACCCGACTCGATTTTCCAGCGATTTAATATTTAAAATAATTTCCGTAATTCATTTAATTCAAGAAAAATAGCAAAATACTCGAGAAAAATTCGAGAAAAATTCTGCAAATATTTTAGGGCATTTGGACTCAAATAAAATATTTCCAACAAAACTTTATTTGAAAATTTAATTTCTTTAATTATTTCAATATGGAATAAATTCAAATTAAATCCAAATAAATCCAAATAAATTCCAGAAAATTCCAAAAATTCACAAATGTGCAAAATAATATTTAATTTCATGAAAAGCAAAAATTGGGGTGTTACAAACCTCCCCCCCTTAATAGAATCTCGTCCCCGAGATTTAAGGCTAACTAAGGAATAGGTTCTAAACTCTTTCCTCAAATCCTCTTCGCGTTCCCAAGTCGCGCTTTCTTCATGGTTGCTCCTTTGAACTCTACAGAAACGGGTTGACTTATTTCTAGTCTCTCGGTCCATAGTATCCAAAATCTTCACGAGATGCTCCTTATAAGTCATATCCTCTTGCAGTTCAATCGACTCCAAGGGCATTTGCTCATCTGGCACTCGAAGACACTTCTTTAGTTTGGGACACATGGAACACGTCATGTACTCCTCGCTAACGATCGTGGCAACTCCACCGGTAAGCAACTTCGCTGCGGCTCAAAATCTTAAATGGTCCAACATAACGGGTGCAAGTTTCCCTTTGGCATGGAACCTCTTAACTCCCCGAGGCGTAACTCGAGGTATACAAAGTCTTACGGTTCAAAACTCAAATCCGGCGACGATTGTCAAGATAACTCTTCTGTTGTGATTGGGCTATCTTCAACCTTTCCCTAATCATGGCAATCGCTTCTTGACTTCTTGAAGAATATCAGGCCGAAGACACGGCGTTCACTGTCTCATTCGGTTCAATGGCGTCGGCGAAGTCGACCATGTAGTGCTTCAAATGGCGACATTTGCAAACTGGCTTGGTAGCTGTTGTTGTAACTGAACTCCGCATACGGCAGACTCTTATCCCAAGAGGTAGCATAAGCCAATGCACACGCTCTTAACATATCCTCCAGAATCTGATTGACTCTTTCGGTTTGTCCATCCGTCTGTGGATGATAGGCTGTACTGAAGTTCAAACGGGTTCCCATGGCTTCATGTAGCTTATTCTAGAACCTCGAGGTAAACTGAGTACCTCTATCCGATACGATCTTCTTTGGCACTCCGTGCAAACAGACGATCCTGATCATGTACAACTCTGCTAATTTATCTCCCGAGTAGGTTGTCTTCACAGGAATAAAATGGGCTACTTTGGTCAAGCGATCCACTATAACCCATATGGAGTCATAACCTCCTTGAGTCTTGGGTAAACCGGTAATGAAATCCATTCCGATTTCCTCCCACTTCCACTCAGGTATCTTCAACGGCTGTTGCAATCCTGCTGGTCTCTGATGCATTGCTTTGACTCTCTGGCATATGTCGCACAACGCAACATGCTCGGCAACTTCACGCTTCATGTTCAGCCACCAGAATCTTTCTTTCAAATCCTGGTACATCTTGGCACTTCCAGGATGAATGGAGTACTTTGAGTCATGAGCTTCTTCTAAAATCAACTGCTTCAGCTCCTTCTTGTTTGGTACACAAATACGATCCTTCATCCACAACGTGCCTTGCTTATCCAACTTGAAGTCCTCTGCCTTGCCTTCCTCCATGTTGGACTTAATCCTGCGGATCTTGTCATCATCCTTCTGTCCTTCTCGGATCTGATCCTCCAGGGTGGGCTTCACTTCCAATGTTGCCATGAATCCTTCTGGTACGACTTCAATCTGCATTCTCTGGAAATCCTCACATAGCTCATCCTGACTTGTGGCTAGCAACATACTCACGGTATGGCTTTTCCGACTCAGAGCATCGGCAACTACGTTTGCCTTTCCTGGATGGTAATGGATTCCAACATTGTAGTCCTTGATCAACTCTAACCATCTCCTCTCGCCTCATGTTCAGTCTGATTGGGTGAAGATGTACTTAAGACTCTTATGGTCCGTGTATACTTCACATCTGTTTCCAATCAAATAGTGACGCCACAATTTCAAAGCATGCACTACGGATAATAGCTCTAGGTCATGCGTCGGATAATTCTCCTCATGTGGCCTCAACTATCTTGATGCATAAGCGGCGACCTTTCCATTCTCGACAAAGACACATCCAAGTCCTTGACGCGATGCATCACAATATATATCAAAGCTTTGATTAACATCCGGTAGGACTAACACTGTCTTGATGTCAATCTCGTCTTGATTCTTGGAATCCTTTCTCGCACTCTGGCGTCCATGTAAACTTCTTCTCCTTTTTCAAAGAATTGCGTAAGAGGTCTCGCAATTGTCGAAAATCCTTCAATGAAACGGCGGTAGTAACCTGCCATTCCAAGGAAACCGGATCTGGTCACGGTCTTGGTGCTCCCAATGTAACACAGCTTCTACCTTGCTTGGGTCTCTGGCGACTCCTTCTGCGGTCATTACATGTCCGAGGAATTCCACCTTGTCCTTCCAAAAATCACACTTACCGAACTTGGCGAAGAGTTGCTTGTTCCTCGGCTTTTCCAAAACTTCGCCTCAAGTGCTCTGCATGTTCATCCTCTATCTTGGAGTAGATTAGGATATCATCTATGAACACAACAACAAACTTGTCCAAATATTCCATGAACACCTTATTCATCATATTCATGAAATATCTTTGGCGCATTCGTCGAGACCAAAGGACATAATCAGAAACTCGTAATGTCCATATCTTGACGAGAATGCGGTCTTCGGAATATCCTCTGATCGGATCTTCAACTGATGGTATCCCGATCTCAGATCAATCTTGGAGAAAACTCCGGCTCCTCTCAGCTGGTCAAACAAATCATCGATCCTCGGTAGCGGGTACTTATTCTTCACGGTGACTTCATTGAGTGCACGGTAGTCAATGCACATCCTGAAACTCCCGTCCTTCTTCTTAACAAACAAAACTGGCGCTCCCCACGGCGACGAACTTGGTCTGATAAATCCTTTCTCCATTAGCTCTTCAAGTTGCTTCTTCATCTCTACCAATTCTTCGGTGGACATCCGATAAGGTCTCTTTGCTATCATTTGTGCAGTACAAGCTCTATCACAAACTCTATGTTCCTGTCTGGCGGCATACCAGGTAGATCTTCAGGAAAAACATCTGGGTACTCATTCACTACTGAGACATCTTCTATGCTTATTGCCTTGGTGTTGTTAACCATCAACTATCCATCTCTGACGGTGGTAGCTTGAAATTCCACTTTCTTTCCACACGGGCTCTCAACTGAGATGGTCCTCCATCCACAATCCAATACGGCCTTGTGCTTGGATAACCAATCCATTCCCAAAATGACATCTAAGGTCTGGGTCTCCAAAATAATAAGGTTCGCTAGGAACTCTATCCCATCTATTAGTATTCTCACCCCAGAACATCCTACTTTCGTTCGGAATTCGGAACCAGGGGTTTGAACTACAAGCATGCATTTAAGTCTTGCAATCTCCAAATCATTTTTAGCAGCAAAGCCTTGTGAAACAAACGAATGCGAAGCTCCGGAATCAAACAAAACTATCGTAGGTACTGAGTTAACAAGTAACTTACCCAGTACGACGTCCGTAGCATTCTGCAGTGCATCTGCGGTGACATGGTTGACTTGGCCTCTCACCACGATGCAGGGTGTGGCTCTGGTCTTTGGCGTCCTGGCCGGTGTGGATCCCAGTTGAAGCGAATCGGGTCACTCCTCTGTCTTCTTTGGACAAGCTGTTGGCAAAGTGCCCTGGCTCGTTGCGATTGTAGCGGCGTCTCACTTGTTCCTTGTTGATTGCACAAGCGGCGTTTCGGCTGGTCTTTGGGTTTGATAGTTACGATTGACGGGTCTTGGTGCCGTGACGGTGTCTTTGTTGCATTCTCGTGGTGGAATCTGAAAAAGCGATTTGGCGCAACCCTCAAGCGTTCTCGCGCTCACGACGTGATCCTGTTTGTTGCATCCTGCGCTTCCTGTTCTCATCCAGTTCCTTGCGCCTGTCCTCAAGAATAAGCGCCTTATTCACAAGCTCCTGAAAATCTGGGAAGGTGTGGGTGATCAGTCCCACCTGTAGTCCAGAGTTAAGTCACTTCATGAAACGAGACTGTCTGGCTTTATCTGTTGCTACATCCTCAGGTGCGTAGCGAGCAAGCTGTGTGAACCTGTTCAGGTATTCGGCCACTGGCTGATTACCTTGCTTCAGTGCTCTGAACTCCTCCTTCTTGAGATCCATGATTCCTTCAGGCACGTGATACTGACGGAATGCAGCTGTGAACTCTTCCCAAGTGATGTCCTAAGGGTTCTCTTGCGTGGCACAGAAGTTCTCCCACCATTCAGCGGCTGTTCCTTCCAACTGATGAGAAGCGTAGAGTACCTTCTCATTTCCTATGCATTGAGCAATGTGTAGCTTCCTCTCAATTGACCTTATTCAGTCATCAGCTTCCAACGGGTTAGCATTCCCGGAGAAAGTGGGTGGATGAGTCCTCATAAACTCTGACAGTCTTGTATTCTGGCGTTGTCCCTGATTGACTTGATTAGCGGTGGCCTGAGCAGTGACGTGCTGCATCTGTTGCATCATAGCATGCATCAACAGAGTCTGAGCAGCAAGAAATGCTCCAAAATTCTGCATGTCCAGTGGCGGTGCTGGTGCTCCATCATTGGGGTTTTCTGCTGGGCGAGAACCACTTCCATTGCCTCCAAGGTTTCCGCGGGTGTTCACCATCTGTTGATTGCTCCAAGGGTTCAGAGATGAGAGGGAAATAGGAATAGATAAGTAATATGGAACTTATGCGGGGCGAAAGGTGTAACTTAAAGTCCAACTTTATTATTTTAATCATTAGTAACTTGGTATGGTTGCTTACAATGCCTAGGTGCCTTGCAACACATACTGCACACTCAGCAAGCAATGAAAATCCAAATCGAACTAACACTGGAGTCTAACGCCTAAAGGGTGACTCTTTATTCTATGACGCGACTCGGCGAAGGAGTCTCACTATAGAACCTACGCTCACTCATCGAGGAAACCTCCACGGCCTGGGTACGGATGCTGCAGCATAGGCGCAAAACGATCGCCATGTCCAGCAACTGTGTCATCTGTGGTAGTCGAAGAAGCAGTGTCCTCCTCAAGCTCCGGCTCCTCCGGGTTTGGCTCGTGCAGCTCGAGTACTGGCTCCAGCTCTGGTGCGTACAATGCCGTCTCTAACTCTCCAATCCTTTGCAGAAGGTGTGACACATATTCTTGAGCTTCCCGCCATCTGTTCTTCTCTGTCGTGATTTCCTTGCGGGCCTTCTGTAGCTCCTTGCTTGTATCATCGAGTACATCCTCCTGGGCGACAACAAGTCGTGCCAACTGTGTAACCATGGCATTCTCATCCTGAATCGCCTTCGGGTCAAGAAGGTTATTGCTGCGGATGATATCGAACACCGTGCTCTCAATTCTCTGGCGTAGATACGGGTAATGTGCCGCATTGCTCGTCGTGGCGCCTCTTGGATACCCATCTGCATTGTAGACCTCCGGCGGTAAAGGTGTATCGAGCGATTGCCTGGCCCTTCTTCCTAGCGGTACCACAATCTTCACGTCACAAGCCTTGATCAATCCTCGCTTGTCCGATCACGTCCACTTGGTATTGCGGCTTCTCAAAATCTCCGAGAGTCTCAGAGCATACGCCAAAGTTCCGCGGCGTGACCAACCTCCAGATCGACGTAGTTGAACTCTCCCTCCATCTGTCACAAGAGTGCTCACGTAAGAACTCGAAATTTTTAAATCGTGACAAGGTAAGGAAAAATTCAGCAAGAGACAAGAAAAGAGAGAAGGGAATAAATCGAGATGTCATTTCTTATCTTAACGAACTTTTAACCTTTAGAAAATAGGTTTTATCCTCACTACGACCATTCTATCTGTGGGTGAGCCTACAGTCAGTATGGCTCTGATACCACCTCTGTCGGGACCCGAATTTGCAAATCCGGACCCTCTGTGTATTCAGCACTAGTCCGGGAATGCGCTAGTGCACACAGTCTTAACATCGGTAAATATCACAATCATACCACTCGATACTAATAAAGTACTTTAATTAAATAGTCAAACTGGTTGCTCGACCTTATGGTCAAGTTACAAATATACGCCACGCAGGGTGAAACTTATTAAGAGAGAAATAATAGCAGCGGAAAATAAGATAACATCGTGGCGCCATCCAAAGATACCACAGTAACTGATCGGGCTCGCTCCCTAAGTAGACGGTTCCTCTTGGAGCTCCTCCTCCAAAGCCGGTGTAGTCTCCTCCTCAACTGGTGTTGTATTGCGGCAAGGGTGAGTACTTGGTACTCAAAGAAGTCATGCCTGAGAATGCAAGCTAATACACTACATGCATGGCTTGATACAAAGGAATAGCTCAGGGTATATTTGCAAAGAAACAAAGATTTGACAAGTAGCATAAGTAGATTCAAAGCGGAGAAACAAATATAACATCAATAACTTTTCCAGGAGTTTAATCAACATCTTTCCCATTCCTAATCCACATTTCCCTCAACATCATTAATAAACCAAACCCAACCTTTCAAGTCCAAATTATTTTCAAGAAAGTCTAACCCTTGATTGTAATTCGGCGATGTCCAATACCGCGGACACGGCTATTCGAATAGATTTTACACTCTGCAGAGGTTATGCACTTTACCCACAAGATACAGTCAAACACCACAAAGGCGAGTTCAGTAACAAAGTCTTTCGGAAACTTCTAACAAAGACAAGTGGTCCTCCCGGTTGTTGCACAAGAACCCTTCCCTTAGCTAAGGCGAAGTTTAGGCCAACCAACCGTTAGATGGGTACTGGCCGCAGCCTCAGACGCCCCCCGCACAACTTACACAAAGGGTGTAGTTGACCTCCTGAGGTCCCACAGGTACGTTATTTGCAACTTAATCAACTAGGTCCGTCCCATTACAGACATGTGGTTGCACGTTAGACCCAGTTCAAAGGCTTGCAAGGTGAAGTCCTTAGGGTGACCAGGGCAAGACTACCCGAAGAACCAAACCAACATTCCCGGTGCCACAACTGGCCCACCTGATGATTCTTGCCACATGCCCCGGTCAAAAGCTATTTATCAAACCCCAGTTGATTACCATGCACCACGTGTCATCAACATCACAACACATGATACCTTTCCAAAACAGGTTCAATATATCATTAAGTTAACATTAACATTTGATTGTCCAAAATCATGTCATGAGCACGTAGCAGGTCTAAGCAATATACTATAACGGTCTAAATTCCCATGTTGGCAATTTAATAGTGTCCAACTAGTAAACCACAACTAGGGTGACAAGGGGTCATGGCACATATTTAAGTAATCAAGGTGTCATACAGCAATTAGGCATTTATCTAATTACCCATAATTAAGTAAAGTATTTTCTAATTTAAACTAGCATGCAATAATTTGAACCAAAATAGGTTTCAAAATGGGATCAACATGGTCAAAGCATAACTTGCCTTCAAAAAGTTCTTGTTCTTGGTCCTGAGCTGGCTCTTGGGTCAACACTTCTCCTTCGAATCCTTCCGGCACTTCAACGTCTACTCGTAAAGCGTGCAAATAGCAATACACGAATAAACAATAGGCAAAAAGTGTCCAAACATCCAGATAAAATCCATAAACAGAGAGAACATAATTTTATGAATTTTTAGAAACTGGAATCGCTCAAATCGGAGTTGAAACGCAAAAGTTATGATTATTTAAAGTTTAAATAATAAATTAAATAATTTTACAGAGAAAAACTTTAGTCCAAAAATTAAATAAAATTCATCATTAGGTAGATCTCAATTTTATACAAATTTAGAAATTTGAATCACTCAAATCGGAGTTGAAACGCAAAAGTTATAAGCGTTTGAAGTTTGAATCAAAATCTGAAATCATTAATTCGAATTAATAAATCATTTTCTTTTTCGGAAATTAATTATTGCGTCATGGGTGACACGCGTCGGCTCCTGATTGGCTGGCTGACGTCAGCCGGTCCATGGGCTCAGCCCACGGTTCGGCTCGGTCCACCGTGGACTCGGTCCACGGCTCACGTGAGGCCCGGCGGTGGGACCACTCGGGTAGCGTCATTCTTGGCGTCGGCGAGGACTTCGGCCGGCTGCGAGCGGTGGACCGCGGTGGCGTCATGGGTGACGTCACCGCAGCTGAGGTGGCGGCGGGTGGGCCGTCTTGGCGTCCGCGGTGCGGTTGCGGCTAAGCCGTGACCGCCTTGAGCGGTGTGTCGGCGTCACGCCGCGTGGGTGCGTTGGCTTGTGGCCGCGGCGGTCAGCCTTCCTGGACGCGTGGCACGATCTCGACCGTTGATTCGAAAATCAACGGCCCAGATTAGATCTGGCTTTCACGCGTTTGGGTTAACGCGTTTGATCTGGACCGTTGGATCTAGATCCAACGGTCGAGATTGGATCTGGGATTTTGGAACGGGATCTCACCGACGGTGACGTGGTGCAATCTGGACCGCTATGAAGATCCGACGGATGGCAGAGCTCGAAGTCCGGCGATGGCGAGCGGCGGCGCTGGGTCACCGGCGCAGGGACGCATTTACCTAGCCGACGGCGTTTGGCGCGCTCCGGCGAGGTGAGTTGGACTCTGACGCTGTCTTGACCTCCGGTCCGGATCGACCTCAACGGGCGGCGGAGGGCGAGCAGCGGCGAAATAAAGATTTAATCGCGGCGGAGCGCTACGGCAACTTCTGGCGGCGATTGCGGCTAAGCAGCGGCGGCTTCGAGCGGCGTTGTCTAGGGCTACTGGTGCGACGGAAGTCGGCGTCCACAAGACGGGTGGCGGCGCAATAAATAGGGCCCTCGGCGTCAGTGAAACGCCGCGAAACCGAGGCCGCTCCGTCTGCGGCGAGTCGGCGGCGACTTCGGATTGGGTGGCGTGGCTCAACCCGCGGCCGTTGGATCAAGATCCAGCGGTGCGGGGTTTGGGCTCGAGTGCAGCTCGGCGGTGGTGGCTCGGTCGGGCTCGGGCTCGGGTGGCGTGGCTCAATCGTGGCCGTTGGATCCGAATCCATGATCACGCTGATTAGGGCTGGCCGAGTGGGTTGATCGAGTCACGTGGCTCGGTCGGACTCGAGTCCGACTTCGGGTTCGACTTCGGTCGGATGAAACGATTACTTGACGGGCTTCGATTTTCCAGCGATTTAATATTTAAAATAATTTCCAGTAATTTATTTAATTCAAGAAAAATAGCAAAATACTCAGAAAAATTCCAGAAAAATTCTGGAAAATATTTTAGGGCATTTGGGATTCAAATAAAATATTTTCAACAAAACTTTATTTGAAAATTTAATTTCTTTAATTATTTCAATATGGAATAAATTCAAATTAAATCCAAATAAATCCAAATAAATTCCAGAAAATTCCAAAAATTCACAAATGTGCAAAATAATATTTAATTTCATGAAAAGCAAAAATTGGGGTGTTACATCAACTAACCGACCCGACTTGCGGTTGAGCGAGGTCTTAAGTTATTTACTTTGCTCAAGGGGGTTTAACCTTATTTTGCCAAAGACTAAGCCATTTAACTATTCACGAATCAATCTGGTACCCATTGTACCAGCCACCGAAACCAACCATGGCATTAATCATCAGCCAGGGATCGGACTCACATCCACCTCGTGGCTAGTCCATACTGTTCCCCTGATCGTAGCACATTTAAATACTCTGAGCCAACTGCTCGCCAACATTTTATTTCTCGCTCAAAGATTTTGAGTGAGACTAATACAATTAATATTTAACTAGGGTTATTCAAGGTTTAATAAGGATCATCAATGCCAACGAGGCTAATTGCGAATCTGGGTGTAACTATGTTGCATGTCATTCTAAATTATTGGTTTTCAATAATTCAACATACAATTAAAATAATGCGATAGAAATTAAATACTATAATATTATAAATAACTGGGTCCAACATGATCAAGGACGTGCGGCTTGCCTTGCTGCGAGGCGGGGTCGGTTAGATCGTAGTCGACGTAGTCGTACGTGGCTCTTGTCTGGTCTGGCTCCTGTTCCGGAAACTGCTCCTGCTCCAGGTACTGCGCGAACGTTGGGTCTAGCGTGAAAGAACAAAAATAATAAGCAAACGAATAAAACAATAAAAGAAAAGAAAAGAGAAAAGCAGAAAGAGGAGAAACAGAAAGGATTGAGAGAGAGAAGGGCCAAAGGGGGGTTGAAGGGTGATTTGGGTATTTTTGGAGTTTTGGGAGCTTCAAATGGTGAAACAGAGGTCGTTTTTGGACTCAGTTGCTCGAAACGGTAAGGATAGCGTATTTTGGCTATTTTTGGACTTTTCGGGGATTTTGGCGAATTTTGAATTAATAAAAGGATTTCTCGGATTATATAAAAAGGAAAATCCGAAATTTGAAATAATAAAAGAAAAGAAAAACCGGTCAGGCCGGAATTGGGCCGTCCGGCTTTGGCTCACAAAGGGCCGGGGGGGTTGTGCATGCGCACGAGACGCTGGGCCGTGCCCAATGGTTCGGTGGAGGGCTAGGCTAGTGTTTGGCGAGGGGTGGCGACATGGGGCCGGCCGGAGCTGGGGAAGGAAAAGGGGCACGACGGGGAGCTCACCGAGAGGGAGAAGAAAAGGACGACGAAGACGATGGCGGGGGGGCCTTATACTTGCACGGTGAAGGGGAGAGAGCAGAGCGGCATGGGCGGGAGCAGGCGAGCGGTGTGGGCGGCTACGGGCGAGGAAGACGATGGCTGGGGCTGGGGGGCTTTATACTTGCACGGTGAAGGGGAGAGAGCGGAGCGGCATGGGCGGGAGCAGGTGAGCAGTGTAGGCGGCGACGGGCGAGGTGACACGATGGAGGGGATGGCGGCTGGTGGCGAGGCGACGCAGGAGCAGGGCGTGGGTGTGCTGGCGAGGCGACCGCGCGGAGGTGACGTGGCGCGAATTGGGGATGGCGACGGGAGATGGCGGAGGCGATGGGACGGGCGGCGTGGTCAGCGGGGCGGTGACGAGGGCGGCATGGCGTGCGATGAGGCGATGTGACCGCGGCGACGGGCCAGCGGTCAAGACGAAGATCCAAGGTGAGTTCATCCAAATTCACCCAAATCCAAATCCTAATCCGAGATTCCACTCGAAAATCCAAATCGAAAACGAGTTCAATTTTTTGAATTTTCTTGTTGAAAATTTTGGGGCATTTCAAGATAAATATATATCCTCTCATGGATAGGACATTTCAATGATTTGAGATGTGACGGTTGTTTGAACTTTGTCGAATTTTTTCATTCAAGTATCGACTATAAATGAATCCTCTAACATTTGGTTCCTTACTAACAAAAGATTTATTATTGGTATGCTTGAAAAGGTACCCAACAAATCGCTGAGCCAAGGGCTGATCTTTGAATTTTGAAATATGAGGGGGTTGAATGTCAACTGGTTTGATGGTCTTGCAAGAATAATATCATTTTTTTGAAGCATGCATTCTGCTAATCACATAGATCAATGCACATATCGGTTGGTACGGGGCCTTTTTTCTTCTTCTTACTAAGACGTTGATACTGTATGTAGCAATCCTTTGAGAATATGAGACATCTACATCACAGAATAAGAATGCAGAAGGGGAAGAATAGAATAGCAGAGACTAGGGAAAGGGGAAGAACATCAAGGGGATTTAGTAATTCTTCAATCGACACCATCTACACGTTCCGACCCAGTTTAAATACCTGAGTTTGGTCTTCCTGTTCCTATTACATGGGCTCGGCCCAACATCAATCACGATTACAATTCAGCCCATCAGCCTTACTACTGTTGTGACATTCCCCTCCCCTTAGCTGCGGCTTGCCCCCAAGCCGATGACGATGGAAACTGGCGCCGAAGATTCAATGCCGACTCCCACGCCGTGAAGGTGGAGGAAAAACCCTTCCATTGTACCAACTCTCTTGCTGATGTCGCTCCTCCGCGCAGCACAAGTTCACGTTCCAGAACCGCTGCTGGCTCCAGAGGAGTCGAAGAATCAATACTGATAGAAGCAATGTCCTTGCTAACCTGAATGTCCTGAGCAACGTGCTTCTTCAATTGTGAGACATGGATCACCGGGTGGATCTTACTGCCAACAAGAAGGTCCAATTTGTATGCCACTGTCCCTATCTTTTGCAAAATTTTGTATGGGCCAAAGAACCGGAAAGCCAATTTTTGGTTGTGTCGTGGTGCCAGCGATGTCTGAACATACGACTGAAGTTTCAAATACACCAAGTCTCCTTCCTCAAATGAACGCTCAGAACGACCCTTATCGGCCTGCAATTTCATGCGTTGCTGAGCTCTCAATAATTGTTGCTGCAAAAATTTTGTGAGTAATTCCCTCTCCTGAAGCCAATTCTCCAAATCAAGGACTGTGCAAGCATTCAAATTTGTAATACCAAAGTGGCGTGGTTTGTGGCCATACAACACTTCGAAAGGAGTCTTACCCAAGGCCGAATGATAGTTGGTGTTGTACCAAAACTCTGCTAAAGGTAGCCACTTGGCCCAATGAGTCGGTCTGGAATGAACTGCGCATTTGAGGTAACCTTCCAGGCATTGATTCAAACGTTCTGTCTGCCCATTGGATTGAGGGTGGTACGCAGAACTCATATGGAGCAGAGTATCAGTCAGCTTAAAAAGCTCTTGCCACACATTGCTAGTAAAGATACGATCTCTATCAGAGATCAAGATCTGAGGCATACCATGTAACTTGTAAACATTGTTAAGGTACTCTTGGGCTACCTGCAAGGCCGTGAATGGATGGGATAATGGAACAAAATGCCCATACTTCGTGAACTTGTCAATTACTACCACAATTGCATTATAGCGATTAGAGACAGGAAGACCTTCCACAAAGTCAAGGCTAACCATTGTCCATGCTTGCGATGGGACAGGTAACGGTTGGAGCAGACCAAGTAACTTGACGTGTTCCACCTTAGCCTGCTGACAGACTTCGCAGCTTTGCACAAATTGAGTGACAGTCTGCTTCATATTTGACCAAGCAAACAAGTTTTTAATTCTATGATAAGTGGCATGGATGCCCGAGTGACCCCCAAGTCCACTACTGTGTAATGCTTGCAGAACATGATTTTGAGCTAGTTTGTTGTTGCCAATCCACACTCTCCCTTTGTACCGAATTATGCCCTCATGTAAGTGAAAATTCTTACTGTTGTCGTTGGACAAGGCTAGCTCTGTAAGTAACTGTTGTGCCTCCGGGTCTTCTTGATAGCCAGCTGCCAGATTCTCCATCCATGCGGGCGTACAGCTCGAAATGGACATCAAGCCGGAATCTCCATGTAATCGCGACAACGCGTCAGCAGCAGTATTAGAGGCTCCCTTCTTGTATTGTATTGTGTAGTTAAGACCCATCAATTTTACAAAGGCCTTGTGTTGAATGCCTGTGCACAATCTCTGATCCGATAAATGTATGAGGCTCTTATGATCAGTGCGTATGATGAAATGCGAATGCTGCAAATACGAATGCCATTTCTCTACTGCCAAAATAATAGCCAAACACTCCTTTTCATATGTGGACAATTGTAACACCCCAAAAATTTGCTTTCCTTAAATTCATGTGTGATTTGGCACTTTGGTGAATTTTTGGAATTTTCTGGAATTTATTTGGATATATTTGGAATTTATTTGAATTTATTCCATTTTGAAATAATTAAAGAATTAAACTTTGCAAATAAAATTTTGCTGGAAATATTTTATTTGAGTCCAAAATGATCCAAAGTATTTTCCAGAATTTTTCTGGAATTTTTCTGAGTCTTTTGCTATTTTTAATGAATTAAATGAATTACTGGGAATTATTTTAAATATTAAATCGCTGGAAATTCAACTCGGGTCGAGTACTGTTCATCCGACCGAGCCCGAGTCAGACTCGAGTTCGAGTCCGACCCGAGCCCGACCGCGCCCGTGGTCAAACCGAACCCGCTCGCCCGGAACCCTAACCGCGTGACCGTTGGATCCAGATCCAACGGCCACGATTGAGCCACGTCACCGAGCCCGAGCCCGACCGAGCCAGCCAGCTCGCCCGAGTCCGACCCGGACCCAAACTCGCGCACCGTTGGATCTCGATCCAACGGTGTCTGCGCGTACACGTCACCCTAACCGTGTCGCCGCCGGACTCCGCCGCCGCAACGGAGAGGACCTCGGATTCCGCGCGTTTCACGGACGCCGAGGGCCCTATTTATTGCGCCGCCACCCGTGTCGGGATCGCCATTTCATTGCGCACCCGTAGCTCCAACCCACGCCGCTCAAGCCGCCGCCGTCGGCCAGCGAGCTCGCCAGTAGTTGGAGGAGGTGTCCGCCGATTTCTTGTAGTTTTCGCCGCCGTCCGTCGTCTTCCGCCAGAAGGAGCCCAGATCCGAATCCCCGCGAGACGCACCGAAGAGACCACCCACTTTGCCGGGCGTGCGAAACGCCGTCGGTGTGGTCTTCGTTCTCAACGCCCGGCCGGAGCTCGCCGTGGACATCGCAGACGCGAAGCTTCTCCGCGTCGGATCTTCATCGCGACGGTCCAGATTCGTCCACGTTACCCACGGTAAAGAATCACGTGTTAATCTCGAGATCTAATCTCAACCGTTAGATCTAGATCCAACGGCTTAGATTGAACCACGTTCATAGCGATAGGTGGATCTTGACCGTCCGATTAAGATCGAGCGGTCGGTCGATGGAGTTGTTTTCCAAGAGCTTTAGCCAGATCTAATCTGGGACGTTGATTTTTAAATCAACGGACGAGATTGCGCCACGTGTCGGGAAGCCTGACCGTCACGGTCAGCGCCGTCCACGCCAGCGTCGTGTGGCCGACACGCGGGGCAGCGTGTCGAAGGACCCACCTGTCAGCGACCGTGAGCCGTGGGCCGAGCCCACGGTGGACCGAGCCGAGACCGTGCGCCGGGTCCGTGGACCCGAGGCCACGCGTCGTCACCCGATTGGTCCACGTGTCCTCGCTGACGCAATAAATGTTTTTCCGAAAAAGAAAATGATTTAATAATTCGGTTTAATAATTGATTTGAATTTCAAAACTTCAAACGCTTATAACTTTTGCGTTTCAACTCCGATTTGAGTGATTCAAATTTCTAAATTTGTATAAAATTGAGATCTACCTAAATATGAATTTTATTTAATTTTTGGACTAAATTTTTTCTCTGTAAAATTATTTAATTGATTATTTAAACTTTAAATAATCATAACTTTTGCATTTTAACTCCAAATTTGACGATTCCAGTTTCTAAAAACTCATAAAATTATGTTCTCTCTGTTTATGGATTTTATTTTGATGTTTGGACACTTTTTGCCTATTGTTTATTCGTGTATTTGCTATTTGCACGCTTTACGAGTAGACGTTGAAGTGCCGGAAGGATTCGAAGGAGAAGTATTAACTCAGGATCCAACTCAAGACCAAGAACAAGTACTTTTTGAAGGCAAGTTGTGCTTTGACCATGTTGATCCTATTTTGAAATCTATTTTGATTTAACCTATTGCATGCTAAGTTCAAATAGAAAAATACTTTATTTAAATATGGGAGATAAGATAAGTACCAATTTGCTGTATGACACCTTGATTATCTAAGTATGTGCCATGAACCCTTGTCACCCTAGTTGTGGTTTACTAGTTGGACATTATTAAGTTGCCAACATGGGTTTTAGACCGTTGTAGTATCTTTGCTTAGACACCTTTCGTGCTCATGACATGATTTTGGACAATCAAATGCTAATATTGACTTAATGATATATTGAACCTGTTTTGGAAAAGTATCTTGTGATGTTGATGGCACGTGGTGCATGGTAATCAAGCGGGGTTTGATAAATAGTTTTCGGCCAGGGGCATGTGGCAAGAGTAATCAGGTGGGCGGTTGTGGCATTGGGGATGTTGATTTGGTTCTTGGGTAGTCTTGCCCTGGTCACCCTAAGGACTTAACCTTGCAAGCCTTTGAACTGGGTCTAACGTGCAACCACATGTCCAGTAATGGGACGGACCTAGTTGACTAAGTTGTCGATAACGCACTGTGGGACCTCGGAGGTCAACTACACCCTTTGTGTAAGTTGTGCGGGGAGCGTCTGGGTGAGGCCAGGTACCCATCTAACGGTTGATTGGCCTAGACTTCGCCTTAGCTAAGGGAAGGGTTAGTGCGCAATAACCGGGGAGGACCACTTGTATTGTTAGAGGTTTCCGAAAGACTTTGTTACGGGAACTCGCCTTTGTGGTGTTTGACTGTATCTTGTGGGTAAAGTGCATAACCTCTGCAGAGTATAGAATCTATTCGAATAGCCGTGTCCGCGGTATTGGACATCGCTCGGGAATTACAGTCAAGGGTT
Source organism: Rhipidocladum racemiflorum (assembly GCA_036346355.1). Classification (NCBI taxonomy): domain Eukaryota; kingdom Viridiplantae; phylum Streptophyta; class Magnoliopsida; order Poales; family Poaceae; genus Rhipidocladum; species Rhipidocladum racemiflorum. Next base: position 68,042,817 of record CM070572.1, read on the forward strand.
AGATTTTCTCAAAAACAACTTGGACTTGAAAGGTTGGGTTGGATTAATAATGATGTTGGAAATGTGGATTAGGATGGGAAAAATGTTTATTAAACATTGAAAGGTTATCTATGCTTTACTTGTTTCTACTGCTTTCGAATCTACTTACATTACTTGTCAAATGCTGTTTACTGCAAATATACCTTGAGCCACTCCTTTGTATTAAGCCATGCATGTAGTATATTAGCTGCATTCTGTGCATGACTTGCTGAGTACCAAGTACTCACCCTTGCCACCCTACAACACCAGTTGAAGAGGAGACTACACCAGCTTTGGAGGAGGAGCTCCAAGAGGATCCGTCTACTTAGGAAGCGAGCCCGATCGGTTGCTGTGGTATCTTTGGATGGCGCCACGGGTTATTTGATTTTCATTGCTACTATTTTCTCTCTTAATAAGTTTTGCCTGCGAGGCGTACATTTGTGACTTGACCATAAGGTCGAGTAACTTGATTAGTTATTTAAATAAAGTACTTTATTAGTATCGAATGGTATGATTGTGATATTTACCGATGTTAAGACTGTGTGCACTAGCGCGTTCCTGGACTAGTGTTGAATACACAGAGGGTCCGGATTTGCAAATTCGGGGTCCCGACAACAATGCTTGGTTTCTGCTGTTGAATCCCTTACTAAGAAATGCCACAGGATGACCTTCCTGCATTAACACAGCTCCAACTCCAGCATTACATGCATCCGTCTCAACAACAAATGGTTTTGAAAAATCAGGGAGAGCTAACACTGGAGCTTTAACCATTGCTTGCTTGAGAATGTCAAATGCTTGCTGCACATGCGGGCTCCAGTTGAAGGACACTCCTTTTTTAAGAAGTTCAGTAAGGGGTCGACTAAGAAGTCCATAGTACTTGATAAATTTTCTGTAATATCCCGTGAGGCCCAAAAATCCTCTAATCTCCTTCACATTCTTTGGAGTAGGCCAGTTCAATACTGCTTGGATCTTAGAGCTATCTGTAGAGACTCCTTGTGGTCCAATGACATGACCAAGATACTCAAGTTATTGTTGGGCAAACGAACACTTAGACAATTTAATTGAAAGATTGTTGTGTTGTAGCAAGCGGAACACTTTCTGCAGTAACTGCACATGATCTTCTAAGGTAGCAGTATATAAGAGAATGTCATCCATGAAGATAAGAACCCCTTTTCTCAAATGTGCCTCAAAAATTTGATTCATAATGCTCTGAAAGGTGGCGGGTGCGTTGGTTAACCCAAACGGCATGACCAAGAATTCATATAGCCCTTGATGTGTTTTGAATGCTGTCTTATATTCATCACCCTCAGCCACTCGAATTTGATGATAGCCCGAGCGCAAATCCAACTTGGAGAACCACTGTGCTCCCGCCAATTCATCCAGAAGCTCATCTACTATTGGTAAGGGATGTTTGTGCTTGATAGTAGTGGCATTCAACTGTCTATAATCCACACATAGCCTCCATGTACCGTCCTTCTTTTTCACTAACAAGGCTGGCGAGGCATAGGGACTACTGCTGCGCCGAATTATGCCTGACTGGAGCATTTCACACACCTGGCGCTCAATTTCATTCTTCTGTTGAGGAGAATAACGGTAAGGTCGCACCGTAATAGGTTGAGCTCCTTGCACCACTGGAATTTGATGATCGTGCGGACGCCTGGGTGGTAGACGTTGCGGTTCATTGAACAAAGGAATGAAGTTCTGAACCACCTGTCTCACTGAATCAGGCATTTGCTCCGTTGCCGGACCGTCAACAGTGCACACTTCCTGCTTGTCCTCAATAGCTCTCACCGTGACGCAGTGTGAAAGGGCCTTTCTTCTGATCAAACCATGCAATTTACGAGCTTCAATCTGCTGACAATGCACTGTCCTATCCCGAATTCCCATCAGTTTGATTCTAGTCCCCTTGTACCGGAACTGCATGATTTTAAGACGCCAATCAATCCACATTGGACTGTGTTCTTCTAACCAGTCCGCTCCTAGAATGATATCGTAACTCCCCAGAGGCACTACTCGAACACCATGAGTGAATGTATGTCCTTGGATATACCATTCTAGAGCTAGCACTTCTTGATTACAACAGAGAGACCCACCATCAGCAACCACATATCGCACCTCTGCGATCTGATGAACTGGGAGTTGTAACTGCTGCACAACCTGCTGATTGATGAAAGAGTTTACCGCTCCAGAATCAACTAAAATGAGTACTTCATTTTTCCCAATCATGCCTGCCAATTTCAATGTGTGCCTCTTTATAAGTTTTGGACGCAGATCTCCTTCAATAGCCATCAGTGCTCCACTCGGTTCCTCATCTGATTCACTGTTGTGCTCAGTCTGCGCGGCTTCTATTTGCAAAGCCTCTAACAATTCTTCGATAACATGGATTGACACCTTTTCAGGACAGCGATGCCCCAGCCTACTCCACTTCTCCCCACAAGTGAAGCATAACCCATTTGCTCTGCGGTAATCCTTGAGAACCGCTAATTTAGCTTCTGCCTTAGCTCCCTCCTGCTTCTTCAAACCTTCCCCCTTTTCTATTAGCTTCAATTTCTCCAGACCCGAAGTGGTCTTGACATCACCACGCTGAAACTCATGAGATTCAGTCCTTCCCTGATAATTTCTTGGCTGTACCTCCTGTTCTTCTTCTTGCAGCAATGCCAAGGCACTTGCTGTGTCAATGTCGGGTGGTCTATGGAGCCAAATCGCAGTTCTGATATTGGTCTGCAACCCTTCCAAGTACTCATGGACAAATAAGACTTCATCCAATGTAGGATTATACAACCACAAGTGGTGCCAGATTTCTTCAAATTTGTCTGTATACTCGCTGACTGACCCTGTCTGCCTCAAATTTCTCAGCTGTCGTCGATAATATTGATATTTGTCTTGGGTAAACTTGTCATTCACCAGATTACAGAGCTCTCTCCAGTCCTCAACTCTACCTCTTGCCTCAATCTTCTGAAGCCACAAGGCAGCCGAGCCAACAAAATTTAATGCTGCAAAACGTGATTTCAGACATTCATGAACACCAAATACTTCAAAATACGTTTCACACCTCCCTTGCCACAACCGTGGATTGTCTCCATTGAACTTTGGGAACTCCATTTTGGGCACGGCATTATGCCCTGTGCGCCCAGGTACTGTCAGATATCCTTTACCCTCTCCTTTTCTTTCATCCATCAATTCAAGATTCTGATGGTGTTGAGACATCACCCCCTTAGCCGGAGTGAATTGGGGAAACCGAAGTATACCATCACCATGTTCTCTAGCCTGCACTTCATCTCGGTGGCCAGTTGCTCCTAAATTAGGGTCACCTCCTGCAGTTGAGGAAGAAGACCCAGATGCATGATGTACCGCACCTGAGGGGAAAAAACGCGGTCCCGTCTCTGAAGATGGACTAGGCAATCTGGACGTGGTGGCCTTCGATTCCAACAGATTCATGCGCTCATGAAGACGCTCTTGATTCCCTTTAACTTCTTCGATCATCTCTTGAAATGACTTGAACTGATCACACAGTTCCTTGAGCAACATAGCCGTAGCTTCTCCCTGGGCCTCCATTGCCGATAAGGTCTTCACCGTCTGCTCTTCAAACTGCGTCAACTTCCTCCTCGGCGCCAGCGTGATGGTTAGAACCTTTGCAGAGATCACAACTGCGATCACGCACCAAGTCGAGTGAACCGAGATTCAGGTATTTTACGGAAATCACAGTTGCGATTTGGACAAACGCAACCGGTTCTCCAACCTTCCTCCAGGATTTTTTTACAGCTCAAGACCGAGTGCTTCTTGCGATCGTAGGTGGCTCTGATACCAATTGTAACAATCCTTTGAGAATATGAGGCGTCTACTTCATAGAATAAGAATGCAGAAGGGGAAGAACAGAATAGCAGAGACTAGGGAAAGGGGAAGAATAGCAAGGGGATTTAGTAATTCTTCAATCGACACCATCTACACGTTCCGACCCAGTTTAAATACCTGAGTCTGGTGTTCCTGTTCCTATTACATGGGCTCGGCCCAACATCAATCACGATTACAATTCAGCCCATCAGCCTTACTACTGTTGTGACACTGTAGCAGTCGGCGCCGGGTCTCTTCGAGTATTCACGATGGCACGGGCGGAAGTAATAACTTAAGAAACTACACAGGAAACAGACTACATGCTGATCGAGGTCTCCGCAGCAATGTAGCATAGAAATTACTGGCCGTACGTCGCGCGCGTGAATGAAAAATAATTTTGCATTTTTCTCTAGAGAAAAAATAGATCTAGACGTTTTTCTAAAATTTCTGTAAGCTCTTGAAATCTTAGAGATCGCGCTAGGGAAAAAGTACACGGTGCATGCCGAGCGCGTGAACGGAAAATGATTTTGCGTTTTTTTCCGGAGAAAAAAATAATTTTTCGGAGGAAAAATAGATCTAGCCGTATTTTTAAATGTGCACGGCGTGCGTGTGAACGAAAAATAACTCTGTTTTTTTTCGAAGAAAAAGTAGACCTAGACGTATTTTTCAAATTTTTGGAGGCTCGAGAAACCTCAGAGACCTAGCTGAAAAAATACGATTTTGTGTTTTTTTTGGAGAAAAAATAATTTTTCGCAGGAAAAATAGATCTAGACATATTTTTAAATGCGCACGCCGCGCGCGTGAACGAAAAATAGTTCTGCGTTTTTTTCCGAAGAAAAAAGTAGACATAGACGTATTTTTCAAATTTTTTGAGGCTCGAGAAACCCTAGAGATCGAGATGGGTAAAAAGCACACATCTTTCTGTTGACGAAAATATTTTTTTCAGGGAAAACGGAGAAAGGATTTGAACGTAAAGAGCAAGGACCTATTTGTTATATTTTTGGACCTGATCGCTATCCCGAAAAATTAGAAAAGGGCTCATTGGCGATTCGCATTTAATGGGAGGCTCTTTCCGTAAAACGGCAAACGGGGGATCTAAACGCGAATTGAAAAAAAATTCTTCCCCTCACAGAAAATCGCGAAGAACCTATTCGTAAATTCGCAAGGACCTATACGTAATTCAAAAGAATAGGAGGGCTTTTCTGCAAAACAGTTGACGGACGCGTGGGGGAGCTCCTTTCCTCCGAACTTTAATACCTTCGTATTTTTAAATGCGCACGCCGCATGCGTGAACGAAAAATAACTATGCTTTTTTTTCCGGAGAAAAAGTAGGCATAGACGTATTTTCCAATTTTTTGGAGGCTCGAGAAACCCTAGAGAGGAGGTATTTTTAAATGCGCACGCCGCGCGCATGAACGAAAAATAACTCTGTTTTTTTCTTAGAGAAAAAGTAGACATAGATGTATTTTCTAAATTTTTGGAGGCTCGAGAAACCCTAGGGACCGAGACGGGTAAAAAGCACACATTTTTCTGTTCACGGAAATATTTTTTTCGGGGAAAACAGAGAAAGGATTTGAACGTAAAGAGCAGGGACCTATTTGTTATATTTTTAGACCTGATCACTATCCCAAAAAATTAGAAAAAGGCTCGTTCACGATTCACATTTAACGGAAGGCTCTTTCCCTAAAATGGCGAACGAGGAACCTAAACGCGAATCGAAAAAAAATTCTTCCCCTCACAGAAAATCGCGAAGAACCTATTCGTAAATTCACAGGGACCTATACGTAATTCGGAAGAACATGAGAGCATTTCTGCAAAACGGCTGACGGACGCGTGGGAGAGCTCCCGGAGCTCCTTTCCTCCAAACTTTAATACCGGAGGATACTGCACATTTGACCACCTTGTGAAGTAAAAGTTTGGAGCATTATACTCCCTCCATCTCATTATATAAGACATAACTTCTACCAACGCAGAGACCAAAGAAACAGTTACGTCGCGCGGAGCTCGAGGGGTTTAATGGATGCGTACATGCGCATGAGAGATGGGAGAGAAGGTTAATGCATGTATGCATACGCATGAGAGATGAGAGAAGCCAGCCGAAGAGGCACCGTATCCTGTATTTTGGCACTTAAAAAAAATAGTTGTGCCTTATATTTAGGATGGAGGAAGTACTTCGTGTTGGTTAGTGAACTTTGTTAGACAACCTCGCTATCGAATAGTCCGGGGTTGCCTAATAGATCTAAAGTGGAGAACAGAGAGAGAGGGCGAGAGACACAATATGAGGAGGAACGGGTCTGCTTTATTATTCTGTATGCTTCAGTACAATGGGGTGACCCCCTGCCTCCTATATATAGCGGTTCTGCTTAGAGATAAGGAAGAGTCCATATAGGATACGACAACCGGTTTCCTAACACTCCCCCTTGGACTCTTCACTGCGAGATGCATATGCCTCATTAAAACTCTAGAAAAACCCAGTGAGAAAAATACTTGGAGAAAGAGTACATAGTATACGCTTGCTGTGTTGCACGGATTGCCTCATCAAAAACCTTATGTAAAAAAACTTCAATGAGAAACTTACTTAAGGAAAAGAGTACAATCCACCCAAACTTCAATGTTAATCTTCAAGATTCACGTTGGGTACTCAAACTTCATGTTCGAGATTTATATAGGAGTATGTGAAAATTCTCCCCCTGAAATCTGCACTTCTCTAAGCCTCATCATCCCGATTCCTCTAACACATCTTTCAAAGGAAGATGCCGGGAGTGACTTAGTGAATAAATCTGCGAGATTTTCACACGACTTAGTATGCAGTATCTTTATCTCGTTCATCTTATGCAATTCATGAGCATAAAAGAACTTGGGGTTGATATGCTTTGTGAGGTTACTCTTCACATATCCCATTTGCACTTGAGCAACACAAGCTGCATTATCTTCATAGATAATGGTGGGGGTTTGTTCCATGTTCAAACCACATGACTTCTGGATGTGGTGAACCATTCTTCGAAGCCATGCACATTCTCGAGAGGCTTCATACAATGCAATGATTTCTGAGTGGTTAGTCGACTTCGAGACAAGAGTCTGCTTAGACGACTTCCAAGAAATTGATGTTCCACCGCAAAGGAAAACATACCCAGTTTGTGACTTGCCAGTATGCGGGTCCGAAAGGTACCCAGCATCGGCATAGCCAACTAAATTCAATTCATTGTTTCTTCTGTAAAACAAGCCGAGGTCTTTCCTTCCTTGAAGGTAACGGAAGATGTCCTTCACCCCTTTCCAATGCCTTTTGGTGGGTTACGCAGATCAGACTGCTAGCAAATTCACTGGCGAACGCAATGTCAGGCCTAGTGCTATTTGCAAGGTACATGAGCGCTCAATTGCACTCAAATATGGGAATTCCGCTCCCGGGACTTCCTCCCCTCTTCTCTAGGCTGTATGGATCTAGAGTGCGCTTGGAGTGACCTTCCGACCATTGGTGTCTTTGCGGGGTATGCTTTCTCAAAACCAAATCTCTCCAACACTTTCTGCGTGTAGGATGATTAGTGTACCAAGATTCCGCCTTGGACATGTTCAAGCTGCAAGCCTAAACAGAACTTGGTTTTACCCAAGTCTTTCATTTCAAACTCAGATTTCAAGTATGTGCATTCTTCTTCAATTTCTTCATCCGTCGCAATGATGTTCAAGTCATCTACATAGACGGAGATTATACAAAATCCATTCGGGGATCATTGTATAAATACACATGGACAATCTTCGCTGTTCGTGTAGCCTTTCTTACAGAGAAAGTCACTCAAGCGATTGTACCACATTCTTCCTGACTGCTTCAGCCCATACAGTGATTTCTCCAATTTCACACTGTATAGGTTTGTGTTTGCTCTGTCTTGGTTCGGGATAGGGATACCTTCCGGTACTTTCATATAAATCTCTGAATCCAAGTTTCCATACAAATATGCTGTGACAACATCCATTAGCTTCATTCTCAACTTCAAGTTGACTGCCATTGAGATCAAGTATCTAAAGGTAATTCCACCCATGACCGGAGAATAGGTTTCTTCATAATCAACCCTAGGACGTTGAGTGAAACCTTGAACAACACGCCTTGCAATAGTTGTTGCTCTTTTCATAGATTCTCTTATTATTACAAAATTTATGGCCATTTCGTCATGGTGTGCTTCATGCACTTCTACTTGCTCTTCATTGCTATTTCCCATTCTAGGAGCAAGTTCCTTTAGTTTTTCTCCGCCAATGTGTGCGCACACATTATTTCCAGCGGCTTCTTCCAATTGAAGATTCAAGTCTGGAATTGCCTTTTCCACAGGCTTCTTTCCAGTGCCAGGTCTCAATTGGCTCCCCTTCTTGCTTTGGGGCATTTTTGTGATTGGCTGTGGTAAGTCCTCTTGCCCATTTTTCCCCAGACGTCTCCGGGTACTTTGGATTTGAGAAGCCAGATTTCCTATTCTTTTTCTTTGAGGCCTCTGAACAGGATGAGGGATACCTTCTGCTTTCTTTGGTATTTCCACCCTCTCTGGTGCATTTCTTGCTGGTATATGCGACTTAACCACGCTCTTCAGATCACAAAGATGATCAGGCAGTTCATTTGCTAAATTCTGCAAATTGATTGTCTTCTTGACTTCATGATTTGCTTCATTAGTGCGAGGGTCATGCACGGGGATCCCAATGGAATGCCATATGATTTCTCGGCATTTTCATCCAATGGTTCATTTCCTCCCCCTAATGACGGGAAAGCAATCCCCGTAAAAAAAAAAGCAATCAGCGAATTGGGCTGTATGCAAATCTCCAGTCGTGGGTTCCAAATACCTGATTATGGATGCATTCTCATAACCAACGTATATCCCAGACTTGCGGAGAGGGCCCATTGCAGTTCGCTGTGGGGGTGGTATAGTTACATATACCATTCATTCAAATCTTCAGGATGACCCATTGCACTAGTTGCATAGTTGAATGGATGTTGTAGGCCGACGGTCTATAATTGATGAGTCTTCTTTGCGTGCATGATTGCGTGTCCCCAACAAGTGTTGGGCAAGTTACAACTCTGCAAGAGTGGTCGGGCTATGAGCTTAATCCTCTTTATTAGTGCTTCACTATTCTATTTTACGTATGGATGTGCGATGCAGAGTGCTCATGATTATTCGATTCTTTGTGCAATAATCATCAAATGCCTTGGAAGTAAATTCGTTGGCATTGTCCATTCGAATGGACTTCAGGCGATGATCAGGAAAAGCGTTTTTAATTCTGATGATCTGCGAGATCAGCTTTGCGAATGCATGATTCCTTGTTGACAGCAAACATGTATGCGACCATTTCGAGGAAGCATCAATAAGCACCATAAAGTATCGAAACGGCCCTGACAAAGGCTGAATCGGACCGCAAATATCCCCCTGAATGCGTTCCAGGAATGCAGGGATTTCGTGTTGCACTTTCATAACAGAGGGTTTTGTTATTAATTTCCCGGTGGCACATGCATGGCACACAAAATCTTCGTGATTCGGGAAATTTTTAACATTAGTGCTATGACCTTGTGAGTTGTTAACTATATTTTTCATCAATCTAAGACCAGGATTACCTAAATATACAATGCCATAACGAAAATAATTCAGAGCTTCTAAATACAGTCTTCAAATAAGTATACACTGCGTGTGCATTGATTATCGTGTAATACAACCCAGATTCATATGAGGGATATTTTTCTAATACCATTTTTCATACTCCGCGTGCTTCATAATGCACAAATGCTCTTTGCCATTTTCTTCATTGGTTTCTACGTGAAACCCATTGGCGCGGATATCTGTTAAAACTTAAGAGAGTGCGTGTTGATTCAGGGTACAAGGAGGCTTCATCAATTACCAAAGTTGTACCCATTGGCAATATAATTGTGGCTCTTCCTGAGCCTATTATATGCGTATTGCTTCCTGCGATTTTCATAATCCTTCCAGCGTTATTCGTGATCGTCTGGAAGTATTTCGACTCTCTTAAGATGGTATTTGTTGTGCCACTATCAACAATACATATCACCTCCATTGGGCGCTACACAATATCTAAATGACAAGAAATATAATTCTAATCAGACAGTGGCAAAGTAATTCAAATATTGCTTGTAAATAAAGAATACTGGAATAAATAATAAACTGCATATTCATTCATGAGAGAATACTCTTCTAAAGTTTGCAATTCATTATGCAATCTGATGTCTATGTGAGATAGTTCTGACCATTCGGGCCAGTTCTTTCAAAAACTCATGTTTGACAATGTCAGACCTTTTCATATTCACAAGGTTCTTCCATTAGATTACTGCGTGCAATCTAATAGGAAGTGACTACTATATGCATAATTAAATTCTCATGAATTTCCAGTAAACTAAAAGAAAGCAATAATTGCAGCATTTATAAATACAAAATGCAAAATTCATAAGTACAATATTCATAAATATTCATAAATACAGCTTCGTGCATATATGTGATCGGCTTCGTGCAAGCGATTGGATTCATATACACGATCGACTTTGTGCGATCTACTTTATGTGCGCGATTGGTTTCGTGCGATCGGTTTAACGCGGCTTCATGCGCGCGACGGAATCAGTTCCATGCACGTCGGCCTTCCTGGCGCGACGGTGGCCGCTTTGTGCGGCGTGCTTGAAATGCCAATGAACTATATTAAAGTAATAAATACAATGCATGGAACAGAACAATAATTGCACAATTCATGAGTTCATAAATACGGAAAGTAAATTTTGAGAAATTTCCGATATTCTAAACAGGGCAATTATTGCAAAAATTCATGCAAAAATTCATAAATACAGAAAATAAGGCTAAGTACAAATTAAAACGGAGCCAAAAAAATTTCTGGATTTTTCTAGATATTTTCATATTTTTCTGGCAATTTTCCAGAATTTTCAGAAATTTTCTAATCATTTTCCTGAATCCTTAATGTATTTTCAGAAAAAGAAAGGAAACAAAACCTAGAGGCAAAAGGGTAAAACCACCCTCCTTGTGCTCCATCCGAACTTCAATCGGATTATGAATCCTGCTCGTGTCCATTCGGGCCCGCTTGGAAAAAGAGAACTTCAAGTTCAACTTGGTCCCATGTGCCCCTTTTCTTTTCCTTGGATTCATGTACGGGACTTCACGTACAAAACTTCAAGCAGACATCATTGGATTCTTCGTGTAGCCTTTCTTCTGGCCTTTAAGTCCAAGTATTTACTGGACTTCATGTCCCAAACTCTTTATTGGACTTCACGTTAGTTCTTGCATCCTGGACTTCATGTCCATGTGCTTGCCTTGACACAATCGGATGGAATCCAATTTTGAGTCCCGGTGCCATGGACTTCGTGTCCAAATCCAAGCTTCATGTTCTCTGGAGTCTGGACTTCAAGTCCTTCCGTTTCAAGTGTAGCCCGCTCGGTGCAGGACCTGGTGGGCGCAGCGGCGTTGGTCCAGTGCGGCGCGCGGCGTGCAAAGGCGCAGCGGCTGTGGGCCAGGACCAAGGTGCGGCAACGGCAGTGCAGAGGCCGTGGCGGCCGATCAAAAGCGGGCGCCGATGGAAGCAAAGAATGAGTCGCTGCTGCGGCTTCAAGCCACGCATGGACTTCTAGTTGCATGAACTTCTAATCTGCATGATTTCGTTGCCAGCTTAATGGACTTCATGTCCAAAACCAGTGGACTACATGTCCAAGGACTTCATGTCCTGATTCGATTCATGGGAGCCGGCCGGTCTTCTGGTTGGCGCTAGGGGGGAGCAGTCGGCCCGGGCGGGCCTAGTCGGCGGTGGTCGGCGGGCTGGTACGGCTGGCGGGCGTCTCATGGCTTCGCTTCGGCGGGGAGCGGTGGCGAAGTGCGATGGGCTCAAAGAACGCCAGCGCGCTGCTGAGTCGTGGCGGCCGGTGCGGCACTGCTTCATGTGATGTGCTGCAGTTGGCTTCGGGCCGGGGCAATGCAGGTGTGGCCGAGCGAGGCCAGGGCACAGCTTCATCACGCACGATGGTCGACGGCTTCCTGCCACATGGGGGGTGCGTGCGGCCAGCGAGCCGATGGAGCGACGCTCGGTAATAGCTTCGAGCCATGGTCGTGCGATATGCTCTTCTATGCATGAGTATGTGAAACTAGTAAGCGTGCAAAAATTAGTAAGCATGCATGCGAGCATGCAATTGCTCTTCCACGTATGTCTTTCCATGCATAGCTAGCAAGCAGCGGCCGGCCGGTTCGACTGCCGCGGGAGGAGAGGCCGGCGGTAGCTTCGTGCCATGCCAGGACATCTTTGGCTTCGTGCCATGTATGCTCGTGGCTTCGTGCCAACTCCTGTAAAATCATCGCGTGTAGCTTCGTGCCACGATGATGAAAACAGTACTAGATGCGCGCATTAGATGCGTACAAATATTCATACAAGATTACATCAAATCTATAGATTCATACGAGATTAGATTAATCCCGCATCTCACCTCTTCTCACCTTTTCAATCTGTTCACCGGTAGAGCTTCGTGCTGATAACGTGTTAGACAACCTCGCTATCGAATAGTCCGGGGTTGCCTAATAGATCTAAAGTGGAGAACAGAGAGAGAGGGCGAGAGACACAATATGAGGAGGAACGAGTCTGCTTTATTATTCTGTATGCTTCAGTACAATGGGGTGACCCCCTGCCTCCTATATATAGCGGTTCTGTTTAGAGATAAGGAAGAGTCCATATAGGATACGACAACCGGTTTCCTAACAAACTTCACGAGGGAGGAACGGAGCAGTTGACTTGCCTGTGATGCTAGTTCCAGAGTATGCGGGCTTAATATTAGGGGTTAATGGACGGACACTTGCATATATAGTTGCCTACACAAACGTACATACAGAAACTACGAGCAGCAGCGGAGATGGCTTAACGAGTAGCTCTGCAGCTGTCCTGGATTCTGGATAGCTACTAAGCCTTTTTGTTTTTGGTTTAGATTATCTAAAAACTGATTCTGAATTGTAATCGTAGAAAAGCTAATTCTTCAAAATCTAGAATTCAAAAACACATATAGAGTGAATTGTGAATTCTAGTGTATATGGGTGGGCTAGATTATAAGAATCAACTTCCAAAATCGAGTTATTTGTTTTTATTCAGCTTTTGTGTAAAAACCTACCCTGAAACCCAATCTTTAAGCAATGCTTACCTTGCTAATCGATCTCTCGAGCCCAGCATATATCTCTCTAATAGTAGTTGCAGGAAAGTATATACATATACATTCACTTATGAGCAGTACAATTAAAATACACAAACACTCAAGGGAATAGCACATGCCCATAATGGTTATCCTTTTTCCATCAGGAGGCAGGGAGAAATTATAGCAAGCTCAACTACCTTAATACAACATTATCATTCATTCCAAATGGTTCAGAAGAATAGCTATTTCAATCTCTGTCCCATTATCAAAGCAACAATGATTTACATCCACACACTAAGTCTACACCTCAACTATCAGTCCTATTCACACAAGTTCATTTACAGAAGCTCAGTTGGGAGTTTTAGTCAATGTCTGTACAACCATCTCTCCTCTCTGGCACTATATTACAAGCAGATCCCTAAAATAACTTACACTGTAGCCAATGGACTAAGTCATACATTTTTCTTTTGACTGCACAACACGCCAACAACACACCCCATCCTTCCTGCCACTTCAAACCCACTACTACAACCGCCAGGCGCCAAACCGACTCCAAACCGGCAAGGGGTGCCAGCCAGCCCTTCCTCTCTTGTTCAGCCAGGTGGAGAGGCCGGGCGCTACATGCTCTCCACCTAGCCCCCAGCCCACGGTTTTCTGTCTGGTTTCAACTGCCACGAGTGGTCGATTTAGCAGTATAAAAGGACAAAGTAGGTGTAAAACTGGGAGACTTTACTCACCATCTTTACTCCCAGTCATGTTCTTCCTTTCCTCTTTTGTCTCTCGGCTGGGAAGGGGAGGAGGCTGCCAAGGAGCCAAAAGGGACAGCTGCTCCATCCTCCCTTTTCTTTCCCCTGCCATCTCCTCACTTTTTCTGCAGTGACAGGTGCTAAACTTTAGTTGGATTCTTTCCCCTACTTTACCATTCCTTAGTATTAAAGGCAAAGTATTCATGTGAAGTAAATGCATTCACTCAACATGCAACAAATCTGATAAGTGTAATGCTACATGACTTGATTTGAATAATGGATGCATTTTATATCTTGACTCCTCTGCATATGGAAGATTAAATAACAAATCAACTATTGGATGTTTGCATTTTAAATTGGATCAGTAAAGATGTCAGGGTCTTGGCATTGAAATCAAGTAGACACCCATACTTAGAACTAATCATGGTAGCAGTTTTCACTTCTTCTAATTTCAGAAAACTATTCTCAAGTTGCATGCAAGTGATGTCGCATTACCCCTTTTAGATTAATTAATCACCAACAACCATGCATGTTAACTAAGCCTCATTAGTGAATAAGAGCTATCATTAGTCATATGTTTTAGCATTCCATCAATCATAATCAAAGAATCTAATAATAGCTAAACAGTCTTGCATCCCCAAATATTTCCTTTTCAGGAGTTACCATGTCTGAATATAAACAACGTCAGTGCTAGAAAACCAGATTGAGAACAGACTCTTACTAAAGAACTTGACTATACTAAAAAAAAACTTGGCTATAGCTTGTGAAACCAACAAAATTATTGAGCTTACACCAATCCTTTTTCTAAGTCATTATGAAACAAATAACCGGAAATGGAAATAATGAGTAGAGCTAGGCATTCAACATAGTCTACATATGTATATGCCAGAGTGCGAATGACAAATAAGAACCAAGTAACATCTTGAGCACTAGATCATAGTAAAATACTGATGGGATAATTGAACCATAGCATGCACACATGAAACCCAGAATAGTACTCCTCACACACATTCATTCTGTTAACCCAAAGCAGAACAATAGCGGAAAACTTGAGGTGTTTTAGCAATCCATACATCACATAGTACTACAAGCATAAACTGACAAAATCAGTAATTAACACATAGCAATGTGGTTCAGAAACCACACCCTAATAACAGGTATGAACCGAATAGCCCCTTAACACCATGAAACATCTGAACCAAATATTACAGCATGATCAAGCCCAACTATCACAACTTTCCTTGAAACATTGTGTACATATAAGATCTAGATCAACACTCTACACCATCATCAGCACAAGTGTTGACACCAAGATATCACTAAATCGAAATTTCGCAAATGAATTAGAATGCATCTCATACAGTCAAGAAGCAAACAAACTAAAAGAGAGGGGATTGGATACTTAGCTTGGAGGGGAGAGTTGCGGCCGAGGCCAGCGGCTTCGCCGCCGAGGCCGAGGAAGAGGGCCGGCGGTTGGGTCCTCACTACCGGATCCAAGGACTAGGAACCCTAGAAGAAGGGGGGGATGAGTATAGGAAGAAGAGAGAGAGAGAGAGAGAGAGAGAGATGGAGGGGGGGGTACTTAGCTCAGGAAGGGGAGGCGTCGGAGCCAGTGGGGACCACCGTGTCCCGGGCGCGGCGCGGCGCGGCGTAGAGGAGGGGATCGGGAGGCGCCGGTCCCCACTCGATCTGGCCCGATCGAGGCGGCGGCGATGGCGACGGGGAGGAAGGGAGCAGGAGGGGGAGGCGCCGGGAGAGGAGAGGCATCGGCGCCAGGAGAGCAAGGGGGGGAGGCGACAGCGCGTGAGAGAGAGAGAGAGAGACGGAGTGAGGGGGGAAGGCGACGGCGCGTGAGGGAGAGAGGGGGGGTTGTGTCGGCTGGGTGATGGAGGGGCTTAGGGTTTGGCTATGGGGAGGTGCGGCCGGGCCAGGTGGGCCGAGGGTTAGCTGGGCCAGAAAATGGCCTAGATTGCAAAGTAATTAAAATAGAGAATTAGGGGTACAATAAAACAATACATACATATATACTTATACTATTTAAACCATCAATGAAAACCATAGTAAAATACTAACTACCAAATTAAGTGGACAGGAAAACTATATACATAACCACATATAATAATAATATCAATCCAGAGCAATTAGGGTCTACTCTTACTTCAGATCTGTTGGTGGAAGCTACCGCAGGCAAGTCACCCTTCGACCATGTCTTGTGAACTGGTTTTATGGGTTGAGGGTTGTTTTGAAAATAAATGCATGAGAACCAAAATGTTGTTTTCTCAATAATCTAAAAATGCCTTTTGGATCAGTTGGATCCAGTGGGTGATCTAATGAGATTGGACCAAAGAGGCCCAGTATAAAAACTATAACCCAGGTAGGGTTGTAGAAATAATTTGGTGGGTAGAGAAGTTCAGGGTATGAACAACCCAGGTAGGGTTGTTGTGAACGGCAGGGCTTCTCTACATAGGGTATTACCTAAGGAATAACAAAACTGACACTTACTTCAAAAGCGGCGAAAACCGTGCTGACCATAGACCTGTAATGGGACGGGCTGAACTAATTAACCAACAAGTAGTTGACTCTGCCGTGGGTGAGAAAGGTGACTGCTGCTAGGAGTGGGCAGTCATCCTAGGGCGAGACGTCGGGGGAGGAGTCTCGACCCGTGAGCCTTTGGTAAGGCAAGGTGGCGTTAGGCAGAGATCAGAGTACAGTTGGCCAAAGGTTCTGTTTTCCTTGGCTCAGTCGTGCACCTAAGGCAGCGCATCGTCAGACATTATGGGCCAAGGAATGCTATGGGCAAAGCAGTATCCCTCTGATCAGAGTTAAAATGTGATATCACTGCTAGCTTCCGGGTTTGGAAGTGCGTCGTGTGGGTTTTCCTCTAACACAGGTTATAAATCCCACGTTGCTCTGTTGTCAGTAGTCTTTATGAATTAAAACTTGACAATTTCAACAAAAAGAGTAAATGGGCTAACTATTTTGATTAAAGAACTAATTTGGAAGTATGGCTTGGTGGCCGGGAGCTTGCAAGTAAGTATAGAAATTCATGCATCAGCTTTCCATGACTTGCTGAGTACTGGAGTACTCAGTCTTGCAATTATTACTGATTTTCAGAGCCTGCGGTGTCTGCAACCCCGGGTGAAGTAGAGGTTGATAATTCTGATGAAATGATCTTCTTTGATGATGCTGATGTTGCTGTGGAGGGTTATGAATATGAGGGAACAGATGGCCAGAACCCGGCGGAATAAAGAACTCAGGAGGAAGATCTTAATGTATTTTTAACTAAATAGGTGGGCGGTGTAGAAAGCACCGTAGCCAGACCTAAGACAGTACTATAAGTAATTTAAGAATAAACCGCCGTGCACTATACGGTGGAAGTTTCTACTTGTGCATGTGTTGTAATCCATGGCTGATCCTGACGCACTCTGTTCTGCGACGGTTTCCGTCATGTTCGACCAGGTCGAACTATGCGGGGCGTCACATTTTGAGACTAGAATTCAAAATTAAAAGCAAACACAAACATGCTCTAATTAATGCCCTCGGGGCGTAGGCTATCGCAAACAATTACATGCCATCTGTGAGATAGTTATCGCTTTGAAAAAGGTGCACTAAACTTTGGACATTTTGAAATTAATATATTTTTAAATATTTAAATTAAATATATATAAATTATATGTATAAATTTATCTTAAAGTACTTTTATAATATTATAATTTTATTATGTTCTATAAATATATTATAATAAAAAATTTACAATTAAAATTATGTTTTAGAGACTACGTTAACATTTAAAACGAAAAAGTATGCGTGACGAGAGGCCGTAGCTGGTAGCAGCTAATACCTTGCAAGTCAACCTCGCGCGGCGCGCGCGGCTCACCCGAGGTCAATTTGGCGAAATTGTTTTTTATTAGTACCAGCAAACTTTTACGAAATACTCCCTCCTGGCCGTTGCAAAATATGAAATAAGCATGTAGTTTCTCTTTTACGCTCTTTTATCTTTCCTCTGTCTTCATCATTTCTGAGTAAATAATCATACTACCTATTCCCTCTTTTATTTCTATGAAATTAACAACAAAGATGCAAAGGTTATGTTTTGTTTTTTTAACCTCCTTAATAGGGATAAAAACGGCACGGAAACGATTAGTAAATGACTGTTCCGTTTTCGTTTCCACATTTTTTTATCGGTAACGGAATCGAAATCGGAAACCCCAGAAACGGATACGGAAACAGATAGTGACGGAAACGAATGCGGAACGGAACGGAGCGGATACGGAAACAAAAGCGGAAAATTCTACAAGAACATAATAGAAAATCATAATATACATGACCACAAGAAAATGTAGCCCATTCCACCTTCAAGGTGGACACAAAAAATGGTGTTATGTTCACTGGTATCACTAGAAAAATTTTCTCAAGTTTGTCAGCTAAAAGCATATTATTTATCTCCCATATCGGATCATCAGGTTCTTATCCATATAATTATCACTGAGATCCACCAACTACAAAGGTTTAACATTCTAAATTTGTATATTATTATTTGATGTTCATTTATGAGTTTTCGAGATTTATCTTGGAATTTTGGAGTTTATAAATACCATTTTGCTATTTTTAGATTTATAAAATTAATTTATTAATAAAAAATAAAAAAATTATGTTGAAAATAATTTTTTTTAGATTCAAAATATTCCATAATATTTTTTAGAATTTTTTTAGAATTTTTGAACTCTATTTAATATTTTATATAAAACCATTTGTATTCATTAAATTATTTTAATTCGAAAATAAATATAAACTCTCCCTTCTCATTTTTGAGCCGAACCCATTTCCCTTTCCGACCGGTTTCCATTTCCGAAAAAGAGCTTCCGTTTCCGTTTTCACCCCTACTACTTAATTCCTGTTCCTAGTCGAAATATACCATGTAACAATTGAATATATCCCTTGACGTGCACCTTATCTTGATGCCTTTGACAAAAGTATATGCATATTTTATCCGACGTACATGGTTAAGCAAGTCCGAGGACACCCTCTCTAAAAAAAAGTTTTAGGACGCCCATGTGACCAAGTGGTAAAGCAGGTGGCTTGAGGGCCATGTATTCAAGTCCTTATTTTTATTCCTTAAATAAAACTAGTAGAGTCACGCGCGATACTGTATCGTGTGAAATTTGGTCCGAGATTTTTTTTGTTAAAAATCTAATTTTAGTTTTCTCGTTGGTATTTTTTAAAAAATTGGTTGGCTAGGAGCTGTCGGTGAATTTGCGTAACCACGAGGTTCTTTGTGCAAAAAAATCGGGGGAAGGCCCGTTCGCGAATTTGTGTAACTACATATCCTTTTTGGAAAAAAAATAGAGGAAGGTAGAGTCGTGTGCAATGCCGCACCATATGAAATTTGGTCCAAGATATTTTTTTGCAAAAACGTAATTTTGGTTTTCTCAGTGGTCTTTTTTAAAAAATTGGCTTGCTAAGAGTCGTCGGGAAATTTGTGTAACCACGAGATCCTTTGTGAAAAAAAATCGGTGGGTCCGAGGTTTTCTCAGAGGTGTTTTTTTAAAAAAAAATTGGTTTTTTAAAACCATAATTTTGGTTTTCTCGGTGATGTTTTTTTAAAAATTGGCTTGTTAGGAGTCGTCGGTGAATTTGTGTAACCACGAGGTCCTTTGTGCAAAATTACCAGTGGAGGATCTGTTTGTGAATTTGCGAAATCATGGGTCCTTTTTGGGGAAAATAGTAGAAGGACCTATCGACGATTGCAAAAAATTAGTAGAGAAGCCGTTCACAAATATACGAAACCAAGAGGCCTTTTTGCAAAAAAAAATGGTGGAAGGATCTATCTATAACTTTCTTTTTTTCGGAGGAGCTCCTCACGTGGAATGCTGAGCTGACACCGGCGGGAGGGCTCCAATCCCTCCAGATCATGGGTCCTTTTTAGGCAAATATAGTGACAGTATCTATCCATGATTGCAAAAAACCGGTAGCGAATCTGTTCGCAAATATGCAAAATTATAGGGTGTTTTTTTGCCAAAAAAAGAGGTGAAAAATCCTATCCATGTTTTTTTTTCCGAAAGGAGCTCCTCGCGAGAAATGCCAAGTTGGCACCGGTGAGGGGACTCCAATCCCTAGGCAGTTTCTCTTACCTATTCTCAGTTTCTTTTTGAGCTTCTAGATTTTAGGCATTTGCTCGGCCATTATATTAGCTGCAGGGTTAAAATTTTGTTTTAGGGCAAATCTCGTCAACGATCGAAATCCGATTTTTCGTCGAGATCTCGTTATTTCGGACGAAATCCGAACAAAATTCAAAAAGCAAAATTTGAATCCGGTTTTTTTTTAACCGAAATTACCGAGATTTCGGTTCAAAAACCGCAATTTCGCCGAGAATAATCGAGATTTCGGTAAAATTCAACTAAATGGAAAATGGTTCGAACGACGTCATTTTTTTTTGAAATTTTGGTTAGACATGGAAAATGCCTTGAAGAATCCAATCCGGTCAAACTGCGGTCAAATCTCGGTCAAAAAACAAAGATTTCGGTCCATTTAACCGAAATTTCGTCGAGATTATAGGGTACTGTATCACTTTTAAATTTTTTTAGGGTTTCTTTAATTTCACCGAGATTATGGAACTCGGGGGGGGGGTCCGAAAACCGAAATTTCGCCGAGATTTCGCGGGATTTCGGCGAGAATTTGAACCCTGATTAGCTGGCAATGCATCTTCCTCCAATCCAAGCTAGCCACTCCTCATTGACCTGCGTTACCGTACAAGATGTAACATTTTGGTTTAAAATTTGCTCAATACTTAGCCTATTCATAGAGCGGGCACACGCATGCTTACATTTCGTCCTCGCTTCGTGTAAAATAGTTAACTCGAATGTGTTATGTTTGAACCCAACTGACATCATATGCTATAACAACTTACTTTAAATAAGTAATATAGGACGAATCCAATCACAACTCTAACATGGGCTACGTACATATGGATCTTCAAACTAATAGGCCAAGATATTACAAACACTCCTTTAAATGCTTACACCCTCGACAGTACATCGTATATATACACGTCAAATACATAAAACCATCCATTATTACTTGTCTATGTGTCCAGTGCCAACGCATATATAGCACGCCGTTTGTACTTTTATCCCCACTTTGTGTAAAAGGGTTAACTCAGAGATACTACGTTTGAACCGAATAAATATTATATGCTAGTATAACTCATTTTAGACAAATAATATGAGACTAATATATAATGACTAGCTCCCATCCCCGACAGACCATACCGGCCGTACAGAGGATAGGAAAGCTAAATTTCTCTTTAGCTGGCTGGTACAGCACAAGGACATTTGCAGCGGGTAGCTAGCAGACGCCGGAGCCGGAGACGATGGGAGAGGCAAAGGCTAAGGCCGAAGCTCTGCTGCTCGCGGCACTTGTCCTGGCGAGCTGCTTCGCGGCCTCGTCCTCCAACTGCAGTACGTGGATCGAGTATATGTATATATTCACCTGCATCGATCTACTATTTGTTTACTAGCTACTAGCTAGATGTAAATTGCATTCTCCATTACCATTTTCGCGTGCAGTTCCAAGGAGGAGGCTGCTCCTGGCGTCGACGTACCAACGGCCGTGCAAGGACGGCATGGTGGACCGGCCGACACCCGGCGCGGGCGGTGGCGACGACGACGGCAGGAAGGAAGCGGCGGGGTCGAGGACAGGAAAGGTGCCGCCGTCTCCGACGGGGATCAAGAGGGCCACAAGCGCTCCCCCCAAGTCACCGGGGAGCAACTACTAGATTTCCTGCTTGCAGCTCTTTGCTGTTTACTACGATATGGCCGAGAGAGATGAATACTATTTAATTATGTACTTCTCGATGTTCTCTAAAGATATACTAATTAGAAGCCACTTTTATAGTCGATAATAATTAATACATTGATATTTTGTGTTGTCTATATGATCCTCAGTTTCTTCACGGAAAGATAATTACGTACACACACTCTCCTCTATATCAGCAAAAATCTTACCTGTGATAAATTTTATAGACGGCTAACATCACATCATTGTTTATACCTGACTTAATTCTAGATAGTATACGAGGAATGCAACGCGTACCAACTAAGGGAACTTGTAATGCGTTTACGGTACCTTACCGACAGTAAAGTGACGATAGTAAAACTTAAATTCGGTTATTCATTTGTTCGATCGGTATATATAATAGATTTTTCTCTGTAATTTTTTATGAGGATATTATAGATTTTGCACAACATATTGCTAGCCCGTCCGTACGTGTTTATTACAACCTTTGTTGGACTATTACAATTTTTCGATCGTGGATTTTGTACGGATAGTATATGGTGGGAAGTGTAAGTACTGCTCAATCTAATTAATAATATATCTCTAATTCCCGGAAGAAATGCCAAACCTTTACGTCATCGATTTCGCCAGGAGGCTCTCTGGGAAATTCAAAATTGGTTTAGGTCCTTCCACAGCTATTTTTATAAAAAAAATTCTGACAAAATTAAAATTACGTTTAGATCTCCGAGATTTTTTGACAAAAAAAAAATCATACGATAATGATCAATTGTGCTATTAATCCACGTTATTTTACTAACATGCTTTTAGTTTGAGATACTAGCAAGTGCACATGATTTTAGTTCAGAGACTAGCCAGCGTAAGTGCATGGGTTAACTACTAATACCTTTATATTGTGACCTTGTGAACTTTTTATGTTCATGCATTATCCAATGACGCGTAAGCAAGGTGATCGAGGTCCTTCTATAGAATGTAAAATTATTGGCTCATGGACACTGCACTTATTTAGCATTTACAAAAACATGCCGCATAATCGTGAATTGGCTGATGGATAATCCAAATTTATGGTTACTCACAGGAACACACTCTAGCCATTAAATAATATTGTTTTGAGATTAAGGAGAGAGAAGGGTGTAAAAAGTTCTAATTACCCTTCTGTCCTCGAGTCTCTCCTTTTCTCCGTAGGTGTAGCAGTAGCACGACCAAGGTTCAAAATGTCAGTGAAATTTCAAAAATTTCATTTGAGATTTCGGATTTTGGTCGGGGACGAAATTAAATTCTCGGCCGAATAAAAATTTTGAAAAAAAATTCAAAATGCTACAGTATATTTATTTCAACGAAAATCTGGTGTAATTTGACCGAAATTAATGTCCTTTAAGGCTGATCGCATGATGTTTGGACAATATTTGGCTCTAGTTTTTTTGGAGCATTACAATGGCATTTAAGAGTAACGAATATGAATGTTTCGCAAAAATGGCTTTGGGTGAGTTAGTACAACATAGCGTTCAAATGCGTGACCTTTTGTTTGCACTCTGCCAGCTGAGCTGGAAGGACTAGTACTCCCTCCAGTTTGATAATAGATGTCGTTTTGGACATCGACACGGTCTTCAAAACACAACTTTGACCGTTAATTTTTATTATAATATATTTATAAAACCGAATAAAATTATAATATTATGAAAGTACTTCTCGAGACAAATCTACACATATAACTTTCATCTATCCAATTTAAATATTTAAAAATATATCAATAGTCAAAGTTTTAGAAGTTTGACTATCACTATATCCAAAACGACATCTATTATCAAACTGGAGGAGTACCTCCTAGTGAGCAGTGTAAGGACACTTACGTATTGTTTTTTGCAGTGAATTCCGACTTAATCATTCACTTCACTCACACGGTCACACCCTCACTCACTTGTTCACTTTCCTCTCCAATGCAACACAGTCCATATTTGAGCTTTGCCTCTTGACCCCAGTGCTATCCGGCCAAGTCCAGCGGAAATCCGGCTAGGTCCAACCCAATCCGGTGAAGAAGAAGATAAATCTTGGCTCATTGTACTGAGATCTCGGTACTTGGCGACGTGATCTCGGTTTTTTGTGATCTGTTTATTCTTATTCCTAGTGTTTGTTATGTATAATATATTCCGGTTGGTACTTGGTAGGTTGGTTTATCATTTGTTATTATAATATATATTGATTGTTGCCAATTATAACTGTCCTAATCCAAAAATCAGTTGAAATGCTACTGAAATTTCTAACTTATAGTCTTTTATAGTAAAATATCTGGTATGTTGCATTTAAATAGATAGGATCATATAGAAAACTTTCCAAATGACTTGAATTTCATTTGTTACATTTGAAAAATCAAAAACAGAATGAAGATAAGGGTTTTATTACTATATTAGCACCATCACAATTTTTTTTTAAATCTCTTAGACTTGATCATCATCTCAAAATTTTATGGGAACATTAGTAATACATAGAATCATCCACAAAAAAATTTGAAATCTTTTTGAATTGTTTTTTTTACCATTTTTCGGTTGATTCAATTTTACTGAGATCTCAGTGATTTAGGCCGAAATATCAGTGATTTCGGGTGAAATCTCGGAAATACCGGTTGAAAAAAACACGATTTGAAATTTAGGTTTTGGATTTCATCCGAATTTTGTCCAAAATTTCGTGATCTCGCCGAAATTTCAGATTTCGACCACTTCTGAGATATATACCGAAAACGAAATTTGAAACCTTAGGCATGACCATTGGTCACTCCCCATCAAACTTGTCAATACTGTACCAAAGGTCATACCGGTTTGGCTCTTGGAATGATACGCTCCGGTATCGGTCTATACCCATGTACTATTTCGGGTTTAGTATAATAGTATAGATTTATAAGTATACACATGTTTAATTATATGTACACCAAAGTTCACTTATGATATTACTCCAAACACATAGTTCAATAGACCATATTATCAATTCCACCGGCATGACTGGTATTGACCGGTATTGGGTCGGTATCGAACTGGTATGACCGGTATCGAGATCGGTACGGTACATAGGGCTACTTCGTACATGTTTAGGTGCTGAAATGGTACATATCGACCATACCGATCGGCATGTATCGATATTGATAACTATTCTCCCATTCTTCTCTGGAACAAGCTGTGAACCCACTTTATTGTGCAAATTGTTCAGAGAGCAGGGACAACATAGGAATTTTGAATTGTTTATCTATCCAAATCTCTCAAAAATCATATTTTACTGCCCGGAGTAATTTTTTTGCAAATGACCATGAATTGGTAGTGTCAATCAGCAAATACCAATCAATTGCATTGTTCAGTCGCCAATTTTGTCTTTAGAGAAACGGAAGATCGATTTGCTTTAACCTGGTATCAATGTGGATTGCCTCATGTTAATTGGTACTTTACTGTATATAATTGAGCACCATATGAAGAAAAGATTCGAACTTTGTACAGGAGAAAGTTAATTTACGTGCTGGTCATTGAGCGTGAAGAAGCAGTTGACGTGATGCTCTCGGTCTGCGGGCTTGACAATGCAAAGTCAACGAACAATTGCATATAGTAGTTGCATTTGCAGACATTTCATGCAGTGGAGCTGTCCTTGGATTTCCGATAACTTTAAAAGGCCTCGAAACGTTGACCATCATAAAGAAGTATACTTGCCAGCTGCTACTACTGTCTAGGAAAACGAGGTCAATGCTCATCAACCGAAGCGCTAACTTGCAGGAAAACGAAGCAATGGCCAACTGGAAATGCTTCTTCCCGAATCCAGGAGTCGACTCTTTCTGATTGCCAACTTGCCATTTGCATACCCCATAGTACCATATTGTGCTAGATAGTTACAGTTGTCCGTAGGGATGGGCAAATTTAAATCGAAACTGAAAAACCGAATTAACTGAATATTTTGGTTTTTTTGGCTTTCGGTTTTTACTCCTTGCGGAGGTGAAGATGGGTGACGGCAGATTCCTTGCTCTGTGAGCAGAAGACGAAGATGAACAGGGCAGAGGAGGCCATAGGATTTTTTTTGGTTAACCGAAAAATCGAATTAACCGAACCGAATTTGTCCGGTTAGTTCGCTTCTGTTTAAAATTTTTTTAAAACCAAATAAACCGAACCGAAGAAACCGAATTAACCGAATGCCCACCCCTAGTTGTCCTGTTGTCCCATTCGCCCGTACCATAGCAAGTTAGTAATTTAATCTGGAAGCAGCAGCAACTAGGGTTTACATTATTGATTTGATCTTGAAAATCACCCCTGGCCTGTATCGATTTTTGTCAAAAATTATAAAAAATTGAAGAGTTTCGAAATCAAATTTTATCAAAACAAAAATCGACTTTCACCGATAATCGATCGATATTGCTCGATAATCAGTTGATATTCCATCAATTGAACTCTATTGGCGAGCTGTTACTCAGCCTGCTCCTCCAGGCTCCAACTGCAGTACGTTTACATTATGAGAGGTGTTCCTGTGCTCTTCTTTTTTAAAGTTGCACAAATATTAAAGCATTAATGAAGGGTAGATGAGGATTACTTACCCCTTCGCTTGCTTCAAGATTTATGCAATTTGTATTGGGAGGAAAAGCATAGAAGCATTGCTCTTACATTATTACCTCCTGTGCGCGCAGACTTGTACCCGTGCCTATGTTTTGTTTGCCTCGTTTGTTGGATCGTATGTAATAATGTTATGATAGATACAGGACTAGCTAGTTTTTTAGCACATTGTTTGCTGCTAAACATCTACTACCTCTCTTTCATAATAGTTATAGTTCTAGCATTTAAAATTTTAGTATGTGTTGCATGGCCCCTATGCATTTGTGTGCAGCCATACTAAATTATTAATAAAGTTGGTTGGTTGGGAGTTTAAGTTACACCTGTTACCCCGCATATGTTTCTCTACTACTTTCTATTCTTGTTCTATCTTATCCCTAAAGCTTGGAGTGATCGGCAGATGATGAACACTCGTGGGAACAACGAAGCAAGTGGAAGTGGTTTGTGCCTTGGAGGAAACTGGAACGAAGAACCTTTTCCTCAACCCACCCAGCAAGTTGATATGCAGAACTTGGGAGCTTTCCTTGCTGCACAAACTCAGCTGATGCAAACGATGCAGCAAATCACCAACCAGGCCGCTGCCAACAATGCCAATCAGGCAGCTAATAATGGGCCACATCCTCACTCAGGGCTGTCAGAGTTCATGAGGCTCGCTCACCCACCTTCTCTGAAAATGTTAACCCTTTGGAGGCAGACGATTGTGAAACACCCCAAAAATTTCAAAAGAGAAATCAAAACCCTAATTGAAGTTCAATTCGAGTTATTTTGAATTTAATCAAGTTTAATCTCGTTCTTTTTCTAGAATTTATATTTTGGGTTGGAGTGGTTGGGAATGTACCTACTTCCTTGCTTGGATCTTTGGTCCATCCTCATTCCGCGCATGGACCGGTCCACCGCGCCATCGCCCAGACCATCGCTGCCGTCCCATCGCCGCCGTCCCATCGCCGCGGTCGCATCGCGTCTGTCACCTGCCACCTTGCCGATCGCACCGAGCTACCTCCCCTCTCCCAGGTCATCAACGTCCCGTCACCATGACCCCGCCCATGCCGAGCCAACCCACCAACCTCTCGCGCCCGGTCTTCGCCCTTGCCCTGCCCTTCCTGCTCCCGTCGCGTCGCCATCTTCTCCGTGCGGTCGCCTCGCTCGTCTCGCCACCCATCCCATGCCCTCGCCATGCCGCCATCGCCATCGCCGTCCCGCGCCCAAGCTCTTCTCTCTCTCCCTCGTACGCCTGGCTATAAACCTTTCCCCCCGAGCCCCTCGTCTTCTTCCCCTCTCTCCTCCCTCACGCCCGGTGAGAACCCCCTCCCTTCTTCTTCCCATGCGGCCAAGCCGTCGCCACGAACTCGAGCGCCACCCACGATTCCCCCACCCCAACCCTTGCTGCGCTAAACCAAGCCCTAACCCTAGCCCTTCGCCTCCCTGCCCTTTCCCCCTGACCTTTCCTCTCCCCAGCCACCCTCTCTTCTCCCCCAACGCTGGCGCCCTCGCCCCGTGCCGCCGCCCCGCTCGCCTCGCCCTAACCCTAACCCCACTCGCCTCGTGCCCTCTCTCTCTCTGCCGACGGCCCCCACCCGCCAGTTAAGCGCCCGCCCCCTACCAGCCGGGACCACTAGCCAGCCGCGCTGCGCCATGGGCCCACGTGCCAACGTCTCTGCCCTTCTCTAATTTATTTAAATAATTAAAAAGTTTATGCAAAATAATAGTGAAAAAGTTTATGCAAAATATTAGTGAAAATATTGAGTTCAAGATGTCCTAAAATATTTTTCAGATTTTTTCTGGTATATGTGCTATTTTTCTTTAATTATTTGAATTACTAGAATTATTTTAATCGAAAAATCCGAGAAAACACTGTGAACAGTGTCAGGCAGAAGCCCAACACTGTGTGCGCTGAAGCCCGCCCATCGTGGATGAATCTAACCGTCGTGTATCCGAGCTGTTGGATCGCGATCTTGCAATCCGGATTGAGCCGCGTCGCGGGCGTGCGTGAGCCACTGGATCGGGGACGTGTGGACGACCGAGATTGCGCCGCGCAGCTCTTCCGAGCTGTTACCGGAAGTGCATCGTCGATCCATCACCACCGTTATTGTCGCTTGCCATTACGCACGTTGAGGCCCTACTTAATGTGTCATCTTGCACATCGAGTAAAGCATTTCTTCCCACACATTTTGCCCCAGCTCACACACACCAAGGAGCCCTATCTTCACCGCAATCGCTCACCATAGTTGCTAAAGCAGCCACTTCAGTTTTAGAGTTATTCCACCACCGTCCGTCGTCGTCTGCCGTGTTGGAGTCCAGATCTGAAGCCTTCGTGTCAAGCCTCACCTGTGGAGATATCTCACCTCGCTGGAGAAGCCTCGGAGCATCATTGATTTGGTCATCTTCTTCGCCTCCGGCAAAGACCTGTGCCACACCATCGCCGAAGCTTCGCGAGTCTTCACCACCATCCGATCTTCATCCAACCGTCCAGGTACTGCCACGTAGTCCTTCCTCGTAGTGAACTAGATGCAATCTGAACTATTAGATCTAGGGTTGACGGACTAAGATTAGGCCACGATGGTGCACCCTAGTATCATAGATTGGATCTAATCTAGGCTGTTAGATCTTTAGATAAGGGGCTGAGATTGAACTGCGTAGGTTTGTTGAGGGATCACCATGTGTTCCGGTGATGTTGCGGATGAGATAGATCGTGGCTGTACGCTTCGTAGTGCACGATCCGGATCAATATGAGTAGTGATGGTTTAGATTAGTATTGGCCGTTGGATCCAGATCTTAAGGTGTAGATGTTTGCAAGCGTCAGGATCCAGACTATGCTAGATTTTGGATTGATCGGTTCATATTAGATCATGTAGATCTGCATTGGAAGAGTATTAGTAGTTCAATCAAAGTCGGTCGGTCTAGATCTAGATGCGTGGCACACGCCAGAACTATCCACGTCACCTCTAGTTGCTGCCGAGTAGATTAGATCAGGGCTGTCGATTTTTGAATAAACGGTTAGATCAAACCGCAACCCAAACCAATAGAATCCCGCCGTGTGTCGCACAAGAACCAAAGCGCCGCGCTGAGCCAGCCGTGCATAGTGATGTCAGTGATGACATCATGCTGACGTCATCGATGGGACCTGCATGTCAGTCGTGAGAGCTATGGGTGCTGACGTAGCAGTGACGTCAGCAGTGGAGTCCACTTGTTAGTGGGATCGAGCCGCGTGGACCAGGTCCACCATGGACCAGAGCTAGGTGTGGACTGAGTCCATAGACTGAGGGTGACGTGGCAGCGCCAGAGAGAACCACGTGTCAGATGACATCATGATGACGCAATAAATCGATTTTCCAGTATAAAAATAATTCGTTTAATTCGGTTTATTCTTTCAAACTTCTAATTGCTCATTCTTACTCATACGAACTCTGATTGAGGTGATTCCAAAGCCTAAAATTTTGTGAAATTGTGCTATATTTATTTGTGAATTTTATTAAATTTTTAGAGTTGATCTTGTCCTTTGTTTCTAGTATTTATTGTTTCTTTGCATGTCGTGCGTAGATGATGAATTGCCAGAAAGCTTCGAGGGAGAGTTGTTGGTGCAAGATCAAGTCTCGGAGCAGGACCAGCAGCTATTTGAAGGCAAGTTATGCATTGATCATATTGTTCCTAAGTTTTAAATTTATGTTGTTTCAAATTTTGCATACTAATTTAATTAAAAATGAATTAAATTAATTTGGGAAAAGATAGTTAATCAACCTAATTGGTATTGCCACCTTGTGATTATTTGTATGCCATGAATCATTATCACCCTAAGATTGTTGCTAGTAGTTGGTTGCTAATACTTGACCAACACGGGAGGCTAGACCGTGAATAGTTGCTTAGCCTTGCACGTTCTATGGATAATCTTTTAAAATTGCAAAGATAATATGGACTAATGATATAAAGAATGTATTTCAGAAATAGTGTGATGTTGCTACATAATGATGTTGAAATGTGGAGACCTGTGTGGTTCTACATGAATGTTGAATTATTGCTGGCATGTGTTGTATAGTAATCAACCGGCCTAGGAAATGATTTAGACTAAAGCAAGTGGCTAGAGGCTTTGTGTCAGGTGGGCCTGTGTGGTAAATGGGTTGATAAGCGTTGTGAGGGTTGTGTGCCAAATTTTGTGAGAAGGATGTCTTGCCTTAGTCAGTTAAGGACTTAACCTTGCAAGCATATGAACTGAGCCAATCGTACAACCACATGTCTGGTATCGGATAGACCTAGTTTAGTAGTTTGTTCTAAGATCTGTCCTATGACACCTCAGGGTGACGGTTACACCAAGGTGTAACTGTGTGGGGGAGCGTACCTGTACTGCGGCTTGGTGCCCATCCAATGGTATTGGCTTGTCCTATACTTTGGCTATGTGTGAGGGGAGTGATAGTGAAGGAAATAATGGATAGGTTCATGGGTAGGGATAGAAGTTCCTAAAAGACTTTGTTACGGTCAATCGCCTGTGTGATGAGAAACTGTATCTTGTGGAAAAAGTGTACAACCTCTGTAGAGTGTGTCAAAACTATTCGAATAGCCGTGTCCGCGGTACTGGACAATGCTCGGGAATTACAGTGAAAGGTTAGATCCTGAGAAAAATAAAATGGGGAAAGGGTGGTTGTGTGTCAGTGGAGATGATGAAATTGATTAAGGCTATGTGCCAGGGACTTTGGAACAAGCCAAGCATGCAGTAATAGAATTGCATTCTGTGCATTAACTTTTATTTGGGTTCCTTATGTTCCAAGAAAACTTCCTGTAATTTTTGAGATTTTTTCGGAGCTCGTTTGCTATTTATTGGATTTATTCGGAATCAATTTGTATTAAGCACTTTTATTGAAATTAAATAATAATTTAAAAAATTTTATATAAATTTTTGTTGCAAATATTTTATTTGAGTTCAAAATGTCTCACAATATTTTCTAGAATCTTTCTGGTATTTTTATTGCCTCAAATGATTTATTTGAATTTCTGGAATTGTTTTTATTCGAAAAATCCAAATTTCACTGGACATGCCAAGTGGCGCCTTCCTGTTGCGCCATGTGTTGCCACCAGAATCGGCCACGTCACCCCCTAATCCGAGACGCACGCCAACTGCTTGATAAAATGCCCAAACCGACCCAAACACCTCCAAACTTGATTTTTCTTGACCTAACCGCCTCCCCTAACCTTTGTAGACCTACCATGACCCTCCCCCACGTCCTCAACCTCAGATCAATCCTCCAATACCTCCGAGCCGCCGCCGAGAAGTCCGGATGTCGCCCGACGATGGACGAACTTTGGAGCGCGACTGCCGACTGCCGTCAACTCGTCGACTCTTTTCGAGATCCGTCTTCGCCATGGTGAGCCATGATGTCCCATATTTCTCCCCTCCAAATTTCAGCCAATTTGGCCCACAGAATCAAAAGTTATAGCCATTTCAATCTCTAATCTTGCCGAGGCCATATCTCCCTCAATATTTGGAGTTTGACCGTGAAATTTTTTTGTGTAGACTCCTGGGGATGTCCTCTACATGATGTACATCTTGCGTCATGATTTTGCTCTCTAGATTTTGCGCAGAAAAATATTTTCTCCTATCAGACTGCGATCAGACTGCGTTCCAGACAACAACAATCATCCTCGCGCGTTCCTCGCTAATACAGAAGGTAAAACTCCGAGCCACCTATGTCATGGTGTTCCTCTTGGTCATATCTAGATCTCGGTCAAATTTCGTTAAGTTCTGATCATTATTCTAGAAGTTATGACCGTCTGAAGTTTGGATCCGAAACCCGTTAATCGGCAGTTTGTGATCAATCCGTTGGGGCGCCGCAAAATCCTCCTATACCGTTGAGTTCGTCTCGTCACGTTCTATGTGATGGACATCCCCCCTTTTCCATCCCATCCTCCGGAATTTTTTTTATATATTTAGGCCGCCTCGGTGCCGCCGCCGCGCGCCGCCTTTTGACGCTGGTTATTCTAGTCCGCCGTGGCCATGTTGTCGTGTCCGGTGGGTCATCCTTTACTATTTTAGTCAATCCTTGAAGTTCTTTTGCTCTCCGTTTGCCATCGGAGCCCGATTCCGGCCTAAAACCGTCGTCTTTCAACCTAGCCGTTGTTATCGGTTCGCGTCTCGGTGATCCATCCTTGGTAGCGTTTTATCGCGGTCATGTTGTTGCACCGATGGCCGATATCTTATTTCATGCGCATGCCATCGCTTCGCGTTCGCCGTTAACGCTCCGTTGTTAACGCTCCGCTGTTAACGTTTTGTCGTTAACGTTTCGCAGTTAACGTTCCCCTGTTAACATTTTGCCGTTAACGTTTCACCGTTAACATTCCGTCGTTAACGTTCCCCTGTTAACATTTTGCCGTTAACGTTTCACCGTTAACATTCCGTCGTTAACGCTCCACTGTTAACGTTTCGTCGTTAACGTTTCACCGTTAAAGTTCCATCGTTAACGCTTGGCTCTCATCGTTTCATTGTCATCGCATGCGTGTATTCATGCAAGAGCCCTAGTGCGATGTCCTCATCTGTTCTATCATCATGATGTGAGCCTAGCCTCATCGTCATATCATCTTCAAAGTCGAATCAAAACCCTAACCTAAGACCGGTTCGATGGGCTAAGTTCATCGTGAGCCGCGTGGTCGTCTTTGCAACCTTTCCCGTTGTGTTAATCGTGGTAAGACGTTTGTGCTCTGTCTTATTCCTGAAAATCTAATCTGCCATTAATCGAGAATTCATTCGTGGACTTGGTCGATAGAACATTGGCCATCTGTCATACCCCTGTGCCCGATCTATCATTCTCTCTTTTGTTTGACTGTGTCCGTTCGGTCAACAAAAGTCAACTTCAAGCTCCAGTTTTG
This sequence comes from Rhipidocladum racemiflorum, assembly GCA_036346355.1. Lineage (NCBI taxonomy): Eukaryota > Viridiplantae > Streptophyta > Magnoliopsida > Poales > Poaceae > Rhipidocladum > Rhipidocladum racemiflorum. The sequence continues at coordinate 68,075,765 of CM070572.1, forward strand.
TTCATTGCGAACTAACATATCTTTATGGACCCGGTCTATAGATCGAGAGCCCATATGTCCTTGTATGTCCAACCGAGATAATAACTTCGGAATAAATATTCTTCGGAATATTATTCTTTCTTTCCCAGTTATTAATCTTTCCCTTTTCGGTGTTTTTCTGAAAGCCCGTTCTTTTTTGTCTAATCTTCGATCTAATCCGTTCGAGTTCCCAAATCCTTCTAAGCCGTTGTGCCCAATGCTGTTCGTTCTTAATTTGGAGTTTATTTGAATTGTCTTTTGAGTTTTGTTGTATTTGTGTTTCTTTATCGTTAGACGTGTCGTCCGGAAGTCGTTCGAAGGAGCCGTGGATCAAGAAAGCGGAGATTGAAGATCGAATATCAAGAATCAAAGATAAAGAGTAAAGAATAAAATTGCAAGGGCCAGAAAAGTTGTGCTTTGACCATGTTGATCCCATTTTCAAAACTTATGTTGTTTCAAATTATTGCATGCTAGTTTGAGTTAAACTGATTTCAATTAATTTGGGATTAGATATTTAACCTACTTGTTATTGCCACCTTGTCTATAATAGCTGTACGCCATGAATCATTTGTCACCCTAGGTTTCTTGATTAATAGTTGGCTTTAAATACTTTGCCGACATGGGTTAGTTAGACCGTCAGTAGTTGCTTAGTCTTGCAGCGTACCTTTGACATCGTTTTGGAAATACAAATGCCAATATTGATTAATGGAATATGCAATGTATTTTGAAATGGTGTGACGTGTTGCCGACACGATGATGTTGATATGCAGAGGCCTTCGTGCTTCTTCAAGGATGTTGAGTTGTTGTTGGCATTGTGTTGCGCAATAATCAACTAGGGTGATAAAATGATTTAGACTGGGGCAAGTGGCAAGAATTATAGTGGGCCAGTTTGACGGTTGGGAATGTTTGAAACATGATATATGTATGAGTGATGGTGAGACGGATTTCTTTGAGAGTATTGATGTAAGTCTTGCCCTGGTCACTTCAAGGACTTAACCTTGCAAGCCTTTGAACTGAGTCAAACATGCAACCACATGTCTGTAATGGGATGGACCTAGTTGAGTAGGTTGCTAATAACTTGCATGTGGTATCTCGGGGTGTCAACTACATCTTTTGTGTAGCTTGAAGGGGGAGCGTACCAGGGCTGCGGCATGGTACCTGTCCAATGGTATGTTGGTCCCATACTTCGCCTTTGTTAAGGGAAGGGATGGTGTATGGCGAAAATCGGAGAGGTTCACTTGTGTAGTTAGAAGTTTCCGAAAGGCTTTGTTATGATCACTTATTCGCATACTCTTGTATGGCGATTCACGGCTGACGTGATGAGTTGATTGTATCTTGTGGGTAAAGTGTATAACCTGTAGGGGTAACCGGTAGGCTACGCGAGCATAAAATCAAAATTTCTACCGAGAACACCCAAGAGCACATGCAAGTAAAGGATCACAGATCGTTACCCTTGACGCGCAGATGCAGCGGAAGCAGATTCACGCGTGTTGAGGAAGTAGTCGATCACCTCCCAATCGGCACCGAGTGGTCGCCGATCTCCACCGAGTGGTCGCCGACCTCGTCCGAGTGGTCGCCGGGTGGTCGCCGACCTCGTCCGAGTGGTCGCCGTCCCAGCAAGGCCCGCGAGCGGCGCCTCTACCGGTATCCACACGCCCCGAGCAGAACACTGCGGGGGTGTGCTAGCACCTCGCCACACGCCTAGGGTTTACGAGAGCAGGAGGGACGCACGGCGGCTGAACGTGGTGAGGGTTCTCTCTATTTTTTTTTCGTGCACTGTTCCTTGCCTCGCCTTTTATAGACACGCTAGTGGGCCGAAGCCCGCTAGGTTTCCATCTCCAACGCGGATCTCATCCACGCACAAAAACCCGTCAATCCTATTCCAACTCGTTAAGTGTGTGACCCGTTAGGTTCAGTGCAAGTCGGACATGAATCCAGAACCCGTTTCCAATTCATTTATCAACAGCGGCACCTAGCAGTACGTATTGACCCCCCGAATGCACAGAATCAATATTCGGCTGAACCTTTGATACACTCTCATACCGATCCCTTTTTCCACATGATACCAGTCAAGCTCAAGGCGAGATGCGCGCCACCCTTGTTGATAGCTCGACCACTTCTCTCGACAGTGTGATGGATACAAACCATGACTAACTCCTTAGTCACATTAGCACGGCCGTGCGTTTTCCCTATCCATCCACACGAGGGGCCCAGAGGTATCTTCTCCCGTTATCTAGGAGGGGCAAATCCCATCTTGATCATCACACCCTTGGCGATGTATCGTGGCATACCCAGTATTCATCTTTATGACTACCCTGTTACGGTGTAGCGTTTGATGATACCAAAGCATACAAGTCTACATGCTAGGTATCCATGACAATCTCAGGTCTAAGGACCATATAGGCGTACCACTCGAGACTATACGCTGATGGCACTATAATAGATAACAACTCACAGCGTCTCGGAGTGGGTCTTGTCCGACTACCCATGTTCTCCAACATGTGTCCATATTTATTGATTCGATATCTCCATATCTATGGTATGTGAAACATTACCATCAACCAATAAATGTGCTGATTAAATCATCACCGCTCCTCGTAATGATATGGATCAGGGACCCGTTTAGAATAATGTCACTTGACAATGTGTTTCACAATCAGATCGTATCCAATGAACAAAGTCGCAACATATATTCAGGGAACCGATAAACAAAGTTATCATAATTTCATGAACAAAGACGTATTACAATCATCACCATGATTGATCTAGGGCATATTCCCTTCAATCTCCCACTTGCACTAGAGTCAGTCATATAGGTATCGAATACCCATTGCTCTTGTGTGCGCCTCATGCTTTGGTTGTGGAAGGGGCTTTGTCAACAGATCAGCCACATTTAGATCCGTGTGTACTTTGCTTATCTTCACATCACCTCTCTCAATGATTTCCCGAATCAGGTGGTATCGCCTGAGTATATGTTTGGATTTTTGGTGGGACCTAGGCTCCTTTGCTTGTGCAATGGCACCACTATTGTCACAATAGAGGTCCACTGGACAGGATGCACTGGCGACCACGCCCAACTCAGAAACAAATTTCTTGATCCAAACAGCTTCCTTTGTCGCTCGTAAGCTGCAATGTACTCGGCCTCCGTTGTGGAATCAGCCATCTGTTTCTTGCTTGAACTTTTCCAGCTCACCGCCCCACCATTGAGACAAAATACAAACCGGATTGCGATCGCGAATCATCTTTGTCGGTTTGGAAGCTAGCATCAGCGTAACCCTTTCTGACGAGCTCCTCCTCTCCTCCAAAGACCAAGAACATCTCTTTAGTCCTTCGTAAGTATTTAAGAATGTTCTTCTGACCACCCGCTGACTAGCACCAGGATTTGATTGGTACTGCTCGTGACACTCAGAGCATATGACACATCTGGCGCGTACATAGCATGGCATACATGATGGATCCAATAGCTGAAGCATATGGGATCCGACACATTCTCTCTTGCTCATCAGGTGTCGAAGCACACTGAGTCTTGCTAAGACTTACACCATGTGACATGGGCAAGAAACCTTTCTTGGAATCATGCATGTTGAACCGTTTCAGTATCTTGTCAATGTAATTACTCTGGCTCAATCCAATTAGCCTTTTGATCTATCTCTATAGACCTTTACGCCCAAAATATATGCTGCATCTCCCAAGTCTTTCATCGAGAAACTTTTCTCGAGATAAGATTGTGCATCATCTAACATCGGAATATCATTTCCGATCAATAGTATGTCATCCACATACAAGACCAGAAATACAAGTGCGCTCCCACTAGCCTTCTTGTAAATATAAGGCTCTTCCTCATTTTTGATGAAGCCAAATTGTTTGATCACTTCATCAAAACGAAGGTTCCAACTCCGAGATGCTTGCTTCAGTCCATAAATGGACTTCCTAAGCTTGCATACCTTGCCAAAGATTAGTAGGTTCAACAAAACCCTCGGGCTGTACCATGTACATGTCCTCGCTTAGGTTTCCATTTAGGAAAGCCGTTTTGACATCCATTTGTCGAATCTCATAATCATGATATGCGGCAATTGCTAGCATGATCCGGATAGACTTTACCATAGCGACTGGCGAATAAGTTTCATCATAGTCCACACCATGAATTTGCTTATACCCTTTTGCCACCAATCGTGCCTTAAAAATGTGAACATTTCCATCGGCGTCTATCTTTTTCTTAAAGACCCATTTGCACTCAATAGTTTTTACACCATCAGGCAGATCAACCAAGTTCCAAACTTGATTATCATACATGGACTTTAACTCGGATCTCATGGCCTCTAGCCATTTCTCAGAGTCCGGGCCCACCATTGCTTCCTCATAGTCCTTGGGCTCATCATTTTCCAATAATAATACATCGCGTTGCTCCATCATGAGGAACATGAACCTCTCAGGAGCGCGGCTTGCCCGTGAGGACCTCCGTGGGGCTGGCGCCTCATCAACAGGTTCAACAACACATTGCTCATCCTGCCGAGGACTAGCTGGAGCTGAAACATTTTCAGGTATTTCTCGAACTTCTTCGAGTTGCACCTTGCTCCCACTAGCTCCTTTGGAAAACTCATTCTCCAAAAAGACACGATCAGGCGACAAATACTTTGCCTTCTTCCCGGTTATAAAAATAATACCCTTTGGTTTCCCTTGGGTACCCCACAAAGAAGCACTTATCCGACTTGGCATGGAGCTTATCAGACGTCATACGTTTTACATAAGCCTCACAGCCCCAAATTTAAAGGTAAGATAAGTCGGGACGTTTCTCTTTCCATATCTCATATGGTGTCTTATCAACGGATTTTGATGGAACCCTATTTAGCATGAACGCAAATTGCTTCTAGAGCGTGTCCCCAAAATGATAATGGAAGATTGACTAGACTCATCATAGACCGTACCATGTCCAACAAAGTCCGGTTCCTCCGTTCGGATACCCCATTCCTTGTGGTGTACCGGCGTGAGTCAATTATGGAACAATTCCACAACTCTTTAGATGATCACTAAACTCTTGGCTCAAATATTCACCTCCACGGCATCAGTAGAAATTTAATTTTCTTGCCCAAATGATTCTGTACTTCATTCTGAAACTCTTTGAACTTTTCAAAAGATTCAGACTTATGCCTCATTAGATAGATATAGCCATATCTACTAAAGTCATCGGTGAAAGTAATGAAGTACTGATAACCACCTCTGGCCATGGAGCTCATTGGTCCACACACATCAGTATGCACGAGAGCCAACAACTCGCACATCCTCTCACTCGAACCAGTGAAGGGTGCCTTTGTCATCTTGCCAAGTAAACAAGACTTGCATGTTTCAAGAGATTCTAAATCTAATGAACAAAGAAGACCATCTTTATGAAGCTTCTCCATGCGTCTTGTCGGGACCCCGAATTTGCAAATCCGGACCCTCTGTGTATTCAGCACTAGTCCAGGAACGCGCTAGTGCACACAGTCTTAACATCGGTAAATATCACAATCATACCAATCGATATTAACAAAGTACTTTATTTAAATAACCAAGGTGGTTACTCGACCTTATGGCCAAGTTACAAATGTATGCCTTGCAAGGCGAAACTTATTAAAAGAGAAATAATAGCAGCGGAAAATAAGATAACTTCGTGGCGCCATCCAGTATACCACAGGCAACTGACTGGGCTCGCATCCCTAAGTAGACGGATCCTCTTGGAATTCCTCCTCCGGCCGGGCGTAGTCTCCTCTTCAAGCGGTATTGTGTCGAGGCAAGGGTGAGTACTTGGTACTCGAGCAAGTCATGCCTGAATGCAAGCTAATATACTATATGCATGGCTTGGTACAAAGGAATAGCTCATGGGATATTTGCGATGCTTGACAAAGATTTGAAAAGTAATATAAGTAGATTCGAAGCAAGAGAAATAAGTAAAGCATAAATAACTTTTCAAGAAGTTTAATAAGCATTTTCCCCATCCTAAACCACATTTCCATCATCTTCATTATTAAACCAACCCAACTTTCAAATCCAAGTTATTTTCGTAAAGTCTAACCCTTGACTTGTAATCCCGAGCATTGTCCAAGACTGTGGACACGGCTTATTCGAATAGATTCTAAACTCTGCAGAGGTTATGCACTTTACCCACAAGATACAGTCAAACACCACAAAGGCGAAGTTCAGTAATAAAGCCTTCTAAGCCTCAAACAACACAGTGGTCCTCTCCTGTTCGTGCTCTACACCATCCCTTCCCTTAGCCAAGGCGAAGTATGGGACCAACACACCGTTAGATGGGTATCTGGCCACGACCACAGACGCCCCCGCACAATCACACAAACGGTGTAATTGACACCTGAGGCTCCACAAGTGCGTCCTTAGCGACATAGTCAACTCGGTCCGTCACATTCCAGCCATGTGGTTGCAAGTAACACCCAGTTCAAAGGCTTGCAAGGTTAAGTCCTTAGAGTGACCAGGGCAAGACTACCCGAAGAACCAAATCAACATCCCCGATGCCACAACTGGCCCACCTGATTACTCTTGCCACATGCCCCGGTCGAAACCTGTTTATCAAACCCCAGTTGATTACCATGCACCACGTGCCATCAACATCACATGATACTTTTCCAAAACAGGTTCAATATATCATTAAGTCAATATTAACATTTGATTGTCCAAAATCATGTCATGAGCACGTAGCAGGTCTAAGCAGTATACTACAACGGTCTAAATCCCATGTTGGCAATTTGATTATGTCCAACTAGTAAACCACAACTAGGGTGACAAGGGTCATGGCACATACTTAAATAATCAAGGTGTCATACAGCAAATTGGTACTTATCTAACCCCCATGTTTAAAGTATTTTTCTAATTGAACTAGCATGCAATAGTTTAAATCAAAATAGATTTCGAAATAGGATCAACATGGTCAAAGCACAACTTGCCTTCAAAAAGTACTTGCTCTTGGTCTTGAGTTGGATCCTGAGTCAATACTTCTCCTTCGAATCCTTCCGGCACTTCAACGTCTACTCGTAAAGCGTGCAAATAGCAAATACACAAATAAACAATAGGCAAAAACATCCCAAAACTCCAAATAAAATCCATAAACAGAGAGAACATAATTTTCTGGATTTTTAGAAACTGGAATCGTTCAAATCGGAGTTAAAACGCAAAAGTTATAATTATTTAAAGTTTAAATAATCAATTAAATAATATTACAGAGAAAAACTTTAGTCCAAAAATTAAATAAAATTCATATTTAGGTAGATCTCAATTTTATACAAATTTAGAAATTTGAATCACTCAAATCGGAGTTGAAACGCAAAAGTTATAAGCGTTTGAAGTTTGAAACAAAATCTGAAATCATTATTTCGAATTAATAAATCATTTTCTTTTTCGGAAATTAATTATTGCGCCAAGATGGACACGTGTCGGCTCTGATTGGCTGGTCGACGCCACGGCTCATGGGCTCACTCACGGCGCGGTTCGGTCCACGGTGGACCTTGGTCCACGGCTTCGGGTGAGGTCGACAGGTGGGACCCAATTGCCGCTATGGTCTCACGCAACGCTACCGACGTGTGGGCCCTCGACATGCGGGGCCCGCGTGTCGTGACACACGCCACACGCCAGCGTCGGCGCTGACCGCGTCGGTCCATCTCCCGACACGTGGCGCAATCGCGGCCGCTGGTTTGAAAATCAACCCGCGGATTGGATCCAGGGTTAACACGTTAAAACTACTCGATGATCGTGGGCCGCTCGATCTAGATCGGACGGTCCAGATCTAATCCTATAATAACACCGCTACGACGCGTGGCGATTGTGAACCGCTGGATCTTGATCCAACGGTCCCGATCTAATCGGGTTTGGAACACGTGAACTCACCTCAACCGTCCGACCGATCTGACGGTTCACCGAGCTCGCGGTCCGGCGATGGCACGGCGAGGCTTGGGCACCGGAGACGGACGATGACCAAGAGCGCGGCGCTACGGGCTCCTCCGCGACGCGGCGTGGTCACGCTCGAGTCGCCTTGGCTCGAGGATCCTGTTCGGCCTCCTTCTCCTCGGCGGCGACGGACGGCGGAAGGTGAGAAACCACCACAATACCCTAAGCCACTACGGCGAGCAATCCCGAGCAAGCGGCGGCTGCTAGGGTTTAGCAAGCTAAGGCAAAAAGTAAGCGCAAGGTCACGGCGGTCCTCGGTGCGATCCGGGCATTAAATAGCCGGAAAGGCGTGCTCGGCGGAGCCCTAGTCGATTCTGGTACAAGATTTCGGCGGGCGGAGTCCGGCTCGGACTTCGGCGGGAAGACGGCACGAGAACCGGCCCACGTGTCCAGATCAGCGGCCCCGATCGGACCGGGCGCGAACGGGTTCGGGTCGGACACGGCTCAACCCAGACGGGCGGATCTCACCGTTGGATCTTGATCCAACGGTTGGGATTGATTAGGTTTAGAGTGGGTTCGGTCGAGTCACGTGGCTCGGTCGGACTCGAACTCGAGTCCGACTCGGCTCGATCGGATGAACAAGATTTGACCCGAGTTGATTTTCCAGCGATTTAATATTTAAAATAATTCCCAAAGAATTCATTTAATTCATTAAAAATAGCAAATGACTCGAGAAAAATTCCAGAAAAATTCTGGAAAATATTTTGGATCATTTTGGACTCAAATAAAATATTTCCAACAAAATTTTATTTGCAAAATTAAATTCTTTAATTATTTCAAAATGGAATAAATTCAAATGAATTCCAAATAAATCCAAATAAATTCCAGAAAATCCCAAAAATTCACCAAAGTGCCAAATCACACATGAATTTAAGAAAAGCAAAATTTTGGGGTGTTACAAACCTCCCCCCCTTAATAGAATCTCGTCCCTAGATTCGTGGCTCACTACTGAGAATAGGTTTGGAAACTCTTTCTTCAAATCCTCTTCGCTCCCAAGTCGCTTCGCTTTCTTCATGGTTGCTCCAATCGAACTCTACGTAAACGGGTTGACTTGTTTCTAGTTTCTCGATCCATTGTGTCCAGAATCCTCACGGGATACTCCTTATAAGTCAAATCCTCTTGCAACTCAATTGACTCTAGCGGTGTCTATTCCTCAGGAACTCGGAGACACTTCTTTAACTGGGACACATGGAATACATCATGCACTCCTGCCAACGATCAAGCAACTCCACTGGTAGGCAACCGCCTCTGCGACTCAAAATCTTAAATGGTCCAACATAGCAGGGTGCAAGTTTCCCTTTGGCATGGAACCTCTTAACTCCCACGAGAGGCGTAACTCGAGGTAAACAAAGTCTTCTGGTTCAAAACTCAAATCTCGGCGACGATTGTCAAGATAACTCTTCCGTCGAGATTGGGCTATCTTCAACCTTTCCCTAATCATAGCGACCGTTTCTTGACCTCTTGAAGAATATCAGGCCCAAAGACACGGCGCTCACGGTCTCATTCCAATTCAATGGCGTCCGATGTGGTCGACCATACAAAGGCCTCAAAAGGTGACATCGTAAACTAGCCTCGATAACTATTGTTGTAATCGAACTCGGCATACGGCAAACTCTTATCCCAAGAGGTAGCATAAGCTAATGCACAAGCTCTCAACATATCCTCCAGACTGGTTGACTCTTTCTGCCTGTCCATCCGTCTGTGGATGATAAGTCATCTTGAAGTTCAAACGGGTTCCCATGGCTTCATGCAACTTATTCCGTAACCTTGAGGTAAATTGGGTACCTCTCGTCTGATACAATCCTCTTTGGCACTCGTGCAAGCAGACAATCTCGATCATGTACAATTACGCTAATTTATCTCCCGAGTAAGTGGTCTTCACGGGGATAAAATGGGCTACTTTAGTCAAGCGATCCACTATAACCCATATGGAGTCATAACCTCCTTGAGTCTTGACAAACCGGTAATGAAATCCATTCCGATTTCCTCCCACTTCCACTCAGGTATTTTCAGCGGTTGTAGCAATCCTGCTGGTCTCTCGATGCATTGCCTTGACTCTCGGCATACGCCGCACAATGCAACATGCTCGGCAACTTCACGCTTCATACTCGCCACCGAATCTCTCCTTGAGATCCTCGATACATCTTGGCGCTTCAGGATGAATTGAGTACTTGGAGTCATGGGCTTCCTCGTAATCGCTTGCTTTAACTCCTTTTTGTTAGGCACACAAATGTGATCCTTCATCCACAACGTGCCTTGCTCATCCAACTTGAAGTCCTCTGCCTTGCCTTCCTCCTTGATGGACTTAATCCTGCGGATCTTGTCATCATCCCTCTGTCCTTCTCGGATCTGATCCTCTAGGGTAGGCTTTACTTCTAATGCGGCCAAGAATCCGCTAGGTACTACCTCAATCTTCATTTTCTGAAAATCCTCACATAACTCGTCCTGACTTGTGGCTAGCAACGTACTCACGGTATGACTTTTCCGACTCAGGGCATCGGCTACTACGTTGGCCTTCCCGGGATGGTAATGGATTCCAACATTATAGTCCTTGATCAACTCCAACCATCTCCTCTGCCTCATATTCAGATCCGACTGGGTGAATATGTACTTAAGGCTCTTATGATCCATATACACTTCACATCTGTTCCCGATCAGATAGTGACGCCATATCTTCAAGGCATGCACTACGGCAGCTAACTCTAGGTCATGTGTCGGATAATTTTCCTCATGCGGCCTCAACTGCCTTGATGCATACGCGACGACCTTTCCATTCTGCATCAAAGACACACCCAAGTCCTTGGCGCGATCGCGTCACAATAAATATCGAAGCTTTGAGCAACATCAGGTAGAACTAACACCGGTGCCGACGTCAATCGCTTCTTCAGCTCTGAAATCCTTTCTCACATTCTCAAGCGCCCATGCAAACTTCTTTTCCTTCTTCAGATTGCGTAAGAGGTTTCGCAATTGTCGAGAAGCCTTCGATGAAGCGGCGGTAGTATCCTGCCATTCCAAGGAAACTCGAATGGGTCACGCCTTCTACGCTCCCAATGTAACACAGCTTCTACTTTACTTGGATCTACTGGCGACTCCTCTCATGCGGTCATTACATGTCCAAGAAACTCCACCTTGTCCTTCCAAAAATCACACTTGCTGAACTTGGCGAAAAGTTGCCGTTCCTCGGCTTTTCCAAAACTCGCCTTAAGTGTTCGGCATGTTCATCCTCTGTCTTGGAGTAGACTAGGATATCGTCTATGAACACGACGACAAACTTGTCCAAATATTCCATGAACACCTTATTCATCATATTCATGAAATAAGTGGCGCATTCGTTAAATCGGCCCAAAGGACATAATCGTAAACTCGTAATGTCCATATCTTGACGAGAATGCAGTCTTGAATATCTTACGATCGGATCTTCAATCGATGGTATCCCGATCTCGAGATCAATCTTGGAGAAAACTCGGCTCCTTTCAACCGATCAAACAAATCATCAATCCTGGGTAGCGGATACTTATTCTTCACGGTGACTTCATTGAGTGCACGGTAGTCAATGCACATCCTGAAACTCCCGTCCTTCTTCTTGACAAACAAAACCGGTGCTCCCCACGGCGACTAACTTGGTCCGATAAATCCTTTCTCCATTAACTCTTCTATTTGCTTTCTTCATTTCCACCAACTCCTCGGTAGACATCCGATAGGGTCTCTTTGCTATCGGTCTTTGTGCAGGTACAAGCTCTATCACAAACTCTATGTCCCCGTCTGGCGGCATACTGTAGATCTTCGGGAAAAACATCGGGTACTCATTCACTCATTGGGACATCCTCTATGCCGATTGCCTCGCATCGTTAATCATCAATCGTCCATCTCTAAGCTGCAGTGGCTTGAAATTCCACTTTCTTCCCACACGGGCTCTCAATCGAGATAGTCCTTCGTCCACAATCCAATACGGCCTTGTGCTTGGATAACCAAGCCATTCCCAATATGCCGTCTAAGGTCTGGGTCTCCAAAATTATAAGGTTTGCTAGGAACTCTATTCCACCTATCAGTATTCTCACCGGAACATCCTACTTTCGTTCGGAGTTCGGAACTGTGGGTTTGAACTAAAAGCATGCACTCAAGTCTTGCAATTCTCAAATCATTTCTAGTAGCAAAGCCTTGCGAAACAAACGAATGCGAAGCTCGAGTCAAACAAAATCAAGCAGGTATCGAGTTAACAAGTAACTTACCCAAGACGACGTCCGTAGCATTCTCAGAGCGCATCTGCGGTGACATGGTTGACTCGGCCTCTCACCACGGCCTGGGGTGTGGCTCTGGTGCCGGGCGTCCTAGCTGGGTGGTTCCTAGATTGAAGCGGCGGGGTCACTCTCGCTGTCTTCTTTGGATAGCTGTTGGCAAAGTGTCTGGCTCGTTGCGGTTGTAGCAGCGTCTCACTGTTCCTTGCCGATTGCTCGGGTAGCGTTTCTAACGGGGCTGGGTGCAGTAGTTCGATTGATGTGTCTTGGTGCTGGGGATGGTGTCCTTGTTGCATTACGTGGTTGGAATCAAGAATTGATTTGGTGCAACCCTCAAGCGCTATGCGTTCCACTGGCGTGATCCTTGCTTTGTTGCATCCTGCGCTTCTGTTCTCATCCGGTTCCTTGCGCTTGTCCTCAAGAATAAGCGCCTTATTCACCAACTCTTGGAAGTCCGGAAAGGTGTGGGTGATCAATCCTACTTGCAATCTGAGTTAAGTCCCTTCATAAAACGACTGCCTGGATTTATCTGTCGCTACATCCTCAAAGCGTAGCGCTAGCCGTGGTGAACTTGTTCGTAGTCGGCCACCGGGTGATTACCTTGCTTTAATGCTCTGAACTCCTCCTCTTAAGGTCCATGATTCCTTCAGGCACGTGATCTTGTCGGAATGCAATTGTGAACTCTTCCCAAGTGATATCTTGAGGGTTCTCTGCGGGCACGAAGTTCTCCCACCATTCGGCCAATGTTCCTTCCACCGATGAGAAGCGTAGAGTACCTTCTCATTTCCTATGCATTGAGCTATGTGTAGCTTCCTCTCGATTGATCTTAACCAATCATCGGCCTCCAATGGATTGGCATTCCCAGAGAAAGTGGGTGGGTGAGTCCTCATGAACTCACGGCAGTCTTGTGTTACGGGCGTGGCCTGATTAACTTGATTAGCAGTGGCCTGAGCGATGACGTGCTGCATTTGTTGCATCATAGCATGCATCAATCGAGTGCAGGCAGCAAGAAAAGCTCCAAATTCTGCATATCCGATGGCGGTCCGGTGCTCCATCATTGGGGTTTTACGCTGGCGAGAACCACTCCCATTGCTTCCAAAGTTTCCACGGGTGTTCACCATCTGTCGATTTGCTCTAGGTTTAGAGATGAGAGGGAAACAAGAATAGACAAGTAATATGGAACTTATGCGGGGCGAAAGGGGTAATTTTAAGGTCCAACTTTATTATTAGTAACTTGGTATGGCTGCTTACAATGCCTAAGGGCCTTGCAACACATACGCACACTCAAAGAAACAAAGCAAATCCAAACCGAACTAACTCTGGAGTCTAACGCCTAAGGGTGACTCCTTATTCTATGACGCGACTCGGCGAAGGAGTCTCACTATAGAACCTATGCTCACTCATCGAGAAAACCTCCACGGCCTAGTGCGGTCTTTGTGGCATAGGCGTAAACGATCGCCATGTCCAAATGATCGTGTCCTCTGTGGTAGTCGAAGAAGCGATGTCCTCATCGAGATCGACTCCTCTGGATCTGGCTCGTAGCTCAAATCTTGGCTCGGAGTCCAGTCCGTACAAGGTCATCTCCAACTCATCAATCCTTCGTAGAAGGTGTGCCACATACTCTTGAGCTTCCCGCCATCTGTTCTTCTCTGTCGTGATCTCCTTGCGGGCCTTCTGTAGCTCCTTGCTTGTATTATCTAGTACATCCTCCTGGGCGACGACAAATCGTGCCAACTGTGTAACCGTGGCATCCTCATCCTGAATCGCCTTCGGGTCAAGAAGGTTATTGCTACGCGGGTGATAACGGAACACCGTACTCTCCAACTCTCTGGCGTAGATACGGGTAATGTGCCGCATTGCTCGTCGTGATACTTCTTGGATACCCATCTGCATTGTAGATCTCCTGGCAGTGCAGTGTATCGGGCGATTGTCTGGGCCCTTTTTCCTAGCAGGTACCTCAATCCTCACGTCACAAGCCTTGATCAATCCCGCTTGTCTGATCACTTCCACTTGGTATTGGGGCTTCTCAAAATCTCCGAGAGTCTGTAGCATATGCCAAAGTTCTGCAGCGTGACCAACTCCCAGATCAACGTAGTTGAACTCTTCCTCCATCTGTCACAAGAGTGCTTTACGTAAGAACTCGGAATTTTTTTTTAAATTGTGACAAGGTAAGGGAGAATTTCAGCAAGAGACAAGAAAAGAGAGAAGGGGATAAGTCGAGATGTCATTTCTTGTCTTCACAAATTTTTAGCTTTAGAAAATAGGTTTTATCCTCACTACGACCATTCTAGCTAGGGTTGAGCCTACAGTCAAGTATGGCTCTGATACCACCTCTGTCGGGACCCCGAATTTGCAAATCCGGACCCTCTGTGTATTCAGCACTAGTCCAGGAACGCGCTAGTGCACACAGTCTTAACATCGGTAAATATCACAATCATACCAATCGATATTAACAAAGTACTTTATTTAAATAACCAAGGTGGTTACTCGACCTTATGGCCAAGTTACAAATGTATGCCTTGCAAGGCGAAACTTATTAAAAGAGAAATAATAGCAGCGGAAAATAAGATAACTTCGTGGCGCCATCCAGTATACCACAGGCAACTGACTGGGCTCGCATCCCTAAGTAGACGGATCCTCTTGGAATTCCTCCTCCGAAGCTGGCGTAGTCTCCTCTTCAACTGGTATTGTGTCGAGGCAAGGGTGAGTACTTGGTACTCAGCAAGTCATGCACAGAATGCAAGCTAATATACTATATGCATGGCTTGGTACAAAGGAATAGCTCATGGGATATTTGCAGTAAACAGCATTTGAAAAGTAATATAAGTAGATTCGGAAGCAGTAGAAATAAGTAAAGCATAAATAACTTTTCAAGAAGTTTAATAAGCATTTTCCCCATCCTAAACCACATTTCCATCATCTTCATTATTAAACCAACCCAACTTTCAAATCCAAGTTATTTTCAGAAAGTCTAACCCTTATTTGTAATCCCGAGCATTGTCCAAGATCACAGTGACACGGCTTATTCGAATAGATTCTAAACTCTGCAGAGGTTATGCACTTTACCCACAAGATACAGTCAAACACCACAAAGGCGAAGTTCAGTAACAAAGCCTTTCGGAAGCCTCAAACAACACAGGTGGTCCTCTCCGGTTCGTGCTCTACACCATCCCTTCCCTTAGCCAAGGCGAAGTATGGGACCAACACACCGTTAGATGGGTATCTGGCCACGACCACAGACGCCCCCCGTACAATCACACAAACGGTGTAATTGACACCCTGAGGCTCCACAAGTGAGTCCTTAGCGACTTAGTCAACTAGGATCGTCCCATTCGACCATGTGGTTGCAAGTATGACCCAGTTCAAAGGCTTGCAAGGTTAAGTCCTTAGAGTGACCAGGGCAAGACTACCCGAAGAACCAAATCAACATCCCGATGCCACAACCGGCCCACCTGATTACTCTTGCCACATGCCCTGGCCGAAACTCGTTTATCAAACCCAGCTTGATTACCATGCACCACGTGCCATCAACATCACATGATACTTTTCCAAAACAGGTTCAATATATCATTAAGTCAATATTAACATTTGATTGTCCAAAATCATGTCATGAGCACGTAGCAGGTCTAAGCAGTATACTACAACGGTCTAAATCCCATGTTGGCAATTTGATTATGTCCAACTAGTAAACCACAACTAGGGTGACAAGGGTCATGGCACATACTTAAATAATCAAGGTGTCATACAGCAAAATTGGTACTTATCTAACCCCCATGTTTAAAGTATTTTTCTAATTGAACTAGCATGCAATAGTTTAAATCAAAATAGATTTCGAAATAGGATCAACATGGTCAAAGCACAACTTGCCTTCAAAAAGTACTTGCTCTTGGTCTTGAGTTGGATCCTGAGTCAATACTTCTCCTTCGAATCCTTCCGGCACTTCAACGTCTACTCGTAAAGCGTGCAAATAGCAAATACACAAATAAACAATAGGCAAAAACATCCCAAAACTCCAAATAAAATCCATAAACAGAGAGAACATAATTTTCTGGATTTTTAGAAACTGGAATCGTTCAAATCGGAGTTAAAACGCAAAAGTTATGATTATTTAAAGTTTAAATAATCAATTAAATAATATTACAGAGAAAAACTTTAGTCCAAAAATTAAATAAAATTCATATTTAGGTAGATCTCAATTTTATACAAATTTAGAAATTTGAATCACTCAAATCGGAGTTGAAACGCAAAAGTTATAAGCGTTTGAAGTTTGAAACAAAATCTGAAATCATTATTTCGAATTAATAAATCATTTTCTTTTTCGGAAATTAATTATTGCGTCAGCATGGACACGTGTCAGCTCCGGATTGGCTGGCTGACGTCAGCCGGCTCATGGGCTCAGCTCACGGCGCGGTTCGGTCCACGGTGGACCCGGTCCACGGCTCGGGTGTGGCTGACAGGTGGGACCCACCTGTCAGTGCGGGTCTCACGCAAACGCGGCTGACGTGTGGGCCCTCTGACATGCGGGGCCCGCGTGTCAGGGACACACGCTCACACGCGTACGGCGCTGACCGCGTCGGTCCATCTCCCCGACACGTGGCGCAATCGCGGCCGTTGGTTTGAAAATCAGCCCGCGGATTGGATCCAGGTTAACACGTTAAAACTACTCGATGATCGTGGGCGTTCGATCTAGATCGGACGGTCGAGATCTAATCCTATAATAACACCGCTACGACGCGTGGCGATTGTGAACCGTTGGATCTTGATCCAGCGGTCCGAGATCTAATCGGGTTTGGAACACGTGAACTCACCTCAACCGTCCGATTCGATCTGGATCGGCGGTTCACCGAGCTCGCTTGAAGTCCGGCGATGGCAACGGCGAGGCTTGGGCACCGGAGGCGGGGCGATGACCAAGAGCGCGGCGCTACGGGGCTCCTCCGGCGACGTCGCGTGGTCACGTTCGAGTCGCCTTGGCTCGGATCCGATTCGGCCTCCTTCTCCTCGGGCGGCGGCGACGGCGGCGGAAGGTGAGAAAAACCACCACAATACCCTAAGCCACTACGGCGAGCAATCCCGAGCAAGCGCGGCTGCTAGGGTTTAGCAAGCTAAGGCAAAAGTAAGCGCAAGGTCACGGCGGTCCTCGGTGCGATCCGGGCATTAAATAGCCGGAAGGCGTGCTCGGCGGAGCCCTAGTCGATTCTGGCGGCGACTCGGCGGCGGAGTCGGCTTCGGACTCGGCGGGGAAGGCGGCACGAGAACCGCCCACGTGTCCAGATCAGCGGCCCCGATCGGACCGGGCGCGAACGGGTTCGGGTCGGACACGGCTCAACCGTGCAGGCGGATCTCACCGTTGGATCTTGATCCAACGGTTGGGATTGATTAGGTTTAGGAGTGGGTTCGGTCGAGTCACGTGGCTCGGGTCGGACTCGAACTTCGAGTCTGACTCGGGCTCGATCGGATGAAACGATTACTTGACCCGAGTTGATTTTCCAGCGATTTAATATTTAAAATAATTCCCAGCAATTCATTTAATTCATTAAAAATAGCAAATGACTCAGAAAAATTCCAGAAAAATTCTGGAAAATATTTTGGATCATTTTGGACTCAAATAAAATATTTCCAACAAAATTTTATTTGCAAAATTAAATTCTTTAATTATTTCAAAATGGAATAAATTCAAATGAATTCCAAATAAATCCAAATAAATTCCAGAAAATTCCAAAAATTCACCAAAGTGCCAAATCACACATGAATTTAAGAAAAGCAAAATTTTGGGGTGTTACAAACCTCCCCTTAATAGAATCTAGTCCACGAGATTCAGGGCTCACTCTGAGAATAGGTTTGGAAACTCTTTCTTCAAATCCTCTTCAAGGCTCCCAAGTCGCTTCGCTTTCTTCATGGTTGCTCCAATCGAACTCTCTGAAACGGGTTGACTTGTTTCTAGTTTCTCGATCCATTGTGTCCGTAATCCTCACGGGATACTCCTTATAAGTCAAATCCTCTTGCAACTCAATTGACTCTAGCGGTGTCTGCTCTCGGGAACTTCGGAGACACTTCTTTAATCGGGACACATGGAATACATCATGCACTCTGCCAACGCTGCGGCAACTCCGGTGGTAGGCAACTTCGCCTCTGCGACTCAAAATCTTAAATGGTCCAACATAGCAGGGTGCAAGTTTCCCTTTGGCATGGAACCTCTTAACTCCCCGAGAGGCGTAACTCTGAGGTAAACAAAGTCTTACGGTTCAAAACTCAAATCTCGGCGACGATTGTCAAGATAACTCTTACATCGAGATTGGGCTATCTTCAACCTTTCCTAATCATAGCGACCGTTTCTTCTTGACCTCTTGAAGAATATCAGGCCCAAAGACACGGCTCACGGGTCTCATTCCAATTCAATGGCGTCCGACAGGTCGACCATACAAAGGCCTCAAAAGGTGACATCGTAAACTAGCCTGATAACTATTGTTGTAATCGAACTCGGCATACGGCAAACTCTTATCCCAAGAGGTAGCATAAGCTAATGCACAAGCTCTCAACATATCCTCCAAAATCTGGTTGACTCTTTCGGTCTGTCCATCCGTCTGTGGATGATAAGGCATCTTGAAGTTCAAGCGGGTTCCCATGGCTTCATGCAACTTATTCGAGAACCTTGAGGTAAATTGGGTACCTCTGTCTGATACAATCCTCTTTGGCACTCCGTGCAAGCAGACAATCTGATCATGTACAATTACGCTAATTTATCTCCGAGTAAGTGGTCTTCACGGGGATAAAATGGGCTACTTTAGTCAAGCGATCCACTATAACCCATATGGAGTCATAACCTCCTTGAGTCTTGACAAACCGGTAATGAAATCCATTCCGATTTCCTCCCACTTCCACTCAGGTATTTTCAGCGGTTGTAGCAATCCTGCTGGTCTCTGATGCATTGCCTTGACTCTCTGGCATACGTCGCACAATGCAACATGCTCGGCAACTTCACGTTTCATACTCGGCCACCAGAATCTCTCCTTCAGATCCTGATACATCTTGGCGCTTCCAGGATGAATTGAGTACTTGGAGTCATGGGCTTCCTCCAGAATCAGTTGCTTTAACTCCTTTTTGTTAGGCACACAAATGTGATCCTTCATCCACAACGTGCCTTGCTCATCCAACTTGAAGTCCTCTGCCTTGCCTTCCTCCTTGATGGACTTAATCCTGCGGATCTTGTCATCATCCCTCTGTCCTTCTCGGATCTGATCCTCTAGGGTAGGCTTTACTTCTAATGCGGCCAAGAATCCGCTAGGTACTACCTCAATCTTCATTTTCTGAAAATCCTCACATAACTCGTCCTGACTTGTGGCTAGCAACGTACTCACGGTATGACTTTTCCGACTCAGGGCATCGGCTACTACGTTGGCCTTCCCGGGATGGTAATGGATTCCAACATTATAGTCCTTGATCAACTCCAACCATCTCCTCTGCCTCATATTCAGATCCATTGGGTGAATATGTACTTAAGGCTCTTATGATCCATATACACTTCACATCTGTTCCCGATCGATAGTGACGCCATATCTTCAAGGCATGCACTACGGCGGCTAACTCTAGGTCATGTGTCGGATAATTTTCCTCATGCGGCCTCAATCGCCTTGATGCATACGCGACGACCTTTCCATTCGCATCGACAAGACACACCCAAGTCCTTGGCGCGATCGTCACAATAAATATCGAAGCTTTGAGCAACATCCGGTAGAACTAACACCGGTGCCGACGTCAATCGCTTCTTGACTCTGAAATCCTTTCTCACATTAAGGCGTCCATGCAAACTTCTTTTCCTTCTTGATTGCGTAAGAGGTTTCGCAATTGTCGAGAAGCCTTCGATGAAGCGGCGGTAGTATCCTGCCATTCCAAGGAAACTCCGAATGCAGGTCACGATCTTGGTGCTCCCAATGTAACACAGCTTCTACTTTACTTGGATCTACGGCGACTCCCTCTGCGGTCATTACATGTCCAAGAAACTCCACCTTGTCCTTCCAAAAATCACACTTGCTGAACTTGGCGAAAAGTTGCTGTTCCCTCAGCTTTTCCAAAACTCGCCTTAAGTGTTCGGCATGTTCATCCTCTGTCTTGGAGTAGACTAGGATATCGTCTATGAACACGACGACAAACTTGTCCAAATATTCCATGAACACCTTATTCATCATATTCATGAAATAAGCTGGCGCATTAAATCGGCCCAAAGGACATAATCAGAACTTCGTAATGTCCATATCTTGACGAGAATGCGATCTTGAATATCTTACGATCGGATCTTCAATCGATGGTATCGATCTCAGATCAATCTTGGAGAAAACTCCGGCTCCTTTCAACTGATCAAACAAATCATCAATCACAGGTAGCGGATACTTATTCTTCACGGTGACTTCATTGAGTGCACGGTAGTCAATGCACATCACGAAACTCCGTCCTTCTTCTTGACAAACAAAATCGGTGCTCCCCACGGCGACGAACTTGGTGCGATAAATCCTTTCTCCATTAACTCTTCTATTTGTTTCTTCATTTCCACCAACTCCTCGGTAGACATCCGATAGGGTCTCTTTGCTATCGGTCTTTGTGCAGTACAAGCTCTATCACAAACTCTATGTCCTGTCAGCGGCATACTGTAGATCTTCGGGAAAAACATCGGGTACTCATTCACTCTTGGGACATCCTCTATGCCGATTGCCTTGATCTTTGTTAATCATCAATCTGTCCATCTCTAATCGCAGTGGCTTGAAATTCCACTTTCTTCCCACACGGGCTCTCAATCGAGATAGTCCTTCGTCCACAATCCAATACGGCCTTGTGCTTGGATAACCAATCCATTCCCAATATGACGTCTAAGGTGCAGGTCTCCAAAATTATAAGGTTTGCTAGGAACTCTATTCCACCTATCAAGATTCTCACCGGAACATCCTACTTTCGTTCGGAGTTCGGAACCAGGGGTGTGAACTAAAAGCATGCACTCAAGTCTTGCAATTCTCAAATCATTTCTAGTAGCAAAGCCTGGCGAAACAAGCGAATCTGAAGCTCGAGTCAAACAAAGCATTGCAGTCTTGAGTTAACAAGTAACTTACCCGATCACGACGTCCGTAGCATTGCATGGCGCATCTGCGGTGACATGGTTGACTCGGCCTCTCACCACGATGCAGGGTGTGGCTCCTGGTCTGGCGTCCTAGCTGGGGTGGTTCCTAGATTGAAGCGAATCGGGTCACTCCTGCTGTCTTCTTTGGATAGCTGTTGGCAAAGTGTCACGGCTCGTTGCGATTGTAGCGGCGTCTCACTTTGTTCCTTCTTATTTGCACGGGGTAAGCGTTTCTAACGGGAGTGGAGTGCAGTAGTTACGATTGATGTGTCTTGGTGCTTTGAGGATGGTGTCCTTGTTGCATTCTCGTGGTTGGAATGCGAAGAATTGATTTGGTGCAACCCTCAAGCGCATTGGCGTTCACTGGCGTGATCCTTCTTTGTTGCATCCTGCGCTTCTGTTCTCATCCAGTTCCTTGCGCTTGTCCTCAAGAATAAGCGCCTTATTCACCAACTCTTGGAAATGCGGAAAGGTGTGGGTGATCAATCCTACTTGCAATCTGAGTTAAGTCCCTTCATAAACGAGACTGCGGATTTATCTGTCGCTACATCCTCAAAGCGTAGCGCTAGCTGTGTGAACTTGTTCAGTAGTCGGCCACCGGTGATTACCTTGCTTTAATGCTCTGAACTCCTCCCTCTTAAGGTCCATGATTCCTTTAGGCACGTGATCTTTGTCGGAATGCGGTGTGAACTCTTCCCAAGTGATATCTTGAGGGTTCTCTGCGTGGGCACGAAGTTCTCCCACCATTCGGTAATTTGTTCCTTCCGGTGATGAGAAGCGTGAGTACCTTCTCATTTCCTATGCATTGAGCTATGTGTAGCTTCCTCTCGATTGATCTTAACCAATCATCGGCCTCCAATGGATTGGCATTCCCGGAGAAAGTGGGTGGGTGAGTCCTCATGAACTCGGCAGTCTTGTGTTACGGCGTGGCCCCGATTAACTTGATTAGCGGTGGCCTGGCGATGACGTGCTGCATTTGTTGCATCATAGCATGCATCAATCGAGTGCAGGTAGCAAGAAAAGCTCAGAAATTCTGCATATCGATGGCGGTCTTTGGTGCTCCATCATTGGGGTTTCTTTGGCGAGAACCACTCCCATTGGTTCCAAAGTTTCCACGGGTGTTCACCATCTGTCGATTTGCTCTAGGTTTAGAGATGAGAGGGAAACAAGAATAGACAAGTAATATGGAACTTATGCGGGGCGAAAGGGGTAACTTTAAGGTCCAACTTTATTATTAGTAACTTGGTATGGCTGCTTACAATGCCTAAGGGCCTTGCAACACATACTGCACACTCAGCAAACAAAGCAAATCCAAACCGAACTAACTCTGGAGTCTAACGCCTAAGGGTGACTCCTTATTCTATGACGCGACTCGGCGAAGGAGTCTCACTATAGAACCTATGCTCACTCATCGAGAAAACCTCCACGGCACGGGATGCAGGTCTTTGTGGCATAGGCGTAACTTGATCGCCATGTCCGGTATTTGTGTCCTCTGTGGTAGTCGAAGAAGCGATGTCCTCATCGAGATCGACTCCTCTGGATCGGCTCATGTAGCTCAAATCTTGGCTCTGGAGTGCAGTCCGTACAAGGTCATCTCCAACTCATCAATCCTTCGTAGAAGGTGTGCCACATACTCTTGAGCTTCCCGCCATCTGTTCTTCTCTGTCGTGATCTCCTTGCGGGCCTTCTGTAGCTCCTTGCTTGTATTATCTAGTACATCCTCCTGGGCGACGACAAATCGTGCCAAGCGTATGGCAAGTGGCATCCTCATCTGAATCGCCTTCGGGTCAAGAAGGTTATTGCTACGCGGGTGATAACGGAACACCGTACTCTCCAACTCTCTGGCGTGAATACGGGTAATGTGCCGCATTGCTCGTCGTGATACTTCTTGGATACCCATCCGCATTGTAGATCTCTGGCGGTCACGGTGTATCGAGCGATTATGCAGGCCCTTTTCCTAGCAGGTACCTCAATCCTCACGTCACAAGCCTTGATCAATCCCGCTTGTCCGATCACTTCCACTTGGTATTGGGGCTTCTCAAAATCTCAGAGTCCTGTAGCATATGCCAAAGTTCTGCAGCGTGACCAACTCCCAGATCAACGTAGTTGAACTCTTCCTCCATCTGTCACAAGAGTGCTTTACGTAAGAACTCGGAATTTTTTTAAATTGTGACAAGGTAAGGGAAGATTTCAGCAAGAGACAAGAAAAGAGAGAAGGGGATAAGTCGAGATGTCATTTCTTGTCTTCACAAATTTTTAGCTTTAGAAAATAGGTTTTATCCTCACTACGACCATTCTAGCTAGGGTTGAGCCTACAGTCAAGTATGGCTCTGATACCACCTCTGTCGGGACCCGAATTTGCAAATCAGGACCCTCTGTGTATTCAGCACTAGTCCAGGAATGCGCTAGTGCACCTGATCTTAACATCGGTAAATATCACAATCATACCAATCGATATTAACAAAGTACTTTATTTAAATAACCAAGGTGGTTACTCGACCTTATGGCCAAGTTACAAATGTATGCCTTGCAAGGCGAAACTTATTAAAAGAGAAATAATAGCGGCGGAAAATAAGATAACCCGTGGCGCCATCCGTATACCACAGGCAATGATCGGGCTCGCATCCCTAAGTAGAGCGGATCCTCTTGGAATTCCTCCTCCGAAGTGGCGTAGTCTCCTCTTCAAGCGGTATTGTGTCGAGGCAAGGGTGAGTACTTGGTACTCAAGCAAGTCATGCCTGAGAATGCAAGCTAATATACTATATGCATGGCTTGGTACAAAGGAATAGCTCATGGGATATTTGCAGTAAACAGCATTTGAAAAGTAATATAAGTAGATTCGGAAGCAGTAGAAATAAGTAAAGCATAAATAACTTTTCAAGAAGTTTAATAAGCATTTTCCCCATCCTAAACCACATTTCCATCATCTTCATTATTAAACCAACCCAACTTTCAAATCCAAGTTATTTTCAGAAAGTCTAACCCTTGACTGTAATCCCCGAGCATTGTCCAGTACCGTGGACACGGCTATTCGAATAGATTCTAAACTCTGCAGAGGTTATGCACTTTACCCACAAGATACAGTCAAACACCACAAAGGCGAGTTCCCGTAACAAAGCCTTTCGGAAGCCTCAAACAACACAGGTGGTCCTCTCCGGTTCGTGCTCTACACCATCCCTTCCCTTAGCCAAGGCGAAGTATGGGACCAACACACCGTTAGATGGGTATCTGGCCCACGACCACGATGCGCTCCCCGTACAATCACACAAGCGGTGTAATTGACACCCTGAGGCTCCACAAGTGAGTCCTTAGCGACTTAGTCAACTAGGGCCGTCCCATTCCAGCCATGTGGTTGCAAGTATGACCAGGTTCAAAGGCTTGCAAGGTTAAGTCCTTAGAGTGACCAGGGCAAGACTACGAAGAACCAAATCAACATCCGATGCCACAACCGGCCCACTGATTACTCTTGCCACATGCCCGGTCGAAACACATTTATCAAACCCAGTTGATTACCATGCACCACGTGCCATCAACATCACATGATACTTTTCCAAAACAGGTTCAATATAACATTAAGTCAATATTAACATTTGATTGTCCAAAATCATGTCATGAGCACGTGTGGTCTAAGCGATACTACAACGGTCTAAATCCCATGTTGGCAATTTGATTATGTCCAACTAGTAAACCACAACTAGGGTGACAAGGGTCATGGCACATACTTAAATAATCAAGGTGTCATACAGCAAATTGGTACTTATCTAACCCCCATGTTTAAAGTATTTTTCTAATTGAACTAGCATGCAATAGTTTAAATCAAAATAGATTTCGAAATAGGATCAACATGGTCAAAGCACAACTTGCCTTCAAAAAGTACTTGCTCTTGGTCTTGAGTTGGATCCTGAGTCAATACTTCTCCTTGGAATCCTTCCGGCACTTCAACGTCTACTCGTAAAGCGTGCAAATAGCAAATACACAAATAAACAATAGGCAAAAACATCCCAAAACTCCAAATAAAATCCATAAACAGAGAGAACATAATTTTCTGGATTTTTAGAAACTGGAATCGTTCAAATCGGAGTTAAAACGCAAAAGTTATAATTATTTAAAGTTTAAATAATCAATTAAATAATATTACAGAGAAAAACTTTAGTCCAAAAATTAAATAAAATTCATATTTAGGTAGATCTCAATTTTATACAAATTTAGAAATTTGAATCACTCAAATCGGAGTTGAAACGCAAAAGTTATAAGCGTTTGAAGTTTGAAACAAAATCTGAAATCATTATTTCGAATTAATAAATCATTTTCTTTTCGGAAATTAATTATTGCGTCGATGGACACGTGTCGGCTCTGATTGGGTGGCTGACGTCACCGCTCATGGGCTCGACTCACGGCGCTTGATTCGGTCCACGGTGGACCGGTCCACGGCTTCGGGTGAGGCTGACAGGTGGGACCCACCTGTCAGTGCGGGTCTCACGCAAACGCGGCTGACGTGTGGGCCCTCTGACATGCGGGGCCCGCGTGTCAGGGACACACGCTCACACGCCAGTCTGGCGCCGACCGCGTCGGTCCATCTCCCGACACGTGGCGCCAATCGCGGCCGTTGGTTTGAAAATCAGCGGCGCGGATTGGATCCAGGGTTAACACGTTAAAACTACTCGATGATCGTGGGCGTTCGATCTAGATCGGACGGTCCAGATCTAATCCTATAATAACACCGCTACACGACGTGGCGATTGTGAACCGTTGGATCTTGATCCAGCGGTCCAGATCTAATCGGGTTTGGAACACGTGAACTCACCTCAACCGTCCGTCTGGATCGGCGGTTCACCGAGCTCGCGGTCCGGCGATGGCACGGCGAGGCTTGGGCACCGGAGACGGGGCGATGACCAAGAGCGCGGGCGCTACGGGAGGCTCCTCGGCGACGTGCGTGGTCACGCTCGAGTCGCCTTGGCTCGGGATCCTGCTCGGCCTCCTTCTCCTCGACGGCGACGGCGGCGGAAGGTGAGAAAAACCACCACAATACCCTAAGCCACTACGGCGAGCAATCCCGAGCAAGCGGCGGCTGCTAGGGTTTAGCAAGCTAAGGCAACAAGTAAGCGCCAAGGTCACGGCGGTCCTCGGTGCGATCCGGGCATTAAATAGCCGGAAAGGCGTGCTCGGGGCGGAGCCCTAGTCGATTCTGGCGGCAAGACTCGGCGGCGGAGTCCGGCTCGGACTTCGGCGGGGAAGACGGCCGAGAACCGCCCACGTGTCCAGATCAGCGCCCCGATCGGACCGGGCGCGAACGGGTTCGGGTCGGACACGGCTCAACCAGACGGGCGGATCTCGGTAGTTGGATCTTGATCCAACGGTTGGGATTGATTAGGTTTAGGAGTGGGTTCGGTCGAGTCACGTGGCTCGGTCGGACTCGAACTTCGAGTCTGACTCGGGCTCGATCGGATGAAACGATTTGACCCGAGTTGATTTTCCAGCGATTTAATATTTAAAATAATTCCCGGCAATTCATTTAATTCATTAAAAATAGCAAATGACTCAGAAAAATTCCAGAAAAATTCTGGAAAATATTTTGGATCATTTTGGACTCAAATAAAATATTTCCAACAAAATTTTATTTGCAAAATTAAATTCTTTAATTATTTCAAAATGGAATAAATTCAAATGAATTCCAAATAAATCCAAATAAATTCCAGAAAATTCCAAAAATTCACCAAAGTGCCAAATCACACATGAATTTAAGAAAAGCAAAATTTTGGGGTGTTACACGTCTTTTATTTATATGGCCTAAACGACAATGCCATAAATAAGTGGAATCGGTATTATTTGTTTTGAGTCTTTTAGTATTAACATTATTTATAGAAGCATTACGAAAATCCAGCACATACAGTCCATTCACCAATGGACAGTCACCATAGAGCAAGCCTTTGAAATAAATTGAACAATTCCTGTTCTTTATTACAAAATCATAACCATCTTCCTCTAAACAAGAAGAAGAGATAATGTTCTTACTCAAGGCAGGAATGTAATAACAATTATTCAATTCCAAAACTAAGCCAGAAGGTAATGACAAGGGATAGACGCCGACGGCC
The DNA here is from genome assembly GCA_036346355.1 of Rhipidocladum racemiflorum. Taxonomy (NCBI): domain Eukaryota; kingdom Viridiplantae; phylum Streptophyta; class Magnoliopsida; order Poales; family Poaceae; genus Rhipidocladum; species Rhipidocladum racemiflorum. The sequence continues at coordinate 68,103,145 of CM070572.1, forward strand.
TTTGCAGCAACCATTGCTCCATTGCCGACGCGAATTTCCAACTCGCCAATCTTGCAATCTCTAGTCCTTCTTAACCCTCGCAACGATTTGCAAATGTGAATCATTGATCCGGTATCAAATACCCAAGACTCGGTAGGACAAGTTGCAAGATTAACTTCTATAACATTAATACCTGAAGTAGAAGGAACCTTTCCTTTCTTTTTGTCTTCCAAGTACTTAGGACAGTTTCTCTTCCAGTGCCCACTACCCTTGCAGTAGTGACATTTATCAGAAGCATTAGGGCCAACCTTTGGCCTTTCTCTAGGCTTTGATTTTGGGTCTTGGATCTTATCCTCACCATTACTTGTAACCTTGCGCTTCCTTTTCCTATCCTTTTGAATCATCATCACATGATTTGTGCCTTTCTTTACGCTCTCTTCCGCAGTTTTCAGCATTCCATGCAGTTCGGTCAGATTCTTCTCCAGGCTGTTCATATGATAATTCAAAATGAACGGCTCAAAGCTCACAGGGAGCGACTGGAGAATCACATCTGTGGCCAATTCATTCTGAAGTGGAAAACCGAGCTTCTCCAGGCTCTCAATGTAACCAATCAGCTTGATTACATGAGGACTAACAGGAGCACCCTCAGCCCGACTTACGCATAAACAATGCTTTAGATATCGAATATCTTTCACCCTTGCTTGGTTCTCAAACATGCCCTTGAGACCTACAATCATAGTGTAGGCATCGGCGTGCTCATATTGCTTTTGGAGCTCGAGTTCATCGTGGCAAGCATGAGGCGGTGACGTCTAGGGCATCGTTAGTGTGCTTCTCATAAGCACGCTTATCAGCGGCGGATGCATTTTCAGGCAATTCATCAGGATATGGACCGTCTAGAACACATTCCTTCTTTTCAGCCTTGAGAACAATTCTCAAGTTACGATACCAATCCATAAAATTCGTCCCAGAGAGTTTTTCCCTCTCCAGAATCGACCGCAAGTTAAAACCAGTGTTTGCATTAACAAAGATTTGGTGCCATCTACAACATAAACAAGTAAAGTTTTAGCACTATGTTCACGTTAATCTCTTATTAAACAATTTCAATAAAAGATGTTTCCATTAAGATCACTTTCCCTCCGTCAATCTCCATGGAACAAGATCCATGGTCACTGCGGTTCGGGTAAGGACTTGTCAATACCGCTTGAACCCGCGACATAGGTAGGCAACACCTTGCCAATCACATCGTATGTGACTCTTGCTTGTTGGGGTGGCATCATATGCCCCGGCGCCCAACACTGATGCCCCGAAGTCCCAAATCCTATTTGGATGACTCCGTTAAGCAAACCAATACTATGCTTGTGAGTGCACGGGTTAGGCTACACTCACTCTATTGTACAAGTAAGAGGGTGGCGTTCCTGACTTGTCAAGACCTTATCCACCAACGTACAAGACAATAGACGCAGCTATTGAAAAAGGGCATCTTACTCTTAATTTTTCGAGGGAAACTATTCAATCAGGTTAACATATTCACCACATATGACATGAAAGAATAGCAATGCAAGGTAAATTATCACAGGCAATCAGATTAGATTGTGAACAAGTACTGCCCATGACGTGGCGATCTCCATCTTCCACAACCAACCTTGCACAGTCGGGCCATCTGGATTGAAGCCTCCAAGATCATGTACTAAACTACTACATCTAGCAGCTAGTAGCAAAATTACATGAGGATTCAAGGCATCAAATGCCGGCACGCAGGCCGTTAAATATACAATCATGCATCAAATACACAAAGGGTCCATACTGTTCACAACATACCCTGCAAAAACAAGTTAGGCGCTGGATCGATTCTAGCGCGCGGGACGTGAACAAATTTTAATTTATGGGCGCTATGCTAACTATCACGGCGGTCCCGCTAGCCGGTTAGCGGGCAGGGTTCGGCGCCCCTCAGTGCGGCGCCAGAGAAAATTTTCCGGGTACATAGATCGCATCTATGAAAACGCTTATGGAAATTCAATCGGATTGATCTTATCAAGCCGATTCCGAGCCATCGTAATGCCTCGATTTCCATAGGATCGATCTTCATCGATCCATCGCACGAGGTCCCCTTGAGAGGGCGGCGACCACACCGATCTCGACCGTTAGCTCGACCGTTCGGCGCTTGCTACTACCCCGATGGTGTTACCACGGTAGGGGTAATGCATGGCACGGATCTGAAAGCGAGCACGAACTAATCTTTTGATCGTGTAGATCCACCAACTCATACCTCATATTTCCCCGAAACCGATTGATCTAATCAACCCGTGATAAAACACAACAGCACATCAACATGTGCGAGCGATCCAGATCCATAACTACACATGATCGGCTCTGATACCACTGTAGGGGTAACCGGTAGGCTACGCGAGCATAAAATCAAAATTTCTACCGAGAACACCCAAGAGCACATGCAAGTAAAGGATCACAGATCGTTACCCTTGACGCCAGCAGATGCAAATGAAGCAGATTCACGCGTGTTGAGGAAGTAGTCGATCACCTCCCAATCGGCACCGAGTGGTCGCCGATCTCCACCGAGTGGTCGCCGACCTCGTCCGAGTGGTCGCCGGGTGGTCGCCGACCTCGTCCGAGTGGTCGCCGCCCAGCTGGCGTCGCTGAGCGGCAGCGCTCTACCGGTATCCACACGCCCGGCAGAACACCGTGCGGGTGTGCTAGCACCTCGCCACACAGCTAGGGTTTACGGAGAGCAGGAGGGACGACGGCGGTGAACGTGGTGAGGGTTCTCTATTTTTAGTACCTTTGTTCCTTGCCTCGCCTTTTATAGACACGCTAGTGGGGCCGAAGCCCGCTAGGTTTCCATCTCCAACGCGGATCTCATCCACGCACAAAAACCCGTCAATCCTATTCCAACTCGTTAAGTGTGTGACCCGTTAGGTTCAGTGCAAGTCGGACATGAATCCAGAACCCGTTTCCAATTCATTTATCAACAGCGGCACCTAGCAGTACGTATTGACCCCCCGAATGCACAGAATCAATATTCGGCTGAACCTTTGATACACTCTCATACCGATCCCTTTTTCCACATGATACCAGTCAAGCTCAAGGCGAGATGCGCGCCACCCTTGTTGATAGCTCGACCACTTCTCTCGACAGTGTGATGGATACAAACCATGACTAACTCCTTAGTCACATTAGCACGGCCGTGCGTTTTCCCTATCCATCCACACGAGGGGCCCAGAGGTATCTTCTCCCGTTATCTAGGAGGGGCAAATCCCATCTTGATCATCACACCCTTGGCGATGTATCGTGGCATACCCAGTATTCATCTTTATGACTACCCTCGTTACGGTGTAGCGCTTGATGATACCAAAGCATACAAGTCTACATGCTAGGTATCCATGACAATCTCAGGTCTAAGGACCATATAGGCGTACCACTCGAGACTATACGCTGATGGCACTATAATAGATAACAACTCACAGCGTCTCGGAGTGGGTCTTGTCCGACTACCCATGTTCTCCAACATGTGTCCATATTTATTGATTCGATATCTCCATATCTATGGTATGTGAAACATTACCATCAACCAATAAATGTGCTGATTAAATCATCACCGCTCCTCGTAATGATATGGATCAGGGACCCGTTTAGAATAATGTCACTTGACAATGTGTTTCACAATCAGATCGTATCCAATGAACAAAGTCGCAACATATATTCAGGGAACCGATAAACAAAGTTATCATAATTTCATGAACAAAGACGTATTACAATCATCACCATGATTGATCTAGGGCATATTCCCTTCATAACCTCTGTAGAGTGTAAAATCTATTCGAATAGCTGTGTCCGCGGTACTGGACAACGCTCGGGGATTATAGTCAAGGGTTAACTTTTCATAAAATTGAACTTGGGATTGGAGGCATTTTGCTTGTGGAAAAGTGATAACTGGTTAAGGTTGAGGAATGTTTTACTTGTGAAATAACTGTGAAATCCATTATTGTTATTACTTGTTTTACCGCTAGACAATCTATTATGAATATTTGTGAACGCTGTTTATTGCAAAATAACCCCTTCAGCCTGTCATTTGGAATAAGCCATGCATATAGTTATTAGACTTGCATTCTGTGCATGACTTGCTGAGTACTTTATGTACTCACCCCTTGCAAACAAACAATCACCAGTGAGCAGAAGTCTACAACATCGAAGAAGAAAAAGTTTCGTGAGAAGGTGGTTATCTAGGAGTTGAACCCCGTCAGTTGCCTGTGGCGTATTGATGGGATTCACCGATGTTCTTCGTTCCGCTGCTGCTTATTTGGAGTTGAAACCGTCAAGGCTTCGCAAATGTAAGGTTGACCTTAAGGTCGTTCAATAGTTTATATTCTATATTTGAGTTATTTTTATTATTTCGCTGTGTATGATTGTGATATTCATCTATGTTGAGACTGTGTGCACTAGCGTGATCCTGGACTAGTATAGAACACACAAAGGGTCCGGATTTGCACATTTGGGTCCCGACACTTAAGCAAGCTCCACGAGCTTGGTATGAGAGACTTAAGTCCTACCTCTTGAGTCATGGTTTTCATATGGGTCAAGTGGAAAAGACTCTGTTCGTCAGACATTTCGATTCGGACTTTCTCTTATTGCAAATCTATGTCGACGACACAATTTTCGGTGGCTCCTTGCATTCGCTCGTAACTCAGTTCTCAGATGTGATGAGTACTGTGTTCGAGATGAGCATGATGGACGAGTTGAGCTACTTCCTTGGCTTCCAGATTAAGAAGACTCAGGAGTGTACATTCTTGCATCAAGGCAAGTACACTTGAGACCTCCTGATATGCTTCGATGTCTGACGGGAAGCCAGTCATGACTTATATGGCCATCGCTACTGTCCTCGAGCCTAACAAGGATGGTAAGCCAGTTGATCAGAAGGAGTTTCAAAGCATGATTGGCTCCCTCTTGTATCTCACTGCTTTGAGACCTGACATACATTTCTCAGTATGTCTTTGTGCTCGATTTCAGGCTTCTCCTCGCGCATCTCATCGCTAGGCGGTGAAGCGCATCTTTAGGTACTTTCGAACTACCATTGACTATGGTATATGGTACTCTTCTTCCTCCAGTCTATCCCTTAGAGTCTTTTCAGATGCAGACTTTACTGGCTGTAGGATAGACAGGAAGAGCACATCTGGCACTTGCTAATTCATTGGCACTTCTCTTATCTCTTGGTCATCTAGGAAGCAGTCTGAAGTTACATAGTACCCGTTGAGGCCGAGTATGTTGCTGCAGCCAGTTGCTGTTACTAAGTAATCTGGATGAGATTGACCTTGCGGGACTATGGGTTAGCAGGAGAGTATGTTCTACTTTTCTATGATAACCAGTCTGCCATTCACATTACTAAGAACCCAGTGCAACATTCTCGGATCAAGTATATTGATATTTGTTATCACTTCCTTAAAGACCATGTGGAGAAGGGAGACATAGTGCTCCAGTTTGTGGAGAGTGACCACCAGTTGGCTGATATTTCCCCTAAGCCTTTGGATAGCTCTAGGTTTGTTGCCTTGAGGGGGGGGAGCTTGGGATTATGAGCTCATACGGCATATCTTGAGAGGAGCTAGTTTGTAGTATATATACCATATGCTTTTCCTTTATGTTTGTATCTTCTGGTGTCTTTGGGCTGGTTCTTAGTTTCAAAGTTCACAATACTTAGACTTCTGGTGTGCCTTAGCATGGACCTCTCATCTTATGCTATAGGTTGTTATCATGAACAATTAGCTATCTCTCTTCTCTTTAGGTTGAGTTCTCTCACAGACTCTTATGTCTAGCAGGTGTTGGGCCCCTTAGGCAGACAGGGTCTGTGTGTACTCCTTAGTTAGAGTTTGTTGAGTTAGCTTTCCTATGTAAGTCATATGGGGAATGTGAGAGCGAGTCTGAGCTGTAGTGTTCTCTATCATCTCTTCTTTGTTCTTAGATCACCCAGCGGTCAATTTCTTGATTCCTTCTTCTCACTTCTGTCTTTTTGATTTTAGTTGAATTAATTCTTATTTCTTGAATTAAAATTGCTAATAACTCAATCTAAATTAGACTTGTGCTTAAAATTATCTCACTTGTTGAGGAGGAGTTTGGAACTGACTTTATTGCATTGCATATAGACTTGCTTCTATTTTTGAGCTTTATCTTTTATGCAATTGATAAAATTATGATAGTTGCACCTAACTACTTTTCTAAAAATTTTTGCTAGTCTAGGTCATATCTAAATTGGTATATCATGTTAATCTAGCCTACATTTAAAGTTGAACTTTTATGAAAAACTGGATGAAACTTAGCTTTTACTTGCTTTATTTCTTCACAAGGTGCTTATGCCATGATTAGTGATATTTTGGGTTTCTACTAGAGTCCCTAGAGCAACTTGGGTTAGCTATTTTGTTTTATTCTAGAATCCTCAATATGCTCACGAATCTAAGTGTTGAAATGACAAAAATTGACTTGTTTATGCTAAAATTAAACTTAACACTTTACATTCTTGAGACTGCTTCCCATAACACTTAGGATGAACTTGGAATGTATTGTGTATGACTAAGATCACTCTTTTAAGCTTCTTGCTTGAGATGGTTGATTATGGCTTAAGTCAATAAAATTGTAAAATGCAAAACAAAATTGAGGAAGAGAATGAAGCCTAGGAGAGTTTTGTCGATGGCTCCTAGTCAAGGATATGTTTTACTAAGATAAACTCTCTAAACTTCAAAGTATGCAGAGTAGAGTGAGGTTTTTGTCGATGACTCCTAGTCGAGGATGTGCTTCACTAGGATAAACTCTTCAAACCGCAATATGCTTTAATTTCAAAATTTTGCATTTTATAGATGATTGAGCATGAGACTTCTCTTATGGACTTGTAGCTTCCCAAAGTGTTGACTAAGTTGAACTCTAATATATCCATTTAATCCTTTTTTAGCTTTACTTCTAGTCTTGAAATTATGCTAAATGATGCTAATGTTAAAATCATGCAAAATTAGTATACTTTCTTTTTGAGCTAGCTAGCAAAATTTAGAATATGCCTTTGAATATAACTTAGAGATCCGAATTTTCCAGAGTTGTTAGTTCCAAGCCGAGATCACACTAACACTTCTATCACGAGAACCTCTGTGCACGACTGTTGAAAAGCTAAATACTTTCCCGTGGTGAGCTGCCGGGTATAGTCTTTTCAGGTAACTCTTCTAGTACTTAGCGTGCAATAGAGCACGGGGACGGGGTTGATATATTGAAGAAAGGAGTTATTTGGCAATGGTGAAAAGTGCATGTTTGGCTAGACATTTGGATTCCAAGGTATGATTCCCTAAAGCTGATTTCTAAGAGAAGATGTCCTCGAGTCAAGAGGGTATGTGATCCGATTGATCCTGTCAGACGAGAATGGCTCGCTCTCTTAATGTTTTTTGGAAGGAGTTTCATTCAATTGATGTAGCAGAAAATTTGGAATAATCGAAATGCTTCTCTACGGATAGGGCTGGAAAAAAAGCTCGTTTGTGGGGCTCGTTGGCTCGGTTCAAAATTGCTCTAATTACACTTATTTTTTTATTAATCATTGAATGAGTTAAATTTGAATGAAATTGGTTTTTGCTCTGGCTCGACTCGGCTCAGCTCGTTGGCTCGATTCTAAAAATACTTTCAAATTGTAAATAAAATTATGTTAAATCAAACTATATCAATGTTGATAAAAGCTCAAAAAAACGACGACTTGGCTAGATTTCCACCCCTATCTACAGAGCCCTATCTACAGAGCGGTCAATTCGATCCTTCGAGGCTCTTTGGAACTCTATGCTGTAGTGTAGACCCGACAGCCGTCTTTGGATGATGTTAAAGGTAAATGTATTATGAATTTCAAGGGCGAGTCTAGTCGGAGGGGTATCGACGGCAATTGCATTACTACAGCTCATAATGGAGGCTACCTGATACGGGATTGATCAAAATTAATGTTGATGATGCATTTGTGGAGGTCCAATGGACTCATCTCCCTACCATCCTAGAGTCTGATTGTGCTTCGTGTGTTAAGAACTTGTATTCATTAGTCCAGGATAGATCCTTGTTGTCCCAAAGATTCAGGGACACATGAGGTATAATCGCGCGACGATGAATGATTTGTCGGAAATATGCCCTAGTGGCTAATCATGAAGATGATTGATTATGTTTATGTTTTTCATGTTCCTTTAATAAATACCATGCTATAGATTATCAAGTATGTGACGATCAAGAGACTGTAACGCGTTTCTGGTATTATTATAAATTGTCCCTTATTGTTTAATTGATTGAAACATTAATTGCTTATTTCCATAGAAAAGTATATGACTATGCGATGGTCTTGTCTTGAGGATCATGGATATGCGATATAAACACAATTATATGAACAGCGTGTTAGTAAACATGTTATTGGATAGACCAATAATGAAACACCGCATTGAGCTTTAGTGCGTGTTATTAGTTGGTTTCATACAATGTTTGTGATTGATCCTCTCACTTGAGATATACATGTATCTCAACATGAGGTTTACATTCTTTAATGTTACTAATTGTTGTCTTTAAGGGGGTAATTACATTAGTTATACTCGGGAATGTGTTAAGATGTATGTAGGGATGTGTATGATCGAGGTGTAGTTTTGTCCTCCTCATTATATGAGGACAAAGATATCTTAAGGCCTCTCAAAGTAGACTAAAGAATGTGCATGATCATGCTCGAGTAGGTTAAGGTGTTAATTGCTTGATCTATTTACTCTAGCTTTGGAGATTCAAGAAACAATAGATTAAACAACATAAGGATGGCACATATCCTGTCTTGTGTTAAATCTTGGTATCCAAAAGTAACAAAAGGATCAAACATATATTTGTTGATAACTTATCGGATAAATGATATCCATGTGATCTAGGAAGTCATAATATTATGCTAGGAACCACCTATGATTTGGGTATCGAATGGTGCCAATATCACATTGGGTCTACGAGGTCACACACAAGGATGGGAACCTTCTAGTTTGTTAATAAATTCTGTATATTATTATATGGATAATTAATATATTGTAATTATTAAATACAGAATAAGTCCTTGTTTGATTCAGATTATTCGAATCCGTAATTGCAAGCCTATATGATTCAGATTAATGTAATATGAATTAAATAGGGCAGTTTGGATAAAGAATTTGAATTGATAAAGGTTATCTCAAATCTTATTCGATTACAAAACAAAAATGTCTCGGGCTTATCTTATTCTGACTCCTCAATTATAAATAAAGGCACACATGTGTTGTGTGGGGATAATTGAAGTCGAGAGACTAATTCCAGAGAGAACCAAGAGGGCTGTGTTGTGGAGGTTCTAATGAGTCTACTACTGCCTCAATGTGCCAATGCGATCCAACACGTTCTTCTTTCGCTACTGAAAAGTCGCATCTGCGGGTTGAGTGGTAATGCTAAAACCCTAATATGTAATCTTAGATCATATGCAGATGTGCTTTTTGGATTGGGTAGATGGAAAATTTTTGAAATTACTTCCTCCTTGCTACTAGAGGTGGGCATCGTGCCAGGCCGGGCCTGCCCAGCACTAGCCCATCATGCTTTGTGCTTGAACCGTGTCGGGTCACGACGGCCCATCGTGCCCTTGGTGCCATACCATGCTAGCTTGGCTCACCTTCGATAGCCCAGGTAAAGCCCATTTGCGCTTCGTACCTGCTCGTACCGTGTCGGCCTAGGCCTGGCCCATTTGACTATTGTGACAAGAGAAAAGGAGCCGGAGACACATAGAATTAAGGTAGTGGACACAAATATTATAGAAAAAAGAACTAAAATTTATTTATCTTTGAACAGTTACAGAGAGCGAGGGGGGTGTGCTAAACACAGGCGAGAGAGGGGGTAATGGGCAAGAAAGAGAGTGAGGGAGACATGCAAGAGTGATTGAGAGAAACGGGTCAGAGGGAGAAATTGAGAGAGACATGTGTGTGTGTGTGTGAGAGAGAGAGAGAGATTGAGAAAGACGGGAGAGGGTGAAGGACCATGTGGAGGTCCATCCATGTTTGTAACGAGTATTTGACATTATTCGAGCTTGGGTTGCTCAGGTTTGAGTTTGGATTTGAATTGGATTTTCAATTTGAAACAATTTGAGATGTTTCAGTCAAAAGCGGTAGTACCGACTATATGAACAAGATAAGATTTTTGTTTGAGCACTTGCGATGATAATTGCATATTATTATTGGACAGTACTATGTGATGGGTTTTCTTGTCTTTGATGATTGGAGGGCTTCAAATTGTGGTCATGGTGAGGCGAAGCATGGCCGAAACTAGACGAGGTGTGTCGGAGGTCCGGATGGCTGGGGATCGCCGGAAGATGGCCGGAGATGAAGCCGGAGCAAGTCATGGAAGCAAGGGAACAATGGAGATGCTAGCTTAACACTGCTCAGATTAAGGAGAGCTGTTGGATTGCAGGTCTAGAAGATAGAGAAATGGTTAAGTCTAGTTTGCTTTGAGAAATGTGAAAACTCGTTATGTTATTGGGTTTCGGGTTAGCCAAACGGGTAAGTGTGTGGGATCAAATCCTGGTCCTTGGAGGGTAGCTTAGGATAGAAGCAACTCATCCAAGGGTGGAGGATGACCCATGGACACTATAAATAGAGGGGTAGGGGTAGCCTCCCCACTTGAAGGTTTTGTATGCTTCTTTGAGTTTTGCTCACTTGTTGTGAGGCTTTGTAAACATTTCCACCATAAATACAAAGAATTTCTTTACTATTTTTACGAATTTAAATTTCACATTTATATTATGTCTTTACTTTACGCAATTTAAATTCAGTATTAACGGCCGTAGATATCTTGTGGGTAAAGCTAAGCAGCTCTGCAGAGTCAAATAAAATGGTATTCGAATATGCCGTGCTTTCGGTTAATGAAGCAAAGATTAATTGGGGTGAATCCCGTAACTGAGCTCAAGTAGTTCTTTGGAATTTTAAGAATATGATTTAATGGTGATTACTTTGAGAATACCCTCTACTATTATTTATGGTTTGAGTTTTAAATGTAAAATGAACTTGAAAATAAAACTGCATCCACGATAACAATTAAACGTGTGCCAACCCTTGATAATCCCCTGCATATAGTATTCAGAAATTTCCGTGTGACTTGTTGAGTACGGTTGTGTACTCACCCTTGCTCAAATACAACTTTCCCATAGCTCTAAGATGCCAAGGAATTTCAAGAAGCCGTAGATGGCGATTCTATTTGGTTTTGAGGTCTTGGCTTGTGCTCAAATTATGCATGTGAGGTTCTTTTGTACTGTATTATATTCAAGGGTTCGCTACGCCTCCTTTTGTAAAACGCTGGCCGTTAGGCCCTAAGTTATGTAAAAGCAGTTGAGTTACCCTTTTGTCTGGCAATGTACACTTGGTTCCCAACAACTGATCTTCCTAAGTAGCTGTCGAGATATTTAAACGTACCACCTGAAAAAGCGGTCGTTACAGCCTTACACACAACAAGGCATCTGTAAAAAAAAAAAAAGATTTTCGTACCCATACAGTTCTCCAAATTTAGAAGTCCTGGTATAAATACATCTCGAAAGTAAACCTAGTTTCAGTCACTTGAACTTGCTCCCGACGATGTGGATCCAAATCAAACCTTCCCTACAACCCCTTTTGGCTACCAGGGATTTGAATTGGTTTCTGGAACCAAATTCAATTCTGATTCTAGCATAATCCATTTGGAATTGGCAAGTTTTCTTGATCAACATTGCTAAGAAGAACAAACAAATGAATGCAAGAAGCACAACAAACAGGAAGCAAGCCTAACCTAGTAACCTGCAAACCTAACCTAGTAACATAGTAATCATAAACTGAATCTCGAGAAAAACCAGAAAGAAATGGTGTAGAAAGCTGGCAAGCAGCAGATAACGAGAACACATCACAGATCTCACAACATCGCACACAACTGCAAATACTATTACTCAGGTAACCAAATAAACTTGTGGCCTAATCCAGGTTTCCACCAAAGAAGCACTAGCATCACAAGCAACGCCTACCACATTTTGACCCAGTCCAGGATGCAATTTTCTTGCTATTTGTCCACAATTCCACATAGTTCGACACAGTTTCCATGGTATATAAGACACAAGAGACCATTACAGAATATCTACAGATTGACAGGATATAGAGGCACGACATGACACGAAATGGAACAGATAAGCGAAGTCAGATGACAGCAAGAACATGTTAATATGAACAACTCTTCTAACATCTCGAGATTTCTCAGTTGGAAACAACAATTAGAGGACTAGTTTAGCTAGGTGACTGCAATCCTCCCGATGCACCGACAATTTTTCACAGTCCCAGCATCGCCCTCTTTGTTGCAGCCTCCCTCTCCGCTGAAACCACCGGCCCAGATGTGGTTGGGGATTTCCTGGACAATGGTACCACTACATGCGGAGGAGCTATAGCAGTTTGCCCCACCCTCGTCACACTATTTGATGACAAGTCACGGTCTACACGAAGAATACCCGTTTCTTGTGTGCTGCTTCCAGCAACAGCTGCAGTGGTGGTGACAGTCCCCTGGGAGAGCCCAGAGGGCTTGACAGCCTTTTTGGGTTTCTTCGCACGGCGACGCTTTTCAAAAGGGACTGGCAAAGCCTCAGGGGTAGCATTGTCGCCACTCGACAAACTCTTCCGATGCACCGAACAGAAATCCGTCCCCCATTTTGCGCTCGTGTTGCATCCTTGGAGCTTGCACCGACTGCCCCCACCATGCTTAATGCAGAAATCTGTCCGTCCTTGTGCACTCTTTGTACACCCTTCATGTTTACACCGCCTTCCCCCACCATGTTTGATGCAGAAGTCTGTGTTCCCTTGTGCACCCTTCGCACACCCTTCAAATTTGCACCTCTTGCCACCACCATGCCTAACACAGCAGTCACTTCGGCCTTGACCACATGCCGCGTTTGGGCATCCAGGAACAGTGCACCGCTTCCCTCCTCCATGGCCAATGCATAAAGGAGTGCCTCCATGTGCAGCTTTCATACATCCCTGTACCATGCAGCCCTTTGTGCCACCACTATGTAACTTACAGTACAATGTGTTCCCATGGGCCTGCTTGCTGCAGTTTTCGTGCTTGCAGAGCATGTCTGCCCCATGGAAGATAAATTGCCCAGTGTCACCCTGTGTGTTCCCAGAACTATCCTTCAGTTTGCATCGATCATCCCCTTCATATTTGATGTGCACCCCTTGTTCAGTGCATATCACTGTACTGGAACCAGGTTCATTACACTGGCTGCCTCGAACAGGGGACATGCATAAATCTGAGGTCTTACAGGAACTCTGGAAGTGACTAAGCTGTTGGCATGAAAGCCCTCCACTGTGACTACTGCAGTATGCTACCCTTCCATTGAAAACCTCATTGCAACCAGGTTCCTGGCAACTTTTCCTGTCTATTTTACAACAGAGCAACAAGTAAGAAAGATATAAAGTAAGGAATTTAAATATGAAGAATGACATACAAAAAATAAATGACACCACAACACCAGGTACTAAAAGACATGTGACAATTGGTCACATCAATATATCATATATTTGAACTGGCACTCACAGGAGATGGTATGTATCTACATTTACAAACACATCAAATGCAGAGGTAGATCCCACATAAAAGAACAAATGTCAGAAATTAACTTCATCACTAGCTTGAGGCTGAGAATCATCTCAACAAAAAGGAAACTTGCACAAGGAGCGGCAATGCGGATTGAATACCAAAACAATGTACACAAAAAAAGGCACAAACAGTTTTTCTATCTGGTATAAATATGTATCCCTGAAAAAACACATGCTTTGACGGTACTGAGGCATGGAGAACATACCACCAAGAGAATCATCTGCCATACGCTTCTGTACCAAAAAAATTAAACCACAAGAAATGTCAGGATATTGTGATATACAGGAAAATAGTACCTAAGATTGACAAAGTTACCTTCATATGAGCCATATAGTCATGCCCCATTAAGATTGTATGTTTAGTTGCACCTGTTCCAAGCATAACATGGTCAAATAATGAAACTGAGATAGCATTCAATCAAATTAGCAAATTATAAGACTGATTAGAACAAATACCACGAGGTAAAGAAGGCTCAAAAACATACACCTGCATGGAGCGTTAACATACATGTTAAAAAAAATTAAGAGGATCATCCTTACAAATTAAGTGATCTATGAAACAGCACAACTTAAATTTTTCAGAATAGGGGAAAATTACCCCTTGTCGAGAAGCATGACCATGTCCAATCATTGAGATTGGTTGCTCTAAGTACAATATACATGGAGAATGAAAACCACATTATTTGCGGGCCATAAATTTCAATTTAGAATTGCACATATGAAAGTTTATTAGATATCAATATTTGCTAACCTTTTTGCTCTTGGCTACCAGTTTGATAGGAAGTCTGTGGCATAGAAAAACCAAGTGAATGAGATAAGCTGGCTCTTATGTTGTGAGGAATTAGAGGTTTGTTACTACACTCCAATTGTTTATGATCGTAACCAAATGCTGGTGTAGTCTGTATTGTAAGCTCCAACCCAGTCTTCCAAGGTTGGGAACTCATCAAATCTACATACAGTATGTTCTTACAATCAACAATTCGAACTACATGAGAGTAAAAATTGCAAGTAGTTTCAACAGCAATTATGTAAATTAGAACAAACATGATCAGTTTTTGATGAACCATTGCACATAACACCTCTTCATAGACATACAGTATAGATTTTTTTCCTCAAGTGTTTCTTCAATGCACAGAGAGCAAGCTACAAACTGAATTTACTAACAGAACCAATACTGACATTTTAAACCATGCACTAATATGAACAAAGTGCTTATACAGATGTGCTTAGACATAACATAATGGACCCATGACATATTTATGCATGTGTACAACAAATTCTTTTAGAAATGTCCACGAGAGGTCAGTGATGTCCCAACAAGGTCAAGGAATAGTAGGCTTCGTGCAATACAACAATTTCTACTATGCCTTACCTACATTGTCCAAACTCGCAAATTTTGATCACTTCCATGCATTTCAATTTCTACATTCAACTCCAAACAAATCTGCCTCAATGACCGCCCCAGATTTACCTCAAACTAGTTGGATTTGGACCAACCCATCATTGTTTTCAAGTCGGGCGGGTAATCGCAAAGTCGACCTGGGAGCACAACTGGAGGCCCTCAACTCGATAAGTTGCCAAGTCGAGCGACTTGGATTTCAAGTCGACAATTAGGCATGATTAATCGTGCGACTAAGTTGAGCGACTTGGATTTCAAGTCGACGATTAGGCATGATTAATCGTGCGACTTTGCACTGCGACTTGGCGCCATGGAGAAGAGGGGAAGGCAAGGGGGAGGAGGAGGGCAGGGAAGACAGCAGACACCTCAGAGGTGCGAACAGCGGTGGTGACAGCGTTGGCAGATAGGCAATGGGGGTGTCGGGGCAAGGGAGAGGATGGAAGATGGAGGAGCAGCAGCTTAGGGTTTCCACTCTGCTGGATTGCTTCTTGGACTGAATGGGCCAACAGGCCGAGTACTGTAAGCAAGCAAGGTTTACTAAAAGGAATACTCTATCTGCAACGCTCCCTCACACAGCCACGGTCCCCTTGTTCCGCGACGCTGCTATGGTGCTGCTCCCTCTCTCCCTTGCTCCACCACCACCAGAAGGAGGAGCTTGAGAGGGAGCTGAGGATGGCTGCTGACGACGATGGCTCCTTTGTCCTTGCCATCAGCAGCGTCGCCTGCTCCTTCAGGTTCCTCTCCCCTTCTCCCCCCTCTCCCTTGAAATCCTTTTTCTCCTTATCTCTTCCCTTCTCTTGGTTTTTCTGCTCTGCTTTGCTGTCTCCCTTGAGATCTAGTGGCAGCTACAACCGTGGTGTAGTAGCAGTAGGACTAGCACCAAGCCATACCTTCTACCTGGTCACGACTAGTCGCACTCGCACCTAGTCGAACGACGTCTAAGTCGACAAGTCAGCAAGTCGACCCTGTGGCAACTTGATTCGACTTTATGACTTAATAACCATGCAACCCATCTGCAGCAGTTTCCAGTCTTGGGTGTCATTGTTGGATCAATATGTTCAATTCGATCATCCGTTTGGATTGAGGTGCTTTTATATATTACACATTTTTTTATTTCGTTCTTATAATCTGCTTTTACTAATTTTCCTTTTTTTTCTAATTCTTTTCATTGTTTGTAACTACCAATTCAACAATTTCTCCCCTCTCATCCTCATGTTATGCATCAACTCCTCCCAGACAGTTAAATTAACACCTTAAAGTTAGGAAGTGAAACGGAAAATCAGGATAGCAAAGAATATATGAAAAATTAGAAGGCAAAGGAATCATAAGAAAAGTCTTCCAGGTAACATTTTTGTACTGTTAGTATTTTACAATAACAATCACACAACTATGATGACTTTAAATAGTTGTATAGTACAATGTTGATCAATATCTAGCTCTTCCTCCAGTTAATGAACCTTTACACACATTTGAACAGAGCATAAATGATGAGCAAAACAAGAAGCAAGAGTTATGAACGGTGGACAAGTGGTTGGCTTGCTCTTGAGTGAGAGGGAAACATACTTGAGGAAAAGCACTACCGCTACATACCTAGGAGCAAAAATGCAATTCCCTCAATGCTTCAAGTCAAGAAGCATTTGCATGGTGTAGAGCTATAGAAAATTGCCCAAGTGTAAGCATCTGATTGGCTCGATTATTTATAGGATGAATAGTCCCAATGTGATGATTAAATAATTATAAATGGAAAAACGGACCATCTAATTTTCTGGCTTAACAGTCTAATGAATATGCAATCAACAGACAACTCTGCACAAGATCGTCAGGAATTCAGCATGAGATGAACTGGTTTATTTTACATTCACTTTTACTCCTGAAAATGAAAATCAACACCTATGACATAAAGCTCATTTTTCTAATATTTTCCTCAGAAATGAAAATTCCAAATTTTCTGAAGCATAATGTCCAACGAAGATCATGCGGATATTAAATCATAAGTCCGAGTATTCAGTGCTTTGTATCCCATATTATAACCACAAATTAGTGATATGTCCCTATCAACGTCCTTCTAAAAACATTCTGACACTAACAATCTTGCTTCAGCCGCAACAAGAATAGTCAAAAGATGTTTGCACAGTTTCAGTGTGTACAGCAACCACGGATTGATACTTGTCTAACTATAAACCTTTGCTCATGCAAAGCAAGTGAAATCCAAACGTGCAACAAAAGTAACAATCAAGATGCAGACTGCATCGACTAGGCCTCAAACAGCACATAGAGGTCTTTCTCCCTGAAATTAATTATTAAAACTGCATTAAACGAAGTACCCACCACAAGGCTAGCTAACCAAACATCCTATGAACAACGATTGAAACATCTATTCCATGAACCTCTACTGAAAGCAATCACAAAACAGATAAGCAAGCACATGAGCAAGAAACTGAAACACACAGCATTAGTCAGCATCGAGACCTCTTCGATATCATCTAAGCAAAACCTGCCTACTAATTCCAAACGGGAGGGAACAGAAACAAAGAAACCTCAGCATCACAAAACCCCCCGAACCCAAAATCCTAGCGTCACCACCACCGATCTGCCAACGCCAGGACGAATCAAGAAACAGGTCATTCTAACCGCTCCCGCCGCTCGGCTCAGATCTCTCCAAGAAAAGTGGAAGCGCGCGCAGATACGGCCGCACCAACAAGTAGTGGCAACAGTACGAGTGATCAGAGGGTGTACCGAGCGAGGAGGAGAGATGGCGACAGGGTAGCGGCGGCGAGGGGTTGACGAAGGAGCGGATGGGCGAGGACTGCGAAGGGTAAAGGCAAGAATGCCGAAGCAATTTCTATGGTTAGTAATAGTATTTTAGTGTAAGGAATTGGAATGGGGGTTGGAGGGTTGCAAGTTGCAGGGGAGGAGGCATAAAAAATTGGAGATAAATGGGAAGAAGGTATAGCCGATTGATCGAGCTGATAGCCAGCCGATCTCGAGCCAGGATCGGCTTGAGCCCGACCTTTATTCATAAAAAAAGGTTTCGATTCTGAGCTCAAAATATCGAAACTTTTTTTCAGTTTGATCCCCAATTCCCAAACAAGTTTGTGCCTGCTTTGATCTAAGAAGTTTGTGTCTGCTTGGCTAGACTCCAGCCGGGAGAAGCCAAAGCCGGCCAACCAAACACACTAGGCTCAACAGTTTCCATAGCCTAGTGTACTAGGACCCCGGAAGCTGCTTCACCGGTCCAAGAGCTAATGCACTCCCTCCTTGCTATTGAGGAGAAATGGAAGGGGCATATTTTGTAAATTTCTAACATTAAGAGCTAAGGCTCAATTCCTTTCGGCTTTCGGAATATATATTCTGGAGAAGCTGTTTTTGATTATGGGAGAATCGGGTCGGGTCGGCTGCGACTTCTAGGTTTCGGATTGGACCGACAAGAATCAGCAAGAATCAACGAGAATCAGGTTCGGACGGATTCTAATTCTACGTAAAGAGCAGCTTCTAATTATGACAGAAACTATCTAGATTAGCAAATAATCTACTTTTTTTAAATAGAAATTATGCAAAAAAAAAAAAAACTGAAACGAACGACCTAAAACTGATATTCGGACCAAACGGTGCTGCTATTTTCTTGGCTCCAGCTTCACCTAGAGTTGATTTCTCGCGCAGTCAACCTCTAGAACAAAAAATTTAGAGTACGAGCCAAGGAGCCACCAATGCGTTGTTGTCTCCGAGTTTTTTTGACTGAAGCCCCTACGACTGGCACTCGTGCCGCCAGATAATGGCTAACACCACTGGGCGCGCGATTTGCAGCATTGTCGCCGGTCTGTGGGCTTAAGAGGCAATAGTAGTGGAGACAACATTGCATGGGCGAAGAAGACGAGACAACGTGGTGGGCATCAGGGTTGTAAATGAGTTGGGCTCGAGCGAGTCTGGTCTTTAAAGTTTGAGCTCGTAAAATTTTGAGTTGAGTTTAAATTATAAAAGGTACTCAAGCTCGGTAAATGTTAATATGTATTCATATTTTTTAAGTGAATAGTAAATTTAACAGGCTCACGAGTTATTCGAGCTTGGCTCAGTGAGGCTCATGAGCTTAAGATCAAACTCGAGTTTGACTCGTTTGAAGCTCAAACTGAGCTCGGATCAAATTAGAGTGAGTTAAATTGGAGAGCCTCGAGCTTTTTTACGGTCCTAATAAACAGTGGGCTAGTGGCATCAGGTAGACATGGAGATGGATAAGCACGCAGAGACAATGGATGTTTGGCCGATGAAATCAATGTTGCACGAATTGTGTTTGTTTTTATGTGGTAAGTGTTCATTGTTGCACGAATTGTGTTTGTTTTTATGTGGTAAGTGTTCATTGTTATTTGGAACATAACCATCTCCATTAATTTGCGATATATATAGCTCCGGAATAGGCAAACAAAAAAAAAATATCCACAATCAGTTTCATGGGTGAGATTGTTATAATTCACAGTAGTATCTTCTTTTATTTTTCAGAATGCAACAATCTCAATTTGTAACATAGTTTAGAAAAGAAATGTAGCGAAACAAAAACAAATCCACAAACAGCTCGGCAAGCGAGATGAGAGTAAGAATTAATAAAGATTGCAACGGTATCTACATTTTGAATGGCTGTCATGCTATTACGATAATATGAAACAAGAAAATATGTTGTGCAAATAATACCTTATACAGTAGGACACTATTGAAGCAGTATTTCTATATTTCTATGTAAATGAAGCGTTCTGACGTTTCGTTTCTTGCGCCTGGAGTGGTTAATTAATTAAAGAGGTGGGTAATTAAAGAATGGTCTTGTGTGTTGTCTTCCATCCACGCCTGGAGTGGTTAATTAAAGAGGTGGGTAATTAAAGAATGGCAAAACTGGTAATTTTGATGAAATGACGTGGGAAGAAACTCTCACTTTATATAGTAAAATGCCAATTAAGTACGCATACGCTTACTCAAGCCGATCACTGGCTGAGCTGAGCTGAGCTCTATCTCGGCTCAAATTAAGGTGTCGGATCAAGATCAGGATTAAGTCTGGTTCGTGTTGGGCTTGAACCCATTGGTTAACGCGTGAGATGTCGACTGTACGAATTAGGGGAGATCATTACCAATATAGACTTGTCGCTTAAATTCTAAAATCTGCATGCTTGGTTTGTAGGAAGCACATTTTTTTTTCTATTTCAAAAATAATATCAATAAATGAACTCATTTAAATCAAAAAATAATAGGGGTATTATATATATATATTTTTTACGAAGTATTTGATGAGGTTCGTTAAGCGGGCGCGCATTACCTGTCAAACCTCAAAAATACTTCTGTTTAGTAGAGAAGAAAAGTGCAAAAAACAAATAAGGTCCCACCGAGATTTGAACTCGGGTTACTGGATTCAGAGTCCAATGTCCTAACCACTAGACTATGGGACCTTTCTTGATGAGGGGCCGAATATAAGAGGTTAAGTACCAATTAACATTGTTCCTCATGCTTAACAGCAAGCTAACAACCATTACTGCAACTTATTTCACATTTGCACTTAATTGACCAATACATTAGCACATACTTACATTACCTGCACTCATGTTCTTAGCTAGACGAACCGCGTAGACTTGCACTGTGTTGTCAATGCGATCTGTAGACTTGCAAACCGCGTAGTTAGAACCTATTTGAAGCCTTAATGGTAGCTTCAGCTTTCAAAAAAACTGGTATATTCTTCGACCAGTCTGCTGTTAAGCGACTTGTGGTATAAGTTGAAAGTTATATATAACTAGCAAAAGCCAAAAGTATGACAGAACGTGCTTTTGTAGCTTATTGTAAAGGAGAATTAGTTGTTTACTAAGGGCCCGTTTGGTAGGCTATAGCTCCAGCTCCTTTCTGATTCTGCTCTGACTCCTCCTGAATCTGATCTTCTGAAGAATCAGGAGCAAGAAATTAAGAACTACAATTATACACAAACTACTACAAATCTCTATACTGATTCTCCGCGGGAACTACCTATTCGCTGATTCTTGCTCCCAGTGAAAAAATAAGAATCACTCCAAGGTGATTATGCTTCTTGTATAGGGGAGCTGAAGGCGTTCGGTAGAGCTCCGGCTCCTCTAGATGAGAATCCAGGATCTGGAGCTCTACCGAACGGGCCTAAATGGTCTCTCATAAAAAACGCACATCTTCTTTTCAGCCAAAAAAGATTAAAAAAAAATAGCTTTTAACTTGCCAAACAGACCCTTAGACCCCCTAGATTTGTGCTCCGTCGTTCTTTTTGTTTATCTCATGTCATAGAATTCATCTAAATTTGACCGCTAATATTTTAAACTATCTAGAATGACTATAAAAATTGTATCATTAAATTTATCGTTTAGAATATTTTTATAATATTATAATTTTGTTAGTATATCTTAATTGAAAGTTACACAAATTAACAATCAAAGTTGTATTCAAGACTGTAAAAAGTTAAGAACGTCAAATAAAAAAAACAGGGAGAGTATAAGTGATGAGCCAAGACAAGTCCAAACATTACTTAATGAGATCAGATGACACGACAATTAGCTCACTCTAAATTGCCATTTTGACCATGTGATCATAAAGGGAAATCAAGGGATAATCGGTGATTCAAATTTGAATTAAGTTTTCAAGTGCCTTTGGATAGTTCTCAGTAGCTTTTTACTTATCTTAAGTAGCAATCATGTGGTCAAACTTTAATCTAAATAAGATAAAGCTGCCTACCCGGACTCATACAAATACCGTCTCAAGTTCCTCACTGCAGTATTGACTGCGGATATTCTGTGGACTGAAATAACCCAAGAATTTTCAAAAAGAATTTAATTGATTTTCATTTGAATTTATGTTTGAATTTTGAATTTGGGTTAGATTTGAATTTGCTGAGTATTGGGCCCTCACCTATTTCCGGCCGTCCCGCCCAGCGCTCACCGCCTTCCCTGCTGCATCCGACCGTCGCCGCGCCCGCCACCGCCGCCCACGCTTGTCAAGCGCGTCATCCCTGACCTACTCCCGTCTCCATCACGTCTCGTCGTCGTTCCCTCCGCCGCGCCGACCGCCCAGCCTGCTTCCATCCCCTCCGCCACGACCACCACGTCGCCCGGCCGTCCCCTCCGTCATGCGCCCACTCCCTCACTCACCTGCCCTCTCTCTCTCTCTCTCTCTCTCTCCTCGGCTCACCGGCTATAAAAGCCGAGCCCCCTCCCCCATTTTCCTCACCCCGCTCACGCTCTTCCCCGATGAGCCCCCCCCTCATCAGATCAGCTCTTCCTCTTCCATGGGCTCGATGTGCTCTCCACATCGCGCTCAGGCCTCGCCGCCACCGCCGCGCCCGAGCGAGCCCCACCACCCTCGCCGAGGAACCCTAGTCGCTCGCTCAAACCCCCCCTTGCCCCTCTCTCTTTGCCACCGGGCCCCGCCCGTCAGTTAACCCCGCGCGTCTGCCTGCCAGCCGGGCCCACTCGTCAGCGTCTCACCGCCCGTGGTCCCGATCGCCAGCCTCCGTCCCGCCCCAACCCCACCTGTCAGGTGGCCACGCCCCCGCGGGCCAGCCAACCTCGCGTGGGCCGCGCTCGCATGAGCCGCCTCATGGGCCGTTTCGGCCCAAGCGATGTGCGGCCCGCGACCATTTCCTTTTTCTTTTATTTTTTTTTTATTTTTAGGATTTAAATAATCCAAAAAAATTCAGGAAAATCCAAAAAAATCTCATAAACTTTTCGAAAATTCGAAAAGGCTAAAATGTACCATCTTGACCGTTTTGAGCCAATGAGTCCAAAAACGGTCTTCGGTCCACCATTTGAAGCTCCAAAAATTTCAAAAATATCCAAATTGCCCTTGAATCTCCTCCGACATGTTTTCCGTTTTCGTTTTCTATTTTCATTTTTTGTTTTCGTCTGTCGTTTTCGTTTCATTTATAATTTATTCACCATTTTTCATTTGTTTGCGCTAGATCCGGTCGTTGAGCAGTTCGAGGAGCAGCAGTAGTACCCAGAGCAGGAGCCGAGTACGACTACAACCAATTCGACTTAGACGATCCCGCCACCCAGCAAGGTAAGCCGCACGCCCTTGAACATGTTGAACCCAATTGTTCATAATATTTGAGTATTTAATTTCTATCGCATTATTTTACTTGTATGTTGAAATACTGAAAAGCAATAGTTTAGAATGACATGATACTTAGCTATACCAAATTTCTCGTCCAGCCTCCTTGATGCTGCTAAACCCAGTTAAACCTTTGATAACCCTAGTTAATAAATTATACACCCCGTAGTTAATTGATAAACTTAATGGTTCACTCAAAAATCTTTAAAAGAGAAATAAAATTGTGGCGAGCAGTTAACTCGCCACAATTTTTAAAATTGTTGCTACAGTCAGGGGGGACAATATTGGACTAGCCACTAGGTGGATGTGAGTCTGATCCCCAGTTGGTGATTAAAGCTATGGTTGATTTGGTGGTTGGTGCGGGCAGGTACCAGTTTGGTTTGTGGTTGGTGGAATGGCTTGATCTTTGGTGATTAAGAACAACCCCCTTGAGCAAAGTATATAACTTAAGTTTTCGCTCAACCACAAGTTAGAACTGGTCAGTTCAGTTGAACCGTTTCCCAACATAGCTCAGTACATTGTTCGTCCCCTGAGAATACCTACAGGTGGTATACCGTTCTCAGTGAGGAGAACGGGGTGTAGCATTCCCGGTAGGGGAATGATTGGTGGGGTGGAACAGGAATGGACGTTGGAGCGTCATTCGTCGGTTTTCACAACGGTAGGACAGCTCACGATAAAAAACAGGATGTTACAAGCAACATGAACAACATGAAGAACGCAGAAGGATGATTTATGAGGCAATGATCCATAATACTTCTAAGTACAATTTATGAGGCAACTATATAGCCATAATACTGCCGGCAAGTCGGTGGTGTTCTTTATTTCTTTTGCCTCCTTGCAGCCACAAACAAATCCTATGCACAACAGTAACATGTATGAATAAAAGATGAATTCTCAAAATTGATTTTTTTTTAAATAAATAAAACTGTTTGAGCCTATGTACCTCATTGTCAATACGATTAGATCAGTATGGACTATGGACCTCAAAAATTCAAGGAACACCTCGGCATAAATCAAGTCCACTGCACTAGGGAAATTTACACTTACCAGAACGGCTGCCTCATCCTCAACTGTATTTTTAACAGATATTAGACCATCGCGAGCGGCATCCTTAATTTGTGCCATGGTATGGTTATTAGGTCCTGAAGATGAATTTATTGTAAGTTCACAACCCAATGTGAATATCTGAAAAGATCCTATTATTTCCCAAAAATAAATTAACCAACCTTTGATCAGTATAGTACAAGAGCGAGGGTTTTTTACATTCTCCACAAATGTGTACTTTTGTTCTCCAAGAACATGCTCATAGACAAGTCCAGCCCAGCCAAGACAATCTTCAGTCAAGTCATCAACTGAATTGACAGCTTCACCACTGCATGCAAGCAGAGGCGGAGCCAGAAAGTTTTAAAGAGAGAGGCTTAAAAAAGAGACATCCAAAATTATGAGCCATGTGAACCATCGCAGCCTCACGGATGGTCTTTACGCTGGGAGGACTGAGTGGGCTCCAGCTACCCGACTAGTCGCTCCAGTCGGGTCGAGCGTCCTAGTCGTTCTCCATTCACCGACTGGACTACTAATCGTAGATTAGTCGCTGACTAGTCGACAACTTAATAACATTGATGTCAATCAACTTCAAGTTCAGCAGGTAACTTTCATGAGACCCACTCTTCTCTATACTAGGAACCTTGAAAAGTTCAAGGTTGAAGTAAAATAACTTAGAAGTAGAACCATCAGGCAAAAGTATGCCAAGAATTCACTACCCCTGCTCTAGCTAGGAGATCCAGGGATGGAGGGTCAATTCCTTTTTGATTGATAATCACAAAATTTTTGTCACTTCCCGAGCAAACCTGCATGTCAAGGAAACATGTTAAGGATTTTTTTTCCCGACAAGTACAGGGAAAAAATGAACCCAGGGCACACATCAAATTACCTTATTTTTCAATTCAATAATCTTCTTGACACGTTCATCAACTTGCTATCTCTCTGCAGCAACCATCTTTTCTCTTTGTTCAGCATTCGAGTAGAAAAATCCTGCATTTATTTCACTGAGAAATTTACATGTCAGTTAAACAGATTACAGATCTGAGGTCCCTACAATGATGCATGAAAAATGGGAAAACAATCTAAGTAGCATGTAAGCCAAGTAGCCAACCTTTGGACTACATATTTGTCTCATAACATTCAAGAGATGACAGATTGACACGAGTTAAACAAAGTTGGAGTGAAATTTTGTAAGTTACATAACCACATATGAAGATAGCATGAATCTTTTAAGTGCATTATTCAAACAAAATATGACTAACAATGATCATGACAATATATCATGAACAGATACAAGTCGCGCAAAAAAAATTACATAAAGTGTGCGCCTTTTCTCATATTTGGTGCAGCTAAATTCAAAATAAATGGAATTATAATGAAACCAAAGTATCTAACAAAGCATATCTCTGTAAAAGTATGCACCTTTTATCATATTCCAGTTAGACATTGCAGGTCAAGATACAACAGTTCTCTGCCCTGCGCTTCATTTCCAGGACCAGACCCTCAACCTATAACAATACCAAAGCAGCAAGTTAAGAATCCTGACACTAAATTCCATCAAATTATATTATTGTTTTAAACCAGGTTCATTTATTTGAGTGACTAAGCAATCAGGGATTCGTATTATTGAAAAGTTGAATACGTAGGTAGCTGAGTTCACAAGCTAATGCCTAAGGGCCTATTTGTTTTTGCTTTTGATTCTGGATTCTGGTCCTAAAAGCTGAATAAAAATCAAACAGCTCGATTCTAGGAATCGATTATCATAATCTAGCCCAACTATATACACTAGAATCCACAATCCACTTCATATGCTTTTAGATTCCAGCTTTTGGAGAATCAACTTCTCTAGCACCGCAATCCAGAATTAGCGTTTAGAGAACCCAAAGCTAAAACAAACAGTCCCTAAACAAGATGGGCAACCTATTTTTCAAAGGGAGAATGAACTATGAAATTTGGCAGAACGCTATATTGAGCAAAGAAAATAAATGAATACAAACCAGACGTGTGTCGACATCAAATTTGTGGCGCATGTGCATTATTTCCACCATAAAAAGATCAATTGGTTCATCAGGTTTGCGGATGCATAGAACCTACAGCAGAAACCGTATAGAAAATACAAATATGTTTAGCAATGAGGGGGCATAAAAGCCTCAAGAAAAAAAAAACTACAAGAGAAATCAAGCATACCGCATTCACAACAATATCAGTCAACTGATCAGTCAATCCTTCATACAACTGCAAAATAGTGAAATTTGTGTAAAACTTGAAAGAGTATAGTACATAGGTAAACTTTCTTGCAAAAAAAAGGGTGAAGGATATTTTAACTACCTTTGTCCTAAGTGTTGTTCTTGCTATCATTTTCAGGATCTCTCTGTCGGGTTCATCACCCATAGCAATTGGTGTCTTAAATTTCTCGAGAAATTCAAGAGTTGCTCTCTTGGCAACATCAAAGCCATCAACCAAAAACCGTGGATGAGTACCTACAAAAATAAGAAATGGTTAATATAAACTTAGAGTAAGTATCTAATTATCATGTAAAGATAAGAACTCACCCACTAAAAACAGCTACATAATTCAAGATAACATAACATTCTTTAGTGAGCTTAGAGTAGAAAGTTATTTACTTTTTATGATCATCTTTTGGCTCATTTGTGCAATGAAAATCCAAAGAAGCATGGTAAATGAATTTTAAAAGCAGATTAATGTCCACAAAACACAATGAACCATGCTAGAACTTCTCAGCTGTTCTCAATCTTAACAGAAAAGAGAACATACTACTTAATCAAGACTGTGTGTTACATTGTATTGCTCTCTATCTTTCAGCTTGGATATTGCGATTCTAGCCACTGAGTTTGCTACTCTATCCACCAAGTTCTGAAACGACCATTATTAGTGGCGCTAATGCAGCATCACATTCAAATATCTCAGCAACAGTGATATGCAAAACCATTAGCAATTGGCAAGTGGCACACTAGACAATTATCTAGCTTCACCGTAACTTATAGGCGCTTTTATTTACTCGTGAAGAACTAAAGACCCATAACTGTGTCATGTCTCATTCTTAGACTTATGCCAATGAAGGGATACATTAACCCGGCGAGATCAGCCCATAGCCCACAGCAATAACAAACTCAGAAGTTATACCAGCAAATTGCAGTTACATATTTGATAAAAAGATAATAACCTTCCTTTGTATAAACTAGCTTATGCATTGCTCCCAGATGCCTGACAGATATTTCAGATGCAATCAACAAATTTCATTCAATAATAATAATAATATCAATACATCAAAACACAGAAGAGAAGAAAGGTTGCTGTAACCAGACCTTCATCGATGCAACGCCGGAAAAAATCGTATTTGATACATGTTTTCACCCGTATTTACGATATGATACAACAATTTGAAATATTTACAAAAAACACAGTGTTGGCCGGTTTCTGGTGCCCCATCAATGACTTATGGGTCCTCAAAAACCGGCCAAAGGGATCAACGGTGGATGGAGGACCGGCCAAAGCGATCGATGGTGCATGGGGGACCGGCCAAGGACCCACGGTGCATGGGGAGCCGGCAACGTCGCGTTGACGCCATGTGCGGCTAACAGGAAACCGGCCAAAGGCCTGGGCGGCAAGGGGGGCCGACGCACGCATGGCCAAAGGCCTGGGCAACTGGCCAAGCAGCACGTCGCGCCTGGGAGGCAAGTGCTTTAGCTCGATTTGACATTTTCTTTCGGCGTGGCTGCATGCTTCCATGATTATAGAGATTGAAGATGCTGCCTCCTGCTTTTCCTTAGCCATTGTTCGGAGCACATGCATGTGCCAGCCGGTTATGGCTATAAGAAAGGAAGGAGGGAGCAAGGAGAGAACGCATAAACGCAGAGAGTCATCCGGAGAAAAGAAGTTTTAGTGAGCAAGTGAGTGAAGTTCCAGCGTGAAGTTCGACCGAGCGAGCGAGTGAAGTTCCATCCTAGCTACTCCAACTACGCTCTGGGACGCGGCTATTTGAATAGACACAGTACTAGTATATTCATAGCTTAACTATCATGTGGTTATGTTATCGCTTAACATGTGAAAGTGAAGTAGTGTATTCATAGCTTAACTAATAATTGGTTTATGTTTTGTTTCTGCAGAGGAAATCACGGTACTGAGACCACCGAAGTTAGAGAAATAAAGGTGCACATTAGTCAAGTTTACTGCTTTGCATAATTAATGCTGTACTTTAAAAATTTAGCAGTAGCTTATGACATGATATATTAAGCCTAGTTATTCAGTGCAAGTAACTGTGCATGGTCAGTAGAAATAATAATGGTAAATGAGTAGAAGATGAAATGACAGTATATTGAGTAGATTATTCGAATGACTGTGAAATTTGTTTGCGTTTAGTACATAATTCGAATAACTCGGAGTACATAAAATGACTGTAATAGTAGGTGGATTAGCTGCAGAAAGGATAATTTAACTGCAGAAATGACAAAATTTCTCGGTTTCATTTGTCGGTTTGTGTTCTTGGACCAGAATTAAAATGGTGATAAACTGTTGCGGTAATTTTGTGCACCAATGATTAAAAATCATTGGAATAAATTTGTAATGATCGAAAGGTTTAATATTTGTGCATTTTTTAAATTTCAATTTGGTTAGAAGTGAGGCTATGTTCCATTTCTCGATTTCTGTTCTTTAACCCGAAGAATTTATGAATTAATCCTAAGACCTAAATATTCTAAGTCTGTAAGAATATTTGAATGGAATAAAAAGTGAAATTAACTCTTATCGCATAAAATAATAACCTTGTTTTGGGACTATGAGTCTTTCTGGAGGTCAGGACCCTCTGGCAAGCTTGCACTGGAACGTTGAACTATCTCGGAGGCTTGGACCCTCTGATGACCATAGGACTATTTTAATTTCGGACGATTATTCGCTTGAGCGAAGAACTGTATTTATTTCGTACGAAGGACTGTTTTTATTTCGGACAATTATTCGCTTCGAGCGAAGGACAGTTTTTATTTTTGGACGTAATCACCACTTGGACCCGAAAGGAGTTAACCTCCTTTCTAAACATAATAACTCGAACCAACGTAGCTGCTTAATATGACTTA
Organism: Rhipidocladum racemiflorum; assembly: GCA_036346355.1. Lineage (NCBI taxonomy): Eukaryota > Viridiplantae > Streptophyta > Magnoliopsida > Poales > Poaceae > Rhipidocladum > Rhipidocladum racemiflorum. The sequence goes on from CM070572.1 coordinate 68,132,394, forward strand.
AAAATTGGTGCGTCGAACTTCTGGACCTTGGTAAGTTATTTTGCCTTAATACTTCTTTTGCTTCTCACTGAAGTTTTTGCTTTGTGTAGATACCAACGTTGTAGAGACCGCACTCGTCGACCTCGACTCCATTGCAGGAAACTCCGAGCAAGGTAAGTGTAACACCCCAAAATTTTGCTTGTCTTAAATTCATGTGTGATTTGGCACTTTGGTGAATTTTTGGAATTTTCTGGAATTTATTTGGATTTATTTGGAATTTATTTGAATTTATTCCATTTTGAAATAATTAAAGAATTAAACTTTGCAAATAAAATTTTGTTGGAAATATTTTATTTGAGTCCAAAATGATCCAAAGTATTTTCCAGAATTTTTCTGAGTCTTTTGATATTTTTAATGAATTAAATGAATTACTGGGAATTATTTTAAATATTAAATCGCTGGAAAATAGAAACCGGGTCGGTTACTGTTCCTCGAGTCCGAGTCAGACTCGAGTCTGACCCGAGCCACGTGATTCGGTCGAACCGCGTCCAAACCCTAACCATTGTGGACCGTCGGATCAAGATCCAACGGTCAGGATCCGCGCCGCACCGTTCGATCGGATCCGATCCGGATCCGTGCGTGCCAGGCCATCGTGGCCGTGGATCGCGCCACGTGGACGGTGGAGGCATCGTCTTCCCCGGCCGGATCTGGCTCGGACTGCTCCGCCGTGTGGGCATAGGGTTCTGCCCTACGCGCGCATGCCGAGGCTATTTAAAGCTCTGCGCCGCCTCCGAGGTCCGCTTCAACCGTGCGCACCTTTTGCCCCACCTCCCGAAACCCTAGCCGCCGCCGTTCGTGCCCGATTGCTCGCCGGAGTTGGTTGGGTCTCCACGGTGGTTTCATTTGTCTTCCGCCAGTATCCAGCGCGCTCGTCGACACCAAGCCGGATCCAAAACCCTCACCGAGACGCACCGACCGGGATCACTCACCTCGCCGGAGAGCGCGTGGAACGCCGTTGCCGTGGTCGTCTTCCTCGGTCGGCCACCGGGCGCCGCCACCTCGCCATCGACGCCGGGAGCTCTCGCCCGCTCGATCTCCATCCGTCGGTTGAGGTGAGGCCACGTCGCCGAATTCTTGTTCCTAGCGCGGATCTAATCACGGCCATTAGATCTAAATCGGCGGTGTAGATTAGATTCAGCTCAAACAGTTGGATCTACTAAGGACCGTTGGATCTAGATCCAGCGGTGGTGATTGAGCCTCGTGGTTTCTTACATCGCACGCGTTTAGATAGATCTGGACCGTCCGATCCGAATCGAACGGCCCTGATTATGCCACGTAGCTTTAGCGCCGCACCGTGCGAGCGCACGTGGGCCGCTGACATGCGGGCCCGCATGTCAGTCGCACCAAGCCGTGCGCCGGATCCACCATGGACCCGAGCCGCGCGTGGGCCGTGTCCATGGACCAGGACACGTGGTAGCACCCGGGTGGTGCCACGTGGCCGATGACGTCATGCTGACGTCATCGGTGGGTTCGGCCGGCGCTGACGTCAGCAAGTCCACGTGGACCAATCAGATGCTGACACGTGTCACTGCTGACGCAATAATTAATTTCCGAAAGGAAAATGATTTATTAATTCGAAATAATGATTTCAGATTTTGTTTCAAACTTCAAACGCTTATAACTTTTGCGTTTCAACTCCGATTTGAGTGATTCAAATTTCTAAATTTGTATAAAATTGAGACCTACCTAAATATGAATTTTATTTAATTTTTGGACTAAATTTTTTCTCTGTAAAATTATTTAATTGATTATTTAAACTTTAAATAATCATAACTTTTGTGTTTTAACTCCAAATTTGACGATTTCAGTTTCTAAAAATTCATAAAATTATGTTCTCTCTGTTTATGGATTTTATTTGGATGTTTGGATACTTTTTGCCTATTGTTTATTGGTGTATTTGCTATTTGCACGCTTTACGAGTAGACGTTGAAGTGCCGGAAGGATTCGAAGGAGAAGTATTGACTCAGGATCCAACTCAAGACCAAGAGCAAGTACTTTTTGAAGGCAAGTTGTGCTTTGACCATGTTGATCCTATTTTGAAATCTACTTTGATTTAACCTATTGCATGCTAGTTCAATTAGAAAATACTTTATTTAAATATGGGGAATTAGATAAATACCAATTTGCTGTATGACACCTTGATTACTTAAATATGTGCCATGACCCCTTGTCACCCTAGTTGAGGTTTACTAGTTGGACATTATTAAATTGCCAACAAGGGAAATTAGATCGTTGTAGTATCTTTGCTTAGACACACTTTACGTGCTCATGACATGGTTTTGGACAATCAAATGTTAATATTGACTTAATGATATATTGAACCTGTTTTGGAAAGGTATCATGTGATGTTGATGGCACGTGGTGCATGGTAATCAACTGGGGTTTGATAAATAGTTTTTCGACCGGGGCATGTGGTAAGAATAATCAGGTGGGCCAGTTGTGGCATTGGGGATGTTGATTTGGTTCTTCGGGTAGTCTTGCCCTGGTCACCCTAAGGACTTCACCTTGCAACCCTTTGAACTGGGTCTAACGTGCAACCACATGTTTGTAATGGGACGGACCTAGTTGACTAAGTTGCTAATAACGTACCTGTGGGACCTCAGGAGGTCAACTACACCCTTTGTGTAAGTTGTACGGGGGAGCGTACCGGGGCTGAGGCCGGGTACCCATCTAACGGTTGATTGGCCTAAACTTCGCCTTAGCTAAGGGAAGGGTTAGTGTGCAATAACCGGGGAGGACCACTTGTATTGTTAGAAGTTTCCGAAAGACTTTGTTACTGAACTTCGCCTTTGTGGTGTTTATTTGTATCTTGTGGGTAAAGTGCATAACCTCTGCAGAGTATAGAATCTATTCGAATAGCCGTGTCCGCGGTATTGGACATCGCTCGAGAATTACAGTCAAGGGTTAGATTTTCTCAAAAATAACTTGGATTTGAAAGGTTGGGTTGGATTAATAATGATGTTGATGGAAATGTGGATTAGGCTGGGAAAGATGTTTATTAAACTCCTTGAAAAGTTATCTATGCTTTACTTATTTCTACTGCTTTCGAATCTATTTATGATACTTGTTAAATGTCAAGTTTCGCAAATATACCTTGAGCTATTCCTTTGTACCAAGCCATGCATATAGAATATTAGCTTTGCATTCATGTGCATGACTTGCCGAGTACCAAGTACTCACCCTTGCCACAATACAACACCAGTTGAAGAGGAGACTACACCGGCTTTGGAGGAGGAGCTCCACGAGGAACCGTTTACTTAGGAAGCGAGCCCGGTCGGTTTACTGTGGTATCTTGGATGGCGCCACGGTTATCTTATTTTTCATTGCTACTATTTCTCTCTTAATAAGTTTCGCCCTGTGAGGCATACATTTGTAACTTGACCATAAGGTCGAGTAACCAGTTTGACTATTTAAATAAAGTACTTTATTAGTATCGAGTGGTATGATTGTGATATTTACCGATGTTAAGACTGTGTGCACTAGCGCGTTCCTGGACTAGTGCTGAATACACAGAGGGTCCGGATTTGCAAATTCAGGGTCCCGACAGTAAGCACCTCCTTCGATCATGTTGTTCCCATTATTTTAGGCTGTGCGAGACTTGTAGAACCGGTCAGGATAATTTAAATGGGTTAATAATGCGGAGCGCAGCCAGTCAATCAATTTAATAAAGCGCGATAGCGAAGGACCATTTTTTTGGACGTAATCACCACTTGGACTCGAAAGGAGTTGACCTCCTTTCCCAACTTAACAACTCGAAGCACCGTAGCTGCTTAATCTGATATAAATATCGCATAAAATAGCAACCTTCTTTTGGTACTCTGAGTCTTTCCGGAGGGCAGACCCTTTGGCGAGCTTGCACTTGAACGTTGAACTATCTCGGAGGGCTAGACCCTCTGATGACCATTGCACTGTTTAAATTTTGGACGATTATTCGCTCGAGCGAAGGACAATTTGTTATTTCAGACAAATGACTGTTTTAATTTTGGACGATTATTCGCTTTGAGCGAAGTACTATTTTTATGTTTTACACGTAATCACCACTTGGACCCGAAAGGAGTTGACCTTCTTTCTCAACTAAACAACTCGAACTAACGTAGCTGCTTAATCTGACTTAAATATTGGTGCGCCGAACATCTGGACCTTGGTAAGTTATTTTGCATTATTACTTCTTTTACTTCTTTCTCCTGTTTTTGCTTCGTGTAGATACTGAAGTTGTAGAGAACGCACTCGTCGACCTCGACTCCGTTGTAGAAAACTCCGAGCAAGGTAAGCACCTCTTTTGATCATATTGTTCTCATTATTTTACTTAGATGCAGTTGTTTTGAAGAAATGTATGCATGCATGCGTTAATTTCCGTAAACTTTGTAGATATATTCCCCGCATTCCATTAAAATTTTACATGACATCGTTGGTAGCTTCAAGATTGGGTTAGACATGTACAAATGTTCCATTTCTCAGTTTATGTTCGTGTACACGAAGAATTTAGGAATTAATCGTAACACCTCGAAACCTGTACATACGTAATATTATTCAAATGGAATAAAAAGTAAAATTAATGATATAAAATTGAGTAAAGCCTTAAAAATCCGAAAGTAAAATTTATAAATACTAAAATAATACTATAATGTAGTTGGGCAAATAAATTTAATCTATAGTTAATTTTTAGTAATTTCTAATTTAGTTGTTGTTCAACATAGGAAGCAATAAATTCGATATAACCTGTTTATTTCATGCTGAAAAATTATGATACAGTATTGAAAATTAGATATGGGTTAAAAATGCGGAGTGCAGCCGATCGATCAATTCAATCAATTTAGGCAATTTCAGGATGTAATAACCTAGTAGGCAGTGAAGAACATGAGTTCGTAAAAAAACTTATGGTGTACCAATTAGCTTTTATACGGTAGCTCATGTTGGGAGCCATGACGCAGTTAAAGTATACCGTAATGCCATAATTCATGAGAAAGAACAAGAGGAAGAAAAGAAGAGAAAAGAAAAGAGAAAAACAAGAAAAGCATTCCATTTGAAAGAGTATTGGGAAGTACCGATCTTAGGCTGTGCGAGACTTGTAGAATCGGTCAGGATAATTAAAATGGGTTAAGAATAATCATCGCAGCCGGTCGATCATATAAAAATGTCAAGGTAAAATTTATAAATCCTAGAATAATATGATAAGCGAGTTGGGAAAAGGAATTTGAATTTGTAGATAATTTGAGTACTTCGTAATTAATTAGGTGTTAAGCGTAAGAAATAATCAATCTGGTATAACATGATGATTTCACCATTCAAAATTATGAAGCCACCCTTGTTATTCCTAGTAGGCAGTAAAGAACATGAATTCGTAAAAAACCTTAGGGTGTACCAATTAGCTTTTACACGGTAGCTCATATCGGGAGCCATGACACAGTTAAAGTATACCGTAATGCCGTAATTCATGAGAAAGAACAAGAGGAAGAAAAGAAGAGAAAAGAAAAGAGAAAAACAAGAAAAACATCCCATTTGAAAGAGTATTGGGAAGTACCAATCTTAGCCTGTGTGAGACATGTAGAATCGGTCAGGATAATTAAAATGGGTTTAAAATAATCATCACAGCCGGTCGATCAATTAAACCAAGCGCGACCATATAAAACCGAGCAAAGCCTTAAAAATGTGAAGGTAAAATTTATAAATCCTAGAATAATATGATAAGCGAGTTGGGAAAAGGGATTTGAATTTGTAGATAATTTGAGTAGTTCGTAATTAATTAGGTGTTACGCGTAAAACATAATCAATCTGGTATAACGTGATTAGTTCACCATTCAAAATTATGAAGCCACTTTTGTTATTCCTAGTAGGCAGTAAAGAGCATGAATTCGTAAAAAAAACTTAGGGTGCACCAATTAGCTTTTATACGGTAGCTCATATCGGGAGCCATGACGCACTTAAAGTATACCGTAATGCCGTAATTCATGAGAAAGAACAAGAGGAAGAAAAGAAGAGAAAAGAAAAGAGAAAAACAAGAAAAACATCCCATTTGAAAGAGTATCGGGAAGTACCAATCTTAGCCTGTGCGAGACATGTAGAATCGATGAACTGGTGCGGTAAATTTGGTGCAAATTTGATTACAATTCACTGGATTAAAATTGTAATGACTAAAAGGTTTAATATTTGTGCAACAGATGGACACATTTTTGAAAATATATCATGGAGAACGACCCTCTGTTTTGCACGGCAGAGTGGTGACCATGGACAACTGCATGCACGTAGACAGCACAATAGCCATCCCGAGTGAATTGGGCCAGCTAAAATCACATGTTGTTGCCATACTACGTGTGAACCGTGATACACAGAGGGTTCGTCTAGAAGGGGTTCGTCCACGATACGTTCCAAACAACCCTATGGTTGTGTACACACTCTTCCAGCTGAGAAATAATAGTTCGTGGGATTTGTATGCCCGCAAAGCGAACGAAGAGAATTTCGAGTTAGGAGTGTATGTAGAGGTATTGGCACGACACCAATCCGAGGAGTTCGGGTCTACTTCCGAAGCAGTAGACCATGATTTATCACATGGGCCACAGGATCCACCACAGGATCCACCAACTGTGGAGGAGTGGACCTCGGGGCATGGCGAAGAACAAGTTGATGCGGCGGAGGTTGGTGAAGGTGGCGGTAGTGGGGATGAAGGAGCGGCGGACGATGATGACCCAGCACCTGCTATACAATACTTTCGAGCCATTGGTCTGCTGGATTGTACCCTTGTGGATTACAGTAACATGTCCGCTTGGGCGCACACCCATAATGACATTAGAGGTGGGCAACATTTCCGTAACAAGCGGGAGGCAATTCACTTCCTAAGCACGTACGCCGTCATGACAAGACGGGAGCACACTCGTCACCGGTCGGATCGCACCGTGTACGAGGTTATGTGCAAGAAGCACCCCCATTGTCCCTTCTTTGTACGAGTTCACCAACCAAAGCACGAGGATTACTTTAAGGTTGGTGTACATATTCCTCATACGTGCACCGAGGAATCCATAAGGAACATGAGCGATATTATGAACGCGAAGTACGTAGCGCAAAACATAGTGAACATCGTTGGAACCAACATCGCGATGACCCCCCGTATAATTATGGAGGAGATGCAAACAAAACACGGGATGGTGATCACGTATAGCACAGCCTGGAGAGCAAAACAGAAGGCATTGAAGATGCTTTTTGGGGGCTTCGAGGAGTCCTTCAACTTTGCTCCTAGATTATTACAGAAGATAGCCATGACAAACCCAGGCACTCAGTTCGCACTGGGGGATGAGCATGTAAGGATGGAGGACGGGTCTTTGAGCCCGGTGGACCGGTACCTCGTCAGGCTATTCTGGTCGTTTGGACAATGCATCGAAGCTTTTAGGTACTGCAGACCAGTTATTTGCGTCGACGGTACATTCCTGAGTGGGAAGTTCCGTGGGACGCTGCTAACTGCACTTGCTGCAGATGCAAATAACCAGATCATCCCATTGGCGTTCGCTCTCGTGGAGAGTGAGAACAACGATAGTTGGCTGTGGTTCTTGGCACTGCTTAAGAGCCGGGTCGTGGGTACGAGGGAGCGCGTTTGCGTTGTGTCCGACCGCAACAAAGGCCTTCTCCACGCGTTGGATGTCATGCACGACAGCACAAGCTCCTCGGTGAACTGGCCTGATGTGGAGAGAAGATGGTGCATGCGACACCTAGGTGCGAACTTGTATTCAAGCTACAAGAACAAGGCGATGGTGAAGAGGTTCAAAGCCATGTGCCTTCAAAACCAACCTCACAAGTTCAACACGATATGGACGCAGCTGAACGACACCACACGGAAGATGATGGAAGACGACCAATCACAGGAACAGCAACTACGCTCTCAAGTGGTGGCAGGCCAGACTTTGGTTAGTCGCACGCGGCCCACCTTCAGCCAGTGGATTGCGGGGAAGCCAGCTGAGCGGTGGGCGCTACTCCACGACACGAACGGAGCGAGGTACGGACAAACCAGTAGTTCATGGTAATTACCGCGGTGTTTAGGTGAATTCTCGTTGAAGCTAACATAAACCATTTTAGGTACAACGTCATGACCACGAACATAGCGGAGGCTTTCAACAACGTACTGAAGGGTGTTCGCGGCCTTCCGTTGTGTTCAATCATTGAGCTCACCTTTTTAAGGCGGTGATTACTTCCGTGATCGCGGGAACGTGGCCGAGGCGTATGTCACTACGTACGCACCAAGAGTGGAGAAGATCCTCCAATCGAGAAGGCAGAAGGCACACTTCCACCGCACTAGGATTTATGACATAGGCACGAATAAATTCGAGGTGATGTGCAAGCGCAAATACCAATATGGGTATCTCGCGGGGGACACTGTGCAGCAGTGCCAATTAGGGGCGGAGGAGTGTAACACCCCAAAATTTTACTTTTCCTAAATTCGTGTGTGATTTGGCACTTTGGTGAATTTTTGGAATTTTCTGGAATTTATTTGGATTTATTTGGAATTTATTTGAATTTATTCCGTTTGAAATAATTGAAGAATTTAATTTTGCAAATAAATTTTTGTTGGAAATATTTTATTTGAGTCCAAAATGATCCAAAGTATTTTCCAGAATTTTTCTGGAATTTTTCTGAGTCGTTTGCTATTTTTAATGAATTAAATGAATTACTGGGAATTATTTTAAATATTAAATCGCTGGAAAATCAAACACGGGGCAAGTACAGTTCATCCGACCCAGTCGGAACCCGAAGTCGGACTCGAGTCCGACCGGCCACGGCCTGTCGAATCGAGCCGCGTCGCGAAACCCTAGCTCATGGCCAGTTGGATCAAGATCCAGCGGCTCGCGTCTTGCCGCGTCGGCCGTGGAGGACCAAGTTGACGCGCCGCGCCAGATCGAATCGAGGCCGTAGATCGTGACACGTGGTACGGTTCTGTCGCCGTGTTCATTCCGATTTCTCCGGCGAGGCTGTTCCTCTCCGCCGCCGTGTTGGATTCGGAAACCTAGCTTATTTAAAGGATGAATCAGTGCCCGAGGATCGCCTCTCCACGCCGAACCCGAAATCCTAGCTCGCGCCGCCAGGATCCCCACCGTCCAGCCGCGATTGCTCGCCGAAGTTAAGAACAGCCGTCGCGGTTTTTGGCCTTTTGCGCCGACGGGAGGACATCTCGGCCGCGTTGAAGCCCAGATCTGTGATCCCCAGAGCAAGACGCGTCGACCCCGACCACTCCCTCCGACCGGATCAGCCCGAGGCGCCGTTCCGTGTGCTGTCGTCCTCAAGTCCGGCCATACCTCGTCAACCAGCGCCGCCGTGACCTCGCAAAGCTCCGCGGACCGTCCGATCGCCATCCAACGCTCACGGTGAGTCCACGTGTGCCTTAGCCGGTAGAACTCGGATGCATTTTCGGCCGTTAGATCTAGAATGGGCGGATAGGATTAGATCGCTTAGTGTTGTGTAGGTTCGATGCGGTAGTTGGATCGAGATCCAACGATCCACGGCGCCCACGCTATCGCAAGCGAAACCCACGTTGCGGTGGATTGATCCAACCTCGACCGCTGGATTTGGATCCAACGCACGAGATTGTGCCGCTGATGCCTAGCCGCGCCCACGCTGGGTGTGCGTGTCTCTGACACGCGGGACCCGCGTGTCAGAGGGCCCACGTGTCAGCTGCAGTCACGCGTGCGTGAGACCCAGCGCTGGCAGGTGGGGCCCACATGTCAGTCACGTGAGCCGTGGACCGAGTCCACGGTGGACCCGAGCCGAGCGTGGACCAAGTCCATGGACTACCGACGCCACCGCCCAATCAGAGGCTGCCACGTGTCCTTGCTGACGCAATAATTAATTTCCGAAAAAGAAAATGATTTATTAATTCGAAATATTGATTCAAATTTAGATTCAAACTTCAAACGCTTATAACTTTTGCGTTTCAACTCCGATTTGAGTGATTCAAATTTCTAAATTTGTATAAAATTGAGATCTACCTAAATATGAATTTTATTTAATTTTTGGACTAAAGTTTTTCTCTGTAATATTATTTAATTGATTATTTAAACTTTAATAAATCATAACTTTTATGCGTTTTAACTCCAAATTTAGCGATTCCAGTTTCTAAAAATCCAGAAAATTATGTTCTCTCTGTTTATGGATTTTATTTGGAGTTTTGGGATCTTTTTGCATAGTGTTTATTTGTGTATTTGCTATTTGCACGCTTTACGAGTAGACGCGTTGAAGTCTTGGAAGGATTCGAAGGAGAAGTGTTGACTCAGGATCCAACTCAAGACCAAGAACAAGTACTTTTTGAAGGCAAGTTGTGCTTTGACCATGTTGATCCTATTTCAAATCTATTTTGATTTAAACTATTGCATGCTAGTTCAATTAGAAAGATACTTTGTTTAAACATGGGGTTAGATAAATACCAATTTGTTTGTATGACACCTTGATTACTTAAGTATGTGCCATGACCCTTTGTCACCCTAGTTGTGGTTTACTAGTTGGACATTATTAAATTGCCAACATGGGTTTAGATCGTTGCGATAACGCTTAGACTGCTACGTGCTCATGACATGATTTTGGATAATCAAATGCTAATATTGACTTAATGATATATTGAACCTGTTTTGGAAAAGTATCATGTGATGTTGATGGCACGTGGTGCATGGTAATCAAGCGGGTTTGATAAATGATTTCGACCGGGGCATGTGGCAAGAGTAATCAGGTGGGCAGTTGTGGCATTGGGGATGTTGATTTGGTTTCGGGTAGTCTTGCCCTGGTCACTCTAAGGACTTAACCTTGCAAGCCTTTGAACTGGGTCATACTTGCAACCACATGGTGGAATGGGACGGCCCTAGTTGACTAAGTCGCTAAGGACTCACTTGTGGAGCCTCAGGGTGTCGATTACACCGTTTGTGTGATTGTGCGGGGAGCGTATCGTGGTGTGGCCGAGATACCCATCTAATCTGTGTTGGTCCCATACTTCGCCTTGGCTAAGGAAGGGATGGTGTAGAGCACGAACCAGGAGAGGACCACTGTGTTGTTTGAGGCTTAGAAAGGCTTTGTTACTGAACTCGCCTTTGTGGTGTTTGTTGTATCTTGTGGGTAAAGTGCATAACCTCTGCAGAGTGTAGAATCTATTTAAATAGCCGAGTCCACAGATCGACAATGCTCGGGAATTACAGTCAAGGGTTAGATTTTCTGAAAATAACTTGGATTTGAAAATTGGGTTGGTTTAACAATGAAGATGATGGAAATGTGGTTTAGGATGGGAAAAATGTTTGTTAAACTTCTTGAAAAGTTATTTATGCTTTACTTATTTCTCTTTGCTTCCGAATCTACTTATATTACTTTTCAAATCTTTATTTCTTGCAAAAATACCTTGTGCTATTCCTTTGTACCAAGCCATGCATATAGTATATTAGCCTGCATTCTGTGCATGACTTGCTGAGTACCAAGTACTCACCCTTGCCTCAACACAATATCAGTTGAAGAGGAGATTATGCCAGCTTTGGAGGAGGAACTCCAAGAAGATCCGTCTACTTAGGGAAGCGAGCCCAGTCAGTTGCCTGTGGTATACTGGATGGCGCCACGAAGTTTATTTGATTTTCCGCTGCTGTTATTTCTCTTTTAATAAGTTTCGCCTTGCGAGGCATATATTTGTAACTTGGCCATAAGGTCGAGTAACCCTTTGATTATTTAAATAAAGTACTTTGATAGTATCGTTTGGTATGATTGTGATATATACCGATGTTAAGACTGTGTGCACTAGCGCGTTCCTGGACTAGTGCTGAATACACAGAGGGTCCGGATTTGCAAATTCGGGGTCCCGACAAGGAGGCTACCTGCACGTGCAACAAGCCGAAGCTGCATCACATCTCGTGCTCCCATGTGTTGGCCGCATGTCGCGACATGGGTGGGAACGATGCATCACAGTTCATCTCACCATACTACACCGTGCATGCTTTGAAGAACACTTGGCGTCCAAAGATGAGTTCGTTCACAGTTGGAGCGAACTACAAGCTCATCGAGGGCCCCACCTGGAAACCGTACCCCGTGACTAGGCGCACACAGCCAGGAAGGCCAAGGGGCACCAGAATGCAAGGTGACATGGATGCGGCTGATGCGGTAGATGGTTTGCGAAAGTGCTCATTATGCAAACAACCTGGACACGACCGCAGGAGGTGCCCCAATCCACGCAGTACTTAATTAGCAGTGCATAATTTGACATTGTGTACTAAGTAGTGCGTACTTTCGTATTGTGTACTCAGTAATGTGTACTTTCTAATTGTGTACTTACTACTGCATACCGAACTTCATATTGGGTATGTAGCATTGCGTACTCGGCGTGTATTCCTATTACCGCGCGTTGACATTGCAGGCTATGGCGGGCATTGCACTTCCAAAGCTACTCAGTGGGTCGGTTGATGCGAAACACCGTGCGAGGGCGATTTGTTCAGGATATGAGGTGCGACACAATTGTATGTTACATGTGGTGCAATATTTGCGATGCCTCCAACCTTAATTGCGAGCACATTTCAGTTGCCCCCTCTATCCTGCCGGTCGTTGCACAAAATACCGAAGTTGGACGGCCGGTTCCATATTCCACTGGCCCGTGCAGGTCTACTACCCTTCGCGCTTCTCATGGACGGAGCTACGATGGAAGGGGACATGACCACACCGATGCCAGGCCTCGATCGAGCACTTCTTACTGGTCTGATCGATCGATGGCGGCCGGAGACGCACACATTTCACTTTCCATTCGGTGAGATGACCATCACTCTAAGAGACGTAGCCATGCTCACCGGCCTCCCCATTAGGGGCCAACCTGTGGTGCTATCCCGGCCCAGAAGAGGAGTGTGGCAGCAGTACGTGACGGCCAGGTACATTGAGAGTATTTGTTAAGTAATGTCTAAAATGATAACGATACGATGTACCTCATTAATCCGGAGTACCTGCAGGTTTGCGGTGCCGTACACACGTAAGGATACCGGAGTGTCAATGAGCTGGCTACAAGCATTACAAGAGTACCAACCATGCCCACAGGATGCAGACGAAGCTACCATAGAACGACATTACGAAGTTTATTTGTATTGCTTGCTTGGTGGTTTGATGTTCACGACCACGAACAGTGACACCATCTCCCCGCATATAGTTTGGATAGCTCGAGAGTTGGCCGCAAACCTAGAGGATATGACGACATATAGCTGGGCATCCGCGGTCCTAGCTGACACGTACCGTGGGTTGTGCGAAGCATGCGTACGACATACTGCTAGGGGCACAATTACTGGATGCGTGCAAATGCTACAGATGTGGAGTTGGGAGTACCTTCCGATATCTAGGCCTACAATCCGTAGAAGGTACTACCCCATCGATGTGGCCCATGACATGCCAGAGCCATCTCGCCCCACTATGGGTCATCGTTGGATGCACGCACGGCTAAGATGGTCGCCGCTTGATGACCAGGCGAGCTACAGGCGGGTGGTAGCAGATATGGACCTACTAACCGCTGACAATGTGACATGGGATCCATGGACGTCGCAACGAGCCGACGAAATTGCCACCGACGGGCTCATCTCTGGTTGCTGCCTGGTGGACATGTCATTTTGAATGACGACTTGCTTCGTCGTGTACATGAACGCGGTGGAGGTCTATTCGCCCGAACGCGTCCAACGACAGTTCGGGTGGCGGCAGATAATCCCGGTTCCACCACCGCGGGATGCTGGGAGGTCGCACGGGTACGTATTTCATTTGTGTCATTATTGTCATCTTCGTCAAAAATTTGCCTTTAGAATGTATTGACCATTACAGGAGAAGCGCTATGGGTAGTGCGGGAGCAGTCGATTGGACCGCAGTCCACGCTACGCACATCACGCGATGGGTCGAGTCAGCATTGCAGGAGGTGGTCAATCCCATTGGGCCGTACGACTCCGACGAGTACGACAGCTACCTTGCATGGTACCGCGGCCGCACGCATGCCACGTTGCTTAGCCAGGAGATCGAACCACGCGCCATGGCGTACCCAGAAGAAAAGTCGCGTCATGCACAGACTATGGTGCACCCATCGTAGTAGTAATATTTATCATAACTTTCATATTCAAATTCCTAATAACTACATACTGCAACGCAGACTCGGGAGGCATCGCAAATAATTGCCCATGCTGATGAACTGGCGTCCCACCCTCCGGGGTCCTCTGGCTCTACGTCGGCAGCCAATCAAATGAGACGTTACTTCGAGTCTCAGGGGGCCAGATTACTCTCGGCGATGCGTGGGCTTAGAGGCTCTGCACGATAGCCACGCAACTACGGCTCTCCTCGCATGGATCCAACTCATACCTCACACGCCAGGCGGTCCGTCAGCATCCGTCCCTCAAGTGGTGAACGAGAGGACACCCCAGGACGTGCATCCACGTCCCATGTGGGAAGCCAGTCAGCGCGCCATCATCCTAGCCCCCGTGTTGAAGTCCCAACTGATCCTTGGGCACAAAGGGAGCAGGAGCAGCTTGTTACGTCGGGCCCAGCAGAACCGTGGTCACCATGGGACGACATACCTGGCACGTCGGCCCCACCGCCTGCGCCGGAAGCGCACATTTCTCGCAGTCCTACGCGACGGACTACAGTCAACCACAGCAGTGGAGCGAGCCTGGTGCTTTCGACTTCGAGTTGATGTCAGGACATACTACCTTTACTGCTCTACTAGGGGGGCAACCGGGCATCTCGCAACCACAACCGGTTGCAGACATACTGCATGCGGGTCCACTACAAACGACCAATCCAACTGCATGGTACAACTATTCCCACCAAGACTCGCGACAATATACCTTTGCGTCAGGTGCACCTCCCCCTGAGGAAGATGTCGACGACCGCCCAGGTCCGAGTAGGCAGGGGCCATCACAGGCCGTAGGACAAAGGATCACAGGTCCCCCAGAGGCGTACACCCCTGAGGAATTCGTGAGAAGGCAAGCTGGACGTCGCCGCGGGGGCCGTCAATAATGTAAAATAACTTCATGTAGGGCCTCCGTCTCATGTAATTACTAATTGTACGTACTAAAGATGCGTGTAAATTGGAAAAAGTGCTGTCCATTTCCCATATTGCATGATGTTGGTGGCTACAACCTTCAGTACAGTTCGAAATAATGTCTACTGTTGGAATAATTGCTCTAACATGACCTGTGAAAGTTAATACTGTAGGACGTGACCTAGTTAGAACGGCAAAGCCTTAACGATGAAATTTTTCATAAGACATATTTAGGCACTTATAAGCTTCTTCACTTCTACGTATTCTGTCGTAGTATCTTGCTCTTCCTTCCCCTATATTATATCTAAAATGTTTTACTGACCTTGTCTTGCTTCAAAATTTTGTAGATACCTGTCTTCACCTCGTTTGCCATGACGGAGGGAGGTTTTTGTGAGGAGCTATCTTTGATGCTCCAGGAGCTAGGCTACACTCGTCGCCCAGAGTACCGCTGCGTTTCTGTGCCCCGCTTTAGCCAGAACTTTTGCACAGTGAGATTGCTCATCTTCGCCAAGGGTCCTCAGTGGAATGACCGGATCCGGTACTTCACAGTGGAGCGGCTAAAGCTCGATGATGCTCTGCAGGATGCGGCCAGGCAGGCTCTCCTTCACTTCGGCGAGAGCTACCGCTACCAGTTGGAGGACACTCCGTACCGGCTCTTTCCCTCCCATGAGGTGGGGAGGAGTCACAACCGGTTCCGGAGCTTAGAGTTGGAGTCAGACCCCCACCATTGTGCACATGGGTGGGCTCATCCGGGCGCAGGACGAGGCGTATGTCCACATTTCTTGTGAGATTCAGGACACTTACAGGGATCTTGCTGCGGCGAGGCTGGAGATCGTTCAGCTCAAGGACTTGCAGCGTGGAGCCGCTCCATCTCCACCCAGACGTGTGTAGGAGGCGCAGCGGACAGCACCACCACTACCTGCGCTAGCCCAGGAGGACCTTCCACGTAGAGGCTCGACCCCAGACGCCGCGAGGGTCAAGCGTCGCCGAGGTCCGCCGCTCAGAGTAACTGCACGGAAGTGCGTGCTGCGTGTTGAGCAGTCAAAGGCGTTCCAGCACTTCTTGGCGGCTCTGGGGGAGCCAGGACCTTCCCGGGCTCCAGGTGCAGTTCGCGATAGTAGCGAGGGGAGTACTTAGTCCGGGCCGGTAGCACCCTTCTTTTGTTCACGCTGGAACGTTCAATAATTGTGTGTGACGGACTATGTAGTGTTTTTATGCATTTGTGGTACAACCATCTTAATAAAATAAGTATTCTGTTTGAACTAGAGTTTCTCTCGCTCATAAAACTGTCTATATTGGCAGTTCGTATGTGTAATTACCGAATTTTTTGTAAGACAATATGTATCTTTCCAAATGTATTCGGATATAAATAGGGGGGACTGCAAAATAAAGTTCGAAGCTATTTGTTGGGTCGGACGGAGCGGACGTGCTCATCGATATATGGACTACCATATCCAGAAGAAATATCTCATGGACACCTTTCGTTGCATGTCATACGGACTCGCGCAATAATCCTAAGTATTATAGTCGCGCACAAACCCTAACGATGAAGGATTTTCGGCGGCCCGTAAAAAAGCATGTTCGAAGTTGTTTTTTGGGCCGGATGTAGCAGATTTTCTATTTGGTGTATGGACTACCATATTCTGCAAAAATATCTCAGTTACAACTCTCTTCGCATATAAATTCTCAACGCCCAATAACCCTAAGTATTATAGTCGCGCACAAACCCTAACGATGAAGGATTTTCGGCGGCCCGTAAAAAAGCATGTTCGAAGTTGTTTTTTGGGCCGGATGTAGCAGATTTTCTATTTGGTGTATGGACTACCATATTCTGCAAAAATATCTCAGTTACAACTCTCTTCGCATATAAATTCTCAACGCCCAATAACCCTAAGTATTATAGTCGCGCACAAACCCTAACGATGAAGGATTTTCGGCGGCCCGTCAGAAAGCATGTTCGAAATTATTTTTTGGGGCGGATGTACCAGATTTGCTATTTGGTGTATGGACTACAATATTCTGCAAAAATATCTCAGTTACAACTCTCTTCGCATATAAATTCTCAACGCCCAATAACCCTAAGTATTATAGTCACAAGACAAACCCTAACGATGAAGGATTTTCGGCGGCCCGTCAGAAAGCATGTTCGAAATTATTTTTTGGGGCGGATTTACCAGATTTGCTATTTGGTGTATGGACTACCATATTCTGTAAAAATATCTCAGTTACAACTCTCTTCGCATATAAATTCTCAACGCCCAATAACCCTAAGTATTATATGCGCGCACAAACCCTAACGATGAAGAATTTTCGGCGGCCCGTCAGAAAGCATGTTCGAAATTATTTTTTGGGGCGGATGTACCAGATTTGCTATTTGGTATATGGACTACCATATTCATCAAAAATATCTCAGTTACAACTCTCTTCGCATATAAATTCTCAACGCCCAATAACCCTTAGTATTATAGTACAGAAATATCTCAGTTACAACTTTCTTCACATATCAATTCTTAACGCGTAATAACCCTAAGTATTATAGTAGCGCGCGAACCCTAACGATGAAGGCTTTTGGGTGGCCCGTAAAAAAGCATGTTGGAAGTTATTTTTTGGGCCGAATGTAGCAGATTTGCTATTTGGTATACGGACTACCATATTCTGTAAAAATATCTCAGTTACAACACTCTTTGCATATAAATTCTCAACGCCCAATAACCCTAACTATTATAGCCCGCACAGGTTCCCTCGCACCTATATGAATGGTGACATGCCAAAAGGCTAAGAATGGTGAGATGACAACACGCTGAAAACACTGATATGACAAAATACAGAAAAAGCTAACATGACAAATGCAGAAAAAGCTAACATGACAGTCTTGCACGTGTTGTCATTTCACTCTGACAAAGCTGGGCGCACATGTTGTCATCTTTTCCAGCTTTTTTTAAAAACAGTTTTTCCAACCCTCACTGAACCGTCCAACATTTTATATTGTCTTCCATCTTGAGAATATGGTAGTCCGTATACCGGAGAGCAAATCAGCTTCGTTATTCCCAAAAATTAGACTCAAGCGTGATACTCTATGGCGTGCCGAAAAGTTTCAAGTTGTCATCTATGTTCACGATACTTCACGGCCAAAGCATCGCTACCAGCTTCGTCACCAGTTCCCCATCACGCAGAACTGCTACGTACGTGCCTCTGCCCTGGCCCTCGTGATCGCAAGCTAATGTCTGCAACGCCTCCTGGCACTACCAGACCACTCGAGCTGCAGCTTGGAACCAGCCTGCAGACTTCAAATACACAGAACGCTGCCACGTGGCGCTTTCCTGTCCCGGCCCCTCGCCTCGCATGCTAATGTGCCGCCGATTCTTGGCCAATGCCGATATGTGGCTTCTACTGAACCCCACCACAAGACCGCAAACGCTCCCACGTGCCGCTTTCCTGTCTTGGCCCCTCACTCCGAGCGCTGATGTGCCGCCAGCTGGCTCGTTTCTCCCTCGCGCCCTCGCTATAAATTACAAGGCCGCATGTATTTCTATCAGGCAATCGTGAGCCATTGTTTCGAGTTCATAAAGCTGTGAGTGAGTTGAGAAAACCCACAACTCAAAGAGTAGAACTAGTGGTTTAGCTTTCCTTTTTCCAATATTTGATTCGGGCTTCGTGTTTCACAGGTATTATTTACGAAACTTATTTTGGACGCGAAGCTACATTATTGTGTTGTTGGGTCAGTGAAGTACAAGGGATATTGATTGGTTCTTGGGGGCTTTGAGGCCATCTATTTCTTTTTTATATTTTTGTTCGAAGTAAATTTCAGTTATGCTTGAATCCTACTCTTTTAGGCTGAAATATAATTGCTACCAATGTGTAGATGGACAAGGATCCGGAGCGGCTCAAGAAAGGCTTGGCCTGGACAATAAAAGAAATAGATGGTATCGCAGCTGACCTGAATAAAATTGCAAAAGACAACTTTAGTCCTAGCACAAGTTCAAGTGCCAACGAATTCAACAGCTTTGTGACTGACATCGAAACTATAGCTAGTAGCCTCGAAATGGTTGCCATACAGTCGAACGAGTTACTGCAATCAGACCAACCACAGCCAGAACATCCGGACCTTCAAGCCATAGCTCGCAACCGTCCGCAGGTTGCCACAGAAGAGGACATCGAAGATGCAGACCCAGACTTGTGTCTTCCATGTGACTACCAGAGTGATGAGGAGGGCAAACGCGACCGCTGGCAGTACCTAGAAGATGAGGGTATTGATATAGTTAGTGATGATTCTGGATCGTTGTAATCCTGTATCGCTAGAGTTGTTAAAATAATATGTATTAGTGAGGCACCCGTCATGTACGTTGGTAAGGCTTCGTATTCCACCGTTGTTTTTCCCGCGTTGTAATGTTATGTTGTAACTTATCCATTTCATCGCTGTATTTTATGCCTTTAATATGATTTGTCGTTACAAGCCATACGAGACAACACAACACCGGATACGCCAACACATCAGCGCTTTTTTGGATTTAGTCGACATAACGCTGCAACACGCTGCAGCCTGCCTTTTCGGGCCGACTTAATCATACATGCCACAACATTTAAAGCCTCCTCGCCAGGGACTCCTTGACCAGCGGTGGAGCACGTGGACGGGCTAATGGAGGTTGAAGAGCCGGACATCGCCGCCGCACTCCCGGAGGAGGAGGCCGAGGACACCGCCGGGCAGATCCAAATCATCAACGACGAGTGAATATCGGGGCCGCCACCTTTATTCTTGTTCATTTCTTCTTTTGCTTATTTTTCTGTACGCAGAAGACTACACCAGTAATTTCAATAAAATTAGCACTTAGTCCATACACCATGAGTTTTCTCATCCCATTCAGTTGCATTTGGAAGAAGCTCCATGAGTTTTCTCATCCCATACAGGTTCCCTCGCACCGATATGAACGGTGACATGCCAAATAGCTAAGCCAGGCGATGTAGGATTTTCGGCGGCCCGTAAAAAAGCATGTTCGAAGTTATTTTTTGGGCCGGATGTAGCAGATTTGATATTTGGTGTATGGACTACCATATTCTCTAAAAATATATCAGTTACAACTCTCTTCGCATATAAATTCTCAACGCCCAATAACCCTAAGTATTATAGTCGCGCACAAACCCTAACGATGAAGGATTTTCGGCGGCCCTTCAGAAAGCATGTTCGAAATTATTTTTTGGGGCGGATTTACCAGATTTGCTATTTGGTGTATGGACTACCATATTCTGTAAAAATATCTCAGTTACAACTCTGGCTCTGGTGCGTACAATGCCGTCTCTAACTCTCCAATCCTTTGCAGAAGGTGTGACACATACTCTTGAGCTTCCCGCCATCTGTTCTTCTCTGTCGTGATCTCCTTGTGGGCCTTCTGTAGCTCCTTGCTTGTATCATCGAGTACATCCTCCTGGGCGACAACAAGTCGTGCCAACTGTGTAACCATGGCATTCTCATCCTGAATCGCCTTTGGGTCAAGAAGGTTATTGCTGCGCGGATGATATCGGAACACCGTGCTCTCCAACTCTCTGGCGTAGATACGGGTAATGTGCCGCATTGCTCGTCGTGACACCTCTTGGATACCCATCTGCATTGTAGACCTCTGGCAAGCACGGTGTATCGGGCGATTGCCTGGGCCCTTCTTCCTAGCAGGTACCACAATCTTCACGTCACAAGCCTTGATCAATCCTGCTTGTCTGATCACTTCCACTTGGTATTGTGTCTTCTCAAAATCTCCGAGAGTCTGTAGCATACGCCAAAGTTCCACAGTGTGACCAACCTCCAGATCGACGTAGTTGAACTCTCCCTCCATCTGTCACAAGAGTGCTCACGTAAGAACTCGAAATTTTTAAATCGTGACAAGGTAAGGAAAAATTCAGCAAGAGACAAGAAAAGAAAGAATGGGATGAGTCGAGATGTCATTTCTTGTCTTTACAAATTTTTAGCTTTAGAAAATAGGTTTTATCCTCTCTACGACCTTTCTAGCTAGGGTTGAGCCTACGGTTAGTATGGCTCTGATACCACCTCTATCAGGACCTGAATTTGCAAATCCGAACCCTCTGTGTATTCAAAGCACTAATCCAGAACGCCGCTTAGTGCACACAGCCTTAACATCGGTAAATATCACAATCATACCACTCGATACTTAATAAAGTACTTTAACTAAATAGTCAAACTGGTTGCTCGACCTTATGGTCAAGTTACAATATACGCCTACAGGCTAAACTCATTTAAGAGAGAAATAGTAGCAAATGAAAATAAGATAACCCGTGGCGCCATCCAGTATACCACAGGCAACTGACTGGGCTCGCTCCCTAAGTAGACGGTTCCTCTTGGAGCTCCTCCTCCAAAGCTGGTGTAGTCTCCTCTTCAACTGGTGTTGTATTGTGGCAAGGGTGAGTACTTGGTACTCAAAAAGTCATGCACAGAATGCAAGCTAATATACTACATGCATGGCTTAATACAAAGGAGTGGCTCAAGGTATTTTGCAAAGAAACAACATTTAACAAGTATCATAAGTAGATTCGAAAGCAGTAGCAACAAGTAAAGCATAACTAACTTTTCAAGGAGTTTAATAAACATCTTTCCCATCCTAATCCACATTTCCATTAACGTCATTCGTAAACCAAACCCAACCTTTCAAGTCCAAGTTATTTTCAAGAAAGTCTAACCCTTGACTGTAATTCCCGAGCGATGTCCAATACCGCGGACACGGCTATTCGAATAGATTGTACACTCTGCAGAGGTTATGCACTTTACCCACAAGATACAATCAAACACCACAAAGGCGAGTTCAGTAACAAAGTCTTTGAAACTTCTAACAATACAAGTGAGCCTCCCGGTTATTGCACACTAACCCTTCCCTTAGCTAAGGCGAAGTTTAGGCCAATCAACCATTAGATGGGTACTGGCCTCGCCCCCAGACGCCCCCCGCACAACTTACACAAAGGGTGTAGTTGACCTCCCGAGGTCCCACAGTGCACGTTATTAGCAACTTAATCAACTAGGTCCGTCCCATTACAGACATGTGGTTGCAAGATTGACTCGATTCAAAGGCTTGCAAGGTGAAGTCCTTAGGGTGACCAGGGCAAGACTACCCAAAGAACCAAAACAACATTCGGCTACAACCGGCCCACTGATCATTCTTGCCACATGCCGGTCAAAAGCTATTTATCAAACCCCGCTTGATTACCATGCACCACGTGCCATCAACATCACAACACATGATACCTTTCCAAAACAGGTTCAATATATCATTAAGTCAACATTAACATTTGATTGTCCAAAATCATGTCATGAGCACGAGTGAGTCTAAGCAATATACTACAACGGTCTAAATTCCCATGTTGGCAATTTAATAGTGTCCAACTAGTAAACCACAACTAGGGTGACAAGGGTCATGGCACATACTTAAGTAATCAAGGTGTCATACAAAGAATTTGGTATTTATCTAATTCTCCATATTTAAATAAAGTATTTTCTAATTGAACTAGCATGCAATAGGTTAAATCAAAATAGATTTGAAATAGGATCAACATGGTCAAAGCACAACTTGCCTTCAAAAGTACTTGTTCTTGGTCTTGAGTTGGATCCTGAGTCAATACTTCTCCTTCGAATCCTTCCTAAGACTTCAACGTCTCACTCGTAAAGCGTGCAAATAGCAATACACGAATAAACAATAGGCACAAGTGTCCAAACATCCAAATAAAATCCATAAACAGAGAGAACATAATTTTATGAATTTTTAGGAACTGAATCACAATTCGGAGTTAAAATGCAAAAGTTATAGCATTTTGAAGTTTAAATAATCAATTAAATAATATTACAGAGGAAAACTTTAGTCCAAAAATTAAATAAAATTCATAATTAGGTAGATCTCAATTTTATACAAATTTAGAAATTTGAATCACTCAAATCGGAGTTGAAACGCAAAAGTTATAAGCGTTTGAAGTTTTGAATCAAAATCTGAAATCATTATTTCGAATTAATAAATCATTTTCTTTTTCGTAAATTAATTATTATACAACAGGAGACGTGGCAGCCTCTGATTGGACGGCTGACGTCAGCCGGTCCATGGACTCAGTCCACGCTTGGCTCGGGTCTACCATGGACTCGGTCCACGGCTCTACGTATCGCTGACAGGTGGGACCACTCGGGTGATGTCACTGGCGATGTCGGCGGGCTCACCACGGCCGAGCTGTGGGTCCCATTGTGACGTCATGTGTGACGTCAGCGCGCTGCTGGGACAGCCGCTGACATGCGGGCCCCACGTGTCAGCGTCACACGCACGCGCGCGTGGACGGCACTGACCGCGGCGGTCAGTCTCCCGCACACGTGGCTAGATCTCGGCCGTTGATTTGAAAATCAACGGCCCAGATTGGATCTGGACTCACGCATTTGGGGTGAACGCGTTTGATCTGGACCGTTGGATCTAGATCGGACGGTTGAGATTGGATCTTCGAGTTTTGGATTGGGATCTCACCGACGGTGACGTGGCGTGATCTGGGACGTTGGATATGGATCGGACGGTTGAGCGAGCTCGAGGTCCGGCGATGGCTTGCGGCGGCACTGGCTTGCCGGGGTTGGGGACGACGACCACGGCAACGGTGCTTCGGGCGTGCTCCGGCGATGTGAGTGGTCTCCTCCGACCCGGCTTGACCTCCTGCTCGATCTCGACCTTAACGGGCGGTGAGGACGACGGAGACGCGGCAAGAATCGGGCGAAAATCACGGCTGCACCTTCTCCTAACTCCGGCGAGCTCTAGCGGCGCAACCACGGCGGCTCAGGCGAGGTGAGTTAGGGCTACAGGTGCGCAATGAAGCGACGATCCCG
This sequence comes from Rhipidocladum racemiflorum, assembly GCA_036346355.1. NCBI lineage: Eukaryota > Viridiplantae > Streptophyta > Magnoliopsida > Poales > Poaceae > Rhipidocladum > Rhipidocladum racemiflorum. The sequence goes on from CM070572.1 coordinate 68,156,267, forward strand.
ACACGGGTGGCGGCGCAATAAATAGGGCCCTCGGCGTCCGTGAAACGCGCGGAATCCGAGGTCCTCTCCGTTGCGGCGGCGTCTCGGATTAGGTGACATGGCACGCGCACAGTCGTTGGATCGAGATCCAACGGTGCGTGGGTTTGGGTTCGGGTCGGACTCGGGCGAGCTGGCTGGCTCGGTCGGGCTCGGGTCCGGCGACGTGGCTCAATCGTGGCCGTTGGATCTAAATCCAACTGGCCACGCTTGATTAGGCTTTCGGCCGAGTGGGTTCTGGCCGAGTCACGTGATTCAGTCGGACTCGAACTCGAGTCTGACTCGGCTTGGTCGGATGAACAAGAATCGGCTCGGTTTGATTTTCCAAATGATTTAATATTTAAAATAATTCCGATAATTCATTTAATCCAAGAAAAATAGCAAAATACTCGAGAAAAATTCGGAAAAATTATGGAAAATATTTTAGGGTATTTGGGACTCAAATAAAATATTGTCAACAAAATTTTATTTGCAAAGTTAAATTCTTTAATTATTTCAAAATGGAATAAATTCAAATAAATTCCAAATAAATCCCAGAAAATTCCAAAAATTCACAAATGTGCAAAACAATATTTTAATTTCATGAAAAGCAAAAATTGGGGTGTTACAAACCTCCCCCCCTTAATAGAATCTCGTCCCCGAGATTTAAGGCTTACTACATAATAGGTTTGGAAACTCTTTCTTCAAATCCTCTTCGCGCTCCCAAGTTGCCTCGCTCTCTGTATGATTGCTCCACTGAACTCTACAGAAACGGGTTGACTTGTTCCTCGTCTCTCGATCCATCGTGTCCAGAATCTTCACGGGGAGCTCCTTGTAAGTCAAATCTTCCTGCAACTCAATTGACTCTAGCGGTGTCTGCTCTCGTACTCGGAGACACTTCTTCAATCGGACACATGGAACACGTCATGTACTCTCGCCAATGATGCGGTAACTCTAGCTGGAAGCAACTTCGCCTCTGCGGCTCAAAATCTTAAATGGTCCAACATAACGGGTGCGAAGTTTCCCTTTGGCATGGAACCTCTTAACTCCTCCGAGCGGCGTGACTACGAGATACACGAAATCTTCTCGTTCGAAATTCGTGTCTCGGCGACGTTGTCAGCATAACTCTTCTGTCGTGATTGGGCTATCTTCAATCTCTCTCTGATCATGGCAATCTGTTCTTCAGCTTCTTGAAGAATATCTGGCCCAAAGACACGGCGTTCACCTGTCTCATTCCAGTTCAATGGCGTCCGATAGGGTCGTCCATACAGTGCCTCAAAAGGTGACATCTGTAAACTAGCCTGGTAGCAATTGTTGTAACTGAATTCGGCATACGGCAAACTCTTATCCCAAGAGGTAGCATAAGCCAATGCACACGCTCTTAGCATATCTTCCAGAATCTAATTGACTCTTTCGGTCTATCCATCCGTCTGTGGATGATAAGCTGTGCTGAAGTTCAAATGGGTTCCCATGGCTTCATGCAACTTATTCCAGAACCTTGAGGTAAATTGGGTACCTCTGTCCGATACAATCCTCTTTGGCACTCCGTGCAAACAGACGATCTTGATCATATACAACTCTGCTAACTTATCCCCCGAGTACGTGGTCTTCACGGGGATAAAATGGGCTACTTTGGTCAAACGATCCACTATAACCCATACGGAGTCATAACCTCCTTGAGTCTTAGGCAAACCGGTAATGAAATCCATTCCGATTTCCTCCCACTTCCACTCAGGTATTTTTAGCGGCTGCAACAATCCTGCTGGTCTCTGATGCATTGCCTTGACTCTCTGGTATACGTCGCACAATGCAACATGCTCGGCAACTTCACGCTTCATGCTCAGCCACCAGAATCTCTCCTTCAAATCCTGATACATCTTGGCACTTCCTGGGTGAATTGAATACTTGGAGTCATGGGCTTCCTCCAAAATCAGTTGCTTTAATTCCTTCTTGTTGGGCACACAAATCCGATCCTTCATCCATAACGTGCCTTGCTCATCCAACTTGAAGTCCTCTGCCTTGCCTTCATCCTTGCTGGACTTAATCCTGCGGATCTTGTCATCATCCTTCTGTCCTTCCCGTATCTGATCTTCTAGGGTAGGCTTTACTTCCAATGCGGCCAAGAATCCGCTAGGTACCACCTCAATCTTCATTCTCTGGAAATCCTCACATAGCTCATCCTGACTTGTGGCTATCAGCCTATTCACGGTATGGCTTTTCCGACTCAGGACATCGGCAACTACGTTGGCCTTTCCAGGATGGTAATGGATTCCAACATTGTAATCCTTGATCAACTCTAACCATCTCCTTTGTCTCATGTTCAGGTCTGATTGGGTGAAGATGTACTTAAGACTCTTATGGTCCGTATATACTTCACATCTGTTTCCAATTAAGTAGTGACGCCATAATTTCAAGGCATGCACTACGGCAGCTAGCTCTAGGTCATGTGTCGGGTAATTCTCCTCATGCGGCCTCAGCTGCCTTGATGCATAAGCAACGACCTTTCCATTCTGCATCAGCACACATCCAAGTCCTTGGCGCGATGCGTCACAATAAATATCAAAGCTTTGATTAACATCCGGTAGAACTAACACCGGCGCTGATGTCAATCGTTTCTTCAGTTCTTGAAAACCTTTCTCACATTCTGGTGTCCATGCAAACTTCTTCTCCTTTTTCAGCAATTGCGTGAGAGATTTCACAATTGTCGAAAAGCCTTCAATGAAACGGCGGTAGTAACCTGCCATTCCAAGGAAACTCCGGATCTGGGTCACGGTGTTCGGTTGCTCCCAATGTAACACAGCTTCTACCTTGCTTGGATCAACGGCGACTCCTTCTGCGGTCATCACATGTCCAAGAAACTCCACCTTGTCCTTCCAAAAATCACACTTACTGAACTTGGCGAAGAGTTGCTGTTCCCTCAGCTTTTCCAATACTCGCCTCAAGTGTTCGGCATGTTCATCCTCTGTCTTGGAGTAGATTAGGATATCATCTATGAACACAACAACAAACTTGTCCAAATATTCCATGAACACCTTATTCATCATATTCATGAAATATCTTTGGCGCATTCGTCGAGACCAAAGGACATAATCAGAACTCGTAATGTCCATATCTTGACGAGAATGCGGTCTACGGAATATCCTCTGATCGGATCTTCAACTGATGGTATCCCGATCTTAGGTCAATCTTGGAGAAAACTCCGGCTCCTCTCAGCTGATCAAACAAATCATCAATCCTGGGTAGCGGATACTTATTCTTCACGGTGACTTCATTGAGTGCACGGTAGTCAATGCACATCCTGAAACTCCCGTCCTTCTTCTTGACGAACAAAACCGGGCGCTCCCTACGGCGATTTAACTCGGTCTGATAAATCCTTTCTCCATTAACTCTTCAAGTTGTTTCTTCATCTCTACCAATTCCTCGGTGGACATCCGATAGGGTCTCTTTGCTATCGGTGCTGTACCAGGTACAAGTTCTATCACAAACTCTATGTCCCTGTCCGGTGGCATACAAGGTAGATCTTCCGGAAAAACATCTGGGTACTCATTCACTACCGAGACATCTTCTATGCTAATTGCCTTGGTACTGTTAACCATCAATTGTCCATCTCTGACGGCAGTAGCTTGAAATTCCACTTTATTTCCACAAGGGCTCTCGACTGAGATAGTCCTTTGTCCACAATCCAATACGGCCTTGTGCTTGGATAACCAATCAATTCCCAAAATGACGTCTAAGGTCTGGGTCTCCAAAATAATAAGGTTCGCTGGGAACTCTATCCCATCTATTAGTATTCTCACCCCGGAACATCCTACTTTCGTTCGGAGTTCGGAACCAGGGGTTTGAACTAAAAGCATGCATTTAAGTCTTGCAATCCCCAAATCATTTCTAGCAGCAAAGCCTTGTGAAACAAACGAATGCGAAGCTCCAGAATCAAACAAAACTATTGCAGGTACTGAGTTAACAAGTAACTTACCCAGTACGACGTCCGTAGCATTCTGCAGTGCATCTGCGGTGACATGGTTGACTCGGCCTCTCACCACGATGCAGGGTGTGACTTCTGGTCTTTGGCGTCCTAGCTGGGGTGGATCCTAGATTGAAGCGAATCGGGTCACCTGCTGTCTTCTTTGGGCAGCTGTTGGCAAAGTGTCCTGGCTCGTTGCGCTTGTAGCGGCGTCTCACTGCCCTCGTTGATCGCTCAAGCGGCGTTCGGTTGGTCTTTGGGTCCGATAGTTCGATTGACGGGTCTTGGTCTGGTGACGGTGTCCTTGTTGCATTCTGTGGCTGGAATCAAAACTGATTTGGTGCAACTCTCGCCGCTATGCGTTCTCGGCGTGATCCTCTTTGTTGCATCCTGCGCTTCTGTTCTCATCCAGTTCCTTGCGCTTGTCCTCAAGAATGAGCGCCTTATTCACAAGCTCCTGGAAATCGGAAAGGTGTGGGTGATCAATCCCACCGCAATCCCGAGTTAAGTCCCTTCATGAAACGAGATCGCCTGGCTTTATCTGCCGCTACATCCTCAAAGCGTAGCGTGCCGGTGTGTGAACTTGTTCGTATTCGCCACCGGTGATTACCTCGCTTTAGTGCCCTGAACTCCTCCTTCTTGAGATCCATGATTCCTTCAGCACGTGATAATCTTGTAAACGCAGCTGTGAACTCCTCCCAAGTGATCTCTTGAGGGTTCTCTTGCGTGGCACAGAAGTTCTCCCACCATTCGGCGGCTGTCCCTTCCAACTGATGAGAAGTGTAGAGTACCTTCTCATTTCCCATGCATTGAGCGATGTGTAGCTTCCTCTCAATTGACCTTAACCAATCATCAGCCTCCAATGGATTGGCATTCCCAGAGAAAGTGGGTGGATGAGTCCTCATGAACTCTGACAGTCTTGTATTCTGGCGTTGTCCCTGATTGACTTGGTTAGCTGTGGCCTGAGCAGTGACGTGTTGCATCTGTTGCATCATAGCATGCATCAACTGAGTCTGAGCAGCAAGAAATGCTCCAAAATTCTGTATGTCCAGTGGCGGTGCTGGTGCTCCATCATTGGGGTTTTCTGTTGGGCGAGAACCACTCCCATTGCCTCCAAGGTTTCCGCGGGTGTTCACCATCTGTGGTTTGCTCTAGGTTTTAGAGATGAGAGGGAAACAAGAATAGGCAAGTAATATGGAACTTATGCGGGGCGAAAGGTGTAACTTAAAGTCCAACTTTATTATTTTAATCAATAGTAACTTGGTATGGTTGCTTACAATGCCTAGGGGCCTTGCAACACATACTGCACACTCAGCAAGCAATGAAAATCCAAATCGAACTAATACTGGAGTCTAACGCCTAAAGGGTGACTCTTTATTCTATGACACGACTCGGCGAAGGAGTCTCACTATAGAACCTACGCTCACTCATCGAGAAAACCTCCACGGCCTGGGTACGGATGCTGCGGCATAGGCGCGAAACGATTGCCATGTCCAAAGAATCGTGTCATCTGTGGTAGTCGAAGAAGCGATGTCCTCCTCAAGCTCCGGCTCCTCCGGTCCGCTCGTGCAGCTCGAGCATTGGCTCGGCTCGTGCGTATAATGCCGTCTCTAACTCTCCAATCCTTTGCGTAAGGTGTGACACATACTCTTGAGCTTCCGGCATCTGTTCTTCTCTGTCGTGATCTCCTTGCGGGCCTTCTGTAGCTCCTTGCTTGTATCATCGAGTACATCCTCCTGGGCGACAACAAGTCGTGCCAACTGTGTAACCATGGCATTCTCATCCTGAATCGCCTTTGGGTCAAGAAGGTTATTGCTGCGCGGATGATATCGGAACACCGTGCTCTCCAACTCTCTGGCGTAGATACGGGTAATGTGCCGCATTGCTCGTCGTGACACCTCTTGGATACCCATCTGCATTGTAGACCTCCTGGCAAGCAGTAGTTGTATCGGCGATTGCACTGGCCCTTCTTCCTAGCAGGTACCACAATCTTCACGTCACAAGCCTTGATCAATCCTGCTTGTCTGATCACTTCCACTTGGTATTGTGTCTTCTCAAAATCTCCAAGAGTCTGTAGCATACGCCAAAGTTCTGCAGCGTGACCAACCTCCAGATCGACGTAGTTGAACTCTCCCTCCATCTGTCACAAGAGTGCTCACGTAAGAACTCGAAATTTTTAAATCGTGACAAGGTAAGGAAAAATTCAGCAAGAGACAAGAAAAGAAAGAATGGGATGAGTCGAGATGTCATTTCTTGTCTTTACAAATTTTTAGCTTTAGAAAATAGGTTTTATCCTCTCTACGACCTTTCTAGCTAGGGTTGAGCCTACGGTTAGTATGGCTCTGATACCACCTCTATCGGGACCCGAATTTGCAAATCCGGACCCTCTGTGTATTCAGCACTAGTCCAGGAACGCGCTAGTGCACACAGTCTTAACATCGGTAAATATCACAATCATACCACTCGATACTTAATAAAGTACTTTAACTAAATAGTCAAACTGGTTGCACGACCTTATGGTCAAGTTACAATATACGCCTCGCAGGGCGAAACTCATTTAAGAGAGAAATAGTAGCAGCGGAAAATAAGATAACTTCGTGGCGCCATCCAGTATACCACAGCAATCGATCGGGCTCGCTCCCTAAGTAGAGCGGTTCCTCTTGGAGCTCCTCCTCCAAAGCCGTGTAGTCTCCTCTTCAACTGGTGTTGTATTGTGGCAAGGGTGAGTACTTGGTACTCGGCAAAGTCATGCAATGTAATGCAAGCTAATATACTACATGCATGGCTTAATACAAAGGAGTGGCTCAAGGTATTTTTGCGAAACAACATTTAACAAGTATCATAAGTAGATTCAAAGCAGTAGCAACAAGTAAAGCATAACTAACTTTTCAAGGAGTTTAATAAACATCTATCCCATCCTAATCCACATTTACATTAACGTCATTCGTAAACCAAACCCAACCTTTCAAGTCCAAGTTATTTTCAAGAAAGTCTAACCCATGATCGTAATTCCCGGCGATGTCCAATACCATGGACACGGCTTATTCGAATAGATTGTACACTCTGCAGAGGTTATGCACTTTACCCACAAGATACAACAAACACCACAAAGGCGAGTTCAGTAACAAAGTCTTTGGAAACTTCTAACAATACAAGTGAGCCTCCCGGTTATTGCACACTAACCCTTCCCTTAGCTAAGGCGAAGTTTAGGCCAATCAACCGTTAGATGGGTACTGGCCTCGGCCCCAGACGCCCCTGTACAACTTACACAAAGGGTGTAGTTGACCTCCGAGGTCCCACAGTGCGTTATTAGCAACTTAATCAACTAGGTCCGTCCCATTCTGAGACATGTGGTTGCAAGATTGACTCGAGTTCAAAGGCTTGCAAGGTGAAGTCCTTAGGGTGACCAGGGCAAGACTACCCAAAGAACCAAAACAACATTCCCAGTGCCACAACTGGCCCACCTGATCATTCTTGCCACATGCCCCGGTCAAAAGCTATTTATCAAACCCCAGTTGATTACCATGCACCACGTGCCATCAACATCACAACACATGATACCTTTCCAAAATAGGTTCAATATATCATTAAGTCAACATTAAAATTTGATTGTCCAAAATCATGTCATGAGCACGTAGCAGGTCTAAGCAATATACTACAACGGTCTAAATTCCCATGTTGGCAATTTAATAGTGTCCAACTAGTAAACCACAACTAGGGTGACAAGGGTCATGGCACATACTTAAGTAATCAAGGTGTCATACAGCAATTTGGTATTTATCTAATTCCCCATATTTAAATAAAGTATTTTCTAATTGAACTAGCATGCAATAGGTTAAATCAAAATAGATTTTGAAATAGGGTCAACATGGTCAAAGCACAACTTGCCTTCAAAAAGTACTTGTTCTTGGTCTTGAGTTGGATCCTGAGTCAATACTTCTCCTTCGAATCCTTCCGGCACTTCAACGTCTACTCGTAAAGCGTGCAAATAGCAATACACGAATAAACAATAGGCACAAGTGTCCAAACATCCAAATAAAATCCATAAACAGAGAGAACATAATTTTATGAATTTTTAGGAACTGGAATCGTCAAATTCGGAGTTAAAATGCAAAAGTTATAGCATTTTGAAGTTTAAATAATCAATTAAATAATATTACAGAGGAAAACTTTAGTCCAAAAATTAAATAAAATTCATAATTAGGTAGATCTCAATTTTATACAAATTTAGAAATTTGAATCACTCAAATCGGAGTTGAAACGCAAAAGTTATAAGCGTTTGAAGTTTTGAATCAAAATCTGAAATCATTATTTCGAATTAATAAATCATTTTCTTTTTCGTAAATTAATTATTGCGTCAGCGAGGAGACGTGGCAGCCTCTGATTGGACGGCTGACGTCAGCCGGTCCATGGACTCAGTCCACGCTTGGCTCGGGTCTACCATGGACTCGGTCCACGGCTCTACGTATCGCTGACAGGTGGGACCACTCGGGTGATGTCACTGCTGATGTCAGCGGGGCTCAGCCCACGGTGCTGACAGGTGGGTCCCATTGTGACGTCATGTGTGACGTCAGCGCGCTGCTGGGACAGCCGCTGACATGCGGGCCCCACGTGTCAGCGTCACACGCACGCGTGGGCGACGGCCGCGGCGGTCGATCTCACCTGCGTGGCTAGATCTCGGCCGTTGATTTGAAAATCAACGGCCCAGATTGGATCTGGACTCACGCATTTGGGGTGAACGCGTTTGATCTGGACCGTTGGATCTAGATCGGACGGTTGAGATTGGATCTTCGAGTTTTGGATTGGGATCTCACCGACGGTGACGTGGCGTGATCTGGGACGTTGGATATGGATCAGACGGTTGAGCGAGCTCGAGGTCCGGCGATGGCTTGGCGCGCATCGCTTGCCGGGTTGGGGACGCATTTACCACGGCAACGGCGCTTCGGGCGTGTTCGGCGATGTGAGTGGTCTCCTCCGACGCGCTTTGACTCTCCTGCTCGATCGACCTTAACGGCGAGGACGACGGAGAAGGCGTAATCGGCCGAAACCACGGCCGCACCTTCTCCTAACTCCGGCGAGCTCTAGCGGCGTAACCACGGCGGCTCAGGAGAGGTGAGTTAGGGCTACGGGTGCGCAATGAAGCGGCGATCCCGACACGGGTGGCGGCGCAATAAATAGGGCCCTCGGCGTCCGTGAAACGCGAATCCGAGGTCCTCTCCGCGTGGCGAGTCCTGGCGGCGTCTCGGATTAGGTGACGTGGCAGCGCGCGGCCGTTGGATCGAGATCCAACGGTGCGTGGGTTTGGGTTCGGGTCGGACTCGGGCGAGCTGGCTGGCTCGGTCGGGCTCGGGTCCGGCGACGTGGCTCAATCGTGGCCGTTGGATCTGAATCCAACGGTCCGGCGCTGATTAGGCTTTCGGCCGAGTGGGTTCGGTCGAGTCACGCGTGATTCGAATCGGACTCGAACTCGAGTCCGACTTGAGCTTCGATCGGATGAGCGATGCTTAAGCTCGGTTTGATTTTCCAGCGATTTAATATTTAAAATAATTCCCAGTAATTCATTTAATCCAAGAAAAATAGCAAAATACTCAGAAAAATTCCAGAAAAATTATGGAAAATATTTTAGGGTATTTGGGACTCAAATAAAATATTGTCAACAAAATTTTATTTGCAAAGTTAAATTCTTTAATTATTTCAAAATGGAATAAATTCAAATAAATTCCAAATAAATCCAAATAAATCCCAGAAAATTCCAAAAATTCACAAATGTGCAAAACAATATTTTAATTTCATGAAAAGAAAAAATTGGGGTGTTACAACAGGCGACTTAAGAAGCGCCGTGAGAAAGACCACGGAGAAGACGACAACGAAGACTCAACTCCATTGGCCTTCCAACAGGCGGAGCACACGGTGGCATTCATCCACGAGGGCTCAGCCACCTACTCATCGAACTCGCAGTACAAGCGGGATATGAGGCAGGTCTGTGCCACCGTATCGTCCTCCGGGGCAAGTAGGCTGCTGAAGTGGTCGGAGCAACCGATCACTTTCAGCCGGGCCGACCACCCGGAGAACGTTTCCGGCCCGAACCATTTGCCGATCGTGGTCTCTCCCATGGTTCGCAACGCGAAGCTCGGGCGGATCCTCGTTGACGGAGGTAGCGCCATCAACCTGCTATCAGTTGGGGCATACCAAGCGCTCCAGATACCGTATGAGGAGCTGTGTCCGGCCCCACTCTTCTATGGGGTCGCCCTCGGGGTGGGCCTCTTGCCCCTGGGGCAGGTCCGGTTGCCTGTTACGTTCGGAAGTGCGGAGAACTTCTGGACGGAGCTGGTCGACTTTGAGGTCACCGACTTCGACCTCTCCGCATAACGCTCGCTTGGCCGTCGGCCTTGGTCAAGTTCATGGCGGTTGCTCACTATGCCTACATGCCGGTGAAGATTCCAGGCCTGGGGTCCCATTACGGTGAAGGTGGATAGACCGAAGCCTGCGCCTAAGCAAGCGGCAGGACTGGCCGGCACCACCGCCGGCGCGATAAGGACGACATCCCGAAGCTCCCCGGTCGGGCCAGCCCGCCTGCACTGCGAGGCGGCGGCGGTCCCCGTGGGCGAGGACGGCTCGGGCAAGGTCGTCAAGATCGGCACCGACCTCAGCGCCAAATAGGAAGGCGCGCTCGTCACCTTCCTCCGGTCTAATCTGGATGTGTTCACCTGGGAACCTGTCGGGACCCCGAATTTGCAAATCCGGACCCTCTGTGTATTCAGCACTAGTCCAGGAACGCGCTAGTGCACACAGTCTTAACATTGGTAAATATCACAATCATACCAATCGATACTAATAAAGTACTTTTATTTAAATAACCAAACTGGTTACTCGACCTTATGGTCAAGTCACAAATGTACGCCTCGCAGGGCGAAACTTATTAAGAGAGAAATAGTAGCAGCGGAAAATCAAATAACTTCGTGGCGCCATCCAGTATACCACAGGCAACTGACTGGGACTCGCACCCTAGTTATTGCACACTAACCCTTCCCTTAGCTAAGGCGAAGTTTAGGCCAATCAACCGTTAGATGGGTACCTGGCCTCACCAGACGCGCTCCCGCATAACTTACACACAGGGTGTAGTTGACCTCCTGAGGTCCCACAGGTACGTTATTAGCAACTTAGTCAACTAGGTCCGTCCCATTACAGACATGTGGTTGCACGTTAGACCCAGTTCAAAGGCTTGCAAGGTGAAGTCCTTAGGGTGACCAGGGCAAGACTACCCGAAGAACCAAAACAACATTCCCAAAGGCCACAACCGGCCCACGATCATTCTTGCCACATGCCCTACTAAAACTATTTATCAAACCCCGCTTGATTACCATGCACCATGTGCCATCAACATCACATGATACCTTTCCAAAACAGGTTCAATATATCATTAAGTCAATATTAACATTTGATTGACCAAATTCATGTCATGAGCACGTAGTGTGTCTAAGCAAAGATACTACAACGGTCTAAAAACCTATGTTGGTGATTTAATAATGTCCAACTAGTAATCCACAACTAGGGTGACAAGGGTCATGGCACATATTTAAATAATCAAGGTGTCATACAAAGAAATTTGTATTTATCTAATCCCCCTTATTTAATAATGTTTTTTCTAAGTGAACTTAGCATGCAATAGGTTAAATCAAAATAAGTTTCAAAATAGGATCAACATGGTCAAAGCACAACTTGCCTTCAAAAAGCACTTGTTCTTGGTCTTGAGTTGGATCCTCGAGTCAATACTTCTCCTTCGAATCCCTCCCAGGCACTTCAACGTCTACTCGTAAAGCGTGCAAATAGCAATACACAAATAAACAATAGGCAAAAAGTGTCCAAACATCCAAATAAAATCCATAAACAGAGAGAACATAATTTTATGAATTTTTAGAAACTGGAATCGTCAAATTTGGAGTTAAAATGCAAAAGTTATGATTATTTAAAGTTTAAATAATCAATTAAATAATTTTACAGAGAAAAACTTTAGTCCAAAAATTAAATAAAATTCATATTTAGGTAGATCTCAATTTTATACAAATTTAGAAATTTGAATCACTCAAATCGGAGTTGAAACGCAAAAGTTATAAGCGTTTGAAGTTTGAAACAAAATCTGAAATCATTATTCCGAATTAATAAATCATTTTCTTTTTCGGAAATTAATTATTGCGTCAGCGAGGACACGTGTCATCCTGTGATTGGTCGGCTGACGTCATCACCGAACGGATCCCGTGATGACGTCATGCTGACGTCAGCATGACACGTGGCACCACTCAGGTGCTGCCACGTGTCCGGTCCATGGACTGGGTCCACGGGCGGCACGGGTCCACGGTGGATCCGGTCCATAGCGCACGGTCACTGACATGCGGGCCCCGTATGTCAGCGGCTCACGTGCGGGCGCACGGTGCGGTTCAGCTGAGCCACGTGGCACAATCTCGGCCCTAGGATCAAGATCTAACGGCTGCTAAAGGATCCAATCTATAACACGTGATCTAACCTGGACCGCACGATCTAGATCCAACGGGTGATACGAGATCTGGGGTTGGAATAGTAAAGGGCTACGTGGCCTCACCTGCGGCGCGTCGATCGAATCGAACGGCTGACGGAGCTCGCGGGATCGCGGCGGCGCTGGTCGACGGGATCTGGCCGGACTTGAGGACGGCGACACATGGGACGGCGCCTCGGGGCAGATCCGACGAAGTGCGTGGTCCAATCCGATGCGCCTTGACCTAGGGGTCTCGAATCCGGGCTCAGGCGCGGCGGAGGGCTGCTGTCGGCGGCGGAAAAAGGCAATAACCGCGGCAGAGGAGTGATCCAACTACGGCGAGCGATTGCGACTAGCCGGCGCCGCCTCGGGCTCGGAGACTTGAGGGAAAAGGTGCGCACACAAACGGCGGTCCTCGGGCGATGATCCACGCCTTAAATGGCCTCGGTAGGCGCGCACAAAACGGAAACCTAATCGGACGCGGCGGCGCTCTCCGGCTCGGATTCGGACGAAGACGATGACGGAGGGCCGTACACGTGGCACGATCAACGGCCACGATCGCGCGGGCGTAACCGGGTTCGGGTCGGACGCGGCTCGAACCGGTACGGTGAAATCCTGACCGTTGGATCTTGATCCAACGGTCCACAACGGTTAGGGTTTGGACGTGGTTCGATCAAGTCACGTGGCTCGGGTCGGACTCGAGTCCGACTCGGTCGGATGAATAGTACTTGACCCAACTCGAATTTCCAGCGATTTAATAATTAAAATAATTCCCAGTAATTCATTTAATTCATTAAAAATAGCAAGAGACTTAGAAAAATTCCAGAAAAATTCTGGAAAATATTTTGGATCATTTTGGACTCAAATAAAATATTTCCAACAAAATTTTATTTGCAAAGTTTAATTCTTTAATTATTTCAAAATGGAATAAATTCAAATAAATTCCAAATAAATCCAAATAAATTCCAGAAAATTCCAAAAATTCACCAAAGTGCCAAATCACACCTGAATTTAAGAAAAGCAAAATTTTGGGGTGTTACAGAACCATCAGAAATGATCGGGGTCCCTAGGGAGGTGATTGAGCACCGATTGACAACGCTCCCTGAAGCGCACCCGGTTCGACAAAAGATCCGGCGGCAGGCGCCAGAGCGGCAGAACGCCATTCGGGACGAAGTGGAAAAGCTTTTGTCCGCCAAGATTGTGCGGGAAGCCACCTATCCGGAGTGGTTGGCCAACCCCGTGCTCGTAAGGAAGTCCAACAGGAAGTGGCGAATGTGCATCGACTTCACCGACCTCAATAAAGCCTGCCCCAAGGACCCGTACCACCTGCCGCGGATAGATATCGTAAATGCGACTCCACGGCGGTGTGAAGCTCTGTGTTTCCTCGACGCCTACTCGGGTATCATCGATCAAGATGGCGCAGAAGACGAAGAGAAAACCGCCTTTGTGACTTCGGTGTATCGCTACGCCAGGATGCCCTTCGGTGAAGAACGCTGGTGCCACCTATCGGCGGGCCATGCACATTGTGTTTCGCCCCAGATAGGGAGGAACCTCGAAGTGTATGTTGATGATCTGGTAGTAAAAACAAAAAGGCCGATGAACTTGTTCAGGACTGGATGAGACCTTCTCCCGCCGTAAAATATCGTATAAAGTTGAATCCGAGAAGTGCGTGTTTGGTGTCTCATCCGGGAAGCTACTCGGTTCTTGGTCTCCACCGCGGGATCGAGGTCAATCCAGAGAAGATAGAAGCAATTGAGCGGATGATGCACCGCCTACCCGTCTCAAGCAATCGCAATGCTTGATCGGGCTTGGCCTCCCTTGGCCGATTCATAGCTCGGCTAGGGGAGAAAAGCCCGCCATTGCTCAAGCCGAAGAAGACCAACTCGTTTGAATGGACCCCAGAAGCCCAACAGGCGTTCGAAGGCTTGAAGCAGTACCTCTCCTCTCCCCGGTCTTTGGGTCGCCCCGAGCCGGTGAGCCATTCTTTGTTGTATGTGGCTGCTAGCCCCTCCGGCCGTGAGCGCAGCTACCGGTGGCAGAGCGAGAAGGCATCCAACGGCCGGTCTACTACGTCAGCAAGATGCTTCACGACGCAGAAACAAGGTACCCTCAGGCTCAGAAGATGGTCTATGCGGTGGTGGTGGCGTCAAGAAAGTTGCGGCACTATTTTCAAGGGAGAGAGATCACAGTGGTCTCCTCATACCCCCTGCGCGAGATCCTCCACAACCGAGAAGCAGAGGGCCGCATCGCCAAGTGGTCCATCGAGCTGGGGGAGTTCGGTGTCAAGTTCGCTCCTCGTACCGCGATAAAGAGCCAAAGGCTGGCGGACTTCGTCGTCGAGTGGACTCCATCTGAGTCTGGAGCCGATGAGGTCCCCGCGCCCTCCCCCTAGATGTCTTTTTCGATGGGTCCTTCAGGCTTGAAGGCGCGGGGGCTGGGGTTCTTCTGGTCTCTCCGACCGGGGACCTCCTCAAGTACGTGGTCGTCCTCGACTTCAAAGCCACTAACAACGTCGCCGAGTACGAGGGCTTACTGGCTGGGCTCCGGGCCACCGCAGCCATCGGCGTCCGCGCCTGCAAGTAAAGGGCGACTCCCTGCTGGTCATCAACCAGGCGAGGAAAGATTTCTCCTGTCCAGACCCTGTCATGGCGGCTTACCTGGCGGAGGTCAGGAGATTGGAAACGCATTTCGAAGGGTTGGGGTATACTCACATCCCCCGGCGCGATAACCATCTGGCGGATGAGCTCGCCCAGCTCGCCTCAACCAGGTCTCCTGTGCCGGTCGAGGTCTTTGAAGAAAGGCTTCCGCGACCGTCCATCGCAGCCCCCGTTTCTGGCGGGGACGATGGTGATGCCACTTCAGCCCTCGCCTCTGGAGGGAGAGTGGTTTCGGTGGAAACGCCCGGCCAGGCGGAGTACCCGGACGACCACCTCGTGGTCGCTGCGCTTGACCGGGAAGGCACTTGGATGGATCTAATCCTGGCCTACCTGCGGGATCAAGTGTGCCCCGACGATGATGCATCAGCAGAGAAGGTAGCACGAAAGGCCAAGTACTATACCCTGGTGGGCGGGGACCTGTACCACCGGGGTAAGAATGGAATTCTTCTGAAGTGCATCACTCGGGAAGAGGGGAGCAGTTTGCTCTCGGATATCCATGGAGGCGTGTGCGGGAGCCATGTGTCCGGACGAACGATGGCGGAAAAAGCTTTCCGTCAAGGGTTCTATTGGCCAACCGCCCACCAGGATGCCTGCGAGCTGGTGAGGAGATGTAAGGCGTGCCAGTTCCACGCCAAGCAGATCCACCAACCAGCCCAGGCCCTGCAAACTATCCCGCTCTCTTGGCCCTTCGCGGTCTGGGGGCTGGATATCCTGGGCCCGTTCCCGCGGGCCACAGGGGGCTACACCCACCTGTTCGTCGCCATCGACAAATTCACTAAGTGGGTGGAAGCCGAGGCAGTAAGATCCATCACTGCCGCAGCTGCGGTCAAGTTCATGCAAGGGATTTTCACCCGTTTTGGGGTCGCCAACCGCATCATCACCGACAACGGCACACAGTTCACCAGCGCGGCCTTCTTAGATTTCTGCGAAGAAATGGGCACCAAGGTCTGCTTTGCCTCGGTCGCCCACCCCAAGATCAATGGCCAAGTCGAGCGGGCCAATGCGCTGGTGCTGAAGGGCCTCAAGACACGGGCATTCGATCGACTCCACAAGCGCGGGGCTCGGTGGACTGAAGAGCTCCCGGCAGTGCTATGGTCACTTCGGACTACCCCTAGTCGGGCCACCGGGGAAACCCCCTTCTTCCTGGTCTACGGCGCGGAAGCTGTTCTCCCTTCGGAGCTGGAACTGGGATCGCCACGCGTTGCTGCGTTCGTGGAGGAAGACCAGGAAGATCTGCGTCGGGACGACGTCAACCTCCTAGAAGAAGCACGAGATCGGGCGGCTTTGCACGCTGCAAGGTACCAGCAAAGTCTCAGGCGGTACCACGCCTCCCGGGTTAATGAGAGAACACTGACAGTGGGCGACCTGGTCTTGCGAAGAATCCAGTCGCATGCCGGGTCGCATAAACTGTCTCCCCAGTGGGAGGGACCTTTCAAAATGGTCTCAGTCTCTCGTCCCGGGGCAGTCAGGCTGGCCACTGAAGACGGCGAAGAACTGGCGAACTCCCAGAATATAGAAAATCTGCGCAAGTTCTACCCTTGATCGGTTGTAAGTCCCAGGCTCCGTTCCCCGACCGGCCGGAGTGTGTCTTCCTCTCCACCGCGGGTCGGGGGAGGCCTTCTGTTTGAAATTAAATACTCACTTTCATTATCCGAAATAGTTGTTCTTCCTGCCCTCTTTTCGGTCTTTCGCCTTCGGTCGGGTAGTGCCAGGGCACTTGCCTCTGGTACCCTGCCACCCTGCAAAGCCCCAATAGCAAAGGCGGGATCACTAAGTGAGAGCGGCGCGCGGGAGTGGGTGATTGGATGGCTAGTTCAGCACGATCCCCAGCACGGTCATGACACTCCGGGTGTCCCCGTGGGGGTCGGCGACTTGGGCACCAGTGCCAAGAACCTAAGGCCCTGCCCAGACTCACTAAGTGTTCGTCCCCTAGAGGCTATTTGGGAGTCAAAATTCTGCTAAGGTAAGGGGTTCGAGGGAAGTGATTCCCTGGCACAAGACCTTAAGTCTTTAAGCGGCCATGTGTTGGCTCGCGCGGAACAGGAAAGATTAGGGTAAAAGTGATCCTTGAGCGATATAGCAGGAACTTATGCTCCCGTTTCATGTAAAATGTTTTGCATCTAAAGTCTTTACAGGCAAAAGCTGAAAGAAAAAAAACTACGCTACTGGGGGATCCTCCTCGTCCTCCGCCGTCGCCTCGGCGGCCGCCACGCCTCCGCTAATCGGGCCGACGCCCACCTCATCGCCACGTCTTCCGCGGCCTCCAATCGAGGGTTCTCCATCGCCACCAGGCGCGGCGACACGCCGAGGCGCCGTCGTGGACTCCGCTCCTCCGCCGCCAATCACCTTCGATTCCCTAGACCGTGGCCGCAGGATCGAAGTTGGGGTCGGCCGGGCGCAAAGAAGCCAAAGACGAATCTCGCTGCGTGGCCGCGAATCGCTGTCCCTTCCTGGGCGGACCGGGCGGTAAGGGCGGCGGCAGTGCGTGAGGAAGTCCGCGATCGGCCGAGGCGAATGCATAATGCCACGGCCTCTCCTCCATGACCAGCCTCGGCCCAGTGGAGCAAGACTGGCCACCGTCCGGTCGAAGGCGTGGCGCAGCATCTCTATGGTATCCACCTCCGACTGGGCCCGATCGACCCTTTCCGCCTCCAGCTCCGCGGCGAGCTCTTCAACGCGGCGGGAGCTTTGCTCCCGCTGCTCTCGCTCCCGCCGCAGCTCCACCTCCAACCCCGCTCCCCGTTCACGCAAATCTTCCACCTCCTTGCGGAGGCGGTTGATTTCAGCTCCCGCCTCCGTGAGCCGCTCCCTGCTTGTCACCAGATGGGTGCTCGTGCTGGAGTAGAGCTCGCTAAGAGCCGCCAGCAGAGCATCCGCGTCCACCGAAGGAATGGAGGCAGTAGGGGGATCCGGGGTGGGCACGGGGCCGAGCGGGCCTGGGTCCTGAACAGCGGTGGCGGCGATGTCGGCAGGGTCGCCTCTCCACTGCTCGCCCCGGGATCGGCGACCCCGGGTGGCGCACCCCCTACAGCCACGGCGCCTGGATCGCCCCCGACTTGGGTGGCAGGAATACCCAAAGCAGGAACCCTGAAAAAGGGAAAGAAGTAAGTAACGGTAAGATACAGTTCGAAGGGACTTAATTTTCATATTGCATGTGCGTTTTTGAATGAGTACCTAGGTGACGGCCTCGGGAATCGGGGCACGCTCGGAGTGAGGACCAGTCCCCCGCGCGGTGCTGCCGGTGCCGGTCCTAGCGGCCTAGGGACCGGCGCTGGCGGCGGGGGAAGGATCGCCGCTGCTGGCGGCGGCGGCGGAGGAAGGATCGCCGCCGGCGACGCGGCGGGGAAGGATCGTCGGCCGGGCGGTGGCGAGGGAAGGATCGTCGCTGCTGGCGGCGGCGGCGGAGGAGGAATCGCCGCTGCCGGCGGCGGCGGCGGCCGTAGCACTGTTGGGGAAGCCGAGGGTGGCGGCTATTGCCCCGCCAAAGGAGCCGGCGCTGGAGGGTCCCTTGTCACCGCCCCAGCAGGGGCGAGGAAGGACGAGGTCCCGCCGGTCGACGAACCCCCCGCCACCATTGAGGAGCTGCCCGCTGCAGCAGAAGAAGTTCCCGCGGCCACAGCGGAGGATCCCGCCCCGCCCGAACCCAGAAGGCGGGGCCTTTGGGAACGACCACCGTTGGCATCGTCGTCGTCCGGATGCCTGCGTCTTCCTTGGTCACCCCTCCCCTGATCACCGGCAGGAGGAGGGTCCTGGATTGTCAAGGGCGTCCGGCGTATCGCGACGGGTGTGCCCATAGCGTCCATCGACGGCAGGGTGCGGATTATCGCCGCGCGCTCCCCCGGTGATAACCGGCAGAGCGGAACTGTGCCATCCGGGAACGGTGGAACGGGATTGACAAAACCCAGCTGTGCCATCCACCTGTCGATCACGTCGGGAGCCAGGTTCCCAGCGGCTAACAACAAAAAAGAAGAAGAGGAAAGCCCTAGGAAACAGAAACGCAGTCAGCACCAGATTCAACCAATAAAGAAGAAGGGCAAGGGATAATCCAAGGTGAAGCGGGTTACCTCCAGTGATACTCCGGGTCCCGTCGCCTAAGCCCATGTACTGCCAGGCCGGGCGGACGCGACGGCGCAGAGGGCACAGCCTCCGGGAGACGAAGTCCCGGATAACCATGGGCCCTGTCAGGCTCACCGCCTGCAGCTGGTCAACCCAGGCTAGCATCGCCTGGAGCTCGGGCGTCTCGCTCACCTGGGCCCCCCAATTGAGGTTGCTGACCGCCGGACCAGCCGGAAGCTCCAGCACCTCAATGCCGCTGTCATCCTCGACGTACACCCAGTCTTCGCGCCAATTCCTCCAACTGGACCGGCAATCCAGTGGAATGTAGCGCGACATGGACCCGTCGCGAAGCCGCAGGTGGCAGCTCCCGGTAACAGGCGAATTGCCGCCCGCGGCGCGAAGGGTATAGAAGAAGCGAAAAAGCAGGAGGTTGGGTAGCACTCCTATGAACATTTCACAGAAGTGGGCAAAGGCAGAAAGGAGGACGACGGAGTTGGGGGGAAGATGGATGTGGTGAATGGCGTAGAAATTAAGAACGAAAAGATAAAAATCGGAAACCGGCGGCAGCAGGCTGGCAAGAAGCTGCCACCCAAAGAAAACCACTTCCCTAGGCCGGCAGTGGGGCTCGACGGTCCCAGCGCGGATGCGGAGGGCGCCCGCGGTTATGTTCCGAGAGAGCCTGGCGGCAACCTCCTCCTCGACGGTCGACGAGGGGAGAACGGGAGCCATCGGGCGCAGGAAAGTATCGAAGCGCGTCGGCGAAGAAGAAGGAGAAAGAAGCTCTAGAGCGGGAAGGAAAGTTAGGAAGAGGCAGAACCGCTCCCCCCTCGGTCGACCTCTTGTAAGGCTGCAAGGGAAGGATCGGCGGGAAAACCGAAAAGGCACGGCGGTTCGAAAAAAGGGAGTTCAAAAGCCCCATTAAGAAGGCGCGTCCCAAGGGTCGTGCGGCAGTTGTAAGGCGGGAATAACTGCACAAACCGCCTTGAGAACCGGAAGAAGCCAGAAGGTCCCTTGAAGGCTGCGGGGCGTGCGGGCTTATTAATGGCCCCACCCGGGAGACTAAGCGGTTTCCCGAGGGGCATTTAAAAGAAGGAAAAAGGAAGATGGTAGGCCAAAAAGTGCTCCTGGGTGGGCCCGGGGGCTACTGTCGGTGTATTTTACGCCAGGGTCCCCACTCCCCCGTAATAAAAGAGACCGCCGGGCGGGCAGGGTGTGTCCGGGCACACCGCCGCAGGCAAGCAGCAACTCCCCGGCATGGTCGCCCCAGTGGACAGGTGGCGATCAGGCCACGCCACTGGGCGCCCAGGAAGGTGGTCGCCCAAGGGACACGTGGCAGACAGGCCACGCCCTAGGGCAACCAGCGAGGTGGTCGCCTAGTGGACAGGTGACGACCATGCCACACCGCTGGGCGCCCAGGAAGGTGGTCGCCCAAGGGACACGTGGCAGACAGGCCACGCCCCTGGGCGACCAGCGAGGTGGTCGCCCAGTTCACAGGTGGCGACCAGGCCACACCACTGGGTGCCCAGGAAGGTGGTCGCCCAAGGGGCACGTGGCAGACAGGCCACGCCCCTGGGCGACCAGCGAGGTGGTTGCCCAGCGGACAGGTGGCATGCAGGCCACTCCCCTGGCGTCCACCCCCGAGGCTGCAACACCCAGATCAAGGGTATTTAATGCGAATCGTGCGCATTAAATGCAAAGCGTGGAGAATGCAGTATGGCGTCGCGTCTTCCCCAGGCGTGCATTAATTGCGTGTGACATCACGGTAACACCTCACCCCCTGACGGAACGGGTAGCGTTGGCGGATGTGGGGCCCGAGGCGGGGGTGTGACGGCTGCGGCAGATAATAATGGGATGTAAGAACAGTGACGCGCGCATTAAATGCGCCCGTGCCAGTGTAATGAGTGTGCCTTGCCGTGTAAGCCTCCCATGTGCCCCCGGAAGCCCAAGTATAAAAGGGGGCTGGGGTGCATGGGAGAAGGGGTTCGGCTCATTGTGAGTAGGTTTCATACTCTCAAGCGAGAAGACAAGCAATAGCAAGAAAGGCAGGACTAGGGCTGTTACTCTTCGGAGGGCCTGAACCTGGGTAAACCTTAGCGTCTCCACCCCTATGAGCTTCACCGACACCCCGTTCATCCTCCTTCTGCCAGCAATTACCCCGAAAGCCCCCCGTCTGAACCTTATAAGCACCCGACTCGGAGGTGCCTGTTGGCTAGTACGCCGACAGCTGTATAAAGCATTTTGCCTGACTATGGGAGGGATTCCCTGTCTAAAGCTGTGGCCGTAGCCAGCCTCATGTCCCATCACATGCCAAGTTGCAGACGAATCCGATGCCACCCTCAATCAAAGCTGCCGCGATGTCGTGCAGCTTTCACAAAGCGTGACAGGTCGTGCAGCCTTGCCATCGGCGTGACTTGTCGTTCAGCTTTGCCAAAGACGTGACAGGTGGTGCAGCTTTAGGACAGGGGAGACAGGTCATGCAGCTTTGCCAAGTGGATGACAAGCCATCTAGCTCGCCAGCACTATAAAAACCGGTGGAGGGATACACATCCATTACCAACAGACCGGCAATAAGCTTCTGCACACTTTACACAAATTAGGCCACGATGTCGTTCTACCGTCGCCTCTTCAGCAAGCGAAACTTAACCCCCCGCGAATACCCGGATGCGAGTTGTGTTGACGCCCCAGTTCTGCCGGAGTTGCCCCGACCTAATTGCGCCTGCAACCTTCCGGCGAAGATCACGCAGTCTCAGCACGGAGCTACGGCCGCTCGCGCCCATTACTGTTGTGCACACGGCTATGAGGTAAACCTACTAGTGTCCGTAAAGTACAGGGTACCACTACCATTTCATGTGTCGTTCTTTGTTTTGTAGCGCATGGACCGGTGTTGCTTCTTCCAATGGATCGACGGCCCGGAACGACGTGACTACGAATTTCTCAACAACTGCCACGACGCCTACCCCACTTCGCCCGAGAACTTCACCCGGTGGGAGAGGCCGCCGGGATATGTCCCCCTTCTAGATCGACCGGAGTTTAGGGGCGGTGCGCAAGGGAGCAACCAATCGGTCAGTTCCATGCGACATGCTAATGTTACACAGTCACAAAGTAGTAATTCTAAACCGCTTCGTCGCATACAGGACTTCAAGAAGAAACTTGCAAAACGGATAAAGTCAAAGGAGAAACCTCCGCAAGGGGCCGCACCTGAAAGCCCCGAATTTTGCGATCACGACTTGCAAGCAGTCGTTGATACCTGCCAAGATGATCTAGCAGACCGGAGATTCTACCGGTGCCCCTTGGCAGAGGATGAATGGTGCGCCTACTTCAACTGGGTGGATCCGGAGAAATACCACCCACATCTCAAACTTCCCATATGGGATAACTGGGGCGAGCAACCCTCCCCGTGGTGCTACTTCCGCCCTGAAAAGCCAGACCCCGAGTACGCCCAAGGTATTATGCAACGACCACATCACGCATACTGTATGGACTGCAGGGCACGCTTCTGGTTGTACAAGGACAAGCCCAACACGCACCTCCTGCACCATATAGTGGAGTGCGAGCCGAAACAGAGAAGACATCTCCGCAAGGAACCAGAAGTGGAAGAGGGTTCCTCCACTCTAAGAAGGGACAAGGGGAAGCAGCCGGCCGAGGTGCGCACAACGGAAGACATCCTTGCCGGGTTACAGAGACCATCACGGAACCAGGGCGGTATTAACATAGGGGACGCCGCAAATTGGGATGGCATGCCCATATGGGAGGGCATAACTCCACAGAATGCACACAAACAAGTACTTCTTATACCCCAGAGACGTATGGCATAGGCTACCCATTTGGCAGCAGCTGGGAGCACTGCCCAGGGCCATGGAGCTCTTTCATAAGAGAGATTGAGCGGTGTCCGAGAACAAATCGCGAAAGATTCACGGGTGATGTAATATGTAGAAAATGTATGGCATCGTTCCCACTCTACGAACATAGGCGGAACGATCATTTATTCCACCATGACAACCAGTGTTATCGTCACTTCTCCTAGAAATATCGTCACTGTTGTAATGCCCTTCTAATATAATATGTGCTTATTTCATCATCTAAACTGTCGTTACATGTGCCCTACTAAGGTTGAGTTTTGTTCCTAAGGTTACTACCTGTATGTACGTGCTTCTCACAATGATCGTAAAAGCAGTCATCAATTGGTAGCCTTCTTTGCTTGATTCCTTTTCTTTCCTGTTGAGCCATGAGAGCCTATATTGCAATACATCCTATTAGACTCGAATTCCAGGTTTCGAACACCTAAATTTTCGAACGTTTGATTTCTAGAGAACCGATTATTCAGGTACTTCATCACTGCTTTTTGTACAACGTGGAACTATTATATCCTTTTTTGGAAATCGAAAAGATACAAATTCACCTCGCAAGAAGTGACAGCAAGATTCGCCATATCAAATGTGCACGAAGACTCAGTAGCAACTAGCAAGCTTCTGGATTACATTTTGGAAGCAACTAGGAGTTAATTCCGGAAAAGAAAAAAACTTCCATGCATGGCTAATTCCGAAAAAGAAAAAACGGAAGGGGCTGATACAGTCAAAATTTCAATAAACGATTATGTTTTCAGATTTGTATAAGTGAGTGACAATTTGTATAGTATTCCAATATAGTGCTTGTATTCGGCCTGAAATAAATAATCCAGTACAGTGCTTGTACTGATAATGGAATTTTTCTTCGATAAAAAGGAAACTTAAGATTAAGATGCTCCGGAATGGAAATGAGGGAATGTCCACAATACCCGGATTTAGTCAGATCCAATTCGAGGGATTTTTTAGGTTCATTAATCAAGGCTTGGCAGAAGAACTTGAGAAGTTTCCAACAATTAAAGATCCAGATCACGAAATTGCATTTCAATTATTTGCGAAAGGATATCAATTGCTAGAACCCTCAGTACAGTGACAATTTTATAGTGAGTACTCTCTGTGATATGCTTGTATGGGACACCAGGAACCGGCCAAGGCTTGAATGGGGTATCAGGAACCGGCCATGCCTTGATTGGGGTACCAGGAACCGGCCATGCCCTTCTATGGGGTACCAGGAACCGGCCATGGCTTGTATGGGTCCCCAAAAACCGGCCAAGCCCATCTATGGGTGCCCAAAAACCGGCCATGCATGAGTGGTACCCCAGGAACCGGCCATGGGTGTGTTTTCTGTAAATATGCCAAAAAGTTGTATCATTTTGGAATTACGGGTTCAAACATGTGCTAAATACGATTTTTTCCATGCAACGCCCAGACTGTTCCATTAGTTACCCGATGAAAAGCACAATGGAGGTTGTACCATCACCGCTGGTGTCGTCCCGTGCCACCGCTGTCCTCGCGATCATGATTGCTGTTGGGTTCTGGATTTGCGGCAAATAGCAACAGGATTAGGGGTGCAATCGGATCGGATTCGGTCGGATATCGCTCTTTCCATATCCTAAACCATATTTTTTGTCGGATTCGAAATCGGTTTCGGATAGTGCCGGATACGAATACGGCACGGATAATATCGGTCGCGGATTCGAATCGAATACGGATTGAAATCGGTACGATACCGAATAATTCTTATCGGATAACGCATGAAAACAGAGACCGCATAAAGCACACATATAACACTAATTAACCAATCGTATGATATGAGTTTAACATGCAACAAGATATATATAGTCCAACAAAGGTACAAAAGAACATTCAATTTAAATGGTACGCATACGAAGAGTAGCGAAACATAGAACGATAAATAATATCACGATATCATGTTTTACAGATTGCAACGCCTTCTAGATAATATAGATTATGTTTAACATTCAAAATTTGCAAAACTTAATCTCTATTGTTAGATATGAATATCATGAGTTGCTAGTGGATGCTTCCCAAATCCTACCAAATCCTAACAAATAAGTATAATTATATAACCTTTTGTTACAAGCTTAGCTAGGAGAGAAAATTTCTACCACCAGATTGCGTACTTGACCAATCAGAAGCTCACCTAGTACACGACCAACAAACCACACATCAATTGTCGTAGCATACTCAGTTGCTCCAAATATTAGTTCATGGGCCCTGTAATACCACAAGCAAATCTAACATATGTTAGGCTCTCTAGGACCTGAAATACATTGCTTACATGGTCACACATATAGAGGGAAAGCGCAGTATCAACAAAGCAAGAAGCATCATACCAACTTCTTAGAGATTCCAAAATCACAGATCTTTAGTTGATGTGTATGAGCATAGACCTAAAAGATTAATCGTAATTCATCAGATTAAGACATATGTGCACAGAACAAGATCAGATCTGGTGGGTGGGGGAAGAGGATTATCAGATCAAGGTGAGGGAGGACTCACGTGGAACCCTGGTTGTAGAGGTAGAGCGTGACGGCGAGGCGCTCGACGCTGGAGCTGGGGCGGGACAGCGCGACCTTCTTGTGCGCCACGATGAGTTGACGAACGACGCGTCCCCTATGAACTCCGGGCTCGGAGCATGGCTCGGAGGATGGCGGGCTGGCGGCCGAAGGCGGACCGGTGGGCTAGCGGCCGAGGGTGGACCGGCGGGCTGGCGGCCGAGGGCTGGGCTGCTTGAAGGAGACGGAGGAATCGGGGGATGGCTCGGAGTCAGTCAAAGGATGGCGGCTGAGGGCTGGCCGTGCTAGGGAAACTTAGAGCCTTCGCTCTTCAGCCTTATGCCGGTTATGCCCTTTGCCGGATATCCGAATAAAACCGACCGGATATATCCGAGAAAAAATTCGAAATATGCCGATCCGACGGATAGTATTCTCCCGAATCCGAATCCGAATCCGACAAAAAGTATCCGAAACCGATACCGAATCCGAAAAAATTATCCGAATCCGATCCGAACATATTCGGTCGGTCGGAAATTATCCGATCCGATTGCACCCCTAAACAGGATACCTCAAAAACCACGCCACCAGAGCACATCTAACATCAAAGGGTTTTGATAAGTTTCATTCGGATGTTTTCTTTAGCAACCATCATCCAAATTCTTGGCCATTGGATTTACTTTCAGATCAATGCATGCCCCCCTGAATTCGAGGTGTGTTGATTTTACGGATGTGTGTTTTGATCGTACGGTTCAAAGTTTGGATGTTTTTTGGAACAAAAACATTCGGATGATGCCTATACACTCCCAACATCAAAATGTCATCATAAATATTACTGTGAAGCGTAGAGTATACCATTTCGTTCGAGAGGGTGCTGGTGCTCCCATCCTTGGTCAGCTTGATGTCACCAGCTCCTCCCATAAGCCTGGGCAGAACAAGCAAAGAAATTCAGATAAAGCAACTATCACGGCGATACTGCCATTAAAAGGCGCCGCAGCACTACCGCATCCTTGAAACCGAGGCTGGTCTTTAGCACGTCCTGGAGGCCCTTGGCGGCGATGACGTTCATGTGCAGCGCCGCAGATTTGGTGAGCACCTCCGCGTTCGAGTTCAGCACGCGGAGGGGACATGGCTGGGCACGGATTGAGACGCTCGCCCGCCGGAGACCTCGCCTGGGTTGGTGGCGGGGAGCACGAGGCGGCGAGCGAGTGAGGCGGGGCGATAGTAAGTTTCGGGCCTGGTTTTGGGGAGAGTTTTCAGACACACTTTAAAATTCGCATTTCAGAATTTAATATTCTGGTCCACGGTCATATATACAGATGGTTCCACGTATCATTCAAATGCTCTGAAAGACTTACGAATTGAGTTTACGAATTGAGTGTGAAATAACACGGTTTTGAAAGCGTTTCTACCTTGGCGTCTTCTGGAGAGAACTCGTGGGCCAGGCCGGTTAGAAATATGATCAGTTTCCATCTCTTCTTTCTTTCTTTTTTTCGTTTTCCTTTCTTCTCAAACCCTTCCACGTTTCCCATCCCAGGATCCCATCCAACAATTTGCTCATAGTTTACAGTAGGGTTAGGTTAAATTCGTCCCACCCTCGAAGGCGTGTTTGATTGCTTGTATTAAATGGTACATAAATAAAATGACTTAAGAAAAAGGTTATCCATGTGTTTGGTTGTTTCAATGGAACCATCCTATCTTAAACCAAGTGATACAAATTTGAGGAATATTCCCTTTAGGTGTTAAACCATTCTATTCACCCAAAATAATAGAACCAAATGGTACACGATCATCACATTCTATTCAACCTTATCCCATCAACCAAACACACCTTAAAACCCTCACCCCATCCAACATTTCCCTTCCCATCTCACGAGAGGGTGAGGATGAAAAACTTGATCAAGTCTTAAAATCATCCATCCTACAAACTAAATTTATTGTACTGATTGAATCCCTAGATAGAATCTTTAATAATATACTTGATATATCATTTCAATTGTAAGGGTTCAACTTTTACAATTGTAAGGATCGGCCTCAGAGTTTTCTCCATACACTTAGGGGTGCAATCGGCTTGGATTCGGTCGGATATCGCTCTTTCTGTATCCTAAACCATTTTTTTGTCAGATTTGGATAGTGCCGGTTACGAATACGGCACTGATAATATCGGTAACAGATTCGAATCGAATAAAGATCGGAATCGATAAGGTACCGGATAATTTTTAACGGATAACACGCGAAAATAGATACCACAAAAAGCACACATACAACATTGATTAACCAATAATATGAGTTTAACATGCAACAAGATTATCGCAATCTTTAAAGGCTACATCTGACCAATCACTTCATTCAATCTACAGCATAATAGTAAAAGTGATTGTATTTGTACGTTTATGAAATTTTTTGCTTGAACTAGAGTAAAAAATAATACCATGTTATTTATTTGCAATGCCCGACAACTCTATTAAGCAATTTTTTAGGCTCGCCAGAATCAGCCCAGAGCACTAAGATGGTCCACATGTATAGGTATGGAGGATACAAACTTCAACATCAAACGTGGGACACCACTCTTGAATTGCAATGCACAAACTTAAAACTTCAACATACAAGTTTGTTTCTATCTTATTACAACAAGGCATCAACTAGGAGATTTACTTGGTCATTACCACTAAAGCAAGAGAAAACAAGTAGAAAAAGACTACAACACCTTTGTATAAAAAATGTCAGTAATCATATCGCTACAGTAAGAAAATGATAACTACTCCATGTTCCATTTCTCACTGGATTTCTCATTGGCAGTATCTTGAACAAATAGGTAGGATGTTGTCACCAAAGGAACTTTGCATCATAACCAGTACACGAAGATAACAGATTCATTTCACCCTTTACTCTTGTGTATCACCTGCTACGTGTGTATCTCTGCAGGGGTGATCTACACAATACTACATTTGTTCCTTAAGTTTTGATCTACAAACTGTAAATAACATTCCAAAAAAAGGTAAATGAAGAATCATATCTTTACGAGTCTCACACTGACAACAATACATACCCAAACTCTCGGTTGAGGTTGTTTGCTGCAGCAATAGCAGCTTTCCCACCACAATAATTTTTTTTTTTTTGTGAAATCGTCCTTAACCCTATCCAAGAAAGCAATTGGAATTTGTCGCCCAACTGATTCAACAGTGACTACGGTTAGCTCTACCACTCAACTCTTCCTCCTGAAACGAACTCACAAGCAAACACCTAAACACAAAAACAGAGGGAGAACAAGATTGGTGCTACAAAGACTGGGCAGCGTTTCTGTGTTTCTTCATTGCTTTAAATAGGCTAAGTCCTAGCAGGTTACAAGGAAATAAAATCAACAGACAATACATGCGGCCATACATCACGCACACGTCCATGCAGCATGCATGGAAACTAATCAGCATGTATAGAAACTAATCAACACATATGGAAACTAAATAATCTGATACATGCATGGAAAGGAGATCATGCATGTATGGAAACTAAATAAGCTGCTTGCAAGGAAATTAAATTGTTTGTTTCCAAACGTGTAGCGAGAATAAGGACGCGGCAGGATTTTTCAACAGTCACCCCCACTACAACACGTCGGGCTTCTAATGGCGCCTATAAATGCCTTTAAAACCTTATAAATGCCTTAAAAAGATTTTAGATGGCGTTTACATGGCGTCAAGAAAAATGGCGTCAGGAAAAGTAATTGGCGGCGCTTAATTATCCACGACGTTTATAAGTGCCGTGGAAGACTCTAACTCGGCGTTTATAAGTGCCGTGGAAGCCTCTAACCCGGCGTTTATAAGTGCCGTGGACGCCTCTATAACCCGGCGTTTATAAGTGCCATGGAAGCCTATAACCCGGCGTTTATAAGTGCCGGGGTTTCCTCTATCATGGCACTTTATAAGTGCCGGGGTTCTCTCTATTTATGGCGTTTACAAGCGGCGGGATCCTCTATTCGTGGCATTTAAAATCGAGGTGCACAATGACTTCCTCAGGAGGTCACCCATCTTATTACTACTCTTGTCCAAGCACGCTTAACTTGAGTTTTTATAAGATCTAGTACTTTAGTGGTGGTATGATCACATCGATATATAATCGTCCCTCCTCCCCTTAACCCGTTAAACACACGAACACCGATTTTTCAATTATTTCAAATTAGCAAATTATTGAGGTAATTAAGCAAAATCATCATACGATAAGATCTCCAATTATATTCTTTTGGGCACCAATTCTAGTTTGCAAATCACGAAATCCGAGCATATTTCTTAAAATAGACATAACTTTTGACTCGTACCTCCAATTGGGGCGTTCTTAGGCTAATTGGAAAGATAGCAAAAGTAGCATCTGAAATTGATAAGTGTCACAAAATCGGATGTTCGAAAAAATTTGAATTTTCAAACAAAATATCAACAAAAATTGAATTTTAGGACAAAATTTGAAATTTTAGACAAAATATCATCGAAAATGAAATATTTGGACAGAAATTATTGCAAATGGAATATTAGTTTCAATTATTTGAAATATAATATTATTTAATTTCAATTCTTTCAAATTCCCGGTGTGGTATTCACTAATTCACTTTTATAACTGCCGTGGTAGAGTCTACCACGCTTATAAACGCCGGGGAATTCCACTCTATACCGGCGTTTATAAGCACCGTGGAAGACTGTAACCCGGCGTGTATAAACGCCGGTATAAATAAATTCCCGGCGTTTATAAGCTGCCGGAAGACTCTAACCCGGCGTTTATTAACGCCGGTATAGAGTGGAATTCCCTGGCGTTTATAAGCGCCGTGGAAGACTGTAACCCGGCGTTTATAAACGCCGGTATAGAGTGGAATTCCCGGCGTTTATAAGCGCCGTGGAAGACTGTAACCCGGCGTTTATAAACGCCGGTATAGAGTGGAATTCCCCGGCGTTTATAAACGCCGTGGAAGATTCTAACCCGGCATTTATAAACGCCGGTATAGAGTGGAATTCCCTGTCATTTATAAGCGCCGTGGTAGACTCTAACCCGGCATTTATAAATGCCGGGGAATTAAATGCCTCGAATGATAAAAAACGCCGGCTTTAGCCTTATTAGGGGCGTTTAGATTAAACGCCGTGTAAAATAAACGCCGGGAAATCCATGTTATCTTGTAGTGCCCCCTAATTCTTGCCGCGTTCTCCCATGATCTTGATGACTCCGATCTTCGTGCGAAGCTCCTGGAACTTGGCACGCCCGAGTGACTTCGTGAGAATATCCGCGAGTTGCTCCTCCGTGCGAGCATACTCAAGGTTGATTTTCCCTCCATCAACGCACTCCCGAATGTAGTGAAATCGGGTGTCTATGTGCTTACTCCGGTCGTGGAAAACGGGATTCTTGCTTAATGCAATGGCGGACTTGTTGTCCACCCTGAGCACCGGTGCACTGAGCTCTGAGCAGATGAAGTCGCTCAGTAGCCGAGCCAACCAAATGCCCTGGCACGCCGTGGTCGTCGCGGCGATGTACTCCGCTTCGCACGATGATAGTGCCACCACCTTCTGCTTCTGAGACTGCCAAGTGATGGGGCTTTTTCCAAGGAAGAAGAACACCCCTGTGGTGCTCTTGCGGTCATCAACATCGCCGGCCATGTCGCTGTCGCTAAACCCAAGTAAAGTTGGCCAGTCATCACCCGTCGTTGTGTAGCGGACACCATAACCGCGCATCCCAGCAATGTAGCGCAGTAGGTGCTTGACCGCGGCCCAGTGGTCTTCATGCGGTTCCTCCATGAACCGGCTCACATATCCCACCGCGTACGCAATATCTAGCCGCGTGTGCACCAAGTACCGGAGGCTGCCGACGATGCTCCGGTATTGTGTGGCATCAACCAGCGGGCGAGTGCTTGTCTTGCTCAACTTCAGTCGAGTCTCCATCGGCGTGTGACAAGGGTTGCACTCCCCCATCCTGCTCTTCTCCAGCATCTTGGACACATAGGCTGATTGGCACAGAGAAATGCCGCTTGGCCCTTGGCTCACCTCGATGCCAAGGTAGTAGGATAGTAATCCCAAGTCGCTCATTCGGAACAGCTTCTTCATCTCGGCCTTGAATGCATTGATGTCGGTGACGTTGATTCCAGTGATGATCAAGTCATCGACGTACACCCCGACGATCAGATGAGAGGCGCCATTGCCGCGTGTGTACACGGCATGCTCGGAGTCGCTCTTGCGAAAACCCAGCGACAAAAGGCTGGCATCTAGTTTGACATTCCATGCTCTTGGTGCTTGGCGAAGACCGTAGGGCGCCTTTCGAAGCCGGAGCACCTTGTGCTCATGTTTGTTGACAACAAAGCATGGTGGCTACTCGACGTATACCTCCTCTTGGAGATCGCCGTTCAGGAATGCCGACTTGACATCCATGTGATGGACCTCCCATCCCTTGTACGCAGCCACCGCGATGAGGAGTCGTACAGACTCCATGCGTGCAACAGGGGCAAAGACCTCCTCAAAGTCAATCCCTTGACGTTGAACATAGCCCTTCACAACGAGCCGTGCCTTGTGCTTTATCACCGCACCATGCTCATCGCGCTTCACCTTGAAGACCCACTTGAGCCAGATAGGACGATGGCTAGTGGGAAGAACGGCAAGTTCCCATGTGCCATTGTCTTCAATCGACTTCATCTCCTCGAGCATTGCCTTGCGCCAACACGGGTGTTGTTCAGCCTCGCAAAACGAGGTAGGCTCCTCAGCCGTGGTGAAGTTCAGCTCACCGGTGGTGAGCTCGTGTAGTGCAAAGCTAGGAGGCGTTGCTGGGCCGATGATGTTATCCATGGTGCAGAACCGGAGTGGGGCGTCGTCGTGGTCAGCGTCGAGTGCTTCTGCCGGGTTGGGTGGAGGAGAGGCGAATTCCACCTCGACCGATGCTGGGATTGCTGCCTAGTCCGCGTTCGGCATGGTTGTCACCGTGTTCGCGCCATGTGTCACCACGTCACCAGAACCCGCACCACCAAGTGTGCGTGGCGACTGCTCTCCGGTGGTGTCGCGAGTCCCCATCATCTCTGGAGCATAAGTTGTGGTGTACTCGATGGTGAATGGCTCCTCTATGTTCCACGTACTTTGCTCACCATGGACACTCCAGTCCCACTGCGCTGCCTCGTCGAAGATGACATCACGTGTTACGTTCACGTGCTTGCCAATGGGGTCATACACGCGATATACCTTAGACCTGGACTCATACCCGACAAAGATCATCAGTGTACTCCGGTCATCCAGTTTCTTCAGGTTGGGCTTCACGTTCCTGACATGTGCGATGCAGCCGAAGGTGCAGAGGAACTGTACAGTTGGCCGCTTGCCATGCCATGCCTCATACAGCGTCTTCCCGTCGACGCTTCGTGTTGGCGCGCGGTTGAGGATGAAGACAACGGTGGAGACGGCCTCACCCCAGAATATTTCAGGGAGACCCTTCGCCTTCAACATGCTTCGATCCATGGCGACTGTAACACCCCAAAATTTTGCTTTTCTTGAATTCATGTGTGATTTGGCACTTTGGTGAATTTTTGGAATTTTCTGGAATTTATTTGGATTTATTTGGAATTTATTTGAATTTATTCCATTTTGAAATAATTAAAGAAATTAAATTTTCAAATAAAGTTTTGTTGGAAATATTTTATTTGAGTCCCAAATGCCCTAAAATATTTTCTGGAATTTTTTTGAGTCTTTTGCTATTTTTCTTGAATTAAATGAATTACTGGAAATTATTTTAAATATTAAATCGTTGGAAAATCAATCGGGTCAAGTACTGTTCATCCGACCGAGTCGAACCCGAGTCGGACTCGAGTCCGACCCGCGCCATGCGGTCAAGCCGAACCCGCTCGGCGAGACCCTAGCCGCGTGACCGTCGGATCAAAATCCAACGGTCCGCGTTGGACCACATCACCCGAGCCCAGGCCGGATCGGACCCGCCCGCGTCGGATGAATCCCAGCCGTTGGATGGAACACGTGGACGGTCGAGATTGCTTCGTCTCCGCCGAGTCCGATACGGATTGCGCCGCCGCGTCCGCCGCCGTGTTCCGTTAGGGTTCCTATTTGTGTGCGCATCCCGGGGCTATTTAATGCGTGGGACATCGCCCGAGGTTGCCCTTTGCTGTGCGCACCCGAAACCCTAACCCGTCGAGCCCTAGCCGCCACCGCTCAGCCGCAATCGCTCGCCGTAGTTGCTTAGGGGTTCCGCCGCGGTTTTTGTCTAATTCCGCCGTCGTCTGCCGTGCTCCGCCGCCGTTGGCCCCAGATCCGAGTTCCCCGCGACGAGACGCACCCGAAGGGAGAACTCACCTCGCCGGAGAAGCCTCGGAGCGCCGTAGCCCGTGTCGCCGTCCCCAACTCCGGTGACCTCGAGCCGCCGCGCCGCCATCGACGTCTTCGAGCTTCCACAGCCGTCCGATCAAGATCGAACGCACGCGGTGAGCCCACGTTCTCCCCCAAACCCTGAAACCCAGATCAGATCTGGACCGTTGGATCAAGATCCAACGGCCCACGATCACCACGTGCCGTAGCAGCGTTAACGTAGGGTTAGATCTGGACCGTCCGATCTAGATCGAACGGCCCACGATCACCGTGTAGTTTTCAACGTGTTAACCCTGGATCTAATCGCGGCCGTTGATTTTCAAATCAACGGACACGATCGTGCCACGTGTACTCTGGCCGCGCTGCACACACGCGAGCGCGTGTCTCTGACACGCGGGGCCCGCATGTCAGCGGCCCAGCCAAACCACACCATGACGTCACGCTGACGTCATGGCGGGCCCGCACGTCAGCGGCCACCCTAGCTGTGTAGTGACGTCAGCAATGACGTCACCAGTGGGTCCCACCTGCTAGTCTCACGTGAGCCGTGGACCGAGTCCACGGTGGACCGAGCCGAACCGTGGGCTGAGCCCATGAACCAGTTGACGTCAGCCGCCCAATCAGAGGCTGCCACGTGTCACTGCTGACGCAATAAATAATTTCCGAAAAAGAAAATGATTTAATAATTCGGTTTAATAATTGATTTGAATTTCAAAACTTCAAACGCTTATAACTTTTGCGTTTCAACCCCGATTTGAACGATTCAAATTTCTAAAAATTCATAAAATTCAGATCTACTCAAATATGAATTTTATTTAATTTTTGGACTAAAGTTTTTCTCTGTAATATTATTTAATTTATTATTTAAACTTTAAAATGCTATAACTTTTGCATTTAAACTCCGAATTTGACGATTCCAGTTTCTAAAAATTCATAAAATTATGTTCTCTCTGTTTATGGATTTTATTTGGATGTTTGGACACTTTTTGCCTACTGTTTTATTCATTTGTTGCTATTTGCACGCGTTACGAGTAGACGTTGAAGTGCCGGAAGGATTCGAAGGAGAAGTATTGACTCAGGATCCAGCTCAAGACCAAGAACAAGTACTTTTTGAAGGCAAGTTGTGCTTTGACCATATTGATCCTATTTTGAAACCTATTTTGATTTAATTTATTGGCATGCTAGTTCAATTAGAAAATACTTTATTTAAATATAGGAAATTAGATAAATGCCTAATTGCTGTATGACACCTTGGTTAATTAAATATGTGCCATGACCCCTTGTCACCCTAGTTGTGGTTTACTAGTTGGATATTACTAAAATGCCAACATGGGTTTAGATCATTGTAGTATATTGCTTAGACCTGCTACGTGCTCCTGACATTATTTTGGACAATCAAATGATAATATTGACTTAATGATATATTGAACCTGTTTTGGAAAGGTATCATGTGATTTTGATGGTACGTGGTGCATGGTAATCAACTGGGGGGTTTGATAATTAACTTTTGACCGGGGCATGTGGCAAGAATGATCGGGTGGGCCAGTTGTGGCACCGGGAACGTTGTGTTGGTTCTTCGGGTAGTCTTGCCCTGGTCACCCTAAGGACTTCACCTTGCAAGCCTTTGAACTGGGTCAAGCGTGCAACCACATGTCTGTAATGGGACGGACCTGGTTGATTAAGTTGCTAATAACATACCTGTGGGACCTCAGGATGTCAACTACACCCTTTATGTAAGTTGTACGGGGGAGCATACCGGGGCTGCGGCCAGGTACCCATCTAACGGTTGGTTGGCCTAAACTTCGCCTTAGCTAAGGGAAGGGTTAGTGTGCAACACCGGGGAGGACCACTTGTATTGTTAGAAGTTTCCGAAAGACTTTGTTACGGGAACTCGCCTTTGTGGTGTTTGACTGTATCTTGTGGGTAAAGTGCATAACCTCTGCAGAGTGTAAAATCTATTTGAATAGCCGTGTCCGCGGTATTGGACATCGCTCGGGAATTACAGTCAAGGGTTAGACTTTCTCAAAAATAACTTGGACTTGAAAGGTTGGGTTGGGTTTATTAATGATGTTGATGGAAATGTGGATTAGGAATGGGAAAGATGTTGATTAAAACTCCTGGAAAAGTTATTGATGTTATACTTGTTTCTACTGCTTTTGAATCTACTTAAGATACTTGTCAAATGCTGTTTACTGCAAATATACCTTGAGCCACTCCTTTGTATTAAGCCATGCATGTAGTATATTAGCTGCATTCTGTGCATGACTTGCTGAGTACCAAGTACTCACCCTTGCCACAATACAACACCAGTTGAAGAAGAGTCTACACCAGCTTTGGAGGAGGAGCTCCAAGAGGAACCGTCTAACTAGGGAGCGAGCCCAGTCAGTTGCCTGTGGTATACTGGATGGCACAACGATGTTATCTTACTTTTTCCGCTGCTATTATTTCTCTCTTAATAAGTTTCGCCCTGCGTGGCGTATATTTGTAACTTGACCATAAGGTCGAGCAACCAGTTTGACTATCTAATTAAAGTACTTTATTAGTATCGAGTGGTATGATTGTGATATTTACCGATGTTAAGACTGTGTACATTAGCGCGTTCCTAGACTAGTGCTGAATACACAGAGGGTCTGGATTTGCAGATTCGGGTCCCGACATCGACCACGGTTTGGTTGCGGTGCTCGACGACCCCATTCTGTTGCAAAGAGTAGGGGGCCAAGAGCTGCCTCTGCACACCGCGCTCGACACAATACTCGCCGAATTCAATCGACGTGAATTCTCCACCATGGTCGGTGCGGAGCGCCTTAAGTTTGTGCCCTATCTCTACCTCCACCGTGGCCTGGAACCGCTTGATCGCAGCTGGAGCCTGATCGTTTCTCACAAGGAGACTGAGGCACATGTAGCGGCTCATATCATCGATGAGCAAGAGGAAGTAGGAGTTCCCACTCGGCGTCTTTGGCGTGATTGGCCCACAGAGATTACCATGGACAAGGTCGAGGACACGTTCCGCGCGTTGCTTCGCCTGCTTGGAGAAGGATGCTCGTCGCTGCTTGCCGACGAGGCAGCTGTCTCAGACTTGATCAACCTGATCAATCTGCGGAAGTCCTCTCACCATGTCGTGTTGAGCGAGCTTGCGTAAAGCCTGAAAATTCAGGTGTCCATACCTTGCATGCCAACGCCATGCCTCCTCCGAGCCCCTTGCTGATAAGCACACCGACTGAGCAATGTTGAGGCTGAGCATGTATAGACGGCTAGGGGAGCATTCCACCCTGGCCAATAGGCGCCGATCCTGGTCACGGATCCTCAGGATGCCACCATCGATCAATACCTGCCAGCCACTCTCATCAAGTTGCCCAATGCTGATGATGTTAGTCGTGAGCCTGGGGATGAAGTACACCCCCGTAAGCATGTGGTGCTCGCCATTCTTGCAAGCGAAGAGGATCGTGCCGCACCCCTCGATGTCGACGATGGAGCCATCTCCAAACTTGATAGTGCCACGGATTGCAGAGTCAATCTCGGAGAAGAGAGCGTGAGACCCAGACATGTGGTTTGTGGCACCAGGTCGAGGTACCACAGTCGGTCGTCACACGTCTCCTCTTGATTTAACTGTGCGAAGACCTTCGCCTCGACCAACTGAAGAGGGCTGCTTCGCGGCGGTCTAGATTCTGACGTTGTGCCACACGCCCTGGCCATGACGAGCGTGGATTCATCGTCTTCTTGCGCCAGGTGGGCCTCAGCCCGCATTGGCTTGCTACGGCAGTCTTTAGCCCAATGGCCCTTCTTGCCACAATTACGGCATTGGCCCTTCGGGATTTCGCGCCCACCTCCATTCTTGCCGTTACCCACACCACCACCATCAGTCCTCCTTTGAGGTGGTCTTCGACACCGGTTGTTGGACTTGGAGCTGCCGGAGGTTCCTTCCCCCTGCTTCCGCTCCTTCATCCTTGCCGCCCACTCCTCCTCAGTGAGCAATAGCTTGCCTCCAGTGCCGGCAGCGGGTACAGGATCAACACGATCCTCAGCTGCTTTGAGCCTCCCGGTCACCTCCTCAACCGAGAGTGTCGACACATCAAGCAGCGTTTCAATTGCAAGAGCAATTTAAGAGAAACGGGAGGGAACAACGCGCAGGTACTTCTCGACGACTTTATGTGAAGGCTCTGGGTCGCCGAGAATCTCGAGCTGGTCAACCAACCCTATGAGATGCATGGCGAAGTCATCCACCGATTCGCCGTCACGGAACGCAATGCTC
Organism: Rhipidocladum racemiflorum; assembly: GCA_036346355.1. Taxonomy (NCBI): domain Eukaryota; kingdom Viridiplantae; phylum Streptophyta; class Magnoliopsida; order Poales; family Poaceae; genus Rhipidocladum; species Rhipidocladum racemiflorum. The sequence goes on from CM070572.1 coordinate 68,194,384, forward strand.
TCATACTCCTTGCGGAGTCTTTGAGCACTGGCCTTGCGCACTCGATCGGTACCGATGCGCATGGTCTTGGCAGTGTCCCATGCCTCCTTGGCACTCGCCTTGATAGCGAGCGTGGAGATCATCTCCGGTGGCACGCCACGCAGGATGGCCTCCAGCGCCATCCTGTCCTCTTGGAGCTTGGCGCCACCAGTCTCAACGGCATCCCAAAGCTCGCGCGCTTGGAGCATGACCTTCATCATCAAGGCCCAGTCACTTGTAACACCCCAACTTTTTCTTTTCATGTATTTAAATGTTATTTTGCATTTTTGAGAATTTTTGGAATTTTATTTGGATTTAATTTGAATTCATTCCCTTTTGAAATAATTAAAGAATCAAAGGTTATAAATAAAATTTTGTTGGAATATATTTATTTGAGTCCAAAATATCTCAAAATATTTTTCAGAATTTTTCTGGAATTTTTCTAATTATTTTGCTATTTTTATCGATTTATTTGAATTTTTAGGAATTTATTTAACTATTAAATCGCTGGAAAAACCCTAATGGGTTTCACTGTTCAAGCGACCGAGCCCGAGTCAGACTCGAGCCCGAGCCGAACCGAGCCCAATCAAACCCTAACCCGTGCGACCGTTGGATCGAGATCCAACGGCCAGCATCAAGCCACGTCACCCACGTGGGGATCGGACCGGATCCGCTCGCCCCCGTGTGATCCCAACCGTCGAGCGTGCCACGTGGATGGCCAGGATGCGTCCACGTCACCTCTCCAAGCACTCGTCGGATTCCGCCGTCACGCCCGGGTGGACCTTATTTTCTGCGGATTTCACGGAAGTCGAGACCCCTATTTAATGCGTTGCCGTCGCCAACATGCTCTCCTCTTCCGTGCGCATCGGTAGCCCACCGAACTTGAGCCACCGTAACCGCGCCGCAAGAGCTCGCCGAAGTTGGAGGAGAGGTCCGCCGCAGTTATTGCCGTTTTTCACCGTCGTCTGCCGTTCTCCGCCGTGGTGTTGCCCAGATCCAGAACCCTCTCGTTGAGCCGTGTCGGGGAGGACCACTCACCTCACCAGAATCGCACCAAAACGCCGTCGGGCTCGTCATCGTCTTCGTCTCCGGCAGCCGCAAGCCACCGCATCGTCATCATCGTCCCCGAGCTCCGTCAGCTGTCCGATCCAGATCCAACGGTCACGGTGAGTCCACGTCACCCCGTAGCGAGATCCACGTTGCGGTTTCTAGATCTATTTTCAGTCGTAGGATCTAGATCCAATGCTCTAGATTGAACCACGTAGCCGTAAACTGCACCGTGCATAGATTAGATCTCAGCCGTTAGATCTAGGTCGTACGGTTAGCGTTAACCCGCGTTGTAGCGTTAGATGCGATCTCAGCCATTCGATCGATGTGTAGATTGAGCCACGCGTCACCGCTCGGGACATGCCACGTCACCCCCTTAATGCGGTGAAACCCGATCGGATTTTGACCGTCCGATCTAAATCGAACGGTCCAGATCAGCCACGTTGTCCACAACGTGAGCGACCCAGATCTAATCTGGACCATTGGATTTCAAACCAACGGCCCAGATCGTACCACGTGCATGGGAGCCGAACCGGCGCGGTCCACGCGGACGCGCCCGGTCGTCGCTGACGTCACGCGTAACGTTAGTGTGGGGCTCGTGTGTCAGCGGCTGGCCCAACGGCACCATGACGTCATCTGTGACGTCATGCTGACGTCATGGTGGGGTCCCCATGTCAGCCGTCCTTCGGCCGAGTCATGCTGACGTCAGCAGTGGGTCCCATGTGTCAGTGAAACCTGAACCCGTGGGCTGGGTCCACGGTGGACCGCGCCCGAGCCATGGACCAAGTCCATGGACCCGCTGACGTCATAATTCGATTTTTCAATAGAAAAATAATTCGGTGGAAATTCAAATCCACGCTGACGTCATGCTGACGTCATAAATGGGATTTTTCGATAGAAAAATAAATGAATTAATTCGGTTTATTCTTTTATTTGAATTTTCAAACTTCAAACGCTTATAACTTTTGCATTTTAACTCCGATTTGAGTGATTCCAATTTCTAAATTTGTATAAAATTGAGATATACTTAATGGTGAATTTGATTTAATTTTTGGACATAAGTTTTCCTCTATTATTATTTAATTAAATGATTTTTCAAACTTTAAACCATTATAACTTTTGTGTTTCAACTCCGATTTGGACGATTCAAATTTCTAAAAATTTATAAAAATGTGCTCTCTCTGTTTATGAAGTTTATTTGAATTTTTGGACACTTTTTTGCCTACTGTTTATTTATGTTATTGTTGTTTGCACGTGTTACGAGTAGACGTTGAAGTGCCCGAAGGCTACGAAGGTGAAGTTTTGACCTAGGAGCCAGCTTAGGACCAAGAGCAAGTACTCTTTGAAGGCAAGTTATGCTTTGACCATTTTGATCCCACTTTTGAAATTAATTTAATTTAAACTATTGTATGCTAATTTAATTAGAAAATGGTTTAAATTATTTCTGGGAATTAAATAAATGCCAAATTGCAGTATGACACCTTGACTATTTAATTATGTGCCATGAACCCTTGTCACCCTAGATGTGGAATATTTAGTTGGACAATATTAAAATTGCCAACATTGGGTATTTAGACCGTTGTAGTTAATGCTTAGACCTGCTACGTGCACATGACATGATTTTGGACAGTCAAATGTTAATATTGACTTAATGATATATTGAACCTGTTTTTGGAGAAGTATCATGTGTTGTGATTGTTGATGGCACGTGGTGCATGGTAATCAACTGGGTTTGATAAATAGATTTAGACCGGGGCAAGTGGCAAGAATGATATGGTGGGCCATGAGTGGCACTGGGGATGTCGTTTTGGTTCTTCGGGTAGTCTTGCCCTGGTCATCCTAAGGACTTAACCTTGGAAGCCTTTGATCTGAGTCAAGCATGCAACCACATGTTTGTAATAGGACGGACCTAGTTGAGTAAGTTACTAGTAACTTGCATGTGGTACCTCAGGGTGTCAACTACACCTTTTGTGTAGCTTGAAAGGGGAGCGTACCAGGGCTATGGCATGGTACCCGTCCAACAGTATGTCGGTCCCATACTTCGCCTCTGTTAAGGGAAGGGATGGTGTATGACAAAAGCCGGAGAGGTTCACTTGTTTAGTTTGCGGTCTCTGAAAGGCTTTGTTACGATCACTCGCCTTTGTGGTGTTTGACTGTATCTTGTGGGTAAAGTGCATAACCTTTGCAGAGTGTAAAATCTATTCGAATAGCCGTGTCTGCGACATTGGACATTGCTCGGGGATTACAGTCAAGGGTTAGACTTTCATGAAAACAACTTGGATTTGAAAAGTTTGGTTGGGTTTAATGATGGCGTTGATGGAAATGTGGATTAGGAAAGGGGAGAATGTTTACTTAACTCCTGGAAAAGTTATTGATATTATCGTTACTTTTACTGCTTTCGAATCTATTTATGGTACTTGTTAAATGCTACTTTTCTGCAAATGAACCTGTTAGCTTATCCTTTGTATTAAGCCTTGCATGTAGAACAATAGCTTGCATTCTGTGCTTGACTTGCTGAGTACCAAGTACTCAGCCCTTGCAAACAATATCACACCAGTTGAAGGAGAAGCGATGCCAGCTTTGGAGGAAGAACTTCAGGAGGAGCCGTCTACCTAGGGAGCGAGCCCAGTCAATTGCCTGTGGTATACTGGATGGCGCCACGTTGATGCTTCTATTCCGCTGCAATTTATTTTCTTTAATAAGTTTTCGCCTTGTGTGGTGTACTCTTGTAACTTGACCATGAGGTCGAGCAACCAGTTTGGTTAATTATTTAAAGTACTTTATTACTATCGATGTGTATGATTGTGATATTTACCGATGTTGAGTCTGTGTGCACTAGCGTGATCCTGGACTAGTGCTGAATACACAGAGGGTCCGGATTTGCAAATTCGGGTCCCAACATCGCCGTAGTTCGTTTTGGTGAGGAGTGGGTATGATGCCCCCCCGACCTCCCTCACCACCCGATGTACCACCAGAGCGCCACCGCTGCCATCAGCGTGGCCACTGGGACGAGGGTCAGATGAGTTGAAGTGCCGGGGCAACGCGGAATCGTCTTGTGACATCGTGGATCAAGCTAACAAGGCTCTGATACCAATTGTTAGCTCTATCGCTCAAACTCTTCCTCCTGAAACGAACTCACAAGCAAACACCTAAACACAAAAACAGAGGGAGAACAAGATTGGTGCTGCAAAGAATGGGCTGCGTTTCTGTGTTTCTTCATTGCTTTAAATAGGCTAAGTCCTAGCAGGTTACAAGGAAATAAAATCAACAGACAATACATGCGGCCATACATCACGCACACGTCCATGCAGCATGCATGTAAACTAATCAGCATGTATAGAAACTAATCAACACATATGAAAACTAAATAATCTGATACATGCATGGAAAGGAGATCATGCATGTATGGAAACTAAATAAGCTGCTTGCAAGGAAACTAAATTGTTTGTTTCCAAACGTGTAGCGAGAATAAGGACGCAACAGGATTTTCCAACAACTACATAGTATGCAAAAGAAAGCATGATGTTAGACAATTAATGTCACCACTTTTTGACATAGGAAAGAGAAATGTAACATAGTGTTCCTGAGTAATATTTTGACCAAGGAGAGAGACAAGAACCATCTCCATTTTTAGAATATTTGTTACTGGTGCCATGTTTGCATAAGTGATGACCATGTACAAAAATCAGCTAATTAATAAATTTTGGCTACTATTCATCATTGAAAAAAAACATAGTATAATGGTAGTGTGATCCCTTATCACACAAAGGTTAGGTTCTATCATACCAATAACATAGTATTAATGAATTTCATTTTTTGCCATTGACAACATCTTCTTCTAACCAAGTAAATGACAAGAAGGTATTTCAGCTATGAAAACTTAATATGAAAATACAAATAACAGAATAACAAAGTAATCGCCGATTTCAATCATCATAAAAGCACAAAAACATTGATACCTCTATGTTTCTTCTTAAATAGATTGATTGGTATTACTTATTCGGAAACATCACCCCATGAATTCCACCTAGCAGCACATGAAGGTAAATATCAACTCCATATACTAAAAATAGCAAGCATATCTAGAGGCAGCACCATGGACCGGTGGCTTCTAGCGGCTATTGCAAATTGGCAGCATACCTAAAAAAACAACTCTAGCACCATCTCCCCTATAAGATAAACGAGCACCGATTCAGCACGTACCACATTACTTACTGGGATCTGGGAGGCAATGGTGGTGAAGTTGCCAGTGAACTCCATGTACTCGGCAAGGATGACCGTGCCGCGGGCTACGAATGCGTAGATTAGCAACTGCTGGCCCATGACCTTCCTCTCCCCCCTTGCTTGCCGCCTGTGAATTTGATGGAGCTAGGGGTTGTTTAGCATACCTCGAGCTCCACCAGATTCACTAGACTCGTGAATCTGGTTGAACTGTGTATTCCTAGCTCCACCAAATCTGTGAAGCTGGAGCTATGGGTATATTAAGAGTGTTTAGGTGGGTCATCTTGTTTACATTTTAGAATAAAAATATAAACTTAATTCACTTTATTTTAGCCTACGAGTTTCAGCTCTGAGGTATATCCAGTTTCACCAGATTCACGAATCTGGTGAAGCTGGAGTTCTACCAAACACCCCTTAATTGTTGATCCTATTTTATTTTACTAGGCCAATAAGTGCGGCGCACGCCGCACGCGTGAATGAAAAATGATTTTGCGTTTTTTTTCGAAGAAAAAATAGACCTAGATGTATTTTTAAAAAATTTTGAGGCTCAAGAAATCCTAGAGACCGAACCGGAAAAAAGTACACATATTTTTGCTGACGAAAATATTTTTTTGGGGAAAACGGAGAAAGGACCTAGATGTAAAAACCGAGGACCTGGTTGTTATATTTTTGGACCTCTCCGCTATCCCGAAAAAGTAGAAAAGGGCTCGTTCGCGATTTGCATTTAACGGGAGCCTCTTTCCATAAAGTAATGAACGGGGGACATAAACGTAATCCGGTAAAAAATTTTCTTTCTCTCACAAAAAATCGCAAATAACCTTTTCGTAAATGGGCAAGGACCCGAATCTGCAAATCCGGACCCTTTGTGTATTCAGCACTAGTCCAGGAACGCGCTAGTGCACACAGTCTCAACATTGGTAAATATCACAATCATACCAAACGATACTAATAAAGTACTTTAATTAGTTAACCAAACTGGTTGCTCGACCTTAAGGTCAAGTTACAAATATACGCCACGCAGGGCGAAACTTATTAAGAGATAAATAATAGCAGCGGAAAATAAGATAACATCGTGGCGCCATCCAGTATACCACAGGCAACTGACTGGGACTCGCACCCTAGTTAGACGGTTCCTCTGGGCACTTTTTAAGAAAGTCTATGTAACACCCCAAAATTTTGCTTTTCTTAAATTCATGAGTGATTTGGCACTTTGGTGAATTTTTGGAATTTTCTGGAATTTATTTGGATTTAATTTGAATTTATTCCATATTGAAATAATTAAAGAAATTAAATTTTCAAATAAAGTTTTGTTGGAAATATTTTATTTGAGTTCCAAATGCCCTAAAATATTTTCCAGAATTTTTCTGGATTTTTTCTGAGTATTTTGCTATTTTTCTTGAATTAAATGAATTACTGGGAATTATTTTGAATATTAAATCGCTGGAAAATCGAACCGGCAAGGTCGATTCTTGTTCAAGCGGCTCGAGTCGACTCGAGTTCGAGTCCGATCGAAGGCGAATCGATCGGGCCGAACCCCATCGCGAGACCATTGGATCAAGATCCAACGGTCAGGAATTGAGCCGCATCGCTTCGACCGGATCCGGTCCGGATCCGTTGCGCCCGGGGAATCTGGGCCGTTGAGCGGGACGCGTGGACGGCCGTGATTGCGTCGTCTTCTCGTGTCCGAGTCGGAGAGCGCCGCCGTGTCCGTTAGGGTTCGCGGGATTCCCGCACGTCGAGGCCCCATATAAGGATCCGACCCCGCCGCCTTTTTGCTCCTTCCCGTGCGCGTGTTTTGCCCTGGATCTCCACGCTTAAGCCGCCGCCGTCGCCTCACGATTTCTCGCCGAAGTTCGTGGTGTGCCGCCGCGGTTTCCCTTCGTTTCCGGCGCCGTTCGTCATCCTCCGCCGTGTTCGAGCCCGGATCTGAGAACCTCGCGTCAAGGCGCACCTGTAGGGTGCACTCACTTGGCCGAAGACGCCCCGAAGCGCCGCTGTCGTGGTCTTCGTCCTCGGCGCCGGTGAACCCACGCCGCCGCGTGCCATCGTCGTCATGAAGCTCGGTGAACCGTCGGATCAAGATCCAACGCACGCGAGGTGTGGCCACGCGTCGCCCGTTCTTGTTCCGTCTGGGATTAGATTTCAACCGTTAGATTTAGATAAATGCGGCTAGGGTTGGCCGCGTCGTCAGCATTAGATTAGATCTGGACCATCCGATCTAGATCGGACGGCCCGGATCAACCGTGTAGTTTTGAACGTGAAGCCTAGATCCAATCTGGGCCGTTGATTTTCAAATCAACGGCCGAGATTGAGCCACGTGTGCCGAGCCAAGCCATGTGAACGTGAGGAGCGTGTCTCTGACATGTGGGACCCACCTGTCAGCGACCCGAGCCGTGGACCGGGTTCATGGTGGACCGAGCCAAGCCGTGGGCTAAGCCCATGGACCGGCTGACGTCAGCCAGCCAATCAGAGGCTGACACGTGTCACTGCTGACGCAATAATTAATTTCCGAAAAAGAAAATGATTTATTAATTCGAAATAATGAATTCAGATTTTGATTCAAACTTCAAACGCTCATAACTTTTGCGTTTCAACTCCGATTTGAGTGATTCAAATTTCTAAATTTGTATAAAATTGAGATCTACCTAATTATGAATTTTATTTAATTTTTGGACCAAATTTTTCCTCTATAATATTATTTAATTGATTATTTAAACTCCAAAATGCTATAACTTTTGCATTTAAACTCCGAATTTGACGATTCCAGTTTCTAAAAATTCATAAAATTATGTTCTCTCTGTTTATGGATTTTATTTGGATGTTTGGACACTTTTTGCCTATTGTTTATTCGTGTATTGCTATTTGCACGCGTTACGAGTAGACGTTGAAGTGCCGGAAGGATTCGAAGGAGAAGTGTTGACTCAGGATCCAACTCAAGACCAAGAACAAGTACTTTTTGAAGGCAAGTTATGCTTTGACCATGTTGATCCCATTTTGAAACCTATTTTGATTCAAATTATTGCATGCTAGTTTAAATTAGAAAATGCTTTACTTAATTATGGGTAATTAGATAAATGCCTAATTGCTGTATGACATCTTGGTTAATTAAATATGTGCCATGACCCTTGTCACCCTAGTTGTGGTTTACTAGTTGGACATTACTAAAATTGCCAACATGGGTTTTAGACCGTTGTAGTATATTGCGTAGACCTGCTACGCGCTCATGACATGATTTTGAACAATCAAATGTAATATTGACTTAACGATATATTGAACCTGTTTTGGAAAGGTATCATGTGATGTTGATGGCAGGTGGTGCATGGTAATCAACTGGGGGTTTGATAATTAACTTTTGACCGGGGCATGTGGCAAGAATGATCAGGTGGGCCAGTTGAGGCACGGGGAACGTTGTGTTGGTTCTTCGGGTAGTCTTGCCCCGGTCACTCTAAGGACTTAACCTTGCAAGCCTTTGAACTGAGTCAATCTTGCAACCACATGTCTGTAATGGGACGGACCTAGTTGATTAAGTTGCTAATAACGTACCTGTGGAACCTCAGGAGGTCAACTACACCCTTTGTGTAAGTTGTACGAGGGAGCGTACCGGGGCTGCGGCCAGGTACCCATCTAACGGTTGGTTGGCCTAAACTTCGCCTTAGCTAAGGGAAGGGTTAGTGTGCAATAACCGGGGAGGCCCACTTGTATTGTTAGAAGTTTCCGAAAGACTTTGTTACGGGAACTCACCTTTGTGGTGTTTGACTGTATCTTGTGGGTAAAGTGCACAACCTCTGCAGAGTGTACAATCTATTCGAATAGCCGTGTCCGCGGTATTGGACATCGCTCGGGAATTACAGTCAAGGGTTAGACTTTATTGAAAATAACTTGGATTTGAAAGGTTGGGTTTGGTTAAACAATGATGTTGATGGAAATATGGATTAGGATTGGGAAAGATATTGATTAAACTCCTGGAAAAGTTATTGATGTTATACTTGTTTCTACTGCTTTTGAATCTACTTATGATACTTGTCGAATGCTGTTTACTGCAAATATACCTTGAGCCACTCCTTTGTATTAAGCCATGCATGTAGTATATTAGCTGCATTCTGTGCATGACTTGCTGAGTACCAAGTACTCACCCTTGCCACAATACAACACCAGTTGAAGAAGAGTCTACGCCAGCTTTGGAGGAGGAGCTCCCAGAGGAACCGTCCAGCTAGGGTGCGAGTCCCAGTCAGTTGCCTGTGGTATACTGGATGGCGCCACGATGTTATCTTACTTTTTCCGCTGCTATTATTTCTCTCTTATTAGGTTTCGCCCTGCGTGGCGTATATTTGTAACTTGACCATAAGGTCGAGCAACTGTAACACCCCAAAATTTTGCATTCCTTAAATTCATGTGTGATTTGGCACTTTGGTGAATTTTTGGAATTTTCTGGAATTTATTTGGATTTATTTGGAATTTATTTGAATTTATTCCATTTTGAAATAATTAAAGAATTTAATTTTGCAAATAAAATTTTGTTGGAAATATTTTATTTGAGTCCAAAATGTTCCAAAATATTTTCCAGAATTTTTCTGGAATTTTAAAGTATTTTGCTATTTTTAATGAATTAAATGAATTTCTGGGAAATATTTTAATTATTAAATCGCTGGAAAATGCGAGTGGGTTTGTACTATTCATCCGACCGAGCCCGAGTCAGACTCGAGTTCGAGTCCGACCCGAACCCGACCCGAGCCACCGACGGTGACTCGAACCGACTCAACTCGGATCGGATCCGAACCGTTGGATCGAGATCCAACGGCCAGGATCAATCCGCGCGATCCACGGCCGCACTCGAGCCAATCTCGGCGCTGATCACGCCACGTGGGCGGCCATCGTGCGTCCACGTCACCTCACCGTGTTCGAGCGGACTCGCCGCGTCACGCTCGCCATGAAACCGAGTGGATCTCGACGTCCGCGCGCAGATTTAAGGCGTGGATCGTTGCGAGGATCGCGACCTGCGGCATCGTCTTCCCCAACTCCCGAGCCTTATCCGCCCGTCACCTCGCAATTGCTCGCGGAGTTCTCTCTCTCCCGCCATGATTCTTTGCTTCATTCCGCCGCCGTTCGCCGTCTTCCGCTGCGGATGAGCCCAGTTACGAGACCACCAAGCCAAGGCGCACCCGAGGGTACCTCTCACTCCCCCGCAGCGACCCCGAAACGCCGCCGTCGGGCTCGTCGTTGTTCTCATCTCCGGTGGCCTTGCTCCGCCGCGTCGCCATCGTCATCCGCGAGCGCTGTGAGCCGTTGGATCTCCATCGCACGGTCCAAGATCACGCCACGTCACCCGACGGTGAGATCCCGTCCAAAAATCCCAGATCCGTTCTCAACCGTTGGATCTAGATCCAACGGTCCAGATCAACCGCGTTCACCCCAAACGCGTGAGTCCAGATCCAATCTGGACCGTTGATTTTCAAATCAACGGTCGAGATCTAGCCACGTGTGCGGGAGACTGACCGTCGCGGTCAGCGCGATCCACGCCGCTGGCGAGCGTGTTTACACGCGGGCCCGCGTGTCAGCGGGACAACCACACCGCACCAGGACGTCACGCGGGCGTCATGGCGGGCCCGCATGTCAGTGGCTGTCCCAGCCACGCGCTGACGTTAGCAATGACGTCACCCATGGGACCCAATTGCCGACTGCGTGGTCGAGCCCGCCGACGTCGCCATGACGTCATCGAAGGGACCCACATGTCGGCGATGCAGATTCGTGGACCGAGTCCACGTGAGACCCGAGCCGGCGTGGACCGAGTCCATGGACCGGCTGACGTCAGCAGACCAATCCAGTGCTGCCACGTGTCTATGCTGACGCAATAATTAATTTCCGAAAAAGAAAATGATTTATTAATTCGAAATAATGATTTCAGATTTTGTTTCAAACTTCAAACGCTTATAACTTTTGCGTTTCAACTCCGATTTGAGTGATTCAAATTTCTAAATTTGTATAAAATTGAGATCTACCTAAATATGAATTTTATTTAATTTTTGGACTAAAGTTTTTCTCTGCAAAATTATTTAAATGATTATTTAAACTTTAAATAATCATAACTTTTGCGTCTTAACTCCAAATTTAGTGATTCCAGTTTCTAAAAACTCATAAAATTATGTTCTCTCTGTTTATGGATTTTATTTGGATGTTTGGACACTTTTTGCCTATTGTTTATTCGTGTGTTTGCTATTTGCACGCTTTACGAGTAGACGTTGAAGTCTGGAAGGATTCGAAGGAGAAGTATTGACTCAGGATCCAACTCAAGACCAAGAACAAGTACTTTTTGAAGGCAAGTTGTGCTTTGACCATGTTGATCCTATTTGAAATCTATTTTGATTTAAACTATTGCATGCTAGTTCAATTAGAAAAATACTTTGTTTAAACATGGGGTTAGATAAATACCAATTTCTTTGTATGACACCTTGATTATTTAAGTATGTGCCATGACCCCTTGTCACCCTAGTTGTGGATTACTAGTTGGACATTATTAAATTGCCAACATGGGTTTAGACCGTTGTAGTATCGCTTAGACACACTACGTGCTCATAACATGATTTTGGATAATCAAATGTTAATATTGACTTAATGATATATTGAACCTGTTTTGGAAAGGTATCATGTGATGTTGATGGCACGTGGTGCATGGTAATCAAGCGGGGTTTGATAAACTTTTTGACCAGGGGCATGTGGCAAGAGTAATCAGGTGGGCAGTTGTGGCATTGGGAGTGTTGATTTGGTTCTTCGGGTAGTCTTGCCCTGGTCACCCTAAGGACTTAACCTTGCAAGCCTTTGAACTGGGTCTAACGTGCAACCACATGTCTGTAATGGGACGGACCTCGTTGACTAAGTTGCTAATAACGCACTGTGGGACCTCGGAGGTCAACTACACCCTTTGTGTAAGTTATGCGGGGGAGCGTCTGGAAGTGAGGCAGTACCCATCTAACGGTTGATTGGCCTAGACTTCGCCTTAGCGAAGGGAAGGGTTAGTCTTGCAATAGCAGGGGAGGACCACTTGTATTGTTAGAAGTCTCAGAAAGACTTTGTTACGGGAACTCGCCTTTGTGGTGTTTGACTGTATCTTGTGGGTAAAGTGAATAACCTCTGCAGAGTTTAGAATCTATTCGAATAGCCGTGTCCGCGGTATTGGACATCGCTCGGGAATTACTGATCAAGGGTTAGATTTTCTCAAAAATAACTTTGGTTTGAAAGGTTGGGCTGGACTAATAATGAAGTTGATGGAAATGTGGTTTAGGATGGGAGAGATGTTTACCAAACTTCTTGAAAAGTTATTTATGTTTTACTTATTTCTACTGCTTTGAATCTACTTATATTACTTGTCCAATGCTTTTACCGCAAATATACCTTGAGTTATTCCTTTGTACCAAGCCATGCATATAGTATATTAGCTTTGCATTACGTGCATGACTTCTTTGAGTACCAAGTACTCACCCTTGCCTCAACACAACACAGTTGAAGAGGAGACTACGCCCGACTTTGGAGGAGGAGCTCCAAGAGGATCCATCTACGTAGGAGGCGAGCCCAGTTAGTTGCCTGTGGTATACTGGATGGCGCCACGATGTTACCTTATTTGATTTTCCGCTGCTACTATTTCTCTTTTAATAAGTATCGTCCTGCGAGGCGTACATTTGTGACTTGACCATAAGGTCGAGTAACCAGTTTAGTTATTTAAATAAAAGTACTTTATTAGCATCGAATGGTATGATTGTGATATTTACCGATGTTAAGACTGTGTGCACTAGCGCGTTCCTGGACTAGTGTTGAATACACAGAGGGTCCGGATTTGCAAATTCGGGGTCCCGACAGCAACCAGTTTGACTATTTAAATAAAGTACTTTAATAGTATCGAGTGATATGATTGTGATATTTACCGGTGTTAAGACTGTGTGCACTAGCGCGTTCCTGGACTAGTGCTGAATACACAGAGGGTCCGGATTTGCAGATTCGGGTCCCGACAGTCTAACCCTTGACTGTAATTCCCGAGCGATGTCCAATACCGCGGACACGGCTATTCGAATAGATTATACACTCTGCAGAGGTTATGCACTTTACCCACAAGATACAGTCAAACACCACAAAGGCGAGTTCCCGTAACAAAGTCTTTCGGAAACTTTTAACAATACAAGTGGTCCTCTCCGGTGTTGCACTCTAACCCTTCCCTTAGCTAAGGCGAAGTTTAGGCCAACCAACCGTTAGATGGGTACCTGGCCGCAGCCCCGGTATGCTCCCCCGTACAACATACACAATGGGTGTAGTTGACACCCAGAGGTCCCACAGGTACGTTATTAGCAACTTAGTCAACTAGGTCCGTCCCATTACGGACAAGTGGTTGCACGCTTGACTCAGTTCAAAGGCTTGCAAGGTTAAGTCCTTAGGGTGACCAGGGCAAGACTACCCGAAGAACCAAACCAACATTCCCGGTGCCACAGCTGGCCCACCTGATCATTCTTGCCACATCCCCCGGTCAAAAGCTATTTATCAAATCCCAGTTAATTACCATGCACCACGTGCCATCAACATCACAACACATGATACCTTTCCAAAACAGGTTCAATATATCATTAAGTCAATATTAACATTTGATTGTCCAAAATCATGTCATGAGCACGTAGCAGGTCTAAGCAATATACTACAACGGTCTAAATTCCCATGTTGGCAATTTAATAATGCCCAACTAGTAAACCACAACTAGGGTGAGAAGGGGTCATGGCACATATTTAATTAACCAAGGTGTCATACAGCAATTAGGCATTTATCTAATTTCCCATATTTAAATAAAGTATTTTCTAATTGAACTAGCATGCAATAAATTAAATCAAAATAGGTTTCAAAATAGGATCAATATGGTCAAAGCACAACTTGCCTTCAAAGAGTACTTGTTCTTGGTCCCGAGCTGGCTCCTGGGTCAATATTTCTCCTTCGAATCCTTCCGGCACTTCAACGTCTACTCGTAACGCGTGCAAATAGCAACCAATGAATAAAACAGTAAACAAAAAGTATCCAAACATCCAAATAAAGTTCATAAACAGAGAGAACATAATTTTATGAATTTTTAGAAACTGGAATCGCTCAAATCGGAGTTAAAACACAAAAGTTATGATTATTTAAAGTTTACATAATCAATTAAATAATATTACAGAGAAAAACTTTAGTCCAAAAATTAAATAAAATTCATATTTGAGTAGATCTGAATTTTATACAAATTTAGAAATTTGAATCACTCAAATCGGAGTTGAAATGCAAAAGTTATATGCGTTTGAAGTTTGAATCCATTTTTGAAATCAATAACTCGAATTAATAAATCATTTTCTTTTTCGGAAATTCTTTTATTGCGTCAGCGAGGACACGTGGCAGCCTCTGATTGGGCGGCTCACGTCAGCCGGTCCACGGGCTCAGCCCACGGTTCGGCTCGGGTCCACCGTGGACCTGGTCCACGGCTCACGTGAGACTGACAGGTGGGACCCTACGGTGACGTCATTGCTGACATCAGCGGGGACTCAGCCGTATACCGAGTGGGACTCCACTGGTAGCGTCATCGGCAGCGTCACGCCGCACGGTGGCGGCGTGACATGCGGGCCCGTCTTTGGCGTCCACGGTGCGGTTGTGGCTGAGCCGCTGGCATGCGGGCGGCGTGTCGGCCGACACGCCGCGTGGAGTGCGTTGGCGCGGGCCATGGCGGTCGGCCTTCCTGGGCGCGTGGCATGATCTCGGCCGTTGATTTGAAAATCAACGGCCAGATCGAATCCGCTTCCGCAGCGTTTGGGTTAACGCGTTTGATTCGGACCGTTGGATCTAGATCCAGCGGTCGAGATCAATCTGGAGTTTTGGATCGGAATCTCACCGTGAGCGGCGTGGTGCAATCTAGACCGTCGATCTTGATCGGACGGCCGAGAAGCTTTCGAGGCCTGGTGATGGCGTCTTGGCGGCGTTAGGTGGCGGAGTCGGGACGGCGACCAACGGCGCTGCTGAGGCTTCTTCGGCGAGGTGAGTTCTCCCTTCGGTGCGTCGTCGCGGGGAACTCGGATCTGGGCCAACGGCGGTGGAGAAACGGCCAGGCGCGGCGGGATTCGACAAAACCGCGGCGGAACTCCTAAGCAATTTCGGCGGCGATTGCGGTGGCGGTGGCGGCTAGGGCTCGACGGGCTAGGGTTTGGTGCGCCTGACAAAGGGCAACCTCGAGGCGATGTCCCACGCATTAAATAGCCCCGGATGCGGCGACAAATCGGAACCCTAACGGAACACGGCGGCGGGCGGCGGCGCAATCCGTGTCGGACTCGGCGGAGACGAAGCAATCTCGGCCGAATCCACGTGTTCCATCCAACGGTGGGATTCATCCGACGGCGGTCCGATCCGACTGGGCTCGGGTGGCGTGGTCCAACGCGGATCGTTGGATTTTGATCCGAGCGATCACGCGGCTAGGTCTCGCCGAGCGGGTTCGGCTTGACCAAGCATGGCGCTGGTCGGACTCGAGTCCGACTTCGGGTTCGACTTCGATCGGATGAAACGATGCTCGACCCGATTCGATTTTCCAGCGATTTAATATTCAAAATAATTTCCAGAAATTTATTTAATTCATTAAAAATAGTAAAACACTCAGAAAAATACCAGAAAAATTCTGGAAACTATTTTGGAACATTTTGGACTCAAATAAAATATTTCCAACAAAATTTTATTTGCGAAGTCAAATTCTTTAATTATTTCAAAATGGAATAAATTCAAATAAATTCCAAATAAATCCAAATAAATTCCAGAAAATTCCAAAAATTCACCAAAGTGCCAAATCACACATGAATTTAAGAAAAGCAAAATTTTGGGGTGTTACAAGACACCCTATCAGTGGCGGTTTGTTTGGAACCGCCACTAATAGTATTATTAGTGGCGGTTTTTCTGTTGAAACCGGTGCCAGGATAATCAGTGGCGGTTTTTATTCCGAACCGCCACAGATATGGACTATCCGTGGCGGTTTGTAGTTACAACCACCACAAATACTTCGAGCACTGTCAGTGGCTGTTATACCAACAAACCGCCACTGATAGTGCTTTGTCTGTGGCGGTTCGGAATAAAAACAGCCACTGATACTTGAGGACTATTTGTGGCGGTTCAAAGTAAAAACCGTCACTGATAATGGGCGTATTTGTGGCGGTTTTAGTTGAGAACCGTCGCAAATACTATTATCTGTGGCGATTTGAGTTTTGAACCGCCACAAATAATATTCCCTATAAATACTAGTCGCTACAGCACTCTACAGGAGCTCATGGTCATCTTCCTCCCCGAGAGAAAAGCAAAGTTCCAAGATTTGAGATTTTGTTTGCAAGGAATCTTGAGCTTTTACTTCCTAGGGTTGTTCCAAGGTGAGTAATTTGTTCTCCTCTCTTCATTTGTGGTGATGTAGTTGCAATTTAATGTTTAGATCTAGTTTATTTATGATTGTCCTCTCTTCAATTGCAAAGCTTAGATTCAATTTTTTGCTATTTAGCTAGCATTTTGTAGACTAATTTATCTAGATGATGAATTTATTACCTTGCTCCATTAGATTAATTGTTGTCTACCTTTTTTAGATGGCAAATTATGGCAAGCATATATTAAATTTATTTAAGATTGTCCTCTCTTCAATTGCA
The DNA here is from genome assembly GCA_036346355.1 of Rhipidocladum racemiflorum. Taxonomy (NCBI): domain Eukaryota; kingdom Viridiplantae; phylum Streptophyta; class Magnoliopsida; order Poales; family Poaceae; genus Rhipidocladum; species Rhipidocladum racemiflorum. Next base: position 68,211,330 of record CM070572.1, read on the forward strand.
AAACTTAGATTCAATTTTTTGTTATTTACATAGCATTCTGTAGATTAATTTATCTAGATGATGTATTCATTACCTTGCTCCATTAGATTAATTATTGTCTACCTTTTTTAGATGAGAAATTATGGCAAGCATATATTAAATTTATTTAATTAAGATTGTTGGATATTAATAAACATTAAATTTAATTAATAATCTAGCTCCTTGAAAGGATAAATGTAATTTTGGCTATGCATAGTACTTAAGATTTGTTTCTAATTACCATTAATTTTCTTACCGTTAGTGCGTGCATATACATCTTGCTCCATTAGTGACTATTGTTAGCTCATTTTTTATCAGTGATGGTTTAATTAAGGTTCTACTCTCTTCAAATGCAAAGTTAATATTTAAATTTTTTTTTTGTTACCTAGATTAATTGTGTAGATGATGAAATTACTACCTTGCTCTATCAGTGGACATTGGATATTTATATGTAGGTTATTGGATAGTAACAAATATTAAATTTTAGTTAATATGGTAGATGGGTGATCATGATGGCTTTATCAGTGGATATTGGATTAATGATTTATGTAATTAAGATTATTGCATATTAATAACTGTTACATTAATTAATTGTAGATGGATCGGAGATGGATGTACAATGCGAACCGTTCTGATAGAGAATACATCGGCCAGCGTATTCGCTTTTCTAAGAGCAGCCGAGGAGAACAGATTGCAAAAGAAGACGGAGTACATACATTGTCCATGCATTGATTGCAGGAATGAGAAGATGTTTTCGGACAAAGACCATATCCACTTGCACTTGATTCGAAGGGGCTTTGTACCTAGCTATACATGTTGGACAAGGCACGGTGAAAAGGAGATCATACTTCAATGTGATAATGTCGACGACGACGGAGCCGACAGTATGGCAGCTGACATCGGTTATGGATCCGATGAGGATAGGTTGGTCGTTGATGATGACAATAATCTGGCTCAAATGTTGCGCGATGCAGAAGGAAACTACACTAGTCAGAGAGAGTTTAATCAATACAAGGGTTTGATGGAGGACTCGGAGAAACCTTTGTTCCCGGGTTGCAAGGAGGAATACACAAAGTTGCACACCGTGCTTTCACTGCTAAAATTGAAGGCAAGCAATGGTTGGTCCGACAAGAGTTTCACGGCGTTGCTACATCTCTTAGCGGACATGCTTCCAGAGGGAAACGTGTTGCCTAAGACCACATATTATGCCAAGAAGGTTGTTTGTCCCTTGGGATTGGAAGTAGAAAGAATACATGCGTGTCCAAACGACTGTATACTCTATCGCAAAGACTATGCAGACACGCATGTATGTCCGGTGTGCAAAGCATCGCGATACAAGCGTAAGGGCGAGGACAGCGAAGGCATACATGTGAAGAAAGGAGCTCCCGCTAAAGTGGTGTGGTATTTGCCAGTAATACCTCGGCTGAAGCGTTTATTTGCAAATAAAAAGCATGCCAAGCTGATGCGATGGCACTCGGAAGAGCGTAAGAGGGATGGAAAGCTGAGACACCCAGCTGATTCTACCCAGTGGAGAACCATCGATAGGCTCTTCAGGGAGAACTTCGGAAATGAGCCGAGGAATATAAGGTTTGGGTTGAGTATAGATGGAATGAATCCTTTTGGTAACATGAGCAGCATTCACAGCACTTGGCCTGTGACTCTTTGTATGTACAACCTTCCTCCTTGGTTATGCATGAAGCGAAAGTACATTATGATGTCGCTGCTTATGCTCCTTGGTTATCCAAGGGCCGAGACAACCTGGCAACGATATTGATGTGTACCTACAACCATTGGTGGAAGATCTTATGCTACTGTGGAACGAAGGTGTACAGGTTTGGGATGAATACAAACGGGAGTACTTCACTCTACGCGCATTGTTGTTCTGCACCATCAATGATTTTCCAGCCCTAGGTAACCTGTCTGGCCATACTATAAAAGGAGCTAAAGCCTGCCCCCAATGTCTGGATGAAACTAGTAGTGTGTGGCTTAACAACTCGAGGAAAACAGTCTATATGCGTCACCGCCGGTTCCTTCGAAGGAATCATCCGTATCGCAATATGAAAAAATAATTCGACGGTTCAGCTCCAAGGCCTCTTCATGGGGAAGAGGTATATGACATGGTTGAGGATATTAATGTTGTACTTGGAAAGGGGGGTACTAATAATACATCGAGGTCCCGTACTGAGAAAACCACGTGGAAGAAGAGATCCTTATTTTGGGACTTGCCCTATTGGAAGGACTTAGAAGTTCGACACTGCATCGACGTCATGCATGTAGAGAAGAATGTATGTGACAGCGTGCTTGGTCTTTTACTGAATATTCCTAGCAAAACAAGGGATGGACTCAAGGCACGAAGAGACCTGGAAGATATGAAAATCAAAGCCGAGCTACATCCTCAAGACACCGCGAAAGGCGGACTTTACCTTCCTTCCCCCAGCATGCTACACTCTATCCAAGAAAGAGAAAACAGACCTCTGCAAGTCCTTGCATGGTGTGAAAGTTCCGTCCGGTTACTCCGCAAACATCAAGAAACTGGTATCGATGAAAGATTTGAAGTTAACTGGCATGAAGTCTCATGATTGTCACGTGATGATGACACAAATGCTCCCTATTGCAATTAGAGGTATTTTACCTGACAAGGTCCGAGAGGTAATCATGAGGTTGTGTTTTTTCTTTAACGCAATTTCACAGAAGGTCATTGATCCCGTTGGACTTTATGATCTGCAGGCTGATGTGGTCAAGACTCTGTGTCAGCTAGAGATGTATTTTCCTCCATCATTTTTCGATATCATGGTTCATCTCATTGTTCACCTTGTGAATGAGATAAATATTTGTGGCCCAGTATTCTTGCATCAGATGTACCCGTTCGAAAGGTATATGGGTGTTCTAAAGAAATATGTACGTAATCGATCTCGGCCGAAAGGTTCCATTGTAGAAGGTTATGCAACTGAGGAGGTTATTGAGTTCTGCGTTGATTACATGGATGAGGTTGAACCAGTAGGAGTGCCTGTATCATGCCATGAGGGGAGGCTAGCTGGGAAAGGAGCAATAGGAAAGAAATCCACAAATTCTTACGACCATTTTTTGTTCGAACACGCTCATTTCACAGTCTTGCAACAGTCAGTTGAGGTGTCCCCATATATGGACATGCACAAGGATAAGCTACGGAGGGAAAATCGTGGATGATCAGAGGTTTGGATAACAAAAGAGCACAATCGTTCGTTCAATCATTGGTTCAAGGAGCACATGTCTGGTGAAGAAACGAGTGTTACATTGAGGTGGTTGGCAAAAGGGCCATCAGGTACAATCGTGACATGGCAAGGATACGACATAAATGGATATACATTTTACACAAGAGCTCAGGATAGCAAAAGTACATATCAAAATAGTGGTGTCCGTATAGATGCCTACGACAACACAGGTAGTAAGAAGAGCAACTTCTACGGGTTTATAGAGGAGATTTGGGAGCTCGACTACTGCATTTTCAAGATCCCGGTGTTTCGGTGTCGTTGGGTCCAACTCCCAAAGGGTGTCAAGGTGGACAAGTACGGTTTCACTACTGTGGACATCGAACAAGTGGGATATAGAGACGAACCATTCGTACTTGCGAAGCAAGTAGCACAAGTTTTCTATGTAATCGACCCGACAGATAAGAAGCGCCATGTAGTTCTGCAAGGAAAACAAAGGATCGTCGGAGTTGAGAATGTCGTGGATGAGGAAGAGTACAACCAGTTTGATGAGCTGCCTCCTTTCGTAGATGGTAACATCAGGCTCGACGAAGAAACCACTCAGGAAGCTACCTATCATCGCGATGATCATGAAGAAGGCCAAATTGTGAAAGAAAATAATTAGCTAGGAGTAATGGCAAAATGTATGTATTTATGTGGGGTAATAGAAATGTAATGTCAAAAATATGCATTTATGTGGAGTAATGTCAAAAATGTGTGTATTTATGTGGGGTAATAGAAATGTAATGTGTAGGCAGTAGTTAATATATATGATAGGTTTTTATGTGGGGTAATAGAAATATAATGTATGTATTTATTAAAAGGATATCTAAAAAAATACATTAATACATAGGTTTTTATTAAAAGGATATCTGAAAAATACATTAATACATAGGTTTTTATTAAAAGGATATCTGAAAAATACATTAATACATAGGTTTTATTAAAAGGATATCTAAAAAATACATTAATACATAGGTTTTTATTAAAAGGATATCTAAAAATACATTAATACATAGGTTTCTATTAAAAGGATATCTGAAAAATACATTAATACATAGGTTTTATTAAAAGGATATCTGAAAAATACATTAATACATAGGTTTTTATTAAAAGGATATCTAAAAAATACATTAATACATAGGTTTTTATTAAAAGGATATCTAAAAAATACATTAATACATAGGTTTTTATTAAAAGGATATCTGAAAAATACATTAATACATAGGTTTTGTTAAAAGGACATCTAAAAAATACATTAATACATAGGTTTTATTAAAAGGATATCTAAAAAATACATTAATACATAGGTTTTACTAAAAGTATATCTGAAAAAGAGTATCAGTGGCGGTTTTTAATACAAACCGCCACTGATGATCGTTATTAGTGGCGGTTTTTAATTACAACCACCACTGATATGAATTTTCAGTGGCGGTTTTAATTTCAAACCGCCACTGATAACTATCCTTATATATCCCGTAACCGGCAGAGCAGTGACTAAGTCCTAACCCTTTGTCCCTGCGGCTGCCTCCTCCTGGTGCCCCTCGACGCCACCACCGTTCCAATCCAGCGCCGTCCTCGCCCCCATCTGGCCCCGTCGGCCACCCCCGCTCCCGCTCCCGCTCCTACCCCGTCTACTCCCGGTGCCCCTGCCAGGCCCCGTCTCCTCCCAGTGCCCCTCGACTCCGCCGCCGTTCCAGTGGAGCGCCGTCCTCGTGTAACACCCCGGCATTTAATATGCCTGGATGCTACCAAACATAAGCTAAACAACATCTAAATACCACAATTAAACATAAATTCCAGCAAAGGCGCACATGCTAAAAACCGAGATTTCGGCAGCATCTCCTTTGTTTTAACATGAATTAACACAATATCAATATCATGGCAAGATATGTCATAGCACACGACAAATAAAACATCAACATAAATGGATATATCATCAAATTACGCCAATAAAAGCATGCTCAACCACTTCATAAGCTATAACCAGGCAAATAAGGAATCACAATCATGCTAAATTAAACCATACATTAAGTTTATGGCACAACTCTTAAAATCATGTCTCCAAGTAATTAATCATAGACTATGATGGTGGAGCTACGTGTAGAAGTGTAGCTAAACCCCTTTTTCCCGCATGCCGATCTCAAAGTACCTAAAAACAACATAAAACACAAGCGTGAGTTCGAAACTCAGCAAGTATATTGTAATGGACAACAAGATCATTTACAAGACAATAATACCTTACATCACATATAACATCTCATACTTGAGCACATAACAACATCAACATCATTAAATATGTATTGCAATGCAATGCAATGCAATGTTATGCTCATATCTCCTTGGAAACTCATACCGGTATGGTTGAGTACACACCCGTCGGTGTGCACCCTCTCCCCCCTTCCATCCCGAAGATGGAGGGTGCCTACTCCTCGCTTCCATTCACCACGTGAATGGAATCACGATGTAGGTCTTACTCAATGGCGTTCCGGACTAGTCATAACTTTCTCACCGACCTTGCCGGACTAGTTATGACTTTCTCACCGCCCTCGCCCTATCTCATGTCATGCATGCAACTATGCCGATTATCATATTTCACATGTACATAAACATATGGCATCTCATCATGACAAATATTACACATGGCATCGAATCATGATAAGTATAGACACATAGCATCATATCATGATAATCATACTCAATATATCATTGGAAAACAGCAAGCAAGGCAAGTGATCATAGCAAGTATTCAATCTTTCATCCAATATCAACAAGCAACCTACAATCCGCTATACATTACAACACACTTGCCTCAACCACGGGCGACGGATTTGTGGGAAGTCGAGGGCACTCCCGGTGTCACACCACCTGCACATAGGCATCACACACTCAAAATCATGCTCACAAAACAGTACGCAAAACCCCATCTAACCCGACATTGCCCACTACTCGCAAAACCTAAAAACAGAGGTTCTGTCCCGTCGGGACAGCAGCCTTGCAAAAGGCATAACTTGAGTTCTGGGACTCCAAATCGATTAAACGGGTACATCCTCGCGTAGCTTAGGAAATTTCCCAACTTTCTCTAGGTATAGGGAAAGACTGATTCGGACTCTAATGTCGTCTAATCTACAGATTACCGTGATCTGTTCCAATTACGTCACAGATTTTAACACGCTCGGTAAAACAGCCATAACTTTTAAACGGCTGGGCGGAATTTAACTTTATTTATATCCACGGAAATATAATTAAATTATCTACAACTTCTTCAACATCCGTACGACAAGATTCGGAATCTAAATTGGCGAAAACACGAACCCTAGCTCGACTGCTCAATCTGCCCGAAAACAGAAACGTGGCAACATCTAGATCTAACCCAAATTACTCAAATCCAGCGCCTCCAATTGATCAAAAAACTTGATAAACTCCCTAATAATAGTACCTAGCTCATCCCCGAGGAGCCCCATGATCATACCTTTGCCCGACGCACGAAAACTCCAATCGATCTCCTCGCTCCTCGCTCCTCGCTCCTCGCTCCTCGCTCCTCGGATGGATCCATGAGGATGCAGGGGTGGGGAGGTCACCCTAGGGAAGCAAGGGGGGTGGAGGAGAGGTGGTGTGCAATGGGGAGCAATGGGGGCGCCATGGGGGCAAGAGATGGGGCGGCTAGGAGGTGGAGGGAGGAGGAAGGGTGGCGGCTAGGGTTAGGGGCGCATGGGGCAGGGGTGGACGTCCCAAGGGCTGGTGGGGAGCCCTTTTACCAGCCCTCACACCCAAACCTAGTCCGTTACGGAGACCTACTCCATCCCACCAAAGCCCACCAAGGCCCAAACTCCCTCGGGAAGGCCCAAAACCCGGAACGGCAGGAAGCTTGACCAGGAAAAGCTATTAACCTCCATATCCTATAGTTTTAACCTTAATTCCACATCTCATAATGTTATTAACCTTATCATGCACGTTAAATAAGGTTACGACACTCCGTGGTGTCACAACGCTTCAAAAGGCCCAAAAACGCGAGTAAACCTCAAGCCGTAAGATTTTCTTCTCTAATTTCGCAATTTGTAATGTCACACCAAAACGTAGTGTCACACCTCGCCCCCGCCCCCACCCGGCCCCGTCGACCACCCCCGCGCGCCCCCGCCCAGTGTCGGGACCCAAATTTGCAAATCCGGACCCTCTGTGTATTCAGCACTAGTCCAGGAACGCGCTAGTGCACACAGACTCAACATTGGTAAATATCACAATCATACTCAACGAAATAAATAAGGTACCTAAATTAGTTAACCAAGCTGGTTGCTCGACCTTAAGGTCAAGTTACAAATATACGCCACGCAGGGCGAAAACTTAATAAAGGAGAAATAACAGCAGCGGAAAATAAGATAACTTCGTGGCGCCATCCAGTATACCACAAGCAACTGACTGGGCTCGCTCCCTAGTTAGACGGTTCCTCTTGGAGCTCCTCCTCCAAAGCTGGCGTAGACTCTTCTTCAACTGGTGTTGTATTGCGGCAAGGGTGAGTACTTGGTACTCAGCAAGTCATGCATAGAATGCAAACTAATATACTACATGCATGGCTTACTACAAAGGAGTAGCTCAGGGTATATTTGCAGTAAACAGCATTTGACAAGTAACATAAGTAGATTCGAAAGCAGTAGAAACAGGTTTAAGAGCAATAACTTTTCCAAGAATTATATACACATCTTTTCCCATTCTAATCCACATTTCCGCCAACATCATTATTAAACCAAACCCAACCTTTCAAGTCCAAGTTATTTTCAAGAAAGTCTAACCCTTGACTGTAATTCCCGAGCGATGTCCAGTACCACGGACACGGCTATTCGAATAGATTTTACACTCTGTAGAGGTTATGCACTTTACCCCCAAGATACAGCCAAACACCACAAAGGCGAGTGTCCGTAACAAAGTCTTTCGGAAACTTCTAACAGCACAAGTGGTCCTCCCCGGTGATTGCACACTAACCCTTCCCTTAGCGAAGGCGAAGTTTAGGCCAATCCACCGTTAGATGGGTACTGCCGCAGCCCCGACGCCTCCCCGCATACAACTACACAAAAGGTATAGTTGACACCCCGAGGTCCCACAGGTGCGTTATTAGCAACTTAATCAACTAGGTCCGTCCCATTACAGACATGTGGTTGCACGTTTGACTCAGTTCAAAGGCTTGCAAGGTTAAGTCCTTAGGGTGACCAGGGCAAGACTACCCGAAGAACCAAAACAACGTTCCCGGTGCCACAACTAGCCCGCCCTGATCATTCTTGCCACATGCCCCGGTCGAAATCTATTTATCAAACCCCAGTTGATTACCATGCACCACGTTCCATCAACAATCATAACACGTGATACCTTTTTCAAAAACAGGTGTAGTATCTCATTAAGTCAATATTAGCATTTGATTGTCCAAAGCATTTCACGTGGTAAGGCTAAGCATACTACATCGGTCTAACTACCCATGTTGGCAATTTAATAATGTCCAACTAATTACCCACAACTAGGGTGACAAGGGGTCATGGCACATGTTTAATTAACCAAGGTGTCATACAGTAATTTGGCATTTATCTAATTTCCCATAATTAAGTAAAGCGTTTTCTAATCAAGCTAGCATGCAATAGTTTAAACCAAATTAATTTGAAAATGGGATCAACATGGTCAAAGCACAACTTGCCTTCAAAGAGTACTTGTTCTTGGTCCTGAGCTAGCTCCTGGGTCAACACTTCACCTTCGAAGCCTTCGGGCACTTCAACGTCTACTTGTAAAGCGTGCAAATAGCAATAAATAAATAAACAGTAGACAAAAAGTGTCCAAACATCCAAATAAAGTTCATAAACAGAGAGAGCATAATTTTATGAATTTTTATGAAATGGAATCGTCAAATTCGGAGTTTAAATGCAAAAGTTATAAGCGTTTAAAGTTTACGGAAAACATTAATTAAATATAAACAGAGAAATATTCATAATTAAAAATTAATTAAAATCCATATTTGAGTAGGTCTCATTTTTATGAAAATTTAGAAATTTGAATCACTCAAATCGGAGTTGAAACGCAAAAGTTATAAGCGTTTGAAGTTTGAATCCATTTTTGAAATCAATAATTCGAATTAATAAATCATTTTATTTTTCGGAAATTAATTTATTGCGTCAGCATGACACGTGTCAGCACCTCATTGGTCCACGTGGATCCGCTGACGTCAGCACCGGTCGAGTCCCCCGATGACGTCAGCATGACGTCACCATGACACGTGGCACCACCCGGGTGCTGCCACGTGTCCTGGTCTACGGACACGGTCCATGTGCACGGCTCGGTCCACGGTGGCACTGGTCTACCGGACCGGCATCACTGACAGGCGGGCCCGCCCTGTCAGCGACCCCGTCCAAGCCCACGCGGGCGCGCCGATTCGGCTTCCGCACACGTGGCTAGATCTCGGCCGTTGATTTGAAAATCAACGGCCCAGATCGGATCTGGCTTAACGCGTTAAGGAAACTACACGACTGATCTGGACCGTTCGGTCTTGATCGGATGGTCAAGATCCAAGCTAATGTTTACAACGCGGCTAACCCTAGCCGTTCGATCTAGATCTAACGGCTGAGATTGGATCTAGTACGGTGCGGTTCTAGCTACGTGGCACAATCTAAACCGTTGGATCTAGATCTAGAGGTTAGCACGTGGATCTCACCGGGGTGTGACGTGGGCGAATCTGGGCCCTTGGGTCTGGATCGGACGGTGGAGCGAGCTCGGGTCGGCGATAGCGTCTTGCGCGCAGGCTCACCGGAGACGGGGACGGCGACCACCCGAACGGCTCTACGGGGCTCCTACGGCGAAGTGAAGGGTACACTCCGACGCGGCTTGACCTTGCGGTTCCGGATCTGGGCTCAACGGCGGCGGAGGACGGCGAACGGCGGCGGAAACGACGATTAACTGCGGCGGAACGCCAAGCCAACTACGGCGAGCGATTGCGGCGCAACCACGGCGACTTCAGCGGCGTTGTTCAGGGCTACGGTGCGCAAGACGGAACGGAGCACACGCCGGGCGGCGGTGGCGCATTAAATAGGCCTCTCGGCCTCGGAAAATCGCGAAACCGAGGCCCACACAGCTGCGGCGGCGGAATCCGAATTGGATTCGGATTGGGTGACGTGGCTCAACGTGAGCCATTGGATCAAGATCCAACGGTGCGGGGGTTTGGGCTCGGGTCCGGCTCGGGCGACCTGGCTGGCTCGGTCGGGCTCGGGTTCGGCGACGTGGCTCAATCTCGGCCGTTCGATCTTGATCGGACGGTCCAGAGGGTTAGGGTTAGGCGACTGGGTTCAACCGGATCGGCTGGCTCGGGTCGGACTCGAGTCTAACTCGGACTCGGGTCCGGTCGGATGAACAGTACAAACCAACTCGGTTTTTCCAGCGTTTAAATATTCAAATTAATTCCCAGAAATTCATTTAATTCATTAAAAATAACAAAACACTTAGAAAAATTCTAGAAAATATTTTGGAGCATTTTGGACTCAAATAAAATATTTCTAATAAAAAATTATTTGTAAAATCAAATTCTTTAATTATTTCAAAAGGGAATAAATTCAAATAAATTCCAAATAAATCCAAATAAATTCCAGAAAATTCCAAAAATTCACCAAAGTGCCAAATCTTGTTCAAATTCATGAAAAGCAAAAATTTGGGGTGTTACACCTGGCCCCGTCTTCACCCCCGTCGGCAGCCACTGAGTATTGGTAGCTAGGGTTCTATGTGATTCTTGATGCCATTACTTATAAGTCGCCTCCCTGCTCTAACTTGGCTGTGCTGTGCTGTGTGTTGTGCTATGATGCTTAGATATGCTCACACATTGCTATGTGAAGATTGGGACAGTGAGATCATTTTGTGACAATCTAGCTACCTACTTACTTAGTTGAATTATTTTGCCAATTGAACCTTTGCCTAGCTAATTGACTTAGTTGAGGTATATTGCTCTGTGAAGATTGGGACAGTGAGATCATATTGTGACAATCTAGCTACCTACTTGACTTAGTTGAATTGTTTTGCCAATTGAACCTTTGCCTAGCTAATTTACTTGGTCAGAAACTTTTAGAATTCCCTGTTTCAGATCATAGACCGAGTTATTCGGTGTCATAACAATATTTTTATGCTTGTTGTTCTATGAACTAATTGCTCCTTTCATGGTCTCCTCTTTATGTCAAACTTTATCAAATCCAATTTGTGATTTATATCTATTAGTTTCTTTGATAATGGCCGATTGCATGATTATGTTGAGTAGCATTTACATTATAATTCTTGCTGTTGAAATGCTCAATGTAATCATTGCTTCGAATGTCTATAATTCTATATGATCTTTCACATGTTGATGAAATGATAATGCTTTCATATACATCATATGGCTGTCAGTTTGTCATCTTTTTCGGATGGACTCTACGTGCTTTGTTTAGCTACAATCGAATGCTTGATTGGATGGTTTTAGATATTACGGATTTTGGTGTTCTATGAACTATTGCTCCTTTCATGGTCTCCTCTTTATGTCAAACTTTATATATGTTCTGATAGCTTCATAATTAACATAGCATTGAAGTAAATCTTATTTGGTAAGTTGAGAAACTAGGTCAAATAGATATGCTAGGAGGATTGTCACAATATAATCTATGATCCTTTGTGCCCTACTGGCGAGGATGGCTAACCTTTGGTTAAGTAACCCGTCATCTGAGAGCAAAACAATATCAAAACCAATTTGTGATTTAACACTAGTTGTTTCTTTGATTATGGCCGATTGCAATGATATGCTGTCATTAATTAAAAAATTTAACCTTTATCTTCTCCGCACAATAAGACCTCGATTAATAAATTTGCTTTGAAAATGTAGTTCTTATGGAGCCTGAGTCCCAGCCCCAGCCTATAACGGATGAGACTGCCAACCCGAGCCCTAGCCTGAGCCAAAGCCCGAGCAGATACCTTATCATGGATCCAACCACCGAAGATGCCGAGGCCTCCACCGCTGCCGGAGATGCTGATGCTCCCGTTGCAAGACGTCGAGGCCGAGGGAAAACTTAGAAGCTTGAAGGCCGGCATACCATCTCACTGGTCTCAAATGCTGGAACCCCTCTTCAACCAGAAAAAATAGCTGCAAAATATAGGTCAACATGTGGGTACATCATAGGGGATAAAGTGGCAATCACCTATTTGGATTGGCACAAAGTGCCCCACTCCATTAAAATGGATCTATGGACAGATCTAAAAGAATCCTTTGAATTCCCCAAAGATGCCGAAGAACTCATGCGTCGCAATGCGTTGATGACCATGGATGTGGCATGGAGGAACTTCAAGTCGAGGCTGAATACAAACTATGTGAAGAAAAATCGGTCAGCCATCGGAGATTATCCTAAATTAGAGCCATATTGGGATGAATTTGTTGCGATGAAGCAAGATGAAGTAGCAAAGAAGTCCAGTGAGGACCACAGAGACATCGCAAGGAAGAACATCCACCCCCACAGACTAGGCACGAGTGGGTATGCGGGTAAAATTCCTCAGTGGCAGAGGGAAGAATTAGATGCAGTCCGATCGACTGGCACAAGTCCCTTGGCTGGACTACCAGACCGAGTTAAGCACTATGTGCTAGCAAGGGCATCTATCATGTCTGGTGGGGGCCTAACATTCAAAAGCAGCAGTGACGAAGCAATCTCGCAAAGAATTCAGGAACTGCATGTCGAGTCCACCCAAGGAACCTTTCACACAGATAGGGAGAAGGACGAACTAACAGCGGCCTTGGGAAACAAAGAGCACCCTGGTCGGACACGAGGCGTTGTGGTCAAGGTTCCCTGGAAGATAGGTTTCCCAGAGCATGAGGACTCTTACAGGAGTCGCAAGAGAGCCAAAGAAGAATGTGCGGAACGGGATTTGGAACTGATGAAAGAAAAGGTGCTTCGAGAATTACAAGGCACCATAGCACAACAAGTTCAGCAAAAAGTACAAGAAGCCATGAGCCAGTCGCAAGGCCACGATGTTGTTCTCGCCAGCCCTACGAATCGTCGTAGCAGTTACGCGTCCACACCATTGGTACAACCGGATAACACCCATTATCTTGTGGATGACATACAAGACCCCACACCCTGCCAGCTCAACGTGCCTGTCATCAACATATCTTTACAAGCTGGTACAGGAATAGCTTATCCATGTCAAGAAGGGGGTGTTTTGCACAACTCTCCGATAGCCCCCGGTTATGCAAAGGTCCAGGTGGACACGGTACTTCCACAGTTTGCCGACATCAGGCTGGAAATACCCTCCAACGATGAGGTTACAACTCTAGGAAGTGTCGTCCACACATTCATCCAGTGGCGCAAGCATGACATCGTATTTGACCTTGTAGTGCCAACCTCTCCTGTAGTAGAACTCGCCCAATCGTCACCAGCAGCTGAGCGTCAAATGGCTAGTGTGACCACTACAAAGGACGTACTTATAACCCTTGATCCAAAGATTCCGCACATTACACAAGGAGCCTATTCGTCACTGGAACCTCAGCCTCAAATGGATAGTGTGACCACTTCAAAGGATGAACTTATATCCCCTGATCCGAAGAAATGGCATATTAGACAAGCTGTATCAGCTAGATCAGGTGAAGCCAGAACAGAGTATGATGTTCTTCTAGGAAAAGGTAAAGGCAAGGGGAAGTGTGTACAAGATAATCAAGAAAGGCTGAAATTCGAGATTGGGAAGCCGTTGGTCACCCCATCGAAGTTAAATAGCCTAACACTCATGATGCAACGATTACATAAATGGTACATGGAGCGATCCAACCAATCGATACTCCCGAAGGTCATCACTGCCGTTTTCGGAGAGGAACATTTTCACCATGAGGGGGGAGGCTACTTCCTGATAGAATTCGACAACTTGCACAACTTGTTCTATCAGTACGCCCTCGACGTGTCTTTTTTGAGATGCTGGACACTGTAAGTGTGTAATATATAAATCATGGTCTACATTCATGTAATACCGTTAAATGTCGTAACTAACTTTTCCCTTATATAGATATGAGATGATCGAACTGAGAAGAACCAAGGGGCCAGTGGGATTCCTCGACCCGGGAACGGTCTGCAAGACCGAAATCATAAGGGCACAAAAGGAGGTCGAGGAATATGTATATAGGGCATTGCTAAAACTACAAGACAAGGAGTTCATACTCTTTCCATACAATTTTAAGTAAGTTTCTCACTGGCTAGTTCAATTTCTCGTTGGTTAGTAAAATCAACATATCATTAGTCTTATCCTACGACTCATGACTATACCATCATACATGTGTATGTAGTTTCCACTGGATTCTCATGGTAATTACTCCAGAAAAGAGCAAGATGCTGATCATAGACCCATTGGACAAAGATAAAAAAGACTACGCAGAGCTAACAAGTCTAATGAATGAGGCGTTTAAAAGATATTGCACAAAGAGCTTGAGATATCGCCCATTCAAGAAATCCCTTGCAATCCGTACTAAATTTCCGGTACGCACGCAAGCAATATTCTTATATCGCATTTCATAGTAAATAACCCCTTCCATAACATTATATCAAATTCAATTTTTGCAGTGTCACAAGCAGCAGCAAGGTACAAATTTATGTGGGTACTTTGTGTGCCAATACATGCGCGAAATCTTATGTTCTACAATAATGGACAATGACGTAGAGGTTTGTAATGCCAACATTACACATTTATTCGCACCACTCAATTTCTATATATATACTCTAAGATTTATTTTTCCTGCTTGTAGCGCCTCAAATTGCCTACGGCAGGACTGCTTCCTGTTGAAATTCGAGCCATTCAGGGACAGCTCGCCTACTTCATCATGAAGGAAATCATCAACAAAAAGGGCGAGTTTTATGACGAAGATAACAACGATCCAGTGATCCATACTGATCTTACACGTCATTCGTCTCCAACTAACTTTGAAGGCTCGTAGGCTTGTAGCTTAGGAAGTAGTTGGTTCGTTAGTAGATCTCAAGTCTGTAAATGTGGTTAGGATGTAGTGATGATGGTGCTCATCTTTGCATTCCCTGAAGATGACCATCATTGTTGGTTTCTCATTTGTAATGTGTTGAATGGGTTGCCACTTATAGTTCACTTCGAAAACTGTCAAAAATGGATATGAGAGCATGCACTTCGCTGCCCTTTATGTGTTCTTATGATTCGAGGAAAAGGGAAGTATGTTATAGTCTTGTTGTCGGTACTTTATGTTATAGCCAGAAATACCGATTTTTTATTATGTGGGTGGCCATGGCTAGCAATTCCTGTTTGCATTATGTTGCTACAAAAGTTAGTATGAAACTATTATGAGTAGAATAATAGCTGAATTGACATCAAGATTTCATTTTATCTGTATTCCTTAAATTGCATATATGACATTTGGATCTTTTTTCAGGTGCTGTATAACATTCTTCATTGGCCCACCAAGCCAAATTCGAACCTAGTTGTGATAGTTACCTAATCTTTAGTTTTGACATGTGATTTTAATCTATTCTTGTACTTATTTGTTGGCTGTTTTGTTACTGAATGCAAGTATAGCAAACACAATGGATCTTCCAGATGAGATCCTGCTTGTTAGCGGTATGTTTCTTGCATCTCTTCAATCTAAAAATATACACTTATGCAAGAACTTAAGTGTATGATCGTGAACTAATGTTTGTCAGCAGTATGATCATGAACTAATGTTTCTTGTCAACGATATGCTTGTCAGTGGTATGATCATGAACTAATGTTTCTTCTTTGTCATGCACCAATCAGTTTAACCAAAAAGTTTAAGTTATTGGGAATTAACAAGTATAGTTTAGTCTTGCAAACCCCAACTTATGTTATTGGCCAGATCTTCAAATCTTCTTTGAGATCAATCAAGCTCATACTCCCTTTCATCTAATTTGTTTTATCTACTCATTTATGTATAGATGATATATTGTAGGCACAAGGGTGTTTGAATTTACGTACCTTGTCTTAGGCTATACATCTATTTATTCTACATTTCCCTTTTTAATTGAGCCTTCCGATTAGTTTTGCACTTTTGCTTGGTCTATACGTGGCTATAGAACTTGAATTTGTTGATGCTTCAGGGTTTTTGCATTGTTGCTCATGACAATATAGACTGATATATATATATATATATATCTGAACTACAGGTTTGATGACACAAATCCAGAAGCTGAAAAGAAAGAATATATAGACCACATTCAGGAAATTGTCCACTGGATGGGATGGGAGCCCTATAAAGGTACGTATACAAGCGATTATTTCCAAGCGTTATATGAGCATGCAGTTGAGTTAATATGGAAATGTATCATCTTGTGGTTTACTATGAAATGTAGAATAAATTTATATAAGCGATTATTTCCAAGCTTTATACAAGCTTTGTCCTTCGGCATGTATATACAATTCCTGTGTAATGGAGAAATGGATGGACAGACGATAGCTTCTTGTGGTTCTTTTGTAATTCCTGTGTAATGGAGAAATTCCTGTGTAATGGATGGAGAGACGATAGCTTCTTGTAGTTCTTATATAAGCGATCATCTTGTGGTTCTTTTGTAATTCCTGTGTAATGGAGAAATGGATGGACAGATGATAGCTTCTTTCTGTATCTTGTTTCAGAGGGCATGGCTAGCAATTCATGAGGCTAGCCAGAATTACGTATTTTTTATATTGTGGACGGGGATTATCAATGGCAATTTTATCCACAAACCGCCACTGATAATAATACCAGTGCCGGTTTTACTTTTAAAACCGCCACAGATAAGGCAATACCAGTGGCGGTTTTACCTACAAACCGCCACAGATAAGGCAATACCACTGGCGGTTTTACCCACAAACCGCCACTGATAATGGCATTATCAGTGGCGGTTTTGTCCACAAACCGCCATTGATAATGTAAATATCAGTGGCGTTTTTGCTCACAAACCGTCACTGATAATCATATTTGTGGTGGTTCTAAAACCGCCACTGGTAATCGCCGATTATCAGTGGCGCTTAATCTGTGGCAGTTCAAAAACCGCCACTGATGTGAGTTTAGAACCGCCACTAATGTGCTTCTCTATAGTAGTGACGTTATCAGCACGAGTCTCTACCATAAGAAGCGGAGAATCGTTGACTACGACGAACGATTACTACCGGCGATTGATCGCCCGATCCGATCTGTAATCAACTCGCCATCAAGCCGGCATCCACTCGGATCACCGAAAAAGTCCTATGCAACTCTATCCTACGCGATAGTCAACACATCCGGCATCAAGAACGTAAGTAATCGCGCATGATCAAAATCCTGCAGATTGTCTCATTGGATGTATTGATCTAATCTACTGTTAGAGATCGTTCTTGATCTGTTACTGTCCATAAAAAAAATTGTTTAGCACACTATTGGAAGCTCCATACCCTGGGTTTATTTTCTAGCCTTTGGCCATGATTAATATGTGCTAAATTAATTTTTCTGTTACTCAAGTAATTCTGAAAATTGCTTAAATGTTAACAAAAAATTGAAAATTTTGCTAGAAAATTATGAGGACTGGTTGGGATTTGATTTCAATAATGAAGGAACCGATGCAAGACAATTGGTGTATAGGAAAACACACATGAGGCTTAGTTCTTTAATTGGCACCCGGAAAAGGGAAGTGCTCCCTTCCTCATGTGAGCCCTAGGGGCGGGTTGACCTGGCCATGAGTCGAGTTGACAGAGACATTTATTACCTATTTTCACTCCCAGCCAACAAGAGTTACATAAGATGTAATTAGAATTATGCTGCATTTAATTGCTTTTCTGTTATTAAGTAATGCTGAAAATTACTAAATAATTAACATAAAATTGCTAAATGCTAGGAAAATTCTGGGAGAATTGTGATAATTATCTACTGAATAGATATAGACCAAAACTTTATAAATTCAATGAGAATGCATGCAAAATAATATTTTACGAATAGTAAAATTTCGTATTGCTTGCATATAAGATATGTCTGGCATCGCAAAAAGGGAATTTGTTATGCTTGCCCTGGATGGCAGCAATTATCTCACTGGGCAATGGATGCCAAAATCAACCTAACAGCTAGAGCACTTAGAGCTGCTATTGCCCAGCCTAAAGCTGGTGCACCTACTATACTCGAACCCGCAAAATGCGCTGCTTTACATTTCCTAAGACACCATCTTCATCCGGACCTGAAGACCGAATACTTGATGAAGGAGGACCCGCTGTGTCGGGGATTGACTACCTGATAGAAGACCGTTGTACCCCGGGAAGATCTTGAAGCTACCGACCATATAGCACCAGCAAGAGATGCTCGGAAGACCATCCGGGCAACATAACTCCCGAGCATGCGTATCTGCCCATCCGCCTACGACCATACCGGATGAGCACGAGCAACCTTGCTCGCGAAGGCCACGATGTGACCCGGGTGAATGGTCGGGGGACCCGGTCATGATACCAGAAAGGAGGTTGGCTATTAATCCGCCGGAAATCAAGGGCAGGAGCACTGGAAATTCAAGTTAATTGAGCGGATCAAGGACCCCAAATCGTGGGCGCTATGGTTATGGAAGTTTGGCACCAATCTAGGGGTAGTTACCTTGTGTATAGCGTAAGGATCTGTATTTAATCCCCCCGAAAACATCCGTAAGGGGGACGCCCCATTTTTGACCAATCATAAACACAATACACTGGAGTAGGGTCGTTATCTCGATAGTGAGAGGCCCGAACCAGGATAAACACCACGTGTCTCCCGTCTGGGCATTGCTCGGACGCTTCCCCCCTATTCGTACAAGGGGGCCCCTGTTGATCCCTCATTCAACAAGTAAGATCGGCGGAGAGCCCGTTCTCCAATCGTCGACAGCTGCCGCCGTCCGTGGGGACCGACAGTGTGATTCCCGTGCGAATTGGAATCCTCGAGGATGTTGAATTCGGGAGACACTAGGAGTCTTTGTGCCTTCAACGACGTTGATGATGATGACATGTACTACGCCGGCGACGGTGTAGCCGATGTGATCGACCCCACAGGCCACACCGAGTCCAGGAGCTTTTCCCCGGAGTCTGGAGCGCGAGGACGGGTCCCCCGTACCCCGCGCATTGCCCTCGCTGACGACAAGGATGACTATGACAGACTCTATGATGGTTTGGACATACCGGGTCATCTCGAGTTCGATCGCGAGACGGCATCCCAAGGGGATACGATGATGTCCCCATCACGCTCGTCTCATTCTCGCCATGTCAATATGGCTAGGAGCCGTATCGAGCCCGAGGTGCAATCCTCGGGGGCTGCTAAACGGGATCGCTATGAAGCGGCCAGGCACCACCTGGAGGCGTCTTTGGGAAAGACCCTGGCGAGCATACGTCGCCAAGCAAGAGAGAGGCGGGTTTCCAGGGAGAGGAATTCCTCCCAGAGAAACTCTCGCGATCGTCGTACCCCCGACCACGTCCCAGAACGCCGTCGAAGCTCTCCGCCGCCCGTTCGCCAAAACCGAGAACGGTTGCAGGCTTTGGCGGCGGTCGTACGCGACCTTCGTAGCTTTCCCGACCAACTGGACTTAGAGGCCGTGGGCATGGTCGTAGCCGAGGATCTGGAGAAACTTGCTGCCGATCTAAAGGTCCCGGATCCTCCTCGTGCCCAGAGTGCCCGGAGTGTTTCCCGGGACCGTCGAGGGCATACACCCGTCCGCTCGCACAGGGATGAATCCCGAAGCTATGCTCGGAGGATGCCCCAGACTGCTAATCCAGTCCGCGAGAAGCCTCGGGGCGATTCTCGAGAAACCTCTGAGTGACATGCTTACATCCACCCGGATTACGAGCATTCTGAACGCTCCACAACCGAGCGATCGTCAGCGCACCGTCCTCGCGGTCATCTTCGGGGGTTCCTCCACCTACAAATCTCGACGAGATTTGAAGGACGCTGCACGAGAGGTGCACCATGTCACCCAGGGGAAGCCTCCAGTGCAAGAGCTCAAGTGGTCCGAGCTATCTCTTACCTTCTCCAAGGACGATTGTCCCCTTGGAATGACCAAACCACTGAAGCTTCCGATGGTCGTAAGCCCGACCATCAGCAACACTATCCTGGGGCGGGTCCTTATAGATTCCAGAAGCTCCTTGGATTTAATTTCCGCCAAGGTTTTGGATGAGATGCAGATCCCTCGCTCCAAGATCAAAAGAATAGCGGTTCCCTTCTTTGGGATAGTCCCGGGCACCTCGATCAAGCCTTTGGGCCATGTCGTTTTGCCCGTCACCTTCAGCAGTTCGAGCAACTTCCGTACAGAGTTGATCACCTTTGAGGTGGTCGACTTCGAGTCGACTTACAACGCCATTCTTGGTAGGCCAGCCTTGGCCAAGTTCATGGCCGCCACGCACCACGCATACCAGTGCTTAAAGCTTCCTAGACCCAATGGGGTTATAACCGTGAGGGGGAGCCACAAGTCCGCGTTAAGTTGCGACGAGAGGGCGTTGGATATGGCCGGTCAAATGCCCACACGCGGCCCCGACCAAGAGCAGAAGCACTCCCGGCCTAAAGTTGCCCTCCAGCCCGGAGGAGAGACCAAGGCTGTTCCACTCTGCGAGTCGGAACCCGCCAAGGTCGTGCATTTGGGATCTTCTCTAGATCCCAAATAGGAGCTCGAGCTCATCACCTTCCTCCGAGAAAATCCGGATGCGTTCACCTGGGAACCATCCGACATGCCCAGAGTCCCAAGGGAGGTGATTGAGCATAGGCTAGCGATTCAGCGACAAAACCGGTCACGGCAAAAACTCAGACGGTTTTCCCCGGAAAAACAGGCGATCATCCGGGAGGAACTGGATAAACTCCTTAGAGCCGGCTTCATCAGAGAGATCGAGCACTCGGAATGGCTGGCTAACCCAGTCATAGTCAAGAAGAAAGGAGGCAAGTGGCACATCTGCGTCGACCAAACGGGCTTAAATGCGGCATGCCCAAAAGACAACTACCCGCTACCTCGCATAGACCAGTTAGTCGATGCAACGGCGGAGTCACAAGTTATGAGCTTCCTGGACGCTTATTCGGGGTATCATCAGATTAGCATATCCTGTGAAGACGAGGAAAAGACCTCCTTTATCACCCCGTTTGGGACATTCTGCTACACAACCATGTCCTTCGGTCTGAGAAACGCTGGAGCAACTTTTCAGCGCCTCATGCAGAAAACCTTTACGGGTCAAATAGGTCGTAACTTGGAGGTTTATGTAGACGACATAGTCGTCAAGAGCAAGCTCGCTCCAAGTCATGTTGCCCACCTAGAGGAGACATTTTGTAATCTCAATAAGCATCGAATAAAATTGAACCCGGAGAAATGCGTCTTCGGCGTAAAGGCCGGCAAGGTGCTCGGCTACATGGTCGGTCCGCAGGGCGTTGGGGCCAATCCAGAGAAAATTGAAGCCATTGAAAATATGAGACCACCCACATGAGTCAAGGAAGTACAGGCCTTGACCGGTCGGATGGCCGCTTTAAGCAGTTTTATTTCTCGGCTGGGTGAGCGAGGGTTACCTTTCTTCAAGGCCCTACGCAAACACGATGGTTTCTCTTGGACGGAGGAAGCTAATTGTTCCTTCGAGGAACTGAAACAATACCTGTCCAAGCCACCCATCCTGTTCACTCCCAAGAAAGAAGAGAATTTGCTATTATATCTAGCAACCAATCCGCAAGCTGTAAGCGCGGTTTTAGCAGTTGAGAGGGAGGGGGGCCAACGACCTATCTACTATGTTAGTGAGGTGCTGCATGGACCAAAGGAGCGTTACCCCGAAGTCCAGAAACTCTTGTACGCACTACTAGTGGCCTCCAGAAAGCTATGCCATTACTTCCAAGCCCACAAAATCGTGGTCCCGACCAGTTTCCCACTCAGGGAGATCCTGAGAAATCAAGACGCCAGTGGCCGTATAGCAAAGTGGGCCATGGAGCTTGCCGGGTTCGAAATAACATTTTCAGCTCGCACGGCCATCAAGTCCCAGGTCCTGGCAGACTTCGTGGCAGAATGGTCGGCTCCACCCCAGTCAACAAGCAAGCCTGCAAGGTCTAAGGAAAATCAATGGACTATGTATTTCGACGGGTCCCAAGCGTACAAATGCTCGGGGGCTGGTGTCGTGCTGGTCTCCCCGGATGGAGAACGACTCCAGTATGCCGTCGGATTGCACTTTGCCACGACCAACAACGCGGCAGAGTATGAAGGCCTCTTGGCCGGACCGCGAGCGTGCAAATCACTAGGAGTCCAACGGCTCACTGTGATGGGCGATTCACAGTTGGTCGTGAACCAGGTCAACAAGGAGTATCAGTGTTTTGATACCTCCATGGCGCTTTACCTGGTCAAAGTAAGGAAGATGGAGAAGTACTTCAAGAATTTCGAGGTACTCTACATCCCCAAGAAGGACAATGCCCTGGCCGACCAATTATCAAAGGTTGGTTCCTCTCAAACTACCGCTCCGGCGGGGGTGCTCGTTGAGCACCTGTACAAGCCCTCCATTCCCTCTGTAAAGGAGGAACCAGAGACTGGCGGTACAGTCTCTCTCCTCGAGCAAAGCACGAGTTGGATGACGCCATTCGTCCAATACCTCGCGCACGGGACATTGCTCGAGGAAGAAGCCGAGCGTTCCCGGCTTACAAGGCGGTCTTCTCAGTATAAACTGATCGAAGGTGACCTATACCGAAAAGGTCCATTAGGAATCCTCTCCAAATGCATCTCTCAGGAGGAAGGCCAGTACCTTCTTCGTGACATCCATGAAGGAATGTGCGGAGCTCACTCGTCGTTCATAACACTTGTGAGCAAAGCCTTCCGATTGGGTTACTACTGGCCTATGGCCTTGGCGGATGCACGGACGATCGTGACAACTTATCGAGCATGCCAGTTTCATGCTCGCAAGGTCCATCAGCCAGCAGATACTGTAACACCCTGTCATTTAATATGCCCAAATGCTACCAAACATAGACTAAGCAACCTCTAAATACCACAATTACAAGTAAATTACAGCAAAGGAGCAAATGCTAATACCGAAAATTTCGGCAGCATCTCCTTTGTTTTTCCATGAATTGAAGCAACAATAATATTAACATGTCAAGATAGCATAATGAACGATAGCAATAACATGACCAATCGGAAATTCAACCTCCATACAACTAAAGATATAAGTCTATCCGTCACATGTCAAATATGGCCTAATCATTTACTCATGACAACCAACGAAGCATCAAAACCACAATTTAGTTCAGTTAATTAACCATCACAACTAAAGGAGAGAACATGTCATTGTTTATATGTGTGATGCTAAGTGATGATGTGTGACTATCTCCCTTTCCCGCATGCCGGTTTCATGGTACCTAAGAAAAACACATAAACACAAGCGTGAGTTCATCACTCAGCAAGTATATTGCAATGGAACAAGAAAATACATTCCAATACCTTCATCACCACTTTTCACATACGACATCATACACATCTCATATTCATAGTGTAAGCATATCATTGACATCATCATATATCATCATCATTTAACATCCTTATATAATGCAATGCAATGCAATGCGATGCACATATCTCTTGGAAACTCATACCGGTATGGTTGAGTACACACCCGTCGGTGTGCACCCTCTCCCCCCCTTCCATCCCGAAGATGGAGGATGCCTACTCCTCGCTTCCATACACCGCGGTGGATGGAATCACGATGTAGGGCTTACACATTGGCTCTCCGGAGTAGTCATAACTTTCTCACCGACCTTCCCCGGACTAGTTATGACTTTCTCACCGCCCGGGCCATGTATCATGCCATGTATGCAAATATGCCAACATCATAAATAACTTTGTACATTAACACATGGTATCATAACATAATAAGCATATTCATCATATCAATGGCAAACATTAAAGCATGGCATGTGAACATATCATATATTCAATTTCAACTCAACAAAACTAGCAAACTACAACCCGCCACCCATTCCAATACACTTGCCTCAACCACGGGCGACGGATTGGCGAGACGTAGAGGGCACCCCCGGGGTCACAACACCTGCACATAGGCATCACACACTCAAAATCATGCCCACAAAATAATACGCAAACACTCTTCTACCCCGACTTCGCAAACTACCCGCACAACCCAAAAACAGAGGTTCTGTCACGTCGGGATAGCAGACTTGCAACGAGCATAACTCGGGTTCTGCGACTCCGACTCGATTAAACGAGTACATCCTCGTGTAGCTTAGGAAATTTCCTGACTTTTTCTAACTATATGGAAAAGCTGATTCGGAATCTAAAGTTGTTTAATCTACAAAATACCGTGATCTGTTCCAATCACATCACAGTTTTTAACACGTTCGGTAAAATGAGCATAACTTTCAAATGGCTGGGCGGAATTGGACGTTCTTTATACCCACTGAAAGGTATTCAAATTACCTACAACTTCTTCAACAGGCGGCCGACCAAATTCTGACTCTAAAATGTCTAAATCCCAAACCCTAGGTCGACTGCTCAATCTGCCCGAAATAGAGAACGTGACAACTCTAGTTTTCTCCCAAATCTACCCATGGACAGCACCTCCACTTGATCTAAAAACATGAAATCGACCTCTAGAATAGCACCTAGACCCAACCCATAGATCACCCATGCCATACCTTCGCCCGACGAACGAAAACCCAACGGATCTCCTCCCAGTTCGCGCGATCTCCTTCCTTGCTTCCAAATCCACCGGATCTCCTCATCGCGGAGCGCTCCAATGGACAGATCTGTGGGGTGGTGAGGTGGAGAACTCCCCTAGGGGCAGCAAGGGAGGTGGAGAGGGGAAGAAAGGGGTGGTGGCACCATGGGGGAAGATGGAGAGGAAGGGGAAGGGTGGAGGCGCATGGGGGGCTAGGGGGTGGCGGCTAGGGTTGGGAGAGGGAGTGGGGGGCGCACCAAGGGGTGGGGGCCATATTTGGCTGCCCAAAAGTCCCCCCCTTGGGCCCAAACCCTTCCACCGGAGGCCCAACTCAACCCCCAAGGCCCAAAGTCCCCCGGAGAGGCCCAAACACCCGAAAACGACCCAAAAACACGCCATAAATGGCATAACGTAAAGTTTTAACCTCAATTTTCACATTTTATAAAGTTTTTTACCTCAACATTCACATTTTATAAGATACGACACTCCGTGGTGTCACATTCTCCCCCCCTTCAACAGGATTCGACCTCGAATCCAAGACACACCAATACGTAACCCAGCAAAGCAAAAGATAGCTAGGTTTCACATCTCATACCTGAGGCGAAAAGCTCGGGGTACTTCTCGCGCATGCGAGACTCCAGTTCCCAAACCGCTTCTCTCTCTGACTAAAGCCACTGGAACTACACTGATCGAGACCCGATGGTAAGATGCTTAGGCTCGAAGACCCACAGTTGTAACGATAACCCACGATCAACCTCTTGCAAGAATTTACTCAGCATTGAAACCCAAAGCACCCATACAAGGCCTCGGCATGACCCAAGCGATAGGATAAAATCCCAAACAGACCACGAAAGAAAACGGTCTCACACTCCTCCTTCGATACATCCCTTGGCACTAAAGTGCCCGATCCCTTTAACCAAAGCCACTCTCTAGAAGGACATGGTACCAACTTCTAGATCCATCTTCCGCTCCCACGCACTTGATGATTCACGTCTCAACCTCTCAAGCGTGGTTCGTCGTATTCGCGACAGCCTTGAGACCAAGTGAGACACAACACTCTAAGATTACTAACTGCTTGAACCATCGGGGTTACATCCTGATCTTTTACAACAAGACCAACACCCACCCCACTACCACCGAAAGGAGAAGTCTACTTTATGACCAGAGTTCTGAAAACCCACAAATTCAACAACAACCGAACATTCCTCTTCGGTTGGCACAACACGCTCAAAGATCGGCGACAAAAGATCCAATACACTTCCAAAAGGAAAACCAATTACTAGCAACCACCAAGTGGTCCACTCAAGATTTAATCAGCCCTACCGAGGGACACATCAATGACACAAGTCTCCAAGAAGGTTTGAATTGAGTCCTACACAACCTTCCTTTACTCTTCACTTTCAAACTAGTTACGATCAACCACTAGCAATGCCTAATATCTTAGGTCATTACAAACCCACACTAGATTCCTCTTTCTAAGAAGGTTTCGCCCTCACAATCTTTCTTTCAAAGAATCGGAACAAGGGTACAATCATTGAGTAAGCTCAACCAAGACCCATGAACCCAAAATGATCCACATCCAACAACTCGAACTCTAAAGCGCTAAAAGCCACATTGGAAAGAGTTCGGCAACAACCAAAGAGTACTCATCTTATTTTTCCTAAGCTAAGATGCAAAGGAAACACAAATCTCCTACACCACAACCAACATACTAGAAAGAAATAGAAGTCTCGATTTATGACATGCATGCACACTTTTCAAGAGCACTCCGGATTAGTCATATATCCATATATGACTTTCTCACCGAACTGGCTCAACGACTCTTTTATCATTTAACATCTATAAATGATGTCTTGTTTAATTTTCACCATTCATTCATCATGTAACAACACTACCGAATAGTCACTCACAAGACGACTTCATCCTCTGTATCACATGAATAAAACTCGAATAGCATCGAGGATTGCGCTAGTTCATATAAACTATGACGACATCATAGTTAACAGTAAGGCATCACATCGTATCAGAACCCACCAATGATAGAAAGCTAAACTCACAAAATATCGCGTTTTAACCAAAATCAACATTTTGGAAAAGAACATCAAAATTTCAAGTCGAGCATCTGCTCCCACAACCGTCACAAATTTCTCAAGGAGAGGGAAACTCATTTCCAAAAGGGAACACCTCACTAACAAAATCACTTTATAAAACATTCATAAAATCCACCTTTTTGAAGCACTCACAACTATCATACACATTATGCAAATAAATCCAACCCAGTCAAAAAGAGTTACAATTTAAATCTCAAAAGTTTCCAACACAACCCACTATGTCCATCTGCTTCCGTTAAAATTTATTCCAAAGATAATTCAGGGTGAACGCGAAGGAGCGCGATCCACTCAAAATCTTTTGGGTGTAAATCCATACTCATAACACAAATTAAACAAAATAGCCAAAACCAAAGATTGCACTAATAGCTACGGGTTTTAGGGAAACTCGGAAACACAACACAAGGAATACCTTGACCGAAGGCATTCAACCAAAATGGCAAACAATCACACCAGTTCAAAAGGTTTTAAACACCAGCTCAGCATGAATCCCACCATAACTTGTATTCCACTACACTTACCATTTAAGCATTCAATAATCACTATTTACTCATCAAGAGAGTCCAACCGGATTTAACAAAATTTACATAACAATTTCTTTCTCTAGCTACCATTCCCAACACTTTTAATTAAGGTTTAAGATGCTTATCACAAAGGCACCCAACCAAGACTACATTGACATGATCCCCACGGATCACCAAATCATAATTCATCTTATTCTAAATTTGAAACATAGTACTTGAACAAATCTTTCAGCATGATCAACCTATAAATTTCATACCACCTATATGTTCACGTCTCGACAACCGAACCTCATTCAGTTAAACAACGACTTCAACATGTAAATATTATCTCCACAGGGAAGAATTCGCAAGTGAGACTCTAAGTTATACTTTCATTAAGGATAAAATCATTCATCATGTTAATTATCCAAAGCTCATTCCATCGCAACATGTTAAAATTTTCCTCTATTTAACCATGGTTTTCCAATGAGTAATCTAAACAGTTACCACCACTACTTAGTCATCAATAACAACAAATGGGCATGATCATCAACCAACAACATTACTTTTAGCTACCCTATACAAAGGTGATAACAAAATTACCACCACACAACATACTCCAACTATTTAAAATAGATTGAATACTAGCATTAACAATGCCCTTAACAACATCATTAACAATAAGTCTTATGTGTTCTCAATTGATATCAATACTAGCATTATAGAGACACAACTGCATACTTCCAAATATACTAGTAGTTTGCAACAACAACAAAATAGCAACTCTAATCAACTTCCAAGTTAAAGCCACTAGCCAACACGATTAAATTTCTCTATTAACCCGTTAGATTAGAACATCTTTAAACAACCAGCATAGTTTCTTTAACAATAACAGCAGTCTACATCATCTTAATGTTTTAACTATGCATCAGGGTTTAAAACTTTAAACATAATCGGGGGTCATAAGCACTTTTAAAGCAAATCAACCGATTCTAAGCATGTACATTAATACCTTTAATCATTCTCGTTATAGAGTAATCTACAACACTAGAAGTTCATTTAATCTTAAGCTAAACATAAATATTACATTTAACTAATTCAACTCACCAGTTAACTTAAGAACAAAACATTTCCATAAACCACATTGTTACATACTACATGACATGCTAAACAACCATTTTCACTTTTGACAAAACAGGATGCAACTCCACTTTTTAAAGATAACCACAACTCAAGAACCAGAACAAACACCCATATACAATTTCTCCTGTTCCAGGCAAGAAAGAAAAACAAAAATCCAACAGAAATGCAGGAGAGCTCAACTCTCAAATTCCCAAATTTGCCCACAAAACTCTTCAAGAAATCTCAAGATCTATACTTCCAAGAAGGAAGAAGGATGCACTAGGGAAAACCAAATGTTCAACCAAATCTTTTCCGATAAAGATTCAAAACTTAGCTCCACCCAACCTAAGGTCGGCACTAGGAGAACTTCAACTCTTTTCTTAGATAGGGAGGACAACAACCACATATGTTTCCTCCCCAAGACAATCCACAATAACCAAAGAAACCGGTGTCAAAGCAAAAATTATGACCAACAGACGCGCCACTCAAAACTCTTCTTCTTCGTCTTCAACCAAGGAAGACAAAACCACAAACCGCCTACGGAACAATCCGTGAAAATCCAATACCAAACACTTTTCTTTTGATTTCACCAACTCAAGCCAAGAAAACCAACCAAACCGACCGCCTACGGAACATACGAAGTAATCCACCACCAACTCTTCCATTTGTCTCCAAATAACTATCCGATCTACTTACGTAAAAGATAAGCACTCTACTCCCACAGGGGTTAATAGTTCTTCGGTAATGGTGTTAACCACCCACACCACAAACCACACCCTTACTATGAACAAAAAGGGGTAACCGAAACCCTTCGGCATCACAACCCCACTTTATCACAATACCAAGAACAATACAATCAAATCTCTCAATAACATGGCAACATACATTACCAACTTTAGCATTCAACATCAAAGCTTAAATACAACATTTAAGCGTAAGCAACGATACCCATACCCTTTTCCTACTGTGCATCCATGTGTGTCAAATTTTAGATTAGTTATACCACTTTTGCAAGTTTTAATGTTGCTATCATATGACAAAATTTTAGTTAAAACCTAAGCCATGTTTCTAAGTTATTCCACATCACATTTTAGTTGTACCCTATAGCATGACACTAAAAAAAATACACATTCCAGGGACCTATAGCACGCTCTGATACCAACTGTAACACCCCGGCATTTAATATGCCCGAATGCTACCAAACATAGACTAAGCAACCTCTAAATACCACAATTACAAGTAAATTACAGCAAAGGAGCAAATGCTAATACCGAAAATTTCGGCAGCATCTCCTTTGTTTTTCCATGAATTGAAGCAACAATAATATTAACATGTCAAGATAGCATAATGAACGATAGCAATAACATGACCAATCGGAAATTCAACCTCCATACAACTAAAGATATAAGTCTATCCGTCACATGTCAAATATGACCTAATCATTTACTCATGACAACCAACGAAGCATCAAAACCACAATTTAGTTCAGTGAATTAACCATCACAACTAAAGGAGAGAGCATGTCATTGTTTATATCTGTGATGCTAAGTGATGACGTGTGAATAGCTCCCTTTCCCGCATGCCGGTTTCATGGTACCTAAGAAAAACACATAAACACAAGCGTGAGTTCATCACTCAGCAAGTATATTGCAATGGAACAAGAAAATACATTCCAATACCTTCATCACCACTTTTCACATACGACATCATACACATCTCATATTCATAGTGTAAGCATATCATTGACATCATCATATATCATCATCATTTAACATCCTCATATAATGCAATGCAATGCAATGCGATGCACATATCTCCTGGAAACTCATACCGGTATGGTTGAGTACACACCCGTCGATATGCACCCTCTCCCCCCTTCCATCCCGAAGATGGAGGGTGTCTACTCCTCGCTTCCATACACCGCGGTGGATGGAATCACGATGTAGGACTTACTCATTGGCTCTACGGAATAGTCATAACTTTCTCACCGACCTTCCCCGGACTAGTTATGACTTTCTCACCGCCCGGGCCATGTATCATGCCATGTATGCAAATATGCCAACATCATAAATAACTTTGTACATTAACACATGGTATCATAACATAATAATCATATTGTAACACCCCAAAATTTTGTTTTTCTTGAATTCATGTGTGATTTGGCACTTTGGTGAATTTTTGGAATTTTCTAGAATTTATTTGGATTTATTTGGAATTTATTTGAATTTATCCATTTTGAAATAATTAAAGAATTTAACTTTGCAAATAAAATTTTGTTGGAAATATTTTATTTGAGTCCCAAATGCCCTAAAATATTTTCCAGAATTTTTCTGGAATTTTTCTGAGTATTTTACTATTTTTCTTGAATTAAATGAATTACTGGAAATTATTTTAAATATTAAATCGCTGGAAAATCGAGTCGGGTCAAGTACTGTTCATCCGACCGGACCCGAGTCCGAGTCTGACTCGAGTCCGACCCGAGCCACGTGACTTGACCGAACCCCATTCGATCCGAACCGTTGGATCAGAATCCAACGGTCAGGATCCGCGCTGCGCTGTTCAATCGGATCCGATCCGGATCCGTGCGCGCTGGGCCATCGTGGCCATGGATCGCGCCACGTGGACGGCCGCGATTTCGTCTCCCCCGACGAGTCCGAGTCGGACTCCTCCGCCGTGGGCCGCCGTGTTTGTTAGGGTTTCCGGATTCGCACGGAAGCCGGGGGCAATAAATACCCCCTCGTGATCGCCCATGCACGCCGAAAGCACGCACGCGTCTAGGTCCCACCGAGCCGCCACCTTTAGCGCGCAATCGCCGCCGACGTTAAGGACCACCGTGAACTTTTGTTGTTTCGCCGCCGCCAAGCTTCCTTCCGCCGCCCGATCCCGGATCAGAACCCTGTGTTAAGACGCGCTTGGCCGAGACTTTCTCCTCGCCGGCAGCTTCTAACGCCGCCGTGACTGGTCGCCTTCCCCGACTCCGGCGGAGCAGCGCCACCGCAACGCCATCGTCACCCTCGAGGCACGCCAGCCGTCCGATCAAGATCCGACCGTCACGGTGAGCTCACGTTCTCCCTTAGACCCTAGAACCCAGATTAGATCTGGACCGTTGGATCAAGATCCAACGGCCCACGATCGGCCACGTCGCCCGTAATGTGGATAACGTTACGGGTTAAGGTTGTTTTCAACCGTTGGATCAAGATCCGACGGCCCAGATCCGCCGCGTTACCCCAAACGCGTGAGACCTGGATCTAATCGCGGCCGTTGATTTTCAAATCAACAGACACGATCGTGCCACGTGTCCGGGGAGCCGAGCCGCCGCGCCCACGCGCGCGTGTGTGGGTCACTGACACGCTGGGCCCGCGTGTCAGTGACCGCACCATGACATCACCCATGGCATCGTCGGTGGGTCCCACCTGTCAGCCGTGCGGCCGAGCCCCGCTGACGTCACCCCAGTGGGTCCCACCTATCAGTCGCACACGTAAGCCGTGGACCGGGTCCACGGTGAACCCGAGCTGAGCGTGGACCGCGTCCGTGAACCGGATGACGTCAGCCGCCCAATCAGAGGCTGCCACGTGTCCTCGCTGACGCAACAAATAATTTCCGAAAAAGAAAATGATTTAATAATTCGGTTTAATAATTGATTTGAATTTCAAAACTTCAAACGCTTATAACTTTTGCGTTTCAACCCCGATTTGAACGATTCAAATTTCTAAAAATTCATAAAATTCAGATCTACTCAAATATGAATTTTATTTAATTTTTTGGAATAAAGTTTTTCTCTGTAATATTATTTAATTGATTATTTAAACTTTAAAATGCTATAACTTTTGCATTTAAACTCCGAATTTGACGATTCCAGTTTCTAAAAATTCATAAAATTATGTTCTCTCTGTTTATGGATTTTATTTGGATGTTTGGACACTTTTTGCCTACTGTTTTATTCATTTGTTGCTATTTGCACGCGTTACGAGTAGACGTTGAAGTGCCGGAATGATTCGAAGGAGAAGTATTGACTCAGGATCCAGCTCAAGACCAAGAACAAGTACTTTTTGAAGGCAAGTTATGCTTTGACCATGTTGATCCCATTTTGAAACCTATTTTGATTCAAATTATTGCATGCTAGTTTAAATTAGAAAATGCTTTACTTAATTATGGGTAATTAGATAAATGCCTAATTGCTGTATGACACCTTGGTTAATTAAAAATGTGCCATGACCCCTTGTCACCCTAGTTGTGGTTTACTAGTTGGACATTACTAAAATTGCCAACATGGGTTTTAGATCGTTGTAATATACAGCTTAGACCTGCTACGTGCTCATGACATGATTTTGGACAATCAAATGTTAATGTTGACTTAATGATATATTGAACCTGTTTTGGAAAGGTATCATGTGATGATGGCACGTGGTGCATGGTAATCAACTGGGGGTTTGATAATTAACTTTTGACCGGGGCAAGTGGCAAGAATGATCGGGTGGGCCAGTTGTGGCACCGGGAACGTTGTGTTGGTTCTTCGGGTAGTCTTGCCCTGGTCACCCTAAGGAATTAACCTTGCAAGCCTTTGAACTGGGTCAAGCGTGCAACCACATGTCCATAATGGGACGGACCTGGTTGATTAAGTTGCTAATAACGTACCTGTGGGACCTCAGGATGTCAACTACACCCTTTGTGTATGTTGTACGGGGGAGCGTACCGGGGCTGCGGCCAGGTACCCATCTAACGGTTGGTTGGCCTAAACTTCGCCTTAGCTAAGGGAAGGGTTAGTGTGCAACACCGGGGAGGACCACTTGTATTGTTAGAAGTTTCCGAAAGACTTTGTTACGGGAACTCGCCTTTGTGGTGTTTGACTGTATCTTGTGGGTAAAGTGCATAACCTCTGCAGAGTGTAAAATCTATTTGAATAGCCGTGTCCGCGGTATTGGACATCGCTCGGGAATTACAGTCAAGGGTTAGACTTTCTTGAAAATAACTTGGACTTGAAAGGTTGGGTTTGGTTAAATAATGATGTTGATGGAAATGTGGATTAGGAATGGGAAAGATGTTGATTAAACTCCTGAAAAAGTTATTTATGTTATACTTGTTTCTACTGCTTTCGAATCTACTTATGCTACTTGTCAAATGCTGTTTTACTGCAAATACACCTTGAGCTACTCCTTTGTACCAAGCCATGCATGTAGTATATTAGTTGCATTCTGTGCATGACTTGCTGAGTACCAAAGTACTCACCCTTGCCACAATACAACACCAGTTGAAGAAGAGTCTACACCAGCTTTGGAGGAGGAGCTTCCAAAGGAACCTTCTAGCTAGGGTGCGAGTCCCAGTCAGTTGCCTGTGGTATACTGGATGGCGCCACGATGTTATCTTACTTTTTTCGCTGCTATTATTTCTCTTTTATTAAGTTTCGCCCTGCGTGGCGTATATTTGTAACTTGACCATAAGGTCGAGCAACCAGTTTGACTATCTAATTAAAGTACTTTATTAGCATCGAGTGGTATGATTGTGATATTTACCGATGTTAAGACTATGTGCACTAGCGCGTTCCTGGACTAGTGCTGAATACACAGAGGGTCCGGATTTGCAGATTCGAGTCCCGACACATTCATCATATCAATGGCAAACATTAAAGCATGGCATGTGAACATATCATATATTCAATTTCAACTCAACAAAACTAGCAAACTACAACCCGCCACCCATTCCAATACACTTGCCTCAACCACGGGCGACGGATTGGCGAGACGTAGAGGGCACCCCCAGGGTCACAACACCTGCACATAGGCATCACACACTCAAAATCATGCCCACAAAACAATACGCAAACACTCTTCTACCCCGACTTCGCAAACTACCCGCACAACCCAAAAACAGAGATTCTGTCCCGTCGGGATAGCAGACTTGCAACGAGCATAACTCGGGTTCTGCGACTCCGAATCGATTAAACGAGTACATCCTCGCGTAGCTTAGGAATTTTTCTAACTTTTTCTAAGTATATGGAAAAGCTGATTCGGACTCTAAAGTTGTTTAATCTACAAAATACCGTGATCTGTTCCAATCACGTCACAGTTTTTAACACATTCGGTAAAACGAGCATAACTTTCAAACGGCTGGGCGGAATTGGATGTTCTTTATAACCACTGAAAGGTATTGAAATTACCTACAACTTCTTCAACAGGCGGCCGACCAAATTCTGACTCTAAAATAGCGAAATCCCAAACCCTAGGTCGACTGCTCAATCTGCCCGAAACAGAGAACGTGGTAACTCTAGTTTTCTCCCAAATCTACCCATGGACAGCACCTCTACTTGATCTAAAAACATGAAATCAACCTCTAGAACAGCACCTAGACCCAACCCATAGATCACCCATGCCATACCTTCGCCCGACGAACGAAAACCCAACGGATCTCCTCCCGGTTCGCGCGATCTCCTTCCTTGCTTCCAAATCCACCGGATCTCCTCGTCGCGGAGCGCTCCAATGGACGGATCTGCGGGGTGGTGAGGTGGAGAACTCCCCTAGGGGCAGCAAGGGAGGTGGAGAGGGGAGGAGAGGGGTGGTGGCGCCATGGGGGAAGATGGAGAGGAAGGGGAAGGGTGGAGGCGCATGGGGGCTAGGGGGTGGCGGCTAGGGTTGGGAGAGGGAGTGGGGGCCAGATTTGGCTGCCCAAAAATCCCCCCCTTGGGCCCAAACCCTTCCACCGGAGGCCCAACTCAACCCCCAAGGCCCAAAGTCCCCCGGAGAGGCTCAAACACCAGAAAACGGCCTAAAAACACGCCATAAATGGCATAACGTAAAGTTTTAACCTCCATTTTCACATTTTATAAAGTTTTTGACCTAAACATTCACATTTTATAAGATACGACACTCCGTGGTGTCGCATATACGCTACAAACCATCCCACTTTCTTGGCCGTTTTTGACCTGGGGGCTCGATATCCTAGGGCCTTTTCCCCGAGGTCGGAAAGGCTGCAAATAATTGCTCGTGGCCATCGAAACTTTCACCAAGTGGATAGAGGCCGAGCCCGTGTCGACCATCTCGGCCCAAGCGGCCAAAAGGTTCCTCCGAAGCAATGTGGTAACCCGGTTTGGGATACCCAACCGTCTTATCACAGACAACGGAACCCAATTCACCAGCGAGTTGTTCCAAAGTTACTGTGAGGAGGTCGAGACCAAGGTCTGCTTTGCCTCTGTGGCACATCCACAGAGCAATGGGGCAGCCGAACGAGCAAATGGGCAGTTAGTTCAAGGCATAAAAAAGAGCGTCTTCAAGAACCTCAGCCAGCACAAGCAGGGGCGGGTGGACGAGCTACCCGCTGTTCTTTGGTCGGTTCGCACCACCACAAGTCGAGCCACGGGTGAAACCCCGTTTCAACTTGTCTATGGTGCAGAGGCCATTCTACCTGCAGAAATTGTGCTAGGTTCCCCAAGGGTGCAACTGGTCGATTCCGTCGACCAGGAAATTGAGCGACTCGTCGATCTAGACCTTGCAGAGGCAACACGAGAACGGGCGTTACTCCGTTCCGCGGATTACCTACAGGCACTTCGTAGGCACGCGGCCAAATCAGTTCGACCAAGGACCTTGCAAGCCGGCGACTTGGTCTTGCGACGGGTTCAGGACCTGTCAAAAGCCAATAAGCTAACCCCCAGATGGGAGGGACCCTACACGGTCGTATCTGTAACACGCCCGGGGGCTGCTCGACTAGCGATGGAGGATGGTCGAGTGCTCGCCAGCACATGGAACATCGATCAACTGCGTAAGTTCTATGTTTAAGCACCTTTCCGGTTAAATTATCTGCTTTCCACTTTGTATGCGTCTCTTTTTCGAAAATCTTATACCTCAAGCGCTTCGAAATCCCCTTTCCTTTTGAACGGGCACGACCGAACAATACAAGTGTACCATTCCCTTTGAAGCCAAGCTCAGAAACCCGCAGGCCGTTTGCTCGTGCTGATCTCCTTTTCGCAGTAGCTCTACGCTGCATGAACGATCACGCACAACGCATCCTCATCCTCGGTTCGAGCTCGGCTCCAAACTAGCCTCGGTGGTTCACCAAGAGCATTGGCAACGCTGTGCCTGTTAGCTTCAAGTCACATGCAAAACTATGCTCACAAGCTAGAGGCACGGCTCGGCCGCACCACGAGCAAAATACACTATGCGCGTACGACTTAAGTTCTCAAAACACATCTCTTTGATAGTTCCGGTCGTCCAACGAACAAGCACGAGCGCATCTTTTTGTATCCTCCTATGAACAAACCCGTGCTCACAAATTTAGGGGCACGACCTTTGTCCATAGCGGGGGCTCATACGCGTAAGGGCTAACCGCGCCTTTTTTCAAGATTTTGCTCTTGTTCTCTCCCATGGTTGCTTTCCTTTTTTGCAGAACAACCGTCGAGCAAACATAAAAGCATCCAAAACAAGGAGGAAAGAAGACAAGATCGGCCTTTTCAATTACGAAATCACATGCAAAAGTTTACAAGTGGAGGAAAAAGAAAAAAGGAAAAAGGCTGTCTACGGGTGGTCCCGACGACCGGCCTGGAAGGCGGCAAGCTCTTCCTTAAGGGAGTCGAGCTCGGCCTCCAAGTCCAAGACCTTCCGCCGAGTCTCCCGACCTTCGGCGGCGCTCTCTCGGAGGTGCTGCACCTCCTTGAGCTGAGCTTCTTCGCGCTCCCGAGCTTCTTGCACGACGCGGCGAATGTCGGGGGCTTCCTGCCGAAGCTTCCCCAGCTCCTCCTCGAGGTTGGCACAGCTCAGCTCCAGGGAGGCCTTCGCCGTTTTGCTTTAGGACAGTTGGACCCGAAGCTCGGCGATGGAACCCTTCATCAACTCCAGCTCCTTTTGGCCAGCGGCGTGCACGTTGGAGACACGACGCTCAAGATCAGCGATCTTGGCATCTTGCTCACGATAGTACTCCGCGAACTCCTCCGCCGAGACCGTGGAGGCTCCATTGCCTTGGCCGCTGTGAACCAAGAAGGAAAGGTCAAACCACCTTAAGGGTCTTGGCGCAGAAGAAAAGACGAAGTATGATTCAAAAATAGAAAACGCACGAGAAGAGCACGGCTGACCAGTTTGTCTTGGAGCTTCTGGCGGTCGGTCGCGCCGACTTGGAAGAACGGATTGACCCAGGCAGGGTCATCCTCGATCCGAGCAGGCGCGTCCCTGGGACTGGGGTCTTGCTCCTCTTGGGTACCTGATGTACCCAGAAGGGCAAGGGCGGCTCCCTCCTCGATCAACCCCGGAGGACGCTCGACCTCCGGGACCTGCTCACCCTGAGGATGAACTTTCCCCGGGGCTTGCAGCGCGAGGCGATCATCTCCCAGTTCGGCCTCCACGTTCGGGGGCTAAACATTGGCCTCGGCCGACTCTTGGGCCTCGAGGCTCATCTCCTGAACCTCCCCGGTGCTCGGTGCCGTGCTCGTCCCCTCGTAAGGGACCAAGGCCATAGCCTCCTCGGCCCCTTGCGGACCTTGCGCTACCAGGGCCGGAAGGAGCTCGGTGGCCGCAAGAGGTTGCTCGGAAACCACTTACTCCACTTAGACCGGAGGGAGCTCGGTGGCCTCAGAAGTCCACTCGAAAGCCCCTGGGAGCTCGACCCTTGGAGTTTCCTCCAAGCCCTCGCTCATCACCAGGTCGACGACGCGTTCCAGCTCGGCATCAACTGCGGGGTCGAGAATCCATTCAGCCATTTGCGGGAGATCTAAAGACAGCAACCGAGCTATCACGCCCACGCCAAGCGGAGTGGGGTTAGCTCGGGAAATTGCAAGAAAAGCGAAAACAAAGAAGTTATGTGAAGGTTACCTTCCGCCAGGCGAGCTCCCTCGTCCTCAGTCTCCTCGCTTTGGGCCACGGGTGCCCTGCCCGCGGCGGCCTCGTAGGCCTCGGCACGTTGCTCGGCTGCGTCGCTGGCCCTGGCCATCATAGGATCGACCTCGTCCATGTCGGCCCCCTCCAGCGCCAAGGTCGGTCGAGGCGACGACCTTCTGCTCCTCCTAACCAGGGCAAAGGCGTCTTCCTCGTCCTCGTCAGGGTCCTCGACCACCTGAGCAAGTTGATCTTGGAGGGCCTTGATCTGCCTCTCGAGCTGCTCCTTGCTCGAGGTGGACTTGGCTGCCTCCTCGGCCTTTTTCACCTCCTCGGCCAGCTGTTGCAATCGACTCATCAACTCCGGCTTCTTTTGCTTGAAATCAGCAAACCACTATCGGAGTTCCCTTACCTTTTTCCGGTCAGCGTACTCCAGGTGGCGCTTGCTCGGGAGCCCGGATGTGACTTTGCGTTTTAAGCGCCGGGCGGGAGGAGGCGAGGTAGAAGGACGGGGGCTTCGACCAGCCACCTTCTTACGAGAACCCCTGGTAGGGGTCGGGGTGTCTTCTAGGAGCGTTGAGGCGGCACTCGACACGGCGAGCTCGAGGGCGACCTTCTCCTGCGAGCAGAAACCGAGTAAGATAAGCTCGGAAGGTGCTTCCCGAGCAGAGAGCAAGCAGAAATACTTACCGTGTCACTACGGTCGAAGACATTCTTGGGGAACTGGCGATTGGGCTTCAGTTCCTTCTCCTTCGGGGCGCCGAACATCTCGGCGACCCTTTCATCGACCCAGTCCATCCTCGGGGCTGCAAAACAAACAAAGATTGAAAAGAGGAATAAGGCCAACACCGGGCGGTGATGATGGTCGAAGGAAGGACCGAAGGGCATACCTGAGTTGTCCTCGCGGGTGATGT
The DNA here is from genome assembly GCA_036346355.1 of Rhipidocladum racemiflorum. Classification (NCBI taxonomy): domain Eukaryota; kingdom Viridiplantae; phylum Streptophyta; class Magnoliopsida; order Poales; family Poaceae; genus Rhipidocladum; species Rhipidocladum racemiflorum. The sequence continues at coordinate 68,250,634 of CM070572.1, forward strand.
CTTGCCACCCGGTCACCTCGAAGAACGGATGCTCGCGGTGCCGCAAGGGGGACACCCAGTTGAAGGTGAAGTCCCAGGCAATGTCCCGACCAGTGAGCCCCATCTGGGTGAGCTCACTGATCGTCCTGAGGACCTGCTCTTCCTCGGGCTGCACGGGCGGGCACGCCGTTTCGGTGGCCGGGGCAACCTCCCGGGTATAGATCAGTTGGCTCCCCTCCGCCTTCTTCTGGTAAAACCAAAGGTCGGCCCAGCCCGACACCGAGTCCTTCAAAGAAAGAAGAGGATACTCGTATGGTCGGTTGGGTCGGAGGCGAAGGTAGACGCAGCCGGCGGGACCACCCCTACCGGTGCGGAAAGGGGAGTAGAAGTGGAAGAAGAGGCTAGCGGTGGGTGTCACGCCCACATACGCCTCGCAAAGGTGGGAGAAGATCGTGAGGGCGAGAATAGAGTTAGGGTTGAGATGAGAGATCTCGCACCCACAAAAGGCAAGCACGGAGATGAGAAACTCGCTCTCGGGCAGGCGAAGCCCGTTGACGGCGTAAAGCTCGTAGGAGACGATCTCTCCCTCCCGCGGCGCTGGTGTCTCATCACTCCCAGGCACCCGGCTAGAGTTTGGATCGACGTAGCCGTCGTCCACGAGCGCTTGGAGCCTCCTCCGGTTCATCTGACTAACTCCAAAACGCGCCATTGCTGAGGGGAGAAGGAGACCGAAGAGGGCTCTAGAGCTCTTGGAGAAATTTTTGGCAAGGTCGAGCAAAAGCACAAGGTGGCTTTGTCCCTCGCGACGGTCAGGGTTTAAAAAGCCCGTGAAAGGGCGCATTTAACACTGCCGCGATCGTCGTAACGGCGCCTGTCTGCTACTGAAAACCGCCCAGTAAATGCACCACTCCCAAGAAACTGCTTTACCGTTATGACAAGGCTTCTTGGAGAAGGAACCGTAAATAACCTAACCATGGCATAATTGCTCGGGCGACGAGCAAGTCGACGCTCGCCCCCCAGCAACAAAGCCCGTTCCCTGGCGCAAGATGGTCGCAAGTCACAAGCAGGCGCCAGCAGGAACCTAATCCCTCCTTCGAGTCTTTTTTAGGCTCAAGGGGAAGCCCGAGACAAGACATTCCCCGATTGAGCCTCGGGGGCTAGCTGTCGGGGATTGACTACCTGACAAAAGACCGTTGTACCCCGGGAAGATCTTGAAGCTACCGACCATACAGCACCAGCAGGAGATGCTCGGAAGACCATCCGGGCAACATAACTCCTAAGCATGCGTATCTGCCCATCCGCCTACGACCATACCGGACGAGCACGAGCAACCTTGCTCGCGAAGGCCATGACGTGACCCGGGTGAATGGTCGGGGGACCCGATCATGATACCAGAAAGGAGGCTGGCTATTAATCCGCCGGAAATCAAGGGCAGGTGCATCGGAAATTCAAGTTAATTGCGCGGATCAAGGACCCCAGATCGTGGGCGCTACGGTTATGGAAGTGTGGCACCAATCTAGGGTGTAGTTACCTTGTGTATAGCGTAAGGATCTGTATTTAATCCCCCCGAAAACATCCGTAAGGGGGACGCCCCATTTTTGACCAATCATAAACACAATACACTGGAGTAGGGTCGTTATCTCGATAGTGAGAGGCCTGAACCAGGATAAACACCACGTGTCTCCCGTCTAGGCATTGCTCGAACGCTTCCCCCCTGTTCGTACTAGGGGGCCCCTGTTGATCCCTCATTCAACAAGTAAGCTCGGCGGAGAGCCCGTTCTCCAATCGTCGACACGCTGGTATGATGGAATTCCCTTAAGGAACGCTATAACCAGCAAAGATCTGTGTTGTTGCCAGAAGCACAACGAGAATGGACCCTCCTACGCTTTCAGGATTTCAAATATGTTGCAGCATATAATTCTGCAATGCACAAACTTATCGCTAAATTAACATTTTATAGCCAGAAAGTTACTAGTGCTGAAATGATCGACAAAACCTTGTGCACCTTCCACCCCAACATGATGATAATACAGCAACAGTATCGTCATGCAAAGTACAAGAAGTACTCTGAGCTTATTAGTGTTCTGCTAGAAGCAGAAAAACATGATGAACTCCTGTTGAAGAATCATCATGCAAATACTAATGGAAATCAAGCATTATCTGAAGCACATGCTACCGCTCAACAGGCTAGTAATAGCCATGGCCGCGAAAAAGGTCAAATGCATAAGGAGAATAAATGGAAGAATAGCAGAAACCAAAAGAGAAAGGGCAAAACCCAATGGAAAGGTAAAGGGAAAGGTACTGGAACCTTCCAGAAGCAAGGTCTAGCCAATGAGGCACCTAACCCCCTTAGTCGTGCTTTAGGTGTGGGTGCGCTGGCTATTGGTCACGTACCTGTCGCACCCCAAAGCACCTAGCGGAACTTTACATGAAATCCACTAGGAGATTCCAGAAGAATCACGAAAAAAATGTTGAGGCACACTTCATTGAACAAAAACGTGGGAAGAAGTACGACAATGTCATCGACCCTACTGTCGAGTTCAAAGAAATCCTTCTCGGATATGGTGACTCATCCATGGAGGAAGATGACCTTCTTGGTACTGAACTTATGGAAATCCAGAAGAATACTGATGTTTCCTAGGAGGAGGAACATGACTTATATGGAGACTTGCAATAGTTTCCTTGTACCCCTTTTTGCTTTATGTCGCATTTTCATTAGTTGAGTCTCCTTAAGAGCCTCATATTATCAGTTTGAATATTTATGTTCCTACATGAACATTTGGTCTATGCTCCTGTTGAGCAATTATCAATAGTAGTTAAATAAGGTGTTTTTCTAGAATATTTGCTCATTCTTTTGCTATGCTTGTCCTATATTCTACAATTTTTCCTGATGCAATAATTGTTTGATTGTTAAGTCATACCTTTAATATAGAACAAAGTATAATCCAGCGAAGGAGGAATAAATTTGTCTAGAAGACAGCTATACCACACTAAGTGATTTGAAAATTATGACTATCGCTAGAAGCGATGATCTTATAGTTGGCACTGGAAGAATGTCATATTATACCCTGAGTCTAGTTGTACTCATTTATATCTTAAAGACATTGGTCTGAATGATACCCATATGCAGACATAGAAAGAGGATGGTACTGAATACCTACTCATGGCTAAGTTTAATGGGTGTAATAAATGTGTGGTTGAAAAACTTCCTCCCTTCTTCTCTAGGTTATACTACGCATATATAAAACATGAAGTTTGTGTTGCGATAAAAACCCAGAGATATTTAAAGATCTTGTAGATCGACTGGGTAATCTTGAGTTGAATATTATGATAAAATAATTAGTAATTCTGCTGGCCATAGCATAAAGACTTTCCTAGACATGAAGATTTGTTATACCCTGTTTGTGCTATAGGAAAACTTACAGTTAGATCTTCTAACTTTTAGAGGAATCACTGAATTTCCTGGAGAAAATTCGAAGTGATATATGTGGACATTTTCAGTTCCTGTTGGGCCTTTTCAGATATTTTATGTCTCTTATCTACTAGGAACTATGCTTCTGCCAAAAAAAAAAATTGCCCAGAGCCTCCTTTCCAGAAGAAAGAATCAAATCTATTTAAATAGACAATGCTAACGAGTTTAACCTCAAAAGCATTTAATGATTATTATGTGGCCCTAGGAATTAATGCATAACTTTTAGTACCTCATGTCCACACATTAGAATGGCCTTGTAGAGTCATTATTAAAGAAATAAAATTTATTACTTAGCCATTTTTGCAGAATAATAGATACCCATCAATTGATGGGGCCACGCAGTGCTGCACACCACGATATTAATTCAACTCAAATCAACTGCATATTATGGAATTTCCCCGTTGCAGATAGTGCATGGAAGAGAATTAAGTATTTCTCATCTGCGAAAAATTTGGCTGTGTTGTATACATGCCAATCTCTCCACCACAGCGTACCACCATGGGATTTCACTGGAAGTTGGAGATCTGTACACGGCTCAGTACACTGATTGTACTAAGGACTTTTTCGGCATTAGGGGGAGATAACTACCACAATAAAGAATGCCGAGTCCTTAGATCCACGCACTAAAGAGACCAAACTTGAAGTTCAGAAAGTAATAAATCTGCAACAAATAAGCTAATAATCTGCCAAATGCATTCACTGATCATAAGGTAGTGGAAAGATCTCATATACCTGCAGTATATGCACCTGAAAGAGTGAAAATATCCTAGAAGGATATTGAACCCACTCTTGACCCTCATGAGAAAATGAGGGGGATGCCTCCAGGTGCACGGGATTTAATTTCGCAGAGACGTTTGCAAAAATAGAGAACCAAACAATTGAGAACACTACCTATGACAGTGGAAGAAGCTCAACCTGATGTTGAGAAAATCCCTGAAGTGAGCCATCTAGAAGATGGTAACATCCCTGAAGTGATCCATCCTGAAGATGATAACCCCAGCGTATATTTGTGTGCACAATCCAATGCTGGGAAGTTGGAACACCCAAACTTCATCGTTGTGGGAAATCACGAGGAGCTAAAAGAAATTAATAAAGAGATATCCCTAGAGTGATGCAGGATAATTATATATAAAGAAAGACTACAATTATCGACATATTTTGCCTCTAAAAATTGCTAAAAATCCGGATCCAGAACCAAAGTCCATGGCAGAGTGCTAGGAGAGCTCATATAGGGTCAAATGAAAGAGCAATTGAGGCAGCGCTTGCTTAATAAGAGAAAAGTTCTTGGTCCTGTTGACTGAACATTTCTTAAAATATTCTCTGTAGGATCAAATGAATTTTTCATCCTGAAGAGATATGAAAATATCCAAGTGGTGAGATATAAAGCGAGGCTTGTAGCACAAGGGTTTTAGCAGAGACCTGTCATCGATTACGATGAAACCTGTTCTCCTATAATGAGTGAAATAACGTTCCAAAATTTAATATTGATGGCAGCAAGCTTAAACTTATCAATACAGTTGATGGATGTAGTGACCGCATATTTATATGGGTCACTGAATACGGATTAAAACAATTGATAAGGATGTGGTACAACCGACTTAGTAAATTCCTCCTGAAGAAGGGATATTCAAATAATGATGATTGTCCTTGTGTGTTCATAAAGAAATTCCAGAATGGATTTTGTATCATCTTGGTATATGTTGATGATCTGAATATCATCGGAACCACAGAGGAAATAAAGGAAGCAAATGCTTACCTTAAGACAGAGTTTGAGATGAAGGATTTGGGTAAAACCAAAATTTGCTTAGTCCTGCAGCTTGAGCATTTCCTAGAAGGAATTTTAGTACACCAGTCTGCCTATACCAAGAAGGTATTGGAAAGATTTAACATGGATAAATCTCATCCTTTGAAAACCCCCATGGTAGTAAGATCCCTTGAAGCGGACAAAGACCCATTTAGACCAAGGAATGAAAAATGAGAAAGTCTTTTGGACCTGGTGTCCCATACTTATGTATCTTGTGAATTGCACAAGGTCTGATATTACATTCGCAATAAATTTGCTAGCATGAAACTGTATAGTCCCAACCAGAAGATATTGGGCTAATATCAAGACTTTACTCATATACCTTTAAGGTACCCAAGATCTTGGATTGTTCTTCCTGAAGAACCAAGACTTAAACATGGGGGAAAATATGGATGTTGGCTATCTACCTGATCCCCATAGTGCCAAAATTAATGCTGGTTTTGTATTTCTTTGCGGTGGTACAGCTATTTCTTGGCGGTCTTTCAAACAGACTTTGAATGAGGAAGCCAACTCTCCTTCGAAAGGTGGATATCGTCATCAAAAGTCTACTTTTGTCCACTACGCTTGCCTGCTTCTCGGGCTTGCCTAAAGCACTGTGCTCCGCTGTAAACACTCCCGGTCCTTGTCTGTTGAATGAGAAGTGCTGCTGGGTCACGCTTTTTTAAGAATGCTTCTTTCTCAGCCTATTTTTGGTACAGCTATTTCTTGGCGGTCTTTCAAACAAACTTTGGTAGCCACTTCTACCAACCACTCAGAGATTATATCTTTGTATGAAGCCTCACGGGAATGCGTTTGGCTAAGACGTGTAATTAACCACATCTAGAAGTCATGTGGTATGAATACCGTCGATACCCCTACTATTATCTATGAAGATAATGCTGCTTGTATTGCATAAATGCAAATGGGTTATGTAAAGAGCAATATCACGAAGCATATTGCCCCTAAGTTCTTCTATCCTCACGAACTCCAGAAGAATGGTGAGGTAAAAATAATGCAAACTAAGTCATGTAAAAATCTATCAGATTTATTCACAAAATCTTTGCCAAAGTCTACCTTCCAAAGGTACGTCAATGGCATTGGAATGAGGCGACTTAGAGATTTGCAGAGTTCAGGGGGAGTAAATCTTGAACCATAATCCCTTTTTGCTCGATCCTGAAGATCATAGTTTGCGTCTTGAAGATTATAAGTTGTGCTCTTTTTCTCTTAAGTGAATTTTTTTGAAGTTTTTCACATCAAGATTTTTAATGAGGCAACTAGTGTAACACGGAGTGCGATTGCAATGTACTATTTTCTCCATCCCTTTTTTTCCACTGGGTTTTTGGGAGGAGTTTTTAATGAGACATGTGCATTACGCAGTATTCGCCCAAGGGGGAGTGTTATGATATGGTTAGAGTCTGTGTCCCTATATGGTGGGACTCTATCCATTGGTGAGCGAATCCGAATTAATCTTCAGGGATCCTCCACTACATATATAAGGCATTGCCTTGTACATAAACAATCAATCTAATAAAGAGAGAGGTTTTTCCCTCTATATTGTGTGCGCTCTTTTTCTTCTGTTCGTGTGATTGCTTGGCGTGCCGCGAATTAGTGTGGGTGAACGATCTTGTTTCACAACATTTCCATCCCTCTTCACTTTGTTAGGCTGGCAGCCAGGGTTCGCAATGTCGAACGGTTTTCGCGAATTTCGAACGAAATTCGACATTTCGAGCTCCAGCGAAATTCAATACCGAACGAAAAACCGAGCAAATTCAAATTTAAATTCAAAAAAATTCAAAAATTTGAGAAAATTTAACAAAAAACTCTCTAAAATAAGTATTAATATATTTATGACCTCTGGTGTGAATATTTTTTGAAAAAAAAATTAAATTAAAGATTTTTTGAGACATTCAAATTGTAGATAATAGAAAAGGCAAAAAAAAATGAAATTAGAAGTATATTTTAATATGTTAATGTTATCTAATATTGAAAATTTTCTTGTATTGGTATGTGACAACTTTCAATTATTTAAAATATAGCAAATGTATGGTATTTTTTTAATATATTAGTGTTATCTTGATAGGGTATATTTTAATATTTTAATTACGTGCATGCCTTTTTTTTTGCACTTGTATTGATATGTGACAAGTTTTGATATGTGAATTGCATTTTACAAATTTTACAACATTTTTTTTATAATTTTCTCACTTTTTATATTTTTCTTAATTGTTTTTAATCTGTCGTCGAAATTTCGAGCTTTTTGATCGAATTTCGGTACTTTTCGATCGAATTTTGAGCTTTTCGATGGAAATTCGCTCATGTGTTTGACCAATTTTCAAGTACATTTGAATTCGGCAATCATTCGATTTTTTCCGAATTTCGAACGAAATTCGACGATTTTCACTACCGAGACCTGCTCGAAAATTGACTCCAAAACGATATTCAAAACCATGCTGGCAGCTCGAAGGGTGAGGAAAGCGGGAGACTGTCTCCCCAAATTTTATTGGGCTGACTGATGTAGTTTGTGTGAAGCCTAGCCCGCTTTGCGTAAAAAGGCCCAAGGCTATTTCAATCGCACAACCCTAACCGTTATCGCTCACTAATTATAGCTCACTACTGCATTTCAGCACCACGCGCCCCTCCCGAAATCTGAAAAGCCCTAGCTAGCACCTCCCAACCCAACCCAACCCAACCTCCCTCCACCCCTCCGGATCCGCCGCCATGGCCGCCGCTGCCCCCGCGCCGTCCCGCAAGACGGAGACCTACACCGATACCAAGCGCCGCGATGACGTTCGGGGCGCCAACATCGCCGCGGCGCGTGCGGTCGCTGACGCAGTGCGCACTTCCCTCGGCCCCCGCGGCATGGACAAGATGATCTCCTCCGGGGACCAGGAGGTCATCATCACCAACGACGGCGCCACCATCCTCTCCCGCATGTCCCTCCTCCAGCCCGCCGCCCGCATGCTCGCTGAGCTCTCCCGCTCCCAGGACGCCGCCGCCGGCGATGGCACCACCACCGTCGTCGTCCTCGCCGGATCTCTGCTCCGCCGCGCGCAGTCCCTCCTCTCCGTCGGTGCCCACCCCACCGCCGCCGCCGATGCCCTCCACCGCCTCGCCGCCCGCGCCGTTGAGGTCCTCCACGCCATGGCCATCCCCATCGAGCTTTCTGACCGGGACTCCCTCGTCAAGTCCGCATCCACAGCCCTCAACTCCAAGGTCGTCTCCCAATACTCCAGCCTCCTCTCCCCTCTCGCTGTCGACGCGGCCCTCTCTGTTGTTGATCCTGCTCATCCGGACCTCCTCGACCTGCGTGACATCCGCATCGTAAAGAAGCTCGGTGGCACCATCGACGACACTGAGCTTATCCGCGGCCTCATCTTTGACAAGAAGGCTAGCCACGCTGCGGGGGGGCCGACTAGGGTCGAGAATGCCAAGATCGCTGTCATACAGTTCCAGGTCTCGCCGCCCAAGACTGACATTGAGCAGAGTGTCATTGTGTCGGACTACGCGCAGATGGACCGCATCCTTCGTGAGGAGCGTAATTACATCCTTGGGATGGTCAAGAAGATAAAGGCTGCCGGATGCAATGTTCTTCTTATTCAGAAGAGCATCTTGCGTGATGCAGTGACTGATTTGTCGCTGCATTATCTCGCGAAGGCTAAGATCCTGGTGGTGAAGGATGTGGAGAGGGACGAGATTGAGTTTATAACCAAGACGCTGAACTGTTTGCCAATTGCCAACGTTGAGCATTTCCGTGAGGATAAACTTGGGTATGCTGATCTTGTTGAGGAAGCGTCTGTTGGGGAGAGCAAAGTCGTGAAGATAACCGGTATCAAGAACATGGGGAGGACTGCAACCATGCTTGTCCGGGGGTCCAACCAGTTGGTTATTGATGAAGCTGACCGCAGTCTCCACGATGCCCTATGCGTCATCAGGTAATATGCATTTTCTGCTGAATTAATTATCTAAGTGTTATATGCTTGGAAGTTTCTGTATTGTAGTCATGCTTTCGGAGGCCTTTTTGAATATGGTGATTTGGGCCAAGTCTTATTGGTAAATGATGCATCGTAACTCAAATACATTGGTAGCATAGGGCCATGATTTGAAAACACATTGAAGAATAAACAGCTGTGTTTTTTTCTGTTCTAGTCCATTAAGACCATGCTCCCAATATTCTACTAGATCTGGTTCATTGCAGCATTTTATTTCATATTCTGCAAAAAAATGTCATATGTTGCTAGAATCTGTATATACAAGTGTTGAAAACAACAAGTTCTCTCATTAGTTTAAAATACAAAAGGGTACAGGATCCTTTCACCTTAATTAGATTAAAACAACGGAGTACAGGATCTTTCTGTTGTGGAATAGATAGGGAATGTAGATATTATAGAACTTATCTAGCAGTAACGCAATTAATTGTAGCTATTTTCAGTGTTTACTTTTGTCGATGTGCGTATTATGTTCCAACTTATCTGTTGTGTTTTGATGGTATTAAATAGAAAATATTAACCAGATCTGTGCTGTTCGTGGTACAAATTGGGAACCTGCAAGCCGTTTTGAATGTGTTTTTTTGTTCTTAGGATGACCATTTTTTTTGTAAGCCTAGAGCCCTAGACCCTACATTGAATTTGATGGCAATTTCATTATATTTGTGATCTGGTCCTTCATAATTATCTACCGCATGGTAATGTAGTTTTAAATTATTCTGGATGGTCTGAATGTTAAGTATACAACATATATCAACTACTACCTCATTGGCTGTTGTTTTTAATAGCATATTCTTTAAAATTTAAATGCATTCTTGTCTTTCCTTTTGGTTATCTATTGACCTGCATCGATCTGTTTGTCAGAAGTACTGTAGTTAGGTCCTCGTGTGTGTATTTTTCAAAAGTATTGTTTTGGTTTGATTGACTGGTGGCCTTTATGTAGTTGAGAGTTGCTGGTTTAAGACCGGAATCCTCTCTTTGAGTTCATCGACAATTGTGAATAGTTTGACCAATAAACAAGCTTTGGATAAACCACATCATGAGACCATGTTTTGCTTCTGCCATGTTACTTGCACATATACTGCTATAACAATTTGCTTGGCAAAAAAGAATCGTTTTCCATGAACCCCTCCATATGCTGCAGTAGCCACATAGGAAAATAAGGGCAGTGCGCATGCTTACAGATGTTGGTGGTGTTGAGCATTCGTGCAGCCTATCAAATGTTCTAGATGACTCCTTACTAGGTGGTTACGTGTGAGTGTGCTAAGTCTGATGGACCTCAAGGTCAGTTGCCATACCAATTGTTGATTTGAGTGCTCAATGCCCCAGTGGTTGTGAGGGTGGCATGTGCTGCTTGGTGCCTTGTGGGGACGGTTGATTTGGTGCATTATATTGCAGCAGAACAATAGGTGAAGGTAATAGGGGTATGACGTATTAGCAGATCTGTTGTCATTTGAATGTAAGAATAGATATTAGAATGCAAATGTTGTAGGTGGTGCTGTGGTGGCATGAAGCTCTGATGAGATGCTATGCTCTTTTGCGGCTGCTACTTAAGATTTTTTTTAAAGACTGCTACTTAACTGTTAAGATTTAGAGAGAAAAGGTAGAATATACTGTATTTATATGACCTCCTGTGATTTCTGTTATGGCCTGTCAGGTCTAAATTAGTAATTGTTTTGCCAGGATACTTTCATATGTGCTGTTAATGTTATTATTGCTTCAATTATGTGTACTTTCTGTTTGTACCCACTATATGTGCCAATCGTCAAGATACTTGAAGCACCTACTGTGCCATATTTTGCTTTGAAAATTGACATTACCATGAATGCCAAAATTTCTTTTCAATCGTTCAACCTTGCTGCCACTTTTGTGTTGAACATGTCATTTAAAAGCCTTTTCCATTGATCCAACCTAGCCGAATTGGCTTGTGATATCATCAATATTCCACTCTATCAACTTTGATTAATCTAATCTGTCAGGATGCTTGTTTCATGATCTCCTTTCTTGTATGATTTTATTGCCTTGATTATTTATTGTCATCATGTGTGAATATGCTTATTTCGTACGGATAATAATCCATCTGTTTGCAACTGTCCTGGAGCCATCTATTTAACTTTCGGTATCATTTGCATTTAATTGCCTCTGACCACCCCCTGTTTCTGCAACAGGGTTCACAAACATCAAAACCAGCCTCTGACTACACCTTTTAGATGTACCAACTATTGTTTATAAGGTTTATGTATAGACCACGAATTCACAGCTATTTCAATATTTTGTGAACTTAAGCAGCATCATTTCAAGTATATTTACATTTTCGGGCTTGACAAAGTTCAAAGTACATAATCTTATGTCATCTATTCCAACCAAATCATGCAGCATGTGTAAAATATTGATTCAGACTAACTATGTGCAAACCCCTTGGACAATCAAAGTTTGCAGGAAAGCCCCGAAGCTCCCAATCACCAATAAGCGCCATTTAGTGTTTCATGATGATCCAAATAGCACTTGCCACCCACTCTACCTAGTAGAAATGCCAAATTGAAGAATCACAATTCTCCGTCGCCTTTGTATAACATTAATGTGGTGGATGACTTGTGTTATTTGCTACTATATTGGTAGAAAGTAATGGTCTATGGCTTCTTGTGGGTAGCTGTTGTTGTGAATTTGGAGGCTCGTTGTTGACGATCAAACACACAAACTCACAAAATAAGTAGACAAAAGATGTAGTCCCAACAATCCTCTCCGTTAAGAATATATTGTCTTATATAGGCTTTCTATGTACATGATTGCCTTATATAGATTTTTCTTTTGTATCCTCATGTACTTTATATATTCTGGCCATTAGCCTCATATTGAATACGAATACAACAAGTGCTATTCATAACATGGTGCCAGAGCAGTTCAAACCCTAGCCTCCGATCGTCTTCCACTGTTGCTGCCTCTGGGAGGAGCAGTCTCCACTCCCGGGGATGGCCACCTCTTGTCATCGCCGGCATTTTCTGCTCCAGCACCACCTCTCATCAATCATCATCGTCTCTGGCTCCTCCTGGCCGGACCCGGCTCTACTCGCCAATCCGTGAGTTTTTGGCCACCAATCGTGACGGCATTGTCGCCAACCACGACCTTGCCGCTGCCTACGAGTAGCATGGCTTCTTCCAGGTGGTGAACGACAGCGTTGGCCTGGTAACGCATCGCCTCCTGTTGGCCGGCGGCCACCTACCACCCGACTTTGGCTCGCCACAAGCTCCGGCCGCATTGCTCGGGAGCTTCATCGCCGTCTTCTTCATTGACGCTGCACGAGCTTCGGCGCCACCACTGCCTTGCGTGTCTCTGTCTGCCTGCCGTCTTCCGCACACGAGCGTCTTAGCGCCCGCCCGCTCGTGCGCCATCGGGCTTTGCAACAAGTGCTATTCATAACACACTTTATTGGTATCTCAGAATTGGATGTACAAACAGCCAGCCCCGACCCCTATAGTTATAGGGCGA